>OY728138.1:2070700369-2072147823 GCA_963277665.1 Viscum album
GATTAAAAAAGTTGTTTTTAATTAAAATTTAGTAATTTTCACTATACATCAATATATGAAAGTTATCCGAAAAGTACCAAAATTTCACCTTAGGCTAAATTCGATATTCCGAATCCAAAAATGAAGTCAATTTTGAAATATAAAATATATATAATTTCAAAAAATTTGTATTACTATTCATAACGGCTAGTTTGATCGGTTGTGGGGTGTGTTAAAACTCGAAGTTGCGTACAACACACGCTACTGTATTATTCAAAGGAAAGCGTACCGTGGAAGCTTGGGATGTTTCATTTTAAATATTTTGATGTCTCCATTTAGTCAAAAAGGTTAAGATATTGTATTTAAAAAGGTTTCACTATCAAAAGTTGATAAAAGTGCAATACTGAAAATGAATCTATTCTTGCATTATGACTAAGAAACTCATCATATGGATTCTAAAGATTATATAAAGTTTTAAATTTAGTTAATACTATTCATGACCTCTTTTAATGGCTTTTTATTGTAAGTCAAGGTGTGATTGAACTCGGTGTTGCGTGTAGTGCAAGTTATTGAATTATTTTGAAGAAATAACACACTATGAAATCTTGGGGTGTTACATACTACGTCGTATATATCTACTTAAACAATTATATTTACAATGTGTGTTTTAACAAAATTCAATTCATCTGAAAAAAATAAATTCAGTAGGTTGTAGACGCCGGAAAAGTCCATTGTTCCCAAACGAAGCTCCGGATGCGGAAAGCGAAGTGGTATTTGGAGTCAGAGGCACGTTCCGGAGGGCCCGGAGGACTTGCGCGAAATTTCAGAGGCTCGCGCGCAAAGTTAAGTCGCGGCGCGCAATCCTCCCGGGATGCGCGCAATGCGCTGGGCCGGCGCTCTATTTTGCGCGCCCGCGGCCTGCGCGGCGCCTTTGCGCGCTGAGTCCTGATTCCGCGCCCGCGAAGCGAATTGCGCGCCCGAGACCGGATTCCGCGCCCGGGGTTGCCTATAAATATAATGCGACCCCCGACGTTTTGAAGGTTGCCAGAATCCGAAGCGTCGCTCGTTCGCGTAATCCAACCCCTTCCGCGCGCAATGCCGATCTTCAGGTAACCTCCTTTCTTTCGCGCAATAGAGCCTTGGGGTCCGCCTTCACGCGCAATCCCCTTGGCTCATTTACTTTGAATAAATTTCAAACCCGAAGGCCTTTGCGCGCAAAAGAAGCCTCTTGCGCGCAATTGCCCCCTGGTGCGCGCAATCCAACCCGATTGCGCGCACCCCCCATCTTCAAAGTGGCCATTCGTTAGAGAATGAGCCGTTGCCCCCGCGCGCTACCCGAAGCCCGGTGCGCGCAATCCCGATCATCCGCGCGCGAAGCGCTGGCCCAATTGCGCGCCAGCCCGCCATTTTGCGCGCCGACCCGCGATTTTGCGCGCAAAGCTCCTCTTTTGCGCGCAATCCGCCAGGGTCGCCTCCCTTGACCCCCTTTGGGTACCCGCCTGCGTGGCGCCCGATGGTCTTCATCGCAGGTGCCCGCACCGTGCGTCGTCTTTCCGTGCGGCCCCCCTAGGCTCGCGCGAAGTGACACGGACCTACCGGCGGCTTTATCGTCCTGCATGACGCTAAACTGCACCACGTCCTGCACGACGTTAAACTGCGTACGTCCAAGCTGCACGACGTTAAACTGCCTAGCATATCGTCCGCGCTGCAAGACGTTAAACTGCCAAGTGTTTTGTCCAGCATGACGTTAAACTGTACCACGTCCGCGCTGTAAGACGTTAAACTGCCAAGCACCTTCATCCTCAACACACGACGTTAAACTGTACTTCGTCCGGCAAGACGTTAAACCGTCCGCTTCGTCCTCAACACACGACGTTAAACTGTACTTCGTCCGGCAAGACGTTAAACCGTCCGCATCACCCGATCCCGTGCCTCGCACGCAGGGTCTCCCCCGGTTTGGACGTGGCCCCCACCCGCTCGTCTCTGCAGGGATGTCGGGATTGTCCCGCTTTTGGGACGATTTAATGGGAGTGGCTTTTCCCTACGGGGGCAGGGTATTACAAACCCCTAGTTTCTCGTGGGAGGCTGCACATGTGTATCTCCATTGCGCCTCCCCACTGCCGAAGCCAGTAGAGGGTGTGACTGGGATCGAGGTGTCTTCTGCTTTCGGTCTAAGTCCCTTCCAACTGAGTTTTTCCGCATCCGGGCTGCCTCAAGTGCGTAAGTCCTGACAGAATGAACTACGTGGACTTTGATCCCTGTCTTCTAAACAGGGTACGTAGGAAGCCTCCCTGAGGTTCAAGCCCGCCACCTGGTCGTCCCGGTCATATTTACGTCGGTTGGTCCATCAGTGGACCCCTCCAGGGTTCACGCTTGCGTCGATTCACCTATGAATCCGCCCCTGTGGTAGACGGCCCGTGTGTATCTCCACTGTGCCTCCCCACAGCCCCTTTTTCCATTTCTCCTTTTATCGTCCAGCATGACGTGAAACTGTGATCCACCCGGCCGTTCCATCCCCCTCTGTGCGAGGTGGTTCGGTTCAATCCTCCGCCCGGCGGCCTCGACCTCTTCGTGAGTCGGCTTGCCGACGTCCAGAATGACGTTAAACTGTATACCCGAACTACGTTGACTTTGATCCGTGCTAACGCGCGGTACGTAGGAAGCCCCTACGGTGTCCAAGCTCTTCACTCCATCATCCATCCTGATCCTTACCCGGGCCGCCACATCCCGGTGGGGTCATGCCACTTCACTCCACTCCACGTTACTTGGGAAGCCGCCCATGCGCTAGCCCCAGCGTCGGAGGTTCCCCGCAGCTCTTCACTCCATCATCCATCCTGATCCTTACCCGGGCCGCCACATCCCGGTGGGGTCATGCCACTTCACTCCACTCCACGTTACTTGGGAAGCCGCCCATGCGCTGGCCCCAGCGTCGGAGGTTCCCCGCAAGGGGTTCTGTCATCTGATCCACTTTTCGTGTTGATCGGTCTGATGCCGTCCCCGCTGGACGTTAAACTCGCGGCATACCCCTTGTTAAACATGGGAAGCTGAGGAAAACCTCAGGTGACACAGTTCCCCGCACCCAGTACGGGATGCCTCAGGCTATCATGCCTTCGAGAAGCCCTATTAGGGACGGAAGACAGAAGTGCCGAGTCGCAGTGTTACGACACGCCCCCAGCACCCAGAGCCACCCGGCCTTCTCACCGCAGGTTGCTGCCCCGCCCAGACTCCTTGGAGCGTCCGGGTGGAAGCAGCGTAATTAACCGGTGTCCATGAAGATATGGCGCCGGGAACGAGATTCACGAACATTCTTAAGTCTATGAGGGAGACCCGGATTAGGCGACGAGTTCCGAGGAGACGTCCAAGGAAGGAGGAGCCGACATCCCATCATCCCGGTTTCGATCAAGGAGCAGACGCCCCTGAATAAGGGACGGATGCCGTCCGCCCTTGGAAAGTGGGACTGCGGGACCACAAGCCGCGCGCCCATCCCCTCGGGTTGACGGGTGCACGCGCGAACGCGTCCTGGCGGAACAGCGTAACCCGACGCACATCCGCACCGAAACAGAAAAATGGTGAACCCGACGTGAATCTCTTCTCCTCGATACGAAGACCGATGGCTTTCAGAGGTGTTGGAAGACCGGCATGTTGCCCGGCCAAGCATTCAGTCTTACCCGCCAGGGGCTGGGGAAGTGAAATCCGGCACTCCGTCTCGCAACGTCGAGGGCCTGGGTTCCCCCCACGGAAGGCGTCGTGGCGCTAATGGTTGGTTGTCGATTCCTTTTTCCTGTCAGTGTTAATGGGTCATTCTCCCTGCTTTCAGAAATCAGGTCGCCCGATCCAGTGCCCGATCGCCACCCGCCCACTGGCGCAGAGGTAGGGGAAACACCGACGCGGCTACTCCGCGCGGTCCCGCCCGTTCCATAGTCGTCCCAGCAGCCGCAATTGCGGGACGACCACGCCCTCTCTCCCCCTCGGAGGTCATCCAGAGAAGGGTGATCAACACCCTGGTGCGGAGATATGAGGAAGAGGGAGTCATTCCCACTCGGGACATGGCTCGCCTAGACCTTGAGAAGGCTGCACCTCGCCACCACCGCCGCCCCCAAGGGCCGCGCAGGGAGGCACCGCTGCCTACCTCAACGTCCAATCGCTTCGGGAGTTTTTCCCCGGAGCGCTCTGACAGTTCCCTTCCCTATGCAGATGAGGTGGAAGATGCCCGGGATCACCCTATCCGGGATTCGCTCCTGGGATCTACGGTAAGGACTCCCGCCAGGCCACGGCGAAACCGCCGCTAGGCCTCTCAAGTCCAAGAGCGGACTCTCCACCTGCCCGCGCCGCTCGTCCCGACTCGTCTGTCTCGACGCCAACGTCGGGCACGAGCGGAAGAGGATGCCCACCTTGGGGCTCTAGCAACAGCGGCCGCATTGGCCCAAGCCACTGCTGGCTCCAGTCGCCAGGCCTCTGCGCATCCTGAGCAGGGGAACTCCTATGCCCGACCTGGATCGAGGCCCCGACCGCCCCAAAGGCAGGTTGGGTCGACTCTCCCGGTTGCTGGCACTGGCAGTAGCCACCGCGGACCACCTCGCGGTAGCGCTATTCACCGGCAGGATCTACTCTGTGTGGCCGATCCAGGAGGCATGGGTCATCCCACCTTCCGATCCCGGCCCGGGGGCCTGCCCGGAATCATCTCTCCCTGCGTCCCCTTTGATATCTGTCCCGGTGCCCCTCGCACCTTGGTTCCCAGTCCTCTTGGCCCCAGCACCAGTGCGGCCGGAGGACGCCAGGACAGAGATCAGCCCTGCCCCGAAGAACCACCCAGGGGCAGGAAGGCAAGGCGTCGACGCCGAGGGAAGAATGTTACGGAATTCCGGACAGAGATCCGACCGGTTTGCTTCTCTGACTCAGAGGCAGAGTACGATTCGGCGACAGAGCCCCTTCCCCAATCCCTCCAGTCAAGGGCAGGGGTAGGAATGCGGCACGTCAGCCTCGTGCTCCCCGAGAGCGAGATCGATGTGATCCCCGCTTCTCTCCGAAGGTATATCCGGAGTAACGAGGGCCTGGTAGACCCCCAAGGATCAAACTTGTGATTGGTACCGGCCCCTCCGGAAGTGCCTTCCGTCTCGATCGGAGAAGCCGGATACTTTTTCTGGGGACCGACGGTCGAACCACGATTTGGTGCGCCCTCGGCGAGCACCGATGCTACGGCAGGATGTTCGCTCGCCGGCCTGTCCTATCGCGATGTGGTAGCCAGGGCACCGCCACCCTCAGAGGGCGGCCCGGGATGTGGAGGCCAATCGGCCTGTTCGCCGTATTCACCGCCGGCCAGCCCGTCGGCCCGGCGGCCCGCCTCGGCACCACTACCAGTTTCTCGTCCGTTCCCAGCCATTGAAGAGGACCAAGGAGATCTGGGTCCCGAGTTTGAGTCGTGGAGCTTCTGGACCGTCCTAGCAGAGGGCCACTTCCCTGAGAAGTTTTGGCCAGTCGCAGGACCGGGCTTTGATGCACCCGAATCGCTCACCCCGGATGAGTTCGAATGCTTCCGCCGAACTCTCCGGGAGACTCGCTCCTGTCTTCACCGCCTACAAATGCCATACCCCGGGAGTCAAGCGCACCTGGAGGATATTGGTGAGCAGTGCCGTCAAATTGACCTGGCAATGCTCCCCGCGGTTCGGCACCCCGGGTCATTTGAGCACCACGAGGCCCTCCAACAACGATGCGTTGAGTGTTTTCAAGTACTCCGCAAAGTTATAAAGGAAGCCACTCCCCACGTGTATATCCGTGGATGGGGGCAGTACGCTGCCCTACGCTTCAGTGTGATTCACCGACAGCCCGATTCGCTGGGTGGCCCTGAGGGTATATCCCCAGGGACAGAAACAGTCAATATGGCTGACCTGTCGGGAGAGGGGAACGACTTGGAACTTCTCGACGGGGGATTCCCCCCCAAAGACAAGCCGTCGTCAGATCCATCGGTGAGAGTTACTCGTCATCAGAGGAACCTCCGGGGGCTCCCCGCACCCACTGAAGCACTGACGTTGAGCCGAAACGTCAGCAAAGGAAAAGAGCACAGCGAGGCTATAAAGCCCGCCGACCCATCTGCCTCCGTGCAGAGGGCAGAGGAGGATCCCGAGAAGGCTACGCTACGTCAGCAGCTCGCCGAACAGAAGAAGATGGTTGACCGGCTCCTCGCCGAGCGCGCTGCAGAACGGCGGCCTGACTACGGTGATCCCAGGCCAGGACCGCAGGGACCGGAACAACCGCTCCTCGATGAGACTCTCCCGGGCAACCGTGATTACGCCGTGTTCGCCGACAGGAGAGAGGCCATTGCCTATGGCAAGAGGGCGCGGTATGTTTCGCCACACCCTCCTGAGCGGCGTGACTATCTGAGAGACCCCGCTCGGATTCCTCCCGCTGCCCCAAGGGACGCTCCGCCCGCCATCCCACGAGCTGCCGAGTTCGACGACCCGGTCGACGACCCGATTGAAGGGCCATGCAATGCGCTCATGGTTAGAGATCCTCGCCAGGACTGGAACCCATGTCCGGACGATCCGATGGCGGCACTCATTGCCCTCTTGGAGGCCTTGGAGACTCGGCAGGTGGCGATCCCACCGGACGGCAAGCCCTACCCAGCATGGGTGGATGACATGCCGGCGCCTCCGGGATTCGGGAATCCCACTTTCTCTCCCTTCAACGGGACTGGAGATCCGCCACAGCATTTAGCCCACTTCAACTCGAGGTGCGGGCCTATGTTGGGGACTCCGGCGCAGCAAGAGGCCTCTAAGCTTCGCTGCTTTGTTCAGACACTGGAAGGGCCAGCATTTGTCTGGTACAGCCAGCTCCCCGTCGGGTCGGTAACCAGCTGGGAGGACCTCCGTAGACAGTTCCTCTACCAGTTCAGTTCCACGACCCGGAAGACAAGTATCGCAGACCACTTCATGTGCAAGCAGAGGCCTGATGAGCGAGTCGCGGACTTCGTCGCCCGATGGAAGGGTCTCACATATTCCCTTGACATGCCATTGACTCAGGAACAGTTGCTGACAATGTGCGTCGGGAACGTCAAGACCGAGCTGGTCCCTTCCCTGATCACTCAGAATTACCCCGGAGGGTTCAGGGACTTCTCAGACAAAGCTCAACGTCTTGAGGAAGCCCTGCAACAGGCCATCCAGGCACACCCGCTGCCTCCTATGATTCCTGCAAGGAGAGTCAGCAGGGCTGAGCCCGCTGCTGTCGCCCAGATAGAGGCCCCCAGGCCGTTGGAGCTGCTACCGGTGAGGCCAGCTCCACAGCCTCACAGGAATCCGCCTCCACGGGCTCAGTTCCCGGCCCAGCAGCAGCGGCCCCAGAACCGGCCGTCCCCTCCGCGTAATGTACCGCCGCAACCCAGGCGAGATAATCAGGGTCCACCTCCTCGGCCGGCCCCTCCAGCCCCTCGTCAAGACCACGCTCCCAGGGGCCCGCGACACCTGACTTACTCATTTCATGAGGATCAGGTCCCCGGTTACTTCCGGAGCGCCCTGGAGCAGAGGATTGTGCGACTGCCTGAGTGTTGGAAGCCAGAGGAGGCACATCTTACGAATAACCCCCGCTACTGCCCCTACCATCGGGCCCTGGGGCACACCATCCAGCGGTGCTATGTGTTTAAGGATTGGCTCCAAGACCAGATTAACAACAATGTAATCAGGTTGGGCCCAGCTCCAGCACAAGTGGCGGGCGTGTTCGTGGGATCAGATGACGATAGTGGCAACGAGGACGAATGGAAACTGGTCTCCAACCGCGGATCCCAGAAGTATAATAACTGGATGGCCCGCAAGACGACCATTCGCGCCCACGGAATCATCCGTGCGCGCTTGAATCAGCCTGAGCCCCCAGAATCTGTGGGTGCTGCTTCGGCATCGTCGTCCCATCCTGCCTCTTCCAAGAGGAGCAAACGGCGGCAGCGCAAGAAGGAAGAGCGCGCCCCGCCGGTTCCGCCACTATCCCGCACTCTCGGCGATTTCATGCCCCCGGAGATGGGGGTCCCTCCTCGGATCTGCCCGGCGATGGATGATTCGTCCGATGACGGTATTGGGTACGCTTCGGTTAACACCGTCGAGCTGGTAAAACCCTTTTCGGTTCCCGACGTTGAAGAACACCAGGTGGACCTCCCTAGTGTCCCCGGTCGTCGCTACCGTTTGAAGAACCGCAGTAGCAGGAGTCGCCGGGGCACAGCCGTTGGTACCTCCAGCCAGGCCGTGCACGCCACTGAGACTAGGCAGCAGGCTCAAAACCGAGCTCAGCGCGCGCAGCCCCCCCATCCGGGGATGACGGATTTGCCTCCGCCACTGTTTGTGGTGTGGGACCAGGCAGAACCGCCTCAGCCGCGTCGCGACCAGCTCCGCCCTGCCACGAGTCCATCCCGGCCTCCTGACCCCAGTACGGTGACCATTTCCCGGACTGTAGCCGGTGAACAGCGAGATGCGCCAAGTACCAGTCGGCCGCCGATCCAACCGGCAAGGCCCGTCATGCCACCAACCGCAGAGCAACCTCCTGCAACCAGGGGCTCGCGCTTGGCCAAAAAGTATGATGTCCTGAAGCACTTGGCCGACATCCCAGCAAGGATCTCCATCCTTGAGGCTCTGCGCATGTCATCTGAGATGCGCGAGGCACTCGCTGAAGCCCTGAAAAGCCCCCTCCAGTTTGAGACAGAGGTTGCGGCTGCAGAGGCCTTTCACGCCGAAACGATCGAGGACGCCGAATGTCATGCAGTTATCTCGTTCTCTGGTAAGGATGAAGACCCTCCTATACAGGGACACATTCGTCCGCTGTATGTCACTGGCCAGTTCAATGGCCTTGAAGTCCGACGCTGTCTTGTCGACACGGGGTCCGGGATTAACCTGATTCCAACTCGGACGCTCCGGAGGTTGGGGTTGTCTGAGGATGACTTGATTCCCTCCGACCTCAGGATCCAGGGGTACGATCGCACCGAGCAAACCCCGGTCGGCAAGATACGTTTGAAGACCCAGTTCGGTGACTTGGTTGCCAACACCGAATTCATGGTGGTCTCTCAGGACACTGCGTACAACGCATTGATGGGCAGGCCATGGCTCCATCTTCAAGCGGCGGTTCCCTCGTCATACCACCAATGCCTCAAATACTCCCTTAATGGTCGAGTAGGCGTGCTTCAAGGAGATACCTCTCCTTTTGCCTCATGTGAAGCCCGCTATCTGGACGCGGAATATTACAAGAGCAAGGATAAGCAGATCCTGGCAGGTGAGGTTGAGCCTGTCGCTGTTGCAAGTGATCTCTGGGCAAGTCTGGATGACGCTTACGTCCTCCCGATTCACCGGTTGGACGTCGCCATGGTCTTGACGGTCCGCGAGTCTCCTGATGAGATGGCCGCGACCGCCCACGCCAGCACCAGTGGCCCAGCAGGATCTGGTAGCCCCAATGCAGTTGCCAACGCAGTCTCTCCCATGGACGATCCCTCCCCGAGTGGAGAGGACGTGGAAGATGCACCCCCAGCCTTTGAGGAGGGCGTCCCCGCCACGGTCGATGAGTTAATACAGGTGAACCTTGGAACCGAGGCCGATCCAAGACCCACATTGGTTAGTGCCGCCATGCCCTCTGAGGAGCGGCAGCAGTACGTGGACTTTCTCAGGCAGCACCGTGATGTGTTCGCTTGGGGCTATGACGAGATGCCGGGGCTAGATCCTCAGGTAGCTGTCCACCGCCTTGGTCTCCCAGCGAACCATCGCGGGTTCAAGCAGCCTCCCAGGAAGATGCACCCATCCCACGGTGCCATGGTTGAGGCCGAAGTTGACAAGCTTATCAAAGCCAACTTCGTGAGGGAAGTTCAGTACCCCAAATGGCTGGCCAACATTGTGCCGGTCAGGAAGAAGAACGGGCAGATCAGAGTCTGCATCGACTTCCGCGATCTCCACCGCCACTGTCCGAAGGATGATTTTCCCCTTCCAGTGACAGAGCTGTTGATTGATGCCACGGCAGGGTTCCAAGCCCTCTCCTTCATGGATGGATACTCCGGATACAACCAAATTCGGATGGCCCCTGAGGATGAGGAGTTCACTGCCTTCAGGGCCCCCAAAGGTACCTTTTGCTACCGGGTCATGCCTTTCGGCCTGAAGAATGCAGGTGCCACCTATCAACGGGCGATGCACCGCATATTCAAGCCAATCCTCGGCACACTGGTGGAATGCTACGTCGACGACTTGGTTGTCAAATCGCGCCAGCGTCAGGACCATCTCAAAGATCTTGAGAAAGTGTTCAGCTTCCTCCGGTCTCGCTGCCTGAAGATGAACCCGTTGAAGTGTGCCTTTGGGGTCACCTCCGGAAAGTTCCTTGGATTTGTGGTAAGATACCGGGGTATTGAGATCGACCCAGAGAAAATCAGGGCGATTAGCCAGATGCCTCCCCCAGGTACCGTCCGGGAACTGCAAGGGTTCCAAGGCCACTTAGCCTATATACGCTGATTCATCGCGAATCTGGCCGGCAAGTGTAAGCCCTTTTCTCGGCTCATGAAAAAAGGTTCCACCTATGTATGGGTTAAAGAGTGTCAGACCGCTTTCGAGGAAATTAAGCAGTACCTGCTTCAACCTCCGGTTCTGATGCCGCCTGTATCCGGGAAGCCGCTGGTCCTCTATGTGACCTCCCTGGAACGGTCCCTGGGTGCCCTTCTCGCCCAGAAGAACAACGAGGGAACGAAGAATAGCCTCTATTACCTCAGTCGCATGCTCCTCGATGCGGAAGTTAGGTATTCCCCCATCGAGAAGAGCTTCCTGGCGCTCGTATTTGCCGTACAGAAATTACGGCACTACTTGCAGCACCATGAGGTACATTTGGTTTCTCGGGTAGACCCGTTGAAATATATCCTGAGCCGGCCTATGTTGACTGGCCGCCTAGCGCGGTGGGCTGTGATTCTCCAGCAGTTCGACATCAGGTATGTGTCTCAGAAGGCCATCAAAGGGCAAGCATTGGCAGACTTTCTGGCCGCTCACCCGACCTCCGCGGATCAGCCGATGGATCTAGGCTTTCCTGATGAGACCATTCTCTCGGTTGATCGAGCCGATCCATGCTGGCAGATGCACTTTGACGGTGCATCCCGGAGCCCCACCGGTAGAAGACTCGATAATCCTAAGCTCAACAGAGTGGGCTTGGGCATCGTCTTCATTACCCCGGAGCGAGCCGTGCTGCCATACTCTTTCCTGTTGTCAGAGGGCTGTACCAACAATGAGGCGGAATACCATGCCCTCATCACCGGCCTCGAGTTGGCTCTCGAGATCGACGTGCCCCGTCTGTGCGTGAAAGGGGACTCCGAGCTGGTCGTTAAGCAGATCAATGGCGACTACGTTGTCAGGAAGCCGTAGCTTGTGCCATTGTTGGAGTGCACCCTCCTTCTGATGGCCCGGTTCCCTTCTCGGCCGGAAATTGTCCATATTCCCCGGTCGCAGAACGGTCGAGCAGATGCTTTGGCCAGCCTTGCTGCGTCACTTGCGGAGCCTGAACAGGACAACCTGATCGTCCGCGTGACGCGCCGCAGGCTCATCGCTCCTGTTATCCCGGAAGAAGATCGTGGCCCGTTGGTAAGTAATCTCACCACGGTTGCCCCTATGCCCGGAGCCCCGAGTACCCCAGATAT
Organism: Viscum album; assembly: GCA_963277665.1. Taxonomy (NCBI): domain Eukaryota; kingdom Viridiplantae; phylum Streptophyta; class Magnoliopsida; order Santalales; family Viscaceae; genus Viscum; species Viscum album. The sequence continues at coordinate 2,070,711,972 of OY728138.1, forward strand.
GACAGTCGGATCAGCCCCTGATTGGAGGACGCCTTTGGTTGAGTACCTCCAACATGGCATTCTTCCATCGGATCGGGCCGAGCGCGAGCGAGTTCGACGCCGCGCATCGCAGTTCGTCCTCCAGAGCAGTCCCGGCCTGGAGCAGATCCTCTACAAACGCGGATTTGATGGTGTTCTCCTCCGTTGCCTTCAGGGAGTTGAGATCCCACGAGTCATGCAAGAGGTTCATGCTGGTTCATGTGGCGCCCACCAGACTGGGCCGAAGCTGTCCCACCAGATTCGGAGGTTGGGATACTTCTGGCCCTCTATGATCCATGACTGCATCGAGTATGCCAGGAGGTGCCATGCGTGCCAGGTTCATGCGAACTTTGTGCATCGGCCGCCGGAGCCTCTCCATACCACAAGGTATTCCTGGCCCTTTGCAGTCTGGGGACTGGACGTTGTGGGACCTTACCCGCCGGCGACAGCTCGCCAGTGCCGGTTCATTCTGACCGCCACGGACTTCTTCTCCAAATGGGAAGAAGTGATTCCGCTCAGAGAGGTCAAATCCTGTTCGATCGCTGACTTCGTGACCTCCAACATCATCTATCGATTTGGAGTGCCTCACGCTATCCTCACGGATAACGGAACCAATTTCCGAGCAGCCGAGTTGAAGAAGTTGTACGCCAAGTATAACATTCGCTCGAACCATACATCTCGCTATCATGCGCAGGCGAATGGACAGATCGAGGCGTTCAACAAAACCCTCTCTAACATTCTGCAAAAGATGGTTGGTCAGAACAAGAAGAGTTGGCCGGACAAGCTCCCCAACGCCCTCTGGGCTTATCGGACGACCACTCGCAATTCCACCCAGATGACCCCTTATTCCCTGGTGTATGGAGCTGAGGCCGTCCTGCCCATCGAGATCCAGTTGCCGTCCTTGCGCACTGCGGTCTACGACCAGCAAGCGCCGGACAGAGTTGGTGAAGCCCGTCTAGTCGAGTTGGAAGCACTGGATGATAATAGACTTCGCGCTTTGCACAACTTGGAGAGGCATCAAAGCAGAATGGCTCGAGCTTTCAATAAGAAGGTTCGCCTCCGCTCCTTCCTGTAGGGTGATCTAGTGCTAGCCCTAAGAGCGCCGATGATCCCCGGCAGGAAGCCGCCCAAGTTGGAGCCCAAGTGGGAGGGACCTTTTGTTGTCCACAAGGTCTATCCCAATGGCGCGTACTCCCTAGCGACTATGGATGGTGAGCGTGTCACTCCTCCCACCAACGCTAGGTTCCTCAAGCAGTACTTTGTCTGAGTGTGCCCACGTCCTGCACGACGTTAAACTGCATACGTCCGCACGGCAAGACGTTAAACTACCAAGCATCATTCGTCCAGGCTACAAGACGTTAAACTGTTCAGCATTCGTCCGCGCTGCAAGTAAACTGCCAAGTGCCTCGTCCTGCATGATGCTAAACTGCACCACGTCCAAGCTGCACGACGTTAAACTGCTCAGCGTATCGTCCTGCATGACGTAAAACTGCCCTTCAAGAACTACGTGCGGCTTGATTCCCATCCTTATGGGATACGTAGGACCGTCAGGACATTCATGTTTCAGGCCCAGCCCCATCCTTCGGGAATTTCCATCCCACCTCGGGCCTTTGGCCCAGTTGCTGCTGGGTATGTGGCGTATGGTGTGAGCGTGGGGCTATGCCCTCATTCACGTCGGTTTTCTCGCCACGCTGTACGCCCCCCACGTTTGGGGATGCCTTCTGCTCCCCCCTTCTTTTTCCATCATCGTACTGCATGACGTTAAACTGCCTTTCCAGCACTACGTATGGCTTGATTCCCATCCTTATGGGATACGTAGGACTGCCTGGACATTTATGTTTCAGGCCCAGCCCCATTTCCCGGGAATCTCTATCCCGCGTTGGGCCTCTGGCCCAAGTTCCCCTCCTTTTTGTGCGAGGCGTATCGCGTGAGCGGGGGATTATGTCCTCATTCGCGTTGGTCTACTGGCCGCGCCGTACGCCTCCCCCGTGTGTGGGACTACCTCACACCTCTCATCATCCTGCATGACGTCAAACTGCCTCTCCAGAACTACGTATGGCTTGATTCCCATCCTTATGGGATACGTAGGACCGCCTGGACGCTTGTGTCTCAGGTCCAGCCCTGTCTCTTGGTTGATCACGGGGATCTACCCTCTTTTGGTTGCTCTCAGGGTGAGTCCTCCGACCCTTCCCGGTGACCCGTTAACATGTTTTGGGTACTTCGGTCTATGACTCGTAGTGTCAGATTCAATCCCGACAAGTCCTGTGTTGCTTGTCAGGCCTCGTGCTTCCTCTTGTTCGAGCCTTCACTCAAAGGGATCCTCGTTAGCGGTTTGGGTACGATGCCTCAGTGCTCTCCCACCGCTCCGGGTCGATTTACCGGCGGGTCTTGGGCCGCAAATCGATATGAATCCTGCGATTGAGCGGTTGATGCTCGTTTGCTTGCCCCGTCTTAGGCTGACGCGATCGGATGCTGTGTTGCGAATGCGTCAGCAACATCCTTGATCGCCATGTCGGCTCTTTCAGGCTCTGAACATTGGTTGCGCAGTCCTCATCACACTCCGCCTTTATGCGTTGTAGTGGAATCTCGACACTCTCTTCATACTGACCTCCAGTACACCTCTACACGTTAGGCAGACCAACCAGGGTAATGATGTCGTTCGAGGCTCCCATACCTGAGCACCAAGGATATATGCGGATATCCTCCCTAAGGACCGTGCGTAGCTGGACCCTCGTCCCCATAAGGAGGAGGGAGTCGCTCGAACAATCGCGTTCTGGGCCCAGTATATCTGGAGGCTAGCATCTCTGCCCCTTGGGTGATGGACATACGCAGACCCATATCCCAAGACTCTTCTCCTGGAATCGTGCGTGACCGCAGGCCTGGGTATGTTCCCACCTCCGCCGTGTCCGCCGTACCGCGATAAGCAGATTCCCCCATGGTCTGAACCACACGACCTTAAACTGTGTTGTCTGGTCCTACCACACGACCGTAAACTGTGATCGTCTTGGCCGCCCGACGAGAAACGGCACAGCATCGTGATGTCCTCCTCAGGGGACACTCATGTTGGGCGCTGGTTAATGACCACGCCATTCATCAATTCCTTCCATGGCTTGATTATTGTGGCGACGCCAGAGATTTCTCAATCACAGGCATGTCGCCGCACAAAGAAAAACCATTCATCTTTAAGGACAAACAAGAAATATCAAATGCCGCTCCTTCTGTGTGCGAGGGTCAGACCCGCACTCTTCCCCGCGCTGGTGCCCGATTGTGTTGCGCCGCGCCTCAAGAACTACGTGCGGCTTGATTCCAATCCTTATGGGATACGTAGGAACGCCCGGATGTTTGAAACTTCGGGTCCAGCCCCCCACCTCTTAGAGATTCCCCCTTCTCTGGGGAATCTGCCGCCTTCAGGTCACCCTCAAGGCGTGTTCCCCGACCCCTTGCCGTGGTCCACCGGTGTCAAGAGTACTCTGGTTTATTGCCAGGAGTGTCAGGTTCAGCTTGGTCAGGTTCCTTCCACTTTTCAGGCTTCGTACTCCCTTTCATTCGGACCCATCGTCTATGCCCTGGGTGGGGCCCCCGTGAACGGTTCGGACACAATGCCTCAGTGCTCTCCCACCGACTCGGGCCGGTGCCCCCAATGGCCTCGGGCAGCAAATCGATATGAATCCTGCGATTGAGCGGTCGATGCTCGTTTGCTGCCTCATTCCACCAACGGTTAGTGCGATATTGATGCTGCTTTTCCGCCACGGTCGGCAGTACTCCCATATCGTTACTCCGGTGCCCCCAGTCCTTGAGTGAATGGCCGCATGATTCACATTTTCCACCTCCCATTCCGGCCAGGCGAAACCTCGACACTCTTGACACTATCCCTCAGTGCATCTTCGCATATCCAGGGGATATGACCACGATGTGGCGTGCTTTGAGCTCCTTATGGTCCGAGCTCTAAGACCTTAAACTAAGATCTCTCCTTATGGTCCGAGCTCTAAGACCTTAAACTAAGATCTCCCCTTATGGTCCGAGCTCTAAGACCTTAAACTAAGATCTCTCCTTATGGTCCGAGCTCTAAGACCTTAAACTAAGATCTCTCCTTATGGTCCGAGCTCTAAGACCTTAAACTAAGATCTCTCCTTATGGTCCGAGCTCTAAGACCTTAAACTAAGATCTCGCCTTATGGTCCGAGCTCTAAGACCTTAAACTAAGATCTCCCCTTATGGTCCGAGCTCTAAGACCTTAAACTAAGATCTCTCCTTATGGTCCGAGCTCTAAGACCTTAAACTAAGATCTCCCCTTATGGTCCGAGCTCTAAGACCTTAAACTAAGATCTCTCCTTATGGTCCGAGCTCTAAGACCTTAAACTAAGATCTAGCCCTTATGGTCCGAGCTCTAAGACCTTAAACTAAGATCTAGCCCTTATGGTCCGAGCTCTAAGACCTTAAACTAAGATCTAGCCCAATGGTCCGAGCTCTACGACCCTAAACTAAGATCTCCCCAAATGGGGTCCTACGTCCTACATGACATTAAACTGCACTCTCAGAACTACGTGTGGCTTGATCTCCAGCCTGATGGAGTACGTAGGAACGCCCGGGCATTCCAACTCGGGTCCAGCCTCAGGGATCGTTAAGTCCCGCCCCTCCTCGTCGCCGGCCGTCTGGCATGGCTTCTGGTAGAGTGGTGCAGTTGTGATATTCTCCCCGATTCAGCTCGGGATGCCCCATTGCAATGGTGGGAAGGGACGGTTTCCTCGTCAAAGAGGTTCTGTCTGAGGATTGAGGTGATTCACGGCCAGATTAGTGCATCCGCCTAATACGCTTTCCCCACGGTGGCGCAATTTTGAGATCGTTGGATTCTGTCCGAACAAATCGTCACTTCTCCCCACGCTTCGCATGCCCTGTTGATCTGGATTTTCCACCCTTGTGTCTGAAGGAACCCCCAAGCGGTATTCATGATGACATGTGGTCCGCCTCCTGCAATATGAATGATGGCCTTTTTCGGTCCATCTATTGCAGTTGTTATGGTCGATCCACTGTCCGCCTACCGTCTTGGGCATTTCCTGGAAGGCCGACCATTGTGGATGTCTGGATTCGGGACGCGCGATTCACCCTTTCTCATTTCCCTATGTTCGGATAAAATCTCAACGCCCCTAGCATTGTCCCGCTCGTGTGTTGGAACAGGTTGGGGGGATGGTACATTGATTAGGTCTGAGGTCTCCTTTCCTAGGAATGACCTCCCTCTTTTCTCCGGAAATCCAGGCCCCATTATGGATGCCTGATGCTTGGTTAACACTCCCACAAGACAACGAATTGTGATTGAGCATGTTAAACCAAAAGATGCAGATAAATATATTGATACATACAGATGGATCAAAGTAGCGGAAGAAAATGTTTTGGGAATGGCAAAACAAATCCCTTATGGATTAGCGTGCTGAATGAGTCTTTCTAATGCCGCTACCCTTTGGCTGGTGGCCTCCAGAGCTGCTTCTCGCTCTCTGCGTGCCCTCTCTTCGTCGGCGGTCACAGCGCGCAGTTCGTCGATTCTGGCCTGTGCACGCTCCCGCTCGACCTGAATTGTGACCATCTGTTGGCCCGCCTCCGTCAGCTGTACCTGGGCGTCAACTAGCTGGGCTGCTAGTTGCTCCACAAGCTCGGTACACGTTGCGATGAAGTCCTCCTTCTCTGCCGCCTGCCCTTCGAGGCGCCGGACTTCCTGCTCCGCCGCAAGGAGCGCCCGCGTGCTCTCCGACATGTCCCGACTTTGTGTGACGTCGGCACGCCGGCAGCTCTCGCGCATCTTTTCGGCCATGAAATCACGGACCGTTAGATGGAGGCGTTGAGCATCAGCTCCCCCGGCACACAGAAAGCGCAGCCAGGTTTGAAGTGATCCCATGCGCCCCAGCCACTCCGACGGGTCTCGCTTGAGGAAGCGCTGGATGCACTTCCACCCCCTACGGCGCGTTATCCGGCTCTCCTCGACCGCCTCCGTGTCTGAGTCGTCCATCTCCTCGGGATCGGCAGGCCGGTAGGCAGGGAAGGCAGCCAGCAGGTGTGCTGCAGGGTCCGCCCCTGGGAGGTCCTCACGAGGGATAGGTTCCCCAACGTCCGGGCGACCTTCTTCTCTCTCCCCAGTGGCGCTGACACCCTCGTCAGCCCCCAACCTCTCTCCGATGGCAGCACCGTCGACGTCCGCAGCCCCTTGATCAGCAGTTGGTGGGGCCGGCTCGGTTTGGGAAGTCTGTTCCGGAGCAGGCGGCATGTCTGCCACTGGTCCACTCGTAGATGGCCCGAGTTCGGCAACCCGATGAGCCTCCAGTGTTGAGATCACTGCGCAGGGCATGCCATGGTTAGTCACAGATCGTCAACGGCAAGCACCAGCAGTAAAGTAGGGAGACTTACGGGAGTTCGGAGAGTCATCTTCCGCTATCCCAGTCGCCGCAGGAACAGTTGCAGTAGGGGACCCCTTAGCGCTTGTCAGTTCGATAATGGGTGCCTGGCCCCCGCCTTGTCCTGCTGGCGCCTCTCCTACTCCCGCTGAGGACGCCTGACCGACATCCGTGTGCTCCTGAGAAAGATGGAGAAATGGGTTAGAAGCTGCATAAGAGAGTGGATGAAGCAGATTGAGTAGGGATAGAAGCGGACCTCGAGGAGCTCAGTGACATCAACGTCGTCAGAGACGGCCACCTCGCCGCTCTCCCGTGGGCTCCCCTTATGGGATCTTCCCTCGGAGCCTTCATCCTCCCCCATTTCCTCCTCTTCGTCGGAGTCGCTGCTACTGTCATCTTCTTCCGGCGGCATCTGTTCCGGAGCGGGCTCGAGACCGAGCATCACCTTCACCAGAAGGGATGGCTCCGCGCGCTGACCACGTTGGCGCGCGTACTCGTCCATGGCCGTCAGATACGCATACTGCCGGTTGAAGTCCACTCTGTCGACAATCTGGAGGCGCCCGACCTCTGGCAGATAGATTCCTTCTCTGAGTATCTTTCGCCAGATGACGTCGGTCCCCAGTGACTGCCGCAGAGTCATCCAGGCCGACCACAGCGCCGGGAAGACCGCATCATGGGAAGGTTCGAGCAGACGTCTCACCTGCTTCCCGGGCCGCTCGTCGACCACCGCACGTGCCCCCTCTCTAGGCGCTGAGGTCGTGGCGGCAGCTCGCGATGTGCCCGCCGCCAAAGTCCCTGCCCGCGCCGGCTCCACTGTTTGGCGCGCCTCCGTTCTCCCCCGTGTGGCGGCGCCTCGCCTCCTTCCTTGACGCCCGGTCTCCGCACGGGTAACCTCGAGCAGCCGAACTAGCTTCCGCAAAAGCCCCTCGGGGTACGCGATGGCCCAGTGTTCGGCGTACTCGGTTGCCAAGCCTGCGTCAACTCCGGTAGGAGGGAGAGTGATGACGTCGCCAGAGCCGAAAGCGGCAAACATCAGCCACATCTGGCGAAGGACGCCAGGGTTCGTCTCCTCCCGGACAGCAGTGAATACCCTCTTCGGCATCCGTTGAAGGCACCCGAACTGCCTGGCGAACCGGGTCGGCACGTAAGGCTCGCAGATCACCTTCCCGTCGATCCGAGCCACGAGCACCCCGCCCCGCATGTTCAAGAAGTATACATGCTGCTCCAGCGGACCCTGCCCGTTTTCGATCATTTGGCCAACGGGAGTGGGGAACGGACTGAAGTTGAAATTGGAATGATTGCCAATCCGAATCCTCACGCCCTCCTCACTTAGGGTCATCGGAGCGACCCCCGCGATGTTCAGCAGGGAGGGTCGCAGGCCGTTGCCCGGAGGAATGATGGCGTTCGGAAATGTGTACCCACCGAGGTGAGCAGCCACCCAGCCGTGGAAGAACTGAAAGGGCCCACAGATCCTTCGTGGCGACCCCCCTCGTGAGATGCGTCCCAGGATGGCATACAGCCTCGCCAACACTGGGACCCCGAGGTTGTATCTCTTGTTGGCGGCCATAGCGCCCGCCATCGCCAGTGTCGCCGGGCGAACGCCCATTCTCGCGTCTCGCACTGGCAGGAGCCACCCACTCAGAAAGGCGGCCAGAAACGCCGCGTACCGGGCATTTGGGTCCCGGGCCTCGATGACGCGGTACCCCCATGAGCGGTAGTCGCCCGTCTCCAGGACCCGCCAGTACGACCCGTTCCGGCTCCTCTAAGCTGCGGTCGGGCACCGCTTCCCCCTGCCTGGCATCTTGACCGCCGGGTCATGCTCCAAGAACTGGCCGAACCATTCCTTGTAGGCTATGTCCTTCTGGAAGTCTTTGATCCCGAGCCGCTGCGTAGCCAGGTCAAGAAGATGCCAGGTCAGGATGGGAGTCCGTGACCTGTCCTCCCAGGTGTTCTTCGGTGGCAGGAACTCATCGTATTGGTAGCCCTCCAGCGGGATACCTCCGATGCAGTGGATGTCCCAGAGACCGATGCCGACCTCCCCATGGTGAAGATGGAAGGTGTTGGTATCCGGAGACCATCGGGTGAACAGCTTCGGCCCGAGCTCGGACTGCTGGTAGAAGTGGAACTGCGACGTCCACACCGCCTCGAACAGGCCGATGTACCGCAGCTCCTCTGCGAAGTGATCGCAAGTGTGGCGTACCCAGAACGCCCAGGCCCACTCACTGGTGAAATTGCCCCCAGACCGCAAGTCCCAGTCCTTCAGCCAGCCCTTGGTGTCGTCTGTGACGCTCTGGCGATATATGCTCGAGTAGAGGGCTGGAGAATTCTCCGCAGTAGGCTCACCCCCATCAATGGTTCGCGTCCTCGGGTTCAGGACATAGACATCCAAGTGTCTGGTCTCCCTGGCAGGATGCCCATTGTTGGTGATGTTATAGCGGAGAAGCTCGTCCTCCCGGGTCACCCAGGTCCGCGGCGCATCAATCTCGAACCCTGGCACCGGAACCTCATCTAGGATGCCGAAGTTCCAGAGCGGCAGGTTGTCCGACAGTGGATATATCTTCTGGGCTGGCGTTAGTAAGTCGAACAAGGATTGATTGTTGGAAACAATCTCCTTGGCTCCGTAAACCTCCTCATTCGTCGCCATCTCAGCTCTGCGAGTGGCGGCATCCCCCTCATTTCCTCTGTGCGCGGCCATCTCAGAAGTTTCGGGAGTCGTGCGGGTAAAGGGATGAAGTGTGCGGGATCGGACGAGGCTGGTAGAGAAGTTTGAAGGTTGGCGCGCAATCCAAGCGGACGGCGCGTAATTGGGATGAATGTCGCGCAAAGTTCCGGGTTTTCGCGCAAATACAGGCGAATTCCGGACGGTTTTGCGCGCCGATCGGGCGAATTTCGCGCCAGAAAAGGAAATTTCGCGCACGAGAGCGTTGGAGCTTATCGCGCAGAAGGCCTGTGTACGGAACGCGGGACCCAGGGCCCCTATTTATAGGCGAGGCCGGGGCCCGCGCTGTGCGGAAAGCGCTTTGCGCGACCGCAACGGCGAATTTCGCGCCCGGCGCCCCTTTTTGCGCGCCTAAGTCCCGCGCCGCCCAGGACTTCGGCATTCCGGCGTCTCCCTCGGAACCCGATCGTTGTGACCTCTCGCCGACCAGATTCCGAGGGGGGGCTTTTGTAGACGCCTGAAAAGTCCGTTGTTCCCAAACGAAGCTCCGGATGCGGAAAGCGAAGTGATATTTGGAGTCAGAGGCACGTTCCGGAGGGCCCTGAGGACTTGCGCGACATTTCAGAGGCTCGCACGCAAAGTTAAGTCGCGGCGCGCAATCCTCCCGGGATGCGCGCAATGCACTGGACCGGCGCGCTATTTTGCGCGCCCGCGGCCTGCGCGGCGCCTTTGCGCGCTGAGTCCTGATTCCGCGCCCGCGAAGCGAATTGCGCGCCCGAGACCGGATTCCGCGCCCGGGGTTGCCTATAAATATAAGGCGACCCCCGACGTTTTGAAGGTTGCCAGAATCCGAAGCGTCGCTCGTTCGCGCAATCCAACCCCTTCCGCGCGCAATGCCGATCTTCAGGTAACCTCCTTTCTTTCGCGCAATAGAGCCTTGGGGTCCGCCTTCGCGCGCAATCCCCTTGGCTCATTTACTTTGAATAAATTTCAAACCCGAAGGCCTTTGCGCGCAAAAGAAGCCTCTTCCGCGCAATTGCCCCCGGGTGCGCGCAATCCAACCCGATTGCGCGCACCCCCCATCTTCAAAGTGGCCATTCGTTAGAGAATGAGCCGTTGCCCCCGCGCGCTACCCGAAGCCCGGTGCGCGCAATCCCGATCATCCGCGCGCGAAGCGCTGGCCCAATTGTGCGCCAGCCCGCCATTTTGCGCGCCGACCCGCGGTTTTGCGCGCAAAGCTCCTCTTTTGCGTGCAATCCGCCAGGGTCGCCTCCCTTGACCCCCTTTGGGTACCCGCCTGCGTGGCGCCCGATGGTCTTCATCTCAGGTGCCCGCACCGTGCGTCGTCTTTCCGTGCGACCCCCCTAGGCTCGCGCGAAGTGACACGGACCTACTGGCGGATTTATCGTCCTGCATGACGCTAAACTGCACCACGTCCTGCACGACGTTAAACTGCGTACGTCCAAGCTGCATGACGTTAAACTGCCTAGCATATCGTCCGCGCTGCAAGACGTTAAACTGCCAAGTGTTTTGTCCAGCATGACGTTAAACTGTACCACGTCCGCGCTGTAAGACGTTAAACTGCCAAGCACCTTCGTCCTCAACACACGACGTTAAACTGTACTTCGTCCGGCAAGACGTTAAACCGTCTGCTTCGTCCTCAACACACGACGTTAAACTGTACTTCGTCCGGCAAGACGTTAAACCGTCCGCATCACCCGATCCCGTGCCTCGCACGCACGGTCTCCCCCGGTTTGGACGTGGCCCCCACCCGCTCGTCTCTGCAGGGATGTCGGGATTGTCCCGCTTTTGGGACGATTTAATGGGAGTGGATTTTCCCTACGGGGGCAGGGTATTACAAACCCCTAGTTTCTCGTGGGAGGCTGCACATGTGTATCTCCATTGCGCCTCCCCACTGTCGAAGCCAGTAGAGGGTGTGACTGGGATCGAGGTGTCTTCTGCTTTCGGTCTAAGTCCCTTCCAACTGATTTTTGCCGCATCCGGGCTGCCTCAAGTGCGTAAGTCCTGACAGAATGAACTACGTGGACTTTGATCCCTGTCTTCTAAACAGGGTACGTAGGAAGCCTCCCTGAGGTTCAAGCCCGCCACCTGGTCGTCCCGGTCGTATTTACGTCGGTTCGTCCATCAGTGGACCCCTCCAGGGTTCACGCTTGCGTCGATTCACCTATGAATCCGCCCCTGTGGGAGACGGCCCGTGTGTATCTCCACTGTGCCTCCCCACAACCCCTTTTTCCATTTCTCCTTTTATCGTCCAGCATGACGTGAAACTGTGATCCACCCGGCCATTCCATCCCCCTCTGTGCGAGGTGGTTCGGTTCAATCCTCCGCCCGGCGGCCTCGACCTCTTCGTGAGTCGGCTTGCCGACGTCCAACATGACGTTAAACTGTATACCCAAACTACGTTGACTTTGATCCGTGCTAACGCGCGGTACGTAGGAAGCCCCTACGGGGTCCAAGCTCTTCACTCCATCATCCATCCTGATCCTTACCCGGGCCGCCACATCCCGGTGGGGTCATGCCACTTCACTCCACTCCACGTTACTTGGGAAGCCGCCCATGCGCTGGCCCCAGCGTCGGAGGTTCCCCGCAGCTCTTCACTCCATCATCCATCCTGATCCTTACCCGGGCCGCCACATCCCGGTGGGGTCATGCAACTTCACTCCACTCCACGTTACTTGGGAAGCCGCCCATGCGCTGGCCCCAGCGTCGGAGGTTCCCCGCAAGGGGTTCTATCATCTGATCCACTTTTCGTGTTGATCGGTCCGATGCCGTCCCCGCTGGACGTTAAACTCGCGGCATACCCCGTGTTAAACATGGGAAGCTGAGGAAAACCTCAGGTGACACAGTTCCCCGCACCCAGTACGGGATGCCTCAGGCTATCATGCCTTCGAGAAGCCCTATTAGGGACGGAAGACAGACGTGCCGAGCCGCAGTGTTACGACACGCCCCCAGCACCCAGAGCCACCCGGCCTTCTCACCGCAGGTTGCTGCCCCGCCCAGACTCCTTGGAGCGTCCGGGCGGAAGCAGCGTAATTAACCGGTGTCCATGAAAATATGGCGCCGGGAACGAGATTCACGAACATTCTTAAGTCTATGAGGGAGACCCGGATTAGGCGACGAGTTCCGAGGAGACGTCCAAGGAAGGAGGAGCCGACATCCCATCATCCCGGTTTCGATCAAGGAGCAGACGCCCCTGAATAAGGGACGGATGCCGACCGCCCTTGGAAAGTGGGACTACGGGACCACAAGCCGCGCGCCCATCCCCTCGGGTTGACGGGTGCACGCGCGAACGCGTCCTGGCGGAACAGCGTAACCCGACGCACATCCGCACCGAAACATAGGTCAAATATGGTCAAATGTGTAATGGCCCGGACATCTTTGGTCCATTACATTGTGAAAATTTGGTGTTGGAGGTATTTCGGGAGGTCAAGGTGACTTATCCCCAACACTTTTCCAAATATCCAATTCTGTGAACAATGTTTCCAGTTTTATGAATAGTATCAGTAGGTGAATAGTGTTTCTATCGGTGAGGTTCTATATGTGGACTTCTATCGGTAGACTTGAACATTGTTTCTATCAGTGAGGTTCTATCTGTGGACTTCTATGAGTAGACTTGAACATTGTTTCTATCAGTGAGGTTCTATCGGTGGACTCATATAGGTAGACTTAACCAGTGTTTCTATCGATGAGGTTCTATCGGTGGACTTCTATCAGTAGACTTGAACAGTGTTTCTATCGGTGAGCTTCTATTGGTGGACTTCTATCGGTAGACTTGAGCACTGTTTCTATCGGTGAGCTTCTATCGGTGGACTTCAATACGTAGACTTGAACAACCATTCTATCAGTGAGGTTCTATCGGTGGACCTCTATCCGTAGACTTGTATAGTGTTTCCAGATCGGTAGACATGACTTTGTAAAATTTTGAGTATGTGAATAGTGTTTCCAGCTTCTTACAGTTTTACCCCATTTAACGTTTCCTTTGATGTAAAATACATTTAATGCCATATTATTATAGACTCTTAAGCCGATTAAAAGTCCATAAATCCAATATTAATTATCCGTATAGCTCGGGATGTTTTTACATGGTCAAACTGCGTGGGTTAATCCGATCTGTTTTTAATGGAGAATTAACCGGATATTATACTGTCGCCTCGTTAAATCTTCAAAAAGGAACCAGATATCATCACCCTTGTTCTTACCCTTTGTTCTCAGCTAAGTGACACTAGAACCATTCAATCATTCCCATAAGAGTGTCACAATCAATCCTTAATCCTCATATTGGATCCGCTCTATTTTTGATGCAACCGAGCTATGTTGGTCAATCTTCCCTATATGGTATGTTTTATCGTCATTCCTTTGGGGATCATCATATAATGTTTCTCCCTTCCATATTATACCATGTAATTTCCATGATTTTAATGGGTTTTTCTTGGGTTTGGTTAGTACTGTCATACCATGGAATCCTCTGGTGGATGCAGTTGTTGTGAGAGAAGGATTGTGACCCGTTGTGTGGATAAAGGAATTAAAGAACTCTTCAAGGTAGGGGATTAGTGGGTTTCCTAATTATATATGTGCAATCGTAGAATTAGCATGATTTAGCCCTTTGGATCACAATTGAATTTACCCAATTAATTACTTGAACTGGATTAACAGAATTCGTTGATCGCAGGTTGTTGCTTTTTACTGTGATAACGGTTTGCCTCATGTTTCGCTAGATAGAGTGATATCTATGATTTATTTATTAGTTGATCATTCTTGATGGAAATTAATAATGAACGTAAAGCCAAAATTAATTGTTAATTAATTGGTTAAAGATAAATAGGCATGTAAATGAATCTGGTTGTTTAAATTGGTGTAGTTGTTCTAATTTGATGTTAATCAAGGTAGGGAAGTAGGCATGGTTGTTTAATTGTGATAGCTTACTGATTTGATCTACCGTAATTGGAACCTATGAATAAAAAATCTGCTAATTCAATATGTATTAAAGAACATATTGTGTGAGAATTTTTAAAGGGTTCTGAGTTACCCTTTTTATTGTTAAAGGGTCAAGGGACCATTGATGTGATGTTGTGCTTTCTTGCTACTTGTGATATGATGTGATCTTGGATGGCTGTTGTGATATGTGGAGGCATGGGTACTTGTGGTTGTGGCAGCGGATGGCGCCTAGAGTGGCGAGATTCATCAGTTTATGCATGTGGGTGTCAGGGAGGACACTATGGATGATGGAATGGGATGGATGTGGTTGTTGGATGTTTGGTGGTTTGACTGGTTGTTTATCTGCTTTAATTTTCACAACTGCTCAAGGCAGCTGGTTTTGTTTAACCTTCATCCAAAAGAGGCGAAGACACATGGGGTAGGCCACATGCTTTCCGTGTTTAGCCTCTCGAGAGCGAATGGGTCTATGCTCTTTCTATAGGAGGCAAAGAATCGATGGGTAGTATAACTACTCATCGTGTTGATCCCACTTGTGTTTAGTATCATAGGATGTTTTTCTAGAATTTTTGGGAATGTGGGAAGGTAATTATGTAATGAATAATTGAATAAATGATGTTAACTCATGGGGTTGGAGTTACTGAAACATAATGACAAGGTTGTAATTTGGAAGGTACAATGGAGATTGTGTGTGATGCTAATGAAGTTTATTGTTAAATTATTAATGGTTAATTAATGTTTAAATAATTAATTAATGTAAAGTGGAACTGATAAAATGAGAATGGAGTAATCTAATAAAGTTCTTCAAATGTTTGTGTGCATATAAGATACCAAGTCTTATAAGTAGCAGCCCGGAGTCCGGGAGACGTTAGCTGCAGCTGTATCTAAGACTAGGTAATTCCCACAGTGTGGATGCGAAATATATATATATTTGGTACTTATTTTGTTTCTATACAATGCTTCACCCTATCGGTATGGGAAACTGACACCCCAGGTATTCTGAGCCCTAGGGGGTGTTTTCCCCAACATTCTGATGGGAGGTCGAATGGCTGACTACCCCCTTTGGCCCCTCTCTCTTCTCTTGGTTGATAATGGGCCAACATGAACAATAGTTAGTTTCCCCATATATGTGTGTATAGGGTTGTAATGGCTTGTGGTTATTTCACACACATATATTCTGGATATAGTATCCTATGGACTACTATAGGTGTAACGTGTATAGGCTGTGACGGCTTGAGGATCCCTACTCGGTGTATGGGCGATAATGGTTTGAGGTATAATACGTGATATATGATACACGTTAGACAGGAGGTGGTGGATCCTGGAACTTACCTGGTAACTTTTGGTTGTGAGGATGGTGTGGTGCTTCGCCCAGGTTACTGTGGGCAAGCCTTTGGAGGGAGATGCACAAGACATATGTCATTAGGGAAAAGATGAAAAGTAGTGGGGAAGTAGTAGAAGGGCACCCTTGATATTTTTCATTATATGATATATTCTTGTATGTGTTACATGGTGAGAGTGGCCATGGTGAGGTTGGGAACTTAGTATACCTGTTTAGGTGATGAGTTAATTTCACTTGTTGTTCACTGGGCTTTAGAATGCTTTCTTAAATTTTTCACGAGAGTCATGGTGAAGATCCTACTGAGTATATTGTTATACTCACCCTATGTATATATAAACTATTTTTAGGTCACTTGGATAACGGTTGGAGATCAAGCTGGTTACTAATAGCTTGTGGTTGGAGGACCTCATCGGGGTTGTGGTCGCTGCCATTTTACTTTCTTTTGGGTAGTTTTAGTTTTCCCCTTCAGTTTTAGTACATTTGCATGGAATTTCATATATGTACTTGGGTTCCTTTTATATTTCAGTTCTGAGTTGGATTTTGATGGTGTCTATCTTATCTCTCTCTTATGCATGTGTTCTCTTAGAGGGTAATGCCTCCCATTTGTGTGTTTATTATACCCTCGATTCTTGTCGCAACCTCGGGGCCTACTGGAGGCAGGACTCAGGGGTCATTATCTCTCTTCTCACATTGCCGGCACAGGAGGGGTACACTTTGTGGGGAGGGGGTTTTGGCAGAGTGGTATCATAGGGAGGTTTAGGGATAGGATGGAGTTTTGAGTTAGGCACACATGAGATTTCATGGGATGGTAGGGAAACAGTGTCATTCATGTTTAGCAATTGAGGTAAACACTGGAGACCGACTGATACATAGGTGTTTAGGGCCCCTTATGATCTGACGTACGGACAATTATATTTATAGTGGCTACTAAACAAATTGATACTAGTTGCAGAGTAGAGACCTAGGAAAGGATCATGCATCATTATTCCTTGTACCTATGTTTGAATGGTTAGAGCTTGGGATAGGTTAACCTAAAATTATTAAAAGAAAACTATAAATTTATTAATGTTGAGTCTTCCATGTTCCAGGCTTAGGAGCTCTAACAATTGTTATTTTACAAGTATGGCTCCTGGTCGACGTCCTCGTCAGGTTTGCGCAGTAGATGTCCACCAGGCTGTTCCAGCATATCGCTGCCGGGTAGAGGTTGATGAAGATGACACTTGAAGGAAGACACTCCGAGATTTTCAGCGCCAGAGTCTATAGAAGTACGAGGGCTCCGTTTCCGATTCAGTCATTGAAGACTGGATGGAGGAGGTCGAGATAGGCTTCAGTTTGATTCGTGCTCAGAAGGAACACCGGGTGTGCTTGGTTGTGAATATCCTGTTTGGAGCAGCAAGGAAGTGGTGGTTCTTGTTCCTCAGGGATCGTGAGGAGTCAGCGATCTCATGGGAGGAGTTTCGAGACAGCTTTAGAGGTGAGTTTTGTTCATCAACTTCAAAGGCATCCAGTCGCCAGGAGATTCTTACCCTTTGACAGTGGACCTCCAGTGTTCAAGAGTTTGGAATCCGTTTCAGGAACCTTCTACGATATGCTTCAGACCTATTACCAGATGAGGAGGCCAGGGCGAGGCATTACAAGGAGGATTTGCGTCTAGAGATCCAGCGCCAGGTCACCCCATTTATGTTGAAGACATATCCTGAGGTTCTGGCGAGGGAAAAGGTTGTTGAGAGGACTTTGTCTAGTACCGTATCGTCATGAGAAGGGAATCTTCATGATTCCTCACGAAGCAGAGCTGTGGTCCGAGGTTCTCGGTTTTCAGGGAAGAAGAGTTTTCGTTCAACTGGGGGTGGGTCCCAGCCCTTACCATCTTGTTTCACCGGAAGCAGCAACTCTCAGGCCAATGACAAGGGATCATGTGCTTGTATTTCTTGTGGTGGTCATGGTCTTCAATAGAGGGAGTGCCCGACATTTTAGAGCAGTCATCGTGTGCCAGGCACTATGCTCTAGGTTCCTCCATTGAGGCAGTTCCAGCCGAGGCAATAGCAGCAGGTTGCGCCATCTTTAGATCACCATAGGGCAGATAGAGAAATAAGAGGACATCCCCATGATGATCCCCGTCCTAAGAGAGCAGATCACGGTCGTGGTGGTGGTCGTCATCAGGGTCAGAGATGCCGTGGAGGAGGTCGTGGTCAGCTTCATGCTCTAGCGTTGCCAGCCTTAGGCGAGCCAGATATCGTTTGTGGTACCCTTTGCTTGTTTTCTACCTTGGTGTATGCCTTGTTTGATTTCAGAGCAACACATTCCTTCATATCACCTACCCTTTTCCATGCTTTGGGACTTGATGTAGAGAGTCTTTCAGTACCCTTGGCGTTGACTACGCCAGTTTGAGGTTGATCTGACTTGTTTGATGTATGTAGAGACTGTGAGCTAGTGCTGCGGAAACACCACTCTTGGGGAGATTTCCTATGTTTACGAATACAACCATATGATGTAATCCTTGGCATGGATTGGTTGTATTCGGTGCTGGATATTGTGGATTGATACTGGAATAAGGTCGTTTTCATTGATGCAGATAGAGAGAAAGTGGTGTTTGTTGGTGAGCAAGATCCTCGAATGGTTCATAGACGAGTTCCATCCTTATCATCCATGATGGTTGGGATGATGATCTGATCTTAAGAGGTTTAGCAGTTAGCATTCCATAGGGTCGTAGAGGAGTACCCTGATGTATTTCCAGAAGAGGTTGTAGCGTTACCCCATCGACGAGAGATCATGTTTGGGATCGAGCTACAGCCAGGAGTGTATCCTATCTCTATGTCTCCATATAGGATTGCAACTTATGAGTTACAAGATCTATATATATATATATTTATGGTCTGTTGTAGTGCGGTTTTGTTTGGCCAAGTGTGTCACTGTGGGGTGCACCAGTGTTTCTTGTGAAAAAGGCTGACGGCAGTTTGGGGTTGTGCGTCGATTATCTTCGATTAAACAAAGTGACAATAAATAACTGCTATCCTCTCCCATGGATTGATGAATTATTTGATCAACTGAAGGGTGAAAGTTGGTTTTGAAAGATCGACATGCAGTCAGGATATCATCAGATGCGTGTAAAGGATGAGGATATCCCGAATAGTGGTTTTCGTTGTCATCATGGGAATTATGAGTTTGTTGTAATGCCATTAGGTGTGTTGAATTCTCCAACTGTTTTCATGGGGTTGATGAATGTTGTGTTCCGTTAATTCCTAGACTAGTTTGTTGTGGTTTTCATCGACGAAATCCTTTTGTACTCGACATCTGAAGAGGTGCTTGCAGAGCATCTACGATCAGTTTTGGTATTTCTTCGCCAACATCAGTTGTTTGGGAAGTTGTTGAAGTGTGAGTTTTGGGCTTGAGAAGATTGTTTCTTGGGGCATGTTGTGTCCAAACTGGGAGTAGTTGTGGATCCGTCAATGATAGAAGTAGTGGTGTCTTGGGAAGCCGCCAATACTGTGTTAGAGGTGAGAAGTTTCCTTGGTCTCATAGGCTATTATAGGAGGATTTTAGCCAATTTATCCCAAGTTGCGACTGCATTGACGACTTTGACCAGGAAGGATCAAGCATTCATATGGACTGATCAATGTTAGGAAGATTTCGAGTATCTAAAGGAGAAGTTGGTAAGGGCTCCAGTCCTTTATCTTCCAGCGGAGGGAGTCCAGTTTGATGTTTTCTCTGATGCTTTACATCTGGGGCTAGGTTGTGTTCTCATGCAGCAGATGTTAGTTGTTTCTTATCGGTCTCAGCAGTTTCATCCCCATATACGCAACTATGCCACCCATGATATTGAGTTGGCAGCAGTGTTGCTTGCTCTGAAGTTGTGGAGACATTACCTCATTGGTGATGACTTTGTGGTTTTCACCGATCATAAGAGTTTGATGTACGTTTTCTCCCAACGTGACTTGAACTTGCGGTATCGTCGGTGGATGGAGTTCTTGAAGGAATACGACTTTGAAATATAATATACACCGGGAAAAGGGAATATTGTAGCAGATGCACTGAGACGAATGTCACGTAATGATGTTGTGCATGAATCTGGTGATTCCTCGAGAGTGATGGAATAGCTATCCGCTTTGTATCTTGATATGGGAGAAGTTGGGGGTATAGGATGTATTTTCCAGATGATGGTGTAGTCATCCCTGTTGCAGAAGGTTGAAGAGTCTCAGTTGGGTGATCTAGAGGTGGTTGTTTTGAGAGACATTGTTGTTTGTGGTGAGGCCCATGATGGTTGGTCGGAGGATGAACAACACCGAGTGTTTTATCATGGCAGGATTTTTGTTCCCTTGGCGATGCACAAGACGGTTCTCCGAGAGTTCCATAGTTCTCCCTTGGCTGTACATCCTAGTGTGACAATGATGTACTGATCCTTGAGGAGTCAGTTTTGGTGGCCTGCGCTGAATCGTGCTGTTGCAGAGTGTGTGTCTCGATGTTTAGTCTGCCAGAAGGTGAAGGCCGAACACCGTGTTCCTGGTGGTCTTCTCCAGTAATTAAGGATTCGTCAGTGGCAGTGTGAGGACATCTCAATGGACTGTGTTATAGGTTTACCTCGAGCTCTGGGAGGACATGATGCTATATGGGTGGTAGTGGATCGTTTAAAAAAATCGGCCCACTTTATAAAGATCAAGGAGTTGAGCTCAGTGGATGTTTTGTCGAGGCAGTATCTAGAGGAGGTGGTGAGACATCATGGAGTACCTAAGATGATCATTTATAATCGAGATCCTCGTTTTACCTCCAGGGTGTGGAGAGGTCTCCAGCATGCTTTTGGCTCTCAACTATGCCTTATCACTACTTTTCATCCTCAAACGGATGTTCAGACAGAGGGAACCATCCAGACTCTTGCATACATGTTGCGCTCTTCTGTTCTTGATTTTGGAGGTTCATGGATGATGCACTAACCCTTGGTTGATTTCGCTTAAAATAATAGTTTTCACTCTACTATCGGTATGGCGCCGTTTGAAGCCTTGTTTGGCCGGCCATGCCGTTCCCTGTTGTGCTGGACTGGGGTCGTAGAGTCAGCAATTCTCGGACCATAACTAGTGTAGAATAGAACAAATAAGGTTCATGTGATTCCGGAGAGGATTAAGACTACGCATGATCGTCAGTAATCATGTGTTGATCAAAGAAGGAGAACCTTAGAGTTTAATGTTGGTGATCATGTGTTTCTGAATGTGACTCCCCGTTGTGGGCAGTGAAGGTTTGGTCATGGAAGTAAGCTTTCTCCCTAGTTTATTGGGCTTTTCGATGTGTTAGCTCGTGTTGGAGTTGTGGCGTATCGAGTAGCACTTCCCCCTCAAATGAGTCAAATACATGATGTTTTCAATGTATCACAAATCTGTCGTTATCTTCATGATGAATCTCAGGTTATCAATTGGGGAGAGATCGATATTGATGATAATGCAACCTTCGAGGAGTGACCTATGGAGATCCAATACCGTATGGAGAAGGTGTTGCGTGGGTGTTCTATCCCCTCAGTTCATGTCTTGTGGCGACATAGTGGCATGGAGGAGAGTACCTGGGAGTGTGAGTCACATATACATGCTCTATACCCAGATCTGTTTAATGTTTAAATACTTTCATGTAATGATGTTTCCTTTGTGGTCAGACCTTTAATGTTTTATTTATGAACTTCTTTAGTTCCTTTTTGTGGATTTCTCTATTTTGAGAGGTATCTCAATGGGTGGTTGTTCGAGCCCCGTTTCTTTTTTTTTCTCTTTAGGTTGGTCTTGAATTCTCGAGAACGATATTGTTTTGAGAGGTATCTGATGTAATGGCCCGGACCTCTCTGGTCCATTACTTTGTGAAAATGTGGTGTTAGAGGTGTTCCGGGAGGTCAAGGTGACTTATCCCCAACACTTTTCCAAATTTCCAGTTCTGTGAACAGTGTTTCCAGTTTTATGAAGAGTATCGGTAGGTGAACAGTGTTTCTATCAGTGAGGTTCAATCAGTGTACTTCTATCGGTAGACATGAACAATGATTCTATTGGTGAGGTTCTATTGGTGGACTTATATCGGTTGACTTGAACAATGTTTCTATCGGTGATGTTCTATATGTGGACTTCTATCGGTAGACATGAACAATGATTCTATCGGTGAGCTTCTATCTGTGGACTTCTATCGGTATACTTGAACAATGTTTCTATCGGTGAGCTTCTATCAGTGGACATCTATCAGTAGACTTGTACAGTGTTTCCAGATCGGTAGAATTGCCTTTGCCAAATTTTGAGTCTGTGAACAGTGTTTCCAACTTCATACAGTTTTGCCCCATTTGACGTTTCCTTTGATGTAAAATACATTTAAAGCCTTATTTTTAAGGACTCTTAAGCCGATAAAAATCCATAAATCCTATATTAATTACCCCTATAGCTTGGGATTTTTTTACTTGGTCAAACCGCGTGGGTTAATGCGATCCGTATTTAATGGAGAATTAACCAGATCTTAAACCATCACCTCATTAAATCTTCAAAAAGAAACCAGATATCATTCCCCATGTTGTTTCCCTTTGTTCTCAGCTAGGATACACTAGAACCTTTCAATCATTTCCGTAGGAGTTTCACAATCAAACCCTAAACCTCCTATTGGTTCCGCTCTATTTTGGATGCAACTGAGCTCTGTCGGTCAATCTTCCCTATAAGGTATGTTTTATCGTCATTCCTTTGGGGATCATCTTATAATGTTTCTCCCTTCCATATTATACCATGTAATTTCCAAGATTCTAATTGTGTTTTCTTGGGTTTGGTTGGTAATATCATACTGTGGAATCCTCCGGTGGATGCAGTTGTCATGAGAGGAGGATTGTGACCCGTTGTGTGTATAATGGATGTCAAGAACTCTTCGAGGTAGGGGATTTGTGGCATCACTAATTATATTTTGGAAATCTTATAATTATCATGATTTATCCCTTTCGATCATAATGAAATTGACCCAATTAAATACTAGAACCGGATTAAAAGAATTGGTCAATCGCAGGTTGTTTCTTTGTACTGTGATAATGGTTTGCCTCATGTTTTTCTAGATAGAGTAATATCTATGATTTCATTGATTAGTTTTTCATTATTGATGGAAAATGATAATGAATGTAAAGCTGTAATTAATTGTTAATTAATTGGTTAAAGATAAAGAGGCATGTAAATGAATCTGGTTGTTTCTGTTGTTGTAGTTGTTCTAATATGATGTTAATCAAGTTAGGGAAGTAAGCATGGTTGTTTAATTGTGATAGCTTACTGATTAGGTCTCCCGTAATTGAAACCCATGAATAAAAAATATGCTAATTCAATATGGATTAAAGAATAGATTGTGTGAGAATTTATTAAAGGGTTCTGAGTTACCCTCTTGATTGTTAAAGGGTCAAGAGCCCATTTATGTGATGTTGTGCTTTCTTGCTGCTTGTGATGTGTTATGATCCTGGATGGCTGTTGTGGTATGTGCAGGCATGGGGACTTGTGGTTGTGGCAGCGGATGATGCCTAGAGTGGAAAGATGCATACGTTTATGCATGTGGGTGTCAGAGAGGACACCATGGATGATGGAATGGGATGGATGTGGTTGTTGGATGTTTGGTGGTTTGATTGGTTGTTTATATTCATTACTTTTCCCCCTGCTCAAGGAAGTTGGTTTTTCTTACCCTTCTTCTGAAAGAGGTGATGACACATGAGGTATGCCACGTGATTTCCGTGTTCAGCCTCTCGAGAGAGGATGGGTCTATGCTCGTGTTATAGGCGGAAAAGACTCGATGGGTAGTATAACTACTCACTGTCATGAGCCCCCTTCTATTTAGAAGCATAGGTTGTTTTTCTAGAATTCCTAGGAATGTGGGAAGGTAATTCTGTGATGAATAATTTAATATATGATGTTAACTCATAGGGTTGGAGTTGATAAAACATAATGAAAAGGTTGTAATTTGGAAGGTACAGTGGATATTGGGTGTGATGCTAATGATGTTTAATGTTAAATTATTCAGGATTAATTAATGTTTAAAGAATTAATTAACGTATAATGGAACTGATAAAATGAGAATGGTATAATCTAATAAGGATCTTCAAATGTATGTGTGCTTATAGGATACCAAGTCTTAGAAGTAGAAGCCTGGAGTCAGAGAGACGTTAGCTGCAGTTGTATTTAAGACTAGGGCATGCCCTTAGTGAGGCTGCGAGTTATATATATATATATTAATTAATTTTTGTGCTTCTATACTATACTCCACCCTATCGGTAAGGGAAACTGACACCCCAGGGATTCTGAGCCCTAGGGGGTGTTTTCCCCAACATTCTGATGGGAGGTCGAATGGATGAATACCCCCTTTGGCCCCGCTCTCTTCTCTTGGTAGATACATGTGCCAACAGGCACAACAGTTAGTTTCACCACATATGTGTGTAGAGGTATGTAATGGCATGTTGTAATTTCACACACATACATTATGGATATAGTAACCTACGGACTACTATATGTGTAACGTGTATAGGTTGTGATGGATTGAATATCCCTACTTGGTGTATGGGATATAATGGCTTGAGGTATAATACCCGATGTATGATACACGTTATGTGGGATTTGGTGGATCCTGAAACGTACCTAGTTACTTTTGTTTGTGTGGATGGTGTGGTGCTTCCCCAAGTGTCTGCGGGCAAGCCTTTGTGGTGCATGAGGTGTAGATTGTGGAGTATTTCCCAGGTGTCTGCGGGCAAGCCTTTGTAGAGAGATGCAGAAGACGTATGTCGTTAGGGAAAATCAGCAAACCAATGGGGAAGTAGAATCGGGGTACACTTGATATTTTTCATTATATGCTATATTATTGTATGCGTTACATGGCGAGAGTGGCCATGGTGAGGTTGGGAACTTAGTATACCTGTTTAGGTGACGAGTTAGTTTCACTTGTTGTTCACTGGGCCTTAGCATGCTTTCTTTACTTTTTCACGAGAGGCTTGGGGAGGATCCTACTGAGTATACTGTTATACTCACCCTATGTATATATAAACTATTTTTCAGGACACTTTGAGTAGGTTGGAGATCAAGCTGGTTACTACTAGCTTGTGGTTGGAGGAGCTGTTTGGGCTTTTGGTCGCTGTCGTTTTACTTTCTTTTGGGTACTTTTAGTTTTCCCTTTCAGTTTTAGTAATTTTTCAAGGCATTTCATATATGTACATGGGTTCCTTTTATATTTAGGTTCTGATTTGTAGGTGGTTGGTGTCTATCTTATCTCTCTCTTCTGAATGTGTTCTCTTAGAGGGTAATGCCTCCCATTTGTGTGTTTATTATACCCTCAGTGCTAGTAGCAAACCTCGGGCCTACTGGAGGCGGGACTCTGGGGTCGTTATCTCTCTTCTCACATTGTCGGACCAGGAGGGGTACACTTTGTGGGGCGGGGGTCGTGATAGAGTGGTATCAGAGGGAGGCTGAGGGATAGGATGGAGTTTGGAATTAGGCACACGTGAGATTGCATGGATTGGTAGGGAAACAATGTAATTCATGTTTAGAAAGTGAGGTAAACACTAGAGACCGACTAAGACATAGGCATTTAGGGCCCCCTATGATCGGATGTACGGACCGTTAAGTTTACAATCGCTAATAAACAAAGTGATACTATTTGCAGGGTAGAGATATAGGAAAGGATCATGCATCATTCTTCCTTGTGCCTGTGTTTGAATGGGTAGACCTTGGGATAGATTAACCAAAAATTAATAAAAGAAAAAAATTAATTTATTAATGTTGAGTCTTCCATATTCTAGGCCTAGGAGCTCTAATATATGATATTTTACAGGTATGGATCTAGGTCGACGTCCATGTCAGGTTTGCGCAGAAGATGTACATCAGGCTGTTCCCGCAAATCGTCTTCGGGTAGAGGTTGACGACGATGACACTTTAAAGAGACACTCTGAGATTTTCAGTGCCAGAGTCTACAGAAGTATGAGGGCTCCGTTTCAGATGCAGTCATAGAAGACTTGTTGGAGGAGGTCGATATAGGCTTCAGTTCGATTCGTTCTCGAAAGGAAAACTGGGTGGCCTTGGAAGTGATGATGCTGCGTGGAGTAGCAAGGCAGTGGTGGTTCTTGTTCCTTGGGGATCGTGTGAAGTTAGCGATCTCTTGGGAGGAGTTTCGAGACATGTTTAAAGTTGAGTTTCTTTCATCAACTTTGAAGGCGTCCATTCACCAGGAGCTTCTTACCCTTGGACAGGGGACCTCCAGTGTTCCAGATTTTGGAATCCATTTCAGGAACCTTCTACGATATGCTTCAGACCTGTTACCAGATGAGGAGGCCTAGGTGAGGCATTTCGATGAGGCTTTGTGTCCAGAGATCCAGCGCCAGGTCACCCCATTTATGCTGAAAACATATCTTGAGGTGCTGGTGAGGGCAGAGGTTGTTGAGAGGTCTTTGGACAGGGCCAGATCATCACGAGAGGTGAATTGTCATGATTTCTCATGAAGCAGAGCTGTGGTCCGAGGTTCCCGGTTTTCAGGGCAGAAGAATTTCCATTGAGCTGGGGGTAGGTCTCATCCCATCCAATATTGTTTCGCCGGAGGAAGAAACTCTCAGGCCTATGCCAAGGGATCAGGCGCATGTTTTTCTTTTTGTGGTCATGGTCATCAGCAGTGGGAGAGCTCGACTTTTCAGATCAGTCATCGAGCATCGGGCCCTCCGCTCCAGGTTCCTTTGTTGAGGACGTTCGAACCGAGGCAACAGGAGCAGGTTGCACCAGCTTTAGATCACCTGAGGGTGGATGGATCAAGTAGAGGAAAACCCCATGACGCTCCTCATCCTCATACAGCGGAGTGCGGCCGTGGTGGTGGTCGCCATCAGGGTCAGAGAGGCCGTGGAGGAGGTCGTGTTCAGCTTCATGCTCTAGCGTTGCCCGCCCCAGGCAAGCCATATGTAGGTTGAGATACCCTTTTCTTGATTTCTATCGTGGTGTATTCCTTGTTTGATTTAGGAGAAACACACTCCTTTATATCACCTACCCTTGTCCATGCTTTGGGACTTGAGGTAGAGAGGCTTCCAGTGCCCTTGGCGTTGACTACGCCAGTTGGAGGTCGATCCGACATTTTTTATGTATGTAGAGAGTGTGATCTAGTGTTGGGGCAACACCGGTCTTGGGGAGATTTCCTATATTTATGAATACAACCATATGATATCATCCTCGGCATGGATTAGTTGTATTCGGTGTAGGCTATTATGGATTTCTATAGGAATAAGGTCTCTTTCTTTGATGAAGATAGAGAGAAAGTGATGTTTTTTGATGAGAGAGATCCTCGAATGGGTCATAGATGAGTTGCATACTTATCATCCATGATGGCTGGGATGATGCTGAGATCTTCATAGGGTCAGTAGTTGGCGTTTCCTAGGGTCGTAGAGGAGTATGCTGATGTCTTTCCAGAAGAGGTTGTAGCATTACCCCCTTGACGAGAGATCGAGTTTGGGATCGATATACATCCATGAGCATCTCCTATATCTATGTCTTTGTATAATATGTCCATTATGAGTTACGAGAGCTACGTATACAGCTTTATGGTCTTTTGTTGTGCAGTTTTTTTTGGCCAAGTGTGTCACCGTGGGGTGCACCAGTTATGTTTGTGAAAAAGGCTGACGACTGTTTGTGGTTGTGAGTCGATTATCGTCGATTAAACAAAGTGACAATAAAAAACCACTATCATCTCCCACGGATTGATGAATTATTCGATCAACTGAAGGGTACATGTTGGTTATCAAAGATTGATTTACGGTCAGGATATCATCAGATGCGTGTAAAGGATGAGGATATCCTGAAGACTGCATTCCATTGTCGTCATGGGCATTATGAGTTTGTTGTAATTCCATTCGGTGTGATGAATTCTCCAGCAATTTTCATGGGGTTGATGAATGCTCTGTTCCATGAATTCCTGGACAAGTTTCTTGTGGTTTTCATCGACGACATCCTTGTGTACTCCACATTTGAAGAGGAGCATGCAGGGCATCTATGAGCTGTTTTGGGAGTTCTTCACCAACATCAGTTGTTTGGGAAGTGGTCGAAGTGTGTATTTTGGGCTCGAGAAGTTACTTTCTTGGGGAATGTTGTGTCCTAACAGAGAGTAGCTGTGGATCCGTCTAAGATAGAAGCAGTGGTGTCTTGGGAAGCCCCCAAGACCGTGTTAGTGGTGCGAAGTTTCCTTGGTCTCGCAGGCTATTATAGGAGGTTTGTAGCCAATTTCTCCCGAGATGTGACTCCTTTTACAGATTTGACTAGGATGGATCAAGCATTCATATGGACTGATCAATGTCAGGAAGCTTTTGAGTTACTAAAGGAGAAGTTGGTATGTGATCCAGTCATTTTTCTTCCAGCAGAGGGACTTCAGTTTGTTTTTTTCTGTGATGCTTCACATCTGGGCCTAGGCTGTGTTCACAAGCAGCAGAGGTCAGTTGTTTCTTATGGGTCTCGGTAGTTGCATCCCTACGAACTCAACAATTCCACCCATGATCTTGAGTTGGCAGCAGTGGTGTTTACTCTGAAGTTGTGGAGACATTTCCTCAATGGTGAGAACTTTGTGGTTTTCACCGATCATAAGAGTTTGAGGTATGTTTTCTCCCAACGTGACTTGAACTTGCGACAGCATCAGTGGATGGAGTTTTTGTAGGAATACGACTTTGAAATATCATGTACACCTGTAAAAGGGAATGTTGTAGCTGATGCATTGAGCCAAAAGTCATGTAATGATGTTGTGCGTGAATCTGGTGATTCCTGGAGAGTGATGGAAGAGCTAACAGCTTTGCATATTGATATGGGAGAAGTTGGGGGTAGAGTTTGTCTTTTCCATATGGCAGTGCAGTCATCCCTGATGTAGAAGGTGGAAGAGTCTCAGTTGGGTGAGCTAGAGGTGGATTTTTGGAGAGACATATTTGTTTGTGGTGAGGCCCATGATGGTTGGTCGGAGGATGAACAACACCGAGTGTTTTATCATGGCATGATTTTTGTTCCCATGGCAATGCGTGAGATGGTTCTCCGATAGTTCCATAGTTCTCCCATGGCAGTACATCCTGGTGTGAAAAAGATGTTCTGATCCTTGAAGAGTCAGTTTTTGTGGCCTGGGCTGAAGCGTGCGGTTGTAGAGTGTCTGTCTCGATGTTTAGTCTACCAGAAGGTGAAGGCCGAACACCGTGTTCCTGGTGGTCTTCTCCAGTAATTAGAGATTCCTTAGTGGAAGTGGGAGGACATCTTAATGGACTTTGTTACATGTTTACCTCGAGCTCCAGGAGGAAATGATTCTATATGGGTGGTAGTGGATTGTTTAACAAAATCGGCCCACTTCATATCAATCAAGGAGTCGAGCTTAGTGGATGATTTCTCAAGGAAGTATCTAGATGAGGTTGTGATACTTCTTGGAGTACCTACGACGATCATTTCTGATCGAGATCATCGTTTTAATACTAGGGTTTGGAGAGGTCTCCATCATGCTTTTCTCTCTCAACTATGCCTTAGCACTGCTTTTCACTGTCAAAAGGATGGTCAGATAGAGCGAACCATCCAAAATCTTGAAGACATGTCGTGCTCTTGGGTTATTGATCTTAGAGGTTCATGTATGAAGAACTTACCCTTGGTAGAGTTCTCTTTCAATAATAGTTTTCACACTACTATCGGTATGGTTCCATTTGAGGCCTTGTATGGTCGGGCATGTCGTTCTCCGTTGTGCTGGACTGGGGTCAGAGAGTCAGAAATTCTCGGACCAGAACTAGTGCAGAATAAAACAGAGATGGTTCAAGTGATTCGTGAGAGGATGAAGATAGTGCAAGATCGTCAAAAATCATATGTTGATCAAAGAAGGATACCCTTAGAGTTTAATGTTGGGGATCATGTGTTTCTGAAGGTGACTCCCCGTCGTGGGCAGCGAAGGTTTGGTCATGGAAGTATGCTTTCTCCCCAGTTTATTGGGCCATTCGAGGTGTTAGCTCATGTTGGAGTTGTGACGTATCGAGTAACACTTCCCCCTCAGATGAGTCGGATACATGATGTTTTCTATGTATCATAGCTCCGTTGTTATCTTTATGATGAATCTTATGTTATCGATTGGGGAGAGGTCGATATTGATGATGATGCAACCTTCGAGGAGCGAACTTTGGAGATCCAATAATTCAAGGAAAGGGTGTTTCGTGGGTGTTCTATCCCCTTAGTTCATGTCTTGTGGAGACACGGTGGCATGGAGGAGCGTACCTGGTAGTGTGAGTCACAGATACGTGCTCAGTGCCCAGATTTGTTTAATTTTTAACTCCTTTCATGTAATGATGTTTCCTTTTTGGTTAGATCTTTCATGTTTTATTTATGAACTTCTTTTGTTCCATTTTGTGGCTTTCTCTCTTTTGAGAGGTATCTCGATGGGTGGTTGTTCGGGACCCATTTATTTTTTTTCTCTTTAGGTTGGTTAGTACTTCTTGAGGATAAGAATGTTTTGAGAGGTAACTGATGTAATGGCCCGGACCTCTCCGGTCCATTACTTTGTGAAAATGTGGAATTGGAGGTGTTTCGGGATCAAGGTGACTTATCCCCAACACTTTTCCAAATTTATAATTCTATGAACAGTGTTTTTAGTTTTATGAACAGTATCGTTAGGTGAAGAGTGTTTCTGTTGGTGAGGTTCAGTGAACAATGTTTCTATCAGTGAGGTTCTGTCGCTGGACTTCTATCTGTAGACATGAACAATGCTTCTATCGATGAGGTTCTATCAGTGAACTACTATCGGTAGACTCGAATAGTGTTTCTATTGGTGAGGTTCTATCGGTTCACTTATTTCGGAAGACTCGAACAGTGTTTCTATCTATGAGGTTCTATCAGTGGACTTCTATCGGTAGACTTGAACAGCATTTCTATCAGTGAGCTTCTATCAGTGGACTTCTATCAGTAGACTTGAACATTGTTTGTATCAGTGGACTTCTATCCTTAGACTTGTACAGTGTTTCCAGATCAGTAGACTTTTACAGTGTTTCCAGATCGGTAGACTTGACTTTTCCAAATTTTGAGTATGTGAACAGTGTTTCCAGCTTCTTACAGTTTTTCCCCATTCGACGTTTCCTTTGATGTAAAATACATTTAGGGCATTATTTTTAAGGACACATAAGCAGATTAAAAATACATAAATCCTATATTAGGTATCCCTATAGCTCAGGATATTTTTACTTGGTCACACCGCGTGGGTTAATGCGATCCATTTTAATGGATAATTAACCAGATCTTAAACTGTGGCCTCTTTAAATCATCAAAAATGAACTAGATATCATTCCCCTTGTTATTTACCCTTGTTCTCAGCTAAGAGAAACTAGAAACTTTTAATCATTCCCGTAGGAGTTTCACAATCAAACCCTAATCCTCCTATTGGTTCCGCTCAATTTAGGACGCAACCGACCTGTGTTGGTCAATATTTCATATAAGGTATGTTTTATCGTCGTTCCTTTGGGGATCATCTTATAATGTTTCTCCCTTCCATATTATACCATGTAATTTCCAGGATTCTAATGGGTTTTTCTTTTGGTTGGTTGGTGTTGTTGTAATGTGGCCTCCTCCGGTGGATGCAGTTGTCGTGAGAGGATGAGTGTGACCCGTTGTGTGGATAAAGGAAGTCAAGAACTCGTCAAGGTATGAGATTCGTGTCTTCGCTAATTATATATGTGCAATCGTAGAATTATCATGATTTAGCCCTTTGGATCATAATGAAATTGACCTAATTAAATACTTGAAACAGATTAAAATAATTGGTTGATCGCAGGTTGTTTCTTTGTACCGTGATAATGGTTTGCCTCATGTTTTGCAAGATAGAGTGATATCTATGATTTATTTGATTAGTTGTTCGTTCAGGATGGAAATTGATGATGGCTGTAATGCCGGAATTAATTGTTAATTAATTGGCTAAATATAAAGATGCATGTAAATGAATTTGGTTGTTTCAGTTGTTGTAGTTGTTCTAATTTGATGTTAATCAAGTTAGGGAAGTAAGCATGGTTGTTTAATTGTGATAGATTACTGATTCGTTCGCCCGTAATTGGAACCTACAAATAAAAAATCTTCTAATTCAATATGGATTAAAGAACAGATTGTGTGAGAATTTCTTAAAGGGTTCTGAGTTACGCTCTTTATTGTTAAAGGGTCATGATCCCATTGATGTGATGTTGTGCTTTCTTGCTGCTTGTGATGTGATGTGAGCCTGGATGGCGGTTGTGATGTGTGGAGGCAAGGGTACTTTTGGTTGTGGCAGCGGATGACGCCTAGAGTGGCGATATGCATCAGTTTATGCATGTGGGTGTCATGGAGGACATTAGGGATGATAGAATGGGATGGATGTGGTTGTTGGATGATTGGTGGTTTGATTGGTTGTTTATCTTCTTTAAATTTCCCCACTTATCAAGGAAACTGGTTTTGCTTACCCTTCTTCCGAAAGAGGTGAAGACACGCGGGGTATGCCACGTGATTTCCATGTTTAGCCTCTCGAGAAAGAATGGGTCTATGCTCTTGATATAGGTGGGAAAGACTCGATGGGTAGTATAACTACTCACTGTGTTGATCCCCCTTGTGTTTAGTAGCATAGGTTGTTTTTCTATAATTCCAGGGAATGTGGGAAGGTAACTCTATAATGAATTATTGAATAAATGATGATAACTCATGGGGTTGGAGTTGATGAAACATAATGAAAAGGTTGTAATTTGAAAGTTAATGTGGATATTGGGTGTGATGATAAAGAACTTTAATGTTAAATTATTCATGGTTAATTAATGTTTAAAGAATTTATTGACGTACAGTGGAACTGATAAAATGAGAATTGTGTAATCTAATAAAGCTCTTCAAATGTTTTTGTGCTTATTGGATACCAAGTATTAGAAGTAGTAGCCTAGAGGCTGAGTGACGTTAGCTACAGTTGTATCTAATACTAGGTAATTCACATAGTGTAGATGCGAGTTATATATATATTATGTACTTTTTGTGTTTCTATTCGATACTCCACCCTATCGGTAAGGGAAACTGACACCCCAGGGATTCTGAGACCTGGGGGTGTTTTAACTAACATTCTGATGGGAGGTCGATTGACTAACTACCCCCCTTTGTCCCTTCTATCTTCTCTTGGTAGATACATGTGCCAATAGGCACAACAGTTAGTTTCCCCATATATGTGTCTAGAGGGATATAATGGCTTGCGGTTATTTCACAAACATATATTCTGGATATAGTATTATATGGACTACTATATGTGTAACGTGTATAGGTTGTGATGTCTTGAGGATCCCTACTCCGTGTATGGGCTATAATGGACTGAGGTATAATACCTGGTGTATGATACACGTTATGCGGGCTGTGGTGTATCCTGAAACTTACCTGGTTACTTTTGGTTGTGAGGATGGTGTGGTGCTTCGCCCAGGTGTCTGCGGGCAAGCCTTTGTAGTGCACGAGGTGCAGATTGTGGAGCTTATCCCAGGTGTCTGCAAGTAAGTCTTTGGAGTGTGATGCACAAGATGTATGTCATTTTGGAAAAGCGGAATACCAGTGGGGAAGTAGTAGCGGGGTACCCTTGATATTTTTCATTATATGCTATATTCTTGTATGCATTACTTAGTGAGAGTGGCCATGGTGAGGTTGGGAAATTAGTATACATGTTTAGGTGACGAGTTAGTTTCACTTGTTGTTCACTGGGCTTTAGCATGATTTCTTTACATTTGCACGAGAGGCTTGGGGAGGATCCTACTGATTATATTGTTATACTCACCCTATGTATATATAAACTATTTTCTTGTCACTTGGAGAAGGTTGGAGATCATGCTGGTTACTACTAGCTTGTGGTTGGAGGAGCTGTTCGGGCTTATTGTCTCTGTTGTTTTACTTTGTTTTGGGTACTTTTAGTTTTCCATTCCAGTTGTAGTACTTTTTCATGGAATTTCATATATGTACCAGGGTTCCTTTGATATTTTAGTTCTGAGTTGGAGTTGGTTGGTGTCTATCTTATCTCTCTCTCTCTTCTACATGTGTTCTCTTAGAGGGTAATGCCTCCCATTACTGTTTTTATTATACCCTCAGTGCTAGTCTCCAACTTGGGGCCTACTGGAGGTGGGACTTGGGGGTCATTATCTCTCTTCTCACATTTCCGGACTAGTAGGGGTACACTTTGCGAGGAGGGGGTTGTGACCGAGTGGTATCATAGGGAGGTTGAGGGATAGGATGGAGATTGGAGTTAGGCACACATGAGATTGCATGTGTTGGTAGGGAAACAGTGTCATTCATGATTAGCAAGTGAGGTAAACACAAGAGACTGATTGAGACATAGGCGTTTAGGGCCCCCTATTATCTGACGTACGAACCATTAAGTTTACAATGGCTACTAAAAAATGTGATACTAGTTGCAGGGTAGAGACCTAGGAAATGATCGTGCATCATTCTTCCTTGTGCCTGTGTTTGAATGGGTAGACTTTGGGATAGTTTAACCTAAAATTAATAAAAGAAAACAATTAATTTATTAATGTTGAGTCTTCCATATTCCAGGATTAGGAGCTCTATCAGTTGTTATTTTATAGGTATGGCTCCAGGTCGACGTCCTTGTCATGTTTGTGCCGAAGATGTTCAGCAGGTTGTTCCAGCAGATCACCGCCGGGTAGAGGATGACGACGATGACACTTGGGGGAAGACACTCTGAGAGTTTCAGTGCCAGAGTCTACAGACGTACAGGGACTCTGTATCAGATGCAGTCATAGAAGAATGGTTGGAGGAGGTCGAGATAGGCTTCAGTTTGATTCTTGCTCGGAAGGAACACTGGGTGTCCTTGGTTGTGATGATGATGCGTGTAGCAGCAAGGAAATGGTGGTTCTTGTTCCTCAGGGATCGTGAGGAGTCAGCAATCTCATGGGAGGAGTTTTGAGATAGGTTTAGAGTTGAGTTTCTTTCATCAACTTCGAAGGCTTCTAGTCGCCAGGAGCTTCTTTACCCTTCAATAGGGGACCTCCAGTGTTTGAGAGATTGGAATCCATTTCAGGAACCTTCTATGATATGCTTCAGACCTATTACCATATGAGGAGTCTAGGGAGAGGCATTTTGAGGAGTCTTTGCATCTAGAGATCCAGCGCTAGGTCACCCCATTAATGATGAAGACATATATTGAGGTGCTGGCGAGGGAAGAGGTTGTTGAGAGGGCTTTGGGCAGGACCAGATCGTCACGAGAGGGGAATCTTCATGATTCCTCATGAAGCAGAGATGTGGTCTGGGGTTCCCGATTTTCAGGGCAAAAGAATTTCCGTTCACCTGGGGCTAGGTCCTAGCCCTTCCCATCTCAGTACTATGGAGGCAGAAACTCTCTAACCTATGCCAAGGGATCATGTGCTTGTGTTTCTTGTGGTGGTCGTGGTCATCAGCAGCAGGAGAGCCCGACTTTTTAGAGCAGTCATCGTGCACCGGGCACTCCACTCCAGGTTCCTCCGTTGAGGTAGTTCCAGTAGAGGCAATAGCAGCAGGTTTCACCAGCTTTAGATCACCAGAGGGCAGATGGAGCAAGCATAGGATAGCCCCAAGATGCTCCCTATCCTCAGAGAGCAGAGTGTGGACGTGGTGGTGGTCTTCATCAGGGTCAGGGAGGTAGTGGAGGAGGTTTTGGTCAGCTTCATGCTCTAGCGTTGCGAGCCCCAGGCGAGCCAGATGTCATTCGAGGTACCCTTTGCTTGTTTTCTACCTTGGTGTATGCCTTGTTTGATTCAAGAGCAACACACTCCATCATATCACCTACCCTTGTCCATGCTTTGGGACTTGAGGTAGAGAGGCTTCTAGTGCCCTTGGCGTTGACTATGCTAGATGGATGACGATCCGACTTGTTTGAAGTATGTAGAGACTGTGAGCTAGTTTTGGGGCGACACCGCTCTTGGGGAGATTCCCAATGTTTATGAATACAACCATATGATGTCATCCTCGGCATTGATTAGTTGTATTCAGTGTAAGATATTGTGGATTGATATAGGAATAAAGTCATTTTCTTTGATGTAGATGGATATAAATTGGTGTTTATTGGTTAGCGAGATCCTCGAATGGGTCATAGATGAGTTCCATCCTTATCATCCATGATGGCTGGTATGATGCTGAGTTCTTCAGAGGTTCAGTAGTTGGCATTTCCTAGGGTTGTAGAGGAGTTCCCTGATGTCATTCCAGAAGAGGTTGTAGCGTTACCCCCTCGATGAGAGATCGAGTATGGGATCAAGCTATAGCCCGGAGGGACTCTTATCTCTATATCTCTATATAATATGGCCCCTTATGAGTAAAAAGATCTACGTATACGTCTTGATGGTATGTTACTATGCGGTTTTGTTTGTCCAAGTGTGTCACCCTGGGGTGCACCAGTTTTGTTTGCGAAAAAGGCTGATGGCAGTTTGCGGTTGTGCGTCGATTGTCGTCAATTAAACAAAGTGAAAATAAAAAACCACTATACTCTCCCGTAGATTGATGACTTATTCGATCAACTGAAGGGTTCATGTTGGTTTTCAAAGAACGACTTGTGGTCAGGATATCATCAGATGCGTGTAAAGGATGAGGATATACCGAAGACTACTTTCTGTTGTCATCAGGGGCAATATGAGTTTATTGTAATGACATTAAGTGTGACAAATTCTCCAGTTGTTTTCATGGGGTTGATGAATGATATGTTCCATGAATTCCTGGACTATATTTTTGTGGTTTTCATTGACGACATCCTTGTGTACTCCAGAACTGAAGAGGAGCATACCGAGCATCTACGAGCCGTTTTGGGAGTTCTTCGCCAACATGAGTTGTTTGGGAAGTTGTCAAAGAGTGAGTTTTGGGATCGAGAAGTTTTTTTCTTTGGGAATGTTCTATCCCAACAGAGAGTATCTATGGATCTGTCGAAGATAGAAGCAGTGGTGTCTTGGGAAGCCCCTAAGACCGTGTCAGAGGTGCGAAGTTTCCTTGGTCTTGCCGGATATTATAAGAGGTTTGTAGCCAATTTCTCCAGAGTAGCGACTACTTTGACACCTTTGACTAGGACGAATCGAACGTTCATATGGACTGATCAGTGTCAGGAAGCTTTCGATTATCTAATGGTGAAGTTGGTAAGTTCTCTGGTCCTTTTTCTTCCAGCAGAGGGAGTCCAGTTTGATATTTTCTGTGATTCTTCACATCTGGGGCTTGGCTGTGTTCTCATGCAACAGATGTCAGTTGTTTCTTATGGGTCTCGGAAGTTGCGTCCCCATGAATGCAACTATTCCACCCATGATCTTGAGTTGGCAGCAGTTGTTTTTGCTCTAATGTTGTGGATACATTACATCATTGGTGAGCGCTTTGTGGTTTTCAACGGTCATAATAGTTTGAGGTATGTTTTCTCCCAACGTGACTTGAACTTGCAGCAGAGTCCGTGGATGGAGTTATTACAGCAATACGACTTTGAAATATCATATAAACCTGGAAAAGGGAATGTTGTAGCCGATACACTGAGCCTAAATTCACGTAATGATGATGTGCGTGAATCTGGTGATTCTTGGTGAGTGATGGTAGAGTTATCAGCTTTGCATCATGATATTGGAAATTTGGGGGTAGAGGTTGTCTTTTCCAGATGACGATGCAGTCATCCATGATGCATAAGGTGGAAGAGTCTCTGTTGGGTGATCTAGAGGTGGAATTTTGGAGAGACAGAGTTGTTTGTAGTGAGGCCCCTGATGGTTTGTCGGAGGATGAACAACACCGACTGTTTTATCAATGAAGGCTTTTTGTTCCCTTGGAGATGCACGAGACGGTTCTTAGAGAGTCCCATAGTTATCCCATGGCAGTACATCCTGGTGTGACAAAGATTTATTGATCCTTGTGGAGTCAGTTTTGGTGGCCTGGGCTGAAGCATGAACTTGCAGAGTGTGTGTCTCGATGTTTAGTCTTCCAGAAGGTTAAGGTCGAACATCATGTTCCATGTGGTCTTCTCTAGAAATTAGAGATTCATCAGTGGATGTGGGAGGACTTCTCAATGGACATTGTTATAGGTTTACCTCGATCTCCGGGAGGAAATGATGCTATATGGGTGGTTGGGGATTGTTTAACAAAATCGGACCACTTCATAGCGATCAAAGAGTCGAGATCAGCGGAAGTTTTGTCGACGCAGTATCTAGAGGAGGTGGTGAGATTTCATGGAGTACATAGGACTATCATTTATGATCGAGATCCTCATTTTACCTCCAGGGTGTGGAGAGGTCTCCAACATGATTTTGGCTCTCAACTGTGTCTTAGCACAACTTTTCATCCTCAAACGGATGGTCAGAAAGAGCGAACCATCCAGACTCTGGGAGACATGTTGCGCTCTTGTGTTCTTGATTTTGGAGGTTCATGGATGGAGAACTTACACTTGGAAGAGTTCGCTTACAATAATAGTTTTCACTCTACTATCTGTATCGCACTGTTTGAAGCGTTGTATGGCCGGCCATGCCGTTCTCTATTATGCTGGACTGGGGTCAGAGAGTCAGCAATTCTCGGACCAGAACTTGTGCAGAATACAACAGAGATGGTTCAGGTGATTCTTGAGAGGATGAAGACAGCACAAGATCGTTAGAAATCATATATTGATCAATGAAGGAGACCATTATAGTTTAATGTTGGGGATCATGTGTTTCTGATGGTGTCTCCCCGTCATGGTCACCGATGATTTGGTCATGGAAGATAGCTTTCTCCCCGGTTTATTGGGCCTTTCGAGATGTTATCTCATTTTGGATCTGTAGCATATCGAGTAGCACATCCCCCTCAGATGAGTTGGATACATGAGGTTTTCCATGTATCACAGCTCCTTCATTATCTTCATGATGAATTTCATTTTATCGATTGGGGAGAGATCAATATTGATGATGATGCAACCTTCAAGGAGCGACCTATGGAGATCCGAGACCGTAAGGAGAAGGTGTTGTGTGGGCGTTCTATCCCCTTAGTTCATGTCTTGTGGCGATACGGTGGTATGGAGGAGAGTACCAGGGAGTTTGAGTAACAGATACATACTCAGTACCCAGAGTTGTTTAATGTTTAACTCCTTTCAAGTAATGATGTTTCCTTTGTGTTTAGACCTTTCATGTTTTATTTATGAACTTCTTTTGTTCCTTTTTGTAGCTTTCTCTCTTTTTGAGAGGTGTCTCGATGGGTGGTTGTTCGGGCCCCATTTCTTTTTTTTCTCTTTAGGATGGTTTTGAATTCACGAGGACGAGAATTTTTTGAGAGGAATCTGATGTAATGGCTCGGACCTCTCAGGTCCATTACATTGTGAAAATGTGGTGTTGTAGGTGTTCCAGGAGGTCAAGGTGACTTATCCCCAACACTTTGCTAAATTTCAAGTTATGTGAACAGTGCTTCCAGTTTTATGAACAGTATCAGTAGTTGAACAGTGTTTCTATCAGTGAGGATTAGTGAACAGTGTTTCTATCGGTGAGGTTCTATCGGTGGACTTCTATCGGTAGACTTGAACAATGTTTCTATCGGTGATGTTCTATCAGTGGACTTCTATCAGTAGACTTGAACAGTGTTTCTATCGGTGAGGTTCTATCGATGGACTTATATCAGTAGACATGAACAGTGTTTCTATCGGTGAGGTTCTATAGGTTGACATCTATCAGTAGAGTTCAACACTGTTTCTATCGGTGAGCTTCTATCGGTGGACTTCTATAGGTAGACTTGAACAATGTTTCTATCGGTGAGCTTCTATTAGTGGACTTCTACCGGTAAGCTTGAACAGTGTTTCTATCGGTGAGGTCCTATCGGTGGACTTCTATCAGTAGACTTGTACAGTGTTTCCAAATCGTTAGACCTGTACAGTGTTTCCAGATCGATATACTTGCCTTTTCCAAATGTTGAGTATGTGAATAGTGTTTCCAGCTTCTTACAGTTTTTCCCCATTTTGACATTTCCTAAGATGTAAAATACATTTGATGCCTTATTTTTAAGGACTCTTAAGCCATTAAAAGTCCATAAATCCTATATTAACTATCCCTATAGTTCGAGATGTGTTTACTTGGTCAACCCGCATGGGTTAATGTGATCCGTTTTTTATGGAGAATTAACCAGATCTTAAACCATCGCCTCGTTAAATCTACAAAAAGGAACCATATATCATTCCCCTTGTTCTTTCACTTTGTTCTCAGATAAGAGACACTAGAACCATTCAATCATTCCTATAAGAGTTTCACAATCAAACCCTAATCCTCTTATTGGTTTCGCTCTATTTTGGATGCAACTGAGTTGTGTCGGTCAATCTTCCCTATAAGGTATGTTTTATCATCGTTCCTTTGAGGATCATCTTATAATGTTTCTCCTTTCCATATTATACCATGTAATTTCCATGATTCTAATGGATTTTTCTTGGGGTTGGTTGGTACTGTCGTACCGTGGCATCCTCCGATGGATGCAGTTGTTGTGAGAGGAGGACTGTGACCCATTGTGTGGATAAAGGAAGTCAAGAACTATTCGAGGTAGGGGATTTTTGGCTTCACTAATTATATATGTGCAATCGTAGAATTAGCATTATTTAACCCTTTGGATCATAATTAAAATGACCCAATTAAATACTTTAACCGGATTAAAAGAATTGGTTGATCGTAGGTTTTTTCTTTGTACCGTGATAATGGTTTTCCTCATGTTTTTCTGGATAAATTGATATCTTTGATTTCATTGATTATTAGTTCGTTCTTGATAGAAATTGATAATGAACGTAATGCCAAAATTAACTATTAATTAATTGGCTAAAGATAAAGATGCATGTAAATGAATCTGGTTGTTTTTCTTGTTGTAGTTATTCTATTTTGATGATAATCAAGTTAGGGAAGTATGGTTGTTTAATTGTGATAGCTTACTGATTAGGTCTCCCATAATTGGAACCTACGAATAACAAATCTGCTAATTCAATATGGATTAAAGAACAGATTGTGTGATAATTTCGTAAAGGGTTCTTAGTTACCCTCTTGATTGTTAAAGGTTCAAGAGGCCATTGATGTGAGGTTGTGCATTCTTGATTCTTGTGTTGTGATGTGAGCCTGGATGGAAGTTGTGATATGTGGAGGCATTGGGACTTGTGGTTGTGGCAGCGGATGACGCTTAGAGTAGTGACATGCTTCTGTTTATGCATGTCGGAGTCAGGGAGGACACGAGGGATGATGGAATGGGATGGATGTGGTTGTTGGATGTTTGTTGGTTCGATTGGTTGTTTATCTTCATTACTTTTCCCCACTGCTCAAGGAAGCTGGTTTTGCTTACCCTTCTTCTGAAAGAGGCGAAGACATGCAGGGTATTCCACGTGCTTTTAGTGTTTTGCCTCTTGAGAGAGAATGGGTCTATTCTCTTGCTATAGGCGGAAAAGACTCGATGGGACGTACAACTACTCACCGTGTTGAGCCCCCTTGTGTTTAGTAGAATAGGTTGTTTTTCATGAATTCCTGGGAATATGGGAAGGTAATTCTGTAATGAATAATTGAATAAATGATGTTAAATCATGGGTTTGGAGTTGCTTAAATATAATGACAAGGTTGTAATTTAAAAGGATCAGGGGATATTGGGTGTGATTCTAATGAAGATTAATGTTAAATTATTCATGGTTAATTAATGATTAACGAATTAATTAACGTACAGTAGAAATGATAAAATGAGAATGGAGTAATCTAATAAAGCTCTTTAAATGTTTTTCTGCTTATAGGATACCATGTCTTAGAAGTAGTAGCCTGGAGTCTCAGAGATGTTAGCTGCAGTTATATCTAAGACTAGGTAATGTCCATAGTTTGGATGCGAGTTATATAGATATATTGTACATTTTGTGTTTCTATACGCTTCTCTACCCTGTCGGTAAGGGAAACTGACACCCCAAGGATTCTGAGCCCTGGGGGTGTTTTCCCCAACATTATGATGGGAGTTTGAATGGCTGACTACCCCCTTTGGCCC
Organism: Viscum album; assembly: GCA_963277665.1. NCBI lineage: Eukaryota > Viridiplantae > Streptophyta > Magnoliopsida > Santalales > Viscaceae > Viscum > Viscum album. The sequence continues at coordinate 2,070,753,224 of OY728138.1, forward strand.
CGCTCTCTTGTCTTAGTAGATACATGTGCCAACATGCACAACAATTAGTTTCTCCATATATGTGTGTAGAGGGTTGTAATGGCTTGTGGTTATTTCACACACAAATATTCTGGATATAGTATCATATGGACTACTATAGTGGTAACGTGTATAGGCTATGATGTCTTGAGGATCCCTACTCGGTGTATGGGCTACAATGTCTTGAGGTATAATACCCGATGTATGATACCCGTTATGAGGGTTGTGGTAGCTCCCGGAACGTACCTGGTTACTTTTGGTTGTGAGGATGGTGTGGTGTTTCGCCCAGGTGTCTGTGGGAAAGCCATTGTGGTGCACGAGGTGCAGATTGTGGAGCGTAGCCCAGGTGTCTGCGGGAAAGCCTTTGGAGTGAGATGCACAGGACGTATGTCGTTTGGGAAAAGCGGAAAACCAGTGGGGAAGTAGTAGTGGGTTACCCTGGATATTTTTCATTATATGTTATATTCTTGTATGCGTAACATGGCGAGAGTGGCCATGGTGAGGTTGGGAACTTAGTATACATGTTTAGGTGACGAGTTAGTTTCTCTTGTTGTTCACTGGGCTTTAACATGCTTTCTTCACTTTTTCACGAGAGGCATGGGGATGATCCGAATTATGATATTGTTATACTCACCCTATGTATATATAAACTGTTTTTCAGGTCACTTGGAGCAGGTTGGAGATCAAGATGGTTACTACTAGCTTTTTGTTGGAGGATCTGTTCGGGGTTGTGGTGGCTGTCGTTTTACATTCTTTTGGGTACTTTTAGTTTTCCCTTTCAGTTGTACTACTTTTGCATGGAATTTCATATATGTACTTGGGTTCCTTTTATATTTTAGTACTGAGTTGGAGTTAGTTGGTGTCTATCATATCTCTCTCTTCTTCATGTGTTCTCTTAGTGGGCAATGCCTCTCATTTGTGTGTTTATTATACCCTCGGTGCTAGTTGCCATCCGGGGGCCTATTTGAGGGAGGACTCGGGGGTCATTATCTGTCTTCTCACATTGTCGACCCAGGAGGGGTACACTTTGTGGGGAGGGAGTAATGAAAAAATGGGTGTTTATTTAATCATATAGAGTATAATAATCATTTAATATTTTTCATTTTTATAAATAAATTTCACTTTTAAAACCATTAATTTAATATGGTAATTGAAATTACTTACATTATAATCACTAAGATGGTAAGTTCTATATACGCCTGAGTAATGTTTTAAAAATTGAATGAACATAATGAAAATAAATTATTTAAAATTTTCAATATTTAATGAAAATTATAAAATAAATACTAATTATTTTATAATATATACTTATATATATAACTCTTGTTATTTTATATTACTGAAAACTCTTTAAGGTGGCGGTAGTCCACATGTCCATGAATGAGGATACTTATTTTTTTTTCTGTGAAAAGTGTAACAAATAAAATGACATATTATAATTACATAACGTTATTTATTTCATGAATAATAGATAATTTGTATTCAATGTTACAAATTTTTATATAAACTCATCCATAATATTTTCCATATAATGTTTGATCATATCACGGTGTTTTTAGGAGGCGGTAGTCCACACATCAATTTATCTGTTGTATTTATATTATATAAGAATAAATAAATAATATATATCATATATATTATATAAAAAAATTAATAATAATTTTAAACCATGATTTGTTTAAAGGAAAAATGTATGACATTGTTTCATGAGGTTATAGATTGTAGTACCCAAGAAGGATAATTTCGTTACAAATTTGATTGATGTGGGTTTGGTTTTAAATATAACCTTAAATATAATAAAATATATGTATAACTATTAAAATTATGTTTTTATATAATATTATTCTAATAAAAGTTCTATTTCATAAGAATTAAATAATATGAATGTGATTGATGAAGAACATTACCTATTTTTCAGGTTACTTTTACAGATTTTCATTATGGACATACTTGGATTTTTTATGAGAAAATTGAGGCTTCAAGGATGATGGAATGTGTGTTTGGGAGATTATTTGGGTGGAGTTTGGGTGACCAAAATGGGTGGATAGTTGCAAGTTAGGGGAAAAATGAATGCCTTTTTATAGTGTAGGAAGATTGGTGTTCTTGTAAATAAAATAATGTAAACATTATTGAGAGGTCTCTATTGCAGCAACTGTGTAAAACATGGACAACGAATTTTTTATATGGGATATATTGTCAAAAAAATCCATCATAAAATGATAAAATAATTTTTATAATTTTGTTCCTCAGTCATTAAGTTTCCATGTTTTTTTTAAATTTTAGTTTTTTATAAAGTACCTAGTTTTCAATCTTACATAATGTGACCATTAAGACAAAATTAAATTAAAATATATTAAAATATATTTAAATATTGAAATATTAATATTATATTTACTTTAAAAAATAAAAATAACTTCTGTTTTGGATATTAATTTTAAAACAAGTATATTTAAGAGGCAGAAACACTACATTGACATGAACGATGATAAAAAATGATTTTACCAAGAATGAGTCAATATGATGATTATAAAATATACATTGATACATGAATTGACCATATTTGATATTTATTAACACTTAAAATAATTTTGTATAATATATTGTTTTTATTAATTTTAAATAATTTAATAAAATATATATTGTTGTTAAATAAAATTAATGTGAATTTTGACATTATTTATTTATATTATAATTTTAAAATATGAAAATGCTATTTTAATTTAAATACAATATTATCAATGTAATTTAACATTATTTATTAATATATAAATTAATTGAACACAATAGTACACTAAATTTTCATTACTTTTATTTTTTCAGGATCATTTATTTTTTTCAAATATTTAAAATTATTCAATGTGTTCAAATTTCATAACAGTTTTATGTTATTATTTAGTCTATAAATATTTATGTTATCTTATAATGATAATAAAAAATCATATATTTGTAAACATATTTTTTTAAAAAATAACTATATATCTTTTTCCAAACTCATTATATTAATTGGAATTAAATGAAATGAAAGTACATTTTTTGTGTTCATCATTAGTTGACATATTATATCGGTCAAAATAATGACATATTTTCCCATTATCTCATAAAACTTGAACCAAGAGGTAATATGTTATAAATATGGTAATAAAATTATTTTTGGACATGTTTTCAGGCTAATTATCCCATTAATGTTAATGATTAACATCTAAGAAAAATATTTTTACCATAATAATTAAAATTATTTATATCCAAATTCAATATTTGTCATGGTAAAATAAACTCTTATTAGACTATAAATATTATACTTATTAAAAAATTTAAATAATATTTTCCATATTCAATTCATTGAATTGGAAAAATAGAATTAAAAATCATTCCCATAAATGTTGTGATAAAGAAAGATTTCAATGTGAAATGTTGAATAGTTTTTAAAATTTTTAAATATTAAATAAATATAAAAATGAAAAAATGAAATAAGTTGGTTTACAATATATATAATTGATCTATGTTGACATTATATTCAATTTAAAATATAACTAAACAACAATAATTACTAAAAAGAGATAATTTTGACCAAAAATTTATTATTATTATTTATTATCCAATAAATGATACTTCTCCCAAAAATAAAAAACATAATTATCATAATCATATTATGAAATTAATAATTCAGAATGTATGATTCTTTTTTAAAAATCTATTAATGTTCAAATATATTTTTTAAATAGGTCAATGATTAAAAGGTTTTTAAACACTATCTTAAATGAAAATCAAGATTACTCTTTTTTTTATTGTGTAAGCATATCATGGTATTACATAAAATTAATGATAGAAAAAAGATAATATTATTCCAAAATGAAAATATTTTAATGTCTTTCTGTGTTACATTGTCCCCACCATAATTAAATTTTATCTTAATAATTTTAACTCAATCATGGTAATTATGGTTTTTATATTAGAAAATACTATTATTAAAAACCCACATCGTAAAAAGGGTGTAAAACTAGTCATCATAATAAGAGGTAAAATAAAATTTAAAGGTAACAATTAATCATGTATTTTTATTATGTGAACATTAATGAAAACATGGACAAGAAAAAAATATCACTATATTGCTATAGTGGAGAGTTATACAGAACATGTTTAGTTGAAATTTGTCATGTTCATAAATATGGTGATAGAGAAAATGATCAGATTTACGTCGATGACCATGTGGTCATAATATATATTTTTTAAAAATATCAATGATATAATAAAAAGTGATGATGATAGGAATATATTTCTCTTAAGTGCCCATTTTTATATACTAAAAAGATTGATTCAATCTATAAGAATATAAGGGGATATACTAATATATTATGTGTCTAATTCATAATTTCAATATTATCCTTGGGTTGTTCCTTGATTATTTATAGTTCATCTATATGAACATGATTCATCATATGCTTATATAATACATCAATTTCTGATAAATTATCCAATGATCAACATAATAAATTTTGTAAATGGTTATCCTTATAACCCTTACAAGTATTATAATCCAAATTTTTTGAATCAATTTGAAAGAATTTAGTAGTATTCAATTTAATTTATCTATATAAATAATCATTGGCTCAACATCAGGAACATATTATGGGATATATTTCAATTATTTATTTCAATTATGTTCATCGTTTCATTGAATAATATTTCTTGGTCATCTATAACAGTCAAAAAGTGGTCTCAAATCCTCAATGTAATAGTATAGTAGTATAATACGGGTTAATTTCATAACTCTTATAAAAAGTACATTATTTATAAAATACATGAATAACACAATTATTGAGTCTAAATACATTCATTTTAATCATTAAACAACAGTTTTTTCAATAATATAAAAATGACATTGATCTGATGGCTTTGTCTATGGCATATTCTGCTGTCTCTTGTGAAATTTATATGCACAGTTCACCATATGCTTACAGTTGAATAATTAAACATTGTAAAATTATTTTATTCTATGAAATCCTGATCATAATATCACTTTTTTCATCACTTAAAGAAAACTCACGTCCCTTTTATGCACACACAAATTTTTTTCCATTCACAAGAATCACATGATGGAAAATCATTCATTTCATTTCCCCCTTTTTCCAGTAATCCATATTTTTTTATTCCCCTCATTTTTTATTCAGACATGAAGAATTAATTCACTATCGTTATAGTAAAATAATTTATTTCATCATATATAGAAAACTATGAGTTACTAATACCCTTTATGGAATTGGATTAATCACTTAATAATAATGGTCAATATTTCATTCCTTGTTGCATATTAAATCAATAGAATACCTTTATAACATTGTAATGGTAGGTTCATACTCTACAAAACATTATTCCTAATTTTTCATTAAAATAATGTAATTTAACTACATCAAATTTGTTTCAATTGAGGGAAATATATTTTTTAAGAATGTCTTATTAAATTAATCCTAATATATGGGTTTTATATACTTTCATCCATAGTATTTCAGATCAATAACCACCACAGATCAGAAAAAACTTTGATAAAATACAATACAAATGTATCGTTTTGCTTTTAACTGCATCCCAATTCCCCAAATATCTTACACAAAAACATAATTCATTTATCGACTATCATTGGATCAGTAGTATCACTAATGTATGGTGTCCTATTTTGCATTAATATATCAATCAAAGGAGAGCCCCATTGTGGAAAATATTTATCCATAAATGAAAGGGTATGTGTCATAACCTAATTAATTTTTCATAATATATCCTTAAATATCACAGTTCAAATACCATACTGGCATCCCCAATAGGGATTCATCTACATTGGACATGAGTATAGATACATATCATACTCCCATGTTCTATCACTAAAAAGTGTTTTATATTTGATTAGATCATAACACTATGAAACATAATGTATAATCCCAAAACTAATGATATACTTAACATATACTACAAAATTTGTCTATAGATAATCCTTTATTCATAATGAAGGATTTATTATGAAGTTATTAAATAAATATCCTCAATTTATATCTTAGGTTTCTATTTTTTGATATTTTTTTCTAATTCCAGCTGCCAAAACAGCTACTTAAATTATGTTACTAACAATTGTGACACCATGATTCAAGAAGCCTGGAGATAGTGCATTACATTTTTATATCAACTTGATTACATGGAATTAAATCATGAAGGACCAGTGATATAAAAAGTTTTTAAATTCGGATTTCATACATAAAACCCATATTACATTGCTGATTTAAATTATTTCATAAAAAAAGTATAATATCAGCTCTCATGAGTCTAATTCAAAGGATTATTCTTCATATCATGGTGAATGAAAATATAAAAAGGATGAAATAAAATTATAAAAAATGTAATAATTTGGATGTCACTATGAATGAATGAAATTAATAAACAGAAAAATGATAAATAAACTTGAAACATATTAAATTTAGATAAATATATAATTCTTGTTCAATATGAAAAGGAAGATAATTTAAAAACAGTCAATTTAATCAATATTCCATGAGAGATTCATAAGCATGGAAATTCTAACATATAAAATAATCACATAAAAAATAAATGAATTATTTATGATTGAATTAATAATGGTTTATATCTAAATTCTTCCATCAAGGCTTTGTACCAAGTGTCTAAAACTATAAAGGTATCATGGAATGAATCTATTAAAATCATTGTTTTATTACATAATTCATATAAATGAGTAAAGTCTAATCCAAAACCATATCTAGTTGGTCTCTGGAATCATCTTAATGATTCAAGTGGTATAGTGAGACACTCCCATAAAAACATAATCCAATGAATTCTCAAATGTTTAATAATTTTATTAATTAATAAATATGTTGTATCATCAAATATCCTTATTTAATTAATGATAAATATTTATCAATATTTTTAGAATTACTAAAATAACTATCAAATTTGGAACCATATGTACTAATTTAATATGTTTTGGAAAATAATTGTAAAAATTATTAATTATAAGAATATTTAATTGATGATAAATTCCTATATAAATGATTACTATAAAGAAATTTTTTCAAGATAAAGTTGAAAATCAGAAAAATTATTGAGATTGCATAGATAAATTTTACCACATGATAATTTTCTAGTCAAAACACATTGGATTGGATAAATATAAGTATGAAAGTAAGTACCATGAATATTAAATGATTCATGATATATTGTATCTAATTTTGATGTAGATACATTACACAAAAGAATTATTATGTGAATATAACTATTTATCTCACATAGATAAAGTATTAGATGAAAAACCATTTCCATTTAGTGACATTGGAATTTATATTCCCCATGAAAAAATAGCCTCAAATGAAAACATTGATAACATTAAAAAAATTTATGATTTTAAATAAAATAGGGGAATTATGTTCACCACTAAAATAACTAAGTTGTAAAAATTAAGGATGCCTCAAATGTATTAAAGTGAGAGAAGATTTCTAGACCTTGATTCTAACTTGTAACATGATTATTTATCATCATGAATAATAATCATATGCCAATTATTTAAATTAATGAGAAGAATTTTTAAATTTATTAGTAATTTTACTTAACAATATACAATGGTTTATACTACTATTGAAAATATTATGTTTATTTCCCGTGTTTTATCCAAATTCCATTCATGTGTCAAAAACAACATTGGTAGGTCCAGTAAGGCCAGTGAGTCAATTAGATAAAAAACATTAGAATAATAAAAAATTTAAAATTATCATATTTATATATAAATTATGCTTTAGAAACCATTCATGGGAGATGGTTATGTACAATGTACCAACATTACAATCATTGACATGGTAGGACATATATACCCAAGAGTAACATTTCTATTTTTCAACGATCATTATAAAAAGAAATAAATTAATCTTCATACTTCCCAAATGAAAATAATATCATAAATAAAATTTCATTTAATCATATATACTTATATAATTATTTATTTATATGTATACTGAATGACGTCACATCAAGGAGACGATGTACCACACATTTGTGAATGAAGATATCAGTTTTTTTGGAGTTTGCATATTGAAATAATGGTAATGATATATTAAATTTCCAGAATTATAGTTATTTCATGACAATCATATATATGTTTTTTCTTTAAAATATTTCTAATTAAACACATCTTTAATAAATTCTATGTCATTTGAAAATGTATCGTGCCACATTAAAGAGGTGGTAGACCACAAGGCCAAAAAAAAAATTGTATTCCAAAAAAATGGAATGAATAATGGAGTGTGTTATTTAAAAGTTATAAAATGTTAAAAATATAATAAATATCATTTATAAAATATAATTACATTTTTTCCATCATAATTCCCATCTATGATAGGTGTGAAAAAAACGTACGCAATTATATAATCAAGATGGAGTCCTTGTTAACAAAAATAATAATTTCCATTCCAATTGGATTGATGTATGTGTAGATGTAGGAATAACCATTAACAAATCATAATATTAGTATACAAATGATAATTACTTTATTATATAGTATCATAATTATAATAATTTAGTGGTTTAAGAGTAAACGAAAACAAAAGTGATTATTCAAGAATGCAATATATTTTTCAGTTAACATCTTATATATTTACACAAAAACATACTTTTATTTAGATATTCCCAAAGGGAGTAATCTTGTATTAGGTTATGGATGTTTGATTCTTATTTGTGCAGAGCATGCACAATCCAGTGGTCTTTAAGAGGTGTGAGGAAGGGTAATAGTGAACAACTATTTATTGTGTAGGAGGAGTTTCATTCTTGTAAATACCAAAAGGTGGTCATTATTGGGAGGTAACCCTTACATCCTCTTCCCACAAAATAGAAAATAATTCATTAAATTTTACGTATGATCAAGACTCACTCTCATAAAGAAATAGAAACGAATTACTAAAATTTTGTTCCTTAGTCATTATTTGTCCTTATTTTTCTTAATGAAACTTGTTTTTTATCATAAGTAATATATAAATTAATATTAAAATAAATTTACTATTATTAGTATATATAAGAGTAATAAATTATAAAAAAATATAATTTAAATATAAAATATCATGTTATTTTGAAATTAATTTTAAAACAAGCCAATTTGTTGCAGAAAAACAATTCTTTAACCCGAATCCTGATAACAATGTTTTTAATATTTATGGATTAATATGTAAATTATAAGAGATAGATTGGTATATTAATGTACCATATTTGATATATATTAACATATAAACAACTATTAATATAATATAATATTTTTATAAATTTTAAATCATTTCATTCAAATAATTTTTTAAATAATTGTAATGTCCATTTTGAAATATTTTAATTAATATTAATATTATAATATTAAAATGACATTTTAATTTGAATATATTATATTAAAAATTGTGAAAAATGATGTATTCTTCTACATAAAAAATGAAATTGATTTATTTAATAAAGTCAATTTAAATTTAATGTTTTTATAATCATTTATTTCATTTTTATTTTCAACTAAAAATTATCAACAACGATGTTTCATTAAAATTTAGGGAAATAATACCATCTCTAAAAATTAATATTAAATTATCATGATAAGAAAAAAATATTTTAATTCAAAAAATCAATATTATAAGTGAATTGTGTAGCTTCTTCCATACTCTATAGCTTTATAGTAATTAAAATCAATGATAGTGCATTTCTATATTTTTCATTAAAAGACATATTACATGGGTCACATTAATTTAATAGTATAACACTAACTCATAATATTCAAAAAAAGAATGAATATGGTAGTAATGTGGCCATAAAATAGATATTTTTTTTCAATTTTATAGGTAATTTTTTCACATATGATTAATTTTTATATAATAAGTAAACTAATTTTTACATTAATTACTTTAAATAATTTTAATCTATTTCACTGATATTTTTTGTCAAAAATTATGTTTATATTATTAGACAATAAAACATATTCTGATTATAACCATTTATATCAATTTATTTATAATTCAATTCATAGATGTGGAATAATTTAACATAAATCATATCACATAATGATGGTGAGAAAGAATGAATATAATGAGAAGTGTAAAATATTTCATTTGGTTTTAATTTCTAAATTAAACATAAAAATGATTCCAAAGAGCTAAATTGAATAAATATATGTACAATTGATATGTTTTGACTTTAATATAAATTTAATATATAATTATCAATTGTTAATTATTTAAAAAATCATTTTCGACTAAAATGTAGTATTTTTTATTATTCATCATATAATGAAACATCTCAAAAAAAATTAAAAAAATAACCGTATGATAATTTTGACATTCGGAATGAAAAAAATTATTTTATTTTCCCAAATAAAATGTAGAAAAGTGTCATGAATTTTATTTAAAATAGTGGTGAAATTTAGTGGTAGTAAAACCTGATCTTAAGTGTAACACAAATTGACTCAATGTTTTATGTTGAGTAACATTACCACGGTGTTTCATATTAATCATTCTATAAACTATATATATTTTATTCTAAAAGAAAAACATTTTTAATTCATGGGGTATTACAATACTTGAAATATAAGATATATAAATTAAGAAAATAATTTCTATTAGTAGTTATATATGATGATAATTGTTTGTATATTTTATAGGTATATCGAAATAATAATCAATAGAAACATTATAATAGAAAATCTTGAAAAGTAATGGTATTTTAACATAATACCTATATAAATTTGGTAACATTTAAATCATAATCCCCATAGAAAATTTAAATTGAATTAGATATTAAATTTCATGAAAATAATGCAACTAATGAAATAAATTATAAATTATAATGTATATATAACTCATAACATATGATAGGTTCATAATATAACATATTTCCCAAACAAGACAATGTGAAATGACAAAGTATTACCTTAGGTCAAACTCCATTCATATATTCTTAATCATAATATTGAATAAATGTTAATTTATATTAATTATAAATCCAAACCATATTAATGTATTTCATATAATAAATGATTTATTTATATCCTTTTGACATTTTCATTTACAAATCATTATTAGAATCAATATTTTTGGTAATAAATGCTTTGTTTCTCATGAATTATTTATTTTTCTATTATTATACCTTGTTTATTGATAAAAATTACACAATTTATAGATCCTAATAAAATTATATTGTATTAATAAATAAATATATATATATATATATATTGTTAACATAGATTTTTTGATTTATATATAAATGTAATGATAGATAAATTAATTACACGGTTCAAATAGATGATAGGTCGTACACATTAGGGTACTCTTATTTCATATTTTTATAGATGGATATAAATACATGTATGAAATAATTATCAATTATATAATATTTATTAAAATACAGTAATATGTCATATATTTTAATTAAATATGTCTTTATTACCTTCCATGTAAAAAATAAATTAAAATCACTCCATCTATTCATGGATGTGGCAGTCCACACGTAGAAATGAGAAACATTATCATTTTACAATATATTATATTAAATGATGATTGATATTATATTACCACTATGGTTTACTGAAAATGTCATTAATATAATATATATTCATTAAATCCAAAAAATATCATTTCATTAAAAATAATGATGAAAAATGAAGTGTATCACTATATGGAGCCGGTAAGCTTCATGTATACCCTAGTGATACATTCACAAACCATTTAATTAGAAAGGGGTGGATAATGGATTTTTTATAAGCAAAATATATTTTATTTATATTGAGTATATTGAGGTTATTATTTTATGTTAAATACAGAGCCTTTAAAGGATGTAAAATATGAATGAAACATGATGTGATCAGTTGTGGTGAGTACCTATTCTTTGAAAGAGTTAATTTAAATTTCTTTTAAAGGATCCAATTATTTGTCTTATTGGAATTCCATTATAACAATAATGTTTTTAAATATATTTTAATGAAAAATGTATTGGGATTTTTTGTTCTTTTAGGCTCAAATTTACCTAGATTATATAAAGCAGGAGTGACACTTTATTATTGAGGGGAGGTTCATTTGTTGATTTTCATAAAATATTGAATTATAATGAAGTAATTATCATTAAAAATTCTGAAAAATGGTCATATATAAAAAAATAAAAGTTTATCTTGTCATAATATAATCCTTAAATTGGATATATGCATGTTTTGGTTCTATTTTATAACTTATCAATTTTATTAACCGCTTAGATAACACATTTTGACTTGAACAAAGACAACAACATCTTTTTCTCTGAATATTATATTTATAATGAAATAATTAGATAATTAATGGAAAATTAATGAAATATATTACCATATACAATATAAATTTCTATCATTTACTATTTTTATAATTTTATTAAATATAAATATTTTATTATTTTGGCAGAATAAAATAAATGCAATTTTTGACACTACTATTTTCATTTGGCATTAAATTTACCACGAAAATGATGTATGTTGAATATAGTAATTTAACACATCCCAATTATTTGAAATTTATTAAAAAAAAATCATGTAACTTAATGATTCATTCATATTGTATTTCATTTAACATTTTATAAGTCATTTGTTTTATTTTTCTATTAGTCAAATAAATACTTTATTGGAATTATGCACAATATATGGTTAATTGTTTCAATCAAAAAAAATAAAAATAATTAATATTAAAAAAACATATATGTCGTTTATAAAAAAATGTACTAAAAACCACTAATTATTACCCTTATGATTAAATTTTGTTAATATTAATGTCTACAGAGAGATATTTTGAATTTTTCGACACATCAAATAATCTAAATTCCATTATCAGGGTAAAATTGATCCAAAATGACATATATAAGATTATTAGACGAATTTGGTTGAATATATCCCACAAAATGAAATAATGGAATATATTTGGTTGAGTTAGAGAACATCTCATAATAGTTTGAACCTAAATCTACCTATGTCACCTTTACTGTTGTAATAAATCTTTTTTATGCTTACTATTCATATTGACGAAAATTGTTACATATTTGAGGCATTGGGACCACCTATTTAAAAATTAATAATTAAAATTTTCAATATTTATGTTTAAAAATTTATAAAATTATATTACGAAAAAAATGCAGAGCACAACAAAGACCATATTTTTCATAAAAAAAATTCTTTATATATTTAAAATATTTCAATACCATATTAATCTAGAAAAATAATTATCATTAACATAGTTTTGTTATACTTTATATAAGGGAACTAATTTTATTTTGAATTATTCTTAAAATAAAATATAATTTTATCACAATCTTGAATAAGAAAACTTTTTAAAATATATATAATTTTTTTTACATAATCATGAAAAATAAATATTTCATTTAATATATTAAAAAAAATAAACTGCTCAATCTAACATGTTTATTAGAAGAAATTAGTTTCATTAAAAATAAAATATTATAAAAAAATATGAAGAATGTCATAAAATATTTTCTCACATAAATAATTAAAAATAAATATTTCAAAGATATCATTTTTATGAATAAAAAAACATTACATAATGTTAAATTCATATTTCTTATAAATTATTTAGTATATTTTTATTATGTAGATTATACACACAGATATATATATCAGAATGTAATTCATATTATACATAAATGAAAATTTAAAGCCTATGTAATATTTGTTAGATTTAAATAATAATATTTCATGGTTTGTTTTATCTTGTTATTGAATATGATATATGTTGTATAACAAAATGTAATTGTACTAAAATAATGTATGTTACATTCCCCTCCAAACACAATAAATAATACATCCTCTTCAATTGAACATTTTCTTGGTAATAATGGTATTGAAATTTGAAAACACCATTATAGAAAACCCACATATTAAAAATGGATAATAAAATGAATATATGAAATAATTGTAAGAGAAATATGATACTCATTTGGAATAACACAAGCTTTGTTACCAAATTTGGGAAAAAAATAGGATTTATTAATATTTACAAGGACTAAAAAACTAACAAAAAAGACAAATAAATATTGATAGTGAACATGGAGAAGGAAAACCATATGACCAAATAATTATAGTTAGATGATTGTTTAAAAGACCATTAATTCATCAAAAAAAATTTTGAAAAACATTATCGAATGTCAATTTCATATATTTGTGTAATTCCATCAATGTTATCAGTAAAACATATGTCAATATGCTTACATGACAAGTAAAATTTCATCTATTATTACATTTAAACAAAAAAAGAACATTTTATCCCAATTAAGTGTATTCAAAAGAAAATAGTCAGGTGTAAATAAATAAAATAAACATTAAAACCCGTGTACTGATATAATTATATAACTCCAATCCTTAAATATTTATAGAAATTAAAATGTTACCACAAGTTATGATTATATCAAAAGTTTATAAGGCAACATATTTAACAACCAAATTTACACAATAATAATAAATGATAGATAAATATCATTTAATAATTATTCTACATCTCAAATAACCTTCATAAATTCACAATTAAAATATATTTTATCATTACTAGTGATCACATACATTTCAACATACATCCATGAAAAAATTAATTACATTATTTGAAAATAATACATCATGTTAAATTTAATAGTTATACTAATTAATATATATACCTCAATCCAATGAGATAGGTCCGAAAATTTCCTTAATCATTTTGATAAATCATATAATTTAGCATAATCCACCAAAATGTCATGAATCAAAATTAGATCCATATTTGGAAGCTAACACTTGATTTATCATAAATATATTTTAATTTTTTATATATTAAATGAATTGAATTTAGAACATTAAACATATAAATAAAACCCAATCATGTGGATCATTATTAACATGACATAAAATTATATACTAACCCAAAGGGTTAAATAATCATTAGTAGATTATGTTTCTTTACCTTGTAAATGCTTCATAACAACACTAAATACCATCACATAAAACCTCGAAGGTGTTTTGATCGCCTTGAACCTATAAACCAAAGTTTTTATACATAATTTTAATATTACCCTCATTTAAAATAATATGTTTTCACAAAACATATTAATATAATAAAACAACGATATATTAATTCCATTAAACAAATCAAATAAAAAAATTAAATTTTTATTTAAATAACAATCAAATTTCATGGTCACCAATATGATCAACATTACATCAGCAATGCCATTGAACCCTTAGTCTAAATTATTCATTACAAATATAACAGTACATATGTTATCTTCACTATTGATATCATTATGAATATGTTTTCATATCAATAAATAAAAAATCACATGGAATAATCCATTGATGTTTCATTATTCCTATTTCAAAAATATCAATAATAGAAAATTACTATAAATAAATAAAAAAATCCCAAAATTATAAAGGTAGAAATTGTTCCATATAAATAATTAAAAAAATAACTTTCCTTATATGGGATAAGAGGTAACCCATGGATTCTGGCATTGATTCAAATAATTCCTATATTACCCACACAGAAAACATAAATCTGTGAATGATACCATATGGTGAACATTGTTTCCATCTATTTAACTGTTAATTTTACCCAAGATATTAATTTCTATATGGATATAATTTACAATTAGAAAACACATACACGGTCCATCGATACATTACCTTGAGTGTTTTTTTCTCATAATATTTATATATATATCGATTAATATTCAGTCCTCCATATATTTCATAAATCTGAAATTTTATTTTGATAGGTGGATCCCTAATCTCAACAATGTTGTGAATTATAATCACAAAATGAGATGGCAATTTAGACTAATAATAATGTTTTGAAATTTAAATCATGTTTGACCTGGTATCTCAAAGGGGAAATCATTTCATTGTCTATAACATTTAGTATTAGCTCAATTTCTCATGAATCTAGCCACTTAATTAAATAATTTAAAATAGTGTGATAGTCAATAATCACAGTGGTACCCAATTTAACATAGTAAAAAATAATTTTATTGATTTGTGAAGATAAAATCATTATTTTTTATCTATGATAATTTCTGTTAAACCAAGGTCATCATTGATCGTTATAAAATCTATAATATATTATCTAATGAATAGAATTATCAACTAGGATGTCACTAATGTTTTCTCGTCCTTGATTCCAAATCTATCTAATCCAAGATATGTTACCAATAGTAAATGTAATTACTTTCTTATGATGATATTCTATATTATATTAATAATATTCATCACATAATAGAATGTACCGTTTTTTGGGTTTTTTGATATAGTAATTTTGGAATAAATGATAATTAAAAATAATGATTATAATTGAACTATATCATCATCCATTAAGTTTCACATTTTTAGAAAACATCTTAGACATCTTGTAGTTAATATATATCATACAATAACAGTGAAATAAAACATGATAAAGGATGAGATCATATACTCATTTTGGTAAAACAACTAATTTGATAACATAACATGACCATAAGGGCATAAACATAAGAATATCATTTTAAACAATGCCTTATAGATTATTAATATTAATATTGAATCACTAAAAAATGATATTTTAATCATACATGATTCTTAAATTAATCATTTATCATGAAACCTAAGATCATAACATTATCAAAATGCATATATGTGTAGAATAGAAAAATTTATATACAATTATAACATTAATATTTAAGGCACACCAACATTAATATCATTGTTTATTGGGTTCACCCTAAAAACCATTATATTACTCAAGGGTCACCCACCTGAATATAATATTTAGTTATTGTTCCATACTCATCTGGCTTCAATCACCATTCAAGTTTTTCAGCTAATTATATATCAATATCTAACCCATCCATTAGACAGCTATATATTTCATGTCCCATGAGTAATATAATGAAAATAATACTAATTTATTATAAAATATCCTAAAAATTTACCCATAACACAAACGAAGAAAAACTAAATGGTTTTAATTATCAACCGATCCAGGAATTACCCATAAAAATACATGGGTTTAAAAAATATTCATCCACACATCATTGTATAATCCATGAAAAAATGGGTTTCGTAAAAATATAAATATGACTACAATAATATATTTCTATATAGATAATGAATGTATCATTGGATTAAATCCCTGTTTTTTATTAGTTAACATGGTAAAATTTTATATTACATAAAAATTCCATTAAATATCAATACAAATATTTGTTGTGGATAATATCCTTTTCAAATTGAAATTACTTCATTATAATATAAACATTTAAAAATACTATAGATGAAAAATTCCATGAAAATTAATTTATAAAATTGTAATTAATGATTCGAATAATTTAGTGTTCTAGATGGATAGATATTTCCTCAGTAAATATATGTTAAAATAAAAATATTCTTATATACTTTTTCAATAATATTTCAAAAGTTCCTCATTCATGAAATGATAAGAAAATTTCATTTTTAAATTTTTTTGATTATAATTTCAACCATTTTTTTTAAAATAATATTTTGAAACATGGGTGAATATTAAAATATCACTTGAAATAAGTTTTAAAAATTATTTCTATGGAATAAAATTACTTTTGAGCAATAAATAAAATAAACTTAGTTTTTGTTAAGAATAATGCTTTTGTGTCCTGAGTTTTAAAATTGTTAAAAATGAATTATAATAATAAATCATTCATAAATAAGTATATGAGAATAAAATTATTTATTTTGAGATAAATATCATAATTTTTCTTTATCATAATCAAAATATTATAAAATACTTATAAACAAT
This sequence comes from Viscum album, assembly GCA_963277665.1. NCBI lineage: Eukaryota > Viridiplantae > Streptophyta > Magnoliopsida > Santalales > Viscaceae > Viscum > Viscum album. The sequence goes on from OY728138.1 coordinate 2,070,771,052, forward strand.
GAGATTAGAAAATAAAACTATTACAATTTTGGTAATAGTTCAATTGTCTGTACAGTGAAAAATTAAAATTCAATGAGACGCAAAATAATTTTACTGTCATTTTTTTAATTATATAATATATAAATGATTAATTATATATACCTCACTAATTAATATAGTTTTATAATATAACTTATGTCCCAGAAAAGACAATGTGAATCAATTTACCCGTATCACGTGTCTTATTTCATTAATAATAGTTTTCACCATGTATAAATTAAAAATATATTAATTCTATATCTACTTTTTAAAAGTAATCATACATATAAAATCATATATTATTTATTTATATCCTTTTATGACATACTTAATAAAATTAAAGTACTAACATTTCTATTCAAGTTGATAACTACATCATTTATCATTATGTTTTGACTTGGTAGCTTTGGTTGTTATATATTTTTTATATTTCTATAATATATATAATGTCCATAATCATATTAGTATCAATTATATTAATTATTAAAATATTTAGAGACACCCATTAAAGGTATTTATATAGAAAATAATTACAGAATTCTTGGGGATGGTAGGTTGGGTGTATGAATGAATGTTGTTTTCACTTTTAAATGGAACGAATGAAAAAAAGGTAAACAATAAAGTACTTTTTTAAAATAATTATTATATAATTTATGAATATATATATTTATATATATATTAAAATATCTGTATTAGCATCCATAGAAATCATAAATGAAAATAAATTCACATCACTTAATGGAGGTTGTAATCAATTTGTATACACAAACGACATTATTGGTTAAAATATATTTTAATGTAATATCATAAAATGTTTTAATTATTATGAATTAATTTATTGTAATAATTATATTAAATAAACATAAAACAAAAATATAACCCTGAATAAAACATGTTCATGAAAAATCAATTGTATTATTGCGTGGTGATGGTAAGTCATACATAAGTTCGAGCGATACTATCAATTCCTATACGATGGGAAAGAAGATTGATAATTGTGTATTCATAATTATAATATCTTTTATTATATTTATGAAACTTATGTTATTATTATATTATAAATATCTTATATTTAGATAATGTAAAAATAGAAAAAAAATGAATGTTATGAATTTTTTGTGATCAAAATTTAATTGAATGAACTCTTTTAGTTCACCTTTTAAATATTATAGGGTTTGTATTTTGGGAAAGTAATTCCATGGATTTTCTGTATATTTTTTTTAAAATTGTGTTGATAAACGTTGACACTATGCATTGAGATGACTTGTGATTTTGAGGCATAGTTTTCTCAGAATAAATGTTTGAAATATATAAAATTTTTTTAATATAACATCCTTGCATTTTTCATGAATAATTTTAATATTATATAAGAAGAGGGACTAGATAAAAAATATTTGGGTTCTATTTGTTACATAATATGTTTTTACCAATGTCGTGACATAACTTTTATCATCACAAGGGGATTATTTGAAATTATGTTTGGAAAATAAATTAATTGTATTATTTAAATAAATTATTTTATTATAATTATTTTTAATCAAATGATAATATTTCTTTAAGTAGACTATTTTTATTGAATTATAAGGCAATCCATAGGACCTAAGATCTTTTAGATAACAATTTGATGGAGCCTTTGAGGATATCACTCAGGTGAAAAATAGCTGAAACGAAGATTGGCGATTGTTGTTCAACTATATTCAAATATATCACCAATGGTGACCAAATCGACACATTCTTATTCAAAAATCGGTATAAATTATGGTGGGACATTTTGTTGTTTCAATTTTTCCCATTCATAATTTCAAAGAAAAACATGAACTAACCAGCCAACCGATTTATTAATGGATCAGTATCTTTATAGGATGAAATTATTTCAGGGTATTATTGGGAGATTTTCATTGGGATTATTTGTTATTTCATCACTCTACATACTTAAAAATCATGTTCATCACAAGCATCAATCAAGGTACATTACTATTGTTTTTTCGTTGTAATTTTCTACCATGATTCGTTATTAAACCTGAGAATTCATTTTTCGGCTTGTAAATTGACATACCCAAAATAATAGATCATTGTAAACCAATTTATTAGTACAATGATCACAAATTTAATATATATGAATAGAATGTAATGAATGTTGTATGAATAAATATGTGGGGATGAATCATATGATTTTTCTCACCTAGTTTTTTATTCTTCTATGTGTATTGAAGAACATCAAAATTTTTTTATTTTTTAGAAGGATTGATTTACATATTTTTTGTATAGTTGATGTAAATTATTAGACATCCTTAGTCATTTTCTCTAGCAAGGGGACTTCTAGATCAATAAATAGTGAAATAGAAGATACATTAAGAAACCAAATTTTTTATTGAATAAAAAAACAATATACATGGAATGTAATCAAGGATTTTATAATGTATTAGGTCATCCAAGATATTCCTATGGGTCTTAGAAGTAGGTAAGTATGATAGATCATTTGAAATTATAAAATTGTGTATAGTAACCATTGGGGATCTTGGTGTTTACTTTCATTGTTCAACTAACAGGGGCTGAGACTACATGCCCACATGCATGTTGTGTTCTATTACATGATCATGTCATGGACTAGTGTACAATGTAAAACATGTGTAAGGGTAAAAGGGATGATGTACATAGAATGTCACATGACATTTACTATTACAAAGTCATGGACATAGACTATTTACATGTAAGGGACCTGGGTTTGAAGGGATCGATTGTGTACCCCTTCTACACTAAATATACGTCAATGATGTTGGAATGGACCCCTTGTCCATTATATCAAGGAAATGTTTTAGGGGATTTTTCCCATTTAATTTCCTTAGTGATTATTATGTAATCACTTACTAACCCCATTATAGTGATACCATTAGCATGTCATCATTGATAGAGTTATTAGAATCCCTATGTGAGGCCCACAATTAGATCTTATATTCTTTATTGTACAGATTGTTGAGTTCCTTGTATCATCATGGCCAACAAAAAAGGGATTCGAATCATATACATAGAAAGAAATTAACGATTAGGTAATTTATATACCCCATTTCATTTCTATTTATCATTATCTATGTATTCTACCTCCCCAGACATTCAAAATGTACATTATATAACAAGACCTGATGAGCATTACCAATCAAACAAATGTCATCACTGCTATCTTATTAATGGAGTGTGTCTCTTGTATGATTATTTGTGTATCCTTTGAGTTGAGATTAGTTGATAGCATTATGTTTGTGACATACCTTTAGTCACCATGTATTTTTTTCATATATTTGTAAATTCATGTTATTAGTGTTGTTGACATAAATCATAGTATAAATTTTTTGATATACCATTTTTTATTCATTTTATTTTGGGTTATCCTACTAGTATTGTTATTTTAACCTCTACAATGTCATTGACCTAACATGTCATGTGTTGTGAAGATGATAGGCAATTTGATAGAGTCCTAGAAGGACTAGGACTAGCTATTGATCAGGGAGTCTAGATAGACCGATGTGTGTTACTATAGTATCATTACCACATTCTTTATGCTTCTTTTCATGTTTGAATTATTTTAGAGACTTTTTAAGAATTTATTTATCTCTATTTACATTCCATTACAACTAGTTGTACTTTGTTTTTGGATTTATATGTATCCATATGTGGTAATTAATTTTTTCATTCAATCATTGGATATGCTTGTAGATGTTTGAATATACATTGGATATGTCCTACCATGTAATTGATATGCGTACAGAGCACTTGTCACAATACCCTAACATATTTGATGACAAATTTTCTATTTCTAAATGGGTCCTTTTGGAATGGTCCATGGCATAAAGGTATTATAATAATTAGAGTTGTTGTATGACTTGTTTCTATGATATTGGATAGGGGAAGGCTTTTATGTGTTTTGAGTTCACATTTTTGGCTATTGACCCTGATGTTGGCGAGGAGGTAAATGAATACATACAAAATGAATATGATATAATTTTTTTTGACCCTTTAAATTAAATTTTTTAAGGAAAAACAATGGTACATGCTTCATATAGAAATGGGTTGTCATTTCCATGTTCTGCTTTAGTCAACTCTAAAAATATACTCATAGACCATGGTACTTTTTGTTTACTATCCTCCTTAATTTATGAAATCTATGATTCATTATCTGGATCATGTGGATAATTTCCATTGTATGGAGGCATTGATATAGGGACCAGTTATAGAGATGTTACCTTTAGGTGGTTCCCTACCAATTCTATGACCTATTGATAAGTAGATAGTAATTGTAGTACAACAAGTGGGGTGTATAGGAATAACTCCCTATAGGATGTTCAACAACAGTGACCATTCAGATTTCGAGGTATGCCTGACCAAAATGTAGTTCATGGCTGACTTCAAGTAGTGGTGCATGTTTTCCATTTAGTCAAGACACTATTATATCGGTTGGTGGTCTTGTATGTGAGGTTTCATGGATTAATAGGAAGATGGTGGAGGTTAGTAAAACACCATTAATTTTTTATGAAACATGTTCATATTTCAAACTCCTTTTAAGAAAGTAGTACCCTCAATCTACACTAATATTGGTAGGTTTTCAGGAGCTTTTGTTTCTCCACAAGGGAAGTATGATAGTATATGAGTATTCATCAACATTTACTAACATACCAAAGTACATAATGGATATATATTTGGGTTAGTTATTTCCGGATTTATCTATTGAGCAGGGACTATGTAGATAAATTGGAGAGAATAATATCTCTATAAGAATTACTAATTATGTTGTGGTTATAAAGATATATTAGGTGTTTGATAGTTTTATGGTTGACAAGGCATGTATAGTGGTTACTAGAAGTGGGAATGTAGTAGTGTATACCTCGGAAGAAGGTATCTATTATCAATACATGGGCCTAATATGTGAGATATTGTTCATGAGGAGGTCTTATGATAGAGGATGTGCAGTTCATGGATATAATTACGGGTCTTTTCTGCCCAAATTGATGTGGTGATACTCGTGTGGTGTTAGGGTACATATCAAAGGAGTTTTTCCAATCATGTATAAAAATTTCATGGATACTATGGATGAAATTCCGAGGAATATGAAGGGGTAATATTAGACATATACTCAAGGAGATGAATGTAGAAGATGATCTTGTAGAGTAGATAGAGGAGGATGACACTTTGACATGTTACAGCCTCCAACAACTGGTGGACTATTATAGGCTTAGGGATCCAGAGTACAAGTGTTTGGTCAACTGTAGGCAATTGAATATTATGAGCCTATGTCCATATGAATGAATTGAAATGAAATATTTTTCTTCAATATCCTATTTTATTTTTTGATAGAAATTAGATGTAATCATTCCATTCAATCTCAATAACTAGTTTGAGACATAGATATTTTTTATGAGCTCTTTTATAGAACATTGTTCTTAAAGGATTCTACTCAATATGAGTCATAATTAACGCACATGTTTTTGTAGTGTAACATGACTCTTAAAGGTGATATTTTCTGTTTGTATCTCTTAGTAGAAGGCATGATGACATACAAGGTAAACATAAGTATGGAATATTTATCCACTGTTCATTCCTTGATTCATATTTTCATATTGGGGATGCATTATGTTTGTAGTGGTGTAACTAGGTTCACCATTATTGGTGAAAAGGAAGACCATAAAGCAATAGATAATCCTTTTTATATTTGGATTCAACTGATTACTCACTAGGTTAATAAAATGATCCTTGGTGTAGGGGATTTTATGATTTCCCCATTCCCCATAGTGGTGGGGTAGTATGATGACATCTTCGATGAGGATATTCTAGTATTAACTCCCCATAGATAGATAGATATATTCAGTGAGCTACACCCTAGTATGATAATTATATCTACACAAACATTTCATATTGATCCTATGGAGCTTCTTGAGCTGAATTTTAAGTTGGAGGACTTTCAGAGGAATGGATTTCATATAACTAGTGTTTCACCCTGGTTCTACAAAGTCTTGTTCTTTAAGAAGTCGGATGAGATCTGGAGGATATGCGCGGACTACCAACTCATAAACTATGACACCTTGATTAAAAAGTATCCACTACAGAGGATCGATGACCTCGTTGATTATTTGAGAGGGCATGGTTGTTCTTGAAAATTGACCTCCGATCAGGCTACCGCTATTTAGGATTAAGGGAATTGGATATTTCAAATAAGATATTAAATTGTTTATATGGTCACTATGAGTACATAGGGATTAAAATTGGCTTTAATAAATCCTCATTTGTGTTCATGTAATTCATGAATCTAATTATTCATCCTTTCATAGAGTAGTAAATGGAAGTATTCATCAATAATATCCTTATGTACACAGAATCTGACTAGGATCATGGGAGACACCTGAGGATGGTTCTGAACAAACACTAAAAGCACCAAATTTAAAAATATCTCTTGAAGTGTATATTATAGATAAAATTTCTTCACTTATTAGGATACATTAGCTTATAAAATATTGAGGATGTGGACCTGACCATCATTGAGGAAATGTTATCATTATAGCCACATAAAAGAGATATGGATTTATAGACCTTCTTTAGGATGGAAGACTACTATGAAATATTATATCCTGATTTCTCTAGGATATCATCTCCCATGAAAACATGGAATCAAAAGGGTATTCCTTTTATGTTTCAAGCGATGTTCAAGAAGGATATTAGAGTTGGGGTGAGACTAGTTCAGTAGTAAAAGAGGTGGACAAGGCATGTGGAAATAGATATGTGATTTTTTAACATCCAAATACACATAATGTGTAATATTTGATTACAAGGAATTTGTGGCCCTCATGAAGCAGCTGGGGTTTCAGGAAGAAGATGAGCCTCCCACTAACAATGAAATTTTCATACTGCATATGTGCCGCTTTAGTGATCAAAGTGTGTACATTATAGGGATCACAAACATGGCCAAAGTGTACATAGATATGGTCATGCCATGAAATACAATATAGAGATTAAATAGCCAAGTGTACATTGGATTACTCCTTTATGGGTGCATCAGATTAAGTACACAGACAACCATAATCCATTTACTATTATGCAGACACACATATGGTTCATTTTCATGTGTAGAACCCATAGTCCATGGGACACAACATTTACCCCAACTACATGTCATGTAATCCAAGGATGTTTTCATAGAGACCTTTCCCACTATAAATTTGTCCATTTTCATTATAGTGAATTAAAAAATCCATTTCTGGAGTGATAGTATGAAATGACCTCCCATACTTAAGGAACTGATCTCTTCAGTATGGATTCATTGATATCATCTATTCATCTTCATACCCAAGTATGACATATTATTATCATTTTGACCAACACCATGTCGGCATTGATCATCTACATAGAATGTTATCCAAATTGAGTTTTTCATATACTATATAGAATTTTTTGTTATCCTCATCTGTGTAATGTATCTCATGGTACATTCAACTTGTACTTCTTATGGTGATACCCTATGATCATTACCTTTCGGGAAACATCATCACTAATATCTATCAAAACCGGTTTATTATTATGGATGGGTTATTTTGTGGAACCATCCTGTTGATATCTTATAATGGAATAATGGTGGTGAATTACCTTTAGATTATGTTTATTTGGGGAGTATATTTGTATATTGATTTTATATGAGCTTTATACATAAGTATATGTATAAAAACTATTATTCCTTTTTTTTATTTTGGTTTGGGGGTGTACTTTTGTGTATTTTTATACTCACCCATTTAAGTGATTTCCCACACATTCAATTTATTTTTATGCACAATATACCTTTTGATAGAGTTCTAGTAGAAATAAGACCAGATTGTTCATAGAGGGACTAGATAGAATGAGGTGTGTCCCTCAGGTATCTTGATAGCATTACCTATGAAAATTTTTATGATGAACTTATTTTCAGAGTCTTTCTGGTGACCATGTATGTGTCCCTTTTTACCTTCCATTACTTCAAGTCATACTCTATTTTATTTTAATTTACTTTAATTTTTAACGTTCGATTACTTGCATTGAAATTTCATCAGTTTATGGGCTTAAATATTGGTATGTACATATATGAACTTTTGGTAAGTCCTCCCATGATAATGATATACATACATTACTCTAGTCACCAACCCATGGCATGTTTGAGGTGGCCTTGGGGAGTCACGACATATGACCCTTTGGGATGTTCCATGATAAAGAAAAAAAACCTATATTAATTCTCTAAATATGTTTATCATAGAATTTTTTAAGTATTGTTAATTTATTGGTCAAACTTGTTTTCTTAAATAATAGATTGGATGGGATTCCTTTTTCCATTTAGAGGGGGCTCATTATTGGAATTTCAGAAAATATTTAAATATTATAATACCAATAAAAAATTATTCAAAATTGAAATTATTTATAATAAAATTATTATATATTCAAAATATTTTAATCCAATAATAGTTAGAAAAATTTTAGTTTCATCTGAAACCTTTTATTTTTTATTAACACCATAGTCATGCTAATTTATCATTATATAAGGTAATATATTTTTCACCCTTAGAGGGTTTTAATGTTAGTAATAATTTAACAATTTCCTCTTCAATGTAAATTGAATGAAATTTTACCTATTATTATCCACCATGTCCAAATTAAATATTTTATTTTTTTAATATTTTGAAGATATTATTTTCACAAAATATCATTAATTTTAATATTTACACTATTCAAATAATATGAATGTAAATATATAATTAAAATGATAGTTTAAGAATATATTAAATATGGAAATCCTAAATATGATTCATTAATATAGAATGATTTTTGAACATAATTATTCATTCATATTGTATTTATTTTAACTATTTTAAAATAATATATTTTATTTTTCTATTAATTAAATTAATAACTTATTATCATTTGAAAAGAATTTAGGGTAATTATTCAATCACTAAATTTTTTCCATATTTTAATATGAAAAATTATGTTTTTATATATTTCATATATTTATAACCAAAAAGAAACATTATAACAGTTATAATAAAATAGTAGGCTAGTTAACATCATGGGAATAAAATTTTAGAATTTCAATAACAAAAATTAATAGTCATTGGAAGAAGGATCCAAAATGAAATATTTTATTATTTTGAAAGACTACGGTAACTGTATCCAGGAAATTGAAATAACTCAAAAGATCATATCATTTTAAAAAACATATCACAATATAATTAACCAATGTCATCCCTTTTTAGATTAAGAGTGGTAATACAAATTTACTATGGTTACTATTCATATTGAAGAATAATAATAAGGAACTATTTTAAAAATTATACTTCCTAATGAATATATTTAAAATAAGTTTTAGAGATTAAATTTCTAGTAGTGTATAAAACTAATTTAACATAACAAATCATAATATATTTTTTAAATTTTTTTCATAAAAATTTCTTTCCTATGTAAAAATTTTAATTATGAATTCGTTCATTAAATTTATTCTAACAAACATAGTTTGATTATATATATTACCAGTGATCTATTTATACATTTTAATAATTTAAAATAAAATCATTCTAAAATATCAAAAATTCAATTCATTTTTTAATAAAAATATGAATTATAGTTATTATTTGTCGAAAAAGAAGTTAGTTAAGAAAATTCATAAAAAATTAATCTATATTAAATTTTAAATGTCAATTTAAAAAATTTAAATAACATTTTAATGGAAAATTTATTAAATAAAAATATAATATTAAATTTTCTCATTAAAATTAATTAAAATCAATTTTGAAGGAAATCTATATTTTTATAATAATGAAAATTTACATGAAATACAGTAGTTATTTACTAAGAATTAATCAAATTATTTCTATTCAGTAAGAACAAAATGTATATTTTTTAAAAAATTTGGTTATTCATATTCATACCAACTAATTAATAGGCTTTTTTAAAAAGTTGATATTTGAATAATATTTCTCATGGGTCATTTTAGATCATTGTTGTGTGTCATATTATCAATCAAACATTATTATGTTATTCTAAAATATAAATGTGTTAAATATGACTTGTTATTAATGAACATAAAAAATTATATCTGATGGAAATCATCAATTATAAGAATATAGTATATCTTCCCATAAATGTATTTTTGAGAAATATAACAAAATAAGACAACATTTTTGAAATAAAGCAACATTGTTCAGTACTTATCTTTAATCATCTATGCCTTTAAATAATCATCCATTTTTATAAAATGAATAAATTGTTTCTATAATGCCTTTGAAATATATGGATATAATAAACTATGTCCCTATTAATGAAATAATTCAATGAAAGTTAGATCAATTGGCCTATCCCTTAATTTCATAATCTATTTCCTTCATCCATGTATTTAAATAACATATATTCATCCTATCTAATGAGGCAAATATTTCTCAAAGGTATGCTTCCCTCTTGTCAAAACTATATTATTATTCCAATAGTGTAAAAAATAATTTTATATACTATTCACTAAATGCCTTTAATCATAAATTTGGATTGAATAAATGTTTTTGTGATCATAACCATTAAAACCATGCAATTCATGCATCACATGTCTTAGACCCAATTTCAACCATTTCAAATATATCAATATCCTACCCTTCATAATTCCGAAATAAAATGATAAATTATTTCTAACACAAATTTCATTTGTCTAGATCTTTATTTCAAATTTTATTTCTATTACATCCCTATTAATAATCCGTATACTAGAAAAAACTTATTCTTTCAATGAAATATATAAAAACATTTTTCTTTTATTTTTTCAATTTGACGAATATTTTTAACATCCCAAATAAGGATTATTTATATTTAAAATCATTATTCTGAGATAGAGGATAAATAAATACATAAGAGTTCAATTAATTGAGTCTCGTTAAATTATTATCTCATTTAAAATTTTCCCAATAAATTGTATTTCTTATTTCCTTACATTATTAATTTGATATATCGAATAATAAACAAAATTAAATATTTGTGACACAATACGTTTTTATAGTTTTTCATATCTCTATAAAATATCTTCTAGTCTAATACAATGATAGTTCATATGATTAGGGAGATTATTTAGGAAAAATATTCTAATGATCTTCCAATTTGGTGTTGCTTGTTTTTTTTGTAATATAATATGTTTTTTAATTGGACGATTGATCTTATTTTCTAGTTAATTGATTGTAGTGGACCATAACCTCATGTTCTATTAATTTTCCAAATATTTATACATCGATGAACGGTGGCCCCGATGGGCATCAGGGGCATAGATGGGCATCAGTGGAACCGATGGGAATCAGTGGAACCAATTGGCCATGAGTGGCACCGATGGACATCGGTTCCCAGACGGAGGTTCCAGAGAAACAGTGCTAGGGAAATAGTGTCAGGGTGTCGGTAACTCACCCAATGGTGATTGGTTTCACCTTCTACTAGGATTTTCCTATTTCATTGTAGTAATGTGTATTTAAATGTAAAACTATTTTGAATGTCTCATTCCATTTGATTGAAGGACGTTTTAATGCCCATAAATGATATCTATATTCCCTTAGGTGTAGTGATACCCGCAATTACCAAAATTTGTGTCATGTCACACCCTTTTCCACATTCTCCAACCTCCCATGAATTCTATTTTCACCCATGTTATTTGTTATCATCCATTAGAAATAAATATATAAACCCATAGTTGTCCTCTGGTGCATGTACACCATTTCAATGGGGAATTATTAAATCCAAATTAGTACCATTGTGTGAAACTGATGATTTGTGTCTCCATTCCACAATCCAAATTTTATGTACATCAAAATTGTCTCATGATTTTAGGATCTAGACACATCTTATGATGACATCTACTCTTCATTATTCCATTATGTTTCTCTATGTGTGCCTCAATGATTTCTCCCCAGAAGAACATTGAACCTATTATAGAGCACTTCATGTTCGTCCTTGTATTTCTTCCTGCACGTCACACATCATTTGATCTTGAGAAAAGAATGAACATCGATCCATGATCATCCATTTAAGGGTTTTCTTATGTATCTATTTATTTTGAATCATTTTGGATGGGTATTATGATGTTACATCATGATGTAGATGAAACCAACCATAATGATGAAAATAAACAGGCTTTTAAATAATGAGATTTTGATATTGATTTCTCTGTTATACCTTCTTTATTTTTATGTTCTGAATTGTTTAGGATTATTTCCACTAAAAATTGTGCCCTTTGGTGGTCCTTTCTTACGGACAATTGAATCTGTGTTTTTGAATAATATTGTGATACAATGACTGTAACATGGAAACTGATTAATCACATAAAAATGGCTGATTAGATAGATTCTTAATGGAGAAGAACCATAGTGTGATCTTATTGGTTAACCAAACAGATGGAATGAACATAATGAATGGTGTTGGATAAATTTGAAAACATGAATTCTCTATTCTAATGAAATACATTGTTGTTTAATTTAATGATTTTGGGGTGATTTATAGGGGAGATACAATATCTATTTGATATGTTGTTGGTTTTTCAAGCAGGGGCCATATAGAGCATGTGGTAATGGTTATGGAACCAGTATATTGGGGATTGGTTTGGTTCCAGTACTTAGATAGATCTTAATGATCCCTTTTGATGTTTTTAGTTACGTTAGACCTGGGATAGAATGATTAAAGGACTGCTGGATGTTTTTCTTCATGATGATTTTTTGGATTATGGTTATGCGTGACAATCACCCGGTATTGAATGAATATTTAAATAAATTCACTTGAAAATGATTTATCGAACCAGTAAGGTGGGGAACTGTTTTCCAGAAATGGTTTGTCCTGTGGTTGTGGATGATGTGTACGTGTGCATGTAGGGATAGTAGTGAGAGAGGTTTTGTACAGACTGGTTGTTGGTTTTGATACCCTTAGGTTTGAATGATTTCATGATTACCTATATAAATAATTTAGTTCTTGGGTTTCTTATATGCACTCCACCCATGTTGAGCTCTTCGTGCCTAACACCCCCATTTCATGTGGATGGGTTTTTCAAAACATTCTTATGGGTGGATGGTTTTTAGCTCCATTCCATCTCCCTCTACCAGGTATCCCATGACTCTTCTGACATTCTGTGAAGGCCTAAGGTTCATTATGACCCAAGACTCTTCAGGCAGGGTGTGTTGTGGTGGTTGTCCCATGTGAGTTTGGGAATGTTTGTTTCCCATGTTTCGTCGAGATGAGGCTTTTGTGCCTTCAAGAGAGTCAGTGGTTGTCCTAGAGTAAATGTATTTTGGTGTGGCAGTGGATGTTATGTCCCACGTGTATGCGGGCATGGTTATTTGTGGTTGTGGTGGCCTAGGTGTCTGCAGTCAGGATAAACAAGGAGTTTGGATAGATCATATGATTGTTTTTTGGGGAGGCGGTGGGAATATAGTGGAACCTATGGGGGAGGTCTGATGTGTAGGATTTCCTAAATATCCAGCTTTAACGTGGTGCGGGAACCCAAATATCCATTTACTATTATGATTACTTTACCTAAATTGCATTATTTTGGGAGTGTGCCTTGTTGAGGCTGTGTGGATAGATTCCATGATTGGTGTTTTTGTTTTCACTATTTATCTCATAGGGGGTAATAATGTCTCCCCACTTGTTCATGAGAGAATTTGTTTTTCCCTAGTAATTATACTAGTATATTAACCTTACATATATAATAAAACTTTTAGGTTTCCATGTGGGCTTTGAGGACAGTAAAGACCTTACTAACTCGGGCATCGATATTTTCCATTGATTCAATTTTTTTATTTTTTTACATTTACTCATAGTTAATGGTACTTTGTATAACTTTATTTTTTACATGGATATGGGAATGGATTTTAGGATTTACATTAACTTCACTCGTTGGATTTTCTAGAATATAGAATCTTCTATCCCGATATTATTAAATAAAAAGGCTAATGCATTCTATTTTGCATGAGATCCTATACCCATGGTTCTAGTTTCCACTCTGGGATTATTATGGGGGAGGGACTTGGGGGTAATTATGAATTTTTCAACTTGAAGAAGGAAGTTTCAGGTAGTTTTTTGTCTCCTTCCCCATACAACTGAAGGCGGGTCATTATAGAATGGTATCAGAGCTGAATGAAGAGAGATTAGATGGTGGTTCGGTTTATGCCCAGTGATTATTGAATAGGATGGTAGGAAAATAGTGTTAGGAAATCTTTCTACATGAAATAGGCTAGGGAAGACCAGCTAGGACATGAGATTTAGCCCCCCCCCCCCCCCATAATCTGATGCAAGGACTCTAGACCTACTGAACGACCAAGTAAGGATACACTAATATTAGGATTGAGACACTTGGAAAGGTAAATGCATCATACTGACTTGTGTCCTTGTGTGTTTTGGGTGTTTTAGGAATTTAAAATAAATAAAAAGTATTAACAAAATTTTAATTGAATCATCTACACAAATCAAGCTTTAGAATTCATTGACTCCCCATTCAGCTATGGCACTTGGACGACATCCACAGGTAGTACATGCTGTCAAGGAGCATCCAACATGTATATTTTTTTAGTGATCGTGGCTTCCAAGAGGGCAGAAAATGAGTGGAGCCCCTTCATTCCTTGTTAGTAATTATTTCTGTAGAGTCATAAGAATCAAAGATAGTGGATGTTCTCGTTGTTTTTGGTGAATTCGTGGACATATTTTTTGAAAAGGTTGATAATCTACCCCATCGACGCGATGTTGATTTTAGGATAAACTTACAACCCATTTCCCCTTAGATTTTGATGGATCCTTATTTGATGGAACCCTATCAGTTATGGGATTAGTGGAATAAGGTTTATGGCCTGATGATGAAGGGTTTTATTCTACCAATCAGGTCGCCATGGGGTTCTCCCATCTTGTTCACAAAGAAGGCAGACAATAGTCTGAGGTTGTGCATAGACTACCGAAGACTGAATCTGTTGGCGTTCAAGAACTGTTACCCAATTCTTAGGATTTATGACCTTTCAAAACTATTCAGTGAGTAGGTTGGTTCTCTAAGATTGACATGCATTCTGGATATCACCAGTTGAGGGTGACAGATGGTGATATTCTAAAGACTACATTCGTATGCAGGTTAGGACACATTGAGGTCATGGTCAGGTCATTTAGCATTACAAACTCACCATCAATGGTCATGGGGCTCATGACCTTTGTTTTCTATGAGTATCTTGATCATTTAGGGATCTTGTTCGTCAATGACATCCTGATCAACTCAATGTCAGAAGAGGATCATCCTGATAATCTAAGGAAATTTTTATCAGTCCTTTGACACCACCATCTCTATAGTAAGTTGTCCAAGTTCATATTCTCAATAGTATAGGTGCACCTCCTTGGAAACATGGTATACAAACATGTAATAGAAGTGGAATTGTTGAATGTTGAAGTGATTGTATCTTGGGAAGCATCCAAGAACGTTGAAGATGATCATAGTATCATGGGGCTGTAAGGTTACTACCCGAGGTTCATGCCCGACTTGTTTCAAGCTGAACCACCATTGAATGTCTTGACTGGGAAAGACCAGGAGTTTCTATGGAGTATGAAGTGCCAGGAATCATTCCGTTATCTAAAAGTGAAACTGGTCAGTTCGCCGGTGAAGAGGTTTCCAGAGGAAGGGGTAACATTTGAGTGTTTTATGAAGATTTTAGTCTATGATTGGGTTTTGTGATGATTTAGTAGTGGGTTGTAATCTATTATGGGTCTAATAAGGTATGAACTAATGAATATAACTATACCACCCATGACCTAGTGCTTGAACAGTTGTGCTCGCGCTGATGTTGTGGCGGAATTACCTCATCGGTGAATGCTTCATGGTCTTCACATATCACTAGATACGGAGGTTTAGCATCTCGTTAGGATACCAAAACTTGATGAAGTGGAGGTTTATGTAGTACCATGTATAATACTAATTTGAGATCACTTACACCTTAGGAAAGGGGGACGTGGTGGTTGATGCCTTGAGTATGAAGTCACATGAGGATGGGGTTCGCAAGTCAGCAGATGTGTGGAATGAAATAGAAAAGTTGGATGCTTTACATCTGAGCATGAGAGTAGAGGATGGTAGAGGTTTTCTATTTTAGATGATGTTTAGTCTTCCTTGGTAAGATATGTCAGGACCCGTCCTCGGGGCCCCTGCCGTGACTAACCCAAGCCCGCCTTCCATAGGCCAGGGGATGGCGACTAGCACCAAGGCGTAATTTTTGATAAAAAGGGAAGGCATTGCCTTTGTAAAGTAAACAAACAATACAGAGCAAGCAAGCAGTAGAAGTAAACACGATGTAAAAACTGATACACAAGTAAGTGCGGAAAAGTAAGTGGGCCAGTATACAAACCCAAACTAATGGTAAAGTACAACTGGAAAGGTAAAACATCAACTGAAAGTAAATACGTAGCCTCGATCCGTCCACTGGAAGTCCCACTAGAAGGGTGAGTACATATATCCTCCACAGCACCTCGGGTCCAGCCGTCCGCTCCGAGTACGTCCCGCCCAGTGGTCCACCTCCGGGTACTGACCTGCTCCGCAAGACTCAACCACGATCTGTGTTGTCCGTCGTCTAAAACCAACACAACATAGTGTGGGCATAACCCGTGCTGGGGTGAGTATAAGCTACTCAGTAGGGACCCCGATACCCCCGAAGGAATCCAAGAATCCAAAAAGGATAATCCACAAAGGAAATATACAATCACGAAGTAACATCAGAAACTACTTAGGTATATTCCCATACATATACCTAAGTCATAAATTCTTGTTCGGCTCCAACATCCGAGCTCAGGTACAGCCCAGTCCACACAAGAAATCACAATCCAATCCACACAGGAAAACATAACGTAATCAACAAAGGATATCAAGTCAATCTTATCGAAGATAAGGATTGAATGTCAAGATTCAGCTCAAACAGGTATACTTCTTCGTAAGAGGACAGAGATGATCAGATATTTCCATTGATTCATCTAAGTCATCGTACCCACACAGGATCGATAGGTACTAACCCCTGCAATGACCCACAAAAGACTGATATGTAACTAACCCCCGCAATGACCCACAAAGGATTGGGCCCACACAGGATCTGTAGGCGCTATCCCACACCGGACCGCTGAGCGCTGACCCACACTAAATCTGACCCACACAGGATCGGTAGCACTGATCCACGTAGGATCTCTGAGTGTTTTAGTCATCGCAGTCGAATCCACGGAGGATTTCTATACAGTCGTCATCGTTGTCGCAGTCGCAGCCAGCTTTAGGGTTCCCGCACACAACAAGCTCGTTCGGGAGGGTCTGCTGAATGAGCCGAAGGGCTGATACATCAACTGACACATAGTCTGGAGTTGATGTATCCAAAAGTTCTGTATCGTCAACAGGAACTCAACTTCATAGATGGTGCATCAATCGGATGCCCGGTCTGAGAGTTATTGGCTTTTTCGTCCCAGGGGCCAGGTTGGTTTTTATGTCAAAACCACCCTGACTGTACTCCAACTGTGTCCAAACCTCGAGCGGAGTAAGCCAAAAAGTCCGTCTCATTAAGAGGAATCCAACAAAGTCGACGTCACATCAATTGGACGTTCGGAACTCAAGTTATTAGTGTTTCCACTCCGAGGGCCTAGTTGGTTTCGTGTACGAACCAATCCTGCAGAACCCAAAGTACAATGAAAAATTGAGTGTGATATATCAAAATGACCGAATCGATCAAAGGATCACATCTCAGTTGACAGTCTGTCAATCGGAGGTCTGCAGCCCTAGATATGGGAAGAAGACCAATGGAGGTTCGGTAAAAGGGGGTTTGGGCCCGGTCCGACCCGACCTGATACCCACTGGGTCGGCCCGAACCGGGTCGACCCGTCCCAGGTCTGGGTCTAGCATGCTTGGGCGCGGCCCGGCCTGGCGGCCCGGTCTCGCAGACCGGCCAGGGCAGCCGGCCCTGCGCGCTGGAGCACTGTCGCCAGTCAGGGGCTCGGCCGTTTCCGCCATGCGAAGGGACACGGGGGGGCAATGCCCCCCATTTTTTTTGTAGGAATGGCCCCACGTGGGGGCCGCTTTGTTGGCCAGCCGGGGGTTGTAACCCCCTGCTCTTCCCTTGTCCGACCTGCCTGCTCCGGCTGGCTGGTTGTTGCCGCCACGGGACCGGCAAGGGCTGGTCCCCCTGCTCCGACGCCGGCGGCCCGGAACCGGCCACCGGTTCCAATGCTCCGTCGCGGCCTGGATCCAACCGTGGCCTTGGTCCATCCGGCGCGGCGCGATGTCGCTGCGCCCATCCACTGCGGTCCCGCTCCGGACGCCATGCTTTTTTGGTTCTCCAGCACGGCGTGACGACGCCACGTCTTTGGTTCATCTTCAACGGCGTGGCGCAACGGCATTGCGCTTCTTCCCCTTTCCTTATTAATTCCCACACGGTTCTTCAGCACCGCGTTTCTTTGTTTGTGCCACATCAATATCAAACAACCAAAAAGGGGAGGAGAGTCTTTCGTGTTCGTGCGGTCCGACCTCCTCCAGTTATTGTGATAACAGGCGGCCCCAAATAGACGATAAACCAATGAAGAAGTAATCAGGAACCAACGAAATAATAATTAAACCCCCACCTCGTCGAATTTTTGAGCGATGGTTCATCACGAAAATAACCATCGTGGAAGAAGGCACCGCGGAAGGAGAGAGTCGCGTCGTGGGGAAATGATCCGTCGGCGTCGTGTCGTCGATCTCCGAGGATTCGGCGTCCTTCGTTTTCTTCTCGTTCTTCGTCGAAGAATATGAAGAAGTTTCTCAAGCTCGTCATCTTTTCTCCAAAGACTCACACAACAAGAACAATCAAAATAAAATAAGTTCAACAATTATTTTATTAACATAACTTGATATTTTGAATCTCAAACATTCAAATTAAACTCACCTAAATAATTAACATAAGTTATCAAATTAATGGTGAGTTGAAGGAGTTAGGGAATATTAAGGGGTGGGGATCGTGTGGGACCCACCACTCTCATAAAATCCCATGGGAAGTTGGGTTGTTACCCCAACATCCACTGAAAGCATAAACCACTTATAAAAAATATTTGTAGCAAAATTTTTATTTTAACTTCGATAATTTTTATTAAATTCTCTCGTGTAAACGCAACTCCGAAAAAATTGTTCATAATCAATTACTGGCACTGCGAATCCATTGGTGGCCTCAGAATTTGATTCCAACCACCGGTTAAAATGTTATAAAAACATGCTCGTTCATTCATTGAACGTACCCGAGCTAATATTCAGATAGAAATTCCGAGCACACCGTGCCTCGAAATCAAGTGCCGCCAGAAACCTCGCTCTTCTAAAATCCCACTGAAATTTAAGAAAAAATTTCCCTTGAATTTTACAGATCTTTACAATATAGGTGAAGGAGTCTCATTTTCAAGACTAAGTGGTTGAAGAGATTTCTGATCACATTATCATTTGTTATGCTTCAGAATGATGGTTAGTGGATGGTAAAAATCAGATGCTTTTCCATGGGAAGTTGATTCTCCTAATGATGATGTCTGAGGTAATTATCCATGAGTTCCATAGTTCATCCCTGGTGGTACACCCTATAGTTTCCAATAAGTTTGAGGCATGAGAATCCACTTTTTTAGCCTGGACGGAAGCGGGAAGTGGCAGAGTTTGTGGAAAAGATCCTAATGTGTCAGCAGGGGAAGACTGAATACCGTGTTCCTTGTGGTCTGTTGCTATCCTGAGACTCCCCAAGTGGAAGTAAGAAGTCATCCTGAAGGATTTCATCACAGGACTAACCAGTTCTAAAGGAGGTTATTATTCCATCTAGATATTGGTATACTGATTGACAAATTCAGTTAACATCATAGAGATCAAGGAGTCCAGCACAGTGGATTCCCTTGCACAAATGTATGTCTATGATGTTCTGTGGAAAGACAAATTTCCCAGAACAATCACTTCCGATCAAGATACACACATTACATCATAGGTTTGGAAGGTATTATAGAATTCTTCTGTCACTAAGTCATGTCGAATCACTGATTTCCACCCTCAGGAGTATGGGAAGACATAAGGGATTATCCATACAATGGAGGATATGATACGAGGATGTTTTGTGGATTTTTGTGGATCATGGGAATAACACTTGCCTCTAGAAGATATTTTGTACAACAACTTATATCACTCTTCAATTGGCATGGAACCATTCAACTCCCTGTATGGAAGAATATGTCATTCACCCATGTGCTGGACATAGGCTGTGGATGAAAGTGATACTGGCCCAGAGGTGATGCAGAGAATGATAGAGAAGTTTCAGCTTGTACGTGGAAGGATGATGTTATCATATGATCAGAAAAAGTAATACACTGATTAAAGGAGGATACCCTTGGAGTTTGATGGTAGGTATCCTGTATTATTAAAGGTCTATCCTCGGTATAGAATATAGATGTTTGGAAGGGGGAGAAAGATTTCACCTAGTTTCATCAGATCCTTCAAGGTGTTGGGATGAGGTGACAAGGTGGAATATTAGCTGACCTTACCACCACCACGAGATAGGGTCCACAAAATAATCCATAAATCATAGCTATGTTAGTATATACACAATGACTCCAACGTCTTTGAACAGGGAGAGTTGGATACTGAGGGCGATATGACATTTGTGGAGTGACCGGTGAGAATTGATTATCGTAAATTGAAGGTGATTCATGGATGAACCATTTGCTTGGTTCATTTGTTGTGGGGGAATGGTGGCCTCAAGGACTGTACCTAAGAATGGGAGTTACAGATGTGTTCCTCATACCTAGAGTTTTTCTAAGTTTTGGTCTTATGTATGAATTGTACATTCTATGATGTAAAGCTTTAAATTGTTTTCAATGAGATGAAGAGTTCATTCCATTGTTCTATGAATGCATGTGACATTTTTTTTCTATGGGGAGGGGAGAGCGTGATCCCTAATCATGTTTCATTGTTGTTGATGTGATTAAACCAATGTGGTTAAGTCAGTGCTTCCCAATGAAGATTGTATCTTGAAATTGTGAAAGGGACTCTATAATCCAAAAGTCTTGATGGTGCGACCTTTCTATGATTGTGTGGTTACTTAAGGATTATGATATTGTGTTTATAAACTTATTCAAGAGAATGATGTGATAGAGGATTCCCTCTAGGTTGAGGTTTTATTTGGCCTTTCGAACATCTACAATGGTGGTTTTTCGCTTAGAGGTATCTTACGCGGTGGTTATTCAGAAACCTCTCTTTTATTCATGTTTACACTTTAATTATCGAGGTAGGGAATAATTTGAGAGGTATCGAATGTAATTTCACAAAATCTCTTTCTCCATTACATTATCATATACTGATGTCTGAGGAATCCTATGGTTCATCGGAGACACATTGAGGAGTTTTCCAAATTTCTGGATGGACGAACGGTGGTAGCGATCGACATCGGTGGCACTGAAGTGCATCAGTGGCACCAGGGGGATTCAGTGGCTTAATGGGGATAGGTTTTAGTGATCATCATTGGTTCTAGTGAGGGGAATCCGTGACAATATTGGGAGTTGGTGGCATCGATGGGCGTCCGTGGCACTGATAGCCGTTGGGGGTACTGAGGGGCGTCAGTGGCACCGATGGGCATTCATAGCATAGATGGGAGTCAGTGGCACTAATGATCATTAGTGGCACTTATCAAGCATTGGTGGAACCAATCGTCCATCGGTGGCACTGAATAAAATCGGTTCTAGGTCAACGATGCCAGTGTGTTAGTGACTGGCCCACCAGTGAGTAAATTACAACATCTCTAGTACATTTACTATTTCACTCTAGTAATTCATCATTTGATGTATATGTGTTTTGAATTCCTATTTCAATGTGATTAATGGCCATTTTAAATCCCATAAATGATATCTAAAAACCCCTAGGAGTGGGATGAAACTCAGTTACATAAATATGTGTCCTTTCACACCCATTTCCACATTTTCTAGCCTCCTATGTTTTCCAATTTATCCCCTATTACGTGTTTTTCTTAGATTAGAAGAAATATATCAACTCTGAGTCATATACTGGTCTATCTCGACTGTTTACAAGGGGAATTATGAAATCCATAATAATTTCAACATGTTAAAATGATAAACCACATGGTCAATTCAAAATCCATATTTTATGTAATTCATAATGGTCTCTATTGTTGTAGGATCCATACATTTCTGAAGTATAGATCCTCTGTTCATTATTATTTTGGTTTCACCATGTTCACCTCGATACATCCTCCATAGACGAGTCATGAGCTTGTTCTGGTGCCCTTCCCACTCATCCTTGGAGTTCTTCCTTTAAGTCGCACATCCCTTGTTATTAAAAAATGATTGAGCTTTGATCCTTGATCATCCAGGTTAGGGTTTTTCCATCATCACGCATTAATATGAATCATGTTGGGTGGGTATAATGATGATACATTGGAATGTAGATCAAACCAAATTTAACCAAAATAATAAACAGACTTTTCACGAATGGGGGGTGAGAAAGTTGATGATGATTTTTGTATTATAACATCATTCTTGTTATGTTATGAATTGTATGAGATTATGTAGATTGAAAATCAAAGCTCTTGGGGTCCTTTATTTCAAACAACTGATGTTCTGTTTTCTTCCTAATCATGTGATTGAATGACTGTAACATGTATAATGATTAATGACATAAACAAGTTTAACTAATTGGATGCCAAATGGATAATTCCCCTTGTTTATCACCCATGATAACCAAATGGAAGGAAGGAACATAATGAAAGGTGATAGATAAATCTAAAAACATACTTTACTTATTCTAATGATATGCAAGGTTGTTCTATTTAAAATTGTTATGGTGACATTGAGGGGGGATGGAATCTCTGGTTTAGATATTATTGATTTGTGAATCTGGGGCTATGTGGATCTAGTGGTAAATGTTATGGATGAAGTATGTTGTGGATTGTATTGGATCCAATACTGTAAGGGTTCACATGGATACCTTTTGATGTTGTTTCCTACAAGGGAATTGGGAGTAAATGATTAAAGGTTTTCTGGGTTTTTTTAACAAGTTGTCGTTTTGGATTATGGTTATGCATGTTAGATTTCTAGTTGTGAAGAAATATTTAAATAAATCATTTGAACATGATAATGAGAATTGGTTTAGTAGGAAGTTGTTTTCCAGAAATGGCGTGTTCTCTAGTTGTGAATGTTGTCTACATTTACATGTTTGGATAATAGAAATACTCATTGTTTACATGATATTTTTTGGTTTCAGGACCCTTAGGTTGGGATGACTTCTTGTTTACCAAAATGTATCAAATTCAGTTATTGTCTTTCTTATATGAACCCAAACAATGTTGAGCACTTCGTGTCAATCACCCACATTTAATGGGGGGGGGGGGGGTTCCAAACATTCTTTTAGGTGGTTGGTAATTAGTTCTTTTTCTTCTATGTCTCCAATATATCCCAAGACTCTTCATGTAGGATTTGATGACATGAGGTTCATTATGTTCCAAGACTCCTCAGGAATTCTTTGTTGTGTTGGTTGTCCAGAGTGTATGTGGGATGGTTTGTTTCCCACATTACTTCAGGATGAGGCCCAGTTGTCGTCGGGCGGGGTAGTGGTTTTCCTGGACCATGTGTCTTCGGGCATGGTGGTGGTTGTTATGACCTTGTTTTTTTGGGAGTGGTTACGTGTTGTTTTGGTGGCCAAGGTTTCTATGTGAGGGATGAATGTGTGGTTGGAATGTCATATATGGTTATTATTGGGGGTGTTATTGGGTCTATAGTGGAACCAAAGGGGGAGGACTGATGCCTGAGATTTAAAAAATAACCAGTGAGAATGTGGTGTGAGGAACCCAAATATCGATGTTCTTTTACTATTACTTAACCTAACTTGTGTTATGTGGGGTGTGTTCCTTGGTGAGGATGGGTGGATACTTTCTTTGATATGTGTTTTTATTTTGTCTTTTTTTATAAAAAGGTATTAGAAAGTCTCCGTACTAGTGTATAAGAAGTTTTGGTTTCCCCAACCGTGTATAACTACACCCTATATATATAAAACTGATTTCAGGTTTCCAAGATAACTTTGAGGAAAATGCTGAACCTTACTAGCTTGAGTGTCCAAAGTGTTGGTTGCTTCTTTTCCATTTTTTGGTACTTTACATCAGAGTTTCTGGTACTTTGTATCCCTTTATTTTGTACATGCATATGCAAATAGATTTTGGGATTTTATTTCATTTTACTCAATGAAGTTGATGGGATTTACAATCTTTTCTCCCAGTATTTTTAAATAAAAATGGTAATGCTTTCCATTTTGTGTGAGATTTTATACCCCTGCTGCTAGTCACCACTCCGATGACTATTGGGGGCAGGACTCTTGGGTCATTATATCTCATCAAACATGAAGAAGGAAGGGTATGATGGTTATTTGTTCCTACTTTCATCTTGGTGATGATGGGTTGTGACAATGATAAAAATGTATAGTTAGTTGACTCTTCCACAACATATTTCCTAAAGATGAAATTTATGAAAAATATAACATCAAGAAAATTAATGATATTTTATGACTAATATAGAAATATGTGGATGATCATCAATTGTGAATAGGATTCATTACTTTCCTTCGTTCTTCCCAATGCATAATATTATTTAACAATAACATCAAATAATTATGATATTATTGTTATTGTGTATCTCATAGTATAACTCAATATATATATATATATATATTAATTGAAATTAGATTTCCAATCGGATATTCCATCTATAATAATAAAATCAATGACACATAAATATACATTACAATTAAATTTATTCATCAAAATATCATCGACATTTCCATATTTTCATCATGAAAATAAACACTACTAAACACACAGTTAAAACATTCATCAGTACTCTCCATAATATTAATACCATAAATATAATTTTCAATATTCATTTAAATCATATAATATTTTTAAATTGTTCAAGGAAACATCCTATGTTATTAATATTTTAACTTTCATATCAGTATTCTAGTCGTATATTAGTTTAGAAGTTATCATAAACTAGAATCTTATTTTAAAATTTTTTCCATCTGCAAATATTCAATATATGCTATCTTTATAATTTTAATGTCCCGTTAAAACAACAAATTATTGGTCTCTCTATTGTTATTGGAAAAAAATATAAATCAATTTTAGTGGCTCAATTTGAATATAATGATTAATGTGATATAGATAAGTTATTAGAAAAATAGTAGTATAGATGGTAGAATTATTATGTTATTATTCAAAAATTGGTTTATATAATTTAATTATGAAATTAAATATGATATACTTAAAAATACAGTGTTTCTCATCCTCTCATTATTAGAATATCTAAAAACTCCAAAATAATTACATCTAAATTCTTCCAATAAAACAATACACATTTTAAATTCATAGCATGAGATACTTGTATAATTATTATTCAACATTTCAAATAAATTCAAAATTAAATAATATATAAAAAACATTTTTTGAAAACATGAATTGCATTCAATAACTTATTTCTACCATAACTCATTTATAATTATTAATGAATATCATAAAATTTCATGAATTGAAATTCTCATTCATGTGTAGAGAATATCATATAATTTACTAATATTTATGCCCCTTCAAATGTGTTTTGAATTTCATGGACATCTGTTGTTACCTTAATTCTACTTCATATTCATGAAATAAATTTCTTGATTAATATAATCTCTATTATCTATTTCATAATGAAATTCCGAACTTATATTTCTGAAATCAGAAAAGTGTTCTACTTTTTCATTCATTCAATCTTCACGATATTATTGGTATTTTTGGTTATTATAAAAAAAATTAATCATAATATAACATGTAATGGATAAATTACATAACACTATATTTCATAATTCGTTATATAATATTTCATAAAATTTAATTTAATATTAATTGAATTTCATTATGCGTGTAATATTTTACATCATTTTTTATAAAACCTTCATCACATGTGTTAGAATTACTTCACATGAATATTAAAATACATCAATGATTTTAATAATAATATTCATTTCTTATGAATTATACAAAAACATAAAATTGTTGTGATAACATAATGTTTTCCTAGCACCTATGCGTGGTGAATTTATCATATTAATATTATAGTTATCTGATATTATAATTTAACATTTTTAATGAATAATATATTGATAATAATGAATAAATAATTAAAATTAAAATTAAATAACAAAAACAAAAAAAATAACTAAAAAACAATATATTTACAATTTTTAATTATATGAATATTATTTTATTATTAAATTATATTTAAAACTAAGTATCCACTCAACATTCTCCCCCATTTTGATAATTATGATACCCAAGCATACTAGGAAACTTTTTATACGGTTACAAAATGATATGATAAGTAATGTAAGATCATGTAAACCTTTAGGGTAAATAATATATAATACTAATGATCAAAATTTATATATAATATAATTTCAATATATGTAAAAAATTATCCCCATAAAAAATATAATGTTAAGAAAAATCCTCACGCATTTAAAATATCATTCTAACAAATAAATAGTAATTTTATCATTGGGAATATGGAAACATATTCCCTAAATTTTTTAATAAATAAAATATATGATAAAATCAAAAAATCCTGATTATATGTATATTTAGTCAATATAAATAAATAATAAATCCTTAAAAGAACATGATTTTAATATAAATGAATAGAGATATCAAGCAAAAAAGTAATTTATATTCTTCTCATTCTTATTATAATAGTCACACTTATCAATAATACATTCAATTAGATATATTTCTTATAGAAACTATAATATACTAATAGTAATAATATGTGATATTCAATAGAAATATAAACTCCCAATTATATTGAATTTCAACTTAAATGATAGAGAAATGTGTTTATAGGAGCGATGAAAATGTTGAACATATTCAAAAAAGACATAGGAACTAATAGAATTTCATGGTAAACATTTTCTTCAAATCCAAAATAAATGATTAAGAAATAAATATTATATTTAAAGAATTTATTTTATATATGTAAATAATAAAGAAGTATATTATAAATAGTTAATAATATGAGAATTAAATACATTAAATTATAATATAGTACAAAACATACAAGAATGCCAAATTATAATGTGTTAAACATGTTCTTACACGAATAATAACAATAAATACATTTTCTCAAGGGAATATACTAGTAAATTGAAATTTTAAAAAACAACTTTTATCGAAAAGAATTATAATTGAAATTATAATTTAAATACATAACATACACAAGGGAACTATAAAAAATATATCTAAAGGATTTAACCAAATAAGAAAAAAATTGTTCACATAAAAATTTTATTATGTGTATAATATCATAGAATAAAGTACTTATAGTAAATATTTAATCATATTAATTAATTACATTCAAAAATCCCTCATTTAGTTACTTGAAATTAATTAGACTAATATTAAATTAAAATTTATTGTCTTTAGACACATCATTTAAAACCCTCCATTCATTTATGAAATTTTTTATTATGTGTATATTTTTCTAAAAAATGAGAAATATAATTAATTTTTGGAACCCATATGTTTTTTGGGTTCTATAGTTATAGAATATAAAGGCATATAAAAATGTTCTTATTTTGAATAGAAATACATCCATTCATTTTATATTTATTTTTTGAAAAATTCTGCATTCATACAACAAACAAATGAATAAATGTCAAAAAAAATATAAATATTCTATATTAAAAAATATACTAAAATAAAAAAAAATTACCTATAGATAATATTATAAAATTATTAGAAAGAATAATGTAATTACTATATAATTTCATATTTTCACCGATATATAAAATTCCATTTTCAATAAATTCCATTAATTGTAAAAATATTTTTATTTAAGGAGTCATGATCTTTTTTAAAACACAGGCATTAAATTTTATTGAATTAACACTAACAAAAAATTCATTATTTCTTATGTAATGTAAGGAAAATGAAAAATTATACTTATCATATTTAAAATATAATTCAAAAATAAATTTATATAATCCAAATTCCCAAATAGAAGAGTATGATAGAATTTTATTTATTTTTTATATTAATTTATTATATATTCCAATTTAACATTAGGCACACAATAAAATTTAATTAAAAAGTAAATAATAATAATTTTGATTGTGGTGTGTATCATTATTTAAAATCATTAGCAAATCCATAAAAATAATTCAAGTTTTTATTTGAAATCCTATGTTAAAATTTTGAATTTAATTCATCACATGAAACCCCTTATTCACCCTACGTAAATTTAATGACATAATTTACATTTGTTGGAATAGAATATATTATTAAATTTTAATTTATAATTTAGTTTAGCTAAGGTAATTAATATATTTCCATTGTTATTTCACACATTCGATTTATTCTATATTTAATTTAATCATTCAAAATATGATTAAAATTATATTTCTACATATGATCATCTTTATAATCAAAAATACAATAATATAACATTGAATAATTAGAATGTTTACATATTGTTTCAAATGTATATTCAATAATTGAAGTTTTTTTCCACATTAATTATCATTAACATCATATGATTTCATTTCATATTTATTCATTAAGAGACTAATTATTATAATCCTAAACATTATATTATTAAATATATTTAATTTTTAATCATATTAATGATTTCAATCTATATAGTTGGTAGATATATTATAAATCATAATTCATTGATATATTCTAGAAAAATAGTTCATAATTCTATAACATCATTAGTTATTAATATGAATCAATAATTCATTGGAGTAACATTCTCTATTTTATACATAAATAAGCAATCAATTTTTATTAATAAATTGTAACCCTATTTTTAAACACTATATATTTCATTACAGGTAACTTCCACAGATTCATTCAAATCATAAACTACAACACACTAAGAAAAAATATTAATTCAAATTATTAGAATCAATAGATAATATAATTCATATCTATTTATTTTAAATCATACAATGCGGCTTCGGTAGTACCATATGTCATTGGTTGAGATGTTCTTATATTATAGGTCTTCACTACAATTAAATATACATTTATAACATGATTATTCAAATATTATAAAATAATAGATTAAAAAACCACATTTCAATTCATTCTAATAAGATAACTTGATCATAGAAATACCTTTTCTGAGATCATTTATATAATATAATCTTTTTCTGGGTAAAAAATATTCTCTATCTTATTAATTTTAAAATGATAAATCATTGATGAGAAGGAACTCAGGTCAATTACTATCCCAAATGATGTACCGTAAAATTATCCATACGTAGGTGAACATATTTCTTGTAATAAATTATTTCAATTCGAACATCCCAAATACTGTTAATTGAATCTCCCATTATCGCAATACATATATATTAAATTTTGTAAAATGTATTAAAATAGAATAGACGTCGATGGATTTTATAGTTTTTCATAGCTACAATAATACCACCTAGTACAATCTACCAACATAAAAATTTTGTTTGGTAATATTGTTGATGACATTTTTCTATGGTTCAAAAAACTATATGAAAGAATGATTCCCATAAAAAACCTAGATACACCCACAATAAGATACCCATTTAATTATAGTTAAAAAAGATTAATAAATGTATTTGAAAAATTTATACCTATGTACAAGAAGTTTATGCTTCTCTAACAACTAGTTGATATTTCCATCAAAGTATTTACATAAGAAGAAAGAGATGATATTCATAGTTTTACAAAAATTTTGAAACACGGTCTCAATAAATTTTAACTTACAATGTATAGGAAATCATTTATATAATAATATATCAATGCTTTCCTCAAAAAATCATCGTAAAAATTAAATTTATAATGAATGAATTAATATAATGATCAATAATTTGAAATTGGAGCCATTCTTATATTAGATTATTACAATTAATGAATTAATTTTAAATAAGAAACGATTATATTGTAATTTATTTTTTTGTATCATCTATAGTTGTTCAATATTTTGACAAAATTATATATATGATGATTTGAATAAGTGATCCAGTTACATCATTCATATTTGATAAAATTTTAAAACTAAATAATTACATAGTATAATTAAAACTATCATTGAAAAATATAATGAAAATAAATATCTCATTTCTAAAAAACAATAGAATAACTCATGTTAAAGACAATATTTAATCATGTATAAAAATGTAGCATTAACAATAATTATTTTTGAAAAATAATTTAACACTTTTAGTCTTTCATAAAATATATAAATAAAAAATCATTAGTAATTGAAGTATTTAAAACCCAAATAAAAGCATTAAAATAATATCATTGATATGATAATATCATAAACACGATTCTTTGTTTTTCTTATTTTTTTCATTATGTATCAAAAATATTATATTTGGAGACTATAATTGGTCATCCAACAATACAAACAATGTTCTCTCATAATTCTACATAAGTACATTTCTATGTACATATGGTATCACTATTAGAATTTAATGATGAATATATATATATATATATATTATGAATCAACGATTATACAATATAGAGTTGTGCATTGGATTTAATTATAACCAACTACCTAAAAAAAGTGCGAAAATTAATTCGCTAAGTTTTATAGTCATAAAATATGAAAAATCACAATATTCTCCAACACCCTAATATCATTTCTTATTATCAATCCATAATCATCATATTCAATATATTCCTATAAATAAAAAACATTCAAATTACATTTTTTTAATATCTATAAATCATATTCTTCTCCACGAAACATAACATGACTATTTATTAAGTCATAATACTCCAAATTAACATTTTAATTATTTTGTATATTCTTTCTATAGTAACATATTCATCTAACATAGTGTTCATATTCAAATTTCCTAATTTACCATTCTTATTCCTACGTGAATCATACATTACAATGAACTAATATTGGAGTTGTTATATGTTAAATTTTCATATAAATATCATCTAAAATTAAAATAATTCTATATAATTTTTTTAAATATTATTGAACATAATAAAATAATATATGAGTTTAATTTTATAATTTAATGGTTTATTCATTATAATGATGTCTTAAAACTATTATATATATGGTATTAATTTACATATAATGATTTATTAATATTTTAATATATTTTGAAAATAAGGGCTCATATTGTAGTGGATATGAGTTTAAACATTGAAGAATATACTTATTATGAAATTACATAACTTATCATAAGTCTTCCTTAACTTATATAAGTCCCAATTAACATGTTCCATACAATACCTCACTTTTCAGCATATTTCCTACACATTTTTTTGACTTATATCACATATAGTAGAAATTATATCACATTTATTCATAAGACATTGTATTTTAATATACTATTCATCTTGTAATACTTCCCCAGAAATAAAATAATTGTTACCAATATCTGTGTTTTCGACAAACATTACATTGATAATTTACCAACATATAGTTTATGTAATCATAAAAAATTAATTATAAAATAATATTTCATAAAATAATAATAATATAGAATAAATAAATGATATAGTAAATAAATAAAAACACTAAATAACTAATTAAGTAATAAATAAGAATTTTAATGTCATATTAATTATCAAGAAATAAAGAAAATATTATAATATTAAAAATGAAAGGATCCACTCAACACCCTTCTTTAAATACAATTGACTGACGTTATAATACTATGCTTTTTGTAATTTTTTTTCATATAAATTTGATATATTATGTTATATAAAATGCTCATTTTATCATTATTTTCATATATTAACTTGTTTGTCATTCATTACAGTAAATGACAAATTTAAATGTAACACAACACATTATTAATATATTATTATTTATATATAATAATTATCAACTATTATATGAAATAGAGGGAATGAATATGATTAACTACATAATAAAAATTTGTTTTTACACCTATATATTAAATTAATTTATTTGTAACTAATTAATAAGATATTAAAATAAAAAACAGTTCAAAATAAATGATGTTATTTTGAAAATTGTTTATTTTACCCAGAAACACATTTTATCACAATAAATTCTTTAAATCACCACTGGAAAACAATATTAATGCGACATATATATTATAATGTAAATAAAAATTCTTACATCCATATTATTTTTTATAGACATAAGATAATAATAAATCCCATTTCATGCTGCGAATAATATTTTTCTAAAAAATGATTGATCAATATTACACACTTATTCATTTCAAATTATTTTTCACTCTTTTCGAAAATTTAAGTGTAATGATTAATTTAATTATAGAAATAATCATTTCAAAACATTCATAATGTGAATATTTTTAAAATTTCTAATATTGATAATGATTTTAATAAATTGTGAAACTATCATTTTTTTATTAACGAATGTGATTTCATTTACATAATTTGAAAAATAAAAAATGTATTATGATTTTTTTAATGTAATATGAGTTCAAATATATATAAATTAATCTGTTTTGGATTATTTTAATAAATTTAATATTTAATTTTTATATTTAATATTCTTAAATGTCTAAACATTTACTCTTTGGGAAACTGCTTTTTCATATCAGATATGAGATAAATGTTAAATTTAATTCTAACACATATTAGATTGATTTTGATAAAATGAATTTACTATATTTAATAATATTATATTATTTTATATTATATGAAAAATATAATTTGTGTTCTTAAATACTATCAATCATTAATAAAATTTATCACATTGATGAATGATAAACAATGTTTTTTACATTACATTCAATTGTGTTGAAATAAGTTTTCCTCACACATATAATGTTCATTTAATAAATATTAATTAATATTTAGAATAAATATATTATATTTATATATGATGGACCATTTTATGTTTATACTGAAAGGGTAAATTACATTTGTATATTAAAATATAGAAGTTGTTGTGGTTGAAAAAATATTCTAAAATTCAATAAATATAAATGATAAGAAATGGAATATATAAAATTTATAGTCGTGAACCATCTTATATGTAAAATTTCATGTTTCCAAATAAATTGGTTTATTGTGGATTTCTTAATTAA
The DNA here is from genome assembly GCA_963277665.1 of Viscum album. Taxonomy (NCBI): domain Eukaryota; kingdom Viridiplantae; phylum Streptophyta; class Magnoliopsida; order Santalales; family Viscaceae; genus Viscum; species Viscum album. Next base: position 2,070,804,200 of record OY728138.1, read on the forward strand.
GGTTTTATGTGTTGAACTACTAAAATTTGGATATGGGTTGATATCATGATGATTTAGAGTTTCAAATATTGAATGCTTGATTCACACTGCGTGTGAGGCTAGTTAACAAGTTGTATCATAATGTGAATTATTTATTGGTTTAATGGTATGACACCAAATTATTTTAGGTGAACATAAAATCCATATATTTACACAATAGGAACATTAAGATGTAGTTTTTAGTGTACATTTTATGGCTGTAGCACCTCCGGTTATTCTAAAACCATATTCTATTCTCCAACAACCCATGTATCTGAGGGATCTCCCTCTAGTATTCATTGAATCACTTTCAATTGAATTGATATATTTCCATCCATATTTTGTATTTTGTGATCTTTTTTAAGCTTAACATCTTATCTTTTGGTTCTTAATTTTGGGTTTTCATTTTTCATATTTCCATATGATTGAGTTGTCTCCATGTTATAATAATGGAATTTTAGGGTCTTTAATTGGTTTGGTTATGGTACACCATATATGGGTGGATTCATCTAATTTATGGTGAGGTTATTGTGACCTATGATATTGGTCTACTCTCATGAAATATTTTTCAACCCATTGTGGTAGTGGATTTGTTGTTCTATAATTTATTAATGTTAAATCGTTATTTTATAATAGTTTATCCCCATAGACAAAAAATTAATCATGATCATAATGACTGACCCATATTAACAAATAATGATTACTACCAATATCATTTTATTGTTTTTATAATGCTAATTTATTACCTCAATATTTTATATATTTAGTTTTATCCATATAATTCTTGTTAGTATGTATTGTTGACTTAAAATTATTTTTTTATTGATAAATACCAATGATTACAAAAATAAAATTAAAAGGAAAACATATTAAATCAATGAGGCTTGAAGTCGGGTAGACCAGTGGAATCACATTTCATAATGTTCTTGTAGTCATTCGAATTGGAAACCTTCTTATATTAAATAATTATATTCTCATCTTCTCTCCACACTCAAGATAAAACATCCACATCAATGTTCCAGTCTCTAAAAAAATATCCCATAAGACTGTCATGGTTGTTTCATTATTTAAAATTTCTTATGAATTAAATCAAATACAATGGTGGATCCTATTTCCCATTAATGATTTGAACCAAAATCAATTTTCTAGATTCCAATATTTCCAATAGTAAATTGTACCAAACACAGAATAAAATTCATCTATAAATGGCTCAAACTTCTACACCAATGGTACTTCTAAGTCGACAGTAATATTAAAACCCCATTACATCATATCCCTTGTGATCAATCCCTATCCCCCACCACGTATATATTATAAAATGAAGTAACCATCAAAACATATCATCAATACCTTCTCTAGGTGATTCCATCTTAACCATCTACCCCGTTTTCCATGTTGAGAGCCCATACTTTCTATGTTTGGTGAATGGAATTTGTGTAATATAAAGGAATTCAAGATTCCTCAGATGGTAAACCCCATTTATGAAACCCACAATTTTATCCACAACAAAATGAATTTGGAATAGTGTCTTATAACCTCTTTATACTTTCTTCTCACATCCCTTTCACTCCAACAAATGAAAAAATATATTAAACCACATATAATAATTTTCACTGCATTTTTCCATGCTCTCTACAAAAAGACATCTAGAAATTAATTCCATGATGTTCAAGTTTTTTCAATCCCAATGATTCCCCCATGTGGTACAATAAGTTTCTCTACACACTCCCTATATAGGAAGACATGCACTCGAAATTCTATCTTCGATCTAACAAAACAATGGCATCGAGGTGAAATTTTCACCCCTTTATAAAGCACATTTTTAGTCAATCGTAATCACCTAGTTTCTAACCCACTAGATGAGGAGGTTCAATATATTGGGATTACTAATACACTTTAAACATTCAACCAACTAATCTTGTTCATTCAATTTATAATAACTAATCCTGATGTTATGGTTGTTGAATCTATAAGAGCTTGAACCCATAAAAAATCATCTATCTAGTTACTTAATCATATTGATGTTATCAATAATAGGCCTTTTCTCTTCATTAATAGTTTCCTTCATCTATGATGGATGTTGAAGAGCCTTCCTAAAAGAGATTTATGGTGTGGTACATCTAGGGACGTACGGACACTTACCTACCCAATTACCCTTCCATATGTTAATATCAAAACGCCCCCAAGACAATGAGTGTAATAATTAAGTTGCACATGATAATGAAATTTTATAAATAATGTTGATAATTTTGATTATTTTTTATTGAAACAATAAATTAATATATAGAAATTTTAATTCCACATAGTTTTCTCAAACTGGAATGTGTGTTGGGAAACACATTTAAATTAATTATTTAATTTATTTAGTACCTTTTCATAAATGAGTACCTTCTTTTCCATTATTTGGATCCTATGATAAATGAAATGAAAAATTAAATATGGAATAAATATATATTATTTTTATCAAATTATTTATATGTTCAAATATTCCTATCTTCTTTATAGAACTATGTTTTTTGAGTTTGGAACCATGAAAATTTGATTTTGTGGGAAGGATAAATGCCGTATTTGAGGTAATGGACTTCCCTATTAGAAATTTCATACTATGTCCTACTACATATTGGATTTTATACAGATGTGTGATAAATTATAAGTGAAATATGTAGTGAAGATAACCATATTTGATATTATCCTAGGATAGATAAACATGGGATGGATGATGTTATATGATAAGGGAGGAACAAGTGTTTTAGAAGTAGTTGATTCCTGTGATTATGGTATGAATTGACATATGCATGTGGGGTTTTGGGTTGGAACTCAACATGATGGAACACATGATGTTGGTATTAGTCTTTGATGTGTTGATGAGAGATAATTTTCATTGTAATGAATCTATTTTGTTGACAATTTCTAATTTTCACATTTCATCTTCCCCACTACTTGTGATAGTTTGATGTGAATACATTCATGTTTCTTATTGGTGATAGATTATGATGGTTTTTATAGAGTACATGGTTTATGAAATGATGGTCAAAATAAAAAACATTTCTCAAACAAAAGGTTTGGTAATGATAGAATGAAAATTTGGAATAGATGATATGCTTTAGGAATGATGGACTTGGATTAGATTTTACCAGTAGTAAATGAACATTAAACAGATGATTCGTACAATGTAATGTGGGATTATGATGATGATTAAATAATGTAGAATGATTAAGTTAATTTAATTTGAAATTTATTATGTAAATATTTAATTTAATTTATCTCTTTAAATACTTATGTTTTTGTATGGTATCTGGTCTAATCATTTGACATTGGAGCCGTAGTAATGGTAGTTTCGGTTTACAATAAGACTAGGTTATTCACATACTATGGTAATAAGATATATTATATCATGTATATTATATCATTTAATGCACTACACAAACCTTGTTGATTATGAATAATGACACATAGTGGCCCTATTATGGTGTTTTCCACAATAAATCGGTGTGAGGATGGATGGATAACTGCCCCCTTTAGCCCCTCTCGCTTCTCTAGGTAGCTACTTGTGATGGTATGAATATTAGTTTCTCCCCTTATGTGTGTAATTAGTGTTTATATCTTCTGAATATTTTCACACATCTTTCCCTGTAGAATTTATCAAAATTATTATTGTTTGAATGATGTGTTGATACACTGATGGCTTGAGGTACCTATTCGGTGTATGGGTAGTAGTAGCTTGAGACATAATTACTAATGTATGATTCACAACGCATGGTCTGTGGTGAATTAATGAAAATATATGGCTATTATAAATGATTATGTGATGATTTGATGGTGTGATTATGTGATGTATGTGGTGCATGTTATAATACCTTTCCAATGTGACATTAGGTTGGCTTGTTTTATAGAAGGATGGATCCAGACGTGTGATGTTGGGAAGAGAGGAAACCTTGTTAGAAAGCTAGAGTAGGGTACCCTTTCTCATTGATTATTCAATTATAAAATCTCTTTTATTAATTACATTTTAAGGGTTAGGCATTATGATTCATCAAGCATTGTATGTGTGTTTTGGTGATAAGTTTGATTCACCATTGTTCACTATGCTTTAGAATTATTTCAATTACATTTTCATAAGAGGGACTTTAGATGATCCAAATTACTCTGCATTATTAATCACCTGACATATGTATAAACTATTTTTCAGTTAATCCAAAGAGAGTTAGATATTGTGATGGATATTAATAGAATCTGAATTTTTAGGAGTAGTTTGGTCGTCATTGTCCATTCTCTATATACCTTATTGGTACTTGTAGTTATCATTTTAGATATCATAGTACTGTATGAAATTGTATTTTTTGTACTTTGAACACCATAATGAATATTATTTAGAATGTTTTTATTATTGTATTATTCTTATCACTCAGTTATTCATGTTCTCATGGATGTAATTTTAACCCCATGGTGGTTTATTATATCATGGGTGCTAGTTTCATACTGTGGATTACTAAATTTGGGACTCAAGTAGTCACCAATCCACTTCCCCCATTGTTGTCCAAGGAATGGTATAACATGATAATGGGAATCATGATAGAGTTGTATCAGAGTTATATGATGAGGTGTATGATAGAGTATATAGTTAGGGAATGGTGGTATGTAGTGGGATTGTAGGAAATAGTGTGAGTTATGTTTATTAAGTGATATTAACATCAGAAACCATATGATAGACGGGCATTTTGGCCCCCTATGATATGATATAGAAACATTTAAGTTTAAAAATACCATAAATTTATGTGATACTAGTTTCATGGTAGGTATCTATGAATAGATCACACATTATTCTTCATTATTAATGTGCCTATATTTTCCATACCTTATGATAAGATAAAACCACAACATGATTAGACATTATTAAATAAATAACTCAATGTTGTCAATATAAAAATTTTAGTGGAAGTAAATTTTTGTTTTAGTTTTACACAATATAATATGATGAAATCCTCATATGGTTCACACAAATAATTTTCATCAGAACTTTCCAATAGATTGATGTAGAGTGGAGATAAGTGACAAATACGGAGGAAAGAGTACACTCTATGATTTTAGGGGTCGTGGTACACATATGTATTAGAGGTATTTGTTGATTTCCATTATAGATGACTGGTCGGGGTGTATGATATATATTTTAGTTCAATACATTGTTAGAGGTAGCACTGAGTTTCATTTTCTATAAATACATGGCATGCCATATAGAGGAAATGGTTGTTCTTATTATATGAGGATCATGAAGAGTATACAATATCATGGGAGATTTTATGAGACCAATTTAAAGAGGAACATATTTGTTTAACCATAATGATGTCAAGTTGGCCAGATCTTCATACCCTTAGAAAGGGGTGTTCTAGTTTGTGGGTGTTTGAGTTTTATTTTATGATCCTATAGTGAAATTCTATGGACTGATTTCTATATGACAACGTTGTTGAAATGGATTTCACATAGGCTTTTCATCCATACATCTGTCTACTGGTTACCCTAGTTATATTGATGATGTATCTTGATGTGATTTCTGAAGAATAATATTTTTTTTATGTTTTAAAGAGCTATATCTTCATGACATAGGAGTCAAAGAGATTCCCCTCGAATAGGAGTTGGGGCCCATGGTTCATAGTTTTCCGGACAATATTGTTTTTGGTCTTTCAGGGGTTGGCACTAATGAAAATCAACTAGTTTCTTTTGGGTTGTGTCTAGCATACCCATGTCAAGGGATTATACATAACTACATATTTCTTATGTCAATTTCATTATTAGGGAGATTTCTAATTCTGAGTAGTCAGCAAGTTCTAGGTGATCCACATTATGTTTATCTATTATTGATGTTTCTTCCAACATAACAATATTTGGGTAATCTAGTTTGGGATGATAAGAGGGGATATATGGTATGTAGAATGCAGCCTTGAGATGCTCCATATTCTCAGCTATAATGGTGTGTCTATGGATGTGTTCATTATCACAATCAGAGAGTCCATAGTGAATATCAGTCCTAGATTCAGACATTAGAGTTTCTAGTTCCTTGTGTGACATTCCTCATTTGAGGTTCCAAATGAATGTTTTATACATTGGTTAATTCTTTTTTTGATTATAGAGAGGCAGAATATATAATATCACATAATCCATTCCTTTCTTTGGGTCATGTGGTAGAGAGTCTTCTAGTTCCCTTGGTAATGACTACAATATTTGTAGGTCAACCTGATTTCTATGTTGTTTGTATAAAATGTGATAGATTGAATGGAAGACACAACTATTTGGATGATTTACTATGTTTCCATACACAAACATCTAAAAAAATATTATTCATGGATATTATATAATTTTTCTATGATATCATCGATTTTTTCATGGGGAAGGTTTTGTTCTATGATGTTGATGGATAGCAAGAGGTTTTTCTTGTTGGTAAATATCCTCAGATGGGTCAAAGGCATGTTTATTAATTTTCATATTTAATGGTAATGTCAAAACATTGTTTTTTTACTTACAATATTTTGTGATTCCTTTTTTTATAGGAGGGTACCCTAATTCCATTTTAGAGGAAGATCTAATGTCTCCCCTTTATGAGAGATTAATTTTAGGATCGAGGTATATACTGGAACTTAACTTATCATTATTATTCATCTTCAGATAGTGAAATAATATTTGTGGGAGGTGTGTGTATATATTGATGTTTTTTTGTAGTTATTTTTTTATGCGTCTAAACCTTGCGGTTCAGTAGTTAGATTTTATGAATTTGGATATTGAAAAATCTATGTAACATATTTTTCATGGAAATTATGAGTTTATTAGGATGTTGTTCTGGGTGATGAATGCTCTAGTTTGGTACATGGGGTTGATGAACACAATGATGAATTAGGTATTAGATAGGTATATATTGGATTTCATTGATGAAATCCTTGTGCAATATTCATCTGAGGATGAGAACATTGGGAATCTACATAACTATTTTAGAGAAATTTTTTCGACGAAGCTATTTTAGAACATTGAGAAGTTTTATTTATGGGATCTAGATATCCACTTCACGTGGAATGATTTTTTCCAATAATAAGTAGACATGGATCAATCGAAGATACTTGGAGAATTATTGGGAAACCCATATGATAGTGGTAGAGGTAAGGAGTTTCCATGGTCAAGTAGGAAAGTAAAAGAGTTTAGTAAGAAATTTCTATTAAGGTGGATCTCATATGACATCCTTGACTGAGAATGATAATTCACCCTATAGAATAACAAATTTTTAGATGTTTTTGAGTACATGATGATGATGTTGTTCAATTCCACAACGCATGGTTTTCGGATGATTGAGTTATTTTTTAGGTATTTTATAATTCTTCATGTATTCACTTGTTCTCTATTCTGATGCATATGATACATATTATTTTTTATGAGTATCAATAGTTAAGCCTACATGAGTTTAACTATGCAACCCAAGGTCATGACATAGTGAAATTTTTTTTATTTAAAATTTTAATGAAATTAATTCATATACAATATCTTTTTTGTTTTCATATACAACAAGATTCTACGTTATGTAATCACATAGTGTCACTTAAAAATGAATCAGAATTAGTGGATGGAATTATTTTAGGATTATTACTATGAGATTTTTTAAAACCAATAAAGGGGAATTTTGTAGCTGATGTGTAGAGTAGGATGTCATGTTGTGATTCCATAAATGATTATAGAGATCCATTGACAGTATATAACACCTCTATGTGACTTATCTTGATATATCATATGAATGGGGGATAGGTTTTTTTCCCAAATGATGGTGAATTGATCAATAATTCAACATGAAGAGGAGACCCAAAAAGTTGTTTTTAGGGGGGGTTCTTGATGGTCCGAGTTTTTATTATTAATTTCCCTGACTATTGGTTTGATAGAATACAAGACAAGATGTTGTTTTAGAGGATTATTTTTTCCCTCAAGGATTTGTGAGACAGTGTTACATTAGATCAATATCATGAAATTGGTGGTACATCCTGGCATGATAAATATATACTACGGTTTGATATGTCAGTATTGGTGACCTAGGATGAAGCATGATGTTGAATAGTTTGTTTATAGTTGTTTGGATTATGAAAAGGTGAAAGCTAGTAACCATGTTCCATATGTTATTCTCCATACATTACATGTTCCTTAATCGAAATTAGAGGAAATATAATCAGAAATACATAAATTGTCACCTCATGATCAGAGAGTCTATGATGAAATATGTGTAATTTATGGTTGTTTGATGAATTTATCACAATTTTTAGGGATAATGGAGTTGATCACAATAGTGTTTTTGTCGAGGATATTTTTGGAGGAGGTGGTCAAACTCAATGATATATTGAGGAATATCATATCTGATCCAGATCCTTGATTTACCTCCATTGTGTAGTGAGGTATCAAAAATTATTTTGTCACATAGTTATGCATTATAACAAATTTTACTCGATATATATGGACAATTAAATAGTGAAGACCATCCAAAAGTCATGAATACACATGGTTCTCTTTGTTCCATCGAGATTGGAGTTTCATGGATGATGAAACTAACCTTTTTTGAGTTTTCAGTCAATAATAGTTTGCAATCCACCATTGGTACGACATTAATTGATTCGTTGTACAATTCATTTTTTTCTACGTTATGCTGAATTATGGTCAAATAGGAATCAATGATCATGATTGAACTATTATGAAATACAACATAGATAGTTCGAGTAATTTTTCATAGTAATAAGGAAATGTAGGATAATAATAAATGTGTTTTTAATCTTACCGGGATTCCTGTAGAGTTTGAAAATATAGATAATTTTTCCTGAATGTGAACACTTATTTTGGAATACAAAGGTTTGATCATGGAGTAATATTTTTATCCAATTTTTACGAACTTTTGATGTCATGGAAAATATTGGATTCAAAAAACATCGGATAACAAATTACCTAAAGATGAAATGAATACATAAGCGTTGAAAAATCCCATAATATTTTAATTATATTCATGATGAATCTCATGTAATCAATTGAGGTGATATAGATATTAATGATGGTTATAAACTCATGGAGTTGACTATTGAGATCTATGATCTCTATGAGAAATGAATTCATGTTTGTGCCACTTCCTTAGTTATTTTCCTATGGAAAATGGTGTAATGGGGTAGATTACTTGTGAACATGATTCAAATATGTATACTATGTACCGTGATAACATTTTTAAGAACTCCCTTTAAAAATATTTATTTTTGGGGATGTCGAAATTTCTTGATTATGAGACAGTTTCCACTTCATTCATTCTATGTATTTACTGTCATTTGAGAGACATATTCCCAAGTTATTTTTATGAGAATATTATTTCTTTTTCATTAATCGGTCTTGTTTTTATGATGAGGTGGTTGATGTTCTATGATAGTGAGATTCTTGACAAATATCTATAAGGATAGATTTCTTGGGGGCCCCTTCTGTCTTTCTCTCAGGGTTTGGTTTCTAATTCAATAGGATTGTAATATCTTGAGTGTTATATAATATTAGGTAATTGATCCATATATTTTTATATATTCTTTTTTTACAAGAACCACTATCCTTGGGGTGGCCTATAGCAGGTATAGAGGTGTTTAGATGCTAAAATTTTCAAACATGTAGTATACATAACATGTTTGCGGTTTACATCCAAAATATGTGATTCATGACTTGTGGGATTATGGTTCATGATTTTCCTCAAATTTTGAAATATTATTTTCTTAAAAATTTAGGAAACTTATTTTTCAGAAAATAATTACATTTATATTACCATGATTTGAAATGGGTTCACAAAACAAAAATATATTATGCATTCCCCATATAATAAATATAGTTCTTTGGGTTTTTATAATACAATATATTGTTATACAAATCATTAGGCACATAGAATCTATCCCTATAGGGGTCATGGAATTCATTAATTGAGAATTGATTATTACACTTCTATATTTGACCCATTGTGTTGATTATTATATTCTACCTCTTTTATTTTTTAGATTTAATATGGATCCTTCAATTACTTATATATAGGTGATGGATGTTTCTTTCCATCATTATGATAAATCTTTCATGATTTTTTTCATGTGGTTATGTTGTACAGTACTGGAAGGGATGTATCATCTTGTAGGATTGGTGGTTGGGATATAAAACCTAGTACATTACTTTGTAAATAATGTCGACTCCTTTAAGGTAGGGGATTAATTTATTCTCTTCTTTAGTTATGTGAAATCAAACATTTATAATGGTTTAACCCTTTAAATAGAAATATAATTATGTTAAAAATTATTGAACTAGATTAATAAATTATTTTCTGTATCAATCTTATGTTGTTTCTTTCATCTGTGATAATAGTTTCCATTTTTATTTTCTACACAGTGTTCTATAGAAGTTATTATAGTTATAATTTTTAACTATTCAATTTATTGTCAGGTATTTCTTGGCGGAACACAGAAAAAAATAATAATTAATTAATTGTTAAATAAATACAAATAAAATAAATAAGAAAGCTTATAAAATTGAAATACATATAGTTTCCTTAAACTATAATTTTAGTTGGGAGGCATTAATATAGTAATTATTTATTTAATTTAGTATCTGTTTATATCTTCATATTGTATGTTGATTATAAAAGTAAAATGTGAATAATGAATTGGTTCATTGACGATAAAAAAACATGTTTTTTTATAATTATAATTTATAGGATATGAATTGCTTATATTATAGATATTTTTATGTTCCTTGAGTTTGGATCCATGAGATCTTGTTTACGTTTGTATCTTAGATGCCCTTTTTGAAGTCCAAGAATTCCCTTATGGTTATAATTTATTTTATCATGATGATTTTCATGATAGGATATGGTTGTGAGATTCTCTATGAGATGTGACATGGGGATGTGATTCCAAGATGTGGTATAAACCTGGGGTGGATCATGTGAGGTGTAGTTGGGGTGGCCTATATTTTTTATCAATATTCAGGGTTTATGATGGGGAGATACATTGGTATTTTCACATGGGTGTTGAGGAACGAACATGAGATGATGAAAGGGGTTGAATATTGGATTACATGATAATGTGATGCTATGATTTACTATTCTTACTAACAAATTTTCTTAAGTGATGATTGTTTCGTTTTTTGTAATATATTCCTTTATTTCCATGCTCTTTGAGGTTGAAGTATGTGGTTCATAGAATTTTTCCTCCTGGTGGTATCTTATGTTGGGTTTTTTGGACTACCTAGTTTCTAAAAAGATTCTAAATAATAATAAATAATTCATAACCTATACAGTCAGTAATTATGGAATGAAAATGATTAAAAGATATTAATTTAAATTAATGATGGAAACACATCGGATAATGCCAAGTAGACATGGACTATACACATATTATTTATGAATTATAATGTAGAATAATTTTATTGTTTAATCAATGAATAATGAATTAATTAATGTAAACAGAATTAATTAATTAAAATATTTAATCTAATATAGCTCATTAGTTCCTTTTGTCCTTATAGTATACTTGGACTATGTAGTGTCTGTCAGATGTCCGTGTGATGATAGTTGTATTTTATTTAAATACTAGGTTATTCCTATTGTGTGGTTGTTATGTATATTCTATCATTAATATTATATAATTTAATACATTACTCAATCCAATTAGGGTAGGGAAATATAAACTCCATTGATAATAGTAGGGTATTATTTCATAGCACCCCAATATGAGGATGGATGTATGACAACCCCCTTATAGCCACACTGCCATCTCATGGTAGTTACTTCTGTTGGAATGTAGAAAAATTATTTTTACCAAATATGTGTGCAAAAAATTTTGATAGAATCTGGTTATTAAAACAGTTTAATCCCTTGATTTAATATCTAAAAGATTATTAATTATATGAAATATGTATGTTTTTTTGTCTTGTACTACATACTATATGTATGAGCTATAATGGATATATATAAAATGGTTAATTTTTGACACATGTCAAATGAGCGGTGGTGCCTTATTATTAAATATCAGAGTTACTATAAGTGGTGATGTTATATGGAATGGTGTGACGATTTATTGAATGAGGTATATGTTGTTATACCATGCAGTGTTGTCATTGGGCTATATTATTTTAGAGAGAGATGGATCTGAATGAGTAAAGTTGGGCGAATTTAGCTACCTAGTGGGGAATCATGAGTAGGTTATTCTTTATGTTTCATTATTATATAATATGATTTCATATATGTGATACATGTTGATAGGTTGACATGGTGAGGGTGGGAACCTAGTATACCATTATAGGTTATGGAATAGTTTTAATGTTATTCGTTGAGATTCATCATTCTTCAATTATATTTTTCACGAGAGGATCCATGGAGGATCCTTGTTGGTGTACTTTTTTTCTCACCATAGGTATATATATACTATATTCCTAGCCATATTGAGAAGGATAGATATCCATCTTGTTATTACTAGATCATGTTTTTTCAGGGTATGTTTTTGAATCCTGGATACTTATACTTTTACCTTTTCGGTACTTGTAATTTCTAATTTAGTTATTATAATAATGAATGGAAATTTAATTTTTTTACTTTGTATTTATTAATATCAATGTCTAAGATGGTGTTAATTCATGTATATGTATGACATCCCAACAATTCATGTTCTTATAGAGGTTAATTTCTCCCATTTCCATTTATATTGTACCCATGTAGTTTTTATCCAACTTATTACGTACAGTAGGTGGGACTTGGGTAGTCACTATCCCCCTTCTCTCAATATCCTTTCAAGAGGGATACAAATTCTAGGGAGAGGTTCATGATCGTAAATTTTTATTTTTCATGGAGGAGGTGTATCTCGGCTATATAATCCCTTAGATCAATTAGTTATTATTTTTTTGTAATATGTTTTATGTATGACATCCAATTATGGAATAGTTTTTTTATTTACAAAAATATTACTCCACTTTCATTATAAAGAACCACCTCATTCCCTAACATATTCACACCTCCATTGTAACACCTCGAGTTTTGTGGAATTTTTTTTTTCAAAATGAATTAATGTTTCACTTATTTCATACAATGTTGTAAGTAAAAAATTTCTATCACAAAGAACATTAACACAATGCACATTACAGGAATAAATGAATTGGTGTATGTTACATGAACCAATGATTTTTCTACAAAAAATTATTCTTTAGTAATATTAATTTTACATGATATAATTATAACATAAACATTAATCATAGCAATATGAAAATTTAAAATTCATTTTTAATTTATTTTTTAATTTATTATATAAAAAACATGTTTATATTGAATGATTTGATTTTGGTTAACGTTCGTAAATGTTAAAAAATATCATTTTCTCAAATGAACAGCTTTTGATGTCATTGTGAGACAAATTATAAAATTATTTTTAGACACATTTAAAAACAAAATTTGATACAATAAAATTCTTTTTCCAATTTACAACATTTATATTTTCTTAGGGTGATTATTATTATTTTTTTAAAAAACAATGTTTTATGATGAACATTTCAAAATATTTCATTTAGCGTAAAACTAACTTATCGTTTAAATATATTATAAGGTTATATTAAATTTAAAACAAATTAGGAATAATTTGTTAAATTATAAATATATTAATAAAATATATGTCATTAGAAACAATTTTACATTGAAATGGTTTATAAAAACATATTAAACTATTGGATCATCTTTCTACTATACATACCCTTAATTTAATCTCATCTATGATAATGACATTAATATGAATTTTTAAAATTCAATGATATGAATTTTCAAAAATTGAGAGATGATATAATAATATGTATCATACTTTTATGATAATAATATCATGTTGATTTTTCTGAAACAAATGATTAGAAAAAGTGATTTAATTTAATCATAAAAATTAATTTCAAAATCAGCATAATTAAGCACTAAACCATAATATTTAAGAACCAAATGACCATTGAATATTTGAAAAACCCACTGTATGGATATTCATTTTCTCTAATCCTTCAATTATTGATTTAGTTTGGATTGGTATTACTATTTTTTGTACAAACATCATTTCAAGAATTCCAATTGAGTCATTTTCCATCCTTATAAAAGGCCACCACCTCTCCCACATCCCCACACCTGTCCATAATATAAATTATGCTATTATTTATCCATTACACATCCCAAAAATTGTTTCTTCCTCCAATAACCATTCTCGTGTGATGAAGGAAATCCAAGTAAGCTTTTTGGTATAATCCAAAAAGAGTTATCCAATTAAGTGGTAACATCTTCTCTCAAGTCCTTTCATATATTTTCATTCAAAAACCCCTCAACAATATTTTTCCCATTCTTTTATAATAAAAAATATCCTAAATATAATAGTAGGTTTTAGTTAAATGGTTTTGTCCTAAACTTAATCACACCTCTAACTAATGGATAACTAACATATCGTTTATGTGTACAATGAGCTACTGCCTCCCTAAATGATTATTATTCCATTTTTTTACTTCATATCATGGTGGAAATTATGATAGATGTTTTATTCACACCTATTCGTTTTTTAAGGTTTGAACATCACATTATGTATATTTATTTCTATTATAATTAAATATATATTTATTTACACATCTATATAATGGCATTTCCTTAATGGGGTTTATGTTTCAAAAGATACAAAATCAGTATAATAATGTTTCTTTTATACTCTTTCATTGATACTCATCTTTTTTCATGCACAAAAGATCTATTTAGAGGTTTATATAATTCCATGTTACATGTTATATAATTAGTTTATTTTTTTATTGATGTTTTATTATTCATTTAATTTTTCATTCTTCTATGGAATGAATGATACCAAGTGACCAAATTATAAGATTATATTATGACAATCTCATCACTTTACGATAAGTTTTATGTTTATGATTCCAATAATAAAATATTATGATTCATATCTTAGTAAAAAAATTATTTTCCTTATAATAATTATACTGATGATATGCACCTAATTTAGTACCCTTTTTCCATTTCATTGTACTTATGTTAACATTGTGAAAAAAATCATAATGTCTCTCTCTCTTTGTTCAAAAATCTATTTTATTTATGAACCATGTTTTCCAAAATAACAAATATTTTTTTAATATACATAAAAAATATTTTAATGTAAATGTTTATTCTAAAATTGTTTTATATTTATAATTCTTCGCTTATAATTTTTCAATAATATTTTAAAAGAACACTTTATTCAAAAATGATTTATGTGTTAAAATTATTTATCAATAAAAAAAGAATAATTTTCACATGAAAGGTTTTTAAAATGTAATGAAAAATTATTTCCATTACATGAAAACAATAATTGGGGTAACTCATTAAATTATTTGAAAATTATTCAATATTTCTATTTATATTTTGTCACAATATGTATTTTGTTTTGATTGTGTGATGTTTGTGAAACCTGTTTCACTTTCATGGGTTATATTATTTTGAAACCCATTTAAATTTAGTGGGTTACATGATTTTGAAAAATATAACTTTTCATTGGTTATTTTTAGGATGAAATGGTTATGAAACCTATCTCTTTCCACTAGATTTGATATGATTATATGACTATGCTAACCATTTCATTTCATGGGTTATTCTAGGATTTTTTTGAACATGAGGCACATGAATGTATGATTTCACAATGAGATGGGTTAGATATATATCTCCATCAAATAAATTGGGTAAAGATTTACATCTCTTGAGAAATACTAATATGGTACTGTGGATGAACCGGGACTACTAATATAGAGATGGGAGTGAACGATGACTAAAAATATCGTATGAGGAGTGAAATAATTCTACTAAGAGGTACATGGGAGTGAAACACAGCTACCAATATGGTATGCAAAGTGAACCTATACTACCAATATGGTATTGGATTTAATGCATTGGCTAGTCTGAAAATTATATTATAATCATATTTCTCTTCCCCAATTATATTTTTTCTATTAATATAATTTCTTGGATTATGTTATTTATATCCTTATGATTCATGTCTTATGAACTACCCTGATTTATATAATGATTCATGTGTATAATATTTGATATGATGGTTATGATCTTTATTTTCATGATCATTTTCTCATAAATGTATTATCATGATTATTCATACAAATCTCCCTTATTTACCCTTACTGGGCAGTTGATCTCACCCCATTATAAGATTCCATCCCCAGGTTCTGAAGATATGTATTATTTTTTGTGTTTAAATAAAGGGTGTTAGTAAAGAATAACCTATTGGGATATAATTTATAAGATTTATGTACCGGTGTTTATTTTTTATTATTTCTAAAGGCGCTATACTAGTAATGTTATTGGGAGTTTCTTAGTATAATATTTTAAGTATTCTGAAAATGTAATGTAATGTTAATGTATAAAAATAAATGGTAACTATAATTTATATCCGATAAATTGTTTAGTTATCATTTAGAATCTATGATGAGAAAACCTTTTTAGAACCCATGAGGCATGTTTGTTGATATGTCAAATGATAATGAAAATCGTAGGAAAATGTATTATAATTATGTTAAAGGATAGATTGAGTGGTTTCCTTGAAATTTATCCTTTTTTGGATACTACAAGTGTATGTGGATATGGAATAGATGTAACTAGGGGTAGAAACTCTGAAAAAGATATTTTTGGACTAACTGGTTGTAATTTCGTACATAATAACATTCCATAATGCACACCCAAGTTTGATACTCATAGGGGATTTTCATTAGTAACTTACAAACTCATAAAGATCCATCAAAACGATATTATATAGAATTTTCCTAATAATAACCTATTATAAAGCTATGGTGTCATGGATTATGTAAGGTTTCATTATTAATAATCTTATAAGTGTCTTAACATGATTATATGGTTCCTCACTATGATAAAAATTCATTAGTCAATGATTTTTGGTTTTATTCAATGGCGATGAAATTATTTAACCATGTTAATAGGGATTACGACGAACAATGAAACAAAATACTCCTCATGAAAATCAAATAATTTTGGGTGATGGAATGAAAAACCTCATTGATATGATCACACTTATTTTTCAATCTATTAATCATGATAGATTTAAAAATGAGAAATGGATAGAAAATTTTTTTGTTGAGTCTTTCATGAGTTAACCTCAACCTTGTTTTAGAGGGGCTTATAATCCACTAGTTTTTGAGAAATGAATCAGTACTAATTTAATGAAAATATCCATTATCCATTTTTATGGGCTGTCTATCTATTATAAGGTGATGTAGATCAGTATTGGAATTTAATAATTTACATGAGGATAATATATGAGATTGAATAAATGGTTTTGGAAAAGATGAAGATCTTATTTTTAAATAATTACATACCTATGATTATTTTTACAATCATGGATGAATATTTAAATTATTTGAAGAAAAGGGATAATGAATATATCATTATCTATTAGGATAATTTCATGAGAAATTCGAGGTATGATTCAAATTCTATCATCCAATCTAAAAGAAAACTTGATAGATTCTTTTGTGTATCAATTCCATGTCTTAGAAGGGTGGTATCCATAAGAGACTCTAGTAGTATTGATGAGAATGTGTATAAAGAAATAACGACTTAAAATGTTGGTTATAGTCTTGTACCAATTTCATGGTTTTGAAAAGTAGAGGATGAAGGAATTTAATGGAATGTCTAAAAACCATAAAGTGAAAAATATGAGCTTCCTTTTATACTTAGGTGTGGTAAGAATCAATGGGAAAATGTCCTTAAGGGATGTAATAAATGTTTTATGTATGTAAGGGAGAGTCATCAGGAATTTGATTCCTAAAGTGATTAGAATATGTAATTTACTATTGTTAATTTGAAAGAACATCACAGAATGAACATCCCATGATCTAGTGCAACATGTGTATGAAGAAAATTAATTATGCTAACTAGTACCCAAACCCATTGGATATTGATGAAGATCAATCACAGAAACCTTCTTAGATGAGGGAAATGACGGAATCTCATGAAATTTCAATTTTTATGAGGGTTGTGATAATTATATTATGAATGGTACACTCACTATCCTCAATATAACTGCAAAAAATAAATTTTATCTGGATCGACCTACACATTCATATCTAATTAATTTTATCTGGATGTTATGATTTCCTGAAAAAAAATAAAATGTGGAATTATAAATTATAACCCCTAGTGGTATGATGACTCCATCAATAGTCTGTGATTACCCTCTAATGGATGTTTGTGGGAATATGATTCCTTAAAATCATTTAACCCTTCCTTTGGTCAAATTTGGTGATATCTTTTTCATGTATTTGACTTATATGCCAAAATCTAATATAAATTGCAAAGTGAGGTAAGCCAATTTGTATATTTCAATCCATCTGATGAGAATACATTAATTTGATGATATGTAAGAAATTCATGTAGAGATTACATCTAGTGTATGGATCTTAATTATCATTCACATGGGATGATAATCTAAAATGGTTAGGGGAAAATATACTTTGATGATATGACAATCATTCAGGAATTTATGGATGTATTTCTAGATGATATTCATAGTCTTCCACCAAAACATGATGTTGATCTCTAATAAAATTTATACCCCATTTCACACCATATTTTTTGACTCCATAAAAAGGATCCTATTTTATTATAAGAATTGATGAAGAAACTCCATGAAAACCTTGATAATAGATTCAATAAACCATGTGTATTGAATTGGTATTAAATGGTTATTTTTTCCATATGAATGCTAGAACAATGTGACACTTAATTGATTATTGGAAGATGAAACAAATGAAAATAATTAATATGTTTCCCCTCTCACAAATAGTGGATTTTGCTGATCAACTGCACAGATCTCAACAATTTTCCAAGACTAACCTTTATTCTGGATATAACCAATTGAAGGTTATGAAAGAGGAAATACCCAAGATGGAGTTCTATTTAAGGTATTGACACTATGGATATATAGTTATGCATTTTTTATTACTCATTCACATTCTATCACCATGTCTTTATAGAATTAATCAATTAGTTATTCCCATTATCTGTTTGTGGTAGTCTTTATAAATGATATTTTTATTTATTTATATAGAAACATTTAGAATGAACATTGCTTATGAATTGTAATGAAGACCCTAATGAAAGATGAGCTATAAAAACTTTTAAAAAATATTTAATTTTGTAGAAAAATTGTTCATTTCTTGTCCACATAATCTCAAGAGGTGGTATATTTATAGACCCATCAAAGATGGAGGATATTGAATGCTTTCCTAGACCAATCTTGTGATTGAGATATGTAGCTGTTTTGGATAGCAAGATATTACCAATAGTGTGTGTATAATTGATCATGACTAATTAATCATATAATCATGTTAAATTGTAAGGGTTTAATTTTCTTATGTATATATGAATGTTAGGAAAATTTTAAGGAATTGAAGAGATGATTAGTGAATGAACACGTTCCTACATTTCCTAATACCATATAAGGGTTCGTAATATTTAAGAAAGAATCCAAAAAGGGATTGGGATGTGTTCTTATGTATAATAACATGGTTATCACTTATGGATCATAACAATTAATGATTCATGAAAAAAGATACTTAACTCAATATTAGAATTTATCAATTGTAATTTTTTACATTAAATATATGGAGGAATTATCTTTATTTTTTAATTATATATATATAGATCATAATCGTCTGTTAAAATAGTCAAACAAAAGGAGTTGAAAAAGAACCATAAAATATTGTTATAGTTGATAAAGTATTATTACTTCTCAATACAATTCCATGCATGGACAGCTTACAACATGGATGATGCTTTGAGTCAGAATTATCATACTAGATTTTCTATGATGAGGATACAAAAATATATAATATTTATTTATATTCAAATGATGGAACTAGTAATCCTAATGAAAGGGGAAACATATTATCTTTATCAAATGAATGTTCAGTCCTCTATCCAGATGAAGATTAAAGAGGCACAATGGAAGGAGAATAGTATGAAAAAATGTCAGAAATTTTCCGGAGTTTACAGTGATCAGGGACGAATGATAAGGTTCATGAACCGTGAATTTGTTCCTTCCAACCATGATTTGAATACGGATCTATTAGATGATTCTAATAGGTATTCATTATATATTCATGTTCGAAGTATGAATTTGAATAGAGTCAGGAGTGAATACTTTTGGGGGGTGGAATAAAGAGTGATATCTTAGAGTTTGTTTCATAATTCTTGGTATTCCAACATTTTAAGGATGAATGAATAAGGGCATAGGGTATGTTCCTTACATTTCCCATACCAAAATAGAAGTGCGAGAAAATCACTATGGATTATGTTGTTGTACTACCCAAAACCTAAAAAGGGTTTAATTTTACAAGAATAGTAGTTGATTTCAATAAAATGTTACCACACATCATCACTATCAAAGAAAACTACTATATTGATCAACATTCCATGATATACATAAAGGAAGTTGTATGGTATTATAGAGTATCACGTTCAATTGAATCAAATCTAGAACAATTGTTCACCTCAATGTTCTCGTGAAGTCTTTAGTAATAAAATAATACAAATTTGAGATTCAGAACTGCTTAACATCCTCAGATAGATGGTCAGTCTGACCAAACAATACAAACATTAAAGGATATGTTGATATCTTTTTCCCTAAATTTCAATGGTTTTTGGGATCGACACCTTCATCAAATTTTATCTTCTCACAATAATATCTCTCACTAAAGCATTCAGATAGATCATTTTGAAGGCCTTTTAGAGAAAACATTTTGAGCTCCAACATGTTAGGATGATGTTAGAGAAATAATTCTATTAGGACCTATGATTGTGGAAGAAATGGTCACGATGGATATGGCTATTTAGCCGCATTTCAATGCAGATCAATGTCGATATAAAATATACAGGGATAACTATTTATGTGATCTAGAATTTGTTGTTCATGTAAATATGTTTCTAGGAATCTCATCCCCGACTAATGTTATTACATTTTGGAATAAAGGGAAACTAGGCCCAAGTTGTATTAGTCTCACAAATATTGTTGATCTAATTAGATTTTTAAACTATAACATGTTACTTCTATCAATTATCTCACAAGACCATCAAGTATTCTATTTATTTGTCATGAAGAATGTAATACTAGAACCAACACATGTCCTGAACTCATATGTCATACTATGAGACCTGGATCTATCTTTAATATAACAACCACTTGATATTTTGGATCGTAAAATGAAATTTCAATACAACCCGACCAATCACTTAGTCAATGATTTTAAGAGAAATAACTAATTATATGAAGAGAAATTTGAATTCTAGGATATTATGAAGTAGGATTATTCTCATCTATTCATACCCTAGTGATGAATTTAAATAGTGAAACTCATTTTAGAAGGGGTGTAATGTAACATCCTTATATTTTATGGACCGTTTTTCAAATAAAGTAAATTTTATTTAATTTCACAAAATTCTCTATGTAAAAAATTACTATCACATGGAAGATAGACTCAGATTATGTTACATAAAACATGTATTAGGCCTACATTACACATAAGAACTATTTTTCTATGAATCATCATTTTAAAGTTATAATTATTTAAATGAGATTATTATAACCAAGACATTTAACATAGTAATGTGAACAATAATAAGTAGATTTTGATTATTTTTTATAATTTTTTATATAAATAAAACATATTGATAATAAAAGATATTATTTTTTATATTTTCCTTAAATGTTGAAAAATAATGATTTTTTAAATGAATTACTATTAATGTCCTTCTATTTAAAATATAAAATTAATTTTAAAAAAAATTAGAAATTTATTTTGATAAAATAATCGTCTTTTTTTAATTTATAATTATATATTATATGAGGTTTAATTATTGGTTTTTTTGTGAGAAACATCATTTATATAAGAATAGTAAAAAAATATGCATTTAGGTTAAAAATGCTTTTTATTTTGAATAATTATTATGCTCAAATTATATTATAAATTCTATAAGTTCACATAAGATAAATTATAAATCTATTAATACAATATATGACATTATAAAAAATTTCTCAGGGAAATTTATTAAAAAAACATAATAATCATTTGAACATCTTTCTACATCAAAGACCTATAATTTCATCACAATCACAATATAAGAAATAATCTGATTTCTTTTTATTCAGTGAATCAAATTTATAAAGAACTAAACACACAATTTTAGTAAGTATATCATTTATAATATAATTAGTTAATATCTATATTTTACCAAAATGATTAGTAAATTTGATTGAAATTAATCACAGTGATAATGGTAAAATTAAACATAAATACTGAAAAAAGCTTATGCTTAGGGGACCAAATGACCTTTACACATTTCCCAAACCCTTTTTCTATCCATTATTATTCCATAAAAATTATATTAATGATTTTATCGGATTTGGAATGATATTTTTTAGGTCAGAACTTCTGTGCACTAACATTGTTTTTAAAAATTCCTTGTCCATCCATCTAATTTCTTATAAAAGGCCACAACCTCTACCACATACTCATACCTACCAAAAACCCTAAATATAGATGATATCTATATAATATACACCACATTAATCCTCCAGTCATTTTCTAATAATTTGCATCAATCGAAGTAATTCCTCATAATCCTTTTCTCACAAGCCAAAAGGATTTACTCGATTAAGAAGCAACATCATCTCTAAAGTATTTGTTTTTATTTTCATTCACCAAACTTACAATGAAATTTTTACTCTATTTTATTAAAAAAGCGCTATCAAAATTATGATGTTATTTTTTTATGATAAAAAATTCAAACACATTCAAAATCCTACATCTAATTTATAACGAACACACTGGTTATGTGTATGGGGACCTTTTTCCTAAATAAATGATGATTGTTCAATTTTTCTTACAAAATAAAAAAAAGAAATTATGTTGCAAATTTTTTTATATGTTAGATAATATTTTAATTATTTTTTATATTATGTATTCATTTTAGAAGACATATTATAATTATTACTTTCCATTTTTTGTTAATACAATAATTTCGTTTGAGGAAGTGTGGAAAACAGCCCCTCAAAGCGATAAGATTCGTTTATAGACAACATTGTATTTAATATGGTTTTAGGGAATATATAAGACATATATGATATCATTAGTCTACTATAATGATATATATATAAATATATTCCTCTTACTTTCATTCTTTAAATACAATAATTAATTGTAAATTACATTCATGCATATATATGATCTATCATATCATTTAACAATGTATTAATTTTAATAATTATATATTGAATAAATTATTATAATAAATATATAATTGATATAATTGAAATTTATATCATGTTTTACATTCTAGAAGTCATCATATAATTTATAAATAATATAGATATAATAAATTGGGACACATGAAAAGAATAAAGAGAATATGAACCAAAGTGAATCCTTAATGTAGGATGGTTAACATGCAGTAATATATTGTCGTAATAAAAACATATTTTTTATTATATATAAGAATATGGTTTTATATAATATGTATAATATTTTTTTTATACTGGTGGTTTGAATGAGTACAATGACAATCAATATATAAGTTATTGGTATTTCATCTCACTTTTATATTTTCGTGAGATACATGCTTTATTCACCAACAATCCCATTGTTATGGTGTATGTACTATACATGTATGTATTATATGTTTCTTATAATTATATTTATTTTCATCAAAATATCCATTTAATGGTCTTTCTTTCATGGGGATTATGTTTGAAATGATATCAAATTGGTAAAATATTTTTTTGTTCTATTTTCCTTCATTGAAACTCATGTTTTTTTACAAAATGAAATTATCATTCAAGGTGTATATATATCAATGTTACAAGTTATATCATTAATTTATCTTAATTATTATATTATGATATTCCTTTAATTTAGTTATCTTACTTGGAGAGTATTATCCCGAGTTACCATGTTATAATATTTTACTGAGACAATCTCATTGCTTCATGATATTGTTTATGTTTATACATCCTATGATGAAATATTATCATACATAATTCAATAAAACTCATGAATTTAATTTTAATCTAGTTATTCATTAATTATCCTAGTATTAGTATGACTAACCCACAGTTTGGTAATTAATATAATGTTATTATGTAAAATATGACCATCTCTGTCTAGTCGTAAGTCTATTATATTCAATAAATTTTTTTAGAAAATGTTTTCAAATGATATTTGAAGGTAATTATAAATGAAAAATTATTTTTAAAAGGATTTATAGTTTTTAATTCATCATTCATATGTTTTCAAATATATTTACAATGAAAATTGTTTTCAAAAACGATAAATGTTTTAAAAAGAATTTTTAAGGATGAAAGAAAATTTTCATCAAGAAATGATTTTAAAATTTATTTCCAAATAATTACCCATAAAAGATAACATTCATTGGAATTAATCATTCATCTATGGAGAAATTTTTCAATTATTCAATTCATATTCATTCTCTGATGGTATTATGTTTTGACTTAATGATTTTTATGAAACCAAATTATTTTTCTTGGTTTATATACTTTTGAAACTCATTTATCTATTAGGGTTTATTTGATTTTGAAAACCTTTTTTTAATATGTTATTATTATGATTAAAATATTATTAAACATGAGTCTTTTAGTTTGTTGTGATATGATTAAATGATTATAATAATGAATTTATTTATTTGGTTATGATATGATTGTTATAGAACTTGTGTCGCATGTATGAGTGATTTCACAATTAGCTGGTCGATACCTATATATCCCCCACACATTGGGTGAAGTCTTATATTTCATTAGATAGATTAATATGGCCTTGTGGATGAACATTGACTTCTAAGATTATCATGGTGGTGAACCATGACTACCAAGATGTTATGTGGAGTGGACTCGTGCTACCAAGATGGAAATGGGAGTGATCCTTAACAAATAATATGGATATGATGGTGAACCTATAATACTAATATGGCCTTGTTAGTGATGCCTTGGATACCATGGAAATAATATTATATTCATACCACAAATCAATTTTTTATTCCTGTGATACACTTTCAGGTATTATATTATTTATCTCATTATGATTCATGTCATATAAACAATAATGATTTATGTCATTATTCATTAATATGTTCTCTGATAGGTTGGATATGATCTTATTTATTCATGAATAGGTTATCATACCCTTATTCTACTGATTATGCATGAATATCTCAGTTGTTTACACTTAATAAGCATTTGAACTCACCCAATATTATGTATTATTCCAAAGGTTATGAAGATAGGTATATATTCAAATATCCTAAGAATAGTTCAAGTTAATAATAACCTACTGGGACATAACAAATCAAATTTATGTACTAGTGTTTATATTTCCATATTTCCAATGTTAATTGATTAGTACTGTCTTTGGGTGTCTATTTGAATAATTTTTTAAGTATTCTACAAATAATATGTAATAAAATTATAGGAACATAGGGGTTACTATATTCAATGAACTTTGGATAGAACAACTCCTACCAAAATCCCTCAAAACATAATTCTATATTTTTTAAAGATTATTTTTATCCAAACAGATCATTCGTAAAGTCAATAATAAGAAAACCATATTGGGTTATTCTAAGTAATGGTAGTTGTCTTTACTAATAACATTATTTTTAATTATTATCTTACAAATTTCACAAATTTACTATTAATAACAATATAATATGAATATTAGATACCATATATTATGTTTTTATTACGGTGATGACATAACCATTATCCATATCCCCTTCCAGCAATTAGAAAATTTATTTATAAATCTTGTATACAACGGACAATCGAATCACGAGCTAATGTAATTAAATTTACATCACAACTTCATAAGAATTTGTTTAATGACATATATTAAATTTATAAAAGATATATATGATATTAGTATACTTATGAAACAATATCATCTTATATATCTTATTAAATCCCAGTTACAGGGTTTATCATAATGTCGCTCATGAGTATGTCGAACGACCACCTCACAATGTGACCCGACTCGTTCATAATTGAATATTTACATGGAATGTAATATGTACCAGTTTGTTGAAAATATTTTTATTAAACAAGAAATATTTTATAATGTTTATATATTATATACATTTCTGTTATTTAATCCGCTAAGAAAATTGAAATATTATTCATGTGTTCGTACAGCCTACTATCCCCTTGAATGGTGTATTTGATTCTATATCCTTAACATTGAAAGATTAGTATAAATTCCAATATAATTAATTTATATTATAATTATTTATTTTTTTAAATTATAGAGATGACGTAACCCATATTTCTACAAAATGGTCAACAATATCATATTAAATATTACCGAGAAAAAGGTACTTTTACCAGAATTTGTATTTTAACTTGTAAGTATTAATAAATGGGTAATAAAAGTCATATATAAATAATATATTATGTGATATATATATATATATATTTATTTATAACAATGGATATTTAATAATTTAATAATTTTCTTATGTTATTTATACATGAGGTTCGAACATGTAGAAAGGATACTGAGACCTATAATACGGGCTTTCCGTCTAAGCATTTTTTTTATGTAACAGATGACATATTCATATTAAGTTTCTTTTATATGGTGTATATAAATATGATAAAAATATTTTAGGATTTTATCCTCAATATTATTTTGATTTACATATTAATTTTATTATAATTTCTTCCAGGGGTTAGTGGCCCAAAGAAACCAATACGATAAGGAATTATTTTCTTAATTTTCCTTCTTTGAGAAACAAGTGATGTTTTTCACCTATCTTATTTTTTGAGTGTTATGTACTACCACATTTAATTTTTTTTATTATTCTCCTCCTATTTATGATATTTAATTTTCCATTTGTTGTTATTAATTTAATTTTATTATAATTCAAATGACACCATTGTGATAATGGTTTTATGTCACAATATCATTGATTATCCTGATTGTATATGATTACGCATCTGATCATGAAATATTAGGATATACCTATCAAAAATTACATTTATTTCATTAAAATGAGGTTATTTTCATATAATTCATGCTTTCCATTCATTTATATATGTTAATGTATTACTGATAAAAAATCAAAATTTTCAGGAAAATAATATTTCTTTCACTCTTTTGTCGTAGACCCATTTTCTCAGATATACATGTTTTAAAAAAATATATAAAATTTTTTAAAAACATTAAATAATGTATTTAATGAATTTGTTTTTAATTATTTAATTTTTTAAAAAAATATTATTATTTAGACCATTTTAAAAAATCTGGTTTGGATTTTACAGAAAATGTGAAAGGAATAATGTTTTTAACAGGTATGGAATTAATAATATTTCCATGTAACGAACCATCCTAGGTTATCTAGAGAAGTCACCCAAACCCTCCCTTGACATAAAAAATTTCAAACATTATAATATTTTTTTTTCAATGTAATAAGTAAAGAAAAACAATTATATTACAATGTGGAAAAATGATATATAAAAAAAGAAATATAATCCATTATAATGTCAGAAAATCAGGAAAGTATGTCAAAAACAAATCTAACTCACATGAAAAGTCTATGTTAACTCTAACCAAAAGTAGAAGAAACAAAAGAATTAATCAAGCTATAAAATGATATTCCCTTTAAAATAATCCTATAATAAAACATCTCTAAATGCCCAAATCCTTAGGCAAGGTGTGGGCCAAATCCTAGTATGATCACCACTAGATTTTAGAAAACGTTTAATTACATTAATTTATCAAAAATATATTTTAAAAAATAATATTTTTATAATTAATATTCATAATTAATGATGATTCATAAATCATAATTAATTTGGTAATAATTGCATTCATTTTATAAATCAAGTTAAATGAAAAGTTGAACAGATAAAATAAGAAAGAATATAAATACATGAAGAACTCAAATTGTCAAGAGATATCCATGAAATAACCTATAATAAGAATCAATGTGATAAAAATCACATAAACCCAATGGAAAAAAATCCATTATAAAAAATCCTGTCATAAATAAACATAATCAACACACCATGTCAAGTAACCCTCAATTATATAATATAATAAATAATATGCCTCATTTTTTTCAAAAAACTATCTTTCAGACTACAAGGCCTGAACCATTTATACAACATTTCAACCCATCATGTTGTTTATTATGTTCATGGATTCTATCATCGACTATTACAAATTTTATATTCCCATTACATGATTTTTTCTAACCAATCAAAATGAAAAAATAATAAGTTTATGATAAGAAAATCCAGAAAAATCCATGACTTCACTGTTATAGTTATCCTCAAATTTATTTATTGGACGTATTCATCAATACAAAATTAAAAGAAATATTTTTTTTAAATTATACCTACATGATAAATAATTTGATGTTTTAATATCCCCAAATTTTTAAATTTATATCCCGATAATGTTATTAGAATCCCAAACCAACCATTAGTGATAAATAGTGTTTCCTCATAAATAAATCATGCTCCCACATAACATGGTTATCTTCTCTTCATGTTAATAATACCTGCACAAGGTAGATAATCCAATAATGTAGTACATGATCCTAGAGATATAGAATATGAATTGGTTACTACACCAAATTAGTATGGGGATCATGACCAACATACTCGCATACTATCACATGGGACAAGTCTAATATATACCTCATGAACTGGTAAACATAAATCTCTTCCTCGATCAATGTAAAATCATATGATGATTCCAATCTATAGCAAAACCTATTTATTCGTACTATAATCTCAAGGAGTCCAACCATCCTCAACTACTTAAATTATGTTATACACAAATGATGATGTCCCATGAAAGATTAAACTATTTGAAACATAGGATCAAGAACCTGAAACTCTAACGACAAATGGTGAGAGTTCACTTAATTTTTTTGGAAGATTTGTCTCATGTTCAGTCACCTCTATATCAACATACACATGTCCATCATCCCTAAAAAACACTCTTCCCCACCATTTACCACTATGTAAACTCTTCCAGTAAAAGGGAGATACAAATTACCACCCATATAAATCGTAAATATGGTTCATACTTATCAAATCCTGAAAACTATAGTTATTAGTAAAATCAAACAATGTAAAATGGGTTTAAAATGAACCACTAAAAACATGAAAACAAGTGTGGTTCCAATTATCAATCACTTTGATAACTCTTTATCATTTTCCATCCTTCATAGACAAAAATGTTGTGTTCAATTTTAGATCAGAATGCATTATGTCAAAGAAACCACTCACAAACTGGGATGTAACCCACATTTTACTAATAGATAAAATAGTATAGGGTAACCCTTGATGCATGAAAATCAACTATATATATATAATCATAATCTATTTGACTTTCATAATCTATTATGTTGGTAGGATATGTATTGATTTTGTGATTCAATCAATGAATAAAAAAATCACATCCCTTTAGGTCAATGTCTATGAAAAAACAACAATGAAATACTTGTAAATCACATCCCACTTCCATACCAAAATTGTTAAGGGATGAAAATATTTCATAAGACTCTTCTATTCATCCTACTTATCTGAAATTTAAGGATAATCAATGCATAATCTATGATCGATCATCACATCCCCTTCTATCAATAGTGATATCTAAGATCAGGATACCTCTTGGAAGTAACCATGTATACTAACCATAAATAATAATTTACACTATCAAAAACCACTTAAATAGGGAAAATATAATCACCTACCTTCTATGGAAGCCCAAGTATCCACATAGAGACTATGAACACTAAATCGATGTCTCCGCACCATAAAGGCTACTACCCCTTTTTTCCACACGATTTATATCAACTACTATTGTCAAAAATCACTCATAAATGTAAGATTCATAATTCATGGCATCCAATAACATATACCCAAAATCCACTTCTAATTTTGAGCTCATACCATAAAAAAAATCATCAGACATCACTCATCAACTCATTACATCAACATTTTTTTACTAATATTTTCCTCAATCCACTAACAACACAATCTGTTTCTATGGGGTCTAAATGATATCAAAATAAAAAGAAAAAATATATTAAACCAATTATTTCTATCACAAATTCAGATCCATATATGTGAATATATATATTTGAATATTGTGATTATTATATTTTATACCCAACTCCCCAAAGAGATAGTGACATCACTTTCAGTGTGTATACATAAATATAGCCAACTCATGATTGTTGGTAGTATAGTTCATCTCTTGAGATCATAACATTACCTAGACATATCCTGCTACTTTATTCAAAAACGTCATGAAACACACCAAAACCCCCACTAGATTTATCATTGAAAACAAAATAACTTGATCCATGACCTTGAGGAATAAAAATTGGTGATGATGTCCAACTAATATTCATATCCTCAAAATACATTTTACATTTTTCATTACATTCAAACAATAAAACCTTACTTGTTAAATATTTAATCAAAGTGTATTTCTTAGAGATGTATTTAACAAACAGTTTATAGTCTCCTGAAAAACCAAATAAGCTTTAGATATCAAACATATATATTTTCCTCTCCTATAATATGATTATTTATTCCTTTTCATGATCTACCGAGACACACCTAAAAAATATATAATTCCCCCTAATCTTCCCCTCCTAGATCCAAAACACTCATTTTGAAGGCTTACTATACTGATAATGGTCATTCAATGATCAAATAATGATATCCAAATAGACCATTTGATCATCAAGAGAATTTTACTACACCAAAATATCATCCCTAGAGAAAACAACCAGATATTTCAATAAATGATGAATTATCTAGTTCATGAAATTCATAAACATCATCCGAGAATTAGCGAGACTGAATGGAAAAACTAGAAACATGAAATTCATATTTTGACTCCTAATTGTATTCTTAGGCAAATCTTCTTCTTGAACCCTATAGTAGTTTTACCCTATCTATAGGTCATCCCTAGAAAACCAATGAGCCTCTCTAGGTAGATTGTAGAAATTATAAATGTTTGGGAGCATATATTTATTCTTAATTATCACAATATTCAACTATCAATAATCAATTAAATTTATGAGGACCTCGTATGCATTCTCAGAAATTAGGATAGGTGAATCCAATGGTGAAAATATATAATGAATAACTTCTATCATCTATATGACTTCAAGATAAAGCTTATTTCCCCCAACACATTATAATCCATATGGTAATACAAAG
This sequence comes from Viscum album, assembly GCA_963277665.1. Lineage (NCBI taxonomy): Eukaryota > Viridiplantae > Streptophyta > Magnoliopsida > Santalales > Viscaceae > Viscum > Viscum album. The sequence goes on from OY728138.1 coordinate 2,070,835,561, forward strand.
AAGAAGTTGGAATCGTTATATAGAGAAGTCAATTAGAAATATCAACATCCATCTACAGTGGTAAACCAAACAATTCATAGTAAAATACGTCTTGGAATTCATAGACATCTAAAGGATTTTCAACACCAAAATAAGGTTATAGTAAATTAGGAAACATCTCTAAAAACTAAATGAGTTTCCTATATCATAACAAACAATAGTCCCAACCCTAATGGATCTAGAGTCACACTCATTGTCGAAATCATGTGTATCCCCATCAGTAAATAATAACCTAACCTGGTGGTGGTAATAGTATATCTACTCTTTAACACTAATCATCCAATCTATTCTGATCATAACTTCCATTATGTCCATATAAATCACAATAAATACTCAAACCACCTAACAGTCGGCTATCATCACCCAAAAATCAATATATATGAAACATTTTTCATACCACATTACAAAAAGGTGTGTATGATCTAATATGAATGGAATATTCATTGAACTGAAGGCCAATATGGAAACAATCCTTGATGAAAAAAAAATAATTAGTGTAACAAGTATCTAAAAATTCTAACACCATAGAATAATATATAAACACCATGCCTCTAACAGTAGTTGTCCCTACATCAGATTCCTATAGTTCACACTCAGGTACATAAAAACGCATTGTATTAGCTTCATGAACATCTCATGTGGCGTGAGAATGTGACCCACTACACTTGAATACATCTAAAATAATCGTTGATCCCTTGGTTATTGTGAATCCTATGAAAAAACCATGATATATCATTTAAAAATTTATACGTATTGATAGATCATATACAATGATAGAAATCCTTTGTAAAAGCATCACATTTCAACTTGGTAATGAAAAAAATTTGACAATTGTAGTAGAATAACATATATTTCCCTGTTAAAGCCCCTAAAAATGGTCCCAAATATAACTAACTGCACATACTCTTCCTTTTCATACTAGAAGATAGACTATGGATAAACCCAAAGCCAATTGATTCTCCACCCAAACATGCCTTCCTAGTTATGTCTACCTCAACCAATGATGCCTTTTACAAAACATTAAAAATTCTATAAAGGAACATGTGTTACATCATATGGAGATTATTTATAACATATCAAACCAGGTGCCACACACCAGTGCCTCAACCAGGACCTCGACAAAACCTCTGTCACACCTCCCCATATGCGAGAGGATTCCAACTAAAAGAGAGGGTCTAATATCAATCATATGGAGACTATTCTCTCCTTTACTAGAGTAATACACTAGTGGGAAATAATAAAATAAACTCTAAATAACATAAAACCATAAACATAATATTCTCCAAATTAAAAGTTGTAGAAAACTAAAACATAAATTTCAAAACTAAAAAATAAATATCGCATTCCCCAGTACACACCATGTGTCGACAATCAATCCAAATAGTAGTCCTAAGAAACACCCAAGAGGGTGTCGAACCACGTCTAGTTCCCTCCTATATGTTCCATCCCTAATCATCCATCTGACATACATCTGTTATCCTTAACCAATGAATATATAATGTAATCTATTTTTTTACCATTCAGGCAGTCTATGAAGGGGGTGAGTAAACATTGTAGGACACCACAAACAACGTCGAAAAAATATAAATTCTATAACTGTGTATACAATTTTATAAAGAATAATGTGAAAGAAATAAATTGAAAAATTTACATTTATTCATTTACTCATAATTTAACCACATAACCCGAGGGTTCTATAGGACTCCTAGACATCAATACCTACTTCAGCCCTTGTGGGAGTCTTTACCATGTCACATATTCAATTCTCAATTAAATATATTGTAATGAAAATTCATTGTATATAATTTTTAATTCAATATCATGACCTCTTAAAACTGTACTGTATTTCAAAAAAAATTGTATTGATGGATATATCTAGCACACTGTGAGTATTTTAAGCATAAGACCATTTATCACACATAATTTCAATTTAGATCATCCATCACTTTCCCACACATCATTGGTATTTGGAGCATTATTTGATGACACAAAATATTTAATTGCATTCCATAGGACCCAAAACATCATTGAAAGGACCATGTGTGTATTTAGGGCGTCAGTATGTGTCCCATTCCATATTTTGTAATGAACCCAAACTGGTTATTTGGAGAATCAATACATGTCCAATACCCATGTAGCAATCAACTACATTGGAATTCCATTGTTCCCATTTATTATTTCGACACACATATGAATTGCATTGTTATTTTTATTCATTGATATTTACATAGTAATCCCATTATAATGATTCTTCTAAAAATCCAAATATAAATGTCATCATTTTTATTCACATTATCTATCTAGATATGTCACTATAACCCATTAACAAATTCATCAATTAATTTTTCATGTTAATCTTAGTAACTAATTCATTAATTATTTAATCATAACAGTTCCCATATTTAATTCACAAATAAATCAATCTTTCAAATCTAATTAATTAATTGAAGAATTAATTGGTTTCAAGAAGTTCTTTTATTAAATCAATATTAATTAATGGCATCAATCTCATTGATTTATTAAATAATTAATTAATCAAAAAATTATATTATTTATTTGTGAAATTAATTTATCACGGGAATCTAATTAATTAATTAAACAATTAATTAATCAAAATATTCACCACTATTGAATGAAAAATTAATTAAACACATCAATACCATAAAATAACATGATAATTACTTAATCATGTCATCCTCAATAAGTAACCCATCATTTAATTTATCATATCAATCACATTAATCAATTAAAAAACGAATTAATCCTCGTAGTGAAAATAATTAATACAATAGTTAATTAATCATGCCATTGTCATTAATTTAACCAAAAACGTATAATTATTTTCAGTATAATTAATTTATCCAAAAAATAATTAATCATATTATTCAAATTAATGTGTTAGTTAATTATTTTATATGTTTAGCCTAATTTATTAACCCAAAACTAAATTAATCCCGTCAATATAATTAATTATTTCATCAATAATTATTCTCATAGGTCTTATTAATTAATCCCAAAAACAATTTATTATATGAATCTCATTATTTAATTAAACAATTATGAAATAATTTCAGCCGGATTAATTAATATAATAATTAATTAATCTTATCAACATCATTAATTAATTCAATAATTAATTAACACCATCAGTCTCATTAATTAGTCCAACGATTGGCTAATCCTACCACTTTCATTAATCTATACAAAGACTAATTCACTAATTAATTGTTAACATAAATTCCATTAATTAATTATAAAATTAATTAATCCCATTCAATCCCTATATTCTATTCACAAATTAATTCCTCATATCATTTCTATAATTTAATTCAATAATAAATTAATCACATTTATTCACTTCTACTAATTGGACAATTAATTACTATGTTCAATTAATATATTTAATTCCATAATAAATTATTCACATTTATTACATTCACCAAATTCACCTATTAATTATTCATGTCAATTCAATTAATTAATTTCCTAGTTAATTAATCCAATTTGATCCCTTCAATTAGTTCACCAATTTATTTATCTTGTCAATTCAATTAACTAATTACACCATTAAATACTCACATTTAATATATTCAATTAATTCAACAATTATTTGTTAACATCAATTCCATTAATTAATATCATAATAAAAAACTCACATTAGATCAATTTTATATTCACAATAATCCATAATAACTAATACAAAAATTAATAATTAGAATTCAATAACATCAATATATTAATAATTAATTTGTCATTTATTTATTAAATTTTCATAAATTCAATATAATAATGATTAATTAAAAAATTAATTATTCCAAATAAATATTTCATAATCTTAGTCACTCCCATTAGTTATTTTTACAATTAAGTAGTCATCTCCATCCCTTTTATTAACAAAACATCTCATTAATCATGTCATTATCATTATAAATTAAAAAATTAATTCATCACAACAATACCTTAATTAATTCAAAAATTAATTAATCACACCAATCAAATAATTTAATTAACCAATTACATAATAAATATCCCAAATTCAAAATCATATGGACAATAAAATAATTAATTATTTAATTCAAAAATCAATAATCCAATAATTAAATCAATAACTAATTATCATGAAACCCCATTTCAATATAATGATAATGAATTCATCAATTAGTTATCTTAATTCTACAATTCAATACTCTGATTAATATTTCATAAAGTAATTATTGAAATTATACAATTCCATTATTCAATCAAATCCATAATTCCTAAGTTAATTGACTGACATATTAATTAAATTTATTTTGGAAATATAATTTCTTAAAAAAATTAGAAATTATAATATAAAAAAAATTTATTGATCTCAAAACAGTGGGATTTGAATAATATACCCCTTTACCCAATTCACTAACAATATTTTCCACAAAACCTCTTTAATTTTATTTATTAAGAAACATAGAAATATATTCAGAACATAAACCTAAATAAATATCATAAAAATTTAGATCTTATAAATATTGATCTTAATAATAAAAAAACATCTATATCTACAATAATTGGTATATATAAACCCAAAATATAGAATAACATCACTTATTGAATGTGTGATGAAAGTGAGAAGAAAGGGAGAACAACCACGATGAGATCCTCTTACAGAGATAGATACAAGTATTCAAACCAGGATTTGAACAATAATGGACGTAGGTCGAGGTGTATTGGAATTAATATGTGATTATATACAAAATATATAATTTTATTTAGGTTGAGAAGGTGTTTATTTGGGGATAATATGGGTGTTCATGTAAATATAAAAAAAATATCATAGATATAATTTTGGAATTCACTTTTATCTAGGTTATTCCATATAGTTTTTCCTAAATTTGGCCCTTACCATCCGCCCAATTTCACACTTATTACAAACACATAGTTTAAACATATGACGACTATGTAACACCTTTTCAGACATTATAAAACCAAACAAAATCCATTCAAGAACCTTTTACTGTTGGATTAAGTATGCGCAAATCATGTACAAACCATGTGAAACCCCTATGAAAACTATTAGAAAACCATGAAAACCCAATCCTCCTTAAACAATTGTTCAATTTCTACCCAAACACACAAAAATAAAGTACAAAAAAATTAAATCACAATAGGGAAACTAATACAACTTTATGAGCTTGGGGAATATCTAGATAAAAGGATGGTATCATTGAATCCCTCCATCGTATAACTTCTCATCATCACGTTGTACTCCAAATAATTTTTATGAATATTTATAATAAAGGATCGGGCCACTAATCCCACATATCCTCTTCTATATCCTATGTTTCCTGATGAAATTTATCATATTGGCACAACACACAATCTATTGATAAAATATTTCCCTATAACAAATTATCATTACTATCTAACACATGTATTATATGATACACAAAGATCATATAAGCCTCAAGATCAATATTCTCATAAAAAATAATTCATTTAACAAGTCACCATTATTATCAACAACAATATAATAATCTAATATAATCATTCATTCGTCCCATCCAAAAATGATGGGTCATGACATATGTTTTCCACCTCCATGGCTAATTGATACTTTCCCAGAAAATTTTGACAGTATCCATACATTTTTATCATTTAAAAACAATTTATGTCATAGCTCCTAAAATACACTACACATTATACATATCATAATTAGAACCTCTAATAATCCCAATATCATATAAAAACACATTTGGCTTGGAAGGCGTAATGCTAGAGATTTCACATTGCACCAGGGGTGAAGTCAAGTAATGGGGCATGTTCATCACTAATTTAAGGTATAATATTATGCCATTTGGGAACACCAAAATAATAATCCATCATCAATATTAACTCATACTATATAAACACCTTAATCTGTCAAAATTATAGTGTAACCCTTCTTCCCATCATCTCACCAAATCGATCCAAAACCAGATGGTCCCTCACACAACCTACAAATGGGATATAAAACTAGGACATTGTCACTCTCCAAACCCCTAAAACTAATTGAAAAATAAAAAAACAAACTATCATTTAATAACCTTAACACTATTAAAAAGAGTTATTAAATCAAAATAATAACATTTATTCCACTATTCTTCCTGCCACACTGTCGAAACCAATGTACCATCTGTACCCTAACCATCCTAAAACTAGGTCGTGGTTAACATAGATTAAAATAAATCTCATTATTCATGTTCCTCATTAGAAACCCATTATTTCTCATCTGGAATCATTTTACAATATTTCAAAATTAAACAGTATCCTCCTTTTATAATTAAATTTAATAATAAAAGATAAATAGATAATGTTCTACAATTTACCCAGAACAATTTTCCTCTTCATTCCATAAATTATGAATGTTATAAAATAATCTAGAGTGCCCAAAATGATAAATACAAACTAAAAACTCATGGATTATTAGGACATAAGTTCGATCAAAAACTGTATGAAATAACAATCACTTCACAAAATATGAGTGTTACCCAAGGTGAAATAATATTCTACTATAACATAAAAATGAAATATACACAATCTCAACCTGGGTACTTGAGTTATCACCCATACATTGGATTTCCACTCCCATGCACAAGATCATATATAAGGAATGAAACATCATATTCATTGATATACCATTACAAAATTGTAAGACAAAATATAAATAAAATAAAAATGTGCTATAATACCACTTTTTAATGTCTCGTCCTTGGTGTAACTCACTGGTGCCCCATTAGAAACAACTACATGACCTTAGGCAAACCTCCCCATACACCTATGGCTACATGCTTGATGAAAATATATAATATCATTAATTTGGGGACAATACCCTCCTTAATAAGAGTAATAAACCAACAGATAATATTAAAACATCAACTATATAACATTATATGATAAATAGAACAATACTATTATAACAAGATGGATGAAACATGAAATACAATATTGATACTGAGCAATGAATATATTATTACAATGTATGTGTCGTGTGTTAAAATGAAATCCCATCACTAAATACAATAATAACTATGAATTTTGTCCCAATCCACATATAGTTCCCTCATATATGATCCATCATAAAACCATCTAATTAACACATGTAATATTCCCCAAATCTAGTTATCCATCATGTAATTTGTTTGTTTACCAGTCATGAATCCCTAGTAGGGTGTGAGTACAACGTATTTGTCCCCATTAATGGGTTTTAAAACAACATCAAATATTTAATAGTTTATAATATTCTATAAAAAGAACCTGAAAAAATAAATTAAAATAGTACATTTATTAATTTACTATTTATGTAACTACATAACCCATACGATTTGAAGGACACTCAAATATTAATAACATATTTGACCCATGCTTGAGTCATTACCATGTCACATATTTATTTATAAAATATTTATAATGTAATGGTATTTCATTATCAATTCTATTCCATTTTATATCACAGAAAATTGGAACTATAATCTAATGGAATCATTTTGGGTACAGATCGTGATATAAATCACCCAATGATTTCTTGAAGAATATGTCCCTATCTCACACATCATGGGTATTTTGATCATCAGTCTATGTCCAAAAAAATGTTGTTATTTAGAACATCGGTACTTGTCCCATTCAATGTTCATAAATTCCCTTGGATATAAAACTCTATGGTTTGGTCCCCATTTGTATTTGGAGCTTCAGCCAGTTTCCCAGACCCCATTTCAAAATCACTCACCTATAGATGATTGGACAATAAATATGTGTCACATTCAGATATATCAATCAAAAACATCAAAATTACATTGTTACTATTCATAATTTCAATCCACATATAAATTCCATTATACCAATCATCATTTAAACTAACAAATGACTTCCATTATTTCCATTCATCATTTCAATCCACATATCAATGTTAGTGTTACCATTAACCATTTCAATACACGCATTTCACAATACCCATTAATGAACTAAATATGTTAATATCTTTAATTAGTGCACAAATTTATTATTCACAATAGTCACAATATTTAAATCAATAATTAATTTACTGTTTTAATTTTAATAATTAATTCAACAATTAATAATCACAATAAGTTCATTAATTAATTTAACAATTATTCAGTCACATTAATTTATTAAAAAAATTAAAAATTAATTCATCACTAAAATTCAAATAAAAATTAACAATTAATTAATTGCAATAATTACATTAACTAACTGATCAATTTTTTAATCACAACAATCTGATTAATTAATTAAACTATTAATTAAATACGTCAATATAAATACGTAAAAAAATAATTAATTAAAAAAATTAGAATCAGTAAATTATTCAATAATTAATTAGTAAGAAAATATAATTAATTAATTAAATTATCAACTCATCTTGTTAGTCTCATTAATGAATCCTACTGTTAATTAATCCCTTCAATATCTCTAATTAAATAATTTATTTATTTATTCTCCATGTCTAGTAAATTAATCCAAAAACTAATGAATCATATCAATCTCACTAATTAATTCTATAATTAATTAATCTTCTCTATCTCACTAATTATTCTTACATTTAACTAATCTTGTCAACATCATAAATTATTTCAATCATTAACTAATCATGTCAGTCTTAATATTTTTTCCATCAATTATTTAATATCATCTCATCCCATCAATTATTTCACCAATTTATTTCATATGAAAATTACATTAATTAATTCCTCAATTAATTTAATACATCCAATTAATTCAATTAATTCAATAGTTGATTTCTCCAGTAAATTTCATTAACTAATTCCATATTCAGTTAATCTAATTCAGTCCCTTCAATTATTTCATTAATTAATTGTTCATATAATTTCTATTTATCAATTCATGAATTAATTAATCACCATAAATATTATTAATTAATTCACTAATTAATTGATCATGTAGGTTAAATTATTTAGTTACACAACTAATTAATCAAGTAAAATATCATCAATTAATTCCCCATTTATTTATTTATTTATTTTTTATTAATAAATTAAATAATTTATAATTCACATTTAATAAATTTAATAAATTCTCCAATTAATTTATCATGTCCATTCCATTAATTTATTTCACAATTAATGAATAAAATCATATCCCTTCAATTAATTCACCAATTAATTTCACATGTGAATTCGATTAATTCCATAACTAATTATAAACATTTAATCCCTTCATTTATTTCATGAATTAATTGTTCACATAATTTTTAATACATAATTTCATATTTAATAAATCATATTAAAAAATTTATAATACCAATAACTACATATAATTATTTCTACGATGATTTATATATTTCAAAAACATTAATATGAAAATAATTAATTAAAAATTATCTATTCAATTTTAACAATCTCTATATCTCAATAATCAATTAAACAAATAATTATTCAAAATCATAATTTTATTATTCCAATCATTCCCATTAATAAATTCAAAAATTAATTTATCTTCTCAATCTCATTAATTAACTCAACAATTAATGAATCATCTCAATATCATTCCTATTTACACAATTACGTCATCGCATGAATCCACATAATTAATTCACAAATTAAATAACCACATCAGCAACATTAATTAATCTCTAGTTACATAAAAATTATCGACAACTCAATATCCTATATCTAATTCAACAAATTATTTCATTAATTCACAATTGAATATTCTGATAATTAACATATATATTAATTATCCCTAACTCCAAATTCAATTTTCTAATAATTTACACTATTATTAATTGTCTTAAAATCGGTATTCAAAATTATGATAATTAATTATTCTATTATTTATCCAAAATGAACAATTCAACACACTGATACTTAAGTCGTCAATTTGTTATCTTAATTCCCCAATTCCATTATTCAACAAAATCTTCAACTATTCAATTAATTAGTCAACCACATTGATTAATAAAAATTTGGACTAAAAATTGACAAAAACCCCTTGAAATTATATAATATAATATACATAATTGATATCAATACAATATGATTTGAATAATAGACCAACTACCTCGATTTTTTGACCAGTGGTCACCCAATGGAAATCACTAATTTAATTGGTGTGACAACGCAGAACGAGAGCCATGTCTAAAACCAAAATCAAGATGAAATAAAAAAATAATCTCTTAAATATAGATATAGATATATAATTTTACATCTAGATCAACAATTCAATGTCTAGATCAAACCAATATAGAGAATCACATTCATTATGGAATGAGATAAGAATTAGAGAAGAATGGGAAAACAATAGAGATGAGATCCTCTTAATGAGAGGGTTTCTAATATTCAACGAGATCTTAAATCCACCATTATAGAGGTCGGAGGGCTTGGAATCAATCTAGTGGGATTTAGGTTTTAGAGAATATTATTTGGGTCAATATAGTGTAGCTATATAGTTAATATGGGGGATATAGTAATTTTAAAACAAAATTTCATTGCATTAATATTATCCTAAATGTTTTTCTAGGTTATCTTGAAAGGTTAGCAGTAACAATATTCCTAGTTCCACACTTATGCTTAATACTCAGTTTTACTATTTTCAAACAATGATCCCTCTTGGGAAACAATTTTTTAACCATGACCAAACAATGTGAAAACCTTGGGACCCAATTTCACACTTTGTATATCCATGTTCCAACCATGTGAAAACCATGAACAAATCTTGAAAATACAAAATTCCTTCAATATACATCAATTTTCAACAAAAATATCCAAAATCAAGGTTAAATTATTTTTTACTGAAAACAAGGTAATAGAATACATCTAAAAACACCCATAAAATTTCTAGAAAACGTTTTGGATCATTAAATATTAGGAGATAATCCAAAATCAATCCTTGGACACTTCAATTAATATTTATTGATAGGATATCATTATAGATACACTAGAATTGGAAAATAACTGGAATAATCTCGAATGGTGTGCTATCCTTACTCTAACATCAGAAACGCTTATGTTTTTTTTTCATGCTACGTCTCTTGATAAAATAACTAGTAACCAATATTTTTAAAGGAAGTATAAGTAAAAACCACATGAAACATATCTTGAATAATATATACTCACCATCTTTAGCTTGTCCCCTAAATTTTGTATGTGGAAAATTCCACTATAGATTCCTCAGGAAATTTCATGATGTTGAATATACTCTGTGTCTTCTCAAACCACTCATTGGATTCCAAGGGTCCTTCGTCAGATAGAAATGCATGGGGATGATTCCAAATAAATTCAGATCTATGATCCATAACACATCATATGTTCCTATAACTCACATGGAAAATAATATTAATGATATAGAAAATAGATTCAATCAATTTTGGTACCACTTGAGCATCCACATTTGGAACTGGGCATATAGATTACTCTCCCAGATTTGATAGATCTATTCTTAGTGGATTTTTTAATAAAATTTAGAAAAACAATACAGATAAATTTTGAAAATTTAAAAGTCTAACATGAGGTATTGATTAAAAATCATTTAAAAATAAAGATTTTAAATTAACCAAGAACAAAAAAATGAAAAAAACTAATTAAAATGAACGGTTAAACTAAATAAAAGTCCAATATAGTACATTATTTTAGCCTTATTCTCTAGGTCCCAATCATTGAAAAATGTCTTTGACAACCCATGATAACATGGTTTCAGTACTAAAATGTTATCCATCTAGGCCATTTTTATATACTTAATATCTGAATAATGATGGTCCTAGACCAGTCTACCCATGACACAAAAAATAGGAAATTTTAACACATATCATTCTAATAATCCCATTGATTTCAAATAATACATAACCTTTCAATGTAAACTAAAAATCACTCAAACTAGCATGTCATGTAATATAGGAAAAATTAAATAAAATAAACTATTATTGAATATTTGAAAAATATTATATAAAAAATAATTTCAATTCATAAAAATATGGTATAAAAAATAAATACATCCCATGAACATAATCTTAATCCAAAAAGAATTTCAAATCTAAATGTTACAAGTAGGTGACCACTAGAGTATCCTAAATTTAAATTATTAGTGTCAATAAGAATAAAATATGATATGTGATACTTTTCCCATTACATGAAACCTTCAATAAAACATCAAAAAATCCCATATGAACATCCAGGAATTGATCTAAATACTATTATGATACCACTAAATATACTACACATTGATTTGTTTCATAAATAAAAAAATTCTATATTTTATGAAAAAATGATTTTCAAATAAAATTAATAAATTATTACTAGTTAAAAATAAATATCTCATAGGTTTTCAATAAATATTTTCATATTCTCAATCCAGAAATATGAAAAGATATACTGAAAATATGTGAAAAAATATCTATAAAACATGACTTAAACAAGAGGACTCATATATATGAGAGAAGCTATCATATGAAGTTATGTGATACAAACTCATATAAAAACCTTTGAGAAATAATCCATGATAAAAATCCTTGGATAAAAAACCATAACTAAAAAAAGAATCTCACATTCTTCCTCTATCACATGACACACAATAAACAAGTCATTAAAAATATTAAACTACCCTAATTATGCATCAAATAGATATTGAGTCCTTACAGTTGATATCTAAAAATGTTTCCTCCTAGTGGAGTCGTATACACACAAAGGCTTATTTTATCCCCTTCCCAAAGCACCCATAGTTCCAAATGATAAATTTTAAAAATTCAATGTAAAAAAATGTTCATAATTTCATAAAACATTTTTATATTAAATATGATTAGTTTCAGAGTTCAAAAAACTAATTTTAAATCAACCTAATTCTTTTTCAATGAAAAAATATTTTAAAAAAATATTTTCATTTCAATAAAATACTTTAAATACACATATCACTACTTAATAATGAAAATTCAAGATGAATTTATAACGAAAAACATGAAAATCATCAAGATAACCCCATTGTATTGTAGAACCTACCATAATAGGGTATAAACCATGTTTCCATTAACAATGGTGACAGGAAACCCAAATAACATCCTTTGAAATGTATGGAATTTAATGAAAACAGAAATGAACAATAAAAATATTCAATTGATCTTGAATTTGACCCAACAACACAACCATTTAAAGTAAAAATACTAATGGAACAATGAATAAATGGAATTATTACCCAAAAATTTGAATCACAACAAAAGTCTTATTAAATGGCATAACTAATCATCCAAATGTATTAGAGTTCCAAAAAATCATCTAGGGTAAGATTCATGTTGAGAGAAATTGGTTGTGGGTAGAATGAAAAAAATCAACCCAGCCTGTTGTCCATAACTACCCATTGTCTGATTTATATAGTGTGTAATTACATTTCATGTAATGTAATCCCACATCTTGAAAATGGATAAAATTTGCCACATTTAAAAAAAATTATCTTCCATTACAATAATTAAACCACTAATACAGAATGAAAACACCTCATGTTACATATCAAGATCATAGACTAAACCCATTAGGAATTACACATTGTACACTCCAATTACACATTATAGACTATCTCAATGTACCAAAAAATATCTTTATTTAAGATCAATAACTCTAATAAATCACAAACATCAATATTACAGGTATTATCCCAATTTTTCCCCACTATCCATCAATTAAAAAGGAATCCCAAAGAAAAGTATAATACATACATGAAAGAAATATAATAGAGAGTTTAATTCCCTCTCTCAATAATATTATTTCCATTGATGATTCATTAATATGTTATAAATTTTATTTTAAGAAATTGGTTTCACAATTTTAATTTTATTGTTTAGTTTCAAAAAAAGCTACAATATAGTGATTTTTTTTCAAGAGGTGTATAAGATAATCACTCAATCTTCCTTTATAAGTTACAATGTTCATTTTAAAATAAATAAAATTGATATTTTTTAATATTAAAAAAGATAATATTCAATATCAAATGGTTACATTCTTCATGATATTATTTAAATAACAATTAAATATTCCATTATAAATTTTTATTTTTATTTTAAATAAAAATAATATTTTTAAAATGTTATTAGTTGTAAAATGTTATTTTCAAATTGATAAGTTTATTTTCTTATAGAAATTTTCAATGTGATATTTCCTGTATTTTATCATTATAGGATTCCATACTTGGATTTTAGGCATTCATAAATGGAAACTCGTACCTTAGATATCAATATTATTTATTCTTCTAATTGTTTATGTTTATCATGTAAAGAAGTTTATGAATCACACTGTTTTCTCTGTGGGTTTATGACTAAAAGATGAAATTCTTATGAAACCAGTTTCATTTCTAAATGTTATGAACTGATAAAATTTATATGAAACACATTTAATTTCATTGGTTCTGATATGATGAATTCTTTATAATCTTTTCACACACATGTATGATTTGTCCTTACGTGATGGTTTTGTTGAGTCAATAAGGTTTTCCTTATGAATTTTCCATTCCATCTTGTTTTGAAAACCACAAACACCTTTAAATTAAGTAAATCTATATTTTACTTCATTACGGAAAATTTCCTTCCCCGATGAATTTTACCCTAACCTAGATTTCCTTATACATATCAATATTTTTATAAAGTGTAAAAATTGGATTCATACCTAAAACCTCAGAATCATATAATGCTTAGATATGAAGAAATATGTTTTAGGATACGAATTCTGGATGTCAACTGTAATGAAGTTCCACTCTGAATTCTAGTTGTGAATTGTAATGAAGTTCCACTCCGAATTATGGTTGTTAACTGTAATGAAGTTCCATTCCGAATTCTGGATACGAACTCTAACAAAGTTCAATTCTGAATTCTGGACTTCGATCTTGTACAAATTCGACTCCAAACTTCTATAAGTTCGACTCCGAACTTTTACTAGTTCGACTATGAACATCTATAAGTTTAACTTAGAAATTTTACTAGTTCGACTCCCAAATTTTATGAGTTCGACTCCGAACATCTATAAGTTTGACTAAAAATGTTTACTATTTCGACTACGAACATTTATGAATTCGACTCTGATATTCAATAAGATGGACTCTGAACATTTACTAGTTCAACTCTGAACTTCTACAAGCTCGAATCCGCACTATGTATGTTCAGATTCTGAACTCTGGAGAAACCAGACTCTGAATTTTGTTTGAAATTTAGACTCCTTATTTCTACAGAATTCAGGTTCCGAATTCCTATAAATCAAAATCTGAATATCCTTTTATTATAGACTCCAAAATTCAATTTGGTTATACTCTGAACTTTTATTTGCTAAAATTCTGAACTTAAATATTGTTTTTGCATACACATGTTTTGTTATAAAATTATGTTGTCCATTATATTTCGAACTAACAGTTGGTTGAGTGACAAGTGTCCAGGTCCCTCCAAAATTTAAGGAAAATTGACTATTGGAGGAGGGAGCTGACCGTTTCAACTAGGCCTATATGTACAAGCTCATGTGAAAGAGCTCATAATCGAAATTGATCAATCTAGAGGCCACATGCTGTTAAGATTATTTCTAGAGAGAGAATATTTTCATGCCTTGTTCTTACTGAACTACTCGTTCAGATTACTTTGTGAGATTCTGAATGTTGGTGATTACATTCGAGGGCTTTCGGGGATAGGAAGATAGAGGTTCTGACTACCTTGAAGTTCGAGGGCTTACTTGTTGATGAAGCCATAGGTTCCAACTAACTTGACGTTGAGGGCTTGCGGGGATATCAATACATAGACTCCAATATTCATATCGATATCTTACCTGGGAGTGGGTAAGACAGAGTTTCTTGAATGTATAAATCAAGGGAACTTTATTTAAGGTTGTTGGATACCATTTTCTTTGGGTTATAAGATCTATATCTTGTTAATTGTTTTTGTAACATGTTTTTCCGTTGCATTTTGTATTGTTTATATTTCCTTGAACTTGTACTCTGATTCATTGAGATTATATATGCTTTAAGGTGTAATCTCATATCATAAACATTGGTTAAGTTGCAGTTTTCCAGAATCATATTTTCGGATCCATCTTTTCGGATCCATATTTCCCGAATCGATTTTTCAGAATCACATTCCAGATTTAAGCAAGTGTGAAAAACTAGAAGTTTATAACTTCATACCTTGTTCCAATTCTTCAATTAGTGTTACAGGTGTTGTGAATTTTTTTAGTTTAACTTTTTTAATCTTAGATCTTTCATTGTTTAAGTAAATTTTAAAGTGTACAATTCAACCCTCCTCTTGTATATTGAGCATCTACATCAATATTTTGATCCTTCAACTGGTATCAGAGGAGGTATCTAAAATACTTATACTCACATATAAATTTTTCCTTGCTCAGTTTTTTTATCAATATTTTCCGTGCTTAGGAATATTTTCCTTGAATCAGAACTTTTGTTATTAACAAGTTTATGTGTAGAATGATTTTCTTAAGGTTGATTGGTTTTAATGTTGGTTCCATCGACAACCTAAATCCTACAAGACCACCAGTTTTTTATGGAAATTATTATGACTATTGGAGAGATATAATGAAGACTTTCATTATCAATACTAGGGTAGATAACTTTTTTATGCTTACAGTATGTTATAAAATTCCTGATAAGAAAGTAAGTTCTTTCACAAACCAATAGAAGCATGATTATTAATTAAACTATAAGTTATGCAATAATCTACTATGTTCAATGAATATGAACATATATATACAAATTTCATCATGTAAAACAACTAACTGTATATAGAAGAAATTTGAAATTACTCATTTTGGTACATCCAAATTCATAGAGACACGAAGAGCTATGCTGAGAGCAGAATATCATGGTTTCAATTTTCATTATGGAGAACCTATTTGTAAGGTTCAACAAAGGTTCATGAGTATCGTAAATAGCTGACAATATATGGGAGATAAAGGTTTGGATGATGAAGCTCTTGAAGAAAATATTATAGATATTATGCCCAATTAGTGGTAATCAATGAGGACATAATTGATGAGAATAGGAAGGTTACTCAAATTTCCGTAGATGAGCTATTTGGAACTCTTCTCCTACATGAAACAAGAATGATGAGGGCTGCTGAAAACATAAAAAAGAAGAATGGGAATGGTACTGTTGATTTTACTACAACATCAAATCACATGATAGAAAATAATCCTAATAGAGTAACTAGATCAATGTGTAATAAGATTACTATCCAATCCTAATCTAGTGAGAGTGAAAACCAAGAGAATGAGTTAGCAAATCCTTCTTAAAGGATGAACAAGATAACTGGTCAATGAAATTTCCAATCAAGGTATAAAAAAATGTAAAGGAAAGGTAAGAAAGATTCAGAGGTCACACGCTATGAATGAAAGAGAAGTGGACACATATGACCTGATTGCCCAATTCGTATATAGAATGAAAGAAAAGAGAGGCATTCTGAAAGGAACCAAAAGATGTTTTACAAAGCTAATGATAAGAAAATTATGAATGCTAATACTATATGGATTGATAGCTGTGGAGACTCTTCAGAAATTGATTCTTCAGAATATGATTCATTAGCTCAAAAGACTTAGGGATTTATTGCTAATACGTCTTTTCAACATACATGTCTTATTGATAAGGTACACTTTACCGAGGCTCTATCGAATATATCCCTTGATAAGAACTACTATTCTGAAAATAGTACTTCTATTGATGATACTTCATCCGTAGAAAATGAAGAACCTTTATATGAAGAAGAATCTAGATTTTCCAAGTTACTTGAAGAAAAAAATTGTAAAATTTATAAGAAATGAGACAAGGAAAATACTAGGGAAGAAGTTATTAAAAAAGATATTTCAGATCTTTCTTCAGATCATAAAGATAAAAAAGATATTTTAGAAAAAAAATTTAAAGACCATGAGAATGAAAATTCTGATAAGGAAGAACTTTAAAATGATCGTAAGAATGATATTTCAAAAATTAAAATTTTTTAGGAAAAATCTAACTTTAAGGAAATGATTCCTAAGGATAGAAATTTAGTCATTAGACTAAAATTCAAAAAAAAATTCTCTTCAGAAGCTCCTTGAAAAATTTACCCTTGGGAAGGAAATTTTTGACAAGATGTATTCTCAAATTAAACCTCATGGAAACATTACTGGAGTAGGTTATACTCACCAAAAACCAGTTTTCAAAAACAACTATTTTTTTCCTTCTAAAGACCCATTTTGCACTAAGTGTCAAAGTGGTGGGCATTGGAAGAAAAAAATTTCTTTTAATAAAGTTCAATATCTTGGGTTTCATAAAGCTTATTTCTCTAAAAAATGTGGATACCCAAAATTTGGTTATCTGAAAAACTAAGATCCAAACATGTTTGAATTCTGAAAGTCAAATTCTTTTCTTATTTTCATGAAAATAGGGAGAGTGCCAACAAAAACACTTGGTACATGGATAGTGGATATTCCTGGCACATGACTGGTAACAAAAACTATTTCGTAAATATTATCAAGCTGAAAGGAGGAAAAGTAACTTTCATAGATAATGCTCAGAGAGAAATTTTAGTTATAGGTAATATTTTTATTCTTGGGAAAACATTGATTTCAAATGTTTTGATTGTAATGGTTCTTAAGCACAAACTCATTATCATAATTTAATTATGTGATGAAGGATACCTTGTGAATTTTAGGAATGATAAATGCTTAGTACACAATTCCATGGAAGATTTTATTCTCTCTGCCAGTAGGCAAGAGAATGTTTACACATTAAACATATACGACCTTATGTCACAACATTTACCTTTCCTAAGTGCAATGGAAGATTTTTCTTGGTTATGTCATAGAATACTAGGTCACTGTAACCATAGAAACTTATGTAAACTATTTTAGACGAAACAAGTTAAGGATCTACCAGATCTTAGATTTGATTCTTCTAAAGTTTGTGATCATTGTAAATATGTAAAACAACATAAAAATAGTTTTAAATCAATCAGTGAATTCTAAAAAACTAATGCATTGCAGTTGGGGCACATGGATCATATTGGTCCAACACAAAATGGAAGCATTGGAGGAAAATACTATGTGTTTGTTCTAGTTGATGATTACAATAGATTTAAATTTGCATATTTTATAGAAAAGAAGTCTGAAGATTTTTCTTATTTCAAAAGTTTTAGAGCCCAAGTTAAAAATGAGAAAAAACATCCACTAAAAACTATTCATTGTGATCATGAAATTCTGATTTTGAAACTTTTTGTAGTAGAAAAGGTATTACTCACAAATTTTCAGCACCTATAACTCCTCAACAAAACGGTGTAGTTGAAATACGAAATAGAATTCTTCAAGAGATAACTAGAACCATGTTGAGTGAATATTCTATAGCTAGAAATTTTTTGGCTGAAGCTGTAAGTACTGCTTGTTATACTATAATTCAAGTTTTGATTAGACCTTTTCTTAATAAAAATCATTATGAGTTATGGAATGGTAGAAAACCAAGACTTTAATACTTTAGGGTTTTTGGTTGCAAGGTATTCATCCTGAATAGTAAAGATTGTCTACACTAATTCACACCAAAATCTGAGGAATTTATTTTCTTAGGCTACTCCACAACTTCTAAGCCCTATATAGATTTCAGCAAAAAAAAATTATGCTATTGAAGAAACAGTGCATGTAAAATTTGATGAATCTGGTCGTTTTTTTTTCAAACCATCCAAACCTACATCTTCGGATGTATTTTAGAAAACTGATTTTATACCTTTTTTAGAAGATCCTTCTGATAAGGAAAATATTCAACAAGATACTTCTGAATCATTTACCCTAGAAGACTTTCTACCCTATGTTGATGAATAGGTTTTACAAAACCGAAGTCAGGTTTTTCTAAAGAATCATCCCAGTGATAGTATCATTGATGATGTCAAGGAACCTGTATGGACTAGAAGTTCTTGGAATAATTACATAGAACATCTATCATTCCTTTCTCAATTAGAACCAAATAACATTGATTAAGCATTAGGTGATGATGATTGGATCAAAGCCATGCAAGATGACCAAAATGAATCTAAAAGAAATAATGTTTGTCCCTTGGTTGAAAGGCCTAAGGAAACTTCCGTTATTGGAGAAAAATGGGAAATTAGAAATAAGTGTGATGAAAATGGAGTCATTGTTAGAAATAAATCTAGACTAGTTACTAAAGGCTATATTAGCAAGAGGGAATAGAATATGAAGAAGCCTATGATCCAGTATCTATACTTGAATATATTTGTATATCACTTGTCTTTGTAGCATTATTCAATTTTAAACTTTTTCAAATGGATGGGAATTGTGCTTTTCATAATGGTTATGTTCAAGAGGATGTTTTTGTTGAACAACATCTTGGATTTAAAGATACAAAACATCTTGATCATGTTTTTAGACTTACCAAAGATTTTTATGGCCTTAAACAATCCCCAAGAGCCTGTTATGATAGACTTACAGGATTTTGGCTTCAAAATAACTATGTTAAGGGAAATGAAGTTCCCACCCTTTTTATAATGAAAGATAAGAAAAATATTTTGATTATTCAAATTTATGTTGATGACATTATATTTTTTTCAACTTAGAAATCATTAACTAATTCCTTTGCAATTCTAATGAAATATGAGTTTGAAATGAGTATGATGGGTGAGTTAACATTTTTCCATGGTTTTCAAATTTCTCAAAAACAAAAAGGAACCTATAAATCTCAATATAAGTACATTAAAGATATTCTTAAATAGTATGGATTTAATAAAACTAAAAGTATTTTTACTCCAATTGGTACCTCAAACACACTTGATCTTGATGATACTGGGAATCCAGTAGATCAAACATCTTTTATAGGTATGATCGGGAGTCTACTTTACATGATAGCTAGTCCTCCAAACATAATGTTTTTAGTATTCTTATGTGCAAGATATCAATCCAATCCTAAGAAATATCACTTATAGGCAGTGAAAACAACTTTTCGCTACATAATGGGAACAATGGATTTGGGACTCTTGTATACATCTGGGAATGATTTTGTTTTAAAAAGATTTTCAGATACTGACTTTGGTGGATGTAGAATGGATAGAAAAAGTACATCCATAACATGTCATTTATTAGGAGATTAATTAGTTTCTTGGTCCTACAAGAAGAAACACTCAGTATCCCTCTCCACTACTGAAGCTGAATATGTAGCAGCTGGAAGTTGTTGTGCTCAATTGTTGTGGATGCAACACACACTCACATATTATGGATTGAGTTTTACTAAGACTCAAAATTTTTGTGATAAAACAAGTGCCATTTCCCTTAGTAAAAACCCTGCACATCACTCTCTTGAATAGAATATAGATATTAGGCATCACATGCTTAGTGATCACACACTAAAAGGATATATCATTCTCCAGTTTAGCAGAATGCAAGATCAACTTGTGATATTGTCACAAAATCATTACCTTCCGATAGATTTGAATACATTAAACAGAAGTTAGGAATGATAACCACGAGTTAATCCTTATTCATTAACTTCTTGTTTGAAAATTCTCTTTACAGTAATAAACTCATTTTCATAGGGGGAGTACATTTTCATGTTAGCATAATCAAAATTTCCGTAGTAAGTTTTTTTGAAAGCTTTTATAATTTCCGTAGTCAGTTTTTTTTTTCAAACTGTTTTAACTAAAATTTTTTGTAACATGTTTTTCAAAATTATCGGAACTGAAATTTTCGTAATGAAATTTTCGGACTGACAATTATTGTAATGAAGTTTTCATACTAATTTTTTTGTAATGATGTTTTTCGTAATTTTTTTTTCTTAGTCAAAATTTCCTTAAAAATATTATTACTAATTATGAACAATATTTCTAGCCAATCTGAAAGGTACGACTTCCTTACGTAAGTCTTTGTAATAATTTTTTACTTGCTGGTGTTTTCTTATGGGTATTAAATTTTTTCGGATTCTAGTTTTCTTAAATCCGAATGTTTTTCTTAAAACCGCAAATGACCGAAGTCAAGTTTTCTTTGTGGTTTGTATCTCAACCGTCAGATAAAATCTCAATGTATCTCAATCGTTCAATCAACCGTGGAAACTGAACCATCGTTGCAACACCTATATAAAGGGGACCCTGAGAGTCGTCCCACATCGGGTTTTCAAAGCATTCGTGTCTCGAAGCCCTTCCTCTCTTCTTAAAGATCGTTCCGATCATTGTCAAAGCCCATTCCGAATCTTCCAGAACTCTTCATTCTAAATGTCAACTAAAGATATTTCTCAAGATATGTCAACTACATAGCCAATCTCAATGTTGATAGTTTACATGGATAGGTTAGTGCATCCGAGTTTCTACAAGTATGATTCACTTATATTTAAGAATATTAGATTGAATGGATGCGAACATGTTTTCTTATCATAATCAGTGAAACATGATCCGGTTTATACAGATTTACTTGTTGAGTTCTATGAGTCTGTTTCCTTCCTTGAGGACGATGGCAGAGAGTTCTTTTCATTCAAGTCTTATTAGAAGACTTACAAATTTTCCTAAACCAAGGCTGCAAGTTTGATGGGTTTATCATATGAAGTTCAAGTAGAGTTTTGTTCACATAAGATTATTGATGAGTGAGGAAGTTTCAAAAAAGTGAATGAATTAAAATGTCTTGGACTTAAATATTCCAAGACTGCTAAGATTTCTCATCTATCTCCAAATAATCGAATTCTACAGTTATGGGTACAATGTTTTTTTCTATCAAGAAGGGGTGATAAGGATAATCTCAAGAAGAGAGATATTTGAGTCCTAGATTTCTTGGTAAATCTAAGGAAGATAAATCTGATGAGGAATGTTTTGATTACAGTTAAGAATATCAAATAAGGGAATTTTAAAGCTCATATCATTATGTATTCGGTCCTGATTTCAAAACTTATCATGAGATGTCTTGATTCATTCAATGTTTCTTGCACTTACAAGCAAAGAAATTTCAAGGTAATGTTTGTTGTTGATGATACATTAAAGAGGGTGAAAATGGGTTTTTCTGATGAATCCTGAGAATTCTACCCTTTACTAGAGGGAGAGGCTGAGACCATTCCCGAAAATGTGGAGAAGGGTGAACCCGTGATGAAATTCACTAAGAAGAGGAAGCTTAAGGAAGTGGTTGTTGAAGACAAAACCCCCAAAGCTATGGAAACTCAGTCTGCACCTCCTAAGCCGAAAAAATGGAAAGAATATCCAGATGAGGCGGCTTCTATATGGAGAGAAGACAAAGGGAAGATGAAAGAAGGGGATCTACAGTTTGGATTTGACCCTACTGAGGCTAAGGCCTTAAAAGAGAGAGCTGCAGATGAGTTAGAAAAACAATCAAAAGAGAAAAGGATGAAGAAGAAGATGTTAGAAGAATATATTTTTCAATATATTTTGAAAGTAACTGAGATGGCTTCTGAGATGATTCCCATTCCAGAAACCATTTTTATACAACCAACATTATTAGAAACTCCAGGAATGAACTATATCAACCCGGAAAAGTATAAGGGTAAAGAGGTAGTTGAAGGAGTAGAAAAAGAATCTCGTGTAGAAAAAGAGGAAGAGGTTGTTGAATAAGAAGAAGAAGAATAAGGAAGTGATGATATCGATGACTTGATCAAACAAGTAGAATATTATCAAGAAAAGGTTGAATCTGAAAAATTAGTCACTCATGTAAAGGGAGTTGAGAAATAAGGTTGGAAGGATGATGATAAGAAAGATGAAGAGAATGAATATGTTTGATATGAGGAGGAAGAATCCTATGAGAGGAATTTTCTTGAGGAAGGAGCAGAAAAGGGGAAAATAGATAAAGAGCAGATTGTTTAACTATCAGAAAATGAGGAAGAGTCCCCAGATGATCAACCATTTCTGAAAATTGATCAAGGGAAGCAAGTGCTCATGGATACACCAATAAAAGATATCATCAGAAAAAATGAAGTTGGTGGTTTTTCTAAAAATAAGTCGGTTCATTTTTAAGAAAAGAAATCTTCAAGAAAGTTATATGATTCGGCGTCATCAGCACATGGTCATGACTTTGTTTTTGAATCCTTGAAAAAGTTGGTGGATACCATTATGATATTTCCCACTATAGACTCCAAATGCCAGATGTTGCAACATAGTTTGAATCAGAAATTAGAATCATTATCTATGGTGATGGATTAGTGTGTGATGATTGAAGCCGGCCATAAACATTTCCTTATCAACTATGATGTGCACAGGAAATCATGCAGCAAAATCACGTTGTGTTCTACGAAATTTGAAGAAGACATCGCTGACTTTGATCATTTTCAGAATGAGGTAATAGATGCCTTTGACACCAAGGATAACAAGATTAAGAATCTACATGATGATCTAATCATTCAGAAATGTTCTCGGAATAAACAGGTTAGAGATCTAAATGGTAAGCATAACTAGTTTGCTCAGAACTGGAAAGGGGAAAGAGATTTCAGATAGTGTTTATAGAGAAGCTGGAAAAGAAAGATGAGTTACTGAAGATGTAGGAAGAGGCCATGAAGGCTTATGCAGAAGTTTTGAAAGCTCAAGATGAATGGAGAAATGCTTTAGAGAGGCAACTTGTGGAGTATCAATGAGATTTGAAGAAACATAAAATGTTGTTTAAGAAGCTAATTACGAAGGAAAATGATGACAAATAAACTCACTCCGATCTTTTGTTGTATTTGTCTTTCCTTGTTAAATTTTTTCAACTCAAATGATATTTTTGGTTGGACGTATCATGTATTATATACAAATGATTAAGGTACTCTATATCTTTTCCATTCCCTTAAATTCTTTTTGAAAATCACAATGGGGAGAAGGAAAAATAATTAATCAAAAGAGGAGAAGGAAATATTTATAATGATGAAAGAAAAATTTTTATGTAAAGATATCCTTAAAGAAAGGATGAGTTTCTCATTACGAAGTTTTTCCCATTATAATAAAAACTCCACTCTGGAAATTCATAATAAAATCCTTAGAGTATCAATGCCCAAGTGGGAGTTAGTTGTATTCACTATCATCCATGAACAAAGGGAGATAAGTTTTAATTTCAAAGTCTAAAGAAATTTTTCAAAGACCTTATATTCATTTTCATACGTTTTATTTATACATTCCAAAACGGGGGAGATTGTTGAGCCAATAAGGTTTTCCTTCTGAATTTTCCAATCCTTATTGTCTTAAAAATCACAAACTCATTATAATTAAGTAAATCTATAGTTTAGTTCTATAAGGAAAATTTTATTCCTTAATGAAATTTACCCTAACCTAGATTTCCATATACATATCAACATTTTTCTTAAGTGTAAAAATCGGATTCATACCTAAAATCTCGGAATCATATAATTCATAGATATGAAGCATTCTGTTTTAGGATCCGAATTCTGGATGTGAACTATAATGATGTTCCACTCCGAATTCTGGATGTGAACTGCAATAATGTTCCACTCCGAATTATGGTTGTGAACTGTAATGACGTTCCATTCTGAATTCTGGATACAAACTCTAACAATGTTCTATTCCGAATTCTGGACTCCAATCTTTTACTAGTTCGACTCTGAACTTCTATAAGTTTGACCCCAAACATTTACTATTTCAACTCCGAACATCTATAAGTTTGACTATGAACATTTACTAGTTTGACTCTGAACTTTTATGAGTTCGACTCCGAACTTCTATAAGTTCAACTCCAAAATTTTACTAGTTCGACTGAAAACTTTTATGAGGTTCACTTCGAACTTCTATAAGTTCGACAATGAAATTTTATTAGTTCGGCTCCGAACTTCTACAAGATTGACTCCGAACTATGTAAGTTCAGATTCTGAACTTTGGTGAAACCAGACTCTGAATTTCCTTACAAATTCAGACTCCAGATTTCAACAAAAATCACGTTCTTAATTCCTATAATGCAGAATCTGAATATCCTTTTATTATAGACTCCAAATTTTATTTTGGTTAGACTCCAAACTTTTATTTTCATACATTACAATATTCAGTTTTGCTTATACTTACACATGTTTTTTTATAAAATGATTTTATCCATTCGGTTTCTAACTGACTGTTGGTTGAGTGACACTTGTGCTTGTCACTCTGAAATTTAATGAAAATATGACCATTAGAGTAGGGATCCAACCGTTTCTATCGGGCCTATAAATAGCATCTCATTTGAAAGAGCTCATAACCGATGTTGATCAATCTAGAGACCACAAGCTATTAAGGTGATTTTTAGAGAGAGAATCTTTTCATGCCTTGTGCGTACTGAACTTCTCATTCTGATTTCTTAGTACGACACCGAATGATGGTTATTATATTTGAGGGATTCCGGGGATAATAAGACAGAGGTGCCGACTACCTTGATGTTCAAGGGCTTCCTAGCTAAGGAAGACAGATGCTCCAACTACCTTGAATTTGAGGGCTTGCGGGGATAGAAAGACAAAGACACTGATCGTCGTATCGAGGGATTTCCCGGGTGTGGGTATGATAGACTTTCTTGAATGTATAAATAAAGGGACCTTTATCCAAGGTTGTTGGATACCCTTCTCTTTCGGTTAAAAGATCTATATCTTGTTACTTTTTTTTACATGTTTTTCCGCTTCATTTTTTATAGTAAGGAAAGTATAACCTTATTATATTTCCTTACAATTGTACTCTGATTCATTTAGATTCTATACTCTCTAAGGTATAATATAATATTTTAAACATTGGTAAAGTTTTAGTTTTCCAGAATCATATTTCTGGATCCATCTTTCCGGATACATATTTCCAGAACCAATTTTTCAGAATCACTTTCTACATTTAAGGAAGCGTGTAGAACTAGATGTTTATAACTTCATACCTTGTTCCAATTCTTCAATTGGTGTTAGAGGTGTTGTGAATTTTCTTTGATTAACTTTGTTAAACTTAGATCATTCCTTGTTTAAGGAAATTTTAAAATGTACATTTCACCCCCATCTTGTATATTGAGCAGCTACATCGTTATTTTGATCCTACAAGTTTTTCCCAATATCTCACATGAATTCACATAGTGATTATTTAAATCTCATTAAATTACTATTAATGATGATATCTTTGGTTCCCGTACCAATGAAATCATATTATGTCTATAGTGGAGTAATTTTTGCTTCGTATTCCCATTTTCCAATAGCTAATGGCCTTTACCATGATTGTTTTTTATGTTAGATCCATAGTCAAAACATTATGATGGTAATAAAGTTCATCCTCCCATCGATTTATCATTGGATAATGATTAATATTAGGGACCCTTTATATATATGAATCATGTTCATGAAGATCATTTTCAGTTACATATCGATGTGGATTCTAGTTACTTACACAACTTCTATCTCAACTAGGAAGCAGCCTTTCACTGTAGTATATTGTTTACCGGGCATGTATTGGCTTCTCTGGAGACTTTGTGTTTTTGGGAAACTATATTTTCTTCCACATTAGAGGGAATATAACATGTGTAAAATTAATAATAGAACCCATATCTTCTCATTTCAATCATGATTTACATGACACCAAAGGAGTATGAATTCCATGGATTTTTACATCAAGAATCGAATTTTCCCATGATGTAGCGGTTTTTATATGTTCATAAGTTTTACATATCATGGATATGGATCAAAATTTATAGTTTCCAAGGTTCATGGTATTATAATAAACAATTTTGAATATTTTAATAGGTTTATTGACTTTTTAAGACAAGATTGGTGGACTATAAAACCCCACGGAAGATGAATCAATGTTTTGGATCAGAACTCCACAAGGAGGAGGATACAAGAGGTGTGTTACATTGAAGTAAGATGTCACAACTAAATATTTTCATATTAATTAGAATGAACCACGAAGCTGGATCTATAATGGATGGATTAAAACTCCATTTTTCCCCAAACCTGGTGTGTTGTATTTTTTTATTTTTATATATTACATTTTTGGGGTAAATTATTACAATTAATTATATTATTATTATTATTATTTATTATTTCATTTTTCCTTTTATATTTATTATTTCATTTTTTTCTACCTTTTTATATCTTCATTTGTCCCTGGTGTGTCACGTGATCCCTCACCCCTCACCTCTCTATCCATGTACCTCCCTCCCATCACGTTGAACACCTCATTTACCGACATTCCAGTCGCGTTGGAAACCTCCTCCCCTGAGCCTACCAATTTATTCACCAATATAAAAGGAAAAGGACACCCATACCATCATATTTGGTCTCATCCTTGATCTTCTTAAATGGACACACATCCCCCCTTCTTCCTGAACTCCCATCTGTAGCTGTTTCCACCCAAATGTTTTTTGGATTTCTATTCAAAACCTCATTGTGAGTCCTCTCCTTCCACATATTGTTCTATTGGCCAATTTTTCTATTACCCATCACCCCTCATAGGTTCTTCTGAAAATATTATCTTATGGTTAGATCCATTTTTTTTCTTCCAATACTATTCAGTAAAACAGATTTCTCCGGACCACTTTGTGTGAGGTTCAATGTTCACCACTGAAGGTGATGTTGATTCACATATTTTGGGTCCATTGTTTACATTTTAATGTAATGGTTTCTAATTTTATTTTTCTTCCAACCTATACATTATGGTCTATGATGTTTTTTGTTTTCATAGCATGTTTTTTGTTGTGTGTTGGTCTAATTGGTTTGGTTTTGAGTCACTTGTACAAGGGAGACACGCCTTCATTTGGATAAGTACGTAAATATATACATGTACGTTTTCTTGTTGTGTGTAGATTCATCCACGACATTGAATTTACATGTATGATGATAGGTGAGAATATTTTTATATATAACAATGCATACACAAGTGAGACGAGACTAGTATGTTAAAATATTTATACTTGTAAGGACCCCCATGCACATGTTCATTGGCCATGTTAATAAATGTGTAGGGTCTATGATTCAATAAATGTATTCAAAGGAATATATGATTAGTGAAGGAGTAAAAACTTATTTTTAAATCGCCAAGATCCATGGTTGACGATTTAGTTCCACATTGAGTTGGGTTCCCTATGACTTGACATTAATTAGAATTTCCATAATTTCTATTTATTTTATTAAAAATAAATTTTATTTTTATATATTAAATGAATATAAAATATATACATATATATATATATATATATGTAAATAGTTGTGGTTATTCAAATGTGATTTCATTGATGTTTTTAACATAAAGTGGGTATTTCAAATGATCTATGGTCTTTCCGTCAATTTCGTTTTGAAAGTGAACTTTTATGTCTATTTTCCAAGGATGTTCCAAAGTGATTTCAAAAAATGGTTACTTTTGTAAATGCATGGTCAATGTGTAGATAGATTTTCATAAAAGGATTGTTTCATTTTTACATGTGGTTATATGTTGTAATTAAAATTATAGAAACATGGTTGTTTAGTTAAGCTTTGAAACTATTTTGTAAACATAATAATGTTGGGTTAATATGTTTATAAAATGAAATTATTTCTAGTAAATAATAATGTCATTTGATATTATATGAAAAGTTTTGGAAAAAAAGTATAACTTCTATTGAGACATTCCCCGTTTTTTTATAAAATGTTGTGTTTGTTGAATATGTGGATTGTGATATTTTCCTATTAATGAGGATAGTTCATATTTGTGTGACCGAAAAATGGGGTATTCTCTCAAGGAGGGAGATTAGTATTAAGGGGGTGCGTGTGTTTTTCAAAAATGAAAATGTTATGTTCATGTCTGATAATTTTATGAAAACACAGTACCACATGAAATATACCACATGGGAATCCCATGGTGTCAAGGTGGGTGGACTTGTACTAGTATTCTAGATGATCCAAAAGTTGGTCATCTCAGTTTTGTCTAGTAGGATTGATGATTAAAAAAGATACTAAACATTCAAATGATTGGGACCACAATATTATGGTTGTGTTCCCTACTAGGGGATCATTCACAAGAACAATGTTTATTGTGGGTATTATTCCATGTTGCCCTGAGTTAAGTGGTCTCTAGGGTATCTCTTTCGCTAATTACCTATATGGATTTCCCATGGTAATCGCTTGAGACAAGATGCTTTTGATGTGATTTTCATTTTATTTTTTCACACATGATGTTTCATTAGTGAAAAAACACATCTTAATCTAAATTGATTTCTTTTCATTTAGAAATGTTAATTCATGCTTGGGAAGTATTATGAAAATGTAGTGGAATAGAAACACATTACATACAAAAGTAAACTTGTGACTTGATATAAAAAATAATGAAACATTTATTTTCATATGTCTTATTTATAAATTACCATGATTGAGTTCCATTATAAATGAAATGTAATCTGGATTCGTTGCTATTGGGAATTATTACAGAGCATCTTGATGATCAGGCCTATTTTTTTTTTACTTTTATGTTATTCTAGTTTGTATGTCTCCTGGCTCTAGTGTGGTCTTGTGTTCCATGGTGAACCCTGGGGTCACATGAGGTATGTTTTTCAAATAGGTGTTTTTGTTTTTTCTTGTAGTATTGTATCTATATTATTTTGTTTATATTCAGTTATCTTTCTTTTGTTTATTGTCCAAATTGTTCCCAACTATTTAATTTTGATGGTTGACACTAGTTTACATCCCATGGAAATCCAAAACACCTTTTGAGCCATGTTGCGGACATGCTTGAATGACCAGTTCTGGGTTGACCAGGTTAGTTCATTTCAAAATTATATCAGGTGAGGTTGGATAATCCCCTTTCATGATGTACAATAGTTAGGAGTTAGGATTTTAATAATCATAGATGAATATCTCGGGTAGGTTCTGGATAACCACCTATTCGGAATGACCATTTAATTAATAAGGTGGTGCGGGTTGGTCTTCCCTTGAAGTCCATCCCTAGTTCTCAGTTTTCATCATGGTCCTTAGTCTTATTTGGGGAATTTCTGTATTGTTTTTTACTCAGTGGTGATTTCAACGGCTTCATCGTTGTTCTGATTGGCTTGAAAGTCATGTTCAAACTATGAAATTTCATTTTTTGACTTCTTATGTGCTCACTCAGTTGTTACATGGTCTGCCAAACTATACGACCAATCAATGTGTAGCAGTTGTTTATTTGAGAATATTCAATTTTTATTCATTGAGTTAATTGGTTTTTCATGGATGTTCATGGTGTGAGTTTCAGTTAGTTTTGTGGGGCATTTCGTTTATTGTAAAATTGATTATCTTTCTTTTCAAATTAGATTTCCAAAATGAAAATATTTGTTTTTTTGAAAATATAGTATGATTTTTTCAGTATGGAATGTTTTTCAAAAAATGATTTTAAATCAAGATTTTTTTTATGAAAAGTGAAATTTAAAAAATGTTTTGGAACATGTTTTGGGGTTTTGGAAGTTATTTTGGAATATAAAATTGGTCTTTCTAGGAAACCAAAATTTTGAGATGCTTCATTCATGGATTTCAAAAGATGTCGTCAAAATTGATTTTGAGTTTTAGAATTTGGGATGAAATTTTAGTTTTTGATGTGAAACGTTTTTGTTTTTATTTGGTATTCCTATGGATTCCCACAAGAATGTATGCAATTAATTAGATGTGTATATTTGTTGTTATACATGTATGGGTTACCGAGTTTTCATGAGAACATATGAATGTGTGATTTCATGTAATACCATTGATGGGTGCTCAGTTTTCAAGGCTAGATTGATTCTAAAAGAATTTTTTGTTTAGTGATGTTCTGGGATGATTTTTAAACAAGCAATTTAAAGTAGTAAAGTGGGGTTTCAATTTTTTTTACCATTTGGATGGATTTGATATGGGATGGTTATGAATATGGTCATTCGGGAAATAAGTGTTTAGGCTTGGTTAGTGATGTTTCTTTGGTATTATTTTGATTGATATTTTATTTGGCTACCTCTTGATTTTTTGATGTATTTGTCAATGGTCTCGATACTTGTTTTTGAGCTAGTTTTTCATGGATGAAAAGAAAAGTTGAGTTTGAGATAATGAATTACTGTTAAATTCGGAGACTTGTTTTTTATGTGATTCAGGTTTCTTTTTTGCTTCTTATTTAAAGAATGCAACCGAGAAATGTATAGTGGTTTCTGAGGGGTTATTTTTAGTGGATAGTTTTACCTAGACCCCCAATGGAGTTTTGGGGTTAATTTCCTTTCATTATTTATTGTTTCCTCTATGTTTTTTTAGATTCGACAGGGGTTATAGTGAGGTTCGAGGAAGTTGGGTGTTTCTTAGGGTCTTTAGATACTCGAAATGTTATGAAGATAAATTTGTCATGGTTTCGTATGGAGAGTCATGTTTGAGATAGATAATGATGATTTATACATTATCTTTGTAAACAAGTGTCACAATGAGTGAACTATGACAAATGAAAATCTTATTTTTCATGGTTCTCATAAATGGTTCCCAATATGGTGTAGATGGAGAACCGGAGTCATATGTTCTTGGCATGTGTCATTTTCCAGATCCTATTTCTCATCCCTATGACCACACGATTTTCTGTTTCCAATGCAGTCGATTTGGACACTCAATGTTTTTTTCACAATCTTTTGAAGACCTTTCACCAATGTTGTTGTTTTTTCACTTGTGGAAGTCTATATGTGGTCATTCCAGAAATGAAGCCTTAGTTGGAGGTTGTTAGTTCTTGACTAGGGTGTAGTAGGTGTATCAATACATCAGTTCTCTGGCCATAGGTGTCTGAGTGAAGCTTGTCACACATTCAAGACGTTGCTAGGTGTGAGGGATGCACGTCCAACCTATTGTCTCTATTGTTGGGTAAATGAATGGTTATGTTTTCACTTCATGTGGTTGTCTGTTTGGGGGGGGGATTGTTTTGGAAGTCATGGAAGCCTCTTCAATATGATTTGAATGGTTGTTCCTTGTTTATGTAATCTACAAAATGTTGAAATTTCATTGCTACAATTCTAAATTCTACTTGATGATTGTTTGGAGACGTATGTGGTTAGGGATATTATTAATCATGGTTTGGCATGGCATTTGTCTGCTATATACTTTGTTTAAATTCCCCTCACTATAGGGATTTTAGGCCGGTCTCTATTGATATTTATCCTTGTGTTTGGGGTCGGCCTGTGTCGGTGGCTTCATTATTGGTTCCCTTGTAATAATAAGTTTCTAATATGGTTGGGAGACCATCAATGGGTATCACAAATGTATTTCTTCATGATGGTTTGGTGTGACTTGGGATGTTAATGGTTCTCACCAATGTTATGGTTCTTGATTTGTTTTTTCATTCACATTTTATCACTTCCTATAACCTTGGATTTTCACACAAACCCACCTCCCTCACCTCTCATCTTGCACACCTCCCTCCCCTAGAGTTCACAACCTCCCTCACCGACCTACTAGTCACGCCAACAACCTCCTCCCCCATCCCACCACTTCCACCAACATTATCCCAAGTGAATGTTTTCAGTACCAATATCATTAGTCCCCTCCTCCCTCTTCTTCCATGATAGCAAGACCCCTTAAATTCTGAGCATCATTCCACCACCATTTCCACCTAGATTTTTGATAATTTATGGTTGAAACCGAACGATGAGTCCTCTCGTTCCCTCTCATTTTTCCATTGTTATATTTTTTTCTACAGCTCATCACCTCTCTTAGGTTCGACTGAACACCCTGGGTTGAGGATTGATATGTTTTTTATTGATTCATCTCATTCTAGGGTGTAGTGCCTCTCTTAGGACCCTTCATTTCAGGTTCAACGTTCTCCACCAAAGGTGATGTGGGTTTGCATTATTTTGGTCTGTTGTAGTTTATTTGAGGTAAGGTGTTATACAACTATTTTGTTTTACACACTCTATATTAGGTTCTTTCCAGGTTTTATGGTTCATATCATGTTTTTTTATACTGCGTTAAACTATTTGGTGTGATTTTGTGTCTCTAGTCGAACATCGACTCACCTGTGTTTTTGTAGTTAAGTAAACATATACACATAGTTTCCCATTTTACGTGTATATTCATACATGTAATTGAATGTATGTGAATGAGGATAAGTGTTCAAATATGTATAAATTTCAATTCATACTCAGGTGAGTTGAGACTGGTATATTCGTATAATCATTCCTACAATGATTCCCAAGAATAAGTTCATTGGCCATGTGAATATATGCATATGGTCAAGGGGGCCTTGTATTTATGTGAATAATCATATTATTATTGGGATAAATTAATATTCTAGTTATAAACAACCATGATCTGAATTGAACATCATTGTTCCACTTTGAGGAAGGTTCTTTATGCCTTGCCCTTTAATTAAAATTTCCATAATTACTTGGTATTATATTGAAAATTAATTTTCTACTTCTACATGAAACTAATACACAATATATATATATGGTTTTGGTTCCTAAAAGGTGATTTCATTGACAGTTTCTATAAAAGATGGTATTTCCAAAGAAGTTTCGTCATATTAAAACTTTTATTGTAAAAGTAAAATGGAATTTTTGTTTTCCTAATAAGATACAAATTGATTTTCGAAATGGGTTTTGGTGTAAAACAAAGGTAAATGGTTAGTTTCATTTTCATAAAAGGGTTGTTTCACTTTTATGTGTGGCTATATTATGTTACTATAAATATATCACATTGTTTGTTTTTTTAGGCTTTCAAAATTTTATGGAAACATAATCATGTTGGTGGATAATGTTTTTAAAATTTAACATATTAATTATAAATAATTAATCCATATGGAAAATTAATAATATTTTATGAAATAGGGAAAAAAAATTGAGGAATTACCCATTATTTTAAAAAATAATGTGTATATTGAAAGTGGGAATTTTGATATGTTCCTAGTAAAGAGGCTTGGGAATTTATGTGTGGATGAAAAAGGGTGATGTGCTCAATTAGGAAAATTGATGGTGAGAGGGTGAGTGTGTTTTTGAACAAAGATAATGATACTTTCATGTATGTTAGATTAATAAAAACTAACCTTCTTTAGAAATAGGTCACATTGGAAGCCCTTGGAATCTGGGTGGGTAGACATGGACTAATACACTAGATGATATAGAAGTGGTTTGTCCTAGTTTCATCAAGCAGGACATATGATCATAACACTAACTAAAAATTACAATGATTGGAAACCACTGGGTTTTGGATGTGCCCCTACAAGTGTCTCATGCGTGGGATTGATGTTCAGTGATGTTACTATTACACATTTCACTATGGTATGAGGTCACTAGGGTCCCACTTGTCCTAGTATCCTCTATTGTTTTCCTATGGATCTTGTTTTATGACATGATTCTTTTGATATTATTTTCATTTCTGTTGTTTTTTACTTGATATATAATTAATGAAAACCCACATTTAATCTAAAATACATACTTTTAATTAATAAGTGTTAATGCATGAATGCGAACTAATTTGAAATGTAGTGGAAAAAAATGCTTCCATTAAAAATGTAAAATTTTGACATGGTTTAGAACTAAATGAAAAAATTATTTTAATATGACTTATTTTCAAACTTGCAAGATTGAGTTTATTTTTAAAGGGAACGTCATAGGGAATCAATTCTATTTGGAATTTCTACTAAGATTCCCACTGCTCATGCCAACATTATTTTTTAGTTTCATGTTCCTATAGTTTTGATCACAAATGAAGCATGTTTGGTTTTGTGTTCTATAGTGACCCATTATTTCACATGAGGTATTTTTTTCTACTTCGTTTATTTTTGTTTCTTCTTCTACTGTTTTTTTGTTCATTTTATATTCAATTATCTACCTTTTGATTATGGGAAAAACCATTCCCAACTATCACATTTTGAAGCATGACACTAGTTTCCAGCTTGTGGGGATCAGGAATGCCCTCTAAGAAATATCATGGACCTGCTCATGTGATTAGTTATAGTTTGACCTTGGATGGATTGTGAGAACTCCCCTAGAGGATGATTAAGGAGGTACGAATTGAGTATGTAATATTTCACACATGAATGATAACCAATTGGTTTTAATGACATGTAGAAGTGGATAAAAAAGGGGTGTCCTTTTGAGGAAACACTATACGATTACCATGTTTGTGATTTATATTCATAATGTCATCATATTTACCTTGTTTGGAAGACCATGATAAATACACACATAGTTATTTGTCGTATTTTTGTGTAGTGTGACATGAATAATATATGTAGATGAAAGTCGTGTAGTAAGGACACTCATGTCACAAAAGGAGCTCGATAAGGGATACTGTGTAGCTTACATGTGGTTGATGTGTGTCTCTAGTAGCTTTATCTTGGTTGGAATAGTGGAGATTTCTAATTGAGCTACCCAAATGTTACTGGGAGTGCTAATGATGTGGATATGTCTCACACGTGGTAGCATCTTTAGTGCCACTATAGAGAAAAAATTATGTGGATTAGGATAATTCTTGGAAGATTCTTGGTTTTTGTAACGAAGAATGAATGTTGTTGATGTGGCTTAGGAATGGGATCATCCAAGGTTCCATGATGGTGAAATAATGATGTTGATAGGGAATACTCATGAAAGGTGCTCAGGTGCCACTCTAGAGTTGCAATGTTGTGTATGGGGATTACACATGTGATCTACCCATCATGAAATCCTCATGATTGGTCAAGAGGGAATCCTACATAAATTTCATGTGGTAATATTTCATTTAAACATCAAGTTTATGAAAAAGGTCAATGGGGATTATGCATTAATTTTCTCATTATTTATTGCACCCCATTTAATGTGGTGATATCAACTTTCTGGTTGGTCGAGGTAGGTGATATGGGCTTCCAAAGAATTAGGTGGCCTATGGTTTTGGATTATAGTTCATCTCATGAATATTACATGAGTAATCTTACACATTACATATAAGTAATATCAACATATTCCCATGAGGAATCCAATGTTTTCATAATAGGGTATACTGCATTTTATAGACATTTAGATAGTTGTAATTGGAATAGTACACTTGATACAAATGTAATCTCTTTCATGGAAAATGAAACATTTTATGTTGTCGTATATGGTATTCTACTATTTGATATCATGTAGTCAGGACTATGTAAATTCAATTCATATCATGGCATGAGGCAACATATGCCTGATTCATTAGGCATACTATTCATTAATGATAGGGTATGCTATAGTTTAATGTTGTATATTGAAGATAATATTTACAAGAGAAGTGTATTGAATCTTGGTAATCATAGAATCCAAGAGTATAATCTCAAATCATATCACGGGAATGGTACCAAGAATATTAAGTTGAATCATGGTATTTTGGGGAGTGCAGATGAATATCTCAACTCATCGTATTCCTAGGATTGATATTGTGTCCATATAAAGGTTAATTAAAAAATATCCTCAACCTATGCCAACACATTCATAGTGAAACTCCCCGTTTTTCAATTGGTCTTGTGATGGTACTGATGTGACTGGGTCAATTTCCAAGGTCCTCAACACGGTAGACATCCTAGCGGGGATATGGGTGTGTATGCACCATGTTATAGACCACAAGGGGTGTCCAAATTTAGTTTTAACCCAACAATGTACTATTCTGTTAAAAATAATAGTTTTCCAAAAAATATTATTAATTCGATGAAAATTTATAATTTGGTGAACAATTTTGATCTGTTTTATGCAACCTTTTTAGTTGTGTGAAAATAGTGTTGCAAAAAAAATGGATAGGAGGTGATATTTTGTTCCTTATATAAGTAATTTTGTTAAAATGTATTCTTGTAAGTCCATTATTGAGTGAAACCACCGTGGTAATTTCACCCATATTTGGGACATGAGGGTTTTTTTGTAGTATGTAACTCAGAGTTGCATGTGTAAGATCTCAAGATAGAGGTACTCTCCTGATTGAGTGATCGATGATGTATATATTGTTGTTTCTACCATGTCCGTAAAAATTACATTTAAATTTTATTGTCATGCAACATTGTACACAAAATACATTGCAATATCTCTCATTTTTGGAAAATTTTTGTTTGACCTCATATTTTATACTATAAATGATTATTTCATGATATTTTTTCACAAATTATTATATTCATACATGCAGCATTTTATCTTTTGCATGCATGTCACATGGTTTCAAGTTCATTCTGAAGGGAATCCAAGTATATTTTCATATCCATTATTGTTTATCAAAATTGTGTATCCATGAATGAATTATGCATTATTTTTTAACATTTTCATGAAATTACTTGAACGTTCCATAATCAACGGCGCTAGCTATTTTTTGTTAGTCTACGTTTAAATGTTCATAAATGCTAATATGTAACTCCATTAGAGCTCCATGACCAGTCAAATTGAAACCAAAAAAACAATCTATTATTTTATATTCATTAAATAAAATTATTATATCACATTCTCTTCTGATTTTTAATAGTTTTAACAATACTAATAGAAAATAAGTTCTAGGGCATGATTAAGAACTGGAGAGAAGATGATGAGTTTGATAAATAATGGAATTAATATTGATGGGCTTGATATGATATGTAGAATAGGTTATGTGGATAGACCCCCAATGTTTGATAGTGATGGCAGTTATCCATAAAAAATTAAATATATTCCATGACTATGATGGTTCACCGCATTTATGACATGATAAGATGGTTCTTCAATTATAGTGATTTCTCTATATAATGAGACATATCTTTTGGATGGATAATGCTTTATTTCATAACTCATGTCTATGATCTATGAAAAGTTGGATATGAACATTGTAATTTATATTTCTAATCTCAAACCCTTACTCATATCTTACACTTTAATATTATCAAATAATGATATCTCTCATGTTCTCCCTCAATAAGACTCTCTCTCACCCATTCATATATTTCCTTTCCAATGTTAAAAAATTATTCTATTATGTAGGCTAAGTTTATGAATAGTTCAAAAGGTAAAGACCATTATAGTAGATTTGTAATATCAATCTAAATATAAGAAAATATTTTACTTAGTCTCCAATGTAACTAAAACATTACGATCCATGGGCATATATTTTAAAATTTAATAAATATTCATCTTAAATGATGTGAAAATTATGTAATTGAGTACTTTTCTATAGTTGGTATCAAATGAATGGTTTAGACAACCATAGAAACTACAATAAAAAACATGAAATAAATAATTAGAGATAATAATATTAATATTTAGAGGGACATGTCTTGGTATATATCTAAGTTTATTTGTAAGGATAATTAAATTAATATGAACATATCCTGAAAATTTTCTGAAGGATAAAGAAATTTTTTTATTTGTAATTAAATATATATCTAGATACTATAAGATGATTTGGAACTAGATTAATTGTAACTATGGATAATAAATTTTAGAATCTCTCATTGAGAGAGAATAAATCAGCAATTTGTGTATGAAATAATATGTTAGACACACATTATTACATAATAAGAGGGTTATTCATATGAAATTTTATAACTAATTGTGAACCATAATTAAAGATTTCAGTAGGAGAAGAATATGAATGGACTACCTTAAAATGAAACATTTATAGTTTTAAAAGAATGTTTAATGATTTCAAAAAACTAGAAATTATTTTTAATGATTATCAAGTATTCCACTATGAATAATATTTCTCACACTATGATTTTTTTTATCTAATGAGATGAACTATATGGAACCGAGTTATCATTGAATGAGATAGATAATGATTTAATGAAATATTAAATATGATATTAACTAAAATGAAACATATTATTATTATTAATAATTATTTATCACAGTATATGATTTAGAACATTAAAAATGGAAAAATATTACAATTATGAAATAATAGAAGAATATAGTGCATTGAGTGTTTGGTTGGTGGAGGCCATGGGGGAGAGATAATAGGACTTCATATAAGTCAATAATGTGGCAAGAAGTACTCAATAAATTTAATCAATGGAAGGATATAATGTTTTATTTGTGGTGATGAATGACATAGAGAAACGAATTGGTGATTAAAATGAATTTTTTATTGAAATGGATGAAAATAATTTATTCCGAAAGGTATCATCAATGAATGAAATATATGTTCAATAAAAAAAGGGATATCCTAGGTGGAAATATATATAAGAGGATTAATAAGGTGGTACATGTATTGGATTTACAATTGATGTTGGTATGACTATAACAGGAATATTTATGGGAGTATGTATAAAAGAATATTATGTCATGACCCGTCCCCCGGTACTCGTGCCAGGACTACCCCAAGCCCACCTTTGATAGGCCAGGGGTTAGCGACTAGCACCAAAGGTATAAATTCCTAAAACTGGTAAGGCATTTCCTTTATAACATGAAAATGTAGAAAAAATAGTACCAGATGGAAGCAAAACAAAAATTAAAACATAATAACCAATAATATAGTATAGAAAGTGAAATGGGGCCATAATACAAGCCCAATAGAAAAATACATGAAAATTAATGTACAGGTACTGGAAAAAGGGGAAAGTAGCTTATGGATCGTTCACTAGGAAATCCTACCTGATGGGTAGGTACATATTGCCTCCACAGCACACCATGTCCGTCCGTCTCCTCTTTTTACAGTCATGTTATGTGATCCACCTCTAGGTACCGTCCAGTCCTGGTATACTCAGCCGCGGTCAGCATTTTACGTCGTCTTCATCCAACACAATGTGGTGTGGGCATAGCCCATGCAGGGTTGAGTATAATGATACCCAATAGGTACCCCTAGACTCTCAAGTTCTCACAAAATCCAACAAGGATAAACCAAAAAGTAAGAGATCAACAGATAACCCCACTTAGGTAAATGCCCATAGATATACCTAGGTTATCAAGCAATCCAAATCAATCATGATGAAAAAACAAATTTACTGCCTCAGCTCACAGAGATATACAAATTTTGTAGAGAGATAGAGATTATCAGATGTAGCCACTGAGTCATCTATTCTTCCAAACCCACGTAGGATCCCAGATCAAATATCAGAACTGTTGAACCCACACAGGATCCATGAAGAGTATATGGAGTTGTCGAACCCATACATGATCCATGAATATTATACAGATCTGTCGAGCCCACATATGATCCAAGAACAGTTGTCAGTGCAATAAAAACCACACAGGATCCAGGAACAGTCGTCAGTGCTATCAAACCCACACAAGATCCACAAACAGTCGTCAGTGCTGTCACACCCACACAGGATCCAGAAACAGTCGTCATTGCGCAACCAGCCATAGGGGTCCGCACAAAACATGTTTGATTCTTGGAGGGTCCACTCCTCAAGCCATGTGTCTATAAATCAACAACCAAGAAGTCTCAATTTTATGTATTCAGAAGATCAATCTTGCCAAAAGGAACCAAACGCGACAGACAGTGGGTCAATCGGACGCTCGGTCTGAGAGTTATTCGCATTTCTATTCCAAGTGCCCGATTGGATTTACGTTCGATCCAACCCGTATTTACCCTAATTGTCTCCAAACATCTACTGGGGTATACCAAAGGAACCATATCCTCCAAGGTTCTCATCTCCATAGACGGTTCGTCAGTCGGACGCTCGTAGCTCATTTTATGGGCCAAATAATTGAAATAGGTCAAATGTGTCTAGGTCCGGTCCCGCCCAGTCGGACCGACCTGGCCCGACCTGGGTCCGGACCGGGGTCTAACCTAGTCCATGTGCATGACCTAGCCAGTTGGTCCAACCCGGTCCATGGTGGAGACCCGACCCGCAAGGGTGGCCTGGCCCTCAAGTGCAGCCCTGTCTGGACTGGGTCCGGCCCAGCGGCCCATGGGGTCCGCCCAGCCGTATCCTGGGTGGAGGTCGGGCCCCCTCGTATCCCGAATGGAAAATAAATTTGGGTGGCTTCCAAAATAGACTCCACATGGTTGTGTTCTATGTCACACGAGACCGAGCGATGGGTCCCACAACTCCCGGCTAGCAGAGCGGCCAGCCTCCTCCCACGCGGCGCAGTTGCGCTGCACCACCTCTGGTGACCCGGCAGCTCACGCTTTCAGTCCTCCTCACAGCTGGCCTTGCGCTGGACACTACTGCACCACTGCGGCCACGGGTCGCGGCCCCCATTGGTTCCACTGTGCGGCGTGGTTTTCTCACGCCTTCCCCGAAAACCTGGCTGCTCGAGTCACTAGTCTTCCTCGCGACTGGGCTTGTGTTGGCCCTCACTGCACCACCACGACC
This sequence comes from Viscum album, assembly GCA_963277665.1. Classification (NCBI taxonomy): domain Eukaryota; kingdom Viridiplantae; phylum Streptophyta; class Magnoliopsida; order Santalales; family Viscaceae; genus Viscum; species Viscum album. The sequence goes on from OY728138.1 coordinate 2,070,877,637, forward strand.
CGTCAGCCATGGGTTACTCCATTGGTCGAGTTCTGGTGGCCCGATTCTGATTCCCGAAGAATCCGCACACTCTTCAGGACATCACCTTCAATCCACAATCAATTTTGACGAGAGTAACTCATTCTAATCTCATTTCAAATTTAGTGTAAAACTCCACAATGGAGGAGGATGCTTCTGGCGGTGTTTGTTTGACCCACACCCTCCATGTTAAGGTGATAGCATGAGGCTTGAAGTTATAATACAAGAAAGAAAATGAGGTATGAGAATAAAAATAAAGTTCTAACCCCTACCTTTGTTCATTGATCATTGATGAAGTCGTAGATAGGATGATGTCGGGTCGTTGTAGGTGAACACGTCCTACATTGAGGAGGTTTCGAGGAAGGAAGTCGAAGTCGGGATCGAGGTCGATGTTCTTTGCCGGTTGGAGTATTCTTCATTGGGAGCCTTCTCCCATGTTCTCCCCACTACCCAGTTCCACCCAAATACAAATTCCAAAAAAAATAAGAGATTATTCTTATCTATTATTTAATCATTGGCACATAATTAAAAAAGATTAAAATTAATTAATTGATGCTCTATTAATTAATGGAGTGTATTTGGCACTATAAAGTGGGTAGCTCAAGGGGTTTGTCCCCACATAATGGGGAGTTCAATAGGTTTCAACCTTGGGTGGTCCCCACCATATAAGTTATGAAGACCGGGTGGGCCCCAGCACTATAACCTCTCATGGGAGGTTGTGGTGTGGTGTTCCCCAACTCCATCCTCCATATGGAGGTTTTAAACATCTAATAAGAATATTTTTACACAACATTATTTATATTTGATTCATTAAAAACCAAAAAAACTATCTTCTATTTCTGAACATCTCCCATCGAGATGAAAGTTTTCTTAAGCGAATATCGGTGCTGCGAATTCAACGGTGCCTTCGTATTTCAAATCCAAGTATCAGGTTAAAATTTATATAAACCCTCCCATATGATTACTGAATGTACCCGATAAAAACATCAAAAATTGATTCCATGCACACTGCGCCTCAGAATCATGCAACGTCATTTTTTGCAGACTCATAAAACTAGCATGTATTTATGAAAAAAAATTCACGGAGATGCCATGTCCTTTCATTCTTTACACATCAGGGATTTATGTCCCCGTAATCTACAACTCGAACTAAGGAAACAAATGGGGGTAATGGGAATGCATCTGAGCCTCCCGTTCCAATGTGCTCTCTAAGAGGTTCTCGTACTGCCAACGAACGCGCACCAAAGGTATCGAACTTCCAAGAAGAACCAGCTCTTATTGGTCATCAATATCCCCTGGAACCTCTGTAAATGACATCCCATCGTCGAAGTCCAGCTCCCCATGGTCGATGATGTCAGAAGGGTAATGAATGTATCTCCTCAGCTGGGATACGTTGTAGACGTCTTGCACCCGGTGTAAATGAGTTAGAAGAGCTAAGTGGAAATCCACCTCTCCAACTCTACTCAGGACCTGAAAAGGTCCAATGAAATTAGGAGATAACTTACCGCCATGGCCAAATCTTCATAAACCTCGTTGGGGTGAGACCCGTAGAAAGACGTGGTCGCTATCCTCAAACTCTAGAGGTCCCTATCTCTTATCATCATATGACTTCTGTCTTCTCTGTGCAGTCTTCTCTGATCCTGGATGATTTCCACCTTATCCATGGTAGCTCGTACCATCTCTAGTCCCATAAGTGCTAACTCTCTAGGCTTTGTCCAACAAAGTGGTGATCTCCATGGTCGACCATAAAAGGCCTCAAAATGTGTCATCCAGATGGTGGAGTGATAGATGTTGTTGTATGAAAACTCCACCAAAGGTAAGTGATCCTTTCAGCTGTGACTGAATTCAAGGAAACAAGTACAAATCATGTCCTCAAGGGTATAAATGGTCCGCTCGGTTTGGCCATCTGTCTGAGGATGGAAGGTGGTGCTCAGACGAATTTGTGTCCTGAAAGACTCCAGAAACCCCTTCCATAGTCGAGAAGTATATCGTGTGTCACTATCGGAAATAATAGAAGAAGGTACTCCATGTATCTGCATAATATTTTGCACATAGAGGCATCCCAATATCTATGCAGATCCTTGCTCTCTAATCCATAGGAAAAGGGTCGACCTAGTGAGTCGGTCAAAAATCACCCAAATCGAGTTATGAACCTTGGATGTATCTGGAAGTCTAGTCACCAAATCCAGGGATATCCCATACCACTTCTAATCTGGGACCTCTATAGGCTGAAACAAGCCTGCTGGTACCTGATTCTCTGCCTTCACTTGCAGACAAGTTTGGCATCAAGAGACAAACTCTGCTACTTCCTTCATCATACCTAGTCACCAGTGCTGACGTCGAAGGTCCTGGTACATATTCGCCACTCTTGGATATAACTCTACATGGGATGTGTGAAAATCCCTCAATAATTACACCTGAAGAGACAATGGCACCACATTATGTCCTCTGAAGAGGATGACGTGCTCCCTACTATTAGAAAATCAATTAGGTGCCAACTATGTGGATATCTGAGCACGTCATGTCTCGCAGTCAGCATCACCTTGTTGTGCCTCCATGACTCACTGAAGAAGAGGGGCAGGGACTGTAAGAGACTAAAGGAAGGTTGTTTCTTCTCTATCCAAAAAAGATATCTATAAAGTGGGCAGCTACTCTATCGCCTCACCTAGCATCCGGATACCAGACCTCCTATTGAGTGCTTCTGCAACAATGTTCCCCTTCCAAGGAGTATAGACTAAATCAATGTCAATGTTCTGGAGGAACTCAAGCCATCATCACTATCTCAGGTTTAGGTCCATCAGACAAAAGATATACCTGAGACTCTTGGGGTCATAGTAGTCTATGAAACGCTTACCCATCAGATAGTGTTTCTAAATCGTCAAGGGGAAGACCACTTTTACTAACTACAAGTCACGTGTGGTGTAGTTCTTCTCTTTCTGTCTCAACTAATGAGAACCATATGTGATCACTACTCACTTATTCATCAGGACACAACCGAGTACGGTCCCTTGTTCTTCATAGTATATTACGTACCCTATTCCCTCCTCTTGAAACCACAAGATGGAGGCACTAGTTCGGCTCTTCCTCAGCTACTAAAAGCTATGATGGTAACTCTATAACCACAAAAATGGTTTCCCCTTCTTTATCAAATCTGATAGTGGTGATGCAACTCTAGTGAAGTCTGGTATGAACCTCCGATAATATCCAGCCAATCCGAGGAAACTTCTTACCTCTGTTACACTCCTGGGTAGCTCCCAAGCATGTTCTACATCAATCTTTGATGGATCTACTGCAACTCCATCCTCCGAGATGCCATGTCCCAAAAAGTAAACCTCTTGCATCCAAAACTGGCACTTGGAAGATTACCATAAAGATGGTGCTCTCGGAGTGTGTCTAATACTGCCTGTAAATGGTAGGCATGCTCCACCTTAGTAGTCGAGTAAATTAGAATTTCTTCAATGAAGACTATGACAATGCATTCGAGGTATGGCTGAAAGATCTTGTTCATGAGTCCCATGAACAGTGCTGGATCATTGGTTATGCTGAAAGGAATAATGAGGAACTCGTAGTGGATGTACCGATATCTGAAGGTCGTCTTCTGCACATCATCATCCTAAACTTTGAGATGATGATAGCCTGGTCTATGGTATATCTTCTAGATCCACTGTGCTCCCATCAACAGATCAAAGAAGTTTTCAATCCTCATGAGTGGGTACTTGTTCTTAACAGTCACCTAGTTCAACTGACGGTATATGAAATAAAACCTGAAGCTTCCACAATCCATATTATCGAATAGAATCGGGGTTGCCCAGGGAGATACGCTCGGTCGGACGAATACCTTATCATGCAAGTCCCTCAGCTATACCTGGAGCTCGCGAAGCTCCACGGGAGCCATCTGATATGCAGGTGTAGATATCGGGGCTGTCCTGGGGTACAAATCAATGTAAAAGACCACCTATCTGTGAGAAGGTAGACCTAAAACATCATCAGGGAAAACATCTGCATACTAGTCTACTACTTTAGGATTGCTCAGATTATTCACATCTACTACTCTGAGGGTATGGCATTCCAACTGATTAGTGGTCAGTTACACCCTCTTCTGATTATGTCTGTTCTGTGCTACAAAAGGCTCCCTTCTCGCCAGTGAAGGTGAACTTGGTCCGATCCGTGCGGAAACACCACACTTTTCACCTAATACAGTCGATCTGAGCATGGACTATAGATCACCAGTCTATACCCAAGATGACTTCATAAGGCCTAGATATTGCTATGAGGAAACCTCATCCAAAGCTCTTGCATCCTATAGTAATCTCACAATGTCAGCACTGGTGTGTGATCATTGAGTCTGCTCTCGTAGGAGTATGTAGCCATAATGATCGAGCCAATGGCTCCGTCAGAATCTCCAAGCTCGGAACGAGGACAATGGAAATGAAAGAGTGACTAGAACATGTGTCTATAAGAACTGCAGATAAGTGGAGTAGAAACAGACTGTAACTCGAATCATCTTTGACGTTCCATGATCATAAGTCGTAGCTTCCTAGAGCTGAGCTCTCTCCTGTCCACCTACTCCCTATGATGCTGGTGGACAACCTGGTGGTGGTGGTGGTAACACCTCGTAACGTTTTCCACTGCTAGCTGCATGATCAGATCATATGCCACATCTGCATGTGCCCTACATATCGCCTCAATCAATCATCTACCTCTACATGTGAGGTCCTACAACTTTATGCTGATCATCCAAATGGCGGGTCACATAGTCACAAGAAATGTGACCATGCCCACCGCATGTGAAAAAATACATGTTCCTCGAATTATTGGCTCTGTCTCATGTACCTCAAACAACCGAACAGGTGTCCTATGGTCATCCCCGGATGGTCTGGCCTGTTTGGATCTCTGCAACATATATCTGCTTCCTACTGTAGAGGACTCCGCTGCGTGACACCCGGTGGCAGGTCTCACTACTAGTAACTGCTCAGCAAATAAATTTTCTACTAAGTGGTCCCTCTCAAACACCCATGCATGTGTTAGGATGCTGGGGGAGATCATCGATTCCCTAATCTCTCACCTGAGTGCCTGGTCGAAGGTCTGGGCCCTGAAGAATGGGACTCGTACCATATCAGTGGAGTAGCGTGAGAGGACGGTGAACCCCACTGAGTTCTATGTCACTGTCATTCTACCATACTGTTGATTAAGTAGCTCATGTATTCACACCACATGTAGGGTGGCTGGGAAACAGTCTTCCCAATATAGGCTCTTGAAGTCTACCCATAGTAGTGTCACCTCGTCATGCACCTAGAGCATTAGGCACCACCATCTGCTTGTTTCTTTTTGAAGGATACTCATGACAAGGATCACCATAAGGTCGGCTGGTTTCCCAACCAGTATGAAGACTCTCACCATAGTCTCTAGCCAATCCTCAACTACATGCGTGTCTTTGTCACCCATGTACCTGGGCGGCCTCTAGCACTGGAACTCATGCAATGTGCTCAGGTCGCGTTCAATCTCTACTGCTGAGGCTAGTGGCATCGATGGCCCAAAATGTAGTGGTACCGCTGGTGCCTCTGCTATAATAGGGCCCTGCACCAAGACCTTGTCGCTCGGCGGGCTTCCATCTCGTACAATGCCTGGATCCCCGGCTAGATGTCTGCATGGAGGCATCCAGTAAAGGAACAGGTGCACCATGGTCAATAAAGTATACCTCGTGAGATAACTTAAAGGAGATAAAAAAGAAGACCCTTCAAAATGCACACGAAATCAGTGTTTTTGTGCATTGAGTCGGAAATCAGAAGTCATGGTCCTGGTGTATGGATACGTCACTCGCCGCACCAATAATGGAATCCCTAAACTGAAAACCACACTCAGTACCCATAGCACTATTTCATTTCAAAAATGATCAAAGTCCTATGTTTTTCTGTAGAACCTCCCTCTGATACCAATTTTTCATGATCGACCCATCCCCTGGGGCCCGTGCCGCGACTACCCCAAATGTGCCTTCCATAGAACATGGGTTAGAGACTAGCACCAAAGCCATAAATACTTAAAACTGGGATGGCAGTGCCTTTATAGCCAGAAAACACACACAACAAAGTACAAGCAGGAATAAAAACAATAAGTAAAACTGAATAAAAAACATGAGAGTATAGAAACTGAAAAGGGGAAAGAATTCAATCCCAACTAGAAAATACAAGAAACTGAAAGTACAAGTACTCAAAAAAGGGAAAAACAACTCCTAGATCGTTCAGTGGAAAATACTACCTGAAGGGTAGGTACAGTTAGACCACATCACACCACGTACGTCTGTCTCCTCTATGAATAGTCATATTGTGTGATCCACCTATGGGTACTGTCTAGTCCTAGTACACTCAGCCTCGCTCAGCATAGTCTATCATCTGCATCCAACACAATGAGGTGTGAGCATTACCCGTGCAGGGGTGAGTATAAAGATACTCATTAGGGACCCCGAGACCCTCAAGGTCTCACAAAATCGAACAACGATAAACCACAAAGTAAGAGATAAACAGATAACCACCTATAGGTATATTCCCATACATATACCTATGTTATCAAATAATCCATCTCAATCATGAGTAAAACACAATGTTACTGACTCAACTCACACAGGTATACAACACATGTAGAGAGATGGAGATGATCAGATGTAGACACTGAATCATCTATTCTATCGAACCCACAAAGGATCTAGGAACATAATTTAGAACATTCATACCTAAGGATGATCTAAGAACAGTAAAAAAATCTATGGAACCCACATAGGATCATGGAATAGTCGCCAGTGATGTCGAATCCACAGAGGATCCAAGAATAGGCGTAAGTGCTCTAGAACCCACACAGGATCCGAGAATAGTCATCAGTGCTATCGAACCCACATAGGGTCAAGGAACAATCGTTAGTGTTGTCAAACCGAGACATGATCCCGGAATAGTCGTCAGTGTTGTGCAACCAACAGAGGATCCAAGAACTGTTGTTAGTGCGCAGCCATCCATCGGGATCTACAAAAAGCATAATTGATTTCGGGAGGGTCCCATTCTCAAGAAAAGTTTCTATACATCAACTACCACAATTTCTGAAGTTTATTTCTCAAAAATATCCATCTTTCCGAAAGGAACCCAATGCGATAGAAAGTATGTCAATCAGACGCCCGGTCTAAGCGTTATTGGAATTTCTGTTCTGAGGGCCCGGTTGGATTAATATTCGATACAACCTGACCATACACCAATTATGTCTAAACCTTGAGTGGGGTATAACAAAATAGTGGTCTCCTTCCATGGATCTCGTCTCCAGTGACAGTTCGTCAATTGGACTCTTTTAGCTCAATGTACGGGAAAAATAATTGAAACAGGTCGAACAGGTCCGGGTCTGGTCTGGCATAGTCGGACCGACCTGGCCCGACCCGGTCCATGGGTCCGAACCCGTCCACGGAGGCGGGCCGGCCAGAGAGGGAAGACAGGCCCATGGCGGTGACCCGACCCATGCTGGCAGCCCCGCCCGCGCTGGGTCCGTTACGGCAGCCTGGCCCGCGTTGGGTCCGTTCCGGTGTCCCGTGGGGTGCGCCCTAGCCGCATCCAGGGGGAGCCCGCACCCCCTAGTATTTCGAACGGCTTATCCGTTCAGGGGGTTTCCAAAACTGGTGCCATGTGGCACCGGTCCACATCATGTGGGACCCAACGACGGGCCCCGCTCCTCCTGGATGGTCGAGTGGCCAGCCGCCTCCAGCACAGTGCAATTTTTCCGCGCCTCCTCTAGTGACCCGGTGGCATGGCATGCTGGTCCTCCATGTGGACGGCCTTGCGCCGGCCACCGCTGCACTGCCGCACCCCCTTTGGTTCCTCTGTGGGGTGTGGTTGCGTTATTTCTTTCCCGGTATCCCGAAGGCTCGAGCTATCAGTCTTCTTCGAGGTCGAGCTTGCGTCAGCCACTGCTTCACCGCCACAGCCCGTCGGTTGTGGGTTTCTCCTCCTTCGGACCGATTGTGCCGCTACCATCATGTGGTGTTTTTCATCGGTCCCATCCACCGGAGCACATACCGAGGGTCACCGGTCGAGTTTCGGTGGCCCGATTCCCATAATGGAAGATGCCACACACTCTTCAGGATGTCGCCTTCTATCCACAATCAGCGGTAATGAGATTCACTCATTCCATTCTCATGCCGCATTTAACATCAAATTCCACATATGAGGATGGTTCGGGCCATGTTTTTTCGTCCCGCACCATCCGCGTTAGGGTGATAGCATGCGGCTTTGATATATATTCCACAACAGAAAATGAAGAATGAGAAATAAAACAATGTTTGAAGCCCTACCTTTGTTCGTTGATCATTGATGAAGTCATGAAAAGGTGGAAATCGATTCGTTGTAGATGACTATGTCCTACGTCGAGGAGGTTCCGAGGAAGGAAGTCAACTTTGGGATCGAGGTCGACGTTATTCGTCGGTTGGAGCGTTCTTCGCTAGGAGCCTTCTCCCAAGTTCTCCCCACTCCAAAGTTCCACCCAAGGAAAAATGCCAACCAAAATTTTTATATTATTCTTACCTATTATTTAAACGTTGGCACATAATTAAAAAATATTCAAATTAATTAATTGATGCTCAAATAACTAATGGATTGGATTTGGCCCCATAAAGTGGGGAGCTCTTGGGGTTCCCACCCCAATTAATGGGGAGTTCAAGAGGATTCAACCTCGCGTGGTCCCCACGATACTAAACATGAATATAAGGTGGGCCCCACCTCCATAACCTCTCATGGGAGGTTAGGGTGTGGTGGTCCCCACCTTTAACATCCACATGGAGGTTTTAATTAACTCATAAAAATAAAGTTTACATAACCTTATTTTTACTTGATTCATTAAAAACCCAAAAACTATCTTTTATTTCCGAACATCTGTCGTCGAGGTGAAAGTCATATTAAGCGAATACAGGCCCTACGAGTTCAACAGTGCCCTTGGATATCAATTCCGAGCACCAGTTCAAAAGTTATTAAAACATTCTTGTATGTTTACTGGAAGTACCTGAGCAAAACACCAGAAATTGATTCGAGGAACACCGGGCATCAGAATCAATCACATTTGGTTTTCGCGGAATCATAAAATTACCCTGTATTTAAATAAAATTCCACGTAAATTCCAGGTCTTTAAATATTATTAGGAATCAATATTTATTTTTTACGAATGAAGATTAATTATTTTATTCATTATTTATTGGATTTCATGAATTATTAAATACATTGGAAATTTTATATGGAATTTTTTAATTAAGGATTTAAATGATTTTTTAGGATTATATAGATGACCTATAATATTAATTTAATAGAAAGGTAATTTTTTGGAAAACACATGATTAAAAGAAATATAACCAATTATATATTTATGATAATTAAATAATGGTGTTTAGTTTAAATTAATATTTGATTGATTGGGAAAAATTATATTGGAATGTCTTCATGACATTTGAATTGAAAATATTTTAAAATAATATGTTGTTTATTATATAATTAATTGAGTATATATACTTTTTTATATATAATATATAAAATAAAATGTTTTCTTAAATATGGAATGTGGAACAATGTATGTTTTCATGGATATTTATTGGTTAATTATTTTTATTAACATTTTTCAGGGTAATACATGAACAGATTATTCATATATATGGTATGTCAAAATTAAGATCCAATTCATGATATTTTGGGGATTAATGAAATTTTGATTTTTGAAATTTACTGAAAAATTTTATAAATTATATTATTTAATTTTTGGTGAGTCGTAGAGGATATTTATAGTTAAATATTTACTCAATAGATTATGATTAACTCTGGATGTTATTTGATACCTTATGTTATCCAATATTTTTTGGTTAATATTTATAGGCGGAAGGGATTATTTATGGATCATATGATGTTTTTTCTACATTAGGCCTGAAAAAAACTCATCAGGAATAATAAATTCATTGATTATGTTGTAATTTTCAAATTCTAATAAAAATTATGGAATTTTTTATTTCATATAAATAATTTTTGATCCATTGATATTTCAATCCCACTGAAAGTCACCAACATTTTGGATATGTAGCTTATCATTTTTAACTCTGATCAAATATCAATCAGGTTCAAGCTATATTTTATATATGTTACCTCATGTAGTAAAAACCTTATCAAATATATGTAATGAAGTCATATTTCATGCCACCATAGAACGGTCTTTAATATGAGTAATAACTAGTAGAGAATATAGATCATCATGAAAAATATATATGATGAAATTTCACTCACCCGATCAATTTTTTTTGTAAGACCACCATATGTAAAAGGATATGAGAATAACTAAGTGCACAATTAGGCTGAAATACCCGCATTTTTTTCCCATGTAACTAAATATAGAGAGTTAAATTCATTTTCTAGAGAGTAAAATGTTACCCTATGATATTTATCAAAAAAATATTTTAAAATAATATTTTTCTAATAGATTCATTACATGTAACAATAATTTTAGTTTTAGATACAAGTAATAATGAATTTAACTTTTGTCACAGGCAACAATGACATTAAACACAACACGGCATAATATTAAAATATTATTATTTTATATGATAGTTATCTCATACTAATGGGAATGATGAGTATGAATAAGGTTATCAAGATTATGAAATTATATGAGTTACACATATGTATAATTTGTTATTAGTTTTTTGTTTTATTATATAATAAAATAAAAATAGTTTTAAATTAATGGAAATAATTTTCTATGAACTATTTTTATACACACAAATGAGTTTTATCTCAATAAATTAAATAAATATTTTTAAGAGATTTATTTTATTGAAATATATATATATATATATTATTAAATAATTAATTATACCATTAATAATATTTTTTATCAATCAATGATATAGTAATAACTAATCTTTTATGCTTAAAATATATTTATATATTTCTTTAAAAAAAATTTATCACATTTTTTAAACATTATTTGTTAAACTTTATTGAAAAAAACTCTCTAAAATATATAAAAATAAATAAATTCGTTTTTGAAATCATCATTCAAAAATTATCATTACTTTGTTTTTTTTATAATTTTTTGTGAAGATTATTATTTAAATGAATAGTGAAAAATGGTTACAATATTAATAATTAATGTTTTTTATAAAGATTTTTAAAATGTAAAAAATATTATAAGTTGGTTTTGAATGTTAAATTATATTAATTATATATTTAAATATCGAATTAATTGGATTGTAATAATTTTAATATCGAATATTTTTATCATTTACTACTTTAATTTTTAAATTTCACCCTTTTGAAAACTTCTTGTCCTCAGGTTTGTATGGAATCATTCTTAATTACATTCATATACATATGTGTTCTAAAATTGATAAAAATTACACCTAATTTAGAAATAGAATAATTTATAATATATAGTAATTTTAAATAATTTTATGGTTATAAACAGTAAAAAATATAATAAAAATTAATTATCACTATTATGGTGAATACCATCTTTATTTCCTTAAATGTTCTTGTTTTAAAATATTTTTTCCTTACACAAAGGTTGATTATTTCAAAAAATGGATAAATTTTATGAATTTATTGTCAAAATTTATATAATAGGAATAATTTGAGTTTTATTATTATTTTATATACTAAACATGTATATAAAAATATAAAAGATGCATTGGTGAAAAATAAAATAGCCAAATTAATCAATCATAATTGATAAGTTATACAATTTTTTTAACAATTTTTTTATTTTAAAGGTTAGTCTCCACCATCACATCCCTAAAAAGATTTATTATTCATTTTTGAGCCACTTGGTATTGAGACCATCGATTTTCAAACATATACATTACTTCCTTTTAGATGAATATTTAATAAATTACACAAACAAATTCATGATAAAGATAATAATTTTGTTCCTTCTGAGACTAGATTAAGAATATTCCAATTTGGGTATCCCATGTTGAACTTATCATTTAGTATAATTCACTAAAAATACTTACATAAAACCATTATTAAAAACTTAGTGAATGAAAACATAAAAAAGGGGCAGTTTCATTGCTCATTATTGGTAATTATTATAGATATGTATGTATAACATGAACATATGAGTATCTCAACATGTTCATAAAATTTAATAACGTTTCCATTAATATCAATGATCAAAATCATGATTCATGAACAAATTATCAGTAGTTCATAAAAAATAAATCATAATGGAATATATTAACATGAGCCCTGAGGGAATGAAATTGTAATAAGACATTGAATTGGGACATACACATAAGCATGAAAAATATTATTTTAAGACTATCATTAATGAAATATGTAACATTTTATTCTTTTGTTAATCAGTTTTGTATCTTCTTTCAAGATTGGGGAACCGTCGGTGTACCTATCACACCAGAACCTTTTAAATTATTTTATTTTATTAATTTTCAATTCATTGGGTATCCTTTTTGATGTTTCAGATGAATCCAGATATAAATTCATGAGTTCTGATAGAAAAATGCATGTTTTGGGCATGGTAGCATCGGGAAAAAATGTATAACACGATACGGAAACTCTCTGGCATCACTAATGTCACTATTCAGCCTTCATGATAATCAGAATAAATTAAAAAAATGAAATTAATGATAACAAATAAAATAAAATTATTAATAAAATTAAAATAAAATAAAATGATAAATGATAAAGAAAATTTTAATAATTTTAATAATTTTAATAATATAAATATTATTTCTGAGTATATTCTAGTTATTATTATTGTTTGAATATTACTATTATTATTAATATTATTAATCTCATTATTATTATTTTTAATAAGATTATTATTAGTATAATTAGTATAATTATAAATTTTAATATTTTTTATTAATTTTATTTTATTCTTTTATTTGTTAGGGTTACCTTTCCCTCATATCTCACCATCTCCAACATAAACCCTCTACCCCTCTCCTCCTTGGGGTGCGATGCCACCCCATATGTGTATCCCTCGTCTGCTGGACGACCTCCCTTTTCCTTTCTGAAGACCACGCTCTGGCACACGACTCCTCTTCTTGCGACCCACCAACTAGATCCACCTTTTGTGTCCCACTATCCATCTATGTCCCACCCTCTTAAGACCATCTGCTTATGCCCCACCTCCGTTAGTTATCTTGGCTTCCTCTAATGACCACAACTCTGGCGGCCAACCTCTAGAGACCGTGACCCCACCAACACCTCTTCTGACTACCACACATCCTCTTTCTGGTGGCCACCCCTCAGGGTAAACCCCTCCATCATTCTACATTTATCATTTGGTTTCATCAAATTAAGATAGGTTTAGGGTTCAGTCTTGTTATTTCTTGGTATATAATTCCTCGATAGGTTTGGTTGTGGTGCGGTTGAAGTGATATTGTTATTTCACACCATTTTTTAGAATCTTCTTGGTTTGATGTTGGTGATTCCAGGTCTTAGAATTTATTTATGATTTAATGTTTTTTCTAAATTTGTATTAACAAGATTTATGAATAATTTGGGTGGTTCTATGTCTACTATTTCTATGGTTTGACAAGAATATGTTGTGAAAATGGTTCATTCAAATGAAAATAGATATTATTGGTCTATGATTCATTATGGTACTTTTTAAGGTGTTTTTATGATTTTTCAAAGGTTTTGAATTCTGTTTTTGAGGGCCCTTGATGTGTGAATGTGTAAATGAACATGTTTTCAATGGTAAATGGATTGTTTTGTAATGTAGAATTATTGTTCACAATAAAATGTGATCTGTGATTTGTGTAAATGATGAGATACCTTTTTGAAATGGGAACATTGAATGTATGTTAATTTTGATGGGATGGACCGAGAATATTTTTTGAATGTATATTTTGATTTTTTGGTAATGTACCAGTTTGGTTTTTATGATTTACTAAGTGAGGAGAATAGTTTTTTAAATGGTTTTGGTGTTTCTAAAATTTAAAATGGGTTTTTATTAGCTTATATACATTGTGTGATTTATTAAATATGAGTTGTAAATGGTCATTCTTGATTTATTATTTATTTATGCTCAATTAGTTATATTTTTTGTGCATTTAGCCTTAACACAATGGCCTTAAAATTAATGATTTTTCAATTTCCTATTTTTATGGCATTTATTTAATGCTATTTAGTAATTTATGGTTGTTAAATTTATTTTTTATTTTGAAATAATGTATGACCCTCACTGAATTTGAATTTATTGGATTTTTTAAAATTTTCTTACTAAGTGTTTGATGAAATTTCCCTTTTTCCTTTCTAAATGTTATTCATATTTAAATATGTGAATTGGGTTTCTGAAATTTGATTACAATTGTGTCTATGATTTTTGACGTCGTTCTCATGTGAATCATTAAAAAATTGGTTTTCATGAGAAAATAATGTAAGGATTGTTGGCATTTTGGTAAAACATTTTATCATAAAAACCATATTTAGAATCAGTCCAGTATTTTTGTTTGATGAAATATGGGTCATTCCATGGTTCGAGAAAAAACTAGTGAAATAATGGAATAAGGTGGGGGATAGTTCCTTATGGCGACCTAGGGATGATCTTTTGATTTGTGTTAATAATGTGTGGCAACTATACTTGTGACTGGATAATTTTTTGACATTGCTAGATCACCAACTTTATAGTTTGAACATGGGAACCTACACTAGAATGTGAATTATCGGTGAACAATTGATGCACTAGTATAGGTTATTTCACTAATTAGTGGAACATTGTAGGGGGGGTTATTTTATAATCATTTCCCAGGGAATGGGCCCCTTAGTAAAGCCATGTTGAGAGAACATTAAGAATTTGGGTGTTATGACCTCAACAGGTAGGAAATTCCTTTAGGATGAGTCATATGTATAATATTTTCAACATTATTCGTGAGATCCTAGGTTCCCCAATGTACCTAGGCACATATTTATCATCAACAGATGAAAGAGGCTCATTTTTTGGTGGTTACTCTTATATTTTATTTCCCAATTTTCTTTTGTGATCATTACTTTTGACTTGTTTTATTGTGAATTCCATCGCTAAAAGTGATGAAATGATTTTCAATTATGTGTGGAAAATTGATTGGAAAATTTTATAAACATTCTTCATCTCAATACCTATTTAATTAAAAGTTTAAATATATCTTATTGAAGAATAATATTGATTAAGGTTAAAAAAATTCAATGGATTAATATTTTATTTAATGGGAAAATGTGTGAAAAACATAATTTTATATATTTCACATCAAATCTAAAATTTATATTTCTTTATTAAAATGAAATTCATTTCAGAATACATGGGTACTCCTACTAATTTCTAATAATCACACCTACATTCCATTCATTATTTTAGTCTCCAATGTAGGTTTCAAGATGATCACGATCGACATGGGAAATGTTGCGTCTTGTTATTAGAGTATGACCCAAATGGACACATAGTGTTTTAGTGGTCATCAGGATCCGTTTGTTCGATCTATCAGCTCATACTATGGTTTTCTATTTGGGTTATTTCTTATAGGATTATATTTTATTATTAAACAGCTATTGTTAAATTATATGGGAAACAATTATTCCAAATGTTACTTAGCTAATACCCATGGTGCTTGTTATCAGCCTATGCAAATCAGGAACACCACTCGGGCCATATCACATGCATGATTGGGTGACTGATTTAGGGTCTGCCCAGTTTGTTTTGTGAAAAAATTGTATTAGGGAAGGTTGGATCTTTAGTGGACCATGCATTTAGTGTGGCCATTGTTACATGGGGATGTCTATGTAGAAGAAGATGGATTTCCGTGATTTAAAGGATAGGTGCAAGAAGTGTGACACGAAATATCTCTTGTTCAGATCCTCGAGCTACCTGTGGATGTGTAGATTTGATGGTGTCCTTTGGTTCATGTGGATTTTTTGGTGTTGGGAAAGGGAAATAAAGTAGGTAAGATCTATTTGTGATATTGAACGGCATTGAAATCCATGTGGATCCTAGGTCATCTCTCTATAATACATTCTATTATGGTGTCATGATAGGAAAATGGCCACCATCCATGTTTCTGAGTCACTTGTCAGTACTAGTTTCATTGTGTAAGTTTTTTTTGGTCTCTCTCGAATTTTTAAATTTTTAGTAACACTCGTTTTTTGAAACGAAGAAAGGATTAATTTATTGTGTATTTATTTCTTAATGTTTGAAAATGTTTTAACAGGATTTTTTGGATACTGTTTTGGAAATATGGATTTTTATGAAACAATTTTTGTTTATGATGATATTGGTTATTATAATAATTGGAATTTATAATCAAAACATGATTACTTTCAGAATCTTCCCTTTGAGTTATTGAAAATTCAACATCAAATGGATTTTTGAAATTTAATTCAAATGAGAATTATTTAGTTCTCAATTAAAATGGTTATGAATAAAATAAGAATTTTTGTGTATTTGAATGTGTGTTGAAATACATTAACTATTTCGGTATAGATTGTTTGTTGTTCGGGACTTAGTTTAAGAACCCATTCCATGTAAGCCCTCTTGTGATGCAATGGCCTTGTTTTTTGATATCTTATAGTGTTGTGTCCCTATTTGAATGAAGAGGTAGATTCTATTGATCCATTTTTTGAACTTTTGTTTTTTTAGAAGCATATCCTTCTTTTATGAAATTTGAACTTCATGATTTATTCTAAAAACATTTCGTCTTGAACCATTTCCTTAGTTTTTCATATTTGAGGTGAATTAGGAGATGAAAATTAATATTATAAACCCTTATATCAGTAATGTTACATGTAAGAGTAAAAAATGTTTCTAAGTTTAATGATTTCTAGTGGATCTATATTGAATGGGGTGAGGTTGTGTGAGGAACCAAAAAGACATGTTTCATTCAAGAGTCTTCAATGAAATACTTTGATGTGAGAGCTACTTCAAACATCAGGTCTCATTTCATAGTCCTAAGAGTGAAATTTCCATATAGTCAGGAACCCCCATTAGGTGTAAAGGACCTTAGACTTGTGTCTATCTCTATTATGGGGAATGAAGAATTTTTAAACATCCTATGTAGATGTCCGGTGATAAGGAACCCTATTTAGTGAAATGAGATATAGGGACTTCATATCCACACAATGAAATGTGTGGGCGGAATGTTTCCTCTCTAGTTAAAATGAGGTGTTTTTACCTTGTTCTCTCATAGATCTATGATTCTACCCTTTTGGATGGAACATTCCATGTGGTTCTCTATGTGTAATCTGCCTTATAAGTTTATTTTTATATCAATTTTGATTTACCTCACCCAAAATTATAATGTCATTTGAGTGGGGACTATTTAGCGTCATATGGTTGGTTTGGAGAATTGTTAATCGGGTCCCTTGCGGTGAGATATTTTTTATTATGTAGGCTCTCATGTTATCTGTGTTTGGTTTTTCGTGTTAGCCAATTCGAGGAAGTACTACTGGGTAAAAATGTTGTTGGGGAGACCCACCATGGGTCTCAGAGAAATTCACATGAAATGAATTGATCATACCTATTCCTTATGATGGGAAGTCTGTTTTGGCCTCCTTATGTTGGTCCTCCAGTAGTTTCTAGGGTGTGGGTTTTTAGTATGGTGGGGAATCCATTCGGGCCTCACCATGTATGTAATTCAGTTTTGTTCGCATTGATTATCATGGTTGTAGGGGGTCTCGTTCGGAGAGATAAAACCCCCATATTCTCTGTAGAGTAAACATTGGTATTTTATCATACCCAATGGTTTTATTAAATTATTATTATTATATTATTCATCAGTTGAGGAGTGATTTTGTTTGTTTCTTTCAAGAAAGTTCTATGGGTTCATTTTGGGAAGGGATTGAGTGTTAACATTTAATAGGATATGTTGTTTGTTGTGGGATTCTCTTCTCCTTTCATCATAGTATAACCTATGGTAGAGAAATGGTGTTCATCATTATCTTTTAATCACTAACTAGAACCATTTATACAATGAATATTCATTCTATCCTTCGATCGCAACAATTTTAAATCATGATTAATATATAATGATAAAATATTCTAATTAAAATTATTTCATAATGATAAATTAATTTATTTCTTGAGGAAAATATCATTTCACCTTTCATAATACCTTATAAAAAATTTTCAAAATCTATTTTAGTAAAAATTGAAATATAAAAAGCAATAGTTGGGGGTATTTAAAAAACCATTTAAGACAAAAAAATCATAAAACAATTCATCAATAATATTAAAGGAATATCTAAATCATTAAGTGTTTATAAATGATGGAAGTACTATTCGCATCGTGAATGTATAAAACAATGATTCGTTTTAGATGTACAATAAAAACAACAATAGATTGTCTTGAAAAAAACATAATGATTCCTATTATATAATTTTTTAATATTTTTTGTAATAATTCCATTAAAAAAATAATCTGATTACAATTAAAATATTTTTCCAATACAATTTTATTAAAAATGAATTTTCAGGAAACTTGTTTCTCTTCTGAAGAGTAAAATAATTTAATATTTATTAAAAAGGATCATTGGAACACTTCAATACACATATAGAATATGATGAATGGAAGAAACATATTCTTAATAGGTAAAAACATAAAAAAAATTAATTATTTTCATTGGATATGGATAATATGATTCAATCATTGAAATCATAATCATAATCACTCTGGATAAGAAATGATATTGTATCAAAAAACATTTACCACATTGGTAATATTGATTCATAATCACTATGAAATAAAAATGTTAATTTGAATATATAATTTCATGAAAATAGGTATATTAATGATATAACTTCTAAAATTTATATAATATACAACTCATAAAACAATTTAGGTTCATAACATAACTTATATCCCATAGAATAAAAAAATATACAAATATCTTTTACTATTAGAGTATCTTTTCAATTGTAAGCCCCATGAAATAATAATATAAATAGAAAAAATAATTATCTTGAATTGAGTTATATTTCATTTATTTCACATCAAATGTTGTTATACACAACAAAAAAATTAAATGAGTGGTGAATATATCATAAATCCCTAAAAAAATATAATTGATACTATATATCACAATAAATTGTGTCTCAACATCCATTTTACACATTCAAACCACATGTATGATAGATACATTATTATTTTAAATCTATTTTATCACCTTATATAAAAATATTTAACAAATTTTATTTACATAGGACCATTCACTAACAATTTATTACCAATTCCTTGTTAATATCATGTTCCATTTAATAAGACTTTGGTTTTCAATATATTCTTTGACATGTCTTTTTTGTCCTATTAATTTGATAGTGGTTCAGAAATTTAATTTAGATTAGTTAAAAAATTATAATATATACAAATGAAATATTCTTTTATCACCAATCATGAATTATTTTCTTTATAAATGAGTAAATTTACAATCATGGATATTATAGGGCGTGCATACACATAGGTAATGCTTCCATTTTTAAATGATCATTGTTGAAATGAGTTAAGTATAATTTCATCATTATATTATGAAAATAATATAATATTATTTATTTATATATACATATACATATCATCCATGAGGATTGGTGATGAAAATACAGTGTCAGGTTACATTGTGAAGGCGGTAGTCCACACAAACATAAATGAAATTATTATATTTTAATGAGTGAAAATGTCAAAAAAATGTTGTAATATCTTTTCATAATTATTACTATTTCAGATATATCATAATTATTTCATTTATATCCAATATATTTTTCAAATTTTTACTTATTACTTTACCTAAAAATTTATTTAATATGAATCAACATCCCTTCGTGAGGAAGTAATATTCTGTACAAACAAGTGATGTTATCATATCCTCTACGGAATAGAAATTATAAAATTTTTATATGATATAATGAATGGAGAGGTATATTACTGTTATAAATAATATATATATATATATATATATATAATTTATATCCATCCTCATACGCAACCGTGGGAGGTTGCAGCGGTATAAATAACAACATTGGGTCGTGAGTCGGTAGTCCCCTATATAGAACAATTACAATTTCGTAACCCATTTTATGAAAGGTAACTAATTTATAGATCACTAAATTAATATTCCAAAATATCAATATATTTTATTCTTTTATTTATAATATATTCATTTATAATATGAATTTAAAAATGTATAGGAACATATAAAATAAAACAAATACGTTTAAATTTGTTACCAATACTTCGAGTAAGTTCCTATGGTTTTTGTAACGACCCAAACGTTCATTAAGAAAAATCCATCTCTATCAAACTAAATGTATTAATACCTGAAATGGTTATACAACATATTAACTTTTATTGTTTTATATTTTTGGATTTTAAAATACCATTATTAATTATTACCAATTCTATTATAGTCATTGAGCATTGATTACATGATTAGTATAAAAATAGGGCTTTAACAAATCCAATTTACTCAGACAAAGGAACTCATGGACTCATCCTGTAGACTTGCCTCCTACGAATCCCATTTATCAGAGCTCAAAAAGGAGTTTGTGTCATTGGTCTTCTCTTTTGACCAATCCCAAGCTGATCTTGAACAGGTAATGTTGATAGGAACCGTCTATGGGAGAAGTAGATGTTGATAGAGATCACCACCCGAGCAATGTCTTCCAAGCCACCCCAACAGTTGGTCACCATCAGACACCTTACCCTAAGGACATATGTAGGTGTTTTAAGGGTTTATGTTAAAATACCCTAGCACTATGATTATGTACATTATTTTCATATATCGTAAAGAATATCATTTCATATTATTATTTTTACATTGTAAATAGTTTTTAATGAAAAAAATAGTATTTTTATTAAATATGAAACTTAGAAATATATTTTTATGAAATTATGGATTTTTGAAATAAATAATATTTTAATAAAATATAATTATTATTCGTCAATTACTTTTTATTAAACATAAATGATCTTATTATTTTATGAATGCAATTGTATTTTTTAATAAGGTTTGAAAGAAATGTTTGTCAAAACCCATGAATTTTCGATAATTGCCAATTATTATTTTAAAAGAAAAAATTCACATATTTAGAAAATTATGTATATAAAATAAATATTACTTTTGGATTTAGGACATCTAAATTATCCAATGGATAATTTTACATATTTTTTTGAGACAGTCAAATTTTTGGGTAATGAAATTAAATACCTTTTTTATATATAATGTGTTTTATGACATCATAATGCCCCAATAGTGATGTAATAAAATAATATAAATAATATGTTAGGAAAATATATGTTTTAACATTAAATTAATTTGATTTTGAGTTTGTATGATTTATTTTACATTGATTTAGTGGACCTTCCAAGACTTATAATGATTTTGTCATTTTAAATTGTTTTCCTCGAGAGTGTGACTCACCTCCACTAATCATCCCTATTATTTTAAAAAGGTCGTCCATTGGACATAAAAAATATTTTTATACAATCCCCTTTGTAAAAAACCATGGGAAAATACCGTGGGCTGGTTTGTGGTTTTGAATAGTTTATTGTGGGGTGTCCTAAACTAAATAATAAAGAATTCCTTCTCCATTCTTATATAAACCCACCCCAAATCCCACATCCACTTCACTCAAACCATTTGTAGTTCATCTATCCTCTTCCCTACTATCTATATAATCCTACCAAGGCTCCCCATGCTTTCAAAAATCCACTCTCAAGCCTCTCCCATGCCAATGGGATCACATTTCCAATTAAGGCATTCTCAATTTCCTTATTTATGTCCAAGTTTCCTAATATTGTTATTCCCTTTTAGTTTCAATTATAAATGTTGGGGAATTATTTCAACCCTCCCCCATACAGCCTTATTCATGTTTTAATAATGAGATATCCTCATTCATTTTCATTAATGCCTCCTATTTACACATGTTACTATGCAGAAATTCCGAAAATAATTTCTCTCTCCTCATTTACATTCAAACAATTATTTTGTATCGTGAATCTAAATTCAGTTACAATTTTCGGGACATGTATCTATATGTCCCCCTTAATGTCAATTTAATTTACATATGATTAGACACATCATTTCTCTCTCATCATCCATTTTTATGAATTCTTATGTCACGCCATTATGCTATCAAAATTGTACCACATTTTACGAAGTCAAAGTCATTGTGTAGTGAATTCTTTGCCGATTTCACTATAAAGGGTATTCACCATTATTAAAATTTACTTATTTATTATATAGTTTCATTTATGAATTCCACACTTTTATTATAGTTTAATAAATGTTGATGTTTAATGAATCCATGTATAATGATCCACATGGAACACTTATGCATAAAATGAAATGTTTAAGAAGGGTGTGCCCTATTAGCGCTCCAATGGATTGGGTAAATTATAGTATCATGATAAGCCATGTTAAGTGTTGTTGCCACATCTCCATGCTTTGATTATCATGCATTATCATGCATTTGTGTTCATGTTTCTATTGTGCTCTATTGATATTCCTATTTTCTAACATGTATTGTATCCATCATGTTATTTCATGTTTATTCACTTACCGGGCTTTAAAGCTCACCTTTTTCTTAATCATGTCCTCAGGTTATCTCATGCAAGGTTAGGTATGAAGGACTGTAGTGGTCATGTAAAGGATGTTTTCAATAAAGATGTTGTGTTTTTTATGTTCTAAGTTGTTTTTTAATGATCCAAAGTCGTTCTTAAACTTTACCTGTAAGAACCCATGTTTTGATCCTATAAGACGTTGAAATATTCTCAAGGTTATAACAGAGTAGGGTGTTCAGACGGCATGTGACTCCGAGCCTTGGTGTGGCTGGAATTAAATTTTAAGTTTGTTCACACTAGACACGCCAAATAAATATAATAACTTTTAAATGGTTTCTTGGATGGGAAAACCAAGGGCACCATTTAGTATGGAATGTGCCATTACCCCTAGGAGGGGTGTAACTTTTGTGTACGCAGACGTTCTGTGGAAAACTCCACAATGAGCGTTTTCATAATTTGGCGGCCCCAGGCTTGAACTTTAAAACTTTTGATTGGAGGCTTGGATTAAAATTACGAGACTACCGTTGCGCTTAGAACGTGGATTTTACCCTAGGGGCGGCTTAACCACAACCCTGCCGAATGTTCGGGTACAGGGCCTACGGGATGGGGGTTTAAGTGTTTTCAATAGAAACAAACCACCCCACCCTCTTATCCTCCTTGTTTCATCCTTGGAACAAGTTCTTCCCAAAAAGGTATATCCTCCACCAAGTTTCCCTCTCCCTCTCCAAGAAGGGCAGCAGCTCCAGCAGATCATTCGTGATGTTTCAGGGTTACCCCAATGAGGTAGGAGGTTTTGTTTATCGTTTTTGATTTCCACATCATCCATAAATTAAATTTCTTGAGTCGAATTGCAGTATGGTCATCACAAAAATCCAATGGTTCCATAAGGATTGATTTTGTCTTCCCAACGATCCTTTCGGATCGAAATTTCGAGTCCCGGGGCGTCTGGGGTGGCCTCGAAAAGTTTTTTCGGCCGTTTTCATCTTTTTCTAGTGGTTCCATGGAGGTCCAGGGGGTGACGGCGAGGGCGCGGGGCATTCCAGGTGGCGGCAGTGTGGTTCCAGAGGAGGCAGTGGTTTCGGGGATGGTGGTGCGGCTGTACACCATGGTGACGCTGCAGACCTAGGCGGCGCGGGGTGTCCCCGGTGGCGGCGGGCGAGCGTGCCGATGCTGGGCATGACGGGGCGAGGTCATGGTGTGCGACCATGTGCGGAGATTGAGACTCGCCTTTTGTAGGTCTCCCTACAAGACAATGACCGGACATGAGGGATTGTCGGTGCAGCATGGACAGAGGGTCCACGGCCGGGCGCAGGACTAATCTGCGGGCCGGCACAGGCTGGGCCGACCGGTCGATCCAGCCCAAGGGGTTCGTCCAGTCAACTTCGGACACCCATAACATTCACTACGCGTGTCTATTTTGCATGATGTCTTTGGTAGTGAAATACTAATCTCGATAATAAAATTTTGAGATGGTTTAAGTGGTTTTCAATTCCCGATATGGGGGATCGGTGGAACATCCCGCTCTTTAAGTACAACGTCAGGATTCTTCCATTAGACGATGCGAGCTCATCCGAAGTCGGTTTAAGGTGTTGTTAGCGACATTGTGATCCTGGCATCGAGACGAAGTGTTCCAAGGTGGTTTCAATCATTGAATCTGGTGTTGAGACGTGGGTCCCACATGCCATCTTTTATGTTGTGAGCAGCGTATTGTAACTTTTTCTTCAGACATTTGTTTGGGGAGAATGAGTAGTCATTTTGGTATGTTTTTTCAAGGGCATCATGAGGGTGAAGTTCGTCCTACCTCATTCAGGAATGAGGTGTGGGAATCATGAGAATCCCTATGGGAATTTAGCAGTGTTGAATGAAATTTTCATCGGCAGTCCGTTTCTAGTGAGTATGTAGTCTATCTAGTATATTTTTCGGCGAGGATTTCAACGGTTTAATCTATTTGGGAGTTCGAAGACCCTTTCCTGATATCATTAAATATGGAAACATTAAAGGGAATTGGTAGTAGGTTACTTTGATGGACTCCGACCCAACGCACGGTCACGATGTTAGCGACACCCAGTGATGGCGTGGGCAGCGCAGAGTTATCTACAACTGTTTAGGGTTAACCCTCTAAGAGGGTAGGGTAGTGGGTTACCCACCAGTGTATCAGGTTTTACCCTCCAGTGAGGCTAGGTAGTGAGTTACCCGTTGAATTTTTGGTTTAACCACTAGCAGGGTTTGGTCGTGGGTCACCTGATGACCTTTTCAGGGTTTACCCTCCAGCAAGGCTAGGCAGTGGGTTACCCATTGACATTAGGTTTTACCATTTAGTAGGGCTGGATAGTGGGTCACCTGATGACATTTTTAGGGTTAACCCTCATGTAGGTATGTGCAGTGGGTCACCCGATACCCTTTTGGGGTTTACCCTCCAGTTGGCCTACGTAGTGGGTTACCCAATGACATCATTCATACTCCTCCCCTTTCAATGAGGCTAGTCAGTAGTTTTTCTCCATGATTACTAGAGAGGGACTTTTGGTGGTATGGTTTAGCGATGTGGATGCTTTGACATGCGGGAAAATGGGGCATCAGTGATGGATACCCTTAGAACTGTTGGCGACTTATTCTAGGCTGGGATTGGAGATGGAGATCCCCTAGCGCACGCATTCGGGTTTCTTATTGAGCATATATATATATACACCCTACATTTGTTCCCAATCCTTGGGTCAAGTTACTCTCCTTCTAGGATGGGAGAGGACACTTGGGGTATGCCACGTGCTTTCCGCGTCTATCTCCTCTTGGTAGGGACGAGTCTACTTCCCTTATTTTATTGGGTTGAGTTTTACACTCTCTATTTTACTCTTACATTGTTTTGTCTATCATTTATCATTTATTACCTCCTTTGTTTCTCCCTCGAGCTTTTAGGGAATCCTACTGAGTGTCATTATACTCACCCTGCTTGGGCTTTTCCCGCACTTGGTGTGCCCTTCCAGAAGACTGATAGGTCGATCAAGAATTCAAAGTAGCCTAGAGGATACATGAGCTTGGTCTACATTCAGTGGTCATAGATGTCCTTTTAGGTTGGAGACTCATGAGCTGTTTACTTTCATTTATGTGTTGATGGGTTGTGGCACTTTTCTAGTTGGGTGTTTTTTTCCATTTTTACTCTTCATTCTACTTTTCATCACTTTACTTGTTCTGCATTTGAGGTTGTTTCATGAATGTGGTTGGGTTATGGTTATTGTAATTTGGTTTTCTTTTTTACTATGAACTTTAACAATGAGTGGGGCTGTGTGTGTGGGTACAGGTACATATAAAAAGGCCTCTCTGAGATTGTTATGCGTTCAGCACTAGTCTCCAGCACTTGGCCTATCTAGACGGTCTTGGGGTAGTTGAGGATCAAGACCGGTATGGTCGGGTCATGACAAAGTGGTATCAAATGTGGTTCATTCCTTGGGGAGTTATTCAGACATCCCTAAAAGGGAATTGGTTTGGATTTAGGGCAATGGTTCAATATTTCTGAAGAGTGCCTCTCAGGACAGTGATTGTAGTGATGGTACGAGCGGACGACATATTCATTCACCAAGACCCTGATAACCCGTTTGATGACTCGACACACTGACACACTAGTTTCAGGGAACTTTGGAACATGCATCTAGAAGGATTGACTCTCTGACGGTCCTTAATGAGTCAGATCCCCTTTTTTATTACTAATATATATATATATATATGCTTATCTGATTGTGGTAATCCTTGATAATGTTCAAGATGCTCCCATGAAAGTAGCCACCTAGATTACCCTCTTCAGTTCGTGACGACGACCTGGCGAGCGACGAGGCATCGCTTCAGGGACCCCAACATGATCCCTATCTGCCCAGTGCATTAGTAGGGGCCCTCCCACCTAGAGAGCGGTATTCAGTACTGGCAGAAAAGGATGAAGTTGATTGTAGGCTGAGTGCGCTCTGAGACTTTCAGCGTCAGCGACCGCAGAAGTTCCGCAGAGACCCGGATCCCCATGCAGCGAAAGACTAGCTAGAGTCTATGGACTGAATTTCTAGGATAGTATAGACATTAGTAGACCAAATGGAAGCCCTAGCTGCCAGCATTTCCTCGGGATGGGCAGGTGTTGTTGGGGGTTGTTTACGCAGACCCACGACGAGTCGTCTCTCATGTGGGATAGCTTCCACTATCTATTCCAGGAGGAGTACTTCCCCTATTTCTGACACTCCGTTCATATTCAGGATATTATGGAGCTAAATCAGGGGGAATGACCGTGGCGCAGTACTTGGCATGGTTTACCGATCTGACACGCTAATCGAAGGATATGATCCGTGACAGTAACATTCGGGCGCAGAAGTTTGAGCAGGGTCTTTGTAGGTATATCTATGCTAGTGTAGTACCCTTGTGCATCCACGCTTATTGTGGAGTGCTAGAGTAGGCGTACATGATAAAGAGATTCATGGTTGAGGGACGCCAGATGATAGGGCCTAGTAGTGGCAGGTTCAGTGGAGAGTCTTCATTGATAGGCAGGCAGCATAGAGGGGAGCCCCGGTTGAGGAGGCTCTTCTGTAATCAGGTGCAGGGGAAGGGTTGTACACCATAGTGGCGATGTGGAGCACCGGGGCCGGCATGAGAGAGTCTGTGCTACACCTGTGACAGACAGGGTCACATCGCAGGAGTCAGCCTGACAAGGAGACTCGAGCATCTGTGGTAGTAAAGGGGAACACCGCAGCGGCAGAGACAACGTCATGACCAGGGATCACCCAGGAGAGGATAGGGTGGTCCTCAGGGAGGCAGCACAGGCAGAGCGACAATACGTGGAGGTTCGGGGCGGTGTTTTGAGGTCCTTCTACCACCAACACCGAGTAGCCCATGCTAGGCTCATGGAGCTGGCGGTAGGGGACGCGGGCTGCATCAGGCTATGGGTGTCCATGACCTACCAGCACACGAGATGGTTCAAGGTATGCTTTGTGTTTACTCTACACTTGCATCGGTACTAGTAGACACATGCTCCAACCACTCCTTTATACAGAAGCAATTGGTGCAGGAGTGGGAGCTTCCAGTAGAGGCACAGACACATGCATTTTTCCTCTAGGTTCTTACGAAAAGTACCTCATTATGGACCTTTATTTCCATACAGTGCAAACTGTTGTTCGGGGGAGGGAGATTCACATGGGACCTGCTCTACATCACTATAGAACCTTACAACGTCATCATGGGCGTGGATTGGAATTATATAGTGCATGACTTGATCGATTGTCATTACAGACAAGTCATATTCGTGTTTTATGATGGGACAAGGTTCACCATCCTTGGTGAAAGAGACCTCATGGCAGAGCAGATGGGTACTCTGAGTAGGAGACACCAAACTTTTTCGCACCAGTTGGCGAGCATGGATCTCAGAGCAGCAGACACTACATGCACCTGGATCCCTACCATTGTAGAGTACTACATGTACGTCTATCCTGAGGATGTTCTAGGACTACCTCTGAGGTGAGGGAAGGATTTCTGCATTGACTTGTAGCCTGGGACTGCCCCGATATCATGTGTGGCTTATCAGATGGCACCCACAGAGCTTCAGGAGCTACAAATTCAGCTCGTCGACCTTCTTGAGAAGGGATTCATTAGGACCAGTGTGTCCCCCTGGGCATCTTTGGTTTTGTTTGTGAAAAGGAATATGGGAGTCTGTGGCTTTGTGTGGATTATAGTCACCTGAATCAGGACTTGATAAAGAACACGTACCCTTTGTCAAGGATCAACGACCTCTTATACTAGTTGAGAGGTGTGAACTGGTTCTCCAATATTGATCTTTGATCCGGCTCCCACCAGTTTCGGGTTCATGAGGTTGACATCCCAAAGTTGGCTTTCCATTGTTGAAATGGGAATTACGAGTTTCTAGTAATTCCCATTGCCATGATGAATGCCCCTTCCATTTTCATGCATTTGTTGAACCAGATCATCCAGTACTACTTGGATGTGTTTTTGGTATTATTTATTGATGACAAACCCATATACTCTACGATAGAGGAGAAGCACGCCGAGAATTTGAGGATGGTCCTAGACTTACTCCGAGAGCACCAATTGTATGAGAATCTCTTGAAGTGTCAGTTCTAGATTCATGAGGCTCACTTTCTAGGTAATGTCATTACGGTGCAAGTATTGTCATTATATCCCGCAAAGATATAGGCATTACTTTCTTGGGAGCCACTCAAGAAAGCATCAACGGTGCGAAGCTTTTTTTTGGTTTGGCAGGGTACTACAATAGGTGTGTGGATGATTTCTCCAAGATTTATACCCTTTTAACCACATTAACATGGATGGGATGACCATTCACTTGGACTGATCAGTGCCAAATGGTCTTCGAGGAGTTGAGATAGAGGCTAAAAAGTGCACCGGTGATGAGGATACCAGACGAGGGAATTCAGTTCATGATATACTACAACGCTTCATGAGCTGGTCTCTGGTGCATGCAAATGAAGAAGTGGGCAATTATTACAATTGGCTCGAGGTAGTTGAGGCCCCATGATCAGAATTATGCGACCCATGACTTGAATCTAGCAGCAGTGTTCATCTCCATGAAGTTATGGAGACACTACCTTTCTAGGTATTCTTTTTTGGCCTACTCAGACCACCATGGCCTCATGTACATATTCACTCAAAGGGATTTGAATCTGAGGCAGAGGCATTTGCTAGAGTTTCGGCAACAAAGCGATTTTAAGATAGTCTACTCTCCAGGGAAGGGAAATATAGAAAAATATTCCCTTAGCAAGAATTCCCATTCTTGTTTAGTTTGGGAATCTTTAGAGTTGTTGGCTTCCCTAAAGCTAGCCTTGTTAGAGCAGGAGGGTAAAACATTTCTACAGTCGATGGTGTTGAATCCTTCGCTCATTGAGCGTGTGAGAGAGTCACAGCTAGGTGGTGTTTACAGTGAGGTACTTCATGATCAGATATCCACGGGTGACGCACCCAATGGGTATTCTAAAGGAGGGTATCATGATATCCTGTTCCAGGTATGAGTTGTAGTACCAGTGGAGATGCGGGGGGAGGTGATGCGAGAGATCCACACTTCTCCCTTGGTTATACATCCTGGTGTGGGGAAGATTTATAGAGACCTTCAGTGATTTATTTGGTGGTCTGGCATGATGCAGAGTGTAGATGAGTTCGTTTCTGGGTGTCTTACCTGTCAGCAGGTGACGGTAGAGCATCAGGTTCTGGTAGGGTTGTTTCATCCCCTTGATATCCCAGAGTGGAAGTGGGATGGAATATCTATGGACTTCTTCACTGGGATTTCGCACACAACAAAGGTCTAGTATTCCATTTGGGTGATAGTGGACCGAATCACGATGTCAGCGCACTTAATTTCAATTAGGGAGAAGAGCTCGGTGGAGAGTCTTGTGCAGCTATATCTTCAAATGATTTTCCGTCTTCATGGAGTAACCTCGATGATCGTCTCCAACCGCATCGTGAGGTTTATGTTGCGGTTGTAGCGAGGCCTCCAAGAAGAAATCGAGACTCCACTGCGGATGTGTACAGATTTTTAACCTCAGACGGATGGGAAGACTGAACGCACTATCCAAGTGTTGGAGGATATGATCAGGGCGTGCGTGTTAGACTTTGGCCTAAGCTGAAAGGATCACCTGCCCTTGGTGGAGTTCACGTACAACAACAGTTACCACTCTACAATCTGCATGGTACCTTTTGAGTCACTCTATGGGATTCCCTAAAGGCCACCTATGTTCTGGACGGAGTTTGGGTCGACCTCCCTTGTGGTCCTAGAGTTAGTGCAGGCGACGACGGAGAAGGTGCATGTCATTCGTGAGTGGATGATGATGGCTCAGAGAAGACAGAAGTCCTTCTCAGAACGTCGTCCCATGACTTTGGAGTTCGAGTATGGGGACCATGTATTTTTGATGGTCTCTCCACAACATGGGACACAGAGGTTTGGACGGGGAGGCAAGCTGTCCCTGAGGATCATCAAACCCTTTGTGATCGTGCAAAGTGTCGACGAGGTTTCCTACTATCTTGCTCTACCCCCACAGCTAGAGAGGGTACATGATGTCTTCAGGTGTTGCAGTTGAGGAAATACGCGCATCAACCCATACAGGTTATCGAGTGGGGAGAGCTAGTCATTGGGGATGAATCCACCTTTGTGGAGAACACAATGGCGATTGAGTACCGGCAAGAGTGGACACTGCGTGGATGGACCATTCCTTTTGTTCTTGTGTTGTGGAGGCACAAAAGGGTGAAGGAGAGAACCTGGGAACAGGAGAGCCAAATTCTGGCTTAGTATCCTGAGTTTTATTATAGTTTTATTTTTGGGGATGAAAATCCTGAAGGAGGGAATGATTTAAGAATATGGGTTTTGATAAAGAAAGACATTGAAATTTTCATAACTTTATTCAAAAGCATGGCGTTCAGACGGTGTGTGATTCCGAGCCCCAGTACATCCAGAATTAAAATTTATGTGCGTTCACACTGGACAAGACACATAAATAGAATAACTCATAAACAGTTTCTTGGAAGGGAAAACCAATGGCATTGTTGAGTCCAAAACGTTCCAATTACCCTAGGAGAGGTGTAACTTTTGTGGGCGCGACACTTCTGTGGAAAATGCCCCCAGGGGCATCTTCTTAATTTGGATTCCCCAGGTGTGGACTTTACAACTTTTGAAGTGAGGCCCAGATTAAAATTCTGAGACTCTCGTTGTGCACAAAATGTGGATTTTACCCAAGGGGCGGCTTAACTCTGACCCCGCTGAAAGTTCGGGTATTGGGCCTACTGGTGGGGGGTTTAAGTGTTTTCTATTTAAACACACCACCCCCACACTCTTGTCCCCCTTATTTTTCTCCTTGGAACAATTTGTTCCCATCATGTAGAACCTCCATCAAGCTTCCCTCTCCCTCTCTATGTCGGGCAGTGGCTCCGGCGGACCATTCGTGAAGCATCAGGCTATGCCTATCGATGTAGAAGGTTTAGTTTTTCGTTTTTGATTTCCGCATCATCCATAAATTAAATATTTTGAGTCTAATTGCTGTATAATCATTGAGAGAAGACCATGGTTGCGTTTTTCTTGGTTTTATTTTCCCAACAATCATTTCGGATCGAAATTTTAGGTCCCAGGGCGTCCTGGGTGGCCCCGAGTAGTTTTTCTGGTCATTTTCTTCTTTTTCCAGTGGGTCAAGGGAGGCCCGGTGGGCGTCGATGGTGGAACGGGGTGTTCCAGGCAGTGGAGGTGTGGTTCTAGTGGCATAAGACCTAGGCGGTGTGTGTCACCCAGGCAGCGTAGGGTGTCCCTGGTGACAGAAGAAAGTGAGCTCGCTGGTGCAGGGTGCGACGGGGCGAGGTTGCGGCGTGAGACCCCGTGTGGAGACCGAG
Source organism: Viscum album (assembly GCA_963277665.1). Lineage (NCBI taxonomy): Eukaryota > Viridiplantae > Streptophyta > Magnoliopsida > Santalales > Viscaceae > Viscum > Viscum album. The sequence goes on from OY728138.1 coordinate 2,070,909,561, forward strand.
ACCCACCTTCAGAGGGTCTCCGTGCGAGATAACAACTGAACACGATTGACAGTTGGTGCAGGCTTGACCAAGATTCCACGGTCGGGTCGCGCGACTGAGCCGCGTGCCGGCGCTGCGGGCCAACACAGGCTGGGCAGACAGGCCGGACCAGGCCAGTCCAGCCCAATGGGCTCATCCCTTTGACATCGAACAACCGTATCATTCACTATGGGTGTCTTTTTTGTGTGATTTCTGCGTTATTTCAATACTGGACTCGAGTCGACGATTTTGAGATAGTATCAGGGGTTTTCAAATTCATGAGATGGGGGATTGGTGGCGCGTCCCGCTCGTTAAGTACCACGTCGGGATTCTTCCATTAGACGGTGTGAGCATATCTGGAGACCGTTTAAGGCACCATCAGTGGTGTTGTGACCCTAGCATCGAGACGAAGTGGTCCAGGTTGGTTTCAGGCGTTGACGCCGGAGTTAATGAGTGGGTCCCACGGACCGTCTTTTATGCTGTGAGTAGTGTTTTGTGACTTTTTCGTCAGACGTCTATTTGGGGTGAATGAGTAGACATTTTGGCGTGTTTTTCCGAGGTAATGATGATGGAAAAGTTCACCCGGCCTCATTCAGGACCGAGGTGTGGACCCCACGAGACGGTTTATGGGAATAAGTGGTGTTGAATAACTTTTTCGCGAGGAGTCTGTTTATAGAGAGTAAGTAGTCTATATCGCGTGTTTTTCCATGAGTATTTCAACGAGGTAATATGTTTGGGCCTGTGGAGCCCCTTTTGAGATCTCATTAAATGTGGAAACATGAAGGGGCATTGGTCGGATGTTCCATTGATGCACTCCGACCCAATGCACGGTTGCGATGTTAGAGACAGCCAGTGATGGCACAGGCAGCACAGAGTTATCAGGATCAGTTCAGGGTTTACCCTCTAGAGGGGGTGGGCAGTGGGTTACCACCGGTTATTAGGGTTCAACCTCTAGAAAGGCTGGGAAGTGGGTTACCTATTGACTTTATTATTTACCCTCCATGAGGGCTGGATTGTGGGTAACCTGACATCCTTTTTAGGGTTTACCCTGACGTGAGGCTAAGTAGTGGGTTACCCATTGACTTTACGGTTTACCCTCCAATAGGGTTGGGAAGTGGGTCACCTGACGACCTTTTTAGGGTTTACCGTCCATCAGGGATGGGTTGTTGGTCACCCGATAACCATTTGGGGTTTATCCTTCAGTTGGGTTGGGTAGTGGGTAGCCGACGACTTCTTTCAGACTCAGCCCCTTCCGATGAGGCTAGTCAGTGGTTTTTCTCTGTGATTACCAGTGCAGAACTTTTTTCATAGTGTCGTTTAGAGATGTGGCAGCTTTGACATGTGGGACTGTTGGGAATCAGTGATGGCTACCCATAGACTATTGGCAACTTATCCAAGGCTGGGCTTGAAGATAGAGATCCCCTTGCGCACTCATTCTGGTTTCTTGTTGAGAATATATATATATACACACACTACTTTTGTCCCCACACTAGGGGTTGAGTTACTCTCCTTATAGGAGGGGTGAAGACACATGAGGTATGCCACATGCTCTCTGTGTCTAGCTCCACTTGGTTGGGAAAAGTCTACTTCCTTTCTTCTATTGGGTTGAGCTTCACTCTCTCTATTGTACTCTTAATTTGTTCTGTCTATCATTTACCATTTAGTACCTCCTTTGTTTCTCCCTCGATCTTTCAGGACATCCTACTGAGTATAATTATACTCACCCCTACTTGGTCTTTTCCCACACTTGGTGTGCCCTTGCATATGACAGACAATTCGATCGATACTACGGAGGAGCGTAGAGGACACAAGAACATGGGCTCCATTCGGTGGTAATAGTAGGTCTTTCATGCGAGAGACTCACCATCTATTTAATTTCATTTACCTGTTCTCGGGATGTGGAACTTCTCTTATTGGGCGCGTGTTTTTTCATTTTTTCTGTTCAGTCTACTTTTCAGCACTTTACTTGTTCTTCTTTATAGGTTGTTTCATGAATGTCGTTGGGTTATTGTTGTTATCCTTTGGTTTTCATTTCTTACTCTACACATATACATTCATTGGGATCTGTGTGTGTGTGTGTGTGTATAGGTACTTATGAAAAGGACTCCCCGATTATGTTACACCTTTGACGCTTGTCACCAACCCCTAGCCTATGGAGGCATGCATGGGGTAGTTGCGGCTCTAGACCGGTAAGGTCGGGTAGTGACAAGACCTCTAGATCTTCTATGTTGTATCCAGTGAAGTTTATGTAATAAATCATGATTATGTGTGTAATAATGATCAGGGTTATCATAGTTGGTTTCAGAGAGAGGTTTACATATATAATGGGATTAGGATTAGAAAACCATATTAAATTCATTGAAAAAAGACTAAGTATAATAAAACATCCCTATGTTTTGGTGAGTATTGATTAAGTGGTTTGTCAAGAAAATACATCCATGTCTAGCTACGAGTAGGTAGAGGTAGCTCTCGCACAGATGTATCCGAGGGGTAAAACCTGAAAATATCACATTGAGCTAGACTCGAACAGGAACTGCTGCATAAAAATGAGCCTTGCTGCACTCTTGGTTAAGACACTTCTGGGGGATATGATTTGGAAAATTCACAAGCTTTGCAAGAACCATTATTAATGGATTAAAAATGACCTAAAGAAGATCATGGATAACATAGACTAAATCCAATAGATTCATACATTAAAGAATGGAAGAAATTTATATGTCATCCCTATTTTTGTCTTTGGATTACCGTTTATGTGTTACCCCTGGAATTCCTTTTATTCTAGAAAATGGGTTGAAATATGAGAACTCTGTCTAACAACCGATTTTATGATCAATGCGATGATTGTTCTAATGAGATCCCCAATACGATGGGAGCAGGAATTGTGAACTTTATCACAATAGTGTCTCAGTTAACACAAGATTTGAATTGAAACATGGGTCAAGAGGAATGTTTATCCCCACCAAGAATGAACATGTCGTTATCAAGAGATTTTTGAGACAAAGGGCTCTTACTTTTAATGGATCATCTAATCTATCTACCACTGAACATTGGATCAAATCCATTGAAAATATCATATCCATCCTTCAATGTTCTGATCAAGAGAACATTCTCATGGATGCTTATCATATTGAGGGTGAAGCTGATCAATGGTTGACATTAATCTAAAATATGAATAGTGAGGAGGATATCATGGTGTTGTAATGGAAGGATTTCTATATGATGTTTTATAATAAATATTTTATGTGAACCCTCCGGATTATGATGGGAAAGGTACTGTAGAAACCCAAAGCTTGATGTACATGGACATTATATTACTTTAGAGGAATACTTAATACATAACAAAAACATACAGACAAGGACCGTAATAGTTTAGTGTCTTTGGAAACTTGGAATGTAATCTTCTTATCATGGTGAAAGATCTTCAACATCTCCCATAAAGGTCTTCCCCTTTTTTTCTTACCTAAAACCTTTATTTATATCCTGGGAAAAAGGAAAAATAAAAAGGGTGAGCTCAAATGCTCAGTAAGGGTAAGCATGGATAAAATAAAACATACCATATACATTTGAACTTAAAAACATGAACATATTGTTTAAACATAAAAAACTTGAGCAATGACATAAAACAGGGAAGTACGTAAGGCATAGATCCTAAAGAAATATTACGAATGATAAAATAGCATGAGAATAAAACATGTAACTATTGAAACCATTAACCACATGATATGATTTCCATAGTATCCAAGGCATTGATGTCAAGACCATCTTAGTGGACAAAGTCCCTTTCTAAATCGAGTTCAGTCCTCGTTCCAGTCCTATTTTTCTGAACCGGTTTAACTTGTCGTTCCAGCCATGTCTATCTCCTGAGATATAAATCTTTAACCAATGAATTGGAGGGAGATATAGGTCCCACCCATCTCATAATGAAATAATTCTTACTTGTGCCACAAAATAAACATACATCATTCATAATAACCCACCGAATAAAATTGGTTTCATAAACATCTTCCCATTATCACATAATCCAAATTAAAGTAATGGATATCATTTCATAATAATAAAAGTGAAACCATGTAAATCATAGAGACATTATACTTGAAACATAAACGTATGAAATATTGTCATCATAGATGGAAAAATGGTTTTGATAAAACATTTGAAATGAATTCTTGAGGAAAATATCCTTTCTTCTTCAAAATCATTTTCTTTTCACAAAATGTCATGCAATTTTAAAAGAAAAGTATTTTGTTGAAAATAGTCATGAAATATTTTGGAGGAAGCTTTATGAAAATAAGTCTTTATAAAACAGTAAAAATCCATTCGTTCCATATATGTTAAACAACATTTATCTCGTACTTTTGTCAGAAAAGTCAAAAAGTACCTCGTAATAGAACGATTCAATTCATACCATGTAGTAAAAGTCAAAAATGGGTAAAAAGAACAGTAACCATACATAAAAACACTTTTAAAAAACATGGACAAGGATGAGATCAATAACCCTAGTAAATACTTACGTATAAGAATTCTCAGATAAAAAAATGAAATTTAAAAAACTATCCCTTACCTTAGGTCTGATATGCTTTGTACGTATCCAAACCTCCTCTTCTTTGACACGCCTCTTTGAATCCTCCTCTTAGGGTACTAAAATTGGTCTTTTAAGTAGACATGGACCTCTACGATTTCTCTAAGGAAGTTTAAATGGGAAATGGGTAGGGTTTGGCCAAGCATAATGGCTCAAATTGGTGTGAGGAAGAGAGGGAGGAGGTGCCCTTTTATAAGGGAGGAGAGGGGCATCTTTGGAAATCTTAAAAATATTAATTTATAATAAATCTATCCCAACTTAATAACCTCCAAAAATGACTCATATTAGAATATAAGATGATATAGGGTTGTAATATCATCAACCAATAAAATTTATACGTGTTAGGAAATTATTTTAAACATTATCAACTCGATTTATCCTTACTTAATCAATTTAATTTTATTTGTGGTAAGAAAATTTTAAATTTTAAATTATATAAAACAATTACTTATTTGTTGTGAATTTTCTATAATTGGATACTTTATAACATTTTAGACCATATAAATTCAAATTTATAATTTTTAAATATTTTTGTGATTTTTAAAAAATTTTATAATATGTTATTTTTATAAAATAACAATAGTGTCAATTTTGACACTATTCATTTATATGAATTTAAATAAAATATATACAGAAGATATGTTCGAACTAAAAGATTTAATAGATTCATAAAAGGCCATATGTATCTAGAAAATTAGTGGAGCACATTAAATAGTTCATATAATATTTATTTTATTATTTTTAAAACCATTTATTTGGTTTATCTCTTAATAAAATAATTACTACAACATTTTCTTATAATTATTTAATATACTTATTTCTTGCCTAAAAATTAAAAATAAAATCATATGATGAAGATAAATCTATTTCCTTTCACAATAATGCTTTTACACGAATTTATCATCTTAAAATCACAATATTTAAATTGTTATGTTTATTTAATTATGAAGGTGACAACTTTGACATCATAAAATAATATAAGTGTCATAATAACTTTTATAAGACTCCAAACAGTTATATATTAGGTCCTTAGATTATTATGGTATATATATACAATAAAAATAAGTTTTGGTCAGGTTTGTGGGCCTTTTAATGGGTATTATTATTTCAATAAAAACTACATTACTGATTTTTCACTTAATAAATAATTTCTGTATCATTAATGTATCACCATTAATGAAAATTATTTAATCCTTAAAAATCTAAATAAATTATCATGATTTATATAATTTTATTATCTTTCTTGTGACTATTCATGTTCGAAGTTTTATGATTTTTATCACTAAATTAAACTTATTATACTTATAAGATTTAAGAGAGTGACATGTTGTCACATTCTTTGGTTTTAATAATAATTAAATTATTTTCATAGTAAAAAGTCCGTAAAATGAATCTAATAACACCCTTAGGTGATATGGGTATACTTTTATCCACCCAATAGAATTTTGGCATGTGTTAGGATAATTTTATAATATTATATTTACCCTTAATTACCCGATTTACCTTTAACTATGGTAAATAAAATTTACCATGGTTACTATTCATAATTCCCAAAAATAAAAAATAGCCTATTAACATAATTTAAACCCACTGATTCCAAATATGGAATCCATTTTTTCAAATTCAATACACAGATGTTGCAGAAATTAAATTAAAATTAATCCCGTTGTCGAATGAAAAGGGTTTTTGTTTAAAACATTGCAAAAGATTTAATTGATTTAACCTACGAATTCAATGTAAAATCAATGCTAATGACATCCATTATATTAAATGGTAAAAATATATTCTATTTATACTTTAAAACAATTCAATATTATAATTTAACCATATATTTTTTTATGATGAGAAAAGTTGTTTTTAATTAAAATATAGCGTGTTTTTACTATTCATCAAAATATGAAAGTTACCAGACTAATATGAAAAATTTATCCAAAGTAAATTTTTATTTCATGATGCCAAAGAATAAATTTATTTTGTCAAATTGAACTTATAAACATTTCAAAAACTAGATTTAAAGTGGGTACGCCATCAAAAGGCGGCAAAACTGCATTTTTTGACAAATACATATTTTACCCGAAAAATTTATTCTGTTCATATACCATGTTCTAGAAAATGTGTAAGATGAATAATAATGTTATATAATTAAAATTTTAGTTAATACTATTCATAACAGCTAGTTTATAATAATATTATAAAAATATATCGTTGATTAGTAAAACCCGGTATTGCGTACAACACACGCTATTGAAGAAGGTCGTGATTGCGTGTAATGCAAACCAAGTTAGGATGCGTATAGTGAAAGACTCTTTTGTTGTTTCGTTATAACATAATCCAAACATTTTTCATTTATACATTGAATATATATATATATACACTCAATTTTTTGTAGAATAACTTCTATCAAATGAACTTGAAATTGTGTATAACACGATCCAAGAATTGTGTTGCGTATACTGCAAGCTAATACGGTGTTGTGTATAGCACAAGATAATCATGGTGTGGCATTCAAAAAAATATATGAATGAAATTAAAACGAATATAACTTATAAAATATCGGTTTTTTATAGGGACATCCTTTCCCTGAGGAAAAATGACAACTAAACTATCAGAGCGTACAAGGGAAACTTCACAAGGCATGCACGATACACCTCGGAGATTTGTCGTTACCCCTAATTGAAAGGTTGGTTTCTTTTATGGTGGGCTGAAAACTAGCCTACAGAAAGCCCTGGAGATCCGTGACTTCGATATCTATGAAGAAATTTTCTGATGTTCCCTCAAGGATGAAATGGAGATTGACGAATCTCTGGGATATCATGGGGAGATGAAGCATAATTTGGGATTCATTTATGGAAGTCTGATGGAAAAATCCCATGGTAATAAGAATACCTATCACCCCACATGCCAATGGTGTGGAAAAAAGCACTCCGGAAATTACCTGAAGGGGACGAGGAACCACATTAAGTGTAGAATAGAACTGAACATGGGAATTAATTATTTTTAAGAAAAATATGCGGCCGAAATAGAGGAGTGAAATGCTCTGTTCGATCCTCAATGCATTTTTTATTGCTAAAACTACAAAAAACCGGGGAACCTTGGAAATCAGTGCCCTAAGCCATGGGTTTTCGGAGGCAAAAAACACCATCCAAGGCAACAACGGTGAACTTTTTCCATCACTACTACCGAAGTGAACCCCGACAACAAAGTGGTGACATGTAAACTAGTTATTAATTCAATAATAGTGAACGTACTTATTGATTAATGTTATAAGGATTCTTTTATATCTCTAATGTTTAGTAGAACAATACCAACACCACCACATATCATGGAAGTAAATATGTCGAGGAGTCCAGAAAATGGGTCAAACATTCCATCCAATGAATATAACTCCTCCCCTATCTTAATAGGGGGATTTAACTTCTCAGCGAACCTCGTCATACTCCCTCTAGTGGAATTTGATGCAATTCTTGGCATGGATTGGCTTTCCATATATAGAGACAACATAAATTGTCATGAGAGGGAAATCACTCTACATGTAGAGAATTGACCCCCGATTCTGTACAAGTGCAAGGAGGAAGATGAATCTTCTTTAGATAAATCATTTAATGCATGGATATTACTGCCCTATGAGAATGCATTTCTGGCATAGATGATTGAGTCCAAGGAGGAAAAAATCCTTGATGACATGCCTATTTTGAGGGAATTTGATGAAGTGTTTTCCGATGAATTTCCGGAGTTTCCTCCTAGAAGAGATGTTGATTTCTTAATCGACATTATACCTGTGAAATTTCCAATATCCAAGACTTTGTATAGAATAAAAATTGTTGAGCTTGAAGAGCTGAAGAAACAACTATAGGAGAATATGGATAAAGGGTTTATACACCAAAGTGCCTCATCATGGGTTGCACCAGTCCTCTTCGTCACGAAGAAGTATTGGTCAATGCGCATTTTTATCGATTAGCGAGAGTATAACAAAATCATGATCAAGCACTTGTATCCTCTTCCACGAATTGATGACTTGTTCTATCAACTATGTAGATCACAATACTTCTCCTAGGTAGATTTTTTTTTCAGGATATTATCAAGTAAGGTTGAAGAAGGAATATATCCCTAAGATTTCTTTTTTGTACAAGATATGAGAACTATGAATTCATTGTAATTCCTTTCGGACTCAATAATGCTCTAAAAATATTCATGGACAAGATGAATAAAGAATTTAGAGATTAACTCAAAAAATTTGTGGTTGTCTTTATAGATGATATTCTGATATACTCTAAACCCATGGTGGATCATGAGGAGCATTTAAGAACTGTACTAGAGAACTTGTGGAAGGAGAAGGTCTATGAAAAGTATAGAAATAGTGTGTTATGGTGGAAGGGGGTCTCATTATTGGGCTATATGAACACAAGCAATGGGATATCTATGGATACCTCCAAGACAGGTGCAATAGAGGAATGGCTGAGGACAACAACGATAACAGATATCCATAGCTTCTTGGGGTTAGCTGGATATTATCGACAATTTGTGTGAAATTTCTCACAATTTTCCAACCCTCTTACCCTGCTAAATCGGAAGGGAGTAAAGTTTTCAGGGAGTTATGAATGTGAAGAAATCATCAAGGAGTTGAAAAGGAGGCTTATCACTGCGCATATTCTCACTTTACCAAAAATTGAAGAAATTTTTGTGGTATTTAGTAATGCATCGAAGAAGGGCCTAGGTGGTGTGTTGATGCAAAATGAAAAAGTCATTGCCAATGCTTTAAGGAAATTGACGGTTCATGGGAAAAATTATCTAACACATGATCTAGAGCTGGATTCAGTGTTCTTCACATTGAAAATTTGGAGGCATTGTCACTTTGGGGAGATGCTTTCAATATATTCGGACCACAAAAGCCTCAAGTATATATTCAGACATAAAGAGTTGAACATACACCAATGAAGATGGTTAGAGCTGATCAAACACTATGAATTATTAATCTCTTACCACCCTAGTAAAGAGAACAAGGTGGTGGATTCTCTAAGTAGAAAAGACCCAGTGATTATATCATTGATGATAGTTGAAAATGATCAAATCCTCATAGATTTGATTAAGATGGATGTGGTAATCATAAAGAAGGGAACATCATAAATACTTCCACAAATTATTTCTCAACTACCTCTTTTGGAAATGTTAAAGGATGCATAGGATGTTGATGTGGGAATTCAGAGGAAGGAGGAAGCTATCCAAAAGTCGAAGCTCTCAGATATCAATGTTAATGAAGAAGGAATTGTGAGATTTGGGAAAAGAATGTGTGTTCCATGATGTTTGGAGCTGAAGAAGGATATTTTGGATGATTATCATAGTTCAAATTTCTCTATTCACACAGGAAACACAAAGATGTGACGAAGTCTCTGAGTTAATTATTTGGTGGAATATATGATGAAGGAGATCACTGAATATAAATCAAAGTGTCTAGTGTATCAAAACGTGAAGGTAGATAGGCAGAAGTCAAAATGGATGATGAAACCAATACCCATACTAGCATGGAAATGGGAGAACATCAACAAGGACATTTCCACCAGACTCCGAATACATTCAATGAAATCATTGCAATCTGGGTTTTCATGGACCGTCTTACAATGTTTTCACACTTCATTGCAATTCGCAAGGATTTATACTTGGATAAAATTTCATAGATATATATCATGGAAGTGGTAAGGCTGAATGGAGTACCACTATCTATTGTATCTGATCGAGAGTCATGATTCACCTATATGTTTTGGAAGAGTATTCATCATGCTCTGGATATTTAGAGGATCTTTGGTATGGTTTATCATCCCCAAACAGATGGAGAATCTGAGTGGACTATCTAATCACTCGAGAACATGTTGAGGCATTCTCAATGGACTTTAGAGAAGTATGGGATCAACATCTTCCTCTAGTTGAGTTCACATATAATAATAGTTTACACTCGAGCATCCGAATAACACCTTATATATACCTGTATGGGAAGAGGTTCAGAACACTAGCATGTTGGGATGAAGTATGTTATTGTACGCTGATAGGAAAAGAAATGGTCGGTGAAATGATAGAGAAGGTGAAAACCATTCAGCATCATATCAAGGAAACCCATAGTGGACAGAAGAGTTAGGCAGATACACATCGATGGGACCTTGAGTTTAAAGATGGTGAAATGGTATTTCAACCCATATCTCTATGGAAGAAGGTCACAGGGTATGGAAAGAAAAGGAAGTTAAGTCCTAGGTACATCACCCCCTTCGGGATTCATCATCATGTTGGGGTTGTGGCCTATCGACTAGCACTTCCACCTACCATGACCAATGTACATGATGCCTTTCATGTATCCCAATTAATGAAAGTACATACTAGACCCTTCACATGTACTCTCTTTTTATGTGGTACAATTTGAGGATGATCGTTCTTATGAGGAGAAAACATTGAAGAACTTATATCGTAGATAAAAAATTCAACGAAAAAAAATGCATCTCGTCACGGTGTTGTGACGAAACCACATGTCTGAAGATGCTGTGTGGGAATCCGAGGACACAATGAAGCAGAGTTACCCACATCTGTTTTAGTGAGGGAAAAGAAAAATTTTAGGGTGAATTTTTTTAAGGGGGGAAGACTCTAATGTCCATAACATTCATTAATGAGAATCCCTCTTGATCCAGTTAAATGAATTAATACGTGAAATAGTAATAAAATTTATGAACTTATTTTGTTTTTTGTTTTTGGGTAGTAAAATACCGTTATGAATTGTGATAATTTCTATTCTAGATTTTGAAATGTGATTACATGATTCCTATAAATATATGACCTTATCAAATCAAATTTACACAGAATAAAGGAACTGATGGCCTTATAGAGTTGAATTTCCCCAAATGAAGACAGTTTATCAGAGGTTAGAAAGGAGGTGGCCTCATTGGGATTCACTCTTGACCAAGGAAAAGCTATGCATGATCATGTTAATCTTGAGAGAAATCGACTACAGGAGAAGTTGAAGTTGATTGAGATTACCACCCGGTCAATGTTATACGAGCCACCCCCAGCGTCTATCAACATCGTGCACCTTACCCTATTGTATTATACGAGAATTTTAAGTGTTTATGTAACAAGACCCTAGCACATTTATTATCTACATTATTTTTGTTTATATTAATGAATATACTTTCATATTATTATTGTTACTTTGTAAATTGTTTTTAATGAAAAACTATTTTTTCAGTTGATATTCAACAAAAAATATATTTCGATGAATTAATGTATTTTCTAATTAATTAGTATTATAATAAAATATTATTATTATTATTAAAATAATTTTTATTAAATATAAATGGTCCTATAATTTTATGAATGCAATTGTATTTTTTTTAAGGTTTGAATGCTCTTTTTGTCAAAACTGATTAATTTTCGATAAATGTAGGTTTTAATTTTAAAAGTAAAAATTCATATATTTATAAAATTGTTTAGATGAAATGTATATTATATTTGTAATCATGATGTATAAATTTTCAAATGGTGAATTGTTCATAATTTCTTGAGACAGTCTAATTTTTGGGTAAAAAAATTAAATACCATTTAAATATATAATGTGTTTTATGAAATTATAATGACCCAATAGTGATTTAATAAAATAATATAAACATAATTTTCGGAAAATATATGATTTAACATTAATATAATGTTATTTTGGGATGAGTGATTTATTTTACCAAGATTTAGTGGACCCTCCAAAACATATAAAACAATATCTATTTTTAAATTGTTTTCCTTGAGTGTGCGACTCACCTCCACATAAGAAACCCAATTATTTTTATATGTTAATACTTTGGAATTATAAAATATTTATTTCCCTTCCTATTTGAATAAAAACATGGAAAAAAGTATGGTCTGGTTTGTGGTTTTTATTAGCTTAATATGTGGTGTCTCAAACCTAAATAATAAATAATTCATTCTCTGTTCCAATGTAATCCCACCCATGCTCCCACATCCTCTTTAGTAAATTCATTTGGAGTTCGTCCAAACTCTACCATACTCTCTCTAGAATCCTCCCAAGTAAACCCAAGGTCCATATAATCCTCTCTCAAGCCCCTCCCAAGCCTTTGGGATCACACTTCCAATCAGGGATTCTCGCATTCTTTATTTATGTCGATGTTTCATTATAGTGTTATGCCCTTTATATTCAATTATAAATTTTGGGGTATTATTTCACACCACCCCCATACATCCCTATTTATGTTTGAATAATGAGGTATCCATTTTCTCTCCCATTAATTCCTCCCATTTACACCTTTAACTATGTTGAAATTCTGAACTGAATTTATCAATCCTCATTTACATTCAAGGTATTATTTGGTATGGAGAATATGCATTCCATTTCAATTATTGGGAAATGTATCAATATAACCCCATATTGCCCATTTAATTTACATATGATGAGACACACCTTTCCCTTTCATCAAACATTTTTATGAATTCTTATGTCATGCCTTTATGATACCTAAATTGCACCATTTTTTTCCATTCCATGGTCATTGTGTAGTTAATACCATGCCCATTTCACTATCAAGGATATTCAACTTTATTCTCATTTAGATATTTATTATATAGTTTCATGTATGAATTCCATACTCCCTTATCGTGGAATAAATGATGATGTTTAATGAATCCATGTTTTATGATCCTTGTGGCACACTGATGCAAGAAATGAAATGTTTAAGAAGAGTGTGCCCTAATAGCGCTCCAATGCATTTGGTAAAGTATTGTATTATGATAAAAAATGGGAAATGTGTGTTGACTAATTGAAGTTATTGTTCAAAATGTTTTAACTCATGATTCATGTGAAATTATGGTTTACTCATGCTCCATGTGCAATGAGCCTTGGCTCATGCTAATTCCATGATAAGTGTTGTTTCCACATCTTCATGTTATGATTATCATTCTTTATCATCCCATTATGTTCATTTCTCTCTTTTACTCTATTGATATTCCTATTTTCAAACATTTATTGTATTACTCATGTAATTCCATGGTTATTTCCATACTGGGATTTATAGCTCACCTATTTCTTATGCATGTTCTTAGGTTATCCATTGCAATGTTAAGTACAAAGAAATGCAGTGCTTATGTAAATGATTTTTTCAATAATGATGTTACATATTCTATGTTCTATGTTGTTATGTAATGATTCTAAGGCCCAAAGACACTAGACCTCTAGATATTCTATGTTGTATCAAGTGATGTTAATGTATTAAATTATTTATAAGTGTGTAATAAAGATCATGGTTGTTATACGATTGTTTTAAAGGACTTCCTAGTTTTGATTTATGAACAAAATATGGATTGTATGATTATATTATGGTTTTTTGATGTAATTTTGGTGGTTCAGTGGTTTAAAATAGGTGTTTTATTATTAAATTAATTGATGAGAGGGGTTTAATTTTATAAGTTAGGTTATGGAAAAACATGTAATTTTTCAGAAGAAAATATCATACACATTTTTTACATGAATAATTTGTCAAACATGGAATATAATAAGGATTAGGACATTATAGGGTCATAAAATTTCCAAAAAATGCAATTATGAAAAACAATATAGGTCATTTTAACACGTATCATTTTAGTTTAACCCCATGTAGCACTACTTTTACATTAACAATAGTAATTAATTTTTAATGATTTCATTATTCATTTTGGTAAAAGGTTTTGTTTCATATATTATATAATATAATTTTTTATTATTAAAAATATGGAATATATATTCCTAATTATATCCAATTATGAAAAAAATTATTAGAAAATTAATTATGTAGATACAATGAGAAATAGGGTTTTCAAAGATAAAATGCTAAAAAAAATTACAAGTTTTTCATATTAAAGTTAAATATGAAAATGATTTTAATGACCCAATTTTTAATAGTAAATATATAATTTATATAATTTATATATATATATATATAATTTAACTTTATAAATAATTTAATACAATTATGGTTAATAATTAAAAGTATCTATTTTTCAAAATTTATCTAAAAATACATATAATAAAAGATGTCTACAAAATTATCCCAAATAAAAATATTATATGATGATTTAAAAAATGAAATTTATTTTGAGTAATAATTTTTTTAATGTATCATAAATTGTATTTAAATTATTTTCACAAAAGATGATAAGAAGTTTTTTGGATAAATAGTATTTTTAATCACAAAATTAGATTTATTATTATCTATTATTTAGAGAAAAAAAGATGAATTTTCATAATTTTTTAATATATAATATAGAAATATAAAAAAAATATGTCATTGATAGTTCATTTTTAAATTTATTGATTTTGGATATGTTTGTTTTCATAAAAGTATTTTTTCATAAAATGATTTCAGGTAGTTCCGACTAGTATTTATTTTTATTTATAATTAATTTTGGTAACCAAATAATTAATTATATATAAATGTTTAGAACATATATATTAATAATTTACCTAATCCTATTCATAAAAATAATTATAATGGTTAGGAAATAAATATAATTTTCAATAATAATATTTTAAAATTATATCATCATTCATTTAAACTCAGTGTTGTATCTAATGAAAGCTTAAATAAGTGTTTTTTGTACCACATGGAAATATCAGGGTTGATTGTAATGAAATTATCGAAATTTTTTAATTTATTTGAATAAAATATCTCAAAAAAATTCATGTTGTTTCATTTACCCAATATAAATTCCACCCATGAAATTCATCACAATAGCCATAAAAATAAAGATAATTTCAACTCATTTCATACCTAGGATCCCATGTATCATTCATACGATCTTGTACTCATATAAAATCAATGACTAATTTACAATTTTTATTTTGTTGAACATGACCGATTTTTTATAGAATATCCATCCAATTACTTCCAATAATAAAGATTATGTTCTCGTAGTACATCCATTGATTTCAATACATGTGATGGATTATGTTTCTAATTCATCTAGTGAGACACATGAAAAAAATATTGAACTCAATGTAGGAGATGTGGAGGAAGAAATAAATAATGTTTGATATCTATATAATCACGAATATCAAAATGAGTTTTATTTATAAGTATTAGATTTCAATTATATTACCATTACAATTTTTCATTTTTGTTGTGATATTTTCAATTTCCACTTCATCTATTACTATGTGATATAATGATTAATATTTTTTCTTCATGCACTGACAATTCACTAGATCCATAATAGAACTATTAGTCATTATTTATGTCTCCTATTATCAACATGAAAAAAGGTAAACATTAATTATCCAATTTGTATAAATATTTATTTGGTGATTTACTGTAGTAATTTCTAAAACCTCATACAAATTTCCCCATAAACAAATAAATAATATATTAACAATATTAGCCTTCCATAATTAGATACATATAAATAAGGACAAATTATTTATTAAAATTAATACAACCTCAATCCACAGTGTACCATAAATTAGATATTTATTGACAAAATCAAAACATGTAAATATCATCATCTTGTAATCTCATGTAATAAGGCATTAATCAGAATTACTGTAAAACCATTGTGAAAAAAGATATTTTTATAGATTCATTAAATAAAAAAAATATTATTAAATATATTCCATAAATATAACAATGTTGTAAACTCCATTAACATTAACATAAAAAACTTTTCCCACAAGATCTTAAATTCGTTCTATAGTCATCAAAACAATCCAATTTTTATTATTCACATCAATTTTCACATTATACTGTGTAAATAACATTTTTTATAAATAAATAAAATATTCTTGAAAATTCATAATAGGTATCATATAAAAAAAATCCTTGAATATTTCACGATTCATTTATCATATTTGATTAATAACTAACCAAATGAAGATCAATCATTCTATTTGATTCTAAAACCAATCACTACGATTCATTATATTATTCCATGATACATCTTTCTTATAATATGAAATTTTAATAATGTAGTAAACTTTATTAACCTCTAATTAACCATAATGCGTTGTTAAAATTATAAAATTATATTGGAAGAAACCATTAAATTCATATTTCATTTTTGGAATCCTCATAATCAGAATTATAACCATTATCCATTGCACATTGTTGTTTCTCTTCTTGAGCATTCCCATAGGAAATTGATTTTATTTATTTTGAAACAATAACATTTAATGTATTCATATGTTGAAAATACAATGGGGAGACAAAATGAAAATAAATTCAATTAATTAAAATGTTTTTCCCTGTTACACTTAATACTCTATTACAATACACATTATACAAAAAACAACTTCTCACTCCTTTCATAAAGTCCCTAGAGTTTTTTTCACGCATTCTCTACATATGGTAAACATACTCTTTTTTTATTATGTGGTCTTCGCTTCCAAAACTATTAGAAAATGCTAACCATATCTTCATTGGTGTGTATGAGAGTTAATTAAATTTAATATTGTTAATCCTGTTATGTGATAAGTGATTAGGGTTGATATCAATATCCATCAATCAATCTATCATCCCACCTAGTTTATCACAATAAATTTTATGACACATTACAAGTTAACCCAATTCTATTTGGATCTTTCCATTTCCTAAAATGAAAACACAGAGCAACAGAAAAACTATTAATAGTGGAAAACTATATTTTTATAATGAAATAACATATTCCATTCCTACATCATTATAATATTTTTATATATAGAAAAATATTGGATTATCCTAGTTTATTCATAATAATCTTATAAGTAAACCCAAACTTATTTTTCATAAACAGTTTGAGAATATCAAAAAATAATATCACTCAAGAGTGTTAAACTATGTGTGCTTGAAGCCTGATTGTTGTCAATCAATTAACGATTGAGTTTATGAAAATTAATCCTTTTTGAAGTTATTACACCTATGTACATCTTTTCTAATGCCACATCCACTTTTAGTGTCTGTAATGGGATGTAATGTCATTTAAATAATTCTATATTTCCTTTAATAAATTTAAATGACATTTTCCAATACTATAACTAATCCGTATAATTTACCTTATAATAATACATTGAAATATCAATATAAATACACCCATGGTTCTCAAAAATTATTTCTCATCATAGTATAAAAGTTATAACTAAACAATTCCTCTAATAACAACTATAATGACACAATATTTTCAAATGTAGATACTAAAGCTTTTTAGATGAATATTCAATACATTACCCAATGATAATCTATAAGACTATATTCTATTATTTTATTTAGATAATATGTACACATTCCTATATTTCATTGAAATATCTTCAATATTCCAAATAACAATCTTCAATATTAGTATTATTTACAAAAAACCCAGCAAAATACTATTTATAATAACATGTGGAAAGGAAACATAATAAATGTTCATCTCAGATTACCAATAAGGGAAAAGTACGAATGTACATAATCATAACATCAATATAAAGGTGTGTAAATATTAAATTAATATTGAAAAATATTCCCTACATATCAAAGATCCTAATTTTGAGTCGTTGCATAATAATTTATAGTCTGAATGAAATGAATCATAAGGGAATCAAAGAACATGATCCATGAGGTAATACTAGTAGGATAAGATAGAAAATTATGTAATACATCTATTCATAGAAAACAAAATGTCTTGGATACCAAAAAAAAATTTATAACATATTAGTCTTGGGATAATAATTCTTACACTTACTTTGGGCTTGGGATGACCTACCATGCATCATCTTGTTTTGGGATTGGGTTATCCTCCCATATTTCCTATCTATTGGGTAGGTGATAACCACCCATTAAAGCTATATATGATTATCGTTATTACCACACACATACCAAATCTTTTGGGAATGGTCTAACCACCTGTGTACCCTATGATCCTATAAATCATTAAATTGTACCAGATGAAATGGAGGGAGATATAGGTCCCACTATTAAAATTATGCAATCATACATATATTTTCAATAGAATAAAAAAATCATTAAATCACGACAAATGAAAATAAATGGGATTAAAAGAAATACATAAAATCATAACATTTTTAAAAGATACATGTTTCAAAAAATTCAATATTTTTTTATCCCATATATGGAAAATGAGTTTCATAAAAATTTATTGATCATGATCAAGAAAAAATTCAGAGAAAAATTCAGAATATTTTCATTGATTCATAACCATAGTAAATAATGAGTAACATCAAATGAATCAATATTATAATAAAATTTAATTTGAATAATAACATAAAACATTTCATCTGAATAATAACCGTTCAAATTTGAAAACAATTTTTTTTAAATTTCACAAAAAATTTTACTTGAAAATAAAATTAGGAACAAATAATAGATATTTTGTGATCATTTAAATCGTTTTTTAAAAAATAAAATATTTTCATGAAAAATAATATGGAAAAATTTTATTGGAAGCATGAAATCACTAAGGAGTATTGAATGTGGGAAATATTATACATTTTGCTCATTCCGATGATATTTATTCTATAAAAAATATCTATAATATCAAAACATGAAATTTCTTAATATAATATGTGAATATTTTCCTTACAATATTTTTTAAATAGTCATATATCAGTTAAAATGACATTAATAAATAATTTGGCAAATAATAAAATCATTTTTGAAGACATTATTTTTTATGAAAATGGATTACCGAACAAAGAGACAAATAACTTCGATTTTCATTAAAGAATATAGATTATTTTACTAACTAATTAATGGGGGGAAGAGGCTGGGAAAACATGTATTATCATGAAATAACCATAATTTATGAAAATTATTTAGTTTCATGAGATATATATCATAGGATTTCATCATTGAATGAATAATTATAAATAACCTATATAACCGATTAGATTATAACACATGAATCTTATCAAATTGGTAACATGGACACATATTCCCCATAAATTAATAATATAAAATTATACACATAATATCATTGAAAAATTATATTCATGATATAAAATGTTAATGTGTTAGAATATATAACTCATAAAATAATTTTGGCGTATAACATAAATTAAAACCCCGAGAAAGAAAACTAAGATAAAAATAATTTATTTCTTGTATAAAATTTAATTTTTAATCTTCTGAAATAATATCATAAACATAAACATTAATTATAATTGTTGTTGGTTGATTTATTACATATCATTTCATAGGTATGTATATACAACATATACTGTAATGTGTATTGAATATGGAAGAAGTCATATTCTCGACATTTTTCATACATGATTAAACAAAATACAAATTAAATATATGTATATTACAAATATAATATAGAACCAAAATATTATATATTATTCAATAAATAACTTATTTAATAAAATTTATTATCTATTTATAACCAATTAATTGTTACATTCATGATTCAATTTCTAAATGATTTGTTTTTGTGTTTATGTTTTTATTAATTATTTTCTGTCCAGTTAATTTTTCATGGTTCTATCATCCAAAAAATAACAATAAGTAAATAATTTTAATTTTTATATGTCAGTTAAACTTTTAATTCTATTCATGATGGATTTCTTTACATATATGGTATTTTTGGATCATTGGGACGGTAGGCCTTACATACCCATGAGTAACATTTCCATTTTTCAATGATCATTAAAGAAGGTGTAATGTAATATGTTATCTTTATATAATGACCCTAATATCTTATTAATTATTTATATATGATTTTGTAAATCATATTTGTGGTCTATTGTTGAAAATATATAGTAATATCAGTTCATGAATGTTATAGTCCCAACATAAATGAATGATGTTATCATATTTTAGTGAAAGAAATGGTAATAAATAAATTATATAGTATATATTAATAATGATAATTTTTCATTAATATAATAATAATGTTATTTATATCACATGTATTCATTAAAATTATATATATTATTTCTAAGTTAAAGAGTAAGTGAAAATGAATCACATCACTTTATGATGTTATAGTCCACCATATACACGAGAAACAATATCATATCCACTATGGAATGGAAAATATTAATGGTATATATGATATAATCACTAAATAGGTAAAAATAGATTATAAATATGATATATATACTTTATATTAATCATCATACCTATACATGAGTGGTGATAACCAAAAAATGAATAACATCGGTTCATGAGATGATATTTCACATTAGACATGAATCAAAATTTCATAATCAATTTGACTGAAATGTATTTGGTTGTAGGGAATTAAACTAGAGTAAAAACTCTCAGTATTTGGATTGTATTTATAATATAATATGATTAGTATTTAATAATTATTATTATAGGTTGAGGATAAAATAAAATAAATATTTTCTTATGGATCATAACATCTTCTTTCAACAACATCCTCATGATTTAGCAAAAATCCTTCATAGGATGGAATCATTCCAAAATAAAAAATTATGGAATGATAATTTGGAGTTCAGAATATTTTTTGTTCATATAAATAAAGTGTTTGATGGTGTGAAGAGTATAGGAAATGGGGTGAAAATTTATAATTTAGGTGAGTATTACACTTGAACTTTTTGAGACACAAATTGAGTAACCAAATTTTTACAAATACTAAAAGGTTCAAAAAATGGAATGTTCTCATGAAATATACATTACGGGGTTGAAGAAATCCAATAAATTATATTTTAGAATGTTTTTACGTTATTTTAACTATTAGTTACTTAATTGTTTCCCATCTAAACCCATTTATCACATTACCACAATAGTTAATTTTTAATATTATCACTATTTATATTGGTAAAAATGTATCTCAAGAATTTTTAATAATATTAATTATTCTGATTTGATATACATAATCAATTTTTTGAAAATTAGTTCATAAAATTCAAAATAAATAATTTTAAATTAATTGTCCAAGCATTACAACAACAAAAGTTTTTAATGAGAATCTAATCTAAAGTTTACAATATTTTTATATAAAATATATATATTTAATATGATTCCAATAAGAATAAATGGATTAATATATTTATGATATAAATAATTTATATTTAAATATATTTTATATATATATTTAACGTATTAATATTTTAAATGAAAATATAGTTTTCAATTAAAAATTACAATTTCCACAATGCATCGAAAAATTAATATTTCCTAAAAATGATCAAATATTCAGTCATAGAAAATATAGAAAATATCATTAACAAAATAAAAATAAAATTATCCACTAAATTTTCTTATAGTATCAATTATTAGTTTTATAGTAACTGTGTAGAATATGAGACAATTGTGTTTACAGAAAAACAAATTTGGAGCATATAATACTAATTTATTTTCATAAATTGTTTAAAATCCACATATGATGAATATATATGGACATGGCCGTAAATAATTAAATTATCTTTAGTTAAGTCAAAGAAAAGTTTTTTAAATTCACATTTAGGATATTAAAAATATAATATCATTATAGGATTATTCCTTAATTCATACATTGAATAAAAAATATTACAATGTAGACACTTATACTGACAATCAATTTTTTCACAAAAAAAAATATTTTAAAAAGAAACATGGTTTTATTTTATGTTTAATCATCATAACTTCTCCATGATCCCATTCATGACTCTTTTCTCATATAATTCCAATAAAAATATTTGAAAACGTGAGATAATTATATAAATATCTATAATGGATACACAATAAATAAAACTGTAATTCTTTGGAAAATATGTAAACCTATGAATACATTATCATAATGTTATTGATTTTACCCTTAATAAGTATTAAATAAATTACTTTATTATAAGTTTATTTATTAAGTTTTTCACATCAATATATCACCATACACCCCAAAGAATCCATATTTAAAATATAAAGGTAACATTGGATGTAATTGTAATTATTTAGAAAAATTATCCAGTTGACTTCCATACTTATCACACTTCATAATGATACATCCATACATCAAACATATATAATCAATGAATTGGAGGCTATAATTTAACCACCCATCCTTGTATTATCCCGAAACCACCTATATTTTCATCATTATGTAACCGACCATCCAATGTCAAATTTTTATTATATAACCATAACAAATAAAAGAATACAGTGATCAAATTTTATCTAAAAAAATTTCATTTGAAATCAGACGAAAAGATTTCAATATATCTAAATAATCAATCCATTATCAGAACTATATTTAATATCAAAATACCCATAAATAGAATAATTAATTTCTTTTTCATTCAAAAACATAATGTCTTGTAGACAAATCAAAATATCAAATAATATTTCTGGAAGATGAGAAGTTGTTTATGTTGTTTATATTAAAAAGTAATATTTTTTGATTTCGTAAATGGATTCATATAAAAATATTATTTTTGAAGAAAAATTAGTTAATAAAAAGTTAAAGGGCTGGATTTTACTACTTATAAATAAAGGTTGTTTTCACTTGAAAATGTTCCTAAATGAAAGGAGATTCATATGATGTCCCTTATATAGATCCATTTATAAAAAAATTTGATTCAAATTAAAAAGATAACATTTTAAAACATTTATTTACATTTAAGTATATTCATTGAAACCATTTTTAGAACATGTATATAAACTAGAAAAATTTATATGAATAAATCATCAACACATTAAAATGAGGTATTTAGGTAAATAGTCATGTACCTTTACTC
This sequence comes from Viscum album, assembly GCA_963277665.1. Lineage (NCBI taxonomy): Eukaryota > Viridiplantae > Streptophyta > Magnoliopsida > Santalales > Viscaceae > Viscum > Viscum album. The sequence continues at coordinate 2,070,932,819 of OY728138.1, forward strand.
CGAATAATTATGTACAATATTTATAACCATGAATAATAAATATAGTTTAATTTCTAAATTTTTGATAAACTTTTTAATGTTTATTATTCATTTTATATCACTTATTACCATGTAATATTAATAATATAATTATTTAAGTTCCTATCAGATGTTTTTTCGATATTCAGTATTTTGAGTCGAAAATGAACATCGTATGATGTCAATCATCCATCTGTTCGTAATAACATCTTCTCAAAAATAAAATACATTAAATTATAATCCCTTTTATATATAAATTATACATTTAAATATATTCATAATATTTATATATTAAATATTGAAAAACGTTACAATCATGGTTACGGTAAATCGTATGTTCCAATGTGTAACAATTCCATTAATTATTGATCATTATCTAAATAAGGTAATTGATATTTTATATTTCCATAATGATCATAATATCTTTACAATCATTATAATATTTTCAATATACATATTTATATCATAAAATATATGTGGTGAATGAAATTGAGTAATATCACATAGTAGAGGTGATTGTTTACTTATATGCACGAATGACGTTTTAATTTTTATGTGCTCAGAAATAAAGAATTAAACTGATATATTATTCAATTATAATTCTTATTAATACCTGAATAAAAATATTGACATTAATTATATCATTATATCTAGTCTTAAGATTGGGTCATGGAAAACGAATTATATCACTTCGTGGAGCTGATACTTCACCCGTATAGATGCACGATTTATTCCTTTCCACCTAAATGTAAGTGGATATAAATTTACAAGTTGATATTTACATAATAACATGTATATATATATTTTTGGTACTAGAATTTTTATTTCATCTTGGGGGAAGAATATTTGATTTTAGTGGGGGAATAAATAAAATAGGAACACTTAAATAAACACATTACCTTTCCTTCATATTATCGCCCTTCTTTAAATCATAACCCCTATAAAGAGATATTTAAAACTAAAATATTTCATCAAGAATGTATGGAGTTACTCTAATAAGGTTCATGGTTTGATCTTGTCTGATAAAATGGTTTTTTAAGTGTGATGAATAGATTGTAATGAGTCCACTTTTATAGGTGTGTGGAGGGGAACTCGTTCAATTATTAAAATTATAAAATTAATATAAATAAATTTTATCTTCCAAATGGATCCGATAGGATTTATTTATAATTTAAAATGGAAATGGGATGAAATTTAATTATATGGTGAAAAATAAACATGTTTTGAATATTTTTAAATCCTTTTCTTTTTTTATTAACCCATTTAAACTCAGACCATTTATTCAAGTTATGCATTTAGGGTTAAAATATATATCAAATCATGCCAAACGACCAATTAATGACTCATTAATGACATTTTTAGATTTTTATCAAATTGTTGCCTTAATCATAATTTTTTTTTATTTTTATATGATTTAGTTGAATAATCCATATCTTAGGATATAAATTGTGTCGATTTTTACACTATTGATTACATAAAGTTTTAAAAAATATAAAAACATGATTCCTTTTAAAAAACTAAGTTAACTCAAATGTAACTTGTCAAAATAATCTATAAAATTAACTAATAGAATAATATATATTAAATTATATTTATTTTATTTTTATTATTATTATTTAATTGATTCATCCTTTAATAAATCAATTTCAACATCACTATGGTATCCCTATTTAATTTAATTATTTTATTCATTAAAATTATAAACAAATTACCATGACGTGGGTAATATATTTGTAACTCTATGCAATATTTAAACTGAAATATATAACTTATATATGTCCATATTAAATTTTTATTATTAATAGTCATATTTATGACATATTTACCTTTACATTAAATAAAAAGTTATAAATATCATAATCACTCCCATGTGGCTTCGAAAACACATAATTTCGGCCCACATATTATCATTTTTGAAAATAACTCATCCAATGAAATTGTAACAAGTTTTAGGGTAATATTAACATCCTCTAATATTATTTTTATCCTTAATTTGCTGAGTTACCCTTCACCATAGTAAATAAAATACTAATGTTAATATTTATTATTTTTTATCCTATTCTAAATCATTTTTCATATTTATTACAACCATTTTTACCATTTTTTAAAATTAAATTTACCTATGTATAAAAAGTTATATAATATAAATCTCATTTACGGATCTAAAAAACATGTATTTTTTAACACCCCAAGAATTCACTGTATGTTTTCTTTTAAATAATTTGATAGTTTGTGTTGTATGAAACATTGAGTTAGAGCGCATCATGACCTACCTAACATGCCATTTAAAATGATGTCATGAAATTTATAAACCTTATTATGAAATTTATAAATTTTATTTATCATAATAGTCATTGTTTATTAATTTTTAATATCGATATTTACTTATAGTGATTTTTTGGTATTTATCTGAAAAGTTTCTATTTTTGATAAATAGTGAAAAATACAGCATTATAGTCAACAAAAAAATTCTATTGAAATAATTGTTTTAAATTAATTTAATTTTAATGTCACAATAGATATATAATATATATATTATTACACTGTATGTCATATGAATAATTTCTATAACTGAAATAGATAAATAAATTCATTGTCCTTTTTAAACACCCTTTTACCCACATTCTATACACATTTTCAGATTATCAGTAAATGTAATTTTAAATCTTCTATGAATTTATTTTAAAAAATCTAAAATACATGGTTTCAATGAGTATGATAAATTTGTACTAATTGGATCGATATATCTTTGTGTGAATCTTAAATTCTGAACTTTATATACCACAATTTAAGGTAAATAGGGTAATTAAAGATAAATATAATATTAATATAATATAAAATTACACTAAAAAATATAAAAATTATATTATATTATAATTTTTTAACCAAAATAAACATTAGATTGAAAATTTTATCCTTTTTATGGAACTTGTGATTGATTAGGACATTAATTAAATTTTATGTTATGAAAAGTTAAAAATGTAATATTAAAAATCTAATAAATATTTTAAATTTAATATGATGTTATATTACTTATAAGGTTAACTATAACAATCGTCTCTTAAGATATGGAATTAATTACGTTACTGATAACAGATTTATTATTTTTGGACTTTAAAAAAATAAAATAAATTAAGACACAATGACATCCTATTAATCGTTTAATTAATTGAAATAACAAATAAATGATATTAAAAAAATTAAAATTAATATAATTTGACTTAATTAATGATATAGAATAATTATATTGATAAAATTGAAATGTTTTTAGAATATTAGATGTGTGTTTTTGATTCTATAATGTTACTTTGATTTTTTTTTAAAATGAAATTCTTCATTAGTATCAAAATTGACATAAACAATACTTTAAAATTAATAATATTTAATTAAATGAGATAAAATTCATAAAAATTTCAGGTTTAGAAAAATATCTATGATAATTTAAATTTTTTAGTAAATTACCCCAATGGGATTATTTTAGGATTTTATAATAATATTATTAACCTTATATTATAAAATAATATTAAACAAGGTTTTAGATTAACTGTTTAACTAAGGGTTAAATCTAAATGATATGGTAGATTTTGTTACCTAAAATTGTCTCAAAATCATTTCCTGATAATATTTAGACCCATACTGATCATATAATATAATTAAATCACTTTTTAGCTACTTCAAACCATAAACCAATTTATAATAAATTTATATTTTACGATCATTCAAAAGATCAACTCACATCTCTTATAAAAGAGATCACATCCTTATCATTGATTCACCGATCTAAATCCCACTGTATTGTAAAAAAACTTATAAATTTCTCATACCAACTTCCCTCACTACATCCCAAAGTTCAAACCATGGTCATAAATACATTCTATGGAGCTCTTTTGTGCAAACCAATAAGAGATATGTGAAAAAGAGGTAATTACATTATCTACTTTTTGAATGTTATTTTCTTCTACTACATCTTAATTTTATGTTTTTTCCATATCAAAATAAATATACTATCATACACATACATTCATTTTATTATAATCATAGTACAACCATATTCTTAATTTTATTCATCATAACAGTAACGATATCACCGTGCATTCATACGTACAACTTACCATCTCAACACCATGGTGTAATTTGTAATTTGACACTAAATTAATTTTATGTGTATAATTCTTAGTATAATGGTTATAAATAATCAATATAAAATTATTACTATTAAATATTATTTGTATATCATCCAATTCCATATCATTTAACCCCCAAGGGAATGATATCGTCGCACATGTGTTCGTAGGGCCTATAGTGTCCTCGACGCGGTGAGATTCATTCTCGAAATTAACTATTATAGAATGATTATAAAATTTATATGATCAGTAAAAATAATAATTATGAACATAAATCAATTCATTATATGAATAAAATAAAACATATTCAAAACAAACATAACTTTCATAATTAAATAATAATGGTAAAATGATCTAGTTAAAACACAAAAAATGTTAATTTATAATTATTATTAAAAAATAGATATAAGAGGATCATATATGATATCATAAATATAGATATGGTTTGGAATCATTTAGTTACCTGATTTAACCATTATTCTGTACGTTAACACACCCTCGACTAAAGGAAACTACAAGGTATGGGATAATTTAACAATCTCATCATTATTTGATATTGTTTATACGTACATATCAACTAGGATATTTTTATTATCCATGACCATGTTTCATAAAATGTATTTCAAAATATTATCAAAATTTGTTTACATAAATTTTTTTCCATGTTTTATTTATATATAAATCATTTTTAAATGAATCATTCCATGGCATTCTAAAGGAGGTTGTTTATGCCATTTTGGAAAAATTAAGGAATGCATGTTTTTATCATATATGGAATAGGATTCTCTATTCCACCATTATGATGCCTTAACATTATCAAACATTCTATACAAGCATACAATATTTTTTCCAGAAGAAATGTTTCGTTTTATATTTTCCCAGGTTTTTAAATGAATTTCAACGTAAAATGGGATATTTAATTCAAATAGTTTTAATGATATTATTAGAATATTTTCATATATGTCAACATCCTTTGTTGAATTTTATGTCTAATTATCATTGATTTTTTTGATAAAATCATCAATATTTTATTGAAGGGTTTATAATATTTTTGACTGCATTTGTACTATTTTAATACCTTTCATATCTTATGGTTTTGGTGTTGAGATTTTGTATGATAGTTTTAATAACAATTTTAATGTTATATTTATACCGTAACAATGAGGAATTAATTTAACATAGTAAGTGATTGGTGGGTACTACTATAGCTCATCGACGAATCATTAGGTTTCACGAGACAAACTTTTATCTTGGAAAAAGGCTTTGACAGTATGGTTGTGTATGGTCTAGGCATGAGACCTTTAATGAAAGGTTATGATGTCTACAAATATGCATTTATTCATTATAATATTAGTTTTTGTAATTTCATGTCATTATTAGACCCGTAGAATATCTATTTGATTGTTTAAATGTGATTATTTATTTTATTCAGGTATTATTATTTTCATTAATATTATTAAAATTCTTGTGTTTAAGTTTTATATCTATCATTAAATGTTTTTTCTTATTTATGATATCTTATGCTATATTTTTTTTATCCTCACTGGACATCTAAGCTCACCCCTTTCGTATGATTCATTTTTACCCAATATGTGGGGAAGTATATTATGGCTGACTTGATTCAATAATCTAAGGGATATTAGTGTTTTCAATGGATAAACTATGACTTCATTAATTTCATGATTTTATTTAAAGAAGATGTTTGTGTCTAATTTTTCCAAGGGTACTAAATTTATTGGTCCTTCAGTATTTGATTTCTTTTGATCATGTTAATTTAATAAAATAATGCACCTACTCTTGGTAAATGGGGTCAGGGTGTTGTAGTTAGTATTAGAGGATGTTTAGTACAATACATGGAAACTGGATTAATAAAATCCTTGATTAGGTAAAATTACACAAAGATATACTTTGAAGATATATATAGAAGAACATCCTCTAATTTAGGTAATATAGAGATTATAAGGGAATTCCCAGATAACACATATCCATATAGATACTAAATGTGGGCATGGTTCTAGAACATATGTACCTATGAGTAATAACTCCCATAATGTGTTATGGACTTGTCGTGAAGTAACCTGGAACAAAACAAAGATCATTTCTCCACACCTGGTTTGACAATCTTAGTGGATATGTAAAGGATAATTCACATTTTCCATACAATCAATAATAAAGGATTTATGAGTAAATATTTCCCCAAAGAAACCATTTTCATTATTATGGATTAGATATGCATAAATTTTACAAATTATGGTGAAGATTTTAGTAGTTTGGAATTATGAATTATGATTCATAACATAATCTTATGTCTTTCATTCTTTAGAAATCGTGCCTTGTGGAAGGTACCAAAACTATATCAATGCACACAATCCATATAAATATTTCATACTTACGCAAGATAATGATAGATGAGATTGGGATATAACTGGTGGTGAACATATTATAACCATATTTGCAGAACTAAATCAGGTTATGAATTATAACAATATTCATATTGAAAAGCTTGACCCACAATGCAGATGATAAATGTCAGACCACTTCATGTGGTAACAACCCCCAAAATTCAATGTGACTAAAAAAAGTTTTGTATATGAGAAATTGATAAGATCATTAGTGAAATTATTTCTTGGATTGGGGTGTGGGGAAAGGAAAAACAATGTTATAGAAGTATATCATCTATCATAAGATTCAAATCAATGGTTTTTATTAATGAAAAAAATGAAGTAGGATTGAGAGATCGTATATATGGAATGGGGGAATTTACAGAAGATATCGTTGAAAAATACATTGCACATGATCTACGTGAAAATATGTAGAATAAATTTCGTTGTTTGGGATAAAAAGTGGATGATAATGTATAAAAGTATGATTCTATATTAAAATTGATAGAAAGGCATCCTATGGACTACAAACCAATCCTAATAAATAAGATAGATCAATTTTTTGATGGGTTAAATCCAGTCCACCAATTGGCACTAGTATCACTATTTTATCATTTTAGGAAGATAGAGTCGCATGTTCTATCAAGATAGAAGTGAAATTACCTAAATATTATGACCATTATAAAAAGAGGGAGAAGAATAGATCCAGTAAATACTCTAAAAAAGTAAATATGGGGAACAAGGGAAAATAATACATTCCACTATATATTAATTATTAGATGAAATACCTTGATACTTGCATAAAGGGTTTGAATGATTTTTTATGTGTAGATAAATAGGACACCAAGCTCGTTATTTCCAGGTGAATAAGGTAGTTATCAATGTTCACTGCTATAATTGAAAAGATATAGGAAATTAATAAAATTATTATCTTGTATGTCAATTGAACATTCCCTAGAAAAGGCCAAGGGGTAAAGCCAAATCTTTTACAATCAATACTGTTAACGATGATGTTTCTAGTGTTGTGGTGGTAGGTAATTTAATATTTTCCTAAAATTTTACCAAATCATTAATTGATTAAGGATCCTTGAGATACTTAATATCTTCTCCATTTGCATAAAAATTTACATATTTTCAATTCATATTAATAAGGGAGTCATCAACTGAAACACAAAAGGGAAGTATCATTGGAACAAAGTTGTGTTAGGATGTTCTTATTATGACATATAAACATTTAGTATCTACTTCCTTTATCATCACACCTATTTTCGACTTTGATATAATACTATGTATGGATTGGATATCAAAATATGATGTGAAACTTTATTGCAAGAGGAAGGAAGATTTGATTTGTGATGATGATATATAAACCATTATAGCTATGGTAGAAATTCTTCCTCATGATTCTTTTCAAAATACACCAATAGTGGATTTATGGAATGAGGATCTTATAATGGAAAAGGAAAAAATGGATGATGAAAAAAATATTACAATTTAAGATGTATCGATTGTCTGAGAATATATTCATGTATTTATAGAGGATTTACATTGGCATCCTCCAGAGCGGGAAGTTGAGTTTACTTTTGATTTAATCCCTAATACAAGGCCAATATCCAAATATCCACGTATGATGGACATTTTGGAATTATTAAAGCTAACAAAAAAACTAGAGTAGTTGAGTAATATGGGATATATTCACCATAGTCACTATCTATGGGGAGACCATGTTATTTTTGTAGTGAATAATGATGGATCAATGAGGTTGTCCATTGAATATAGAGAAATAAATGATATAAAATATTGAACAAATATCTTCTCTGTAACACCCTGAGATTTTATGAGAATTTTTTTTTATGTTTTATGTTATACGCAACACCAAAGGAATCTTTCACCGCACACAATACGGACTTGCCTTGCATTACACATAATCACGACCTTCCTCGATAGCGTGTGTAGTACGCAATACCAGGTTTCACTAAACAATGATATATCATTATGAACTAGCCATTATGAATATTATTAACTACATGTTGAATTTTATTATTCATCTTACACATTTTCTATAACATGGTAAGAGAACAAAATAAATTTTTCAGGTAAAATAAGTATTTTTCAAAAAATGATATTTTGCCGCCTTTGATGGGACACCCACATTAAATCTTGTTTTTGACATTTTTATAAGTTAAATTTGACAAAATAAAATTTTTCTTTTGAATCAGGCTATAAAAATATACTTTGGATAAATTTTTGATATTTTTCTGATAACTTACTTATTTTGATTAATAGTAAAAATATGTTAATTTTCAATTTAAAATAATATTTTCATTGAGATAATTTATATTGTTAAATTATAATATTGAAAGGTTTTAAAGTATAATAGAATATATTTTTACCATTTAATATAATGTATATCATTATCATTAATTTCTCATTTAATTAATATGTAAAAACATTTCAATCTTTGGCAATGTTTTAACATCTGAAACCCATCTTCTTAACAAAGGGATTTATTATAAATTAATTACTGCAACTTATGCCTTTTGAATTTTGAAAAATGGATTCCATATTCGGAATCAGTGGGTCCAAGTTATGTTAATAGGCTACTTTATATTTTTGGGCATTATGAATAGTAACTACGTTAAATTTTATTTACCATAGTTAAAGGTAAATCAGGTAATTAAGTGTAAATATAAGATTATAAAATTACCCCAACACCTTCCAAAATCCTATTTCATGACTAAAAGTCGACCCATATCATCAAAGGGTCGGATTAGATTCATTTAATGGACTTTTTTCCAGGAAAATAATTTAATTATTATTAAAACCAAAGAATGTGACAACATGCCACTTTCTTAAATCTTATAAGTATAATAATTTTACATTAGTGATAAACTTAATGAAACTTCAAAAATAAATAGTATCCAGAAAGCTAATACAATTATATACATCATAGGTATTTATTTAGAATTTTTCGGGATTAAATAATTATCATTAAATATGACACAATAGTGATGTAGAAGTTATATTATAAATTAAAATATCAAATAAAATGTATTAAAAATATTAAAATAAATATTATATGAACTATTTAATGTTCTCCACTAATTTTCTAAATACATATGACATTTTGTGAATCTATTATATCTTTTAGTTCGAACATAACTGTTGTATATATTTTATATAAATTCAAATAAATGAATAGTGTCAAAATGGTGACTATTGTTATTTTATAAAACTAAAATATTATAAAATTTTTTAAAAATCACAAAAATATTTAAAAATTATAAATCAAAATTTATATGGTATAAAATTTCATATAGTGTCAAATTATGGAAAATTCACAACACATATGTAATTATTTATAATAATTTAAAATTTAGAATATTATTACCACAAATAAAATTGAATTGATAAATAAGGATAAATCAAGTTGATAATGTTTAAAATAAATTCCTAACATGTCTAAATGTTATTTTTTTTGATGATATTACAACCATATCTCATCTAATCTTCTGATATGAGTAATTTTGGATGTTTTTACGTGGGGTTTGGATTTAATATAAACTAATATTTCTTATATTTCCAAAGGTGCCCCTCTCCTCCCTTATAAAAGGGAACCTCCTCCCTCTCCGCCTCACACCAATTTTATCCTTCATTCTCGGCCAATACCTGCCCATTTCACTTTTATAGTTCTCTAGAAACATCCTAGAGGTCTTGGTCTTCTTCAAAGACCAATTTAAGTGCCCTAAGAGGAGGTCTTAAAGAGGTGCTTCCAAGAAGATGTAATGTTTGTTACTGATTCTTTCAACTTTATTTCTTCTTCCAATTCTTCTTCTTTAGTTTTTTCATTATGAATTAATAACATCAGTATCACTCATATACTGATATATTATTATAAGTATGAAACAACCCTATTCCACCATCTATCCATCCTACGGAAAACGAAATAAATGTGCTTGCATACGTACGGAATACCATCTCAACGCCGGGGTGTAATCTATTTTCCAGAACCACCATACTTGGATGTGTATAATGGTTCAAATAAATAACTATATATTATTATTGTAAAGTAGTATTGATTCTGAAATAGTATAAATACACTCTAATACAATTCCACGATCATTGGAATGATATCATTGCTCGTGTGTACGTACAGAATACAGTCTCCACGATATGATGTGATTCGTTCTACACGATCTTCATTGCATAATGATTATATAAATGAACTGAATGAATAAATATGATACATAGTACGCTAACACCATTCTGGAAATGAGGTATCTATAACCTAAAGCGAAGAATAACAATTTATTTTACAAAACACGCATAAGAACAAAAAGTAATAAACACCCCAATAACAAGTAGTAATGAAATATTACTAATAAGAAGCTAAGAATATGACCATATATGATATCATAACAATAATTATGATTCTGTAATAATTCAATAAAATTATTTAAATCATTATACAGGAGGTTCAGAGACATACGAAGCAAATCGGGCCTAAGGTAAGGGAAAATATCACAATCTCATTTTTATCCGAGATTGTTTATACTTTGGAATTTACTTGGGTGTATTTTATCATCCACATCAATGTTCCCTCAATATGTAATATTTTTTTCCATCCACCTACAATTTTTAAAATCCAATTTTACACTTTGGTGAGTTTTTAGTAAAGGATATAAAAGGAATCTTTTGTCGTTTTTCGTACGAGGTACTTTTTGACTTTTCTAGAAAAAGTACAAGAAGAATATTTTTTTAACTTATACGTTATGAATGGATTTTTAAAAACATTATTTCCAAGAAGCTTACTTTACATTTTTTCATGTTTATTTTTAATCAACTTCTTTTAGTTCAAAATTGTAAGACATGTTAAGAAAGGAAAAATGTTTTTGATGTAGAAAGGATATTTTCCTCAAGAATGGAGTTCAAGTGTTATATAAAAATTATTTTCCATCTAAGATAATATAGGGTTATGTTTATATCCCTATTATTACATTGATTTGATTATGTAGTGATGGAATTATTTTTATTAATTCCATTATTTTATATGAATTTTTTTATGATGTCATGATGTTTAAGAGTCCCATTTTTATTACATGGGTTACGCAATGATGTATGATTTATGATTTTGTGGAAAAAATAAGAATAGTATCATTATGAGATGGGTGGGACCTATATCTTCCTGAAATGCATTGGGTAAAGATTTTATATCTCATCAGATAGACTTGGCTGGAACGGCAGGTTAAACAGGTTCAGTGAAACAGGATTGAAATGAGGAGTGAACTCGGTTCAGAAATAGACTTTGTCCACTAATATAGTATTGGAAGTTAGTCTTGACTAATAAGAAATGATTCTCTATGATTATGTGTGTATTCCAAAATGTTTCGTGTTTTATGTTATGATTATTGGGATTACATTTCACTACCATGATTTATTCCATGTTGTGAAATTATGATCTCTTTTGCAGTGTAAGATTTCCAAAATGTTATGTTCTTATGAATTTGATGTGATTGATATTTCTTTTTTACCCTTACCGGGAATTTGAGCTCACCCTTTTGTATGTGTTCTTTCCCCAGGTCAGGAAGAAGGGTATTAAGTAAGATATGCCAAAAAGGGACTATAGATAGGATGAAATAAATGGGAGACAGTGTAGATGCTTTATTAACCAGTTGTTTATGTTTCCCAGTTTCTAAAGTCAATTTACCTATACGGTCCTTTCATGGTTTTGTTATATGTTGTAATAATAATGATTCAATTTTGATGTATTAACCATCTATGTAAAGTATGGGTCTCTATAGTTGGTATCAGAGGAAGGGTATAGTCAAACTTCGCAAACTAGGATGTTAAAGTCTTAGTAAGAAACCTAAGGATATTTCTAAGAATAGAACACAGTCTTAGTGTTTTAAAAATGGCCATGAACAACCTATGATAAGACCTTAAGTGTGAAATTTTATTCATGATTATGTTCTTTTCCTATTATAATTAGTGTTGCTCACACTATTCTTCTTGGTTTTCGTCAATGGCTGGAACCCGAAGAAACCGTGTTAATGCGGAATGTGACGGGCAATGCAATGATTGTACCCCTCAGCAACCAAACGTTATGGGAGCTGGAATGAAAAATCTTTTAGCCATGCTCACACAAATTTCTCAAGCTATGAATCATGCAGGACATCCAACTGATCAAAGGAAGAAGCAACATTCTGTCGAATCCTCCATGAGGCAGCGTCCACCTTCATTCAGTGGGTCTTCTGATCCATTAGTGGCTGAACAATGGATCAGTACCACTGAAAAGATATTTTCAGATCTTCAATGTTCTGAACATGATAAATACATATTAGGAGTGTATTGTTTATAAGGTGATGCTGATCAAGGGTGGAATCTTATTAAGAATACAAGGCAAAGGGATGAAATTGTGTCCATGGAATGAGATGAGTTTAAGAACTTATTTTTCAATAAGTATTTCCCTCGTATTCTTAGAACAAAGATGGATAAAGAGTTTATTGAACTGAAGTAAAGGATGTTAAATCTGTTGGTACCTACGAAGAAAATTTTACAAGACTTGCAAGGTACCCTTCCAGAATTATTATCCAACCTGAGAGTAAGATCGATCGATTCTATAGTGGCTTAAAACCAAGTCTTCGAAGGGCTTTAGCCATAAGGGACTTCAATAGCTATGAGGAAATTGTTCGATGTGCTCTCAAGGTTGAGAAGGAGATTGGTGTAACCCATCAGTCACATGGGTTTGATAAGAAGAGGAAAATGGAATTCAAAGGAAAATCTAAAGACCACACTGAAAAGAAGATGACTTTTCCCTTATGCTCAAAGTGTGGAAATAAACATGGAGGATATTGTCTTAAGGGGACAATCAAATGTTATAAGTGTGGAAAAGAAGGTCATCGGGAAATTGAATGTCGAAATAATGGGAAGAAGATGTCTAATGATGCAAACAAAGGAAGGGATACACAGAATGAACCTACTGCACTTCAATGATTCAAGTTCAAGGAGATGGGGAATTATGCCAATCAATGCCCAAATCCAAGGGTTGATGATGATGATCGAAGTCAAAAAACTCTTAAGGCCAAAGACAATGGAAAGTCATATGCAATTACTATCGGCGATGTGGAGTACGACAATGAAGTGGTGAGAGGTACACATACCATCCACTCTAAAGTAGAAAATGTTTTACTTGTTTTTGGATCCACCCACTCTTTTATTTCTGAATAATTTTATAAGGGTATCACCGTATTACCTCAAAAATTAGACGTTGATTTGGCTGTGACAACTTCTAATGGAACAACACTCACATCAAATGTTTACAATTCTTCTCTGATTGAAGTTTGTGGGAAAGTGCTTCTAGAAAATCTTGTGATCCTTCCTATAGTGGAATTTTTTGTGATTCTAGGCATGGATTGGACTTCTTTATATAGAGCTCATATCAATTTCCAAATAAGGGAAGTCTCATTTCATATTCCAGACCAATCTATGATCATCTATCGATCCAAGGATGAACATAACCTTCTAGTGGAAATTTCATCCATCTTATGGGTCTTGATTCCACTAAATAAAGGTTATTAATCTCAAATGGTTGGAGAGAAACTCGCGATTAATAACATGCCCATTGTACGAGAATTTGATGATGTCTTTTGGTGGAATTTCTAGGTCATCCACCAAATCGTGATGTTGGGTTTTCAATAGAACTCTTACCGGGTGCTTTTCCTATTTCAAAGACACCTTATAGAATGGCCCCAATTGAGTTACAGGAATTGAAGAAGAAACTCCAAGAGAATATTGATAAAGGATTCATACGCCCTAGTGAATCAACTTGGGGAGCACCAGTTCTATTTGTTAAGAAGAATTATGGATCAATGAGACTCTGCCTTGATTATCGAGAACTTAACAAGATCACTATCAAGAACAAATATCCTCTCCCACACATTGATGACCAATTTGACCAACTAATTGGAGCTCAATACTTTTCCAAGATTGACCTTCGTTCAGGGTATCATCATTTAAGCATCAAAATGGAGGATATACCAAAGACAGCTTTTCGTACAATGTATGGACAATATGAATTTATAGTGATTACATTTGGTCTTACTAATTTCCCTGCTATCTTCAAGAATCTGATGAATAGAGTCCTTAGAGACTATCTTGATCAGTTTGTGGTAGTCATTATAGATGATATTCTTGTTTATTCAAAGAGCAATGAAAAACATGAACATCACTTGAGAATTTCATTAAAGACCCTAATAAAGTATAATCTTTATGACAAATTTACCAAGTGTGACTTTTGGCTTCAAAAAACTGCATTTTTGGGTAACATAATCTCAAAAGAGGGGATATTTGTGGATCCGGCAATATCAAAGGTTATCGAAAGATGGTCGAGACCAACAATGGTAAGTGATATCCGATGTTTTCTTGGTTTTCCTGGATATTACTGACGTTTTTTGAAATATTTTTCATGTTTATCTAACCCACTCACCAAGTTGACTCAAAAAGGAGTTAAGTTTGTTTGGACGGAGGAATGTGAAGAAAATTTCAAACAGCTAAAAAAAAGGTTAGCCAGTGCACCTGTGCTCACACTACCTTGTAGTGGAGAAAGGTTTGTGATATACAGTGATGCATCCAAGAAGGGAATGGGGTGTTTTCTCATGAAAATTTATATGGTGATAGCTTATGCCTCACGACAGTTGAAAATCCATGAGCAAAATTACCCGACTCATGATTTGGAGTTAGCTGCGGTAATATTTTCATTAATGATTTGGAGGCATTACCTTTATGCTGAAAGGAATGATATATATACTGATCATAAAAGTGTAAAGTATATTTTCACACAAAAGGAGCTGAATATGCATCAAAGAAGATTGTTGGAGCTGATTAAGGATTACGACTGCTCAATTCATTACCACCCTAGGGAAGCAAACAAGGTAGCATACACATTAAGTCGACAAGACCATGCTAGCTTATCCATGATGAGGATCACAAAAGAACCAATATTTATGGATTTACAAAGGATGGATCATGGAATTTAAATGGAAGGGTAGAAATATTATCTTTCTCACATGAAAGTTCAACCATCTATACATTTGAAGAATCAAGAGGCACAGAAAGAAGATGTCGAGTTACAAAAGAAGGTGAGAAATGTTCCTGAATTCATCCTTGATTGTGATGGGATAATAAAGTTCCGGAATCGGGTTTGTGTTCCTCCCATCCCCAAATTAAAGAAGGATCTGCTGGATGAGGCTCAAAGTTCTTAATTCTCTATTCATCCTGGAAGCACGCAGATGTATAGGGACCTGAAAGAGTACTTCTGGTGGGATGGCATGGAAAGAGATGTTACTGAATATGTCTCTCGATGCTTGGTTTGTTATCATGTTAAAGCTGAGAGATAGAAGTCTAAGGGGGTGTTACAACCATTACCCATACCAGAATGGAAATGGGAAAAAATCACTATGTACTTTGTCACTGGACTTCCTAAAAAATCCAAAGGCAATAATGCTATCTAGGTCATAGTTGATCGTCTTACAAATTCTGCACACTTCATTGCCATTAGAGAGGATTTATCTCTAGATCAGCTTGCCAGGATATATGTAAAGGAATTGGTAAGATTTCATGGAGTACCACTTTCTATTATATCTGATCGGGATCCGAGGTTTAACTCAATTTTCTGGCGAAGTCTTCAGCATACTCTGGATACAGAGTTGAGTTTCAGCACTACATATCATCCTCAGGCAGATGGTCAATCTGAGAGGAAAATTCAAACTCTAGAAGATATGTTGAAATTTTGCTCTATAGATTTCAAAGGTGGTTGGGATCAACACCTACCTTTGGTATAATTTTCTTATAATAATAGCTTTCACTCCAATATTCAGATGGATCCTTATGAAGATCGTTATGGAAAGAAATGCAGGACTCCAAGTTGCTGGGATGAATTTGGGGAAAGAAAGCTATTAGGACCTGATCTTGTTGATGAAATGGTAGAAAATGTCATATCTATTCAACAACACATAAGAGCAGCTCAGAGTCGACAAAAAAGTTATGCCGAAAACTGAAGAAAAGACCTGGAGTTTGATGTGGGTGATAAAGTGTTCTTACAAATATCTCCCTGGAAGAGGGTCATAAGATTTTGAAAGAAGGGAATGTTGGGCCCTAGATATACCGGTCCTTTTGAAATTCGGGATCGTGTTGGGAATGTAGCTTACCGATTGGCGCTTCCACCGAATCTCTCTCAAGTTCACGATGTGTTCCATGTATCTCTCCTGAGAATGTACATACCTGATCCTTCACATGTACTCAGCTCAGAAGTTGTACCGCTAGAGCAAGATCATTCTTATGAAGAACAACCGATAGAGATTCTGGATCGTAGCGAAAAATTACTACGGAACAAGACCACTCACTAGGTGAAAGTTTAATGGAGGAACCACCAATTAGAAGAAGCTACATGGGAACTTAAGGATATGATGAGGGAGAGGTATCCTCATCTGTTTGTAATGAAGTGTCGAATTTCGAGGGAAAAATTCATTTTAAGGGGGGTAGAATGTAACACCCTGATATTTTATGATAATTTTTTTTTATGTCTTATGTTATAAGCAACACCAAAGGAATCTTTCACAGTACACAATACGGACTTGGTTTGCATTACACGCAATCATGACCTTCATCGATAGCGTGTGTAGTACGCAATACTGGGTTTCACTAAACAATGATATATTATTATGAACTAGCCATTATGAATAGTATTAACAACATTATTAATTTTATTATTCATCTTACACATTTTCTAGAACATGGTATGAGAACAAAATAAATTTTTCGGGTAAAATAAGTATTTTTCAAAAAATACAGTTTTTCCGCCTTTTGATGGCGCACCCACATTAAATCTAGTTTTTGACATGTTTATAAGTTCAATTTGACAAAATAAAATTCTTCTTCTGAATCAGGCTATAAAAATTTACTTTGGATAATTTTTTGATATTTTTCTGATAACATTCATATTTTGATGAATAGTAAAAATACGAATTTTTTTAATTAAAAACAACTTTTTTCATTGAGATAATTTATATGTTTAAATTATAATATTGAATGGTTTTATAGTATAAATATAATATATTTTTACCATTTAATATAATGTATGTCATTAGCATTAATTTCACATTGAATTCATAGGTAAAAACATTTCAATCTTTGGCAATGTTTTAACTTCTAAAACCTGTTTTCATAACAATGGGATTTATTTTAAATTAATTACTGCAACATATTTGTTTTGAATTTTGAAAAATGGATTCCATATTCGGAATCAGTGGGTTCAAATTATGTTAATAGGCTACAATTTATTTTTCAGAATTATGAATAGTACCTACGGTAAATTTTATTTACCATAGTTAAAGGTAAATCGGGTAATTAAGGATAAATATAAGATTATAAAATTATTATAAAAACCAAAGAATGTGACAACATGTCACTTTATTAAAGCTTATAAGTATAGTAATTTTAATTTAGTGATAAACTTAATGAAACTTAGAACATGAATATTCTCCAAAAAGATAATACAATTATCTACATCATAGGAATTTATTTAGAATATTTAGGGATTAAATAGTTATCATTAATTATGACACAATAGTGATGTTGAAATTATTTTATTAATTAAAATATCAAATAAATGGTTTTAAAAATATTAAAATAAATATTATATGAACTATTTAATGTGCTCCACTAATTTTATAGAAACATATGAGATTTTATGAATCTATTATAGCTTTTAGTTCGAACATATCTTCTGTATATAGTTTATTTAAATTCAAATAAATGAATAGTGTCAAAATTGACAATATTGTTATTTTATAAAAATAACATATTATAAAATTGTTTAAAAATCACAAAAATATTTAAAATTTATAAATCAAAATTTATATGGTCGAAAATTTAATAAAGTGTCAAATTATGGAAAATTCACAACACATATGTAATTATTTATAATAACTTAAAATTTATAATATTATTACCACAAATAATATTAAATTGATAAATAAGGATAAATTAAGTTTATAATGTTTAAAATAAATTCCTAACATGTATAAGTTTTATTGGTTGATGAGATTACAACCATATCTCATCTAATCTTCGGATATGAGTCATTTTGGATGTTTTTAAGTGGGGTTGGTATTTAATATAAACTAACATTTCTTATATTTCCAAAAGGTGCCCCTCTCCTCCCTTATAAAAGGGCACCTCCTCCCTCTCCTCCTCACACCAATTTGAGCCTTTATGATCGGCCAATCCCTACCTATTTAACTTACCCACTTCCCTAGAAACATCCTAGAGGTCCTGGTCTTCTTCAAAGACCAATTGGAGTGCCCTAAGAGGAGGTCTCAAAGAGGCACTTCAAAGAAGAGGTAATGTCCGTTACCGATTCATTCAACATTATTTCTTCTTCCACATCTTTTTCATTAGTTGTTTCATTATGAATTAATAACATCAGTATCACTAATATACTGATATATTATTATAAGTATGAAACAACCCTATTTCACTATCTATCCATCCAACAGAAAACGTAATCACCGCGCGTGCGTACGTACGGAATACCGTCTCCACGCCGGGGTGTAATCTATTTTCCATCACCACCTTACTTGGATTGGTATAATGGTGAAAATAAATAACTATATAAGATTATTGTAAAGTGGTATTGATTCTGAAATAGTATACATACAGTCCAATACAATTCCACGATCATGGGAACGATATCATCGCTCGTGCGTACGTACGGAATACCGTCTCCACGATGTGATATGATTCGTTCTACATGATATTCATTGAATAATGATTATATAAATGAGTTTAATGAATAAATATGATATATAGTACACTAAAACCATTCTGGAAATGAGGTATCTATAACCTAAAGAGAATAATAAGAATTTATTCGACAAAACACACATAAGAACAAAAAGTAATAAACACCCGAATAATAAGTAGTAATGAAATATTACTAATTAGAAGCAAGGAATATGACCATATATGATATCATAACAATAAGTTTGATTCTGGAATAAGTCAATAACATTATTTGAATCATTATACCGGAGGTTCGGTCACTTACGAAGCAAATCAGACCTAATGTAAGGGAAAACATCACAATCTCATTTTTATCTGAGATTGTTTATACTTTGGTATTTATTGGGGTTTATTTTATCATCCACATCCATGTTCCCTTAATATGTAATATTGTTTCCATCCACCTAAAATTGTTTAAATCCAATTTTACCCTTCGGTGGGTTTTTATTAAAGGATATGAAAGGAATATTTTGTGGTTTTTCGTACGAGGTACTTTTTGACTTTTCGAAAAAAGTACGAGAAGAATGTTTTTTAAACTTATATGGAATGAATGGATTTTTAAAAACATTTTTTCCAAGAAGCTTCCTTTACAAGTTTTCATGTTTATTTTTAATGAACTTCTTTTATATTAAAATGGTATGACGTGTTTAGAAGGGAAAATTGTTTTTGAAGTAGAAAGGATATTTTCATCAAGAATGGAGTTCAAGTGTTTTATAAAAATTATTTTCCATCTTAGATAATATAGGGTTCTGTTTCTATCCCTATTATTAACTTGATTTGATTATGTTGTGATGTAATTATTTTTATAAATTCCATTATCTTATATGAATTGTTTTATGATGTCACTATGTTTAAGAATCCCATTTTTATTACATGGGTTATGAAATGATGTATGATTTAGGATTTTGTGGCACACATAAGAAAGGTATCATTATTATATTTGTGGGACCTATATATCCCTCCAATTAATTGGGTAAATATTTTATATCTCATGAGATAGACATGGCTGGAACGGTAGGTTAAACTAGTTCAGTGAAACATGACTGAAACGAGGAGTAAAGTCGGTTCAGAAATGGACTTTGTCCACTAATATAGTCTTGGAAATGAGTCTTGACTAATAAGAAATTATTTTCTATGATTATGTGTGTATTACATAAAGTTTCTTGTTTTATGTTATGATTATTGGGATTACATTTCACTACCATGATTTATCCCATGTTATGAAATTATTATCTCTTTTGCAGGGTAATATTTCCAAAATGTTAAGTTCTTATGAATTTGATGTGATTGATATTTCTTTTGTTTACCATTACATAGAATTTGAGATCACCCTTTTGTATGTTTTCTTTCCCCAGGTCATGAATAAGGGTATTAATTAAGATATGCCAAAAAGGGACTATAGATATGATGAAATAAATGGGAGATAGGGTAGATGCTTTATGAACCAGTTGTTTATGTTTCCCAGTTTCTAAAGACACTATACCTATACGGTCCTTTCATGATTTTGTTATATGTTGAAATAATTATGCTTCAATTTTGAAGTATTAACCATGTATGTAAAGTATGGGTCGCTATATTCTCCAACACATTGATGATTTATTTGATCAACATCAGGGATGTAAAACTTTTTTAGAGATAAAACGTTGTTCTAGATATCAGAAATTTTGTATAAAAAGGGAAAATAATTCAACGAAAACATTCTGAATGAGGTATGGTACTTACAAATTTATTGTAATGATATTTGGATTGAATAATGAACCCTCTATTTTCAAGGATAAAATAGGTATTTTGTTCATGGAACATCTTCATGAATTTTTCATAGTATTTATTTATAATATATTGGTATCCTAAAAAAGCTATGAAGAACATGAGAACCACTTTCAGATTGTTCTAAAGATAATAAGAAGAAATGAACTATATAGTATGTCTAAACAATTTGAATTCTGGATTCATTAAATTTCATTTAATGGTTATATTATCTATAAGGATGGAATAACTTTTTATCATGTAAATACAAAGTTAATCCAAGGGTGGAAAGAACTAAAAATTTTGACTGATTTATAATGTTATATAGGTTTACAAGGTAACTATTGTTTTTTAGCACATATATTTTCATGATGGGAAAACCTGTTAACCAACATGGCATGTAAAGTGGTTGAATTCATTTGGAAAAAATAGTATGAATAATTTTTTAATAATTGAAGAGAAGTGTAGTCAATGTTCATATCTAGACATTACCATCTAGGAATGGTGGGTTTGTGATTTATAGTGAACCATCTAGAAAAGACATAGATGTTCACTAAAGGAAAATGATACGATTATTTCGTATGCCTCCAGACAATATAAAAATAATGATCAAAACTACAACTCTCATTATCTTTATTTATCAGCGTAATATATTCTCTGAATATTTTTAGAATCTATCTCTATGGTAAAATATCGAAGATATATACTATTCAAAAGAGTTTGGAATATTTTTTCTCATAGAATGAACTCAATACGAGACAATAGATATGGCTCGAGCTAGACAAGTATTATGATTTTAAAATACAATAACACCCAGGGAAAGAAAAGCAAGGTGGTAAATGGTTTGAGTATAATGGACTATGGAGTTATAAATAATATGATAGTTGTAAAGGATCATATGTTCACGGATCATGTAAAAATGGACATGGGAATTATCCTGGAAGGTGAAACATCACCAATATCTCAAAAGGATTCCAAATATTCTTTACTGTATTGGATAAATAGATTTCAGTCTAATGAGGATGACTTTCAAAAGAAAATTAATGTTGTGAGTGATATGATACTGATTCATTTTATATTTGAAGAATATACATTGAAATTTGGGATGAGTTTTTGTGTTCTATATATATTGAGATAAAAAGGGAATTATCGGATGATACACATTGCTCCAATATCTCTATACACCCCGATGCGACTAGGATGAACAGAATTTTGAAGGAACATATTTGGGATGACAACATGAAGAAGAATATTGTTGTTTATGTGTCGTGATTTATGGTTTGTAAATAGGTGACGACAAGATGAGAACATCATAGTAGTTTCATGAAACTTCTTCCAATATCAATGTTGAAATGGGATGATATTACGAAGAAATTTTTCATGGGGTTCCAATGACTCCAAGAAGATATAATGTGATATGGGTTATTAATGATTGTCTTACTATATAAGAACAATTTATTTCAATAAGATAATATTTACCACGACAACATTTAGTATGACTTTACATTAATGATGTTATAAGACTTCATGGTGTACCCCAATCGATTTCATCTGACAAAGATCCTTCATTTAGATGAATATTCTATAAAATTCATAAGAATTCCCAATATACTGTGCATTATTTGAGAACTACCTACCATCCTCAACCTGATGAAAATAAGAAAGTATTAATTCGACAATAAAAGACATGTTGAGATCTTTCTCACATGACTTTTATGGTATGTGGGATCAGTATTTATATATGGTAGAATTTTCATATAAGAATAGCTTCCCTTCAAGTATACAAATATCACCATATAAAGAATTATATGGATATATATTTCATGAATCAACTTGTTGGGATAATGTTATTGAAATAAAACTCATAGTCCTAGATCTTTTCAGGGATGTGATGAAAAAGTTATTAACTATTCAGTCACAGATCAAAATAAATCAATTTAGGAACAAGAGATAAGCTGATAATCGAATGAAGGATTTGATATTTCAAGTAGAAGATCATGATTGTTTATGGTATCTACAAGGAAGGGTGTTATAATATTATATAAGAAGGGTAAATTATAATCAAATTACATCAGAACATTTTAGATTCTGGAACAAATTGGAGATTTATTGTACCATTTGGAAAAGCCACTTAGTCTCTTCAAAGTTCCTGATGTGTAGCACATATCAATGTAAAAAAAATATGCCAGAAACAATTCATGTATTAACCTATGCAGAAATAGAATTGGAAACCGATTTATGTTACTATGAAGAGAATATCAAAATTCATTATAACAGAGAACACGTGTTGATAAATTATGTTACTCGGTAAGTAAGGGTTCATTGGTGAAACCATCAAATGGAAGAGGTATTGTGGGGGACATACATAACATTTGATGGAGAAGCACCCATATATTTATATTTAGTGATATCTAGAATTTTTGAGGATGAAATTTTTTGAATTCAATAAAAATATTATACCCCAAGCCTCCACAGTACGCTACATTTTAAATAGTCCAATAGATTGCATTGAATGCAACATCGAATTTGAGCACACCAGGACCTATCAACCAATCCATTTAAAAAGTGATTTTGAATAGTATTAACCATATGTTGAAAGATAAAACATTTATATTTTAGAATAGTATTTATTTTTTAATTCAGAATATCAAAATTATCTTCTGGTTAATTTTTATCATTTTTATGAAAAAATTCAATATTTGATTAATAGGGAAAAGTACTAAATTAATGATAAAAAACAACATATTTCATTTAAATAATTATTTTTAATTAAATTTATTTTCAAATCATAACAGATACATAATAAATATATTTTTCCAATATATTTCCTTTAAATAACTTTAAAAATAAAATTTGGTATAAAAATTGACTGATCTTTTTTAATGCATTTTACCTGCCTTCTATCCACATTTACATATTAGAATTGAACATAAAATTATCACTTTTTTGAATTGAATTTCAAAAATATGATATAAATGGGTGTAATCAGTATAGAAAATGTTCTCTAATATGATCAAAATAATTTTTGCTGAAGAATATCTTTTTAATTTTATATATTGAAGTTAAATGTAAATATAATAATTAAAGGAAAAATTAATAGTATAATAATATATAATTACCCAAATACAATTCGAAATTTCATTGGATAAGTATGTTTCCACCAAAAAACATGTTAGTTCAAATCTATGATCCTTTTTAAGGCACTTGTATTTGATTTGAACCTTTATTATATTTTATTTTTGGAATAGATAAAAATTTAATACAAAAATTTTAATAACTATTTTTTTATTTAGAATTTATATAAGTGAAATGGTTGACTATAAATAATATCTAGAAGTATAAAAAATTAATCGACATAATTATAATTTATTTTAAATTTTTAAACATTATATATATAAATTAAAAGGTACACAATGATGATATAATAATTTATAAATTAATTTAGATATCAAATTAATTATATTTAAAATATAACAATTAATATAATTTGACATAATTTTTAACATACATGAATTTTATAGATAACATAGACATGATATTGATATATTGAAGTATTTTTTTGATGTAATCTTGTGGGAGTTAAATTTTTAAAAATGAAAATGTTGAATAGTATCAAAATTGACCTAAATTATAATTTAAAATAAATAATATATAAAAAATGATAAGAAATTCATAAAAATTTCATGTTTGGAAAATTAACTAGTATTATATTACAAATGAAACTAATGATCCAATTAGGGTTATATTTGGAATTTTATAGTAACTATATTATCCCTATATAATAAAAGGACATGTAAGCAATGTAAGAGTTAAACTATTTCACTACAAGTTCAATCTAAAAGATAAGGATAATAATTTTTACTTAAATAATCCTAAACATTTTTTCTGAGGGAACCTTGACCTAAAATAATCTTATAATCTAAATAAATCAAATTGGAGCTATATTAATCGATTAATTGCTTTATAATAAATGAATATATTATGATCTTCTAAAAATTTCCCCTCACCTCTCTTATGAAAGGGAACCCTTACTTATCTTTGATTCACCCATATAATGCCCGTTAATTTGGAGAAACACTAACCATTTCTCCTCCCAAATTCCCTATCCTCATCCTAGAGGCCATAAGTTTGAAATAATGTCATTATATGGAGTGATTATGGGAAAACCAAAAGGAGATACCTGAAAATAGGTAATTGTTTTATAACCTATTTCAATGAAATTTTATTTTTCTACATCCTATTTATATTTTGTTTCTATTTCAAAAAAATAAATATAGTATCATACATATATTAAGATTTTATTATAATCATGGGATAATCATATTCCTCATTTTATCCATTATACGAATAATGATATCAGCACGCATGTGTACATATGACATATCGTCTCCACACCATCGTGTAATTTGTTATTCAGCACTACTTTAATTGAATGGGTATAAAGATGCGTTAAATTGATATAAAAATGTTTATAACATGGTAATTACTTTTTATAATAAATATACAATTCAATTCTATACCATTTAAACATCAAGGTAATGAAATCGTCTCTTGTGCGTATTTACGGCCTACTCTCTCTATGATGTAGTGAGATTCATTCAATACATTAGGAATTCACAAACAATCATAAAATTTATATGATGAGTAAAAAAATAATTATGGACTAAATGTATTTCTTTATTTGAATAAAATACAACTTATGCATAAAAAACATGACATTCAAGATGCTAATTGTAATGGGAAAATGAAGTGGTTAATAACCAAAAAAATTATAATATAGAAATAATATTACAAAAATAATATAATAGGATCATATATGATTTTATAAATATTTTTATTTTCTTGATATAATTTAATAACATTTTTAACCATTATAATATATGTTAACACGTCGTTGAATAGGGAAAGTAAAATTTAATGGATAATTTTACAATCTCATTATTATCCAAGATTTTTTATACATAAGTATGTAATGGGATATATTTATCATATACATCCATGTTTCATAAAATGTATTTCAAAATATTATAAACATTTCTGTAATCAAATTTTTGACACATTTTTAATTTTTATATAAAATGTTTGGATATGAATCTTTTCCTCTTTTTCTGAACAAGGGACTATAGGATCATTTAAAGAAATTTGGGAAGAAAGATTTTTCTAACATATACTACACGAGCAGTCATTTTCAACCATTATGAAACCTTAATTTTAAATATAATACCATATAGGCTTCCAATGTTGTTTTCAAAAGTATTGTTTCCTTTTATAATTGCAGATGGTTTTAAACTAATTTCAATGTTAATGGAATATTTCTCATAATGATTTATAACGATTTTATAAGATTATTGTCATCTACGTCAAAGTAATTTGATGGATATCTAATTTAATTGATGTTTATTTATTATGATAAAATATTCCATATATTATTTTTCTTCTTATAATGTGATTTATTGTGGGTGTTTTATTTTTATACCATTAAATGATTATGGTTTTAGTATTGACAATTTGTATGCTGGTTTTCATATGAACGTTTATATTTGTTTTGATATTTTCATATGAGAAATAAATTGGAAATAATAAGTGATGGGTTGGGTCCACTATAACTCCTCCACGCTTCGGTAGGTCTAATGAAAACAACTGGTGTCTTGGCATAAGGAATTGATGATATAGTTATGCATGGTCTGGGAACGAGGCCTTGATGATATGGTTATGATTTAGGAAATTATGAATTCATTTATTATAAGAATAGTTATTGATATTATATATGATTATTGGACTAATATAATATACATGTGAATGATTAAATATATTTATTTAGTTTATTCTTATAATATTCTGCAGAAGATTATGCTTAAAAGGATTCTGTCTTAGTTTTATACCAAGACATAAATCTTTATGCTTATTTATGATAATATCTTCTATATTGTCAATCCTTATAGTTATTTTGTGATCACCGTTTTATTATTTTTCATTTTTCACTTGGATGAGATGAATTATATTATGACTAACCTATCGGGATAATCTATGGTGTATGAGTGTTTTCTATAGAGAAACTATGTTGTTTTTTATTTCATGTTTTAATATAAAACTTGTGTTTGTGTGTAGTTTTTCCAAATATAGTAAAATAATTAGTCATTTAGAATTTTATTTCGTTTGATGATGCTAATGTAATAAAATAATGAATCAAATCAAAGTAACTGGGTTCACGGAATTACATTTTTATATTAAAAATGTTTATAAGATCACCGATATTTTATATCCTAATAAAATTTGTAATTGATTACAATGAGCTAAATTAAATTCACTAATAAAGACTTACTCTTATTATATTTTAAAAAATATTAAATGTATAACCTAACTATATCAATTAAATAGACGAAAAATAGGTTTTGAATTAAAATTCTATATTTTTCACTATTAATTGAAATTTGATATTTATCGGAAAAATAAAAAAAAATATAACGTGAATTTTTATATCCCAATTAAAAATTAAGAAGTATATTTTTTAAACAATAATTTTTAAAACTAAAAATTATATATATTTAAAATGGGTTCTCTATTCAAAAGCATTAGAAATTCCCTTTTGGAAAAATACACATTTTATGCATAAAATTTAATTTATTCATATATCATGTCTAGAAACAATATAAGATTAATTTTGAAAATCATATTGAATTTAAATTTAATTAATATACTCCAACAAATGTAATTTTATTAATTTATAAACAAAATTTTCCTCACATAAATATTTTTTCATAAAAACACATTCTTTATATTCAATTGGTTTTGTTATTTTCATTCTAAATTATTTTTTCTAACCAATGATCCAATATATAAATATTTTAAACCATATTTTTTTAGTTAAGTTAATATCAATCAATGTCAACAATTTAATGGATAAGTATTAAATGCAATATTAAATAATAATTTTTTGTTTTTTTATACTCAAAGTGAAATATCATGTACGTTATCAAACATAGTGTCTTATTGTAATAATTCAACATGTTAAATCATTACCAACTAATCGAAATTTAATCCTTTAACTTTTTAATTTTGGATCGGTAACTAATGATTCACTTTTAAAATTTAATTTATTGAAATCCCACATCATAAAAATAGTCAGTAAAACATCCACTTTAAATGAGTGAATGTGATATGGAAAGGTTAACCTGGATAACACATACTATTTTTCCATGTTGTAAAACATGGATATGGAAAAAATAGCCATTATTTACTAATACACAGTGATAGAAAACATGATCAGGATAATGTTAGCTATCCCAAAACAATAAATTTATGAATGGTATTATGGTTTTCGATTTTGTTGTTGAAGAAGAAAAAAGGATAACATTTCTTTCTTAAGATACTTATCGTCGTGATATGGAAATTGTTTATTACATAGACAATGAACGTATGGAAATATACCTATATAGAAATATAGTTTTATCCCTTAATAAAATTCCACCATAAATTCATTTTCCTATCTAAACGATGAGTATTCAAGATGATTTTCTCAACCTTGAATCAACTTGTTGATAATAAAATTATCTAAATATAATTAATTATATATTTCTCATTTTTTGAAATATTAATAAAAACCAAGATGATTAGGATAGACATAGTTAAATTTCAAAAATTCACCATTGATTCCCAAACATCAACATACACCATAAAACATATAACTAGCCTCAAATTTATATAAAATAATCAAAACTAAATTAAAACCCAATATTTAGAAGGGTTTTATCATATAGTCTTCCAAGAAAATTTTTAACGTTTATTTCCAAATAATATAAACCACTCTTAATATTTGATAAAAAATTAATTAACCTAATATAATTTCCTCTATGGTAGGTTAATCATTTCCAAAAATAACATAATTCCCTATAAAGTCCACAAATAAAATCACAGATTATTCCAAAATATAATTAAACATTACACCTCAGTTAAAATCTCATAGTATTATATTTACCCAAATCATATAAAGTTCCCCGAATTGTAAACATCTTATAATAACAATATGTATCACAAAAACCAAAAATCATTTTATAATACTAAGGATATCCATTTAATAAATCATAATAACCCAAAATAAAATTATTCTTATTCCATCAACTCGATTAAATAAAAATAAAAATTCATTCTAACTAGGGACGTCATGTAGGCTTGTGGTAGACGATAAATCATTGTTTTCCATTGGTTTTCGGTTCAACTATTGGGGATGTTTCAGACATTATGGGTTTCTAGCCATCCTATGGGTTTTGCATTTTCTAAAACTATATAATAATTATAACATTACCAATATTTTATAAAGACCATATAAATAACCATAATATGTTTTAACATCTATGTTTGTCAAATAAATTTCATTTATCATCCCAAAAAGTAACAACATATAATTACCACCAAAATAATAGTTCATATAAAACCTAATGGTCTTTAATACCTTTATTATTATCTCCACCCAAGAAAAGATCATTATTCCTAAAATAAATGTTTTCACATAACAACCTTCAGGGTCACACATACTAAACAAATATCATCCAATGTATTACTATAATCAAAATAGAATTAATAATTTTAAACATTTCATCATCTTATAATCTTCCATAACTATTCAGTACCTTATATATGGAAATCATAGTCATTCCACATTATTCATTTTCCAATAAACATAATTATCCATATTATTCCTTAGTACATATTTCATAAATAAAACACAAATTGTGTTCTATGATTAATTAATTAAAAAATTCGTGAAGATATAACATATACCATTCATATGTAATTTTAAGATTCCACCACTTTAATTATAATGAGATTAGGTATTTATAAACATATATTTTTTTGGTCCTGCTGATCAAATCCTCAATCCATTTTTGATGGACATGTATTTTCATACAGAACATAAACCTGATATTTTAAAATTTTAATTGATAACTAAGAAAGAACTTAATTCACTTTCCTAGAGTCTACTAAATGATTAATTTTTTTAATTTTAGGTCATTTTTCTATGACCATCATTACCACATTAATAAAATCATACCATCAACATAAAAAAATTTCCTAGGTGTTTTTTTCACATCCACAACACATATGTCCTTGAATATACATACCTTTATGATCATTATTAACTAAGCATTCATAATAATTTTATTCTCTCATATATGATGCATTTTAAAATTCACTATGGTTCATGTGGTTAATCATTACTCTTGATAGACTTTTTATAATAACTTGAAGTGTTATTATTGCATCTCACATTTCATTTTGTTTCTTATTTAAATAACCACCACATTTTCTTTTACCTCCATTATTATTTTGGTGCATGCAGGATCCATAATTTTACTTAAACCAAAAAGGATAGTGTGAATATATCAAAAAAATCATAATATATAAACTTATGAAGAATATAATCACTATGATATCCTTATAAATGTAATAATAAATCATTCAATTTATCGAAAATAACTTTTACTCCTCAAATAATGGAATACATTATGGTTTTATACAACATTTATATTATGACAACATAACAACATATCCTCTATAGATATCTACCCATAAAACTAATACCCACAATAAGTACCCAGCCATCAAACATAACATTTTCTAAAATGAATTCAATAATTTAAAGTTATATCACATTGAGGATATTTTCTAAGATACAAACATAGTGAATGGGTCTATATTTCATATGCATGAACACAAATGTAACAATGTAGACACATCTACTCACTATCCTTTTTTTCAAAAAACCAAATATTTTAAAAATATGTATGGTTTAGATTCATGTCAAGTTATTATGACTTATACATGATCCCATTATTTAATCTATAATCATTTTATTCATATAATTTTTTTAAAAAAATAAAGGATGTGAATAAAAATCACAACAAGGGATACACAAGATGAAAAAATGTTAGTCTTATGAAAACATGTAGAGCTATGAATATATTATCATTAATTAATAAATTTCACACTTAAGATGTATACAATACATTACATGAATATAATATCATTTTATAACATTCATATAATAATCAGATTACAATAAATAACATATATAGTGAATATGAAATATTCAGGTAATTTGGGATGTAATCATACTTATACGGAATAACCATATGGTCAACTTACATACTAAACACTCATTCAAATGGAAGAACCATATGGAAAACTTATATACCCAATGAATTGGAGTCTATGATGAAACCACCCATATATGGTTTTCAATGGAACCACCCTTCTTTTTTTAATAACCTAAACACCCATCAAATGTACATGTTACACTACATAATCATAACACATAAAAGATTGCAGTCATCGCTCTTTCCCACATACAATTTCATTTACAATCACAAGAAACCAGTTCAATATATTTAAATAATTCCATTATCAAAACCATAAAAATAAAAAAATACCTAAAAATGGGAATAAGTTATTTCATTTTCATTTTAAAAAAGTAATGCCTTTAGAGGAATCAAAATATAAAATAATAGTTATAGTGGAGGAGAAGTTGTCGCTGTATAAATTGAAAACATCTCTCATGGTGTTTTGTAAAATGATTCATATTAAATATTATTTTTGAATAAATTTGAATGAAATTAAATGTCAATAGTTTGGATTTTACACCATATGAAATAATTTGATGTATGACATCAACAACTTCATCAATGAAATGATATTGAGATAAATCCCCTTACAAGGGTATGTTTATGAAAACAATTGATTGAAATTAAAAATTCACCATTTAGAAAAATTAATTTCCAAATAAATACACTAATAAATACCATATCACAAATATGGACATAAAATAGAAATATTTATAATAATAATCATCAAGGTTCTGGGTTAAAAAGTCCCTTACCTTGAGTCGGACATATCACATACAAACATTATATTCCATAATAAAATAATTAGTAAAATTTATAATTTCTTTAAAACCTATTTAATAAATGTATTTCTTTTTATATCACTAATCACCATGTTTTAAAAATTACAAAATTATTTATGTCCATATTTGACGTTTTGTCGATATTTGGTAAATGATTCGACAATGAAAATTGTATGATTTAAATTTTACATGTGGAAATATTTAAATACTCTACGGAATAATAATCATTATATAATAATATCCTTTAAATATCAATTATGATTTTAAATACATTCATTAATCATGTATTTGAAAATTTTAACAACGTTACAATCATGGAGAGGATAAGTCGATCATACGCATAAATAACGTTTCCATTTTTAATTTATCCTTATATAAATAAGGTAATTATTATTTCATCATTAAATAATGATAATAATATGATTAAAATAATAAAAATCAATTAAATATTTATATATATATCGTAAAATTGATTTTGTGAATATAAACTATTCACGTTGATTCATGGATGAGATAGTTCCCACATACAGACTAACGAAAATATAATAATATGTTCCTTGAATGTAAGAACATAAATAATTTATTATTCCATTAGAATTATAAACATGTTATGAATATCACATATTAAAACTATGTACAGTTTCCCATGAGGCTCTCCGCCCAGGATCTTATAGGGATGCGCTCGGCAGGCCGCGTGGGGTCCCTCCAGATCCCTGCTACCCGGAGTTCTGTATGGTGGATTCAGATGTTTAACATGATGGTTCTTGTGTCTCTCTAGTTTTCCCTGCGTCAGCCTTCTCGAAGGCGGAGGTGAACCTCAAATGGACCCTTGCGGCTAGCATCGGTGCTGAGAAACCTCCTATTGATGTCTTCCAACGTTTTGTCACCTCTTGGGGTCTCTAGTCTCCGGTGCGGATCTCACCTGTGCATTGAAAAACGTTCTGCATCTCCCTAGCTTCGCGATAGGATTTCGTGTTGGCTTGGTGTAACGCTCCTCAGGTTTTCGGCCGATGGCAGTTCAGCCTATCACGATGGTCCATGGAAGTCCACAGGGGTAAAGAGAGCCCGATTGCAGCGGTCTGGATGACCCTTCTCGGGCTGCCCCTGCCGATCAAGAACAAGGGTTTTCTCAAAGCGATAGGTGATGTCTTGGGGGGTTTCTTTTGCACGGATGATAGGGTAGAGTCATCGGCCAGCGTTTGTGTAGATATGGATCTCTCCCAAACCTTTCTGGAATGACTCTCTCTCCAGGTTCAAGATGGGTTGGTATGGGATCAGGTCATATCCTACCCGGCTTTCCCTCAGTACTTCCCTTTTTGCTACACTAGGAGAAACTCCTTAAAATTTTGTAGACATCTCCGCCCCACAACGTCTAGACGCCAGTCGGTGGGTCGACACCAGCAACCTACCCAGGGCCCATGCACCCGTATAGAGGCACGCTCTGTTGCAGGACCCCCTAACAGGCCTGAGATGACTTCATGCGCCATCACACCTGGTTCCGAGGAGGCTTTGATCCCTTTGTGATCTTGCTGGTCTGTTTCTCGACTGGAGGTGGCCACTTATATTCCTGGATACAGGGACTCAACCCCGAATGACTTTCATTCCTCTATGCTGCTTCGTCTTCTGCTGTTACAGAGCCCGCTCCATGGGTGCCGACTTTTTTCAGGATGGCCAACACTCCCGGTGCCATGGCTCGGGATCTGAAGTGTCCTTGGAAGTGGTGCGCTCTTCAAAGGCTCATGCTTTGATAGGTTCAGACCACTCATCTCAGGAAGTCTCTCCAAGGAGGTGGTCGGCCATGGTCTCGGTCTACCCCCAGAATAACCTTATTGGGTGGAAGTTAGACTCGACCATCCCAAAAACTTTGCGGATTTCGGAGGTAGTTTCCACCTGCCCAGGTCCCAAACGTCAAGCGAGGTAAACCTGTTCCCTAGCCAGTGCAAGAGGCCATTCCCTCGAGGGCCCCAGGAAGGCTCTATCCCCGGATCCACCATCGACGCCCAGGTCGGCATGAGTTTGTACCCGATCGTAAATGAGGAACCAAATGGAACCCTCTTATAATCACTTTGACAAGGCCATGAATCATGGGGCCAATTCCAGGAGACTATTTCCTAAATGAATTCATTTATCATCTGAAATTCCCACGACATCAGAGCTCGGGTTAAGGCAGACTTCCTTTCCAGAGAAATTAAATGTCACAAGGCTTCTGTTGTTGCAATCCTCGAGCACAAACAACCTCTTGCCCTTATCAATGACCTCTCCTAGAAAATAAACATGCCTAGTTTTCTACATGCAGATCCTTCTAACAATCCTATCTGGGTTCTATGGAACAGGTGCGTATCGGTGGATATGGTGCAGGCCACCGACTAGCTCATCACCACGAGAGTATGGTATGGAAGCACGACCTTTTTCCTCTCTTTTGTCTATGGGAGAAGCGATGCCGGCCAAAGGAGACACCTATGGGTCGATCTCAATGATTTTGAACTGGGGAACCTTCCTTGGATTTTCAGGGGGATTTCAACGTTGTTGATGCTCCGGAGGAGAGGAATGGTCGAGGTCCGTTCTAGAGTAATGAAAGCTTGGACTTTGTCCACTTCATGGCTGGGAAAGGGCTATCTGACCTCAGTTTCTCAGGGAATCATTTCACCTGGTGCAACAACCAAAAGGGGAGGAATCGATCATGGAGTCGTTTGGACCAGTGCCTCACCAACGTGAATGCCATCTCCATGTTCTCCAACACCATGGTAAGGCATTTGGTACAGGGAGTATCGGATCACTCTCCCCTTCTTGTTTCTCTCTCCCCTGGCCATGAGCATCATGCAAGCTTCCGATAGTTCCATCACTGGGGTAGCCTCTCGGGTTTCCATGACCTGATCAAGGACACATGGGGAGAGCCCGCTGAAGGTCATTCTTGGATGGTCATTCATAACAAGCTCCGAAGGCTCAAGGGAAGGCTTCATGTTTGGTAAAGAGATCAATCCTATACGTATAAGGATATTACTGCCACCATGAAGGATGTGGACCGCCTGGAGGGGGACCTGGAGGCCGAGTGGAATGATAGAACCATCGACGAATTGTCCACCAAAAAGAATGATCTGGCAGATATGCTCCTCAAGCCGGAACGCCTAGCGAGGGAAGGGTCTAGAATCAAGTGGTTGAGAGAGGGAGACCAAAACATAGCCTACTTCCATGCCTACATCAAGGAAATGAGGCGAACAGTGACACCCAACATCTTACTGGATGACGGTAGGTACTCCAAAGACAGAGACACTATTGGTGCCACGACATTGGCCTCTTTAAAAGACCTACTCGCCGGCCCCAACACCTTTTTTCCCAATGGATATCCGGGGGAGGAAGGGGGCATTTTGATGAGATATCTAACCAAATCTCGACCCAGGACAATAATAACATGAGCGCCATTCCGGATGAGAAGGAGATTCAGGGAGCCATGTTGAGGCTTAACCCCGAAAGTTCTCCAGGTCCCGATGGGTTTCTGTGGTTGTTTTACAGAGCCTCGTGGGACGTCGTTCAGATGGATATCGTCTCTGCTGTTCGGGACTTCTTCCGAGGGGGTTACCTTCCCAGGGCATCATGTTCCACGTCTTTCATTTTCATACCCAAGACCAAAAAATTGTCCTCTATATCTCACTACCAGAAAATAATCATGTGCAACTTCCCTTATAAGAATTTGGTCAGCCTGATTACTGCCAGACTATCTGCTCATATCCCCCGGTTTGTGTCCCTGGAATATCAAACCTCCGTGAAGGGAAGGTCGATCCAGGGGGAAATTGCTCTCGCACAGGAGTTGATCAGAGACTTAAACTTCAATACACGTGGTTCCAATTTGGAGATCAATCTCGACATGAGTAAATCATACGATCGTGTTGAGTGGGGTTTTATCAACAAGGTGCTGGCAAGAAGGGGGTTCTCCTAGTGGAACATCGACACCATTTTCAGGTGCTTCATCTCTTACTGGTTGGCCATCACCTTCATGGGAAAAGGGTATGGTTTTTTCCAGTCTACTCGCGGGTTGAGTCAGGGTGACCCTTTGTCCCCGATTCTCATCATTCTTTCCCAAGATGTCCTTAGTCGACACCTGCACAGGGGCATGAATAATGGGGAGGTCATTGCTTACCACCGGAGAAAGAGAGCCCACTGTCTCTCATTTTATGTTTGCGCACAATACGTTCATCTTCACTAATGGCAGTCGGTGATCCATCAATGGCCTCAACAGAATCATGCAAGAGTATTGTATTTGGAGTGGAAATGTCATTAACAAGGCCAAAAGTATCTTTTTCATTTCTAATGGATGCGGTGCTTCTCGGTCCCATGATATACAACAATATCTGGACATGAACAGAGGTTCATTCCCCATGTAATACATGGGTGCCCCGATCTCCTCAGGGAGGCTTCGGGTACGTGTCATCGACGTCATTGTCAACAAGATCACGAAAAAAACAATCAACTGGAAGAACATTTTCCACTCTTTCGAGGGATGGATAACGCTGGTTAATGGTGTACTTCTTGCCACAACTGTCTACTCTCTCTCATCAATAAAATTACCTAAGAGAACCATTAACAGGATTGATAAGATTCTCTCTGGTTTTATCTGGTATCTACGAGAAGAGGGTAGACGTCGCTGGGCCTCATGGGACAGGGTGGCGAGACCAATCACGTAAGGGGGTATCAATGTTTGATAACACGACGACACACTCATGTGCATGCATGAAATGATAACCTGGGAGGTGCTCAAAAAATGCACGCTTTGGGGGATCACCATGCACAACTCCCATGCAGGCTCCGAGCTTAGGAGCTTCGACAATGTTTCCCCCTTCTGGTCAGTGATTTCTCCATTAATCGCGGTGTTGGAACCATATTCAAGATGGCTGGTGGGAAGGGGGGACATCCTCTTCTGGCATCATAACTGGGTTGGGACCATCCTTGGCTTCTCGGGGTGCCCGGGCACTATGCTCACTTTTAATGTGGCTAGTGATCACTCGACCATCATTGATGAAGTCCTTGACGATGATCAACGTGCTAATTTCAACCTTATTGAAATCAACTCCAATCCGGAAAGGTGTGTTTTCACTCTCTCTGCATCGGGCTCATTCTCTTCAAGGGATTTTCGGCGATCCTTGGCCACTACCGATCAGATCTCTGCTTGGAACGCGATCCTCTGGACCATGTAAAATCCGATCAAACAGAACTTTCTTACTAGGAGGATGCGGCACAAGGCCAAACCCACAGATGAAAACAATAGGAGGTGTGTCATCCCTTTGCCCTCGAGGTGTCACTGCTGCTCGGAGCACTGAGAGGAATGCACAGATCACCTGTTCGTTGAAGGAGAATGGGAGGGGGTGATATGGATCTATTTTAGTGAGTTTACGGCTTTCTCTGATAACTGAATGGTTGACATGGATTTTCTGGATAGATGGTTTCACGGTGCGGCGGAGAGGGGCCCTGAGCAGATAGCCCGCACTATGGTTCTTCATTCTGGATGTTGGACGATATGAAAAGCACAGAACAAGGCTCATCATGAAGGGATTATCGCCTATGGTCGGGGAATTGTACTCTGTACAATGTTCCTTTTACTAGATCTGATCAGATATCTTTGACAATGGAAGGAGGCGCCCACTCTTCGACGTCTTCAAACTTGTAATGTCAGCAATTCTCCAGGTAGCAGCACCAGTAGATGTAACTGGGTCGGGTGGACTCCGCCAAGTAGAGTGCTCAAACTCAACTCCGACGGGTCTTATAGCATGCGGTAATTCGTGGAGGAGGGGTGGTTTGGAACAAGTTCGGGTCGGTTATCATGGCTTTCTCGTGGCTCTTGGGGCACGGATCCTCTCTTCATGCTGAGGCAAAGGCTTTGTTGTTGGGCCTCTCTATTTGTCGCCAAAAAGGGATCGTCCTATCAAAGGTCGAAACTGATTCCCAAATCCTTCCGAAATCTTTGCATGGCTCCGGTTCCATTCCATGGTCTATACACTACACAAAGAGGGCATTTTGAGGTATGATCACCAATAAAATCAGCTTAACCCACACTTGGCGCGAGGGGAATAAGGTAGCAGACCATATTGCCTCTCTTAACATCCCCGGTCCATCTCACTTTTGCTTCCATACTACTAGCTCCATGAAACCAGAGGGGGTCAACTTGGTTCGAGGGGGTGCCCTGGGCCTCCACTAATTTCTCCCCCCTAGGATTATTTTGTGGGGAGCTATAGGCCCGCTTTTTTCTATGCCTTTACTGTTTTCGTTTTCTACACAAAAAAATTAATAAATATCTATGTTTTGATGATAACATTTCCTTTTGAAGATCACCTGTCATAAATCCTTAATACAACTAATAAGGGTGTTATGAAGAATATAATTATGAAATAATGTGGGGATTTTTTCATGTATGTATCTTAGAAAATTATTGGATAAACCAAAGGGGCATTCATGCGTGATTAATTTAAATTGACATATGCCTTTTTATTGGAGAGGAAATGGGCACTCTTGGAATTATAAATAAAATTAAATTAATTAAAATAAATTATCTTTTTAAAATGGTTTCAAAATGAATTTTTTGAATTATATAATTAGAATGAGATGTTTTATAATCATAAAATGTAAATTTTATATTTTTAGAATATTTCTTATTCTTTATCATTTTATTTTATCTCATTTTAACATTCACTTTTTTATCAACTTCTTTACACTTTTATGGTAAAAATATTTACTAAATCATGAATAAATACAAATTAATTCCCCCAGTGATATACTTTTAATGTTATATAATATTTTGGCTAAATCATTTATTTCTAAAAATATTATATCATATCATTAATATTTTATCTTTTATGGTAGTAATTATGTCAATTATGACACAATTCATTACTTCACTTTTTAAAAAATCATAATAACAAGTCTCATTAAAAAATATACATTAAATAACATATAACAAGTCAAATCCTTCCATTAAATAAAGGCGTGGAAAAAAATATTTAATTTTTTTAACATATTAATATTTTAATTTATTTGATTCTTCTTTTAATAAATCGATTACTTCATCACTCTTATCTCATTATATACATTAATTATTTTTTTTATAAAAATAATAAATAAATTACCCTGATGTATTTAATATTTTTATCTTTATATGGAAAATATATAGTTTAATATATCACTTATATATCCCGATAGTATATTATTTTAGTATTAAGAGACATATTTATGACATCTTTTCGTTTACATTATATAAAAAAGCTATAAATGTCGTAATCCCACCCATGTAGATTCCAAAGGCAGAAATTTCGGCCCAAGGACTATATTGGTAGAATATAACTCATCTTGCAAAATTAGGACAATTTTTATGATATTTTAAAATATTATAATATTATTTTGACCTTTAATTACCTAATTTACTCTTAAACATGGTAAATAAAAAACTGATGTTGTTATTCCCCAAAAATTATTTTGATCCTATTAGATCAAAATTTTCCTTCTGATTACAACCATGTATATCAATTTTTTAAAATTAAATTCACATAATTAGAAAAATTAATTTAAAATAAATCATATTGATTGATATTGAAAACATGTTTTTGATGAAGAAATTTGCTAATGTTCACAAAGATTTCATATCCAATTCAATGTAAAATTGATTCCAATGACCATAAATAGATTAACTAATAAAAAATTACTCTTTTTAAATTTTATCAAATAAAAGGATAACCCAACTATATCAATAAATTTGATGTAAAATCAGTTTTGAATTACCATGCATTGTTTTTCAATATTCATTGAAATATAAAATTCATCAAAAAATGAAACATGTTTACCCAAATTATATTTTAATATCCATATTACAAATAAAAAGCAACATTTTAAAATATAATTAATATATTGATAGAAACTATATTTTAAATTACTTCTTCATCAAAATTTTGAAAAAAAAATGCTTCTATAGAAAAGAAATCCCTTTATGCATAAAATTGAATTTATTCTTATATAATGTCTAGAACACATATTAGGTGATTTTGAAACATCATATAGAATTTATATTTCGTTAATATAATCCAAAAATGTTATTTGATTTTTTTATAAATAAATTCTTCTCTCTTCGATATTTTTCCATAAAAACACTATGTTTTTATTCAATTGGTTTTTTATTATTATTTACAATTAACTTTTTAACCATTGAATCATTATATAAATATGTGTAGCCCCTATTTTCATAATATAGTTAGTGAAATTAATTCCCACCATTCTAATGATTATGAGATAACCACAATATTAAATGATAATGTTATGATGTTAGATTAAGTTTTAAGTGGTGTATTATATACACTATAAAACATATTGTTTTCATTTAAAAACTCTTGATGTCATATAATTTTAATCTTTAATTTAATTTTAATAAATAACATTATTTATAATCATTTTTTGATGGATATTTTTTCAATTTATTAGTGATATTTTCCACATATAAATAGTTTTAAAAAAAACAGATTTCTGGTATTTCTAAATAGTTTATAATTTAATTTCTCATTAATTAGTTAGTAGTGAATTAATTCTGTATACATTTTTAGATAATATATTTTCATAATAAAGTTATTCCTATTAAAACACCTTCTCTAATGTATAGATGATTACTATCATTTTAATGAATAATATTTTAATACCATGACACAATTCATTTAAACTTGGTTTTGTGTGTGACATATTCTATGATTATTGTTATGTGTAACACAATACAAACATAGATTTAATTGTAAAGAAGAATATCGCAAAAGAATATATTTTTTTGAAATTAAAAAACATCAAAAAATCTAGGATTGTTACACTTTGGTAGATAGTGACTTCACATTATTGAAAACTAATTTGTATTTAAAAAAATTCCAATACTCCCTTATTATAAAATGCCACCTCGACCAAAAAATTATTCACCCCTTTTAAAAAAAATATCATCCAAATACTCAAAAAGTTTCCCCCTAAAATATGTATCGATGCCCGAGATCTATATTTTCATTTAAAATGTTGAACTCTAGGGTTCTTATTAAAAAAATTAAATGGTTGGTTTTCAAAGTGAAGGCAGTTAACTTCACTAAATTTTTCCTTTTTAATTATTCTCATACCACTATAATTGATGTCTTATTAGTTCCTATGTTATTAATCTAGTTTGTAATATAAAATAATTTTTTTTTATTTTTATTTTATAAACAATATCAATATCATCTTCCATTAATTGGAAAATGAAACCATTGACCATGTGTATGGAAGACGACAACCTTGGAATCCAATGTATTTCAATTTACATCACTAATTATAATGAAAATATATATTTTTATATTTACGGTTTATTTATTTCATTTATGTTATTATTAAAAATATGGAATTATAATATCAGATATACCCTCATGCATTTCATTATGTGGGAATATGATAACATCGCTTGGATGTATGACCGACTCTATCCAAGCAATTTGATATGAATCGTTCATTATTTAAGAATTATATGGAAATAAATAAGGATAAGATTATTGATAATATTTATATATATTATATAAATATTATTTTTAAGGGTACAATAATATTTATCATTATTTTATTTCATTCATTGGGAAAATTAAAATAGTGGCCATGTGTACATACAAATTACCATCTCTCTTTATAGATTACTATGAATATATATATATAATAAATATAGAATTTATTTATATCATTGTAAAATTATAGAGATGATGGATAAATGATAAATGTAATATTATTGGCAATACCAAATCAAAATCTAAATTAAAAAAATTAGTTATTACTAAAATTTGATTTTAACAATGAATTACAAATAAATATGTATTGAATGGTCATTATTAAAATATAGAATAATAAAATTTTTATTTCTATTAAATAGGTTTATAATAAACATATATTATAATATAGGATGATTGATCATAAATAAAGGAATTAATGGCTTAATGTTAAGGATTTCTATCTCAAAATAATTTTCTAGGAGAAGCATTACATATTCAACAAGTGATTCATTTAGATGGTTTATATAATTCCAATTATTTTATTTTATGATTAATATTATTAAAATTATTAGTATTTACATATCCATTTGATTATATCACATTCATTATATATATTTTAAATGTTACCAAATTTATTCATCATTATTATCTCAATTATCATGATTTACGTAATATGTTATACTATGAACTTATCTATATTATTTCTGGTTCTTATAAATCACATATTTTATTTTATAACCAAAATATCCATCTATTAATTATATTTAATTTTTTATTATATTTTATTATTTAATGGGTCTTATGGCCCAAATGATAACAATGTAGTAATTGTTTTATGTTACAATCTCATTTATTATTATGATTATTTACAGTTGCATATTTAATGATTAAATGTTATGATCTGCCTCTATAGAAACTCTTATAGATTCTTATCATATTGTTATCTATCGAGAATACTGGTTTTCATTCATTTTCCTCTCTTAAAAACTTTATTAGAACAAAATAATTTTTTATGATAATTTGTCGTTATTTCTCCCATTAACTAAAATCCCTTTTCCTTCCATATACATGAATTCTAAAATTCATTTCAAGGAGGATTAAAATTTATCTAGTTGATAAATTAATGACAATCTTAACCATGTTTATCAATTTTTGAAATGTTTTAGCTTCATTAATTATGAATATTTTTAAATAATAACCCATTTAATAATTGATTAAAATTTTAATGTAATATTTGATTCTATGTGAATGGCATAAACTAAATTTCCCACCATCATTACCATTCTATTATGTGAATATTACTTTATTTGTTTTCAAAGTTATTTTCAATGAGATGTATTTTTCAATATTTTTTTTATTTTTTTTAAATGGTATTTTAAAACTGAAATTTTTATATCCCCCAATATATGTTTTGAATAATATCTAAGGTTTCTATTATTAAATTTTGTGGTTATATTCAATGAAAACGAATTGATTTATCAAAAATATATTTATAAGGTTAAATGTATTTTTTTAATAATGGATTTTTTACATAATGTTTAGACCATAATTTGTACATTTCCATTCATATATTGAAATAGAAGCATTTAGAAAAAAAGTAATGTCTAAAAAAGATAATTTGTATGTGAAATTTTTTCCCTAATGAAATGTTCGATGTGATCATTCCAATAATAGTTTTCATTATACAATTAAATCCTTTATTGTTACTAATTATTTAATAGCAGTATAAAATAATGTTATTATTATAATTATTTAAATAAATGGATTATGTTTATGATGAATATATATCAATGAAAAATGTTCCATTTTCTATAGATTATGTAAGAGTTATTATTTATTTTAAATAATATGAGACTGTGTCCAATAGACCGACTCTAGTGAAATAAAAAATTAAATATTAAAATATCTAAAGGAGGACACATTATATTTGTCTCCTTGGATGAGAGGTAACAAGTCAATAGGGATGGATTTGGATAAATTAAAATCTCCCTAATCACTAATTAATTTTATGACTATATGTATGTGGCTTTGATTCATAGAATACATGTGTAATTATAAAATTTATTGAGGAGAGATTTTTCAATCAGTTGGTGTAATATCT
Source organism: Viscum album (assembly GCA_963277665.1). Classification (NCBI taxonomy): domain Eukaryota; kingdom Viridiplantae; phylum Streptophyta; class Magnoliopsida; order Santalales; family Viscaceae; genus Viscum; species Viscum album. The sequence continues at coordinate 2,070,976,441 of OY728138.1, forward strand.
CAGGAAAAAATAGAATTTGAAATTGTCATATTTATTAATATTAGTGAATTAAAAGATTACTTTACTTTGAAGGGGATGTTATGTCTCATAACATACTCAACACAAAACAACGATTTTCTATGAAATCTTACGTTGCACACAACATTGAGTTATAATGAACAAATAATATAGTATTATTATTATTTTAAATTATAGTTAACTCCGAGCCGTTGTATTGGCATGAATAAATAGATATAAATAAAATATTATTATACATCTTTTTTAAATTCCTCTACAATAATCGAATATATTTTATATGATTAAAATAATAATTAATCCACTCTTAAGCATGAAATACTCTAATATTCTTTAAAATTTTATTTTACCACCTTTTTATGGATAACCCTTATTAAATATAGTATTTTTCACTTTTATATGATTCATTAAACAATATAAATTTCTACTTTAGAAGTGTTACATAAAAATTTACTTTGGGTAATTTTTTGGTAGTTTTTTTGATAATGTTCATTTTTTAATGAATAGTTATAAATAATGAATATTAATTCACTACTTCTTTTATATCTATTTTATTTATATAGATAGATTTTACATTTAATTGGTTTTAAAGTGTAATTGGATTATATTTTTATCATTTAATCCAATTTTTGTCATTATAAGTAATTGTAACTTGAAATTTTACATAAACATGTGTCAATATTTTAATAGTTTTTACTTCATAAAAACAGGCTTTAATGTTCTGAAAACGAGATTTATTTTTAAATTAATATCATTGTGATTTGAAATTGGAAAAATTTATTTTTTATTTAGAATGAGGATGAATTTTTTTTTAAATTGGTAATTTTTTCTAGACATTATGAATAGTAACTTTAGTAAATATTTGATTTACCATGGTTGAAGTGTAAAACTGGTAAATAAGGGTAAACAATAAAATTATAATAATAGTAAATTAACCTAACACATGTTCTAACCCTATTGGTTGATAAAAGTCATTCCATGGTAATCTTTGGATCGATTTTGGGACCCCATGGATCTACATGTAAGTGAAAAAGACATTTTATAAAAAGTAAATTAATGTTAAGGAAAATATGACAAAAACATAAATCATTTAGTAAAAAAATTTTTATAGTCTGTTATGCGGGTGATATTTTTGGCTATATATAGTAATTATAAATATAATAACATTCCCAACATCATTTTATATTATTTATAATTTTTAGACATTAAATAAATATATTTATGTATGACACAATAATGATGCATAGATTTCTTCATTAATAAAGGATTCAAATAAAGGATATTAAAATTTTTAAAATAAATGTCACTTTGTTATTATGATGTAATAAACGAATTTTATGGATGATAGTTACATGTTATATTTGTATTAATAATGATTTTACAATGTAATATAGTAATTATGGATTTCTAACAAGTAATTATCTGAATAGTGTCAAAATTGACATAATTTATATTTTAAGATATAAAATATTATATAAAATATTATAAAATTAAAAAAAAATCTACGATTTGGAAAAATGGTAATGATATGTCTCATGTGTTATTAAATACTCTTTATTTGGATATTTTTCTTGTTTTGGTATGTATTTGGATTCTCAATGTGTTAAATTCTTGATAAAACAGTTGGAATATAAAACAGTTAAATAAAAATGATATGGATTAAAAACTATTCGCAACCTATCCAATTATTATTGGATGATATTATTTCTAATTATATTTTTCTTATATTTTATTTTAATGTGTTTTTGACCTTTTAGAAACTGAAATTCATTTTATAATAAAATAATACTTTCAAACATTCCTAAAGATCCCCTCTTCCCTCTTATAAAAGACTACCACATCTAACCCATTACACACAGCTATCATGCCACTTGGATCATCCAAAATATTACATAAGAAGATCCCAACATCCCCCTCTTTATCTTAAAGGCTTTCTACTAGGCATAAGGTATCCAATAATGCATTTTTCCTTAAATCAAAGAGAGTAACTTGTTTTAAGAGGTAACATCCTCTCTAAAATACCTTCCCATTATTCTACTTATTCACTAACAATCCTATTAATTTTATTTGATTAAATAATGACAACAATATATTCAATATAATATTTTGTTTTTTGGATAATAATTCAATCTACACTAACACACACCTCTATATAATGGATTTAGAACATACTGTTTCTGTGGACGATGAACTACTGCCTCACGAAAAGATGATTGTTTGGTTTCCCCTACCACCTATTATAGAGGATATTATGATATAAATGTATTTATATGTGATATATATAATATTTATATTCACTATATTCTTCTATATGTTTCATTTATTTCATACCATTATGGTTTCCATAATTGTTAAATACGATAATTTCATTAGAGGAAGTGTGAACTACCGCCTCCTCCATGTGATATGAATAGTTCATGACATACTTTAATGTATAAAGGATGGTGTTAATGATCTTATTTAACGAATATAAAATATTATATTATACTATAATTATAATATATCTATGTATCATTCATTTTTCATTCTATTAAACATCAAAAAGAAATGATATTAGCGTTCAAGTGTACGTACAGATTACCATCTCCCTAAACGGTGATTTTCATTTATTATATCAAAAAGTTATGGAATATTATAAATAACTTTATACAAGATATATATGATATTGAAATCATGAATAAAATTATGGAGATAATGAACTTTTTACCACATGGAAAATTTGTGATTATAATAAGTTCATTTTTTCGGAAGTACAAAATATTGGCCAAATAACTGATATTAAATTAATTAATTATGTATAGTTTACACCAAGATAATAAGTGATATAAAAGGAATAATTAAATTTAAAAATGATACATTTATAGTAGAAATTAAATTATGTTTATTATTGAGGAAGAAAAAGGACAATACGTGATGAGTCCGACTCAAGGTAAGGGAACCTTTCATCCTTCTCATTTAGTCAAAGACTTGTTTTATGTTATGTCTTTTTATTTACATTTTATTATTTTGGGATATGTTATTATATATCCTTATTATGTAATATTTTAGTTTGAAGTGATCATAGACCCTGTTCTCTCCCATGAACTCATTTTTTGAATTTTAGTGTCATTTTTTTAGGCTGCAAATTCTTTGTAACTCAATTTCTAAACTCAATCTCCACTTATTGGGTTTTACACATACTTAGTTGATTATATTATTCCCTGATAATTTGTGGAATCAATATTTATTTATTTATTTTGAAATTTCCACTTCCATTTTTGTGGATATTATATTATAAAACTTAATTATATCATAGATTTATACTTAATCTAATGTTATGATCTTTCTAAGGGAATATGTCTCAATCTCCTCTCATTAATGAATATCATAATATTCTGCACCTTTATTATCCGATAAGGATTATATACAACTATATAGACATTTAATATCATTAATTTCTATATTCAAATTATATTTATTGTTTTCGTTTGATCTTATTCTTTAATTATTTTTATTCATGTGTTTCTCAAGTGGTAATTGATTCTTTAACTAAAAAATCATTTTAAATGTTTTAAGGATTTAATATTCTAGATCCATTTATTTACATTCCATTATTTAGAAAATATTTTAAGGATTTATGTATCTGGAAATGATTGTTTTAAAGAGTAAAATCCTTTCAAATATTTCAAATAGGCATGGGACACATTAATTCACAACTCTTCATTTTTAATGGTTTATTTCAATTTATTATAGAAATATATTGAAATGATATCATGTGATTAAAATGTGGAAATTGTGTCTTTCCTTTAAGCTTGTTTTATGTTTTATGATTGTGTTATGGTTCTCAGGCATTGGTTATGTATATGGGTGGTTCAGTGATAAACCAAGGGTGAGTGATATTAGATAAATCTCCATTATATTTGGGTTATGTAACAGAGGTAAAGGCTAATGTTTCTCCTATGATATTTTGAGAATATACTATGATGGGTATTCCAAATATAACTTCATATGTAGCTATTAATTCTACCATGTACTTATGATATAGATTCCACATTTCAACTTAATGATTTATGATTTCTGTCTGTTATTCATAAATCATGTGATTTCATGAGGTATGTAAAATAGATTATGTTTTGTATATACTGACAGAATAATGTTTTCTTTCTTCATTTTATAACCCTTATTGTCCTTTTTATACTAATCATATGTTTTTAAAATGTTTATCATCGGGTGTAAGGAAGGTTAAGACAATATAATAATTAAAGAAGTTTTATATCAAGGAATGAATTCTTGTTTTCTTTTAAGTGTTTTTATTTTATAAAAAATTGGATACTGAGTTGAAGTGTCTACTTTGTAATATTTGAGTTGTAATTTATTATTTATGGACTAATTCTCTAAAACTCTAAACATGGAATGGTTATCAATGTTATTTTATTATTAAACTCAATATTATTTATTGTTTTAAGGTTGGGACCTCATAGTTGGTATTATTGGTTGGATTAGATAACATTAGATGTTAGGGTGTTCTTTAAGCATAAGTGACATAACCATAATGGTTAGCATATTATAATGGGTCAAAGTAATTTTACATAAATTTAAAGAGTTTAAGATAACATGAATCAGTATATCTTAGTGTTTAAATTACTCATCAGATATTATATGATGATATTACTGATATAATCACACTGAGTTTTTTTGTTTTAGTATACTGATGGATATAGTAGGCAATAATGTAACAGTGGTTGTAATGAAAACTATGGTGGTATTCTGAATAATCAATTGAATGAAATGGGATCTTGAATGATAAATCTTCTAGGTATTATCAACCAACAATCTAATCTCATGATTGGCCACTAAACCTTAATGGTTTTTTTAAGGCATCATATATGTGAGAAATTAATCCATATAAATGATCATATAATAATAATAAAGTTAAAATTATAAAAAATGTGTCAAGGTTGTTGAATGAAACAACTAGGAAAATGATCTAAATGGATGTGAAGATGTTATATATCTGGAAATTATGTTTATAATTAAATAACATGTTGTGGAAAAGGGAAGTGTTATGTTGTATCCAGGAATAGAAAATAAGTTCTTTATGAGGGATCAATTGAATGTTTTACATGTGGTTTACATGATTATTATACAAATAGATATCATACGAAGATATCTCATGAATGGGATTAGTAGGATCATTCAAATATATGTTTACCAATTCCTAATTCCATTCCAATTAATGATGAGATAACTGGAAATGACATATGAAAGATATGAATTATTTCATAGCTCTTGTTTTGATATTACTGAAATCTTATGACATTGTTCATTAATTTGTTTATTGGAAATAAGTATAAAATAATAATATGGAACAAATGTATAATGGATCAGGAAGAATGTATGATGATTAATATGTCCACATTTTAGGAATTTAAGAGTTATTTTGTATCTATATATGATTATATGGTATCATTTATTAATGATGGGATTACATTAGAAGTCTTTTTCTTGTATGTATAACCCTAATGTTTGATATTTGAAAATGTTATTCAAGGAAGAAATAATTTTTATTTTGTGGACATAATGGGTAAACATAGTGTTTCATATGGTTTTTTTTGAGATGATTAATTGTTATTATATTTTTGGGATGTAAAATGAAAGGTATTAGATAACATTTGAGGTTAAAATAGGATATGATTATTTTTAAGGAAAATATCTTATTTTTATAATTTTTCAAGAATAATATGGTTTTAGAAAAAGGATATCCTGCATGAGTGGTGACAACCTATCATGTCTAGCAAGGCTACTGGAATCGAAAACACAACCGAAGGGTGACAAGAGTGCATCACCTTACACTGGCCTAATTGAATTCCCTTGTTACCATGACTTGTTGTTTTTAGTTAAATGATTTGTTGAAAAAGAATATGTTGATTATTTATATTAGTTTTTATCAAAATAATATCCTTAATGAAGGAATATTATTTGGTTATTAATTGATAATGATTATTTAGAAGACGTTTTATATTTTGGGAACACAACGTGCCTAACAAAAATAGAATATTATGGAATTTAATTTGTGGAGTATGGTTGATATTTTATTTTAGAACAATATTTGTTCTTATTGTGGACATATGGATATTTGTGTTATTTATGGAAATGATTATCCTATAATAGATAATATGTGATTTAGTTAATTACAATTATGATTGAGACATTAATTGTGGATGATATTACTTGGAGATAAATGTCATGATTTTTGTGGAAGACTATGACATCCAATCCTTCGGAATTTTCGGTTACAATCTTAGTCTGGATTATATTGAATAATTTTAAGGAAAATTGTATATTGAATTGTCTTGGATGATTGTTGGGTATTGTTTTCTCAAATTTATAGATTAAGAGTAGTATATTTTCTATAAAAGATTATCCTTTTTATGGATTATCTTATCTTGTACTAACAATTATGGTTTTGGATAACATTAAAAGATAGGGGAAATATATGGTTTAACTTTTGATGATCACGTTATTCTCTAGAAGATGATTCTAGAGCTTCAGGTGTGACTATGTCATCTTGATTTCCCATTGATTGGAGAAAAGATGAATTTTTAGAAGAATCTTATTTAAGGATGAATCTCTACAAGAAAAATAAGCATAAATCTATATTACCTTTGTCAATATCATAAATAAATTCTCAAACATATTTTAATAGAACATTAAACAGAAAACATTGTCTGTTTACTTTTATTACTGGGAAACCAATGACTGTTTAACTCATCACAAGATTGTGGTTTTTTTCTTGTTTACATTATCCTGATCATGTTTTATATCACTCTCCATCAGAACATGACACATAGTATCTCTTCTATATCTATGTTTTCATAAATGGGATATGAGTAATGGTTATCTTGGTTGACATTTTTACTTTTCTTTCATTCTTTTATAGTTATAGTTTTATTTACCCTTTTTTCGATGTGGGAATTTTAATGGAGATTCTAAGACCATTTTTAAAATTGTGAGGACACAATTTCCAAAACATGGGAAAGATGTAACATCCTATGTAAATAGAGAATATGAAATTTTCATGTTAATTAATATTTTTTAATTAAATATAAAATTTACATTAAATAGTATTCTATGTCTAATAGCATAATCAACACGAAAAAATGGGTTTCTCCGAAATCATACATTGTACACAACGTTGACGTATACCAAACAAATAATATAATATTATTATTATTTAATACGGTATTTAATGCAAAGTTGTTTTATTGGTGATAATTAATATAATTATCTAAAATATGATTATAAATTTATGATTAATGTCTTCACATTTATCAAAAAAAATTAGAGGCTTAAAATAAGAAATTGTCTGATATTAATCATTAAATAATCTAATATTCATTAAAAGGTTTTTACCACCTTTTGATGAAAAACCCTTTCAAAATCTAGTTGTTGTCACTTCTATATGTTCTATTTGAAAAACTAAACTTCTAATTTAGAAGAGGAATATCAAAATTTTCGTTGGTTAAATTTTTGATATTTTTTAGATAAATTTCCTTTTTTAATGAATAGTGAAAAATATTGCATTATAATTCAAAATTACTTTCTCATCTAGTTTATTTGTATAGTTATATTGTACTTTCAATTATTTTTAATGAATAATTGGGTTATATTTCTATCATTCAATCCAATACTGGTCAGTTGATGTAATTTGACATTGAAATTGGACATAAACACTTGTCAACAATTTGATAGTTTGTAATTCTTAAAAACACATTTTTTGGTTTTTACCAAGAGAATTAATTTTAAATTATTTTCTACAATTTCTAGGTTATGAATTTGAAAAAACTGATTCTATATTTGTAATTTGAAGGATCAATTTGTGACAATAGTTATCTTTAATTTTAGACATTATTAATAGTTACTTTTGTATATATTTTATTTACCATGGATTAAGGTTAAATCTGGTAAATATAAGAACAATATAATATAATAATAATAATATATTACATTAACACATGTCCAGACCCTATTAGATGCTAAATGTTTTACCATGCACATCCTTGGGTCCATTTTGGGACCCCATGGAGCTACTTGTAAGGTAAATTGACACTTTATAAAAATTAATTTAATGTTAAAGAAAAATGTTACATAAACATATATCGTTTAGTAAAACAATTTTTATATGTGGTTATATATGTGATAGTTTTTAAAATAATTAGTCATTAGAATTATAAAAATATTTCCTACATAATTATATTATATTTATAATTTTTAGACATTATATAAGTAAATTCAATTATGACACAATGATGATTAGGTGATTCCTTCATTAATAAAGGATTCAAAGAAAGAATATTACTAATCATAAACTAAATGTAATTTGGATATTCTATTGTCAACAAAAAAACTTTTATATGATAGTTACATGTTATATTAGTATTAATGATGTTTTTCTAAACAAGAATGTTGTTATGGAGTTTTAAAAAACAATTGTATGTATATTGTCAAAATTGACATAATTCATGTTTTAAAATATAAAATATTTTATTAAATAATAATAAATTCAAAAACCCTTATTCTTCCAAATATATATCATAAGTATACAATGTCATTAATGACTCTTTATTTATAAAATTTTCATTTATTGGTTTCCATTTTGGTTCTCAAAGTATTAATGGATTTATAAAATAGTAATTGTAAAAAAATATTAAATGAACAATATATGGATTAAAAATTACCCAAAACTTTTAAAATTATTATTGGATGTTTTTATTTATACTTAAATTCATATTATGTTATAATTTAATTACTTTTGTATATTCTGAAAAAAAATTATAATAAAATAATACATTCAAATTTTTCTAAACATCCAATCCTCATTTTTATAAGATGCCACCACTTCTAACCCATTACAAATACCATTAAATCCCCTTGTAAAGTCCATACTATTGTACCAAAATCTCCCAAAATCTCCCAATTCCTCTTAGAAGCTTATTTTTATGAAGAAGGGAAATCAAGATAGACTTTATGATCAAATCAAAGAGAGTAATGGCTTTTAAGAGGTATCGTCTTCTCTAAAATCCATTTCCATTTTTCTAGTTATTCAACCCCTATAATATTATTATTCTATGATTATATAACAACAATATTATTGTAAATATAATATGATGTATTTATTACAAGTATTCAAAATACACTTACACACACCACCATATAATTTTTTTAAAACATACTGTTTCTGTGGACGGTGATCTACTGCCTCACGAAACGATCATTGTTCAATTTTTTCCCCACCTCTAATGGTGGAAATTATGATGGAAATGTATTTATTTTTGAAATATTTTATATTTATATTACCACTATGAATTTTTATTTTCATTTATATCATACCTATATGGTCTCCATAATAGGTAAATACGATAATTTCAATTTCGGAAGTGAGGACCACCAACCCCTCAATGTGACATGAATCATCCATGTTATACATGGAAAGTGTAATAAATTGTGTTTTTAAATTTATGTAACACAAATAAATTATTATATTAGACTATAATTATAATATACCTATGTATCATTTATCTTTCAATTTTTCAAATATGAAAAATAACTGAAAGTAGCTTCTATGCATACTTACGGCTTACTGTCTCCATGAAAGATGCATTTTTTTAAAATCCAAATCTTATAGACTATCCTAAATAAAAATATAATGGTTATATATGATATTTATATCATGAATAAAATTATGGAGATAATTTATTTTTGACCAAATGGACAATTTTTAATTATAACAAGTTTATTTTTTACTCAAGTACCAAATATCAGCAAAATAGACGATATTATCTAAAATAATTATAAAATATTTATAGAAAGGTAATAAGTTAAATAAAAGGAATAATAAACCTCAAAAAGTATATTAATAAATTTTAAATTAACTTATTTTTATAATTTATGAATAACAATGAACATATGTGATGAGGCGGACTCATGGTAAGGGAACCTTTCACCCTCTTCTTTTAGTCAATGACTTCTTTTATGTTATTTCTTTTAATTTATAATTTATTATGTTGGGATATGATATTATATATCCTTATTGATTTAAATTTTATGTCCAATTATGGAGATACCATTTTCTCTCCCCTCAACGCATTTTTTATATTTTAATGTGATGCCTTAGGCTGTAGAATTTTCATAAGGGAATTTCTAAACACAAGTTCCACTCATTGTGTTTTACACATAATTCATTGATTATATTATTTACATGATAATCTATGGAATATGTTTTTATTTATTATATTGTAATTACAACTTCAAATTTTGTGGGTATACATTTTACACACATAATTATGTCATTGATTTATCCTTAATCAAATGATACAATCACTATAAGAGACTATTTCACAATATCCTTACATTGAGGAATATCTTTATATTGTGCACCTTTTTCATCCTACAATATTAATATGCATCCATTTTAAAATTTTATATAATTAATTTATATATTCTCATGATATTTATATTTTCCTTTTATGTTATTATTTAATGATATTAATTCAACTTTTTCTTTAGTAGTTATAGATTATTTAACTAAAACATCATTTTAAATGTTTTAATGTTTTAGTCATCTAAGTACTTATATTTCATGACCATGTTTTAGAAAATATTTTATTGATTTATATATAAGGACATTTGTGTTTTAATGTTTAAATTCCTTTCAAAAGATTCAATGTTGTATGGGACACCATGATTCAAAAATCCTCGTTTTGAATGTTTTATGTGAATTGATTCTATTAATATAAAGAAATGGTATCTTATGATTGAAATATTGAAATGTTATCCATCCATAACTTTTATTTTATGTGTTAAGATTATGTTTTTTAATGGTCATGGTTTATGTATATGGGAGATTCTGTGATAAACCAAGGGCATGTCAGCCTGAGATAGATCTTCAATTCATTGTGAAATGTGATAGAGGTAAACGTTAATATTTCTCCTAATAGATTTAGATAATATACTGTGACCGTTAATCCAAAAATAACATCTTATGTAGATATCAAATCTAAAATGTATATATGATATTCATGCCACAAGCTACCTTTATTATTATGATTTCTTTTTGTTTTTCATAAATATTTGAATTTTATGATGTATGTTAAAGAGTTTATGTTTTGTACGTATAGATGGAATAATGTTATAATTATTTAATTTAGATCCCTTATTGATATTTTTAGGGTCATTACATGTTTTTTGAAGTATTTTTTCACATGGTATAATAAAGAGTAAGATAAAGGATGAATTCACGAAGATTTATATCAAGAAAAGAATTCATGTGTTCTTTTAAGACTTTTTAGGTTATAAAAAATGGATACTGAGTAGAAGTATCAACTTTATAATATTTGAGATTTAATGTAATGGTTAGGGCTTAATTATATAAATCTCTAAACCTTAAAAAAATCATTAAGGTTAATTCTTGATTCAACTCAAGAATAAGTAATTTTCTAAGGATGGGGCATTATGGTTAGACCATCCCACTGTCAAATTTTTTTAGATGTGTGTGTTTCTAGATCTGATACCATGCACCATTGTGGAAAAATTAAATTTTGATCCTATGGATATAATAGTTACATTTAGTAGTCCTATCAATCCAATTAATTAGCACCAATATATTAGAGTCAATTTAAGTAGAAATACCACAAGATATATGATTGAAGGAAATGAAATCCCATTGTGATCCCTGATGACTTCTCTAAAACCCATAGTACAAGTATTTTGTCAAGTGTATCCATATAAATTTCTTTTAATTTAGCCAATAAATGGTTACTTCCATTTATCTTCAAAATTATTCAGTTTATAAGTAATATATCACAGAATGTTTAGGAACCTCAAATAGAGAGATCATGAATGGAATTACTAAATCATATAATTATTTATCTTCAATTCACTCTTGAAAGACATCAGTATATCAATGATGGATTATTAGATATTTAAAGAAAAATGTTCATGTATCTAACTATTCTTGTTGAACAAAAGGATGTGAATATGTTCTGTAAATGCGACTGTGAACATGTTTTTTAGCTAGTGATCAATGAAAATTTTAAATTATGAATTGTGTTTATCAAAGATCATTCCATCATGCAGGAAAGGATGTTAAAAAATTCAAAAAAAAACATTCCACTGGGTATGCTAAGAATAAATTCTCTTGAATCCCATTCCTTCATGGGTTATAATATGATGATGGTTTTATGGACAAATTTGAAACATATGTATGATTTTCATGTTATTTATGTGTGGGACTTATATCTTTGTCTAATTAATTGGGTGAATCTTTGTATCTCATTTTATAAAAGGGGATAAAATTCAACTAGCTTGATCTACAATGGGAATCATGTAATGTCATTGATCTAGATTGGGAAATAGGATAATGGGATCGATACATTATGGGAACCATGTGAGGAAGAAAAATGCACAAAGTTTTATGCCCTTTATAGCTAATTTTTTTAACAAAATTGGTCACAATTAATATTTGTGGGTAACATTTTTTATATATGTGTGTGGTTTATGAATTTTGTTGATTTCACACTTTTATAAATTATATTATTTAGAATGATAACATTATTTTCAATGACTAGTGATTATGATGACTCATTGGGCATGTATGAACATTGAATGTTATGTTCAAGTTCTCATACAAGTATTCTTATATTATTAATTAAAATGTTCATAGAAAAACATTGCCATTTATTTCCAATTCCTATATAATGATATCACTAATTATTATATACTTAGTATCCTAATGCAATAGACCATTATAGTACATGGTGGTGTATTTGTGAAATGTGGTGAATATACCTCTAAATTTAAGTGATACTTTTGTATGAGAATCATGGGTCTTATGAACATCAATTTGAATTAATGAATTATTATTTTTGTTTTTCATTCACTTTGATGATTTGTATCACTGTGGGGGTATAATAGATATTTTTTAAAATAAAAATTTCCATGTATTACTGATATATAATGCACACTCATATAATTATATACCAAATAAAATAAATCGTGACCATACAACAATTAAAAAAAGTTTTAAAATATTATCCATTTCAAATGTTTTTCATATTCTTTAGATTTCTTATTATCTATATAATTAACACATTCATTGTTTTCTATCACTCTATAAAATTTATGACCAATTGGAGTATATTATTCTACATTTTTAATCAATTCCCAACAACACTTTAGGTATTTTGAGTATTCAAATTCACTGTCACATCCAATTTTACCTTCAACAATGGAGGTAGTTCTTATAGATTGTATCAACCAAAATTTCCTTTAACATATAATTAAATAAAATAACATATTTATTATGTTTATTTTCCTTTTCATAATATAGATAAATAATTAACTATCATGTAGTAAATTAATGTTTGAACATCAATTTTTCTATACCCTATTTGATATTATTTCATTATATCAAATATAATGGTAAGATTGTATACTTTTGATTTATTTTTTAAAGTAAAATGATAAACCCGCATCTAGATATTTATTATGATTTAATATATCTTATATTGCGTTATAATAACAATCAATACCTATGGAATTCTCTTTGATCATTGTCGTTTTATAAACAATATTGTTAGATATTTTTTTATTTTCTATATCAAATTTTTTTCTTAAATTATTTAATATCCTACTTGAAACGGTTTATGAATATTTGCATGTCAAAAAATAAACTAATGGATATCTTCCTTTAGGTTTTCCAATCATCTATTTAATGAAGTTTTTCCTATAAATTTGATGTTGGATGAACAATCAATTTTAATTAAACAACATAATTAATTCTATAATACGAAATATGATTCTTGGCCATAATATCCATATGCTAATATTATTTAATGTTATTACAGTCCTTAATCTTTTATACTACAATTTATTTCTATTTATTAACATAATATGAAAGAACATTCTTTGACATGTGGACATTTCACTTGGGTACCTTTCCTATAACTTCTTTAATAGAATTTTGGATGGTTGATTCATCATCCTCATCATCATATATAATTCTTAGGAACATTTGATTCTAATTATCAAAAACATTCACATCATTTGATAGAAATTGGATAATTGCCTTAAAAATTAATTTTTATATATTACATGTTAAAATATTGTAATGAAACAGATCAATGAACTTCATTTAGTTAAAAATAACCAAAAATTGAGATATAATCCATATCCTTGAATTCCAAATCATTATATGTCTTATTTTGAATTTCCTAGTTATAATTGTTCTTCATCTCATTTTCAAGAAGTGTGTTGTGAAGACTATCTATCATTATTCCAAATTAATCATTATCTTTGTGTACAAAAACATTAATATGATATTGAGGATGAAATATTGTAATTAATTAATTTATGAAATTATAATAATTTATGGTTTCTATATGTCAACACATTTCCAAAAAAAATTCATTTTCTCTTTGAAAATATTAATCATTTAATTTTCTAGGATCATTATTAATTCCCCATTATTTCTCTATTGAAAAATAAATTTATCTTAACATCTATTTGATAACCTTCGTTGATTTATAGATTCCATGCAAACATGTATTGTGATTTTTTAAACATAATTAAATTCATGTAGATAATGGTAGATACATTTGCCTCAAACATACCAGTTCTCTTTGTGATAGTATATAACTTCTAAATGTAATCAGTTATTAATGATCTACAATATATATTAACCAAAACATTAGAAACCATTATTTTATATAATTAAAAGACAAATTATTAAATAATGGGTTTATAAATATTCAAAAAAAATATATAATATTAACATTAATGATTAGAATGTATTCATAAATTATAATTATAATGACTAATAAATAGATTATAATTCAATAGAATAGAATCATTGGATACAAAAACACGTTTTTCAACAAACAATGATGAATACATTGATATATGGTGTGAAACATTTAATGTAATATTAAAAACAACTCCTAAAAATGGGTGTTTCATTGGGAGATAAAACATTAATATCTATTTGTTTCACAAAAATGACTAGTAGAAATGATATCACAATTGAGATACAATAATTTGTACATGGGACTCATGAAACATTGTACATTTAAGGTGGATATAAGAATTAGTTTCTAATGAACAAAATCCCTTTATGGAAACTATTAATTAAAAAATTTTAAGAAAACTCACTATATAAATGTTCATAAACCAATCAATACAAGAGATCTAAGTTCTCTATGAAATAATTTGTATTCATTATTTGATAACAATTATATTAAAGTTAAAATATTAAAAACACTTATGCCACTATTAGTGTGTCATGAGTGATTTTTTTCATCAATATAATGTATTTCTCATTACAAAATTAATTTTACAAAATTTCTAAAAGGTTCAATAAAAAAAAAATGGACACAACAAATAGTTTTTTAGAAAAACAAAAAAACTTTTCATATAGTATTATTTATATGAAGAACATTATTTCATGTAAATTCTTTCGTAAATGATATATTATAGTTTACACTTATTTGAAAAAAATAATTGTCTCTAATAACTTTCCTATAGACCTCATAAATTGAAAATGATGATAAGAGTTTGTTATTTAAAGGATAAGTCAATTCAAAAAATGTCTAACAATAAATCAAAAGGCATAAAATATTTCACCTTGACATTAAGATCATCTATGATTTAACATAAATGTCTTTCACTGGGATTCAATCAATCCAGCATCATATTATGATATGATAAAGAGAAAAAATAACATTTCTCATAATTTAAATATATTTGTCATGACCCCCACCCAACAAAGTGCACCCCTCCTGGGTCGGAAATGTGAGAAGGGAGATAATGTCCCCCGAGTCCCACCTCTAGTAGGCTCCAGGTTGGCGACTAGCACTGAAGTCATAATAAACAAACAAATGGGAGGCATTACCCTCTAGGAGAACACATGCAAAAGAGAGAGATATGATAGACACCAACCAAGTCCAACTCAAAACAGGAATATAAACAAAAACCCAAGTACACATATGCAATGGCTACAAAATTACTAAAAATGGAATGGAAAAACTGAAAGTACCCAACAGAATGTAAAACAAAAGTAACCACAAGCCTGAACAGCTCCTCCAACCACAAGCTAGTAGTAACCAGACTTATCTCCAACATGCTCCAAGTGACCTTAAAACAGTTTATATATACACAGGGTGACTATAACAATATACTCAGTAGGATCCTCCACAAATCCTATTGTTAAAAAGTAAAGAAAGCATGCTATAGCATAGTTAAAAAAAGTGAAACTAACTCTTCCCCTAAATAGGTATACTAAATTACCAACCTCACCATGGATACTCTCACCAAGTAACACATAAGAGAATATATCATATAATAATGAATAACAAGGGTACAGTGATACTACATCCCCACTAGTTTTCCACTTTTCCCTAACATCGCACGTCCTGAACATCTCTCTCCAAAAAGGCATTCATGCAGACACCTTGGAGAATCACCACAATATTCACCTCGTCAACACAAAAGCTTTCCCAAGACACCTGGGCGAAGCACCACACCAGCCTCACAACCAGAAGTTACCAGGTAGGTTATGGGAGCCACCACAGCTTTCATAACATGTACCGTATGTCAAGTATTATACCTCATGCCATTACAGCCCATACACCGAGTAATGATCCTAAAGCCATCACAACCTATACACATTACACCTATAATAGTCCATAGGATACTATATCCTGGATATATGTGTGTGAATAACCACGATCCATTAAATCTCTCTACATACATATAATGGTAAAACTAACCATTGTGCCTACCGGAAAATGTATCTACCATGAGAAGAGAGCGGGGCCAAAGGGGGTAGTCGACCATTCATCCTCCCAGCGGAATGTTGGGGAAAACACCCCACAGGGCTCAGAATCCACGGGGATTCAGTTTCCTTTACTGATAGGGTGGATTAGCATATTGAAACAAAAAATGTATAGATTATACTATATCTCACTACCAAACTATGGGAATTAAAAAGTCTTAGACACAACTGCAGCTATGGTCTCTCAGATTCAGGGCTGCTATTTCTAAGACTATGTATCCTTTAAGCACACAACCAACTAAGATCTTTATTATATTACACAATTCGATTTATATAAGTTCCATTGTTCGTTAATTAATTCATTTAACATTAATTAACTATAAACAATACCACATTAAATTTCATTAGTATCACACCCAAAATCCATTGTTCCTTCAAAAGTTATCAACCTCGTCATTATGTTCTGGAAACTCCAACCCCATGAGTTTACACCATTTAATCAAAATTCTTTACAAAAACACTTTCCCATATTCCCAGGCATTCTAGAATAGAATTATATTCCACTAACACAAAGGGGTCCATCAAGGTGAGTAGATGTACTACCCATCGAGTACATTCCTACTATAGAAAGAGCGTAGACCCATTCTCCCTTGAGATGCTAAACACATAAATCACATGGAATACCCAATGTGTCTTCACCTCTTTTGGAAGAAGAGCAAGCAAGACCAGCTGCCTTGATTAGTGGGGAAAAGTAAAGAAGATTAACAATCAATGAACCAGCAAGAATCCAACAATCATATCTATCCCATTATATCATCCCTGCTGTCCTCCCCGACACCCACATGCATAAACCGATGCACCTCTCTGCTCTAGGAGTCATCTGTTGTCATAACCAAAAGGCCTCTATGCACCCACATATTAAAAAACCCCTCAAGTGTCACGTCTCAACACAAGCTGTAGGAAAACAACCATCACAAAAATTGGGCTAAGGACCTATAACAATCAACAGGGTAACTCCGAACCCTTAAAGAATTTATCAAAATATCAAATTCATTAATCCATATTGAATTAACAGATTTATAATATGTTGGTTCCAACATCAGGAAACCCAACTAGTAAGCTATCACAAATGATTAAACATGCTTACTACGCCAATTTGATTAACATCAAATTACAACAAGAACCCGATTCATTTTCATGACACGTTATCATTATCCAAACAATTATCAATTAATCCCGGTTTACGTTCATTACCAATATCGATTAACAACAAACAACTAAGCAAAGAAACCATAGATATCACACTATCTATCAAAACAAGAGGCGATAACATACGATCGATATTAATTTCATTATCTGGTTAAAAATATTTATTATGTAAATTCCATTGTCATCCAGTGGTATTAAACATGATAATAATATTGTTACACTTAAAATAAAGAGAAGCAATGAATCCCCTAACACAAAGTTTTTTGATGAAAACCCCAAAAAACGAATAATGCACTAGAAATCCTGGTTAATTCTCAAAACATCCTCCTTAGATCTCTTCTCCTAACAAAACCATGACCAAATCTCACCATATATGGCATCAAAACACATAGATCTACCAATAATGGATGTAGGTCTCCGAACCGAGAGAAGAGGGGAAGTAGACCCAAGTGGATCTATGAAACTGATCAAGAATGAAGATGAACGAAGAAGATCGATCACATAACTCAATATAACAGATTCTATTCGCCAAGGGAATCCTTCAAATAACCTCTAAAATTCTTGTGATAGTTTCTCCTACCTTCAAGGGAGGGAAATCCCGAGTTATACCAGCTTATGAGCTGAAACGACAATGTTAGAGGGAAAACTGTTGATATCCACAATGTTAGGATCTAATTTAAGTGCACGCATGGTTTACTTGCATGGTTAGACAAACTGTGCACTAACCATGTGGTCACTACTGCCTCATCAAAATCTCCTAACACGGTTAGTCTGCACGGTTAGACAAGTTGTGCACTAACTGTGCATTAGCCACTGCCTCCAACATTAACTATGCATGATATGGCCGCACGGTTTAGAGAAACCATGTGTAGCCCGTGCGAATGCAACTTCCCTTTAGTTTTACATAAAGATTCACCCAAATGAACCCCCCAAGTCACTACTCCAAAGCACGGGTATTTAGAAACATCAAATGTACTGGAAGCCATAACATAATATTACAGTTCACAATTGTCTAATGTTGAAATGGATCATCGAAAAGGATGATTTTTGAAAAAGTGTTGGGGATAAGTTACCTTGACCTCCCAGAACACCTCTAACACCACATTTTCACAATGTAGTGGACTGGAGAGGTTACATCAGATGCCTCTCAAAACATTATCATCCTCAAGAATCCAAAACCCACATAATGAGAAATCAAAACAGGGTCTGAACAACCACCCATCGATATAACTCTCAAAAGAGAGTAATCCACCAAAATAATAAATGGGTCCATCTCATGAACATGAATGTTTTATAACCACAAAATCTACATCAAAACAAGAAATGAGTTAATCATCGAACAAATTTGGTTACAGAGCACATATCAGGGACTCACGTACCCAGGTACTCTCCTCCAAGCCACTGTGTCGCCACAAGACATTAACTAAATGAAAAGAACTCCTATGAAACACCTTATCCTTGCGGTCTTGGATTTCCAGAGGTCTCTCGTCAAAGGTTATGTCATCATCAACATCGATCTCTCCCGAATCGATGATGTGAGAGTCATCATACAGATAATGACAGAGCTATAATACATGGAAAACATCATCTATTCGACTCATCTATGGGGGAAGTGCTAGACGATACGCCACAACTCCAACATGAAATAACACCTTGAAGGGCACAACAAACTGGGGAGAAAGCTTACTTCCAAGACCACACCTTCGCTTCCCACGACGGGGATTCACCTTTAGAAACACATGATCCTCAACATTAAACACTAAGGGGCTTCTTCTATGATCGGCATATGATTTCTGACGAACTTGTGTTGTCTTTAACCTCTCACGAGTCACCTAAACCATGTATGTTGTATTCTACACAAGTTCCGGTCCGAGAAACTGCTAACTCTCTGACCCTCGTCCAGAACAACAGGGAACAGAAAGGCTGACCATACAAGGCTTCAAACGACGTCATACATAGAGTGGAGTGAAAACTATTATTGTAAGAGAACTCCACCAAGGGTAAGTGCCTCACCCATGAACCTCCAAAATCAATAACACAAGAGCGTAACATGTCTTCAAGAGTCTGGATGGTACGCTATGTCTGACCATACGTTTGAGGATGAAAATCACTGCTGAAGCATTATTGAGAACCAAAAGCATGTTTGTGACCTCTCCATAATCTGGAGGTAAAAAAAGGATCATGATCATAAATGATCATCCTAGGGACTCTATGAAGTCTTTCCACCTCTTCTAGATACAACCTCGACAAAATTTTAACTGATCTTGACTACTTGATTGTTATAAAGAGGGTCGATTTCATTAAATGATCAACTACCACCCAAATAGCATCATGTCCTCCTAGATCTCGAGTTAAACCAGTAACAATGTCCTTTGAGATGTCCCCCCACATCCACTGAGGAATCTCTAATGGGTGGAGAATACCACGAGGAACATGGTGTTTGACCTTCACCTTCTGGCAGACTATACATCGAGACCCAATCTCCACAACCATATGCTTCATACCTGGCCACCAAAAATGACTTTTCAAGGCTCGGTACAACGTTGTCACGCCAGGATGTACGTCTAATGGTGAACTATGGAAGTCTCTGAGAATCGTTTCACTCATTGTCAAGGGAACAAAAATACTTCCATGATACAACACTCAATGTTGTTCATCTTCAGTCCAACCATATAGGGTATCACTACAAACAAATCGGTCTCTCCATACCTCTACCACATGATCCTCCAACTGTGACTCTTCCACCATCTGCACCAGGGGTGACTATATCGTCATCTAAAAAAGATAACATCTACCACCAACTTCTTCCATACAAAGATGAAATGATGAAAGTTCTTCCATTACTCTCTAGGAATCAACAGATTCATGCACATCATCACAACGTGACATTCGGCTCAGTGCCTCAACTACAACATTCCCTTTTCCAGGTGTATATGTTATTTTGAAGTCGTATTCCTGCAAGAACTAGACCACTGATGCTGTAGTAAGTTCAAGTCACACTAGGAGAAAACATATCTCAAACTCTTATGATCGGTAAAAACCCCAAAGTGCTCACCAATGATGTAATGTCTCCACAACATCAGAGCAAACACCACAGCTTCCAAATCAAGGTCACAAGTGGCATAGTTGCATTCATTGGGACCTAACTACCATGACCCATAAATAACTGACCTCTGCTGCATGAAAACACAAACTAGCCCCAGATGTGAAGCATCACTGGAAACATCAAACAGATCACCCATAGCTGGAAGACAAAAGACTGGAGCAATTATTAACTTCTCCTTTAGATACTCAAAAGCTTCCTGGAACTAATCATTAGATATGAATTCTTGATACTTCCTTGTTAAAGTTGTAAATGTTGTCATAACTTGTGAGAAATTGGCTATGAACCTCTTGTAGTATCCTGTGAGACCAAGGAAACATCGCACCTCTGACACTGTCTTAGAGTATGAACAAGACATAACTGCTTCAATCTTCGATGGATCCATAGCTACTCCCTATTGGGACACAACTTGCCCCCTAAAATAGACTTCTCTTGCCCAAAACTCACACTTATAAAACTTCCCAAAAATCTAATGTTGACGAAGGACTCCCAAAACGACTTGTAGATTCTCTGCATGATCATTTTCAGACGTGGAGTAAACTAGAATGTAGTTGAGGAAAACTACCATAAACTTTTCGAGGAACTCATGGAACACATCATTTATCAATCCCATGAATACAACCAGAGCATTCATCATGCAAAATGGAATAACAACGAAATCATAATTCTCATGACGACAATGGAAAGCAATCTCCGGGATATCCACATCCTTCTCACGCATCTGATGATATCCCAACCTCAAGATGAACTTTGATAACCAACTTAAACATTTCAGTTGATCGAATAAATCATTAATTCGGGAGATATGATAGTGATTCTTTATTGTTAGTTTATTTATGAGACGATAATCGACACACAACTGCGAACTGTAGTCGGCCTTCTTTAAAAAAAACCAGTGCACCCCATGGTGACACACTTGGCGAACAAAACTGCACTGCAACAGACCATCAAGCTGTATTTGTATCTCTCGTAACTCAGAAGGGGACATCTGATATGGACACATAGAGATATGAGATGCTCCTGGCTACAGCTCGATCCAAAACCTGATCTCTTGTCGAGGGTTAATGCTACATCCTGTCTTGGAAATACATCAGGGTACTCCCTTATGACCCTAGGAAATGAAAACTACTGAACCTATGAAGAACTCGACATCAACTCAGCCATCATGGTTGATAAGGATGGAATGCGCATATGAGCCATCTGAGGATCTCACTCACCAACAAACACCACTTTCGCTCTATCCGAAATAATGAAGAAGATATTTTTCATGAAATAATCCATGATAGACTGTACCAAATACAACCAACCAATGCGTGGATGACGTCAAATGGATGTATTCGTAAAAATATGAAATCTCTCCAAGAGCGGTGTTGCCCCAACAGTAGCTCACAATCTCTACATAACTCGAACAAGTCAACTCAACCTCCAACTGGCGTAGTCAACGTCAAGGGCACTGGAATCCTCTCTACATCATTTCCCAATGCAAGGACAAAGGTAGGAGATATGAAGGAGTGTGTGGCTCCTGATTCAAAAAAGGACTAAACCAAGGTATAAAACAAGAAAAGGGTACCTCTAACAATGTCTGGCTCACCTGGAGCTGGAAACGCTAGTTCATGAAGCTGACCATGACCTAATCTGTGACCTCTATAACCCTGATGATGACCACCACCTCATTTGTTCTCTGCTCTCTGAGGATGGGAAGCTTCATGTGGATGCCCTCTATGTGCCCCATCTACCCTTTACTGATCTAAAGCTGGTGGAAACGGTTTCTACTGCCTCGGAAAGAACTATCTCAGTGGAGGAACCTGGAGCATATCGCCTAGTTCATGATGACCGCTATGGAAAGACGAGCACTCCCGCTGCCGATGGCCATGAACACCACAAGAAAAACAAGTGTCTAGTCCCTTGGCATAGATCTGAGAGTTACTGCCTCTCAAGAACCAAGATGTGAAGGGTCAGGACCTACCCACGGCTGAAAGAAAACTCTTCTGCCCTAAAAACCGGGAACCCCGGACCATAGCTCTTCTTCGGGATGAATCATGTCAATTCCCCTCTAATGATGATCTGGTCCTGGAGAATGTCTTCTCAACAACCTCTACTCTAGCCAGTACCTCAAGATATATTTCCATCATAAATAGGGTGACCTGGAGCTAGATCTATGGACACAAATCCTCCCCGAAATGCCTCGCCCTGGCCTCCCCATATAGAAGTAGGTATAAAGCATATCGTAAAAGGTTCCTGGAATGGATTCCAAACTCTCAAACACTAGAGCTCCCCTGTCGAAGGGTAAGAAGCTCCTGGCGACTAGACGACTTCACAGTCAAAGAAAGAAACTCGACTCTAAACCTGTCTCGGAACTCCTCCCATGAAATTGCTAACTCCTCACAATCCCTAAAGAACAATAACCACCACCTCCTCGCTTCTCAACATAGCATCGTCACAACCTAGGACGCCTAGTGCTCCTTCCGAGCACAAAACGAACTGAAGCAGATCTCAACCTCCTCTAACTAGTCTTTCGTGACTGCATCAGAAACATAGCCTTTCTACTTCTGAAAAAAATGGTGCTGAAACTGTCGGAGTGTAATCCTCCATGTGTCGTCGTCATCAACCTCTACCCTACGACGATCTGTTGGATCAACCTATGGGACATTTTTTGCGCAAAACTGACAAGGATGTCGACCTAAATCCAAACCTGTAAAATAATGAAAACTGTTAGGCTTCTTAAACCAGGAATATGGAAGACCCAACATTAATTAATTAATTAATTTCTTTGATTGTTTATAGGTTAACCTATCACAAGGTATACTGATTCAAACACAGTCACAAAGAAGAATGATGCATGATCCTTTCCTAGGTCTCTACCATGCAACTTGTATCACCCTATATAGTAGCCATTGTAAACATAATGGTCAATATATCATATCATAGGGGCCCTAAACACCTATTTCTTAACTTGTATCCAGTGTTTACCTCACTTGATAAACATGATGGACACCATTTCCCTGCCAACCCATGCAACCTCACCTGTGCCTAGCATGAAACTCCATCCTATCCCTCAACCAGACCACTGATACCACTCTGTCGTGACCCCCTCCCCAAATGTGTACCCCTACTGGGCCGGAAAAGTGATAAGGGAGATAATGACCCCCGAGTGTCTCCAACAGTAGGCCCCGGGTTGGCGACTAGCGCTGAGGGCATAATAAAAACAAAAATGGGAGGCATTAGCCTCTAAGAGAAAACATGGAGACGAAAGAGATAAGACAGACACCAACCAAATGGAACTCAAAATAAGAATATAAATGAAATCCCAAGTACACATATAAAATGTCATCAAAAATTACTACAACTAGAAGGGAAAAACTACAAGTACCCATAAGAAAGTAAAACAACAGCAACCACAAGCCCGAACAGCTCCTCTAACCACAGGCTAGTAGTAACCAGCCTGATCTCCAACCTTCTCCAAGTGACTTGAAAACATTTAATATATACAAAGGGTGAGTATAAGTGTATACTCAATAGGATCCTCCCTGAAGCCTCTCATGCAAAAGTAAAGAAATCATGCTAAAGCACAGTTAACAAAACGTGAAACAAACTCGTCTCCTAAACAGGTGTACTATGTTCCCAACCTCGCCAAGGATAATCTCACCAAGTAATGCATACTAGAATATATAATATAATAAATAATAAAAAGGGTATCCCGCTACTAATTCCCCAATGGTATCCCTCATTTCCCCCATGTCGCACGTCCTGAGCATCACTCTCCAAAATGGCTTACCTGCAGACACCGGGGCGAAGCACCACAATATGGACCTCATGCAACACAAAGGCTTTCCCGCAGACACCAGGGCGAAGCACCACACCAGCCTCACAACCAAAAGTAACCAGGTAGGTTCCAGGATCCACTAAATCTCTCATAACATGTATCATACGTCTGGTATTATACCACAAGCACTTACAGGCCATACACCGAGTAAGGATCCTCAAGCCATCACACCCTATACACGTTACACCTATAGTTGTCCAGAGGATACTATATCCAGAATATATTTATGTGAATAACCATGAGCCATCACACCCCTTTACACACATATAAGTGGATGACTAACCGCTCTGCCAACCAGCACAAGTATCTACCAAGAGAAGAGAGCGTGGCCAATGGGGGTAGTCATCCATCCATCATCCCACCGGAATGTTGTGAAAAACACCCCCCCATAGTTCAGAATCCATAGGGTGTAATTTTCCCTTTCGGACAGGGTGGAGTATCATATATAAACAGAAATAGTACAGAATATACTATATCTCACAACCACACTATGGGAATAACCTAGTCTTAGATACCACAGCAGCTAATGTCTCTCAGACTCCAGGATACTATTTATAAGACTAGGTATCCTATAAGAACACAACAAAACAAGAGATTTTTTAGATTATTTCATTCTCTATTTCTCAGTTCCATAGTACATTAATTAATTCTTTAAACATTAATTAACTGTGAACAATTCCACATTAAATTTCATTAGCATCACACCCAAAATCCACTGTTCCTTCAAATGTTCTCAACCTCATCATTATGTTCCGGTAATTTTAACCCCATGAGTTAACACAATTTAATAAAACATTCATTACAAAAACACTTTCCCATATTCCCAGGCATTCTACAAAATCATTTAATGCTACTAACAAAAAGGGACTCAACACGGTGAGTAGATTTACTACCCGTCGAGTCTTTGCTGCCTATAGTAAGAGTGTAGACCCATTATCCCATGAGAATCTAATCATAGAATGTATGTGGCATACACAGTGTGTCTTCACCTCTTTCTGAAGAGGACATGCAAGACCAGCTACCTTGAGCAGTGGGGAAAAGTAAAGCAGATAAACAATCAAAGAACCATCAAGCATCCAACAATCACATCCATCCCATTCCATCATCCCTGGTCTACTCCCTGACACCCACATGCATAAATAGACGCATCTCGCCACTTTAGGCATCATCCGATTCCACAACCAAAATTCCATTATGCCACCACATATCACAACACCCCTCCAGGGTCACGCCTCAACACATGAAACATGAGAACTACCATCACAACAATTGGGTTAAGACCCTTTAAAAATCAAGAGGGTAACTCATAACCCTTCAAGAAATTATAAAACAATCCAATTCGTTAATCCATTTTGATTTAAAAGATTCATAATCTATTAGATCCAACATTGATAAACCCAACCATTAATATATCATAAATGATTAAACATGCTCACTACACCAATTTGATTAACATCAAATTATAACAAGAACAAGATTAGTTTTCATCCCTCTTTATATTTAGCCAACGAATTATCAATTAATCCCAGTTTACTTTCTTTACCTATTTCTAACAAGAACAAACTGCAAAGCAAAGCATGCATAAATATCACACTATCTATCAAAACAAGAGGCAATAACATACGATCGATAAAAAATTATTTACCCGGTTCAAAATATTTATTATGTCAATTACATTGACATCTAGTGCGATTAAACATTCTAACAATATAGTTGCATGTAAAATAAAGAGAAGCAATGAATCCTCTTTCTCAAGGGTTTTTTACAAAAACCCCAACTAATGAAGAACACACCAGAGTGCCGGGTTGATTCTCCAAGAATCCTTCTTAGATCTCTTCTCATAACACAACCAAGACCAAATATCATAATATTTGGCATCGACACACTAAGATCTACCCATAATGGATTTAGGTCTAAGAACAGAGAGAAGAGGGGAATTAGATCCAAGTGGATCTAAGAAACCGATCAAGAACAAAGAGGGATGAAGAAGATCGATCACAGACCTCATGAAACCGTCTTCGATTCACCAAGAGAAGCCTTAAGATCGCCAAAAAAATTCTTGGGAGTGGTTCTCCTAACTTAATGGGAGGGTAATCCCGAGTTATGGCTACATAATACCTTAAAAAATCCAGTTAGAGGCCAAACGGTTGAGATCCACAATTTTAGGATCTAATTTATGTACCTTCATGGTTTACTCACACTGTTAGACAAACCGTGCACTAACATTGGGGTCACTACCGCCTCTTCAAACAATCCTCGCTTGGTTAGGCCACACGGTTAGACATGTCGTGCGCTAACCATGAATTAGCCACTGCCTCCAACATTAACTACGCATGATACGGATTAACGGTTTAGACAAACTGTGCGCAGCCCGTGTGAAATCTACTGCCATTTATTTTTCCTTAATTATTCACCCAAACACAACCCTAATTCCCTACTCCAAAACAAGGGTAGTTAGAAACATCAAAAATACTTGAAGACGTAATTGGATGTTACAGTTCACAATTTTCTAATGTAGAAATGGTTCATACAAAATGAAGATTTTTGCAAATCATTGGGGATAAGTTACCTTGACCTCCCGGAACACCTCTAACACCGCATTTTGACAAAGGAGTGGACTGTAGAGGTCCGAGACATTACAATATAAATCTTGAACAGATTAAAATCATATCTTGATCTCTTCCATTAGGATTTCATCCTGGTTTTCTAAACCACATAACATGTTAAACAATCATTTATAATAAATAAAACCAATATTAACTGAAAAGTTAATAAGATGGCATTTTAAAAACATGTTGATATATTGATGATATTTTGAAATTGTGATTCAAAATAAATTACGCGATTTATTAATTTTCATATTATTAACATCTATGAATAGTAAGCTACAAAATTATAATCTACAATGTTTCAACCTTATCCATTTTTTTTGTTAATGTAATTACAATTCCTGAAAATTATTACCCCACAATTTTCATCTTGAACTCCAATATGATGAAGACATCAAAATGATGTCAAATATAAAATTATTTTATTTCACTCCATGATTTTCATTAATCCACACTTACACGATAATCCTTCCTCAATTAACCACAACCCCACATAGTTTTATCCTTAGGGTTCATGGTAACGAATTTGTAGTTTATTAGTTGTTTGGTTAATATGGATTTTATTAAACACACTATATTAAAAGGGATTATATCATGATGATGGTTTTTTTTATATGTAATTGTTAGAGGAACCATTATATTATTTCTAAACAATGAATCCATTTTATGATATATTTTTAATCTGCATAATTTCCCTTGATTAAATTATATCTACAATTGTTCAATTTTCATGCCCCATCATATTAAAATATTTTTCTATATTAATGAGTATTCCTAAATAATTTCCATTATTCATTAAAAATACTATAATTTATTTTATAGGGATCCCATAATTTTCCTCTTGAATACCATAGGTTATATAAACATCATAATATTTATTCTTAATTATTTTTAAAGGGAAATGTGTAAATGTATAAAATGGGCGATCTTAGTTTCTTAGTAAGAATAACATATCAGAATATATACATTTCCAGAGAATATAAAATATATAAAAATTATACAGAAAATATATTTAGATATAAATAATTAATTTGAATAACATAATTAATAAATATCTAGGGATGAAATAATGATTATATTGTGTAATGGTTAATATTATTAACATACATTTGGAGACTAATATAATCAAATGTTTTGTATAATTTTATGGGTTTCCCATTTCACTATAATAATTACTTCCTGTGGTCAATTAGTAGAATTTGTGTATATATAATTCTATATGACTCCAATCACAAATTTTTCAATATACATTCCTTCGTAGATTAATTTCTCATGTTGAATAAATTTCATTGTTATAATTTGTGAATATATAATAAATAAATTTAAATATATTTAAAAGTAATTTTCTTATAAACACATTATGAATAATGTTAAGCTTTATATGGAAATGTAAATAATTTTCCCCGATTATTAAATTTTTATAGTTATAAAAATTTATTGGGATCAACCAAAATAATAAAATATTATGATTAGCTATCTGAGAAAATTATTCTTGATAATTTTAGGTTTTTTAAATTTTCAAATAAAATTCATCAATATAATAAATAAATATATCTTAATGGATAAAATATTTTATAATAATCCAACCATAATATGAAATAAATTTAAATATATATAAATCCCTAAAAATAATTTAAATAATAAAATATATATATTTAATTAAATTTGGAATGGGAAACCCTTATGAAAGAAATAGTAGTAATAATGTTATTGATTCTAAAGGATGGCATTTCCATGAATAATGTTATCTAATATATGGGTCCATATAAATAATCAAATGAATATATTTGTTCACAACATTGATATATTAAAAAGATTATAAATTTTATATCAAAAAATCCAAAAATACAAGTCATGCATAGATATTTCGATTAAAGAATTCAATTTTCTTTTTAAAAAAATCTATAATTATCCATGTATTTATATGGAAATTATAATTTTGAAAAATTAAATTGTATAGGTTATAAAATTAGTATGATATGAAATTTAAAATAGTAAATTGTTAAAGGATAAAAATTTATTAAAATTTTAAAATTTGAGTGAATTACATAAAAAATTAAAATCGAAAAATACAGAGTGGATCAAAACCCATACATTGATTTTATTTTACCTTATTAAAAACCTGTATATATTCATATTATCATATTAAACTGAGTAAGATGAACTGAAATTTTAATTTAAATGAATTTAAATAATAATAAATGAATTAAATTTGAGTGAATTTTTTTTTGAATAGTGGGTATTATTTGATGTAGTAAAAATAAATTATTTAATTAGAAACTGATTATTATTCTTTCCTATAAAAAACAGCATGTAATGTATAAATTAATACTTAAACATGCCTTGTATCCCTTCAAAAACTTGTTACTGTTAATATAAGTACCTAATAAATATCGTGGTTGGATCATATTCTTGGTCACATATATATGATATCATATATACTGCATTCTATAATATATAATAATGTTTTAGTAACAATTGTTTTTTTATAAAAAAATCACCACAATTCACCACTTACCTAATTTTGATATCCTTTTGACATCATATTTTATTAAAAAAATTATAATTTTACGAAAATTATTTTTCAATTAACAATACAGAAGGTGTTCAAAAATTAATTATCATATTAAATAATATTTTACTATATAATTAATTCAATTGTTAATATGACTATAAATTCAAGACATATATATGAATTCACAACAGATAATTAATACTTTTTCATTAGGTGGGAAATGGTTTTTTATTCATGAATTGATCCGACTATTTTCAATAGTTATTAATATATTTTGATCAAAAATTATATTCTTAGTGATTATATTTGGTCCTAACGTATTTGATATCAAACCCGCTAATATGCATAGAATATAATAACGAGCAGAAATTCATTCATTAGATATAAATTTTTTTGTTTACATATTTATAATACTGGAGAAAATGATTAGTATATTTTATGATATCATTACTCTACCAATCCAAGTACTATCATTGATAAAAAAATAGTACAAATTAAGGAACACCCCAATAAAATAATAATAATTTCATCTGATAATTATTATAATTTAGGTTATACATACACAAAGTGAAATAAATTTCCATTTTAAGAACCTAGAGAATCCCAATTATTTAATCATATAGAGATTGAAATAAATTAGAATACTCAAATATATAAAAGATAAATGTGAATGTTTTAAATAAACTAATAACTATTTTTATAAGACTTGAATCATGTGAAACTCCAAATTTAAACATCCAATATTGAAAAATTCATGAATATCAAAAAACAAGAGTGATATAAATTATTTCCAATCAATAATAAACTATGAATAGCTACCGCTGTGATATTATTATCTTCAAATCTCCCCAAATAGATGCATATTAGTCTTTAAAATTTAATAATTGAGAATAAAAAAGTGATCATGTAGTTATATGGAATTTTATAATGTATATTCATCTCTTTTAATAATCTGGGATAGCCAACAATTTCATATATATATGTGGGTTATCACTATAGAATGTATAATATAAACCAAAAACTATATACATTGACAATAACATCCCAATCCAAAAATTAATTCCTATTAATTTTGTATGTAACACACAGAAACCAAAATCAATGAATAATAAGATCAGTTTGCAGTAATAATTATATGATTTTATAAAATAAAAACTCTATAGTACTGTATTCTACTATTTAATTCATGTATCCACTGTCAAATCTATTAGATTCACCTATTATGATAGTATATAGGATATACTATATTTTTTTATACATGGACCACATATGATATATAGAAAGAAACAAATCCATTAATTGAATATTGAAAATATACCACCTAGTGTATAGTTACATGTTAAAAATATGACATTTCTATAAGTATAAATTTTCATCCTATCATACTAAATGAGTTGCAGATCAGTAATATAATAAATAATCTAATATAATAATACAACATCACAGGACTCACTAATTTATACATTCAATGAATTGTCCTAGAAAATATAAACTTATCAATTTTTAGATTGTAACCATTTTTACTAGAAAATAAGTATCCTGTATTATTATGTGAGAAATTAAATTATGATCATATGTGTATTGTTCATATGAAAATTTTAATTTATGAAATATTTTATTTTATGAATATACCTCAAGAATTCATTTATCCATGAACAATACATAACTAAAAACTTTTCCATAAATATGTTACATGTATGTTGTCTGAAAATAATAACAAAAAACTATTAATAATTATATGTAATAATGATATGATTTCTATATCCATATTCTTATAAGAATACGTTAACACCATGATATGTAAAAATTATCATCATAAAAATTATACATTGTCATGGGAGAAACTCTGCAAACCCAAGTTGGAGGGAGGGATGGGATTCTGGAATCATCTATTGTTCAATGACGCACTGTTGGCCATGGAAGGATGGCACCTTATTAATCGACCATCATATTTATGTGTGAGGGTACTCCATTCCATGTACTTTCCCCATGTAGACTTGTGTGGCTCCAATCTTGGCCCCTGCCCTAGCTTCCTCTGGAGAAGTATTTGGGGGGCCCGAAATCTCTTTAAAAAAGCACTGGGATGGAGATTTGGAAATGGATCATCCGTCAACATCGGGACCGATCCCTAGATTTTTGATAAGGTTGGAGTGCGAGACTCATCCCCCGGTCAACCAGGACTTGATGACGCCACTGCCAACTGCCTCTTTTCAGACCAGGGCCCGGGATGGTGTGTGGAAAATATCCAGAAATGGTTTAATGAAAGAGACCAAAGAATTATTCTGAGCATCCCATGGGTCCCTGATGCCGGACTCGACCATCTTTTTTGGAACAATGATTCTTTAGGAGTGTTCATGGTGATATCTGGGTACAGACTAGCTCATGGAATTCACTCTCACGATCGAGATGAGGGACCATGGAAAGCGCT
Source organism: Viscum album (assembly GCA_963277665.1). Classification (NCBI taxonomy): domain Eukaryota; kingdom Viridiplantae; phylum Streptophyta; class Magnoliopsida; order Santalales; family Viscaceae; genus Viscum; species Viscum album. The sequence continues at coordinate 2,071,008,950 of OY728138.1, forward strand.
TTGGAATCTCAACGGCCCCCCAAAAATTCACTAGTTTTGGTGGAAGGTGTGCACGGGCCCCCACCCTACCATGAGCCTCCTTGTTTACCGACAAATGGCCAGTGCTGAATCCTTCCCTTTTTCCTGAATATTCAGAAAACCCTTTGGCATGCCATATTTCACTGCCCAGGAGACTAGGAAATTTGGAATAAATGGGACTCAGCTTCAGATGATTCACTGGACATTGCCTCTGACCTCCCCGATCTTCTGATGCGCTGGTGTTCCACTATTTCATCGTCTGATGCATGCTCTTGTTGTACCCGGGCCAAGATCATTTGGGTTTAGTGTAACTATTTGGTTTTCACCATGTTCATCAGCCTCCCGAGTTATGGATTGAACGAGCCACTTCATGGATTTAGGGATAGAAGGACCACAAAGTACACATCATTCTAGGCATTCTCCCCTCTTGTTCCCCTCACCGGACCCCCCAAATGAAGGGAGACTTATGCTTAATGTGGAAGCTTCTCTCCCCAAGGATGGGCATGTTGCTCTTAGCCTCCTAGCTCGAAATCATCTGTGGCAGATCATTGCAGCAAAATATAAACCACATCATGCATTTTGGGAACCTGCGGTTGCTGAGGCCAATGCCATTCTATGAAAAATGATACTAGCTATGGAACATGGATGGCCTGATATAATCATCGAGTCTGACTACCTTTCGTTCATCAATGCTATTAACCACGATGACGCCAAACTCTAGGACTTTGGCTTTATCATCAGAAGGATCTGCTCGTTGCGCCCATTCTTCTCTTGCTACACCTTCTCCTTTACCAAAATGGAAGGAAACAATGCGGCCCATCAGCTAGAGTCCTTAGGCCCCTTTGATTTCAACAAACTATGGCTGGAATTTTTTCCTTCTTGTCTCTACTTATGTACGACTGTTGATATTCACCATTAATATAATCTATCATTCCTAAAAAAACCTCTTGAAAATTAAATGGGCGCCAAAATATCATATCTAGATAATCTTGGAATGAATCACTTTTTTATATATAGGCTAAAATCATGTTAGATGACTCCTTACATACACTGACATCACAAGAATAATATTCAAAATCAATGTGTACATTCATCTCACTATATATATTATGTGGCACTATGGGGATTATTTATTATCAGAAAATCATGCATCAAATCACTAAGATTCAAATCCCATGAAACCAAAATTCTATACATTTTTGGACACATGGTAAAAAAATCATTTAAAAAACAAAAACAAATATTTTTATTAAATCATCACAAAATTAAAATGATATTTTCTTCTTGAAAATATTATTCCAAAATATTTTAATCAATCATGAATCATATTTTAAGGGCCCTAAAATATATAGTTATGTTTGAATTCATATGATCCTAACTGATGGAAGGATTACACTTCTATTTTCATAATAATTTTTTATATGGATTTCTCTCAATGATTAATCTAATTTGATAAATGATAAATATCATGAAACATTCCATTAAGAGTATTTTATACAATTTCAAAAATTATAATACATCATCACCAGGATTTACAAAAACCCAAAAAATACAAACAATAATATATTTTTAGAGATGAATATATCATACTGAGATTATAATTTTTATATTTTGTATCTGATTCTATTAAAAATAATATATATATATATATATGATTTCCACTGGGATATCCTTCATTGTATATACATCATGGATAGTCAAGATACTTCATCATTATATTCCCACTTTCTATCCTTCATCATCATTGGTGATGGGGACATCTCCATGATTGAAACAATGTTTTGGGAAAATGAGCCATCCTCTTGTGGAAAATTTTATATTATTATTACTAAATAGTTTATTTATCCTTAATAAATTTAATAAATGATTTTAAGACACATTAATGGTTACAGATTTAAGTGGAAACTAGTTAATTATAACCCAAGAAACATTTGTATTATAAAAAATTATTTTGACTGGGATGAGTATTGTGGGTTCATCAGATATGATATGGTATTTTTTGAATTGATAATTATTATTAACAACATGGGATATAAATGAATATGATGTCAACCATTGATAGAATCAATGTTTAGTAAAAAAAATTATCTATTTATCATTAAACAAGGAAATTTATTCTCATCACATTAATAATATAATATCATTTCCACAGGTTTATAATTTATATTCGCTAGAGTCTACTATGGGAAATCACATGATATATCATTTTCTCCTCAAATAAGGAAATTGAGGCTCATAAGAAATGATTTCTATGTCTATTCACCATTATAATCATGTTATCTTCATAATGAGTATGAATGAATGTAATTTCAATTGATGCTAGAATTATATGATCCCATAAATATAACATCATAATTTTGTAACAATCACATAAGGAAACCCTTACACATCATATAAGGAATTTAGTTTTTGAATCACCATGTAAAAAATATAATATCATCAGTAAAAGAATGGTATAAGTACCCCATGTGCACCAAAATAACATTATATGATAAATAAAAAATTCAACATATTTTTAACACAAAATTTTTTTCTATGATCATTATGATGTGATGGTTTTCGAATGAATCAGGTAGGAATTGGATTAGGATCATCTTATAGAAACCCTTGTTGTTATCATTAAATAGATGGATATACGTTTAGATTCTAGTGGGAGTATATTCCATGTACTGTAATAACATATAGGGTCATTCAAATGTCAATGTACAATGTAAAAAACCACATATGGTTATCCCAAAATGAATGGATTCTAACGTCCAAGTTCCTGGTGCCTCCCAAAGGTTCCTTGTACTCATTTGGTCACATGGTCTCAAGCGCATTTCCCCAGATACCAGAGACATCCGACTATTAGAGAGGGCCTTGGGTATGATAGTTGGGAAACTATTCCCTACCAGGTAGAGTTACACAATGGAAACAAACAGATAATAGTAACGAATTTTTTAATACCATACAATAAGTAAATAGTAGAAGACAGAAGTAAATAAACATCTGGATAACATAAATAAATTATTCAAGTCACATGCGTATAGGAATTTATCAAAACTAGTCATCATGATTGAAATATAGTACTAAACAATGGTGAAATGAAATAAAATAAACTCCAACAGTACCACAAGCCTCGTCTTGGTATCATTCTCTACAGCTCAACAAAAATCAAGTACCTAATCTAGAAGGGCAATTTTTCTTCTCTATACTTACAATAATATAATCTATTTGGTCCCAAAAGGATGATTCAAACAGGATTTATATCAATTTCAATAGGAAACCATCCTTTGATTTGTGTCTAATGGATAGTGATTATATCTAAATGGTAAAAATGAAAATGTTGAAATGAAAATACGATTAAAAAAAGTAACAAATCCCACAGTTTCCATTTACATTCATTAGGATTTTTAGGTTTAACAATTAATCAAGAATGTGTCACAAATTGGTATTCTAGAATACTAAATAACTAGACATAATCTAGGATTGTTCTTTGGCTCGGAAGATGCATCACACTGTCCAAAAAAATTATAATAACCCTCTGGGAAGCTCACAAATTCTAACACTTCTTGTCAAATAAAGAAATAAAAGACAATGCCAATATGATGAATCTCTCATAGTCACTTCCCCCTATGGTCATTCCACAACAACTACACACACTCTATGGAAGCAACCAGTATCAATTCACCCTTATAGTCTCATAACATATCTATTGACACTCTGAGGGATCCTACATAGTCAATCCACTATTTGGTATCGTACCACAATTATATCACAAATTTTAAGGAAGATCTCAATGTCAATTCCCCTTGTGGTATCATAACATAACTATAAACACATTGGGGGAGAACTCGCAGTCAATATCCCCAAAAATCTAACTACACCAAGTTCCCAAAGCCCGGTGTAATTAAATCATGAGAACCTACTAACATGTAGCCCCATGTAATCACAAATACTATATGGATAAAAAATTTCAATTAATATCACAAGAATTTAACATTGAGTAAGGAAACAAGGTCTCCCTCAAAGGCTACCTAGACCAAATTTCCCTAAATAGTTAAACAAGGAAATTCACCAACGTGGTGTTCCTTTATATTCAATATTCACATAATATCACTTTAAGAAAGACATTATCTATTAATCAATCTAAGGATGATAAAACAGGGTTCAAATCCTTTGACCGGAAATACCTGAAACATTGTTAATCAGCACATTGGATATAAACTCAATGAAAAACTACAAAAGGAAACATACCACCTACATTGATGTTCTATGAAGAACAATCTCGAATGATGGCCCTTGAATCATACTAGAACATCATATATCTACAAAATCTTCAAAAAAACTCAAACTACAATATCTCATGATTGTAGAGTAATCAAGAGGAGATGCTTCGGATGTAGGAAGAACTTGCCGATGTGACTCCAAAACAATTGACATGTTTTGATTTTGATAACAGACGATGGATCAGGGAATCAGAAAATATTTGGTTATTTCCATCACTCTTGGACAAGGCGAAGCTAGAAGATGGTGTTTCTTGAAATTAGATGTGACCCTTGTCTGATTTAATAATTAGGAAGAAAAGTACATGGCGTGTTCATTTAAGGTACACACTGGGTAAATGCCATAACTAGCCACCTATTTAGGTGGTCTCCAAGTCACCCCACACCGCCCTGTAATGGACGTCACTCTGCCAATACGTGGCTACCAACAACAACCTGGTACACAGCTTATACTCCTTAAATTTACACAAACTATAATTTTTCTAAAAAAACACAATAAAAAGAACCATAGCTGATAAAGAAAGATATGCGTTCTTATAAACTTCCCCCATTAATAAAATTTGTCCAAGAATTTCCCCAAAATGGTGGCATAGAATAATCCTTGAAAAAAAATTTCCATTGTGATCGCACATCAGCCTCCCTCTCCCATGTCTCATCCTATAAATTCATATGCTTCCATTGAACCCATACTATTGGAATAGAATATCCATGAATAACCATCGTTCTACGATCAAAAATATGGTTAAGAAGCTCCTCGAATGATGTTTCAACCACTAACTCAACCCCATCTTATGGAAATACCTAAGACAGGTCTGAGAAGTAACATTGTAGCTGAGAAACATAGAACCCTTCAGGAATATCTTAGTACCTATAAGATTACTTCATTTGATATGTAACAGACCTGACGATCCCAAATCCTAAAACAGACAGACGTATCCTAGTGAATGCTTTCCATGTCTCCTAATTTTTCGTTGTCCCAAACATGGTGTGATAGATATGAAAACCTGATATCCAACATCAAACTCTATAGGTTGTCTCCGTATATTAGTATAAGACTCCTATCATGAGCGTACAATATTCATACTCTTCCGAATCAACTCCAATGGCTCTGTGGACTCATGGACAAGATGAGGTCCCAGCATAGTAGCCTCTACTAATTCCATCCAACATAGGAGTGATATGCATGGCCAACCATACGTATCTGAAAAATGGTTCATCTGAATAGTTTCCTGAAAACTATAAATGTAGGAAAACTCCACCAGGTGTATGTGATTACTCCATGAACATCCAAAATCATGGATGAATTGTTAAAGCATGTACTCCAGCACCTAAATCATACACCTAGACTGGACATCTATTTAATGATGGAAATATGTATATATAATTGCCCCTGTACCCAAAGTCACCTATAGTTCATGCCAGTCTTGAGAAGAAAAACACGAATCCCTATTTGAAATGATGGAGTGCGGAACCCAATGTTAGTGTACAATCTATCAGATGTAAAAATATCCCTGATCATTAAAACTGAAGGTCCCCGTGATCAGAATGATGTGTGGAACCATAGTGAGTCTGTCAATAATAACCCAAGATACACCATTCCCTAGTGGTAAACTCGGAAACCCCATCACAAAAACCATCGCAACACCATTCCTCTTCAACTCAGGAATGGGTAACTACATTAAAAACCCTACAGGTCGTTGATGCCCAACATTTACCTTCTGATAGGTGGAACATCTCATTACAAATCCCAAAACACCTCTCTTAATACCTTGATACCAATACAAATTATTTAGATATTGATACATCATGGTGACACTATGATGAACGATCCAAACTATTGAATGACAATCCCACAAATGATTCTCACGTATGTATGTTGACATCCACACACAACCATTAAATCTCAAGATCTCATCCTCTCCTATGGTCCATCTAAGAATATAGTTCTCTCCGGACACACTCTCTAGTAGAACTAGGCCTTTAGGATCAAAAATCTTCCTCCTTCACACCTAATGAAGTAGAATATAGGTAACAAGTATATAAGAAGAAAACATCTACCCCTATCTATCATGCCCTACCAAATGCATCTTAGAGAAAAAATCTAAAAGCTACCACTCAATGATGGAATCCTTAACTACATGTATCTATGTCTGTATCCTCAATGCATTAGCCACTATGTTAACTTTATTTGACATGTAGGCAATCTCAAACTCAAAAGACTGCAAGTACTCAACCAACCATTGCTATAATAAATTCATGTCACTATATGTTAATAAATACTTGAGATGTTTGTGATTAATGAAAACCACAAAGTGATCTCCCAAAAGATTATGTCTCAAAAAACATAAACCATTCACAACTACAGCAAAATCAAGATCATGCGTCGGGTAATTATTCTTATGTGGAATCCACTACTGAGGCCCATACACAATGACCCCTTCACCTATATAATAAATTCTCCTAGCATGATACCTTATTCATTATAGTAAATGTTGTAACTCTTTCCAGGAATTGGTAGAACTAGTATCAGGATGTTTCCAATCTCCCTTTCAGCTTCTAAAAGGCTGAATCAGAAGATTCTATCCATAAGTAATTGAAAAAAATTATATTCAGGCCCGTTAGTGGTGCTACAAATCATGAAAATTACTGTATAAAATGACTTTAGTTACCAACCAGCCATAGAAAACTGCATTCCTCAAAAATGTTCATCGACTGCGTCCAGGAAACTAATGCTCTCACTTTTTCTGGGTCTACTTGTACTTCTGTCTCTGAGATAATACGACCCATGTATTGAATGTGGTCCATTAAAAAGTGGTATTTTGAGAACATAACATATAAATGATGCTCCCACAGTGTAATCAGAGCGATCTCAAGGTAGGTATCATGGTATCCTCAATTGTGAGATTAAAACAAGATATCATCCATGAAATCCACCGCAAAGGAGTCCAGGTTTGAATGGAACTCTCAATTCATCAGTTCCATGAATATTGTAGGTGCGTTCGTGAGACCAAATGGCCTATCCACATACACATGTAGACCATACCTTTTCTAAAAGTATATAAGTGTTATAATAGATGGTCTAACCTACAACCAATGATAACTAGATCTCAATTCAATCATTGAGAACAATCTATCTCCTTGAAGCTGATCAAAGAGATCATCAATCCTCAGCAAGGGATATCAGTTCTTAACCACCAACTGGTTTAGATTCTAATAATCCATGCAGTTTTTGAGGGTACTATAACATCGCTGTTCCAGAATCCAACCAGAGGTGCCCCGTACCCGGTTGGTCACATGGGATCAGGGGCATTTCCCCTTAATTCCAGAGGCTTTTGACTAGCAGCGAGGTCCTTCGATCTGATTGTGGGGAAACTATTCCCCCATTGGCAGTGTACACAGCGGAAGAGAACCAAATAACAATAGCGGAAGTGGTAAAAATTCATAAAAAAGTGAACAACGAAAGACTAAATATGATAAACAGTAGGAACACATATATATAAATGATGCATGATACAAATGCGTCTAGGAAAACAGCCAAAAAAGTCATAATGATGAATATAGTACTAAATCCAAGTACAATAGGGAAATAGATAAACAACTCATCATCATCGCAAGGCTCATCTTGGTCCCATGCTCTCTAGCTCCAATGCAATCATGAACCTGATGTAGAAGAGTGCTTCACCGTATCTATACCTGCAAAAATATAATCTTTTTGGGCAAAAAATCATGACCCAAACAAGTTGTGAGACAAAAATACTAGTATAAAACCACCTGTAGATCTGTGCCTTTCAGTCAGGGAATATATGGTAGGTAAAAGGATAGAAAGCAGTAAACAGATAAGTACACAGCAGCGAAAATCCACATTTCCTAGCATATCATTTACAAACAAGGAAGTATCCACACAATCAAGTAGAACGAAGAGGTAACCCTCTGGGTAGTTCTCACAACAAAACCCATATGGTTCAACCTACAAGTACTAGCATCCCTATGGGAGGCACACATAGTCTCATCCATCTTGTTCAGCTAATGAATAGACTCTCTGGGGAAGAACTCACCGTCAATTTCCCCTATAGTCTCGTATCATACTAAAGGTTCTCTGGGGAATCACTAAATGTCTCTTTCCCCCTATGGCCCATGTCGAGGAACTATTGACACTCTAAGAAAACACTAAACGTTAATTCCCAATGTGGTCTCGCATCGTATTATAGAGACACTATGGAGAATCCCTTATGTCAATTCACTCTATGGTCTACTACACTAGGTTCTCACAACCCTATGTAAAGTCAGCAAGTATCACATAGTTTAATGGCCAATGTAACCTAATGAACTACTTGGATAGCCGTCTACATCATCTCAGCCTTAACGAACTACAGTTACACAATCCAATAAACTAGGCCTGGAATTGGAAAAAGCATAACTAGAAAAACATGCATGGAAAAAACATACAAAGCACAGTAAATTACCCTATTCCAAAACAACGACCTCTACTCAGACATATAAGAAAAGTTGGAAAACAAATTTGGAAAAACAGGAAACACACAATACCCCATTCATGTGTATTGGTGGAATTTGAACAAAATACTCAATGGCTTTATACAGAAAGGAACAAACCACCTACCCTGATGCTATAATATCAATATACTTGAACCATGAGCATTGAATCTCCTTAGAACGTCGTAGATATATGAAAACACATAAAACCTTTAACCCATGATAACATGGAAAATAGAAGGAATTAGAAAACAATGCTCTAGAAAAAGGACGAGCTCACCACTGATGTTCCAACGCAATCGACAACGGTCGACTCTGAGAACGGATGAAGGCTCGAGGGATCGGAGGAGATTCACGACAGTACAGAATTCTCTTAGTCGAAGATGCTGGAGAGGAAGTGTGTTTTGGGGTTAAGACGCGACCCCAGTCCGTTTAATGAAAAAAAGTATATGGAATGTACTTTTAGAGTACATGGCTTGTACTAGGCTTTTCTGTACTCTGGATTAAGTGACCTCCACACCACACCACACGATTGTGTGTGTGGCCAAGACATGACCAGCACACGACCTCACGTGGCATTGAAATACATGTCATGTACTCATAAAGAACACAACACGTACTTCAATATTTTCCAGAAACTCCTCTTTTCTCCAAAACTCCAGAAAATGGACAGACATATCTAGAATGAATGTTTGGGTCCATACAAACTTCCCCCCTTAATGAAATTTGTCCCCAAATTTCCCAAGAATGGAGTAGAAGAAGAAACCCTGAATTGCTCTAGCCACTGTGATCATACATCGGCCTCCCTCTCCCAAGTCTCGTCATGTACTCGCCCATGCTTCCATATCACCCATACCAGAGGAACAAACCGTCCATGAAGAACCTTAGTAATATGATCGAAGATCCAGATAGAATTATCCTCAAACGATGAATCCTCTTAGAGCTCAACCTCCTCGGGTTTAATGGCATGAGACGGGTCTGAAAAGTATCATTAGAGCTGAGATACGTGGACGAAGTCTTGCATAGACCAATACCTCTGAGATAACTGCAACCGATAGGCATTTGTCCCAACTATCTCCCACACCTCAAATGGCCCGATGTACCTGGGTGAAAGATTACCGTGACTTCGAATCCTTTTGTGTCCCAACCTCGACGCGACACACAAGAAAACCTGATCCCCGACCTCGAACTCTAGTGGATGTCTCCACTGATCAGCATAATACTTTTGTGGAGACTATGTCATAGCCATCATCTTCCGAATCAACTCTATCTACTCTGAGGTCTCCAAAAAAAGACGAGGTCCCAGAAAAGCTGCCTTTCCTACCTCTAACCAGCATAAAAGTGATCGGAATGGCCTACAGTACAAAGCCTCATATGGTGCCATCTTAACAGTTTCATGAAACCCGTTGTTGTTGGTGAACTCAATAAGAGGTATATGATTCTCTGAAGAACCTCCAAAGTCCAGAATCCAAGCTTGGAGAATATCCTCAAGAACCTGGATCGTGCAATCATATTGGAAATCTGTCTGAGGATGGTATGCAGTAATAAAAATTACATGGGTTCCTAAAGCGTTCTGAAACCCCTCCCAGATCAGAGAAGTAAAACACAAATCCCTGACTGAAAAAATGGAGTGTGGAAATCCATGTAGACGTATAATCTCTCACATGTACAACTGTCCCAGCTCATCAATGCTTAAATTCTCCTTGATCGACAAGAAGTGACTTACCTTCGTAAGCCTGTCAATGACAACCCAAATAGCATCATTCCCTCGAGGAGACCACGAAAAACCGATAACGAAGTCCATCGCGACATCATTCCACATCCACTCTGGAATGGTTAAATGGTACAAAAGGCATGCTAATCACTGATGCTCTGCTTTCACCTACTGATAAGTGGAACACCTCATGAAAAAACTAGCTACATCCCTCTTCATACCTAGCCAGCAATACGGGTGGTGTTGATCACGATACATCATGGTGATTCCATGATGAACTGCACAAACTGAGGAATCAAAATCCCACATCAAATCCATGTTTATATCATCTATAACCCATATGCGTCCCTAGAAACACAAGATCTCATACTCGCCCACTATCCATCCAGGAAGTGGGTCCTCTCCTAAAACGCTCTCATTCAGGACTAGGCCTTCTCAGTCCGAGAGCTGCCTCATCCATACCCGATCAAGAAGTGTAGAGGTAAAATCTACAAATGATAGAAAAGTCTTCCCTTGTCTGTTGGGCACCACCAAATGAATCTCAGATAATAGAGCCATAAGCTTCCACTCACTACAGGAGTCATGAACTGCCAGTATCTGAGTTCATCAGCTCAACATGTCAGCCACTGCATTGCCCGTTCCAGGTATATTGACAAGCTCAATGTCGAAGGACTGAGGATACTCGACCCACCTGTGCTCTATCAGATTCAGATCAAATTGGGGGAATATGTACATGAGACTCTTGTGGTTGGTGAAAACCAATATGTTTTCTCCCAGAAGATAATGTCTCCAATAGCGTAAAGCATGAGCAACTACCACTAGCTCTAGTTTGTGCGTCGGGTAGTTCTTCTCATCTGGCCTCAACTGCTGAGACCCATATGCAATGACACCATCTCCCTGTATTAGCAAAATTCCTATCTCGATACCTGAGACATCATAGTAGATAATGTAGCTCATTCTCAGCTCTGGAAAGACTAGAATTGGTGCTGATGTCAGTCTCCCTTTCAGCTCTTAAAAGGATGACTCACAAGAATATGACCATATATACATCACACCTTTCTTGGTCAGACCTGTTAGCGGGGATGATAAGCAGGAAAATTCTTGTATGAAGCATCTATAGTATCTAGCCAGCCTTTGAAAACTCTGCATCTCAAAGACGTTCTTCGACTTCTCCCAATAAACTACTACTCTTTCTTTCTCTAGGTCCACTGATACTCCTGTCTTTGAGATAACGTGGCCCAAAATGTCAATCTGGTCCATCCAAGAGTGTCATTTTGAGAGCTTAACATATATTTGATGCTCTCTCATTGTACTCAAACCGATATCAAGATGGGCAGAATGGTCTTGTCGAGTGTGAGAGTACACCGAGATGTCATCCACAAAATCTACCATGAAGGAATCCATGTATGAATGGAACACTCAGTTCATCAGTTCCATGAAAACTACAGGTGCATTCGTGAGACCGAACGACATAAAAATATACTCTTATCGACCATACCTAATCCGAAAAGAAATAAGAGGTATATGAGATGGTCTAACACGCAACTGATGATAACCGGATCTCGAGTCAATATTCGTGAACACTCGGGCTCCTCGAAGCTGATCGAAGAGATCATCGATCCTCTGTAAGGGATATCAGTGCTTGACCGCCAACTAGTTCAACATCCAATAGTCTACACATAGCATGAGGGTACCAGCTGCATTATTCAAAAATAGGATAGGAAATCCACAATGAGAAGTACTGGGTTGGATGAAACCCATTCCTTGTAACTCCTCCAACTACTTCTTGAGATCCTCTAACTCAGGTGTAGCCATCCTATAAGGAGGAACAGACACAGGTTCTACTCCTAGAACGATCTCAATAGAAAATTCTACCTCATGCTCCTGAGGAAAACCTTTAATGTCCTCTAGAAAGTAATCCCTGAAACCATCCACCGATGGAGGAAAGTCTAACTGTGAAGTCCCTTGGTTATCCAGATAAAGACTAGCAATTTGGGTTGTAACTCCTCCCAGACCATGATGTTTGGGACCTTCTCTACACGCCAGGACATCCCACTCGCCTCGATGAAGAAAAGATCCCCACTATAGTGATATAAAACTCACCATGCGACGATAACCGTCGATGACTTCATTGAAGGGAACTAGCCAGTCCATTCCGAGAATGACATCATAGCATGTAATCTCTAGGACATAGAGATCCTATAAAAAGTGATACCCTGCCACCACTATAGGGAATTAAATTCATTGATGTACACTAGCCATCCTAGTACCCAACGGTGTGTCTAGCGTCAAGGTATCAGTAGTGGAAAAGATGTAGAGCTCAAGGCTCTCCACAGTAGCAACAGAGATAAAGCCACGCGTAGAACTAGTATCGAGAAGAGAAGAAGATAAAACTGAGGCCACTAACATCATACCATGAACTGTAGAGGGTCTGGTATCCTTCTTCTACTGGTTCTGCTCCACTACAAAATCATGACCTCTACCATGGCCCTGTGACCATGATTGACCTCTCGGAGTTGATTCACCCTGTTGTCGCTGAAAGATCAGTGAATTAACACAACGGCCTCGACCTCCACCTCGGCCCGAACGACTGGAAGAACTCCAGTTCCCAGACTGGTGAGAAATTGTTGTTGCTTCTCCTGAATGAGGAGTCATGGATGAATTTATATCACCAACTGCTTGTGAGAAAACATGACACAAGTGCTGGAGGTGACCTATCATTCCAAAATATCAGAACTCCACTAGTTCTCTCTGGCACTTCGGCCTCATATGCCCAGCCTGTCCACATAGGTCTCATACCACCTGACAACCTGAAGATGTGTCTCCCTACCTCGGATCCTAACACGTAGACTCCGTACAGTGCTTCCTGTTGTTATCTGGTGAAGCACTAACTCTAGAATCAGAACCTCACTGGATATCAGATTCAGAATATCTCATATTGCTCTTCGAAAGCAGTGTCTAGTGGACGATGGAAGTCATGGAGGTCAACCTGAAGATATTGACCTGTGAGCGGATCTCCCATCTGATACCATCCTCAATCTTCCGTCCCACGAACAATCCTTCTCCACACTGGATGTGTGTGAAGCACTTATGCTTGGTAAAATTAGAGGAATACTCCATGAAAAAAAGAGTACCCTGCTCTAGGCTCATGAACACCCAGGCTTAGTCATCCCTCATGGTATCCAGATGAAAGAAGTCAAAAAGGACTCGCTGAAACTCCTCCCACGCCATGATATGCTGATGACCCGCCTGTTAGATCACGTCCCACCACCTCCTGGTGGATTCACGTAGCATGTAGGTAGCGCAATTGACCTGACTCTATGGGGGAGTCTCCAGATTCCCAAAGATCACCATCATGGCTTCTAGTCATGACTCTGCAGCCTGAGGTCCTCCTACCCCTGAAAAGATGGGAGGATACTGTTGTTGGAAAACCCTCTTAAAGACGGCCCAAGGCGTGGAAGAATGAAGATCTCCTTGTATGGTCTTCATCATTCTCAGAAAACCTTTCCTAAACTATGTAACAGTGCCTGCAACTGGTATCACTACTTGTGCCAAGGCAGAAAAACAGGACGATTTGCGGGATGTCCCTGATCATCCATATCTGGTGTCTGATCACCACCTGGAAACTGGCGTACAACCGGAGGACATCTCGGTGGCATGACTCTGCAAGTTCAAACGTACACCTTAGTTCAACATTAGCATGGATTGAAAAATTGAAGTCACAAGAAGGAATAGGGAAAAGAAATCATTAATGTTATGAAAAACACGACTACACGGCGTGTATAAAGCCTACACGGCATGTTCCCTTAAGTCATTTACATGGGCGTGTACTTTTACCAAAATTGGACGTGTAACACCCAATATACATGACGTGTTGTCCAAACACACGACGTGTACCTGAATCCTCTTCCCTACGTAAGTCTTTCTACTCATTTAAGCCACATGTCTTCTCTAAGAAAAAACTACATGACATGTTCAAGGAAGACACAACATGTACTAGACATGCCATTCCTGGCTCGTGTTGTCAGCGACACAGCCTGACACACGGCTGACACTACACAGCATGTTCCAGAGGGACATGACATGTACGAGAATGGGTAACACCGACCCACGTTGTTCGTGACATGGCTGGGTACCTAGATCATATGACATGATGTGTAAAATTCAGACACAATGTGTATGTGAAAAGATAACATTACCCGTGTTGTTCATGGCACGGTCATGGTACCTACTTCATACTACACAGAGTGCTAAACTAGTACATGGAGTGTTCCAAATATATTTTTCACAACCCAGTGTCCCTGCTCGCACAGTTAGGGACACCGCTATAGACCACACGGCGTGTAACCATAAAGTACACACCGTGTATTCTGGTTTCTTCCGGACAGTAGCCTCTGAATCTTCCCCGGAGCCTAGAAAATATAGAAAACCAACGTTAAGGTGCCAAATTCAAATCCTTGAGGGCCGATACTCCCCGAGAATCAAATTTTGGTATCTTATACAAGTTACAAATAAATTAAATAGGTCAATGATCTACCAAATTGCGGTTCATGAGGGCCCATAACACATCAGGAACCAAAGTTTGGCGTCCATCTATGAAAAGTACTATATAAAAAAAATCCATATCAAACAGCATGGATTCTATCAATCATCTATGACAAAAACATGCATAATCTACACAACATCTAGGACAACTACATGCAATCTCTAATGCATCCTAGATGGAATGGAAAGAATGAATGGAATGTGATTCTAACAAGTTCATATATGATGCATGAGATGGCATACCCACATCTCATCAGGTTGTGACAAAAATAGAACCGAAATAACAACAATGGTAACATCACAAATAATGGGAATCACCCAACGGTGAAATAAAATAAACTATAAAATTTACAAACCAATAAAATTGAAATATGTGAGTTTGTGTAGCCTTTCCCTATACACCGGTTAACTACTCCCGGAAACATCTTATTACCGAGTACATATTCTGTCTTATCTCTAGCTATAGGCTTTAAACAGTAATTCATGAGAAGGTAAAGTATTCATCTAATACCATTTTTAACATCCCAGTTCCAGAAGCCCCACAGAGGTGCCCATACCTGGTTGGACACATGGCCTCAATCACATTTCCCCGAACGCCAGAGGATGCCGACTAGCTGTGAGGGCATTGGGTCTGATAGTGGGGAATCATTACCCTCATTGGTAGAGTACATAGTGGAAGAGAAACAAATAACAATAGTGGAAGTAGTAACAATCCATACACAAGTGAACAACGGATGAAAAAATATGATAAACAGCAGGAACACATATATATAAATGATGCATGATACAAATGCGGCTTGGAAAACATTAAAACAATTCACAATGCTGAATATAGTATTACATCGAAGAACAAAAGGAAAATAGATAAACAACTCCTCAGCATCGAAGCCTCACCTCGGTCCCATGTTCTCTAGCTCTAATGAAATCAAGAGCCTAATGTAGAAGGGTGCTTGACCTTACCTATACCTGAAAGAATATAATTAATTTCGGCCCAAATGCGTGACCCAAATAGGGTTTGTGACAAAAACCCTTGTGGGAAACCACCCCAAGATCTGTGACTAACAGTTAGTGAGTATATGGCAGGTAAACATGCAGAAAGTAGAAAACATGGAAGTACACAACAACAACAATCCATAGTTCATAGAATATATTTTACAAACAAAGAAGCAACTACACAATCAATTTGAACAAATATGCAACCCTCTAAGTAGTTCTCACAGCCTAACCCCTATGGTTCAACCTACATGTACTAGCAACCCCCTAGGAGGCACACATAGTCTCCCACCTCTTGTTCAGAAAAATAATAGACTCTCTGGGGAAGCACTCAGTGTATATTTCCCCTATAGTCTCGTATCATAATAATGGAACTCAGGGGAAGCACTCAATGTCTCATTCCCTCTATGGCCCATGTCGAGGAACTACTGAAACTCTGAGGAATCCCTCAATGTCAATTCCCTCTGTTGTCTCACACCGTATTATAAAGACACTCTGGAAAAGCCCTTATGTCCATTCTATATATGGTGTACTACACTAGGTTATCACAGCCCTGTGTAAAGTCATCAAGTATAGCATAATGTAATGGCCAAAGTAACCTAAGATATACATGGATAACAGTATATATAATCTCAGAATTAATGAACTACAGTTACACCATCCTATAAACTAGTCATGGAACTGGAAAAATCCTAACCGGAAAAAAATGCATGGGCAAAACATCCAAAGCATGGTAAATTACCCTATTCACAAACAACAACCTCCACTCAGATATATAATAAAAGCATTCAAACAAATAGGGAGAAACGTGAAACACGCAGTACATCATTCAATGGTATTGGTGTAATTTTCAAAAAATACTCAAAGACTCTGTACAAAAAGGCACAAAACACCAACCTTGATTCTAGGAGATCAAAATACTTGAACCACGAGGCTTGAATCTTCTTATAACATCGTAGATCTATGATAATGCATAAAACGTTCATCCCATGATAACTTGGAAAAGAGAGGGTGTCATGACCCCCTCCCACAAAAGATGCCCCTCCAGAGCTGGTAATGGTTAATGGGAGATAATGACCCCCGAGCCCCGCCTCCAGTACGCCCTGGGTTGGCAACTATCACCAAGGGTATGAGTTTTCACAAATATGGGAGGCATTACCCTTTTATTATTTTATAATCCGGAAATAGGATGAGTCAACCACCAAAATGGAAAAGAAAAAGTGTATAGAAATAAACCCAAACCAAGCCCACATGCATGTTTAAACAATTTTATAACAAGGTGAAAGTATAAGAATGCTCAATGTACAATACCAAAAGAAACAAGTGTACATCAACAGCAACAACTCCAACTGTCTGACATGTAGGGTCCCGCACAGCCCTGGTAGATCTCCTAGAAACCTGAAAGTAAACGTAGGGTGAGCATACTAGAATACTCAGTAGGGAAACCTAAAGCACTCGTGCACAAGTGGGGAGACATCCTAATGTCTTGTGAGAACAAGATAAGAAACCTAGAAAAGAATTCTATCCACCCAACCTCACCAGCCACACTCAACAAAAACACAATCGCAACAAGTAGTATTATATAAGAAACAAGAGTATTGGGTACCCCACACCATTTCCCAACAGTTAGCTACTCTTCCTAACGGCGAACGTCCTAACGCTGCCACACTCTCCCTTCCCACACACACTAGGGCCTCAAAAACCACACATCCCGCCTGCACACACCTGGGCCTCACAACCACATATCCTGCCCGCACACACTTGGGCCTCATCTCGATGATTCATGTGAAATAGCGGAACATGCCCGAATAGTCTTGGGATAAAACCACCCCAATCGAAACATACCGAAAGAGTCGCAGGTGTAAGGTCACATCAGGCCATCACAGCCTAGGGGAGAAAGAGCAGGAAAGAGCTAGTAACTAAGGGAAAACACCCTCTCCCATGAAATGTGAGTGTTAGGAACTAAGTGCTTAACATGGGTGGAGTGCGATAAAATGCAAAAGATACAGATATATATTTGTATACCAAACACACAACCCAACCTATGGCTTCTAAATAGGGAAACTGAGCACGTGGCTCGACACTTCTACTATGAAGCATGCATACAACAAACAACCCCAACCCCATTTATGTTTTCACGTTTCAGTAGAATTAGTTTATTTAGTTCCATAACTACCGGGAAACTATCCACAACCAACCAAATTGATCATTCGTAAAACATATCCCTACCATACACAAATCATGTTTGGAAAACAAAACCAACACAGACAAGTCCCTTCTTATTAGACAACCAACCCATTTATTTTTAATCTCGTTCCCTTACCATGACCCACCATTCATTAACTCTTCCACATTTTATTTATTATTCACAGCCCATAGTCCGTTCACATTCCAACCCATCCCTACAGCCCCTCTGCCAACCACCATAACCACACCTACATTGTACATCATTATCCCTTTAATACCATTTATCGCAGCCCCCCTACCCACCCGATCCACAAGAACCCACAAAACAATGTTCTTGTCACATCATCGCCCCTTTAATATCATTTACAGCATCCATGGTACCTGTTCTATTCGTAACAACCCGAGATTCACCCCCCTATTTCACACACCAGTAACCATGCCAAAACCCACATGTTCATTATTCCATTTTGTTTAACCTGGGTGATCACACAAGGGTTTTAGATTTTACACAACCAACATTACATGATTAACCAATTTCTACATTCCACAAAGTTTCCATCCATATAAAAATCCAGAAGGAGAGGGAAAAATTTAATTGCGTAAGTAAAGGCCCCCAATGACCATGACTCTCTGTAGTCGGAAGCTCATTCACAACATAATATCACAGGATATAAATAATGTAACAGCATTAACAAACATCTCATCCCTATTATATAATCAAATTATTATATTTATTAAACCGGTTCAAAAGTGTTTCATGTAAACAAGAGAACACCCAACCCGCCTGATGCACAAATTAGAGAGACGAATGTAAGATCCCTACCTCAACAGGTTCTAATCGCAACGCTCCCTCGGATCAACCTTAGAAGACGTCTGTCGGCCTCCGTAACTTCTGTCGGGTCATGGAATAACCTACTAGGGTGGTAGTCTGAAAGGAAAGGCTGAAGGAAATAAAAATTATCCAATCTCGGAAGTTCTTCCTCATCGTTACAATCGCGTGGCTGCTGACGGATCGTAAATCGGAGCTCGGGCGGAGAAGTTATGGAAGAAAGAGCCTTCGAGTCTCTTGGGAGAACTCTGCTCAGAGGAAAGGGGAGGAGAGGGGTGAGTTGGAATGAAGTATGGGAACCCTCCTTTTATAGGCGAGAAAAGTAAAAATACACAACATTTACTTTATGGTACACAACATGTACTCGGTTATTTCACATGGTCTCCACACAGCCTCCAACACGGCTCTGCGGCCGTTGACTGGTCAACACACAGTTTGAGGGTAATGCATTCGCGGGGAGGGACTGCACAACATGTAGTACTGGATACACAGCGTGTACCCATTTATTTTACATAGCTCCAACATGGAACACCACCGATGACTAGTCAACACATGGTAACGCGTACGCGGGGAGGGACTACACGGCGTGTAGTCTTGGATACACGGCGTATACCAATTTTTTTCACACGGCAAGGACACGACCTTCAACACAGGGTATACCCAGCAAGGGTGTACATGGTGTGTAATCAAACTACACGGTGTGTAGTTTCAAAATTATGGAAAGTGTGGGAAAAGTCTATTTTACCCTCCAGAAAACATCGTGGCCTTCTTTTTGATAAAGGAATGGGCCGGAGAGGTCCGGGCAATTACATCATATACCTCTTAAAACATTCTCATCCCCGAGAATTCAAAAACCAACCCAGAGGAACCCAAAAAAGATACCTCTTAGGGTTCTCATTATAACAGGAACCCAACCAACAACCCTAATCATAGGTGTTACGAATTCCTCCTCATATGATGAGATATTATCTGTGTTAAGCGGCACTGACTTGACTGCACGGGTTTAATCGCATCCACATTAATGCATCTCGATTAAGGATGAGGACTTCCCACATCCATATATTAGGATTTTCCAACTTGCACTACCCCCCCAACACCACACAACCAACACACTGACCAAACATGTGGTTTGGGGAAAAATTCCTTCTCCTATGTCGAGATATTATCCACTTTAGGCGGCACTGACTCACCCACATGGGTTCAATCACATCTGCAATAATGCGTATCGATTAAGGATCAGGTTTTCCCTTTCCCCTCACATCTGGAAATGTTACACATTACCAGGGAACAAGGAAATTAAAGATCTCACAACCGACAGGCCAAGCATTCCATATATAAAAGGTACAGAGTATAACATCAACACAAAGCTCATAAGAACAAGGTAAAACACAAGTCAAAAAAAACTCTGGGTAATGAGCGTGCATCTTGGTCTCCCGCTCCCAAGGGCTCTCCTCGAGGACACCATGCCTTCACAACACACAAACCAATGGAATGCTTCGTCCACGGAGCACCTTCTCTTTACGATCCTCGATTATAACTTTTCATTCCTCGAAGGTCGCATCGTCTCCCATTTCTAACTCTCCCCAATCGAAAATGTGAGAGTCGTCGTGTTAGTACAGACGAAGCTGGGAGACGTGGAAGATGTCATGATCCTTCTCTAACTGAGGTGGTAGGGCCAGCTGATATGGCACCTCGCCGACTCTCCTCAACACCTCAAAAGGTCTGATGAACCTAGGTGAGAGCTCTCTCCCTTTCTCAAACCATTGTTTCCCCCATCGAGGAGAAACCTTCAAGAACACATGATCTCCCACCTCGAACTCCAAGGGCCTCCTCCAAGGGTAAGCATAAGACTTCTGGCGGTCCTGAGCCGCATTCATCCTCTCATGTATTAGCTGGACTTTCTCTTTGGTGCTCTGCACTACCTCTGTCCCAGGAGCACCTGTCTTACCAACCTCTACCCAGCAAATGGGTGAAAGACATGGTCTTCCATACAAAGCCTCAAACGGTTCCATGCCAATAGTAGAGTGGAAGAAGTTGTTGTGGTAAAACTCTACTAAAGGAAAGTGTCGTACCCATGATCCTCTGAAATCCAGAACGCATACTCGGAGCATGTACTCCAGCATCTAGATAGTCCGCTCTGTCTGCCCATCGGTCATGGGGTGGAAAGCAGTGTTAAGGCGTAGCTGGGTGCCAAAAGAAAGTTGTAACCCCCTCCAGACTCATGATGTAAACCGAGTATCCTGATCTGAGAAGATAGTCTCTGGGACTCCATGCAACCACACAACCTCTTCTACATACCTCTGTGCTAAGGTACTCACTGGGCTTGAATCCATAATTGCTAAGAAGTGAGCTGATTTTGTCAGTCGATCCACCACTACCCAGATAGCATCATAACCACCCAGATCTCTGGGAAGTCCTGTGACAAAGTCCATTGATATTTCATCCCACTTCCACTCGGGGACATCTAAAGGATGCAAAAAACCACTGGGAACACGGTGTTCAGCCTTCAATTGGTGACACACTAGGCATTTAGCCACAAACTCCACCACGACCTGTTTCACCTCGGGCCACCAAAACCGTTCCCTCAGGCATTGGTACGTTTTTGAAACTCCTGGATGTACTGCCAAGGCTGAGCTATGGAACTCATAGAAAACTCCCTCATGCATTGTCTCTGGGACAAACAACCTTCCATGGAAAAGCTTCCGATGTTGGTTGTCCTCTAACCATCCTTCTGGAGCGTTCCCTTGATCGAAATGATCCCGCATCACTTCCGCATTGTAGTCCCCCCACTGAGACTCTTCCACCTGTTGCAACAAGGAGGACTGCACCATTATCTGAAAAAAGAAGCCTCTAACACCTTCTACCCTGGCATCCAAGTGCAAGGCAGCCAACTCTCCCATCACCTTCCAAGCATCAGTGGATTCCCGAATCACTTCCTTATACAACTTCCTGCTCAGGGCATCAGCCCCAACGTTTCCCTTATCAACAGTGTAAGAGATCCCAAAGTCATAGTCTTGGAGAAACTCGACCCATCTCCACTGCCGCAGGTTCAGGTTACGCTGGGAGAAGATATAACGCAGGCTCTTGTGATTTTAGAAGACCAAAAAGCGCTCCCCAAAGAGGTAATGTCGCCACAACTTCAGTGCGAACACTACCACTGCAAGATCTTGGACATGGGTGGCATAGTTATGCTCGTGAGGGTGTAACTGCCTAGACCCATAACAGATCAATCCCTTCATCTTCATCAGCACGAACCCCAGACCAAGGCTAGAAGAATCCAAAAACACCTCATACAACAACCCTTCCTCTAGAATCCTGAGTGCGGGAGAACTGAAAAACTTATCCTTCAGGTAGTCAAAAGCCTTCTGGCATTTCTCACTCCATAGGAAGACCTGGTTCTTCCTAGTCAAAGCTGTCAATGGATCAACAACTCGAGAGAATTCCGAAACGAACTTCCAATAGTAACCTGCTAACCCCAGGAAACTATGAACTTCTACCACACTATTGGGTGCTGCCCAAGAAACAACAACCTCCACCTTCGACCGGTCCACTAACATTCCATGTTGAGACTCTACGTGCTTATGGAATTTTATTTCTTGTGTCAAGAATATACACTTCAACCATTTCCCATAAATCTAGTGGTGTCGATGGACTTTTAAGACTACCCTGCGATGCTCAATGTGCTCCTCCTCTGATCTTGAGTAGATCAGGATGTAATTGATAAACACAACAACAAACCGGTCCAGAAACACTCATAAGACAAAGTTCATAAGTCCCATGAACACATCAGGTGCATTCGTTACTCCAAACGGCATCACTACAAACTCTAAGTGTCCATACCTGCACCTGAAAGCCGTCTTCGAGATATCACTGTCCTTTACCCTCAACTGATGATATCCAGATAGTAGACCAATCTTAGAAAACCAACCTTCTCCCCTCAGTTGGTCGAAGAGATCATCTATACTTGGAAGGGGGTAACAGTTCTTGACAGTTACCCGGTTCAACCTTCGGTAGTATATGCATAGCCTGAGTCCACCGACTGCCTTCATCACGAACAAAACTTGAGCACCCCATGGCGATACGCTAGGTTGAACAAAACCTTTATCTATCAGATCATCAATCTGAATCTGCAACTCCTGCAACTTCGAAGGTTCCATCCCTATGGGGCCATCGAAATCGGACGGGCACCAGGCTGTAAGTCCATCCCGAACTCAACGTCACGTCGGGGGGGGGGGGGGGTAGAGTCACAACCTCTAGAGGAAACAGTTCGAGGAACTCCCCAAAAACCATTGGGACATCCCTCATCTCTGTATCAGCTAGAACAGCTGATAACCTTCTTAACAAGGAAAGGAGAGGTTTCTCATGTCGGCTTCCTACCTGATAGCTCCTCTCGCCAACAAAAGATATGCACTGCCCATCCACATCGGAGAACATGACACTTCTACGTATGAAGTCGATAATGGCACTAACAGAAAACAACCAGTCAATGGATAGGATGACATCGTATAACTACATCTGTAACAGAAGAAGTTCCCCACTAGATTGATGTGGTCCCAACGTCATCCCACATCTCCGAAAAACACAAGATACGCCGGTCTGGCCTCCAACTGGTGCACTCAACACCCGTGGTATGGAAAGTCTCTCTACATCTATTCCCAAAGCATGGGATACAACAGGTGTAACAAAGGTGTGCCAAGCTCCCGAATCGAACAAAGCAGAAACAAGAGTGTCGAACAAAAGAAATCGTTCCTCGCACCACCAATAGTCCTGCTAGAGCTGTCAACTTTGTTGTGTGCAACTGTCCACACCCAGCTCCTCTGCATCTCTGATGTCATCCACCTCCCTGACCACGCCCTGGTCGAGGTCCCTAAGGGGAACCTTGAGGTCGGCCTCCTCTCGCAAAGTCTTCCCTCGGAGGAGCATGGTCCTGCTACTGCTGGAAGGGCCTTGCAGGCAACTGGTGCTACTGAGGTGGGCACTGAACCTGCCAACCTCCACTGTACTAAGCTCGTGTCGGGCACCGACTCTGAATGTGCCTAAAACCCCCACAAGAAAAACACTTTAGTCCTGGTCCTATGAATATGTGATGAGGATCAGATGATCTGAACTGGAACTACCGGGGCTTGTTCCCCACAGGCCTGAACCTGGAAGGTCCCGTCGCAGGAGACCTGCTACTGACTTCCTTCCCCTTTAACGAGCGCAGTTGGATCCCCTCTTGGGGTGAACATCCTAGGGAGTGCATCCTATCTACAACCTCTTACTTATTCTGTACAGCCATGTATGTCGGAAGGGTGAAGGGGGTGACAACATACTGTAGTGAAGGACAAAGCGCCTCCTCCAAACATCTCACCCGAGACTCCCCATCCGGAAAGAGATCTGATGAAAAGCGTACGAGATCCTTGAACATGATCCCCAACTCTCGTACTGACATACTCCCCTGCTGAAGGGAGAGTAACTCCTGTTGCTTCTCCTCCATGATCATGGATGAATGGAATTCCTCTCAGAATTCCTTTTCAATGTCAGCGCATGGAACCTCTGCCTCTATCCTCTCTCCAAGGTAGAGTGTCCACCACTGTCATGCCGCACCTCTTAGCTGACTGACTTCTAGGGGAACCCATAACTCCCTCAAAGCACAGATCAAGGTGAATATGATCCATAGATCCTCAAGCCACCCCTCCGTCTCTATATCCAATGTACTACCCTCGTACATCTATAGGGTCTGCCGCTGAAAAGAACAGAGATTCTTCTGCCACTGGCTATATTCCTCCTCTCGGTCAATCCTCAACTGATCGACCGCCTGAATCTGCTGGGCCTCGGCCATCTAATCCACCTAGGGATGGCGTCCAGGTTCCATAGTTGTATGATAAACAAGGATCACCTAAGCCCAAGTAGTAATGAAAGACTCAAGGTTTTATTTTATCATTTTATTTCAATTTCTTTCCCAGAACACCCAAATCAAGTAAAACAAAATCATTATGATGCATGTACCTTCCCTAGGGTCACTACCCTAAAATCAATGTAGTCTTACTTGGTCATTCGGTAGGCTCAGAGTCCTTTCATCGGATCATGGGGAGCCCTAAAATCCCATGTACTAGCCGGTCTTCCCTGGACTATGTCACGCACCAAGATTAGCTAACATTGTCGCCCTACCATCCCATGCAATCCTCACTGTGCCTAACTCCAGACTCCATCCTATCTCTCAATCATCACCTCTGATACCATTCTCTCACGACCCCCTCCCACCAATGATGCCCCTTCTGAGCTGGAAATGGTGAAAGGGAGATAATGACCCCCGAGCCCCGCCTCAAATAGGCCCCGGTTTGGCGACTAGCACCATGGGTATGAGTTTTCACAAATATGGGAGGCATTACCCTTTTATTATTTTATGATCAGGAAATAGGACGAGTCAACCACCAAAAAGGAAAAGAACAAGTGTATAGAAATAAACCCAAACCAATCCCACAAGCATGTTTAAATAATTTTATAACAAGGTGCAAGTACAAGAAATATCAAAGTACAATACCAAAAGAGACAAGTGTACAACAACAGCAACATCTCTAACTGTCCAACTAGTAGGGTCCCGCAAGGCCCTGGTAGTCCTCTTGGAAACCTGAACGTAAATTTAGGGTGGGAATACAAGTATACTCAGTAGGGAAACCTAAATCTCTCGTGCACAAGTGGGGAGACATCCTAATGTCATGTGAGAAAAACAGAAGAAACCTAGCAAGGAATTATATCCACCCAACCTCACCAGCCACACTCACCAAAAACACAATCACAACAGGTAGTAGAATATAAGAAACAAGAGTATTGGGTACCCTGCACCATTTCCCAGTAGTTAGCTGCTCTTCTTAACGGAGAACGTCCTAACGCTGACATGCTCTCCCCGCCCGCACACACCTAGGCCTCAAAAAACACACATCCCGCCAGCACACACATGGGCCTCACAACCACGTATCCTGATGCACACACTTGGGCCTCACAAGTACTTATCCTGCCGGCACACACCTAGGCATCACGACAACGTATCCCGCCCGCACACACATATGCCTCATCCCAATGATTCTTGGAAAATTGTAGAACCTGCCCGAAGAGTATTGGGATAAAACCACCCCATTCGAAACCTACCTGAAGAGTCTTAGGTGTAAGGTCACCTCAAGCCATCACAGCCTAGGGGAGAAGGAGTAGGAAGGAACTAATAACTAAGGGAAAACATCATCTCCCATGAAATGGGAGTGTTCGACACTAAGTTCTTAAATTGGGTGGGGTGCAATAAAACACAAAAGATATATATATATATATCTTTTTGTATAAAAAACACACAGCCCAATCAATGGCTTCTAAACAGAGAAAATGAGCACATGCCTCGTCACAGCTACTGTGAAGCATGCATAAAACAAATATCCCAAACCCCATTTAGGTTTTCACGTTTCAGTAGAATTAGTTTATTTAGTTCCTTAACTACTGGGAAACTATCCACAACCAACCACATCGATCATTCGTAAAACATATCCCTGCCATCCACAAATCAAGTTAGGAAAACACAAGAAACAAAACCAAGTCCCTTCTTATCATCCAACCAACCAATAGATTATTAACCATGTTCCATTACCATGACCCACCATTCATTAACTCTTCCACTTTTTATTTATTATTCACAGCCCATAGTCCGTTCACATTCCAACCCATCCCTACAGCCCCGCTGCCAACCACCATAACCACAACTGCACCATATATCATTATCCCTTTAATACCATTTATTGAAGCCCTACTGCCCACCCGATCCACAACAACCCACAAAACAAAGTTCGGGCCACATCATCGCCCCTTTAACATCATTTACTGCAGCCCTGCTGCCTGTTCTATTCGTAAAAACCCGAGATTGACCCCTCCCGTTCACACACCAGTAACCAAGCCAAAACCAACATGTTCATTATTTCATTTTGTTTATCAGGGGTGATCACACAAGGGTTCCAGATTTTAAACAGCCAACATTACGTGATTAATCAATTTCCACATTCCACAAAGTTTCCATCCATAAGAAAATCCAGAATGAGAGGGAAACATTTAATTGTGTAAGCAACATCCCCCAACGACCATGATTTTTAGTTGGCAGAAGCTCATTCACAACATAATATCACAAGATATAAATAATGTAACTGCATTCAAAAACATCCCATACCCATTATATAATCCAGATATGATATTTATTAAACTGGTCCAAAAGTGTTTCACGTAATCAAGAGAACACCCACCCCACATGATGCACAAATCAGAGAGAAGAAGATAAGATCCCTACCTCAACAGTTTCCGATTGCAACGCTCCCCCAGATCAACCTTAGAAGACATCTTTCGGCGTCCGTCACTTTTGTCGGGTCCCGGAAAAACCTCTAGGGTGGATGTCGGAAATGAAAGGCCGAAGGAAAGACAAAGGATCCAAGCGCGGATATTGCACCTCATCATTACGATCCAGTGGCTGCTGACGGATCGGAAATCGGAGCTCGGACGAAGAAGTTATGGAAGAAAGAGCCTTCGAGTCTCTTGGGAGAACTCTACTCATAGGAAAGGGGTGGAGAGGGGTGAGTTAAAAAGGAGGAGGGGACCCCTCCTTTTATATGAGAGAAAAGAAAAAGTACACGGCATGTACTTTATGGTACACAACGTGAACTCGGTTATTTCACAAGGTCTCCATGCGGCTTCCAACATGGCTCTGCGGCTGTTGACCGGTCAACACACGGTTTGAGGGCAACACAAATGCTGGGAGGGACTACACGGCGTGTAGTACTGGATACACGGCGTGTACCCATTTATTTCACATGGCTCCAACACGGCACACGACCGTTGAATGGTCAACACACGGTAACATGTATGTGGGGAGGGACTACACGGCGTGTGGTATTGGATACACGACGTGTAACCATTTATTTCACATGGCAAGGACACATCCTTCAACACGGGGTATACTCGGAAAGGGGGTACACTGCATGTACTCAAACTACACGGCGTGTAGTTTCAAAATTCTGGAAAGTGTGGGAAAATTCCATTTTACCCTCCAGGATAGTTTGTGGCAGTCTTTTTGAAAAAGTAATGGGCCGAAGAGGTCCGGGCCATTACAGAATGAATTGGAAAACGAAGCTCTATATGAATGAAGAGCTTACCGCTATTGTTCCAATGCAATCGATGGTGGTCGACGAGAAGAATGGTTGGAGGCT
This sequence comes from Viscum album, assembly GCA_963277665.1. NCBI lineage: Eukaryota > Viridiplantae > Streptophyta > Magnoliopsida > Santalales > Viscaceae > Viscum > Viscum album. The sequence continues at coordinate 2,071,037,204 of OY728138.1, forward strand.
CGGGGGCTTGGAGGAGGTTTGTGGCCGTACAGAACACTCTCGGTCGAAGAAGCTAGAGAGGAAGCATGTTCTGGGGTTAAGACGTGACCCTGATACGTTTAAGGACAAAAAAGAAAGTACATGACATGTACTTTTGGAGTACACTGCGTGTACCGGGCTTTTCCATACTCCGCTTTAAGCGGCCTGTACATCACCCCACACGACCGTGTGTGTGGCCCAGACACGACCAACACATGGCCTCGCATGGCATTGAAGGACACCGCGTGTACTCATAAAGTACATGGCGTGTAAATCAAAATTTTCCAGTAACTACTCTTTTCTCAAAGACACCATAAAAATGAAAATAATACATGAAAAGAAGGTCCAGGTTCTTACAGGCACCATTATTTTTCTTCATAAACATAACAGGGTAACCCCATGGTGAAATTCAAGGTCAGATGAACCCCTTTACAAGTAACTCCTCTTACTGCCTCTTGAACTCTTGTAACTGTGGCGTTGTAATCCTATAATGAAGAATTGACACTGGTTCTGCTCCTGGAACAAGATCAATAGTAATGTATACCTCTCATTCTAGTGGAAAACCTAAAAAGTCACCTGAGAAGAAATCCCCGAAATGATCCACCACTGGAGAAAAGTCAATTTCTGAAGTCCCCTGGTCATCCAGATACAAACTAGAAATCTATTCTATAATGCTTACTCTCCCCAGATTATCAGGTCCTTCTATACTTGAATGTACATCCAATTATCTATTATGTAGAAACAATCCACCCTATGGTGACGTGAAACATTCTCTATAGAGATAGAAATTGATAATGATATAGAGGGTAACTAACCAGTCCATTCTGAGAATGATGTCGTAGCCCGTCATCAATAAGACATAAAGGTCCAATAAGAATTGACACCCACTAACCTATAGAGGGAACTCATTGAACGAGCATACACTAGGCATTATAGTCCCCAACGGTGTGTCAAACATCAAGATATCAATATATGCAAAGATACAGAGTCCATTGCTATCCATAATAGGCAAAAATATGAAACTATGGGAAGACACTTTTTTAAAAATAGATGAATCTAAAAATGATGGAAACAAAATTACACCTATAATGTTAGAGGCTCTGAGAGCCTACTTTTAATGGGTCTGCTACAACAAAAAATCGGGCCCTGCGCCTTGACCATGTGAATCTGTCTATGATCTGTGGGCTGATCCACCCTACGAATATCAATAAACTTGTGTTTGACCACTAAGTCCAAGACCACCACCTAGACTTGAACAGCCTGAAGAACTCCAGTTCCCAAACTGAATAAAAACTAGTATTCCTTCTCCTAAAAATGGAGTCATAGTGGAAACCCTATCACTGGATACTCGTGAGAAGGGTAGATAGAAACTCTAAAGATGTCCCTTCTTGGTGCTAGATCGGCATAGAACTAGGTCCCTCTAGAAATATGGTTTCTTATATCCACCCATCATACACCGGTAGCATACCACCTGGCTACCTAAAGGAAAATTCCACATACTCATCTCTCGAGGTACAGACTCCCTATGATTATTCCTTCATTCAACTAGTGAAGTAACAACTACAGATACCGAACCATCTTGCACCACTTCTTTAGAATCCCTCTGGTTGCATTTTATGATCAGTGATAGTGTACTATTGAGGATATATATGTCAACCTGAAGATGTTCACCTGAGATTATATGTCATCCCTGAGAACACCCTCAAACATCATCGCCAGAAATAACTCATCACCCCACAGAATGTGTGTGAAACACTATAGATCTGTGATGTGAGGAGAGTACTCCATGACCGAGAGAGTACCCTACTCCGAACTCATAAAATAATGGGATCGATCGACCCTCATGCTCTCCAAGAAGAAGTAGTCATAGAAGGTACACTAGAACTCATCCCAATACATAACATGCTGACATCCTCACTATGATATCATGCCCCACCATCTCTTGGTGGAATGCAAAAGAATATACATAGTGTGATTCACCCTACTCTCCAGAGGTGTCTCGAGATGATCAAAGATAGATAGCATGGCTTCTAAACATGACTCAGCAGCCTGATGTCTTCCATCCCCTAATAAGGCGGGAGGATGTTTCTGCTGAAAAACCCACGTCAACATTTCCATAGACAAGGATGGATTCATTCCTCCATGGATGGTCTACATAAACCGCAAGAATCCTTATTGGAAATGTGCATCAGAACCTGTATCTGGAATAAAGGTTGGTGCCAAGACCGGCATGCTAGAAGGATCTGCTGGTAGTCCATAATCTGCTATGTCTCGTGTCTGATTGCTACCATATATTTGGCATACAATTGGGGGACATTGGGATTTCATGAATCTACATGGTCTAGCAAAAACCTCAGTTAATGGTTATCAAGTACTAAAACATATTTGTTTAATAATTTAATATTAGAAGGAAATCCTCCATCTTTTTCAAAAAATGGATACATGAGGTTTATAACTCATACAAGGTGTGTTACCTTAAGCTGTTACATGTGTGTGTATATCATCCAACCATGTTCATGTAACATCTCATCCACCTATCATGTTCTCCATTGACATGACATATACTCGAGTCTTTCCCCCTTTCCTAAGTTCCTATACATGACTAAACCACACAGTTCCCCATGAATAAAACTACATGGTGTGTTTATGCCAGACACGAAATATACTAGTATAATTTCACTGAACCTTCTTGTTAGTCCCACGACCGGATACATGGCCTTTAAAACACGCTGTGTACTCTATGTACCTGGAATGTGTCACCAACATTTCCCATCCCCGTGTCTCTACCCACACAACCAGTCCCACTGTTAAGGACTACATGAATTGTACAATGAGTACATGGTGTGTACATAAGAAAAGTTGTTCCATACAAAAAAAATAGGGACACATGGCATGTATTCATCCTTACACACCATGTATTCATTGTTTTTCTAGATATTTAGCCTCAAAAAATACTATGGAACCCATAAAAACATTAAAAAACATTAAAGTTCCAAATTCAGATCTGTGGGTGCCCATACTCCCCGAGAATCAATTCATGACATCTTACTCATGTCATATCACAAAGAATAATAGTGTAATCAATTACATGATCCCCGAAATTCCAATCCACGAGGGACCATAACACCTCAGGGACGAATGTATGGCACCCATTCAAATGAACCATTACATATTAACAATACCATATAAAAAGAATGTATTATTTCTAGGAATCTATCACAACAACATTCTTATCTTTAACAACATATATCACAACATCTTGAAATCTGTAATGCACCCAAAAATGGAATTACTAGAATGCAAGACATGTGATCTTTAGAATGTTCCAATATGATGCATGAGATGGAATACCACGATCTCATCGGGTTTCAAAAGAAATAGTACCTCAACAATATCAATGAAACAATAAAATACAAGTAAATCAACCAACGGTGAATTCAAATCAAAAATAATAATTTAAAAACCCTAAAAATAAGAAATATTCAATTCATATTTGATTTTCAATATACACGAGTTAGCTACTCCCGAGCACAAATTATTACCGACTACCAATTCCTTCAAATACATATCTATAGGCTAGATATAGTATGTCAATGATGAAAATAATTAATCTGATACCACATTGTAATGTCCCAGTTTCAAGTGTAGCCCAAAGGTACCCTGTTCTCGGTTGATCATATGGAATCAAGTGCATTTACACAAATTCTAAAGGATGTTGACTAACAGCGAGGTCCTTGAGTGTGATAGTGGGGAAAATATATCCTCATTTGCAGAGTAACACAGCATGAAAAATACTAGTAATTGAACAAGTAATACCATAAAATAAGTTAACAGTGGAAAACTAATGTAAATAAACAACTAGAGAACATATATAAATGATGTGTGTCACATATTTCTATGAAAAAAGCAGAAAAAGTCACCATGGAGGAAATAAAGAAGATATCCAAGGTAAAAAGTAACCAAATAAACTCCCACAACATCGCAAGCCATGGATTGGTCCCATGCTCTCCAACTCCACAACAATAAAGTACCTGAAGTAGAAGTGTCATTTACTTTATATATACCTACAACTATTTAATCTGTTTTGGCCCAAAAGCATGACCCAAATAGAGTGTGGGATTAAACCCAGTGGGAAACCACCCAAATATTTGTACTTAACATTTAGTGAGTGTATATATAAGGTAAAAATGAATATGCAGAAAAGAATATAGGATTACCCAAAATTATCAAATCCCACAGTTCACATTTACATTAATTTTCATTTTTATGTTCAAAAATTAATCAAGAAAATATCACAAATTAGTATCTCAAAAGACTACAAAACTGTACTAAATCCAAGCATGTGATTTGGCTGGAAGATGTGTCATAATGTTCAAAACAATTATAATAACCCTATGGGTAGCTCACATAATCTAACACCATAGGTCAAATAAATCAATAAAAGACAATGACACTCTGAGGAAGCATTGAAATTCAATTTCCCCTATGTTCATTCCACAACAACTACAGAATATCTAGGGAAGTACTCAATGTCAACTCACCCTTGAAGTCTTGAAATATATCTATAGAAACTTTAAGGGATCTCATACAGTCAATCCCCCATGTGGTATCATAGCGCAATTTTAACAGAAACTCTAAGGAAGCACTCAAATTCAATTTTCCATGTGCTCTCATAACGTAACTATAGACACTCTGAGGGAGCACTCACAGTCAATCCCCCCTATAGACTAACTATAAATGGTTACGAAAGCCCTATATAATTCATTCATGTGTACATGATAACAAACATCCCCAATTAATCTCAAATACTATATGACTAAATAATTTAAATGCATATCAAAGGCATTTGACTACAGTATGGAAACAAGGTCTACCTAACTTTCAACCTTGACCAAATTGACATAAAAATCCAAACAAGGAAACACACACACATGCAGTTCCTTTAACATGAAAATTCACAGAATATCACTTCAACAAGACTTAATAAAACAATCATTCTATGGCAAATAAAATAGGATTCAAATCCTTTAACCTAAAATATCCAAGACATGGGTATTCAGCATGTTGGAATATATAATCAACGACAAACTACAAAAGGCAACAAACAACATACCTTGATGTTATACGAAGAACACTCTCGATGTTTTTCCATTCAATAGGCCATGAACATCATAGATATACAAAAGTATCATAAATTCGAATTCTCAAATATCTCATGAGAGAAGAGAAATCAAAAGGAGAGGCTCTAGAAGAATCAAGAACTCATCAAGGCGAATCCATCACCATCAATAGTGTTTGATATCAAGAAAGGAAAATGGATCAGGGGCTCAGATATGATTCTATGATTTCTGTCACTCCTTGAATAGGGAGGGGCTAGAAGAAGGTGTTTATGGAAATTAGAGGCCACCCCGGTCCGATTTAACAATTAAAAATAAATGTGTATGGCATGTTCTGTTAATATGCATGTCGTGTACATTCCATAATTGAAATCTGCTTTGTCCGCTCTCCATGTAACCCACACGCCCATGTACTGGATGTTCATGACTAGTAGATGGCTAACTGTAGCAACTGAGTACATGACATGAACTCCTTAAATTTCCAACGACACTCAATTATCTCAAAAATATTGTAAAGAAACATCCAAACCAGATAAAATAATATTTAGGTTCTTACAAGAATCATTATGAAATTAAGTGGGAATTATTGTCATAGTTTATTGTACTTTGGGATACTCTTGCTATAGTTATCAGTGTTAAAGAATCCACATACACTTCTGATGTAATGGTGGGAATAATGGATCATCTACTGGAGATCAGTTTTCAAGGTATAAAAAGAAGTTGAAACAGTCATGGTTTAATGTATAGTGGATTCATGAGTTGTTTGGGTAAGTGGTTTGGTATACTATAAGAATATGGAAAATCTTCATAATTATGTACTATTTACGGTTATAATGGATTATATTGATGTAATAATTGACCCACAAAGAAGATTCCTATGTACCCTCATAGAAAAACAAAATAAAAAACCACATATTTTTAGCTGAGCAGTTATGGTTTGTGTGAGAGGACCATAAGATGTAGTTTATCATATTTTGGAAATGCTTATAATGCCATAAAAGGATTGACATCAAGTCATGGTAAAGGGCATGCATTTTTTGATGTTTAAGAGATTTTTCTCATCTATTTCTTAACAAAATATGTATATTGTTCTCATAAAAGAAAGAATCGTAGGATTTCCAAATTTGGAATCTTATATTACTCACTTAGGTTATTATTTAGATTAAGTTATTAAAATTTATACAATTTTCATAGATTAATATCTTAAACTAATTATTGTAGTTATAGTTTAATATCCTTCATTATTTAAATTAATGTAGTTAACATACAAATAATTAGGCATGGAGTGGGTATTTTTCATTACACATCACAATGGGAGAGCATGGTATATCTGATATATCAGATAAGTTTCCCAATATGATTCCATGACTGGGTCATAAAACTAATATAACACCATGGTGTTTCTTGAGAGTATGGAGAAAATGGTTGGGGATAATCATGTGTTTTAAATCATAGGAAAATATTATAAGCACAAATAATTTACCTTTACTATACTTTTTTGGTGAAATGAATTGGAGGATGAGTTTCCAAAAATCATTTTCTAAATGGAGTTGGATTATTCGTCACATGGATGGTTCATATAAATTAAATATAAGGGTACATTATATTAGTAGTGGATGTGACATTGGCCGAAGAATCCCAAAATAGAACTACAATTTTTCTTATGAAAACTCAACCATTTCAAAATAATGGTTATTTACTGAATAAATAATTTAGAAGAACTATATAAGAGTTCCATAAAACATTGGTGATATGTTAAACTAATAGAATTATAAAATTTAATTCCCTTAAACATGTGATCTTATTTGAGATCAAGGTTATGTGTTTCATGGATTATTATTATATCTAAAATTTTTCTTCATGAGCCATGTTTATCTATAATAAACCATGTTATTCCTAAATGTTAGTTGTGATAATGTAACCTCAATCACATAAAAACGTATTTAACTAATCGTGTAAAATATTTCACGTAAAATAATCACATGGGTGATTACATTTACTCTAATTGGGACATTATTTCACCATGGTTCATGTTAAAATATTTGATATATACATACTCAACATCCAAAGGATGACTCCATAAATTGGGAATCTAGAGTGGAATTTACCTAAATTTATCTTCTCTAGGGTGTAGCTTTTCAAAGGTTTGGAGCACTCAAAGAATTAAAACTATCATTTCTCTAAGACATACATTTTTTTATTTTTGGTTTTGAAAACACTAACCCATTATCCTTTGATTTTAGCTAATAATCTTTAAATTTATCTAAATATCCATTTTTTATTTTGATTTGTTTCTTAATACATATTTTGATGTAAATAACACCCTCCAAAAAATTATATCCCACAAAGGTGAACAATATTTTTTTAAATAAGGATAAATTTAACTGAATTTGACCCTGTAGTTCACAAAAATCATGTCATCCCATAGCCTAAAAAATGTAATAGGGCCCAACGATGACAACTTGTCTATAATTAAATGTTATCATTTCCCCCTATTTTTATAAAAATAAATATTATGTGAACAAAATTTTATTGAAATCCTCAATGTCCACCCTACTCCTTTTACCAGAATCATCGTCATTGAATTGATATTCATGGAATCTTTTCTTCCATGAATGTTATATGATGGTCTATTTTGATGGATTTAATGTTTCATGAAACTAATGCATCAATAAATAGACACAGTAATTTTCTAATGAATCCCATTAATTGGAATCATGTTTTACCCATGTAATCATAACATGAATAAGGGATATTGTTGAGAACTAATATATTGGGGAAACGAATTTTCTCTATTTATAAAAATGATACCTTGGTCGGGATGCTTAAAAAATTAATCTATAATTTATGAAAATATATAATTTTATGGGTTCACAAAATAATATCGTGTATCTATTAGAAACTCCAATTGAAATGGATCACACTATTGGTTCACAAGATCCATAGTGTATATCCAATTGATTCAAAATACTATCATACCAACCAAAGGGTAACACATACCTATAATATTTCATTCCGTGTATAACCCAATTTAGATGCTCAAAAGAGAAGAGGATTCTAATGATACTTCTCCTCACTAGTTATTTTATATGTTTGAGGAATATATGGAAATGAGAAACTTCAATTAGATCATTTATTGTACTTGTCATTTAGAAGTAATTTAATTAACAAATATTCTTTTTCACAATATTTTTTCTAATAATGTTGGAAATGTATGGATGGTCTCTGAAGGTTTGATATATATTAAGTACTGTAAACGTCCTTGTTCATTTTCTATGCACACCTAGACATGGTGTTAATGCTTTTAAGTTGGTATTCACATGACATAAAAAAATTTATTTCCATTACATGGATGTTAGTATCATTATATTGGGACAACTACATCACCATTGGGATCCTCGTCCTAAAAAATCTAGGATATATTATTCCAAGGGGACAATGTCTTCTATGATTGAGAAAAATAACCATTTCAAGTAACTGAACTAATGATTATTGTTGAGAGAACTTTGTGCTAGAAAAATCACCTTTAACTATAAGTGTATTTCATGAAATAGTTCATTTTTTTGATTTATCATCATAATATGATTTAATGAATACTATGTTTTCTTATGGGAAAATTATAATATAATAATAATGGGTATTATTGTGAAATTTTGAACATCGAAATAGGATAAAAATATATTTGGATCATGAAGGGATATGGACTAGTGTTCTAGTTTGTGTAATTAATCATGACATTCCATAACCTAAAATTAATGACCATATATGAAGCCCATATGGTCATGTGGATGTGAACCATAACTATAGTTTCCATTCTATTAATATGATAAGACATAAATCTAGATATACCATTCTAGATAATTATATTAAAAACTACTCATGTAAATCAGCAAGAGGAAGTACACCCATCACTTTTACAGCCCATTCCAATATTTATATGAGTGAGTTTCCACCAATATTGGGGATATGAGTAAGTTAATCTCACATCCCAATGAATGAAATATTTCAGCAGTTAATGATGAAAATCACATTGATTCATCCATAATATGTTTGGATGTTCATCCTAATTGAGATATTTGAGGCAATTTATAGTTCATCTTCCATCGATTCTATGCTCTAATAAAGGAAATCGTAGACACTAGTCATGGGTCCATCAACAAGCAGTCATACCTTCAAAAATTTTGTGGTGGGTTTCAAATCAATATAATTGAGGGATTCATTGTTTGTTACTTTTATAATAATTAATGATCTCTAGAGTGACTGCATGAAAAATTTATTCAAAACATATCATCACTTTTTTACATTCAAAATATTGAATTTTCATCTATAATTTAATTATTATCAATGAAATTCGTTTCATCATGTATTAATTTTTTAACATATAATTTTCCCTATTTACACCCACCAATTAAATATCAAAGTATTACATTTCATATTAAAATATATTAATTCATTACAATGTCATAGTTCATCTGTACTTGGTGATTGGTTTAAACCATAAAATCAAATAAATGAAAAATATTTAATGTTAAATATCATAGAATCTTAATTTTTAAAATTATAACCACTAGTAATTATTTTTTCTTTTATGATTACATCAATTATATATGAATAAATTGAATAATTATTCCACATCTTGTACTCAGGTTCCCACATATCACACTCATGTCAATTCTTTTTTGTGAAACAATTACCTATTATTTTGAATTCTTCAAGAATGCATTATATTGTTTATCCAAAATAAAAAATAGTTGTTCCACTTAGTAGATATCATTATTTTATTGTATGATCTATGTGTTAAATATATGTGATGTTTTTGGTATGTACATTATTATGAGGTATTTATGGAACACATCTATATCTTGATTGAAATTGAGGGGATGTTCCAATTGATATGAAAATTACCTGAAAAAATTACCAAATTAAAATTGGAAGATATTTCAAGGAAGAATATTTCCATTATTTATTAGTATTATATAAATATTTCATATAAATATTCATAGGAATAATCAGTCACTAGCTATAATTTATAGATCTAAAAAATTACTGTCAATATAAAATTTATATCAACTCGGAGATATCCTATTAGGATAGTGAAAGGTTCTAACATGTTATATCATTTCCCCATCATGATAACTTCTCAATAGATCATTTTCTACAACTATATCAATTTATGATAGAGTTATATATATATTTCCAATGTAGTATTCATAATTATCCATCTGAATGAATGATCAAATTCTATTGTTATAAAAAATCTACAAGAATAATGTGATGATCCCAACATCCTGTGAAGCATAGAGAATAATATATTATTATATCATTAAGATTATTAATTGTTTTCATAAAATTACTATCAATGTTTGGATGATACGAAGTACTAAATACTACTCTATATCCCTATATGGATGAATATTTTTACAGAAATCAAATTAAAACCACTGATAATGATTTGATAATATTGACTGTTGTTCCCCCATTAAACATATCATATCTATAATTTATATCCAAAAAATGATGATCAAAAGAAACATATTCTCATATTTATATGAATTTTTATTACATTATAAGGTTATAGAATATAATACAAATAGAAATATATCATTATATATTTCATGAATTAGGATAATGAATTATAGAGTGTCATTTCCCCAATTCACATATGGTTTGAGTAATGGTTGTAACATAACCTTTTTCTTTTTCACTCCTTCTTAACATGATGACATTACAAACATTTAGATATTTACTCTACAAAAATCATATTCTTTTTATCCCACAATAAATAATTATATAGATATTTATAGATATTATATCATCCATGATGAATTGAAAATGATGAACTTTGACAGAAAAGGAGACTCAAACTGGTAGTGAGGACTCATTAAGTGCATCCAAGAGAGGCGACATCATATTCAGTCTAAGAAATTTATCTGGGATACTATAGAAGTACATTAGAAGGTACTATATTGTCCACTAATGAATGTATTATTCAGTAATGTATCAAAAGATACTATTAACTATTTTGGGCTTTTAAGACCCCGATTTGGTCCATGTGTCTTTCAAGGACTTTGGGCTAACCACCTCCAATATGTAAGGAATTAGAGCCACATGAAATGGTTATTATAATTGACCAGGAAGACTCTAAAAGGAGGAAAATCCATAAAGGGATTCAGAGTAGGCGCATTAACAATAGAGGAGAAAATAGATATGGAGGAATGAGAGGATATATCTATTTCCATTGGGATAGTCCTTTTCATGAATGGTAATCCCATAGAAACATTTATTCGATGGTGGGGAGCTAACATCATCATGTAAACACTGGGGAGGAGAAGTTACTTGTCGATATTTTCTAGAATAATATCACAAACAACTTCAGGTCATGTAATTTCAAGAAGTCTATGGGATATGTAAGGGTTCCACTTTAACCCTTAAAAGAGGGATTATCAATAATGAATAAAAATGGAAGGATATTAGGCCATTAATAGTAATAATGAACTATGATATTTTACTAGTATATGTTGCAAAAAATATTATATTAATGAAAAATATCATAGTTTCCAGAAAATTGCCATTTCATCACAATCCATTGTGAACATAAGAACAATTATATCATTATTATAGGGTATCAAATACTATTTTTACCTCTTTAGTCCTCAAATTAATTTATGGTTTAACTTCCATATAGGAATGAGTTTATATGTTCCCATTACTTATTACATTATGGATTATATTAAAGAAAATATAAATACAGAATGAATTTCAATCCTTTTAATTTAAAAACGTTTTTTGTCCTTCTAACTATCAACATTGGCCACATTGTTCTCTTTCCAATGGTAGTAGTTAATTGAGAAATTAAAATAATAAAAAAATTCCAAAAATATAATTATTATTATATTTAACTCCATCTATGTGAATATTGAATTAAATAATTTATTATTTTTATTTATATATATCACATATCGCCATAAATAATAAATTATTGTATGATGTTTTGTCCATGAATATTCAATTCTCAGGATGCATAAGGTATCATCATGTAATATGAAATATGGAAACATTCCAATAATTTCGTTGATACATCAATATAGAAAAAAAACCCATATCTACTATAGGTTAGTGTGGGAATAGTTTTAATGGACATTTTTCTTTTTTATCTCCTTGTAAATTACGTGATGTTCATTAATATAAATGATCATGAATCCAATTCATATAAAAATTTTACAGTAATAAGATATCTATGATAATTAAAAAAATAGAATTTACATTATTAACACGTCCTAATATATATGAATCTATGTTGATGTTTTAGGTATATGATATTTTTTAATCAAATTTTCCTTTTATTGGTCCAATAATATACAGTTTCATGAGATTATATAACATGAGAATGAAACCTTATATGGCCAAAAATTACACATGGTAAATAATTCATAAAACATATCCTTTTTCAAGGTATTCTAAAAATAATTAAAATGATATCGTTTTCTTATTCCATACTCCTAAAATTAATTTGAATGTAATATATAGAAACTAATGTAACAAATCAATGTAATCATTCAAATCAAAATTCTATAACTCCATGAATATAGTTGGGTAATATTTAAATCTACATGGGATTAATATTATTTCATAATTATTAAATTTCATATGAATGGTTTTATTGGGTATATCATCCATCATTTCCCCTAATAGATGAAATCCAAAACAGCGGTGAATCATTTAACAGTGTTGAGATCTGGGTTTTTGATTAAAAAAATCATTCATATATGGTATAATATACTTGTTTGTTATAGTGAGTTTTTTATTTACTCTTTAGTAAATGAAAATACACCATCACCCATAAATATTATTAATAAAAATAAGACTTTCACCGAATGATGACACACTAAGGAATATGAATCCATTTTCTAGGTTCTCATGGAATTTTTTTCATAAAATCTTATAACTTAATTGAATCCATTCGATTTTAACTACACGAAACAGGTATATCACAATGTCTGAGTTCTATTAGAAAACAAAAATTACTAATTTGACAGATGTATATACATGTCATCAAGAAATGTGTCCCCATATTCCAAAACAAAAGACACATAATCAAGGTTTAGATTCTCCCTTTCCATTTGAGTTATGTATCTATAATTACCATATAGTAAAAAACATATAATTGAAATAATTTACATTATAACTTTATGTTCAATCATCAAACAATAGATAATAATCAGTTGAGCCATAATATAAAATGTTATTTCCTTATTTAATAAATTTATTTCATATATATGTATAGAGAGATAATCAATGATGAAAATCACATAAAATTACTCTAATGTAACAATAAAATGTTTTTTAGAGGGAATAATATAACAAAATTTAGCATTATATCCCCTATATAAGAGAAGAAAATATGTTATCCATAACCATACTGATCAAATTTTTTAATTATCCTAGAATTCTGCTCTCCTTAATCTAATATATATCCCTTGGTTTAGGAAATCGAATCAGATAATTCAGTTCTTCCCCACAAAAAATAAATTGAACTATAAAATGTAAATTTGTATATAATTTATTATCCTCCATTAAATAAATAATTCTCCTTGAAAATACGATATATATGATTGATGTTTCTTAATATAAACATGATCCTATTACATTAATACATTTCATAAGGTGCTTCTTCCCACAAATTTGACATGTATGAATTTAAATCTTCTCTCGACCATAATATATATGAACCTACATTTTAATATATTTATTTGTGTTAGGAAAACTAAATTTTTGGTGGGTAATTATATTTTGTAATAGTTACACCTAATCACAGTCTATATCATTCTAGATTGAATTTCAATTTTTTTGAACATTAAAATTTTTATTACATTGGGTATCACATTCCTCATTCAAATGGTTCATCTTAGTTTCATCCATTTAATAAGTCCAACATCAAATTTTGTGTATCAGAGATAATAATAATAACAAAAAAACATATTATTAATCAAATAATTCATTCAATTTCAAAAATTATGAAGCATTTCTTCCACCAATGATAATTTTGGTTCATCAGAAATCACTATGTATTATCATTATTTTCCATAGGGAATGTAATCTCCAAATCCATAAGGTGCATTATTTAGAATCTAATTTAAATAATTCATTTCAACATGGAGTGTATAGAATGGTTTCTAATCGTAATCCCATTCACCATAAACAAATGATGAAATATTTAATACCACATTTACCCTCTTTGTGTATTTAAAACTATATTCATTAATCAAAAAACTAAATATATGTTATAATATCAATAAATGATCCTATTTTCTATAAGAAGACAATACATTATTTATCATAACTAATGATGGAATTATAAACATAGCCTCCTTGTAATTATTCTCAATGTTGTTTTCTAATATTAATCTATATAATGTAATAAAATATATTCTAATAAAAAAATAGGGAAGATATGTATAAAAAATAGAAATATTTAATATTTTTAGATTAATATTAAATACATATCACATTTGTACACACTCTAGGACTGTAGAGGTTTTGATTCTTTGGGAAATGAAATATATTTCGTCATGTATCATTAAACATTCACAGAATTTTCTATATATTCAAAACAATATAGATATATTATTATTTGAACATTTTATAAAACCATTTGGATTGAAAAAATAATAATGTGTAAGAAGATATTATCTTTAAGCGTAAATATGTAATATATCAATCATTTTAAATAATTATATGATCATAAGGGTATTATAATACATTGAATTGTATGATCTAAACCTAAAAGATTCATAAAATGAAAATCAAATATCATATAATTCAATATCAATTTATATCCTGAAACAATATTAATAAGGTCATAAAAAATCATTCAAGATCTCTAATGTAGGAATGTGACATCATAATAGTATGAAATCATAATATTGAGAACATATCTATTCTCCATTATGTCATAAAATAATCTTGTGAGACTATATAGATGAAATCATATAAAATAAATGACCATATTTATTAACATTAATGAAAACTCTAAATCATTTTATGATATTGATAACTAATCACACTCATTTTTTCAAATTGTAAAATATATATAAAAAATCATTTACTTATTTTAAACAGTCATCTAATGAGATAAAAATTAATCTCTACGCAATACATTGGAATATATTAATAGATCCACTAATAATATATATAAGTCATTACATATGTGTTCTATGAGACCATAAAATATGTAATTGTGTATTAATTCAATAACTCATGCTAAGGAAAAAGGTTCCCAAATCATCTAATCATTTCATTATATAGTAACACATGGAAAAATAATTTGATTGATAATGATTTCATCATAAGCTATCAAACCTAAGGGAATGAAATATGTTTCATAGAAGAATAATTAAATCTTAATCAAAATTATAAATATATAGAATGAATTTTTATAGTATGAGAACACAATATCAAATTTCAAAACAGAAAAATCAATAAAGATGGTGACATAGATGAAAAAATCAATATAATGATATTTGAACATTTATTCAAAACCATGTAAAGTAACTATTATTTAAAATATTTAAAATCCAAATTTCCAAACCAATAAAAGGATTATTTTTTTTGAATATATAAAAGGGAAAATGTAAATTTTGATTCAATAAAAATGTTTGCTCATAATTGTGTGAAACCCCATTCATGTGGTAATTATTGAAACAAATATTCATTTCCAAATTTTTTGTAAAAAAACAAATAATTTGTTCAAAAACAACTATAAAAATATTCATTTTCTAAAATTTTATTATAAAAAAAAATATATTGGAATATTAAAATAATAATTTATTACATAACAAAAAAACAAATGAATGAAAATAAAAAAATGATAATAGACATGAACAAAAAAATTGTTAATGAAAGAGTAAATTTTCTTGGATCTCTTTGAAAAATTATCTCATTCATTTTAAGTACCAAAAATATGAAAATTCTCTTATTATATGAATATTATTAGGGAAAATAGTTGAATATAATTTTTTAAATGATACATACCATAGAAATTCCCTATGTAAAAATTTTACATAAATAACAATGATGTATATAATATTACAACAAAAAACCCTTCCCTCATGTATTTAATTTCATAGTACTCATTAAATGAACTATTATATTTATACTGTAATTATTATATCCCTATCATTCAACTTCATTATAACTTGATAATTCTAGTCAGAAGTGAATGTTTTTGACCATTTATTATGATTAATGAAACAAGACACAAGTAATGTGGATGATGCAGAGAGCTTTCCCATATACAGTAGAAGTAAGAATACACATCATATTATTAAAATTAATTCCCAAAACAATACTCATTAGTTGTTTACTAATTAGATTTATAGTATCATTTAATGAAGATAATAATAATCCCTTCACCAAACCTTCATGACACCATAGAAGAGGATCTGGTTGACATGGTCCTTGTAATATTAGAGTAGTCAATCCAAGGGCTTCTATTTCAGGGACCACAGGTGAATGTTTCACTAGAAATAACCAGTTTCATACCATGTGTGATAATTTTTATGAATGAGGGTTTACAACATAAAAATTATCTAGTATGTATTCTGTCAGTCTATTTGTCATTATCAGTAACATTAACCCACCTATGAGAAATTTTTGAACACTAATTTTTTTTTTGACTTGCCTTATAGAAATTCGGTTTACTCTATCAGTTCCATGATCTCATTCTCTTGGTTCCTTCACTAGTTTATCTAAACTTATTGTTCTCACAAATTCACATCCTAGAAACTGAGAATGAATATTATTGTCCTCCAGTACAAAAAATTGAGGATCCTGATGAGTGGATTGATCATCATAGAATTCCTCATTTACATCATCTTTATTGATTGTACATATTGAATCTAGTTTCATAAACACATTAGTATCCATGTAAACCTCCCTCTACTCATTATCGATGTCTTCATCACACACCACACTAGCATCATCAATAAATCTAGCACTCAATATATGCACATTGTGAATTGAAGTGTCATCTTATAAATAAGAGTAAACAATATCACTCAAAGGCATAACATTAAACTAATAATACACAACCTATGAATTGAAATCTACACCCACATTGAATTTCATTCTACCATAAATATCAATGGTATTTGGATCAGGTGGTGTATCAATTGATGTATTCTGAGATGACTTGAGAGCATTACATGTGAGTATTGTACTGGAAGAGAAAAACTAATTATCTGCTATCAAACTTCATGATTAATCAATTATAGATCAATCCACATCCAAAATAGATCTACAATCAAGATATACAAAAGAAGAAATTGTGGGCATGTGCATTGATATTAAACATGATGAAATATTTAGGTGTGTTATACATAATATAATTTATAGAAATCCATTCATGATGAGATCAACTATTATATATATTATTATAAGTGATTTCCATGAGGGGACATAAATGAATAATCTTCCAAATTAATTATTTGAAATAGTATCATATCCGATTGTTTTTGGAAATTAAATGAATATCATTTCTTTGAAAATGGAATTTCCCTATTAACCAATCATATTTGGTAATTAAGAAATAAAAATATTTTTATAAATGGGGAAAAATTTATTTATTCAGTGATTTGAGAATAATGGAAGTTCCGCAATGACACTAATACTAGCTATTTTACTTGAATTATTTTAATCCATTTTTAAGTGACTGTATTAGTTTTATGTTTATTGTGCATAAAAAGATCTATATCACAATTATTAATCTTATCCTAGAATGAAAGTGAATCATCTATCAATTAATTTGTTCGAGTAATCATTTATTGACGATTCATGATCAGTTGGTAATGGAAATGTTTGTTTTCAAAGTCAAATCATCATGTTTTCTACAACAGTCAAATCTTAATTAGGCCAATAATGATTTCTTGGATGGAATAGTGCTTATGTAAGGGCTGAATGCCAATTTCTAATGTAATTTTTATTTAATTTAATTAATGGGGATAGAATGGAAATGAATGTTTGAAAAGTAACTGGGAGATAGATGATTACAATTCAACATATTGAAACATTAATTTTAAATGAATATTGAAGGTACTGAAAACAAATACAAATGGGGAGACTGTAGAGCGCACATTGTGAACAGATTTTATTTGTTGTTAAATAATTATCACTGGTGGACAATGCTGATCAATGCTATCATAAGATTATAGTGATGTCAAAATTACAATGATGTTCGGATTTTAATATGTGGATGGTTTTATGACATTGAGTTACAAATTGATTCCTAGATAATTGTTATGAAGAAAAAGATTTTCCTGGTGATCCTTCAAAAATTGTTATGGATTCACATCATTGGAAGTCATGCATTAGAAATTCTACATTTTTTAAATTTTATGATTGTTGAATCGATTCTATGTTCAATATACCTGTATCAATTGAGATAAATTTTTTACAACATTGAATATGGTTTATCTACCATCTATTTTGAGAATAATTAAATTAAAATTCATATTCCAAATAGAATAGACGAAAAATAATGATTATTTATATTGAATTTTTATTATATTTTTTTTATAAGAAGAGAAATTGTGAGAGGTCTTGGAGTCCTATGGTGGCCATGAATTTCATATTAATTTTATTTTTGGATTACCTAAAAAATTAGGTAGCCTAAAAAACAGTTATTTATCTTTAACTAAGATCAATTTTGGGACACTAGTTCAAACAAAGACAACAATATCCAGCGAGGTAAGTGGGCTAGCTGCATGATGGTATTTGTGTAATCATAGGTCACAAGTGATGTGTGGGACAAATCACACCACGAGGGGGCACATAGTGCACCCGCAGAACCTATACATGCTCATACTAAAATGGGGATAGGATAATTATATCCCCCACCCATAGCACTTGGATAAAAAAGATATGAAAACAGTAGAATTGTTTCAATGTGTGATGATGTTTTTTATCTATTGGAGCGATCATCGGTGTCTATCACATATTATGAAAAAACAATGTTGTTTGATCTCCCATATAGAATTTATCACCCATCACCATCATCTTCCTTCCTCTTCCACTCTACACTGGTACTTCATCAAAAGTGAAGAAACTATGCTATCATCCGTCCGACCTGAGGCAACCAAAATTTTTATGAGATTGAAATAATAAACCATTCATGACTGGATAAACCACGAATCATTGTTTTCATAATTTATATGATTCTGTTTAACTGAAAATGAAGTTACAAGAGGTGTCAATGAACATTCCATATTTCTTGATGATTCATGGGTTTTTGGGATGAAGATTTTCATGCGATCCTAATCATGTGAACAAGATATGTTCCCTGCAAAGGAGAAGCCCGATCACAAAAGAAATACTCCATGATTTTTGAAGTATATATTTTCTAGGGTTAAATATATATTATTAATAGGATCACAGTTATTTAAAGGGTTTGTTTAAGTGATTTATCTTTTTTACATAAATTCATTGCAAATATTGGGATCCTCGATAAAAAAAATGAGAAGCCTCGAGACCAAGCGTGGTGGTAACTATCTGTATACCGAAGATATCTCATTTAAAAATAGAGCATATCAATGAATTTGTTTCACGGAGGACATGTAGTGTCCCATGATCCCTCAAAGAATCATGAAGTGGGGAGTCCCACTGGTCATATAAATGTCAAAATCACTCTCAAATGAGGACTATAAAGAAGAACCTTCTTCAAAGAATAGGGACAGGAAAAATGTATCTCCCTAGCTTTTACTATGAGTTGAGATCCAAAAATCAATCCTAGTTCTCGAACGATCCAAAGAAACATGAGCCAGTGCTTAGGTAAAGCACTCCCAATTTTCTTTAATAAGACATAGATCCATTAATCTCATGACATTCACCAAGTATATTGTGATCCTATTATCATGTTATTGAATCACACTATTTGTAATAGTGTCTTATGTGAAGATGGTAAATTCATGAAGACATGGTGTAGTGTTCTCATGAATCAATCACATTAACCTATGTTTATTATTTAATGAAAACAAAGTCTATATGTATGAAATGAATAGACATACTGTATGTGTTTTAAAAAATACAAAGTGGATAGTGGTTTGGACCATGAAGTAATTGAATACATCCATACACACTAAATAAATAAATTGAAAATCGAACTACAGTTGTGTAGAGAGAATAGGTGGAATTAAAATTTGCTTTAATGATTGCATTTAAATCTAAAGACTCATGTTCAAATAAATGGTTATTTTTTTGAGATACCCATAACATAATTAATGAAATAACAATATTGATAAATTTGAATGGTATTCACAATTATTCATTAATTCATTGAAATAATAATGTGGACATGATCTAATTGTGTTGATAATTCATGAAGAGAAGAAGAATAAATGTGTGTGACCAATTGAATGTAGATTATTACTCATTGTAGAATACATGTGATGAGGATATACTAAGATATGGTATATTTTTTATAACAAAAAATGATGATTCAGATTCTAGATAGAATAATAAGAAGACGATTTGGGGTAGTTTTATTTACCCTAATGAAGATGGTGAAAATGATTGTGTAGCATAAATGTTTGATGTTGTGAAACGATATGAAGGGTTATATTCATGCAGAATGGAAGGTAACTAGTGAAGAGAGGATGAAAAAAGAAATATAATAGAATAAATAGGTCTTAATAGGTGAAAGATATTATTGGTGTGAGAAACCCTTGGAAACAAGGAAAAGATAGTCTAAAGATCTATTATAAATACCAATCCAAGACCAGTAAAACATTCATTATTGGATTTTATTCAAAGTGCTTCATGAGTGTAAGGGAATATTCTACTCAACAGAAACACATTCAAAGGATATTTTTCTAGTGGTTGTGTGGTCAAGATTATTTTAACACCATGTGTAACAGCCCGAGATTTTATGAAAAATATTCATTTTAATTTTATTAATGTCTTGTGTTTTACGCTACATCAAAAGGAGCTTGCACAACACACATCCTTGACTTGTCTTTCATTACACGCAATCGCGACCTTCCTCGATAGCGTGTGTAGTACGCAATAACGAGTTTCATTAAACAACAATATGCTATTAAAATATTATTAAAAGTAGCCATTATGAATAGAAATAACCACTTTTTGAAATTTTGTATATTTGTTTTTTCAAAATGGAATTAATTTCTGGATTCTTAATATCGAAATTAGCTTAGGGTGAAATTTTGGTACTTTTCGGATAACTTTCATATTCTGATGAATAGTGAAAATTACAGAATTATAATTAAAAAACAACCTTTTTAATTGAAATAATTAATAGTGATAAATCATTAAATTGAGTGGTTTTAAAGTATATTTAGAATATATTTTTACAGTTTAATACGATGTTGGTCATTGGATGTAATTTCACATTTAAACCAGACATAATCAAGTGTCAATCTTTTGGTAGATATTGTTTCTTAAAAACATGCTATTTGTTTTAACAGCAGGATTTAATTATAAAATTAATTAATGCAACTTCTATGTTATGAATATGGTAAAATAGACTTCATTTTTGAATTCGGAATATGAAATATAGCTTAGGATGAAATTTTGGCATTTTTCTGAAAACATTCAATTTTTGATGAATAGTGAAACCACTAAGTGGTAGGTTAAAAACTGAATTTTGCATAAAACATAATTTTACTGCCTCTGTGAATGGAATTTCGAAAATCTGACAGACACGGTTAATATCAAGGACTAAAATGTGGTTCAATGAGATGAAAATAATTTTTGGTGAATAGTAACTTTTTACTTTTTTTTACCACGGTTAATAGTAAATTGGGTAACTAAGGGTAAATATGATATTACTATTACCCTAACACATGTCCTAATTCTATTGGATAAGTGTAATTCGACCAAAAACAACCTTATGAATATAATATGACCATTTAGGTTCACTTGGATTAGATTATGACATTTAATATTATTTTATTTAATGAATAGTTAAAATAGTTAAAATCAACGTTTAATAATTAAACATTTTTAATATGGGGTTATACATAAGATAAATTCGACTATAAATATTCATTAGAAAGCTAAAAATATTTCCTACATAATCATATTTTATTTATAATTTTTAGACTTTAAATAAATTAATTTATTTATGACACAACGATGATGCAGTAATTACCCTTTTAAGGAAATATTAACATAATTGATGTTATAAATGCTCAAATGAATGTAATTTGAGACTTTTTATGAATTCCACTAATTTTCTAGGTTACTATGATATATTAGTGTTGATTTAATCAACTTTGTTCGAACATATAATTCTGTTATGACTTTCACAAAAATCATATATCAAATAGTGTCAAAATTGACACAAAATAGTTTTTAAATCAAATATTATATTATTAATTGTATTTTATTCCTAAAAATCTAAGTTCCGGCCAAATGACTTAGATAAGGATATATATATTAATAATAAACAATTTGGGGTTCGTTTGGCATGTTATAGTAAGTGTATTAACCATATAGTGAAAGAAAACAAAAAGACACGGTAAAAGATAAATTATTTAACTTAGAGTTAAATCTAATTGATAAGGTTAAAATAATACCCTACACATGTCTAAATCCAATTGGTTGATAGGATTTCGACCCATACCCACTTTAGCTTCGATATAAGACCCTTTGGAACCATTATAAACAGATTTTGACATTAATATAAAATAATATTTTGAGGTATTCCTAAGGTGCCCCTCTCCTCCCTTATAAAAGGACACCTCCTCCCCCTCCTCCTCACACCAATTTGAGCACTCAAGCTCGGCCAACCCCTGAAAAAATCTCTTCTCCACTTCCCTAGAAACATCATAGAGGTTCTGGTCTTCCTCAAAGACCAATTTTAGTGCCCTAAGAGTAGGTCTCCAAGAGGCGGTTCAAAGAAGAGGTAATTACCGTTACCAATTCTTTCATCTTTATTTCTTCTTCCACTTCTTCTTCTTAGGTTGTTTCATTATGAAGTAATAAAATCAGTATCACTCATATACTGATATGTTATTATAAGTATGAAACAACCCTATTTCACCATCTATCCATCCTATGGAAAAAGAAATCACCGCGCGTGCGTACGTATGGAATACCGTCTCCACGCCGTGGTGTAATCTATTTTCCACCACCACCTTACATGGATGGGTATAATGGTGTAAAGAATAACTATACATAGTTATTACAACATCATATTGATTCTGATATATTGTATAATCCACTCCAATTCAATTCAATATTTATGGAAATGATATCATCGCTCGTGCGTACGTACGGACTACCGTCTCCACGACGCGATGAGATTCATTCTCCATGTTAACCATTTAAGAATGATTATAAAGTATATATAAGAAATAATAATGAAATATATGACATTATAAAGCTACTGTATATATGTATATATATTTATGTCATCTACTTACTTCCATTTCAAGACAATAAGGAAAGGAAAACAGCGTTCATGCGTACGTACGGACTACCGTCTCCATGAATGGTGTTTTTCATTTCATTTATCTATCGATTATATATATATATATATATACTGAATATATATGATATATAAATCATATTTTATATTCTGGAAGTAAGTAAATCATGATATAAGTAATAATAATGTCAAGAACAACAAGTCAAAACACCTACGATAAATGAAACGATTTTACCCAAAACGCTTCTTTAACATGGAATTTACAAAAGAAAGGGTAATATAATGTCATAAGGGAACCATATATGATATCATAACAATGAATATGATTCTGTAATAAGTCAATGACATTATTTAAATCATTATACAGGAGGTTTGGACACATACGAAGCAAATCGGACATAAGGTAAGGGAAATATCACAATCTCATTTTTATCCGAGATTGTTTATTCCTAAGTATTTAATGGGGTGTATTTTATCATCCACATCCATGTTTCATAAATATGTAATATTATTTCCATCCACCTACAATTGTTTAAATCCATTTTTACCCTTAGGTGAGTTTTTAGTAAAAGAAATGAAAGGAATCTTTTGTCGTTTTTCGTACGAGGTACTTTTTGACTTTTCCTACAAAAGTACTAAGAATGTTTTTTTTTAACTTATACGGCATGAATGGATTTTTAAAACATTATTTCCAAGAAGATTCCTTTACAAGTTCTCAAGTTTATTTTTAATCAACTTCTTTTATTTTAAAGTCTTATGACATGTTATGAAAGGAAAAATGTTTTTGAAGTAGAAATGATATTTTCCTCAAGAATGAAGTTCAAGTATTTTATCAAAATTATTTTCCATCTAATATAATAAAAGGGTTCTGTTTTTATCCATATTATTACATGTATTTGATTATGTTGTGATGGAAACATTTTTATGAATTCCTTTATCTTATATGAATTGTTTTATGATGTCATGTTGTTTAAGAATCCCATTTTTATTACATGGGTTATGCGATGATGTATGATTTATGATTATGTGGCACACATAAGAAAGGATTCATTATAAGATGGGTGGGACCTATATCTCCCTCCAATGCATATGGTAATGATTTTATATCTCATGAGATAGACATGGCTGGAATGGTAGGTTATACCGGTTCAGTGAAACAGGACTGAAACGAGGGTTACTCGATTCAGAAAGGGACTTTGTCCACTAAGATAGTCTTGGCAATGAGTCTTGACTAACAAGAAATGATTCTATATGATTATGTGTGAATGCCACAAAGTTTCATGTTTTAATTTATGATTATTGTGATTACATTTCACTTCCATGATTTATCCCATGTTATGAAATTATGATCTCTTTTACAGGTTAAGATTTCCAAAAGTTATGTGCTTATGTATATGATGTGATTGAAATTTCTTTTGTTTACCATTACTGAGCATTTGAGCTCACCCTTTTATGTTTTCTTTTCCCCAGGATATAAAGAAAGGTTTTAGGTAAAAAAAGGAAGATCTTTATGGGAGATATTGAAGATCTTTCACCACGATTAGAAGATTACGTTCCGAGTTTCCAAAGACACTAAACTATTACGATCCTTGTGTGTGTGTTTTTGTTATGTACTAAGTATTCCGCAAATTTAATGTAATGTCCATGTACGTTAAGCTTCGGGTCTCTACATTTGGTATCAGAGGCAAAGGAGGTAAGAATGTATCCGATCCTTGGGAACTCTCACATGTGAGCGTTGGACGAAGCATGGCTCTCCGCCCAAGGGCTTCATGCGGAAATGGCTGCCACTGGGGATGGTGGTGTGTCCCGCCCAGGGGGTGTAGCCGCCCATGGAGTACCCTGATAGGTATCAATTATAGTCCACTGGAGGTAATTCCAGACCGCTACAGTTGGTATCAGAGGAAAGGTTTAGTCAACCTTTGGAAACTAGGATGCGAGAACTTTAGTGAGATCCCTAGAGATATTTATAAGGTATGTATAGGGATGTCTATAAGGATAAGTATACGTATAGGATACAGTCCTAGAACTACGGTAACGATCATAGAATTTAACCTAAGATGTTAGATATTAAGGGTACTCCCCCTTTAATATGTTGTTTTCCCAAGCATGATTTTTGCCTCTCACGCTATTCTTTTTGGGTTTTAGACGATGGCTGGAACCCGAAGGAACCGTGTTGATCAATGCAATGGACAATGCAATGATTGTCCTCCTGAACAAACAAATGTTATGGGAGATGGAGTGAAAAATATTATTGCTATACTTACACAAGATATGAATCATTCTAGACTTCCAAATGAACAGAGAAGGGAACAATATTCTATTGAGTCCTTCATGAGGCAACGTCCACCTTCTTTCAGTGCGTCTTCTGATCCACTTGTTTCTGAACAATGGATCAGTACCACTGAAAAGATATTTTCAGTTCTTCAATGTTTAGAACATGATAAAGTCATCTTACCAGTATATCGTTTGGAAGGTGAAGCTAATCAATGGTGGAATCTTCTCAAGAATACAAGGTAAAGAGATGAAATTGAGTCCATGGAATGGGACAAGTTCAAGAACTTATTTTTCAATAAGTACTTCCCTCGTATTCTTCGAACAAAGATGGAGAAGAAGTTTCTTGAACTAAAGCAAAAAGATGATGAATCTGTTGGTATATACGAAGCGAATTTTACAAGACTTGCAAGGTATGCATCTGGCATTATCATCCAACCTGAAATTAAAGTTGATCAATTTTTCAGTGGCTTAAAACCAAGTCTTCGAAGGGCATTAGATATAGGAGACTTCAGTAGCTATGAAGAAATTGTGCGTTGTGCTATCAAGGTAGAAATGGAAGTTGGTGTTACATATCCATCTCATGGTTTTGACAAGAAACGAAAGATGGAGTTCAAGGAGAAATCTCAGAATAATGGTGAAAAGAAGATGAATGTTTCCTTATGCACAAAGTGTGGAAAGAAGCATGGTGGAGATTGTCTTAAAGGGACTAGAAAATGTTTTAATAGTGGAAAAGAAGGTCATCGAGCAGCTGAGTGTCAAAGTAATGGAAGAAGGGTTTCTAAGGATGTGAATAAAGAAAACACTGCAGAGAACGCACCACCAACACTTCAATGCTTCAAGTGCAAGGAAATGGGGAATTATGCTAATAAATGCCATAATCCAAGGGTTAGTGATGATCAACATGAGCAACCACTGAAGGCAAAGGACAAAGGGAAGTCACATGTGATCACTATTGGCAATGTTGAATATGACAACGATGTGGTGGAATGATTAAGTGTTTATGTAATGGGATTCCAATATAATGTTGTATCATTGAGTATTACAATATTTATTGATGTGGTATTCAAAGTGATTGAGATATTTTTTGGAAATAAGATGATATGAGCATAATGAAGGGAAAATGAGAAAATGAAATGTTTAATAGTATTCATGAGCTCATGATTGATATAAGGACTAAGTGATATCATGGTTTGAGTATATAGAATTTTGAGGATTTTGGTATGTGGAAAGTGTTAAATTTAAACTGCATTCATGTTTTCACTAAGGTATTCAATAGAATACATGATTAAGGACTTTGAATGTTTAGAATGTGACCAACAAGACATATCTTATGGGGATCAACGATGGTATTAAATCTCTCGTAATTGTTTTCACTATATTATGAGACTGGACTGCAGTATTATGGGTAAGCCTAAAGATTGGATTGGATTATGTTGGAATAAGTTAGTATTGTTTAAGGATAAAAGTGTTTTTTCGATATTATTGATGGGATGTTATATTAATATAGTTTTAGAAAAAGGACAACCTGCAGGACGGGCGACAACCCATCACTTCGGACAAGGCTGTGGGAATCGAAACCACAACCGAAGTGTGACTGGCCTTTATCGCCTACCACTGGCCTACAGGAAGTCCATGTTTAGTAGAAACTAGTTTTATTATATTAAGCAGTATGATATATGAAGTATAAGTCCATTTTAGGAACCATATATGATTAATCTCAATATAGATAGACTTATGTATATAATTTTTGCTAACCTTTTGTTTGAGATAGATGGAATGACCCGTCATTCTATCACATGATCTGCTAACACTTCACGAATAACAAATTCAACATCATTTATTTAAGAGATGAAGTGGAAATTGTTAAAGGCACGAACAATAGTGAGATTGTACCAAAATAAAGTAAGTATTTATTCTAATTCAAATTCTTTAACATTAGTGAAACGATCTTGAAAACCAAAAATGTTGTCCTAGTGATCTTATATCTGATGAATTAGATGGTACCTTAGATCGTCACAAATTTATGGCTTTGTGATTGCTGGCTTTTCCATAGCCATGTTCTCTACCACTCTCCATCAGAACATGATGGTTAGATTTCTCTTCCATATCCATATTTTCACCTATGTGGAAACCCAGTGACTAGTTTATTTGGGTAACCGTTACGTTTCATACTTTTGTTTTTAAAGATTGGTTTTGATATTCCTTTTTACGATGTGGTTTTCTATTAAAGAAACTTTCGAAAAATAAACCATTTATAACCCCGACGAATTTCGAGGGAAACATTCATTTTAAGGGGGGTAGAATGTAACAGCCCGAGATTTTATGAAAAATATTCTTTTTAATTTTATTAATGTCTTGTGTTTTATGCTACATCAAAATGAGCTTGCACAACACACATCCTTGACTTGCCTTGCATTACACGCAATCGCGACGTTCCTCGATAGCGTGTGTAGTACGCAATAACGAGTTTCATTAAACAACAATATGCTATTAAAATATTATTAAAACTAGCCATTATGAATAGTAATAACCACTTTTTGAGATTTTGTATATTTTATTTTTCAAAATGGAATTAATTTCTGGAGTCGTAATATCGATATTAGCTTATGGTGAAATTTTGGTACTTTTCGGATAACTTTCATATTCAGATGAATAGTGAAAATTACTAGATTATAATTAAAAAAAAAACTTTTTAATCGAAATAATTAATAGTGATAAATCATTAAATTGAGTGGTTTTAAAGTATATTTAGAATATATTTTTACAATTTAATACGATGTTGGTCATTGGATGTAATTTCACATTTAAACCAGACATAATCAAGTGTCAATCTTTTGGTAGATAATGTTTCATAAAAACACGGTATTTGTTTTAACAGCGGGATTTAATTATAAAATTAATTAATGCAACTTCTATGTTATGAATTTGGTAAAATAGACTTCATTTTTTAATTCGGAATATGAAATATAGCTTAGGATGAAATTTTGGCATTTTTCTGAAAACTTTCAATTTTTGATGAATAGTGAAACCACTGAGTGGTAGGTTAAAAACTGAATTTTGCATAAAACTTAATTTTACCGCTTCTGTCAATGGAATTTCTAAAATCCTACAGACACAGTTAATATCAAGGACTAAAATGTGGTTCAATGAGATGAAAATAATTTTTTGTGAATAGTAACTTTTTACTTTTTTTTACCGCGGTTAATTGTAAATTGGGTAACTAAGGGTAAATATGATATTAATATTACCCTAACACATGTCCTAATTCTATTGGATAAGTGTAATTCGACCAAAAACAACCTTATGAATATAATATGACCATTTAGGTCCACTTGGATTAGATTATGACATTTAATATTATTTTATTTAATGAATAGTTAAAATAGTTATAATGCAAGTTTAATAACTAAGACATTTTTAATATGGGGTTATACATAAGATAAATTAGACTATAAATATTCATTAGAAAGCTTAAAAGATTTTCTACATAATGATAGTTTATTTATAATTTTTAGACTTTAAATAAATTAATTTATTTATGACACAACGATGATGCAGTGATTACCCTTTTAAGGAACTATTAACATAATTGATGTTATAAATGCTCAAATGAATGTAATTTGAGACTTTTTATGAATTCCAATAATTTTCTAGGTTACTATGATATATTAGTGTAGATTTAATAAACTTGGTTCGAACATATAATTCTTTTCTGACTTTCACAAAAATCATATATCAAATAGTGTCAAAATTGACACAAAATAGTTTTTAAATCAAATATTATATTATTAATTGTTATTTTATTCCTAAAAATCTACGGTTCGGCCAAATGACTTAGATAAGGATATATATATTAATAATAAACAATTTGGGGTTCTTTTGGCATGTTATAGTAAGTGTATTAACCATATAGTGAAAGAAAACAAAAAGACACGGTGAAAGTTAAATTATTTAACTTGGAGTTAAATCTAATTGATAAGGTTAAAATAATACCCAAAACTTTTCTAAATCCGATTGGTTGATAGGATTTCGACCCATCCCCACTTTAGCTTCGAAATAAGTCCCTTTGGAACCATTATAACCCGATTTTGACATTAATATAAAATAATATTTTGAGGTATTCCTAAGGTGCCCCTCTCCTCCCTTATAAAAGGACACCTCCTCCCCCTTCTCCTCACACCAATTTGAGCACTCATGCTCGGCCAACCCCTGCCAAAATCTCTTCTCCACTTCCCTAGAAACATCCTAGAGGTTCTGGTCTTCCTCAATGACCAATTTTAGTGCCCTAAGTGGAGGTCTCCAAGAGGCGCTTCAAAGAAGAGGTAATTACCGTTACCAATTCTTTCATCTTTATTTCTTCTTCCACTTCTTCTTCTTAGGTTTTTTCTTTATGAAGTAATAACATCAGTATCACTCATATACTGATATGTTATTATAAGTATGAAACAACCCTATTTCACCATCTATCCATCCTACGGAAAAAGAAATCACCGCGCGTGCGTACGTACGGAATACCGTCTCCACGCCGTGGGGTAATCTATTTTCCACCACCACCTTACATGGATGGGTATAATGGTGTAAAGAATAACTATACATAGTAATTAAAACATCATATTTATTCTAATATATTGTATAATCCATTCAAATTCAATTCAATATTTATGGAAATGATATCATCGCTTGTGCGTACGTACGGACTACCGTCTCCACAACGCGATGAGATTCATTCTCCATGTTAACCATTTAAGAATGATTATAAAGTATATATAAGAAATAATAATGAAATATATGACATTATAAAGCTAATGTATTTATGTATATATATGTATGTCATCTACTTACTTCCATATCAAGACAATAAGGAAAGGAAAAAAGCGTTCATGCGTACGTACGGACTACCATCTCCATGAACGGTGTTTTTCATTTCATTTGTCTATCTATTATATGTATATATATACTGAATATATATGATATATAAATCATATTTTATATTCTGGAAGAAATTAAATCATGATATAAGTAATAATAATGTCAAGAACAACAAGTCAAAACACCTACGATAAATGAAACGATTTTACCCAAAACGCTTCTTTAACATGGAATTTACAAAAGAACGGGTAATATAATGTCATAAGTGAACCATATGTGATATCATAACAATGAATATGATTCTGTAATAAGTCAGTGACATTATTTAAATCATTATACAGGAGGTTCGGACACATACGAAGCAAATCGGACCTAAGGTAAGGGAAATATCACAATCTCATTTTTATCCGAGATTGTTTATTCGTAATATTTACTGGGGTGTATTTTATCATCCACATCCATGTTTCATAAATATGTAATATTATTTCCATCCACCTACAATTGTTTAAATCCATTTTTACCCTTCGGTGAGTTTTTAGTAAAAGAAATGAAAGGAATCTTTTGTCGTTTTTCGTACGAGGTACTTTTTGACTTTTCCGACAAAAGTACGAAGAATGTTTTTTTTAACTTATACGGCATGAATGGATTTTTAAAACATTATTTCCAAGAAGCTTCCTTTACAAGTTTTCAAGTTAATTTTTAATCAACTTCTTTTATTTTAATGTCGTATGACATGTTATGAAAGGAAAAATGTTTTTGAAGTAGAAAGGATATTTTCCTCAAGAATGAAGTTCAAGTATTTTATCAAAATTATTTTCCATCTAAGATAATAAAAGGGTTCTGTTTTTATCCCTATTATTACATGGATTTGATTATGTTGTGATGGAAACATTTTTATGAATTCCATTATCTTATATGAATTGTTTTATGATGTCATGTTGTTTAAGAATCCCATTTTTATTACATGGGTTATGCGATGATGTATGATTTATGATTATGTGGCACACATAAGAAAGGATTCATTATAAGATGGGTGGGACCTATATCTCCCTCCAATGAATTGGGTAAAGATTTTATATCTCATGAGATAGACATGGCTGGAATGGTAGGTTATACCGATTCAGTGAAACAGGACTGAAACGAGGGTTACTCGATTCAGAAAGGGACTTTGTCCACTAAGATAGTCTTGGCAATGAGTCTTGACTAACAAGAAATGATTCTCTATGATTATGTGTGAATGCCACAAAGTTTCATGTTTTAAGTTATGATTATTGTGATTACATTTCACTGCCATGATTTACCCCATGTTATGAAATTATGATCTCTTTTGCAGGTTAAGATTTCCAAAATGTGCTTATATATATAATGTGATTGATATTTCTTTTGTTTACCCTTACTGAGCATTTCATCTCACCATTTTATGTTTTTTTCCCCAGGATATAAAGAAAGGTTTTAGGTAAAAAAAGGAAGATCTTTATGGGAGATATTGAAGATCTTTCACCACGATTAGAAGATTACGTTCCGAGTTTCCAAAGACACTAAACTATTACGATCCTTATGTTTGTGTTTTTGTTATGTACTACGTATTCCGCAAAAGTAATGTAATGTCCATTTACGTTAAGCTTCAGGTCTCTACACCATGCAAAGGACTAGCTATACTTATCATGTGGTGAACCTTGTAATAATATTGTTTTCAAGTCTTTAACCACGTTAATATTAATTCATTTGAAATGGAAGAGAGTGTAATATAGTCAATATTTTAAAAGGTAAATAATTACAGGGATATAATGATTGAATTGAATTAAAATTCCCTAACACTTATTGATTCCCCCTCTCTATGTCAGAAAAATACCAAACATGTCCATACAATTTATTGAGGTATTCTATCCATGGTAACTTTATCATATAGGTATATTACAAATTTTAATTTATTTTCCATTTTTATTCATGTAATTTATAAGGAATATTTATCTCTATCATTTTCATTATTATTATGATGATATAATTGTATTTTAATTTCATTTTTGTAATATGTTTAAACTAAAATGTTCATTTATTTTCATATAAAATATCAATGTGAATAAATTATATTGATATAAAATAATAAAATACTTTAATTTTAAGTCATTTATAAATTTGGAACAAGTGATGATAAGTCATGTTCATTACATATTCTAGTATATTCAGGAAATTTTCTTTTATGATATTCATCCAATGTTCCTTAATAAGATATTTCATCACGTTTCATAATATATTCAGAATAATTTTTAGTAACCTTCCCTATAACAGATGATGATTGGAAATATTTTTGTTCGACATCAATTTTATGTACTTGTGATAAGTAAAACATGTAGGTCCTTAGTGGTGAAATATGGAAGCCTCTATGGATTTTATTCCCACTATGTGGCATTTCATTCTAATATAATACATAATATACATTATTATTTATAAAAAAACAAATATCACATATGCTAAAATTTATATTCTTTTGTAAACTTTTTTCTACCATAGATTTTGATTCATTATAAAACACACGGATATTATCTTGAAATTATAATTAATTTCTTTGGTCACTAAAATAACTTTTGTATTTAATTTTAAATAGTTTGATGTGTTTCTGGATAGAACACAACATATATATTATCTATTCCATAGGAACTATAACAAAAAATAATAATTCAATAGATTAATTCCACTATATTAGAGTCTTGAAAAATTCAATAATCAATAACTCATAATGAATCATTTTTATTCTCCTATGAAAAATTTTATTTAACAAAAATTCCATCAATCGAAGATGTTCCTAATTACATCTTTAAATATCAAGAAACCATGTCCTCAATTCCTCATAATGGAATATTTTTACTTTTATAGTTTCTATTTATTTTACGATAATGCATGTTGTTAGGGTTTTTTGTAATATTAACACCATTTTGAATATTGTAATAAATCATTTTTTGTAAGGTATAATTAATTATTAGATATATATATATATATCTAGGTCTCTCACACCACACATTATTATAATAATATGTATGATTCTCAATTGGAAATATCCCCGCATATATCCTATAAGTACATTTCATTTTTAGATAGTCAATGAAAAACAAAATATTATCTTATCTTATCACAAAATCTCTATTAATAAGTGTGAAAAATGTCATCGTGATAAATAATTAATTTCTTATTCTTATTAGGAGATGTTTTATATAATTTTTAGTGTTATTAATCATACAATGCTGATTTTTATATAATAAATCTTATAGTATAGATAATATTTATCGTTTTTCTAAAAATCAATCCCTTAGTGACAACTGCCCATATTTTTATTTCAAGGTTGTAGTGGAAAATATGTGGATTGCGATTTATATAAGAACTACAGTTGCTCAATTATTAATGGTATAAATAAATTATTAAAAATATTTTTCAATCATTCATAAATATTTATTTTTATCATTATCCAATTATATAAAACATAAATAAAATTTCAGGGGAATTTCTCTATGTATTTTTCCTTATAGATCCTCTATAGATAAAATGATAATTCAATCGTAATGAAATAAAGAAATACTCAACTTCAAATACAATTAACATTATAATCCTCACTTGATCCATGTGTAGTAATGTATTATCTATTATAATATATGATAAATATTCAGGACCCATCTCAGTCAATGTGAAAACAACTATATTAACATTTTCATGATAAAACTATAAAATATTGTTTTATAACATAAGGAATTATCACTATCCACACTTTCACATGATCATATATTTCTATAAAAATATATTGGTCAAATTTATATTTATGTGTGTGTCACACATCACCCCGTAAATAATTATTTGAAAAATTATATATTCAATTAATATAAATTGAAACACTTAATAATGTGTCCAATATGTCGGTTCATAGAGATTTAATAATCATGATATATAGTATACTGCCTACTTATTTTCAATAACATTCACTTAATTAATTATTCAATTAAATAAAGTAAATAATATATAAATAATTCCCAATTTATAAATTCAGTATGTGTACCAATAATATTATTTTTTTCATATCATAAACTATTTCATTGTATTTATTTGAAAAGTTGAATCTGGTTATTTAAAATGTAAACATGGGTGATAAATTTTATAAAAATGAAAATATCTTAACAAAATATTATTATGAAATTTTGGTCACATTATACATATAATTCTTTATCGTATAAAAATGATTCATATATTCATTTACAAATTTATATTTGAGAGGATAAATAAATATACAATTTTTGGTGAAAATAAGAACAAAAAATCAATATAATGATATAAAAGAAAGTAATTAATGAATATCACACATAATAATTTTTATATATGTTTTCCAAGTATAAACTGTAATTGAGACACAATACCCTTATAAATATTTGAGTATATTTAGATATTATTTATAAATTTCATAAATTACATTTCTATATATTTTTTGAAAATCCAACTAATTAGGTTTATAAAAAATGATGACAAATTATGATAAGGGATCCACTGAAGATATAAAATAAAAAATTAACTGGAAGGGATAAAAATTGAATAAAATCTATATTTTTTTTTATTAAAAACATACTTGATCTAACTTCTTTAAAAATTTATATTAACATTAAACAACATTTCTGATATTAATGTTATGTTTAAAAAATAAAATAAATAGTAAAAAATTTATTTACATGTATCAATGATAAAAATAAATATCACCACCTCCTTAAAATGACTTAGAAGCACCAATGGACTCCCTTTAAATTGTAATAAATATAAAAATATTATAAATGTCAGGAAATATAATAGAAGAATATATTCAATTAGAATGATTATTGATATCTCTTCAAATAGACTACCTCATTTGGTATGTGAGTATGATGTTTATAAAATTGTTAAACCAATTATAATTCATATGTGTTCTCCAAAAAATTACTACCATAAAACATCAATCACATACAAAAACAGCACATATAAGAGAACAATGTTATACACATTAGGAAGAACAAACATAATGAAAATATGTCATAACATCAAAACTTGAATTTTATCTTTGAGAATTAAATTTTATTCAATCCATTATATGATGTTATAATTCAACAATCAGAACATATGAAAACTATAATTTATTTACTTATCAAAAACAAGGGTTAAGTAACTTATCTCTCATCCATACACATTCTTGGAAAAATTCCACATCACATATATCTCTCACAATATATGAATATTTTTATACAAGGTTATATATATAAATATAAATAATAAAAATTAATGCATATTATGAGAAATTATTGTGTTATTATATAAATGATAAATTGTTAAACTAAATGTCATTAAAACCTAATTCCTTTGAAATGATAATACACTATAGAGAAAATTTTAAAATCTGGTTTTCCTACCCCCACTGAATTTTATCTTGTAATTAATGGAAAAATAAAATATATATCAAGCTATTTAACTCCATAATTTTATATTCTATTTAATTATATTTTCATATTAAAAAATGATTCCACGATTATTCATTATTCAAAAAAATTCATCAATTTTTTTATTTCCTTATAGTTTTAGCCAACAAAAAATCATTAGATATTGGGATTTTATTTTATATTATGATTGATTTATCAAATAATACTATTCAAAAAAACTAAAAAATCACCCATTAAATCAAAAAATAGGTACATATATTATATTTTTTTGGTTAAAACACAATGTTATTGTAATTTTTATATAAACAAGTATGTGGGAAGATATATAATCATGTAATTATTTCATATCAAACTCATTAACATAATTAATTCCAAATTATTCAAATTTAAATAAACAAAAAAAATTATTGGAATTATCAAAAAAAAATATCAACCTACCTTGACCATTCATGTTGATTTTTATTTTAAAAATAAGCACTATTTAAAAAAATGTATCCAATATAAATAAATCAGACCAACAAATATATTTCATCTTTTTATTTTAGTTTATTTAAAAAAATATGTGAACGTTTTCTTAAATTAATTGGTTAGCTTAAAGGAATCATCATGAATTCACAGTGGTCATGACTTTATTAGATACATAGGTATAGTTTACCTAGATTAACTCCCTCGACTTATCGTACCTTAACCAAACATGGAAATTTACAAATTATTAATCCCCATGAAATTGATCAATGAAATAACAAATATGAAGATATAGTTAATTTTCAATTATGATGAATTTTTTGAATAATCTATTGACATTATATTAAAAAAATCAACGGTATTTTTTCAATTAAAATATGTAATGACATTTTATATATAGAAAATAGATATATAATTATCTTATCTACTAACTATTATAATTATTTAATTATAGATATTCGATAACCTTCTTATTATATGTTTGAATATTTGAATGATGTTATAAAATAAAGGTATAATTTTCAAAATATACATATATAATGGAAAGAAAAATTTAAAACATTATTCTAAATGAATAAATAGAATGTTATATAATGTATAATTAATCTATTATGATATATCCATTTTTATATATAGTTTTGTTGGGATATATTTTCTAAAAAATTATTTCAACATGATTATTAATTTTTTGTGAATCTTGTTGTGGAATATTTAAGGACCATTTCAATCTATTAATTATGGATTAAATTTTATCAAAAAAATTAAAATATTTTTTCTAAATAACAGATTATTTTTATAATTATGAAAATAATATATCCCTAAAATTACATTAAATGATATCATTTTTATGAAACTAAATTGGAATATAGATATTAACAATGAATTTAAATATAAGTAATACATAAATAGATTATTTAGATTATTTAATATATTATTTTATAATGGATATTTAGAGTATTAAATATATCAAAATACATCATGTTTTATATCAATAATATCTATATGAAAATTTTATTATGGGAATTATCTCAATTTAATTTTTTTTATTATAATTTTTTTTAAAAAAATGGGTTATTGATTTTAATAGAATAAAATTAAAGAAAACTAGAATGTATGTAATATGTTGAAAATAATTTGACTAATTTTTAATAAGAAATTAACAATCCATGAAATTCTAGATTGTAAACAATACCATGGTAGGTGAAAACTATTCATAGAAGTCTAACTAATTTTTGTGAATGAGAATAACAAGTCCTATGATTAAATTTTATTATAAATAAATCACACTCTAGTATAGGACATTTCTATTTTATGAGAATGTTTAGAAAAATAGATTCTATCATATGAATTATAATACCACAAATTACTTTAATATTAGTGAGCATTACTTATTAAAAATAAAAAAACATTATGGGGTCTTTTCAAGTAACATGTTCTTGGAATGGGAGAAGAATCATGAGATGGGGTATATCAGGTAGGGCCAGTTTGTACAAATTTCTAATAAATATTATTAACTAATAAGTACATTGGTATTTGAACCGATGATTATAGTTAATAAAATATATATCTACACATAATAATTGTATACAATGTGTAAATGAATCTAATGTTCCATGAATATTTTTTTATAATATTTACCTTGATCTCAAAAATATGTCACCATGATCCGTTTGGTTTTTATATTAAGAAAAAAATGTTTATTTTTATATTAAATTTTGTATAAATGGGTATCATTATGATCCCATAGTGCATCTCTTACCTACACTACTGCAACGTATGATTCCATGTATACCAAACATATCACTATATACTGAGAGTCTCACTAATAGATAAAATATATTCCCAAAACACATATGAAAATTATCTACTTTGATATATAGTATTTCACAACATTAAAATGATTTTATAACCTTCCTCAGTTAAGACATCAATAGCTAATGGATATTCATTTGAACTGCATGCAACAAATATTCTATAAAAATAAAATATCAAATATCTTGTAAAGAATTGTCTCAGTGACATTTATCTACAAATGATCAATCTATTATCATAATAATCTCATAGTTCCCCAGTTTAAATATCTAGTATCCATAGATGAGAAAAAATATCACATGTTAGAAACTCAATAACACATATTGTTCTTACATAATCACCTTCTATGATAATGATATATCTGTATGAATGACTTGTATCCTAATTACCCTTGTTTTATTATTCTAATTATTAAATCAATTATGAATATTTTTTTATCATAGAAATCGGGTCATTATCTTTATCATATATAATAACCAGAACGTTCTTCTTCTTCAATGTTATATTCAGTTAGCGATTATCATCTCAATATAAATTTTATCGATTTTCAGATAAATTTTATTCTCATGATGTAAAAGAAATATTTTTTATATTATTAATATTGAAAATACATTAGTCAATATTAGTTTCATGATCTTCCAACTAATTTTTCTTTAGTCGTCCACATTTTGGTTTCTTATCAAAAATAAAATATACATTCTTATTAAACATATCATCCCGGATTAAATTAAATAAATTCACTTCTATTAATATATTATCACATTGCCCATTAAAAAATAATTTTCCACTTATGTATACAATAATTATAAAGAATATTCTTCTCAAATGAATTTTAGAAATAAACAAAAATAAATAATTCAACCAACTCTATAAAATATATAACTAAATTATACTACAGGAGTTTCACTCAATAAATTATAGCCATGAATGTATCTAAAATATCATTATAAGATGAAAGAAATACTTCTTTTTGAAAATAAATACACTGATTGATCACAAAAATTATCAAAAATTATCAACCCATAATTATTTATATTAAAATATTTATTTAATAGTTAAATAATCATAGCATTTTATATAAAAAATAATTCATGATAAAATTAATCCACTTCAAATTTATATTATTTAATATATATTTTATTACTTTATATTTATTTTCATTATGTCAATATAATTTTGTCATTCAATTTTCAAGAATAATAATAACATTTCTAACTATTGTTCATATAGGTTAATATTCAACATTGTCTATATTTTTTTAATTAATAATAGATATTATCAATTTTTATAGGCATTCCGTTCCCATAGGTTTTACTAAATATTTTAGCCATATAAATCACCTGTTTTCATTTTTATATGACTCTATATTATGATTCCATTAGGTTTTTTTCACCAACTCGTTTTTATAATACTTAGTTTTTCTGCTGAAATCGTTGTAGTTCCATGACATTATGAACTTTATGTGAGAAAAAATGTCTAACACTAAGAAAATGTAACAAAAAATTATTTGGATAATAAATTAATTACACATCATAGATAAAATCTTATTATCCATAATAAAGGTCTTAAAAAATTAGATAAACACACATAGAATCCAATGAGGTCTTATGAAATCATCAAGACATTTTTATTTCTACAATAAAATATATAGTGTATCAAAATGATTTATAAACATTATTAAATCATATAAAAGATCTTGAAATAAATGATAAGTATTCCAAATATGGTATAATATTTGTGGGACATTTAAATAATATATATCTCTTATCTGAAATTCAATACTAATATAAATTAATATAACAATATTCAAATCATTCTAATTCATCTCGACCATTTTATAGAAACCCAAATAAAATTTAAATTTCTTCAAACATACACAATTATATTTAGAACCATTACAAAGGATTCATATAGTATATGAACTCTTGTATTACAATTGTAATGAAACTCTACATCAAAAATAAATTATTTGTAAATTTTACTTATCCAAACTATCATTATAGAGATAACGTTCAAATTATTTAGCACCCTTAATTATAAAAAATTATATAATGGTTTTATAATATCACATCTGTCATTATACTCATTATATAATACACCTGTTAGTATTAAAAAATTATAATTGTTAATAATATATGGAATAAATTATGGATATTGAAACATTCCTCAATTATGAAATTTCATATATTTCCATGATGTTGTGATAAAAAATCTTGATAATTAAGGTTTCTCATGAGGAAGATTCTCAAAAACCCACATTTCACAACACATGTGTAGCTGATCATAGTAATTTCTATAAAATATTCTTAATTATGCTCATTATTATCTTATTACATCACTGAATATTAGAATACATTTATATTGGTTAAGTGATAGATATTGAAAAAAAATGTCAACTCAATTATTCAATTTTTTGTTCTTCAATATATCCATTTAGAATTTTGTTAACACCCAATTCATTAGAAAATATAATGTTATTTTAAAATCCAAAATTATCAATAAAAAGTAACATATAAGGGAATGATCTTCAATTCTATTCCAGATGTTTTTTTAAACTAACCATTCCCCAACCCCAACATTCTCTAGTTTTTCATTCTCCAACATATTAAAATGATACAATTTAGAAGAAATAAAAAATTATCATTATAAGAGGATGATGGAACAACATTTTATCATTGAAATAATCCATCATATGATCAAATATATTTCATCATTTTCATTTCACGGTTTATAAAAAATAGGTTAATAACCATGATTAAATAATTATGTAGTAAAAAGAAAAAATGTGATAATGAATCAATTTGAAATTTTAGGGCTATAAAAAAATATCATATATTCTTTTACCATACACTCAACTTAAGTAAACACATCAAATAATTCAAATGATGGGTTATTTAATAAACCCTGTTAAAATTAGAAATCATTACCTCAGAAAAACAATTTCATTATAAAGAAAATTAGAATTAGAAAAGTTATTATAATTCCTCAAATTTATAATCCTTCTTGATTTATTGACCTCCATAAAAATATATTCTGGTAGCTTCCTCAAAACCCCACCCCCGTAAAGGATATACTAAAATAATATCCGACGTTGATGCACATTTTCTAAACAAACACCATGAAATTATAAAACTAGTTGAAGTCCAATAAAAATTTAGATGTTTATATTTATCTATTTTGATTGGAAAACCGTTAATATACTCCCCGATGAATGATTAATTCATTTTAATAGCCATACATACATTTATATTTTTCTCTTAATTCTAGTGTCACTATCTATTAACTGTATAATAATTTTATAATAATCATTTATTATAATAATGTTAGCCTCTATTAGTACATTATTTATAGTAATATCATTGATAATTTATTTATGAACCTAAACTCTATTATTGAATCTCAAAAAAATTT
Source organism: Viscum album (assembly GCA_963277665.1). Lineage (NCBI taxonomy): Eukaryota > Viridiplantae > Streptophyta > Magnoliopsida > Santalales > Viscaceae > Viscum > Viscum album. The sequence continues at coordinate 2,071,079,050 of OY728138.1, forward strand.
ACAAGTTTTCATGATTACACGGTAATATATTTTCCTAATTTGATCATGTTTATGAAACATGGATTTATTATATTAAATATCTTTCCTCTCATATGGAATATTATTTTTCAAATTAAAATTAGAAAAATAATAAATTTTTTATTTAAGATTGTGTTTCGTATCTAGTTATAACTAGGCCGGATATATGGTCATTAATTCTTTTATATCATGTTCAATTGTTTTATATTATTGGGACTTATTTTTAATAAACCCATTAGAAGAACATATAGTAATTATGGATTTTATATATCATTATAATGGATCATTTCCTACTAATATAACTCAAATACAATTTTTGGATATATTTAAAAATAGTTCTCAGTACCTAAATGTAAAGACCTGTAAATTCAAAGGATATTGTTTTTTTAAATTTCTTTGAATTTTACAAGAAAGCAGTTTCTAATGGAGCCTGATTCCAAGGCCCGGTGTGCCCGGAATCGATTTCTGAAGTTTGGCTCGGGTACGTTCAGTGAACGGACGAGTGGGTTTTTCTAACTTTTGAACCGGTGATCGGAATCGAATTCTGAGGGCACCGATGGAATCACAGCGCCGATAATTGCTTAGAAACGCCTCTTCCGGAGTTGCGTTTGCTCGAGTGCGGTTTTTAATTTTCGGGCTTAAAGTTAAGAAATAAAATAATTTTGTGACAACTTTATTTTATTTCACTTACGCCACATGGAAGCCACTTGAATCCACTTAAAAGAGGCTTAATCTGAGTTGAATCGGATAGGGTACTATCCAGAAATATCCTACCCTCTTGGTAGGATATTTGTGAGGTGGGGCCCGCACGAGCCCCGCCGTTTCTTTCCACTAAGTAACACGCCCGCGAAAACCCGTCTTTATGATAGTCAACTGACGCGTTTTCTTAAATTCTTAACAGACCATTTAATTGGGCGGTTATTTTTCGTAAATTAAAAGAGCTGTTTCTTTTGTTGAATTAATTCTACGAATTAATGGTTCGTTTCTTATCTTTTGAAATTCAAATGTTTAGTTGTGTAAATAAAATAAGGCTTAAGCTTATTTTATTTTGGGTTGGTCTCCTCTGCCACCTTGAGAGATTTTGAGAAGCTCTCCCCATCTTCTTTAACCTTGACGAAGAACACGAAGAACACTTAAGCTCCGATGAAGAATGCCGCTTCTCTTCTTCGTAGCCAGTGTGTTTCTGAAGATCGACGACGCCGCTTCTTCGATCTTCTTCCCGTGTCAACAAAATGAGACGTTGTTTCCTCCTCGGACTATCTCTGTCAGCTTACGAAGATTCTCCAGCGACGTACCTCTTCGGATGCACCTCGACGTTAACGGAAACGACGTTCGATTTCCGCAATGCCCGACCTCCGCGACCCTAGTCTTCCGCGGCTTGATTGGCCTGCTCCGCACTTGAATCTGAGGTAGGGGATTGTTGATATTTTATTTATTTATTTTCCATTCATGATTCTAGAATGTCGAACTTCGAGGATAAAGGATTAAATGTTATTTTCTAACGAGAGGGGAGTCCGGACCGCACCAAAACGGCTGAACCCCCATCCTATGTTCATAATTGTTTCCTTGCGGATGGAACGGGATGGCGTGGTGCCGTCGCACCATGCGGGAATCGCACGGCAATTATTGCGCGACGCCGTCGCGCCGCGCCGTGGAAAAAAATCCAAGAACGCGAAACCGTCGCGTCGCGTTGAAGAAAGTCAAAGGCGCCGCGGCCGGAGCGGGGCTGCGGCGGAGGGAAGCGATGTCGTCGCATCGCGCCGGACGGCATAGGCCGTGGCCGGTTCCGCGCCGCGGCGAAGCAAGATGACCGGCGGCCGGCACCGGGCCGCCGTTGTCGGCGAAGGAAGGATCGGTCGTCGCCGGTCCTTGCTGGCGAAACCGGCCGGCCAGTGCGGGGCGGCCGGACATTGGAGACCGGGGGAATTAATTTTTCCCGGCCGGGTCTCAAAAGCGGCACAAATTAAGGGGTCGCGGTTCTCAATGGGGGGGGGGTTACCCCCCGCACGCGGCACCCAAACGGCGCCCAGGCCGCGCTGCCGTGCCGGTCCGCGCCGCCACGCCGGACCGGGCCGCCGCGCCGGACCGGGTTTTCCGAGCCGGGGCCGGGTCGTCGGGCCGGGTCGCCGCCCGGGCCGGGTCGACCCGGGTCGGCCCGGGCCCAGACCCCCCAGTTTCGGACAACATTCGGTCAAATGCCCGTATCTTGGGCTACGAGCCTCCAAACGACTCGCCCTCAGCGGCAACGCGATCCTTGGATCGAGACGGTCGTTTCGGTATACTATACTCAAGGTGCACCTTCCTTTTCGGGAGCTACGTGGTTAAAACTCCATAGTTAAGCGTGCTTGGCCTAGAGTAGTGATCAGCATGGGTGACCTCCTGGGAAGTTTCCCTGGGTGGGTGTGAGACAGAAAGGCCAATAAATAACAGACCGGGCGTCTGATTGACGCGCCGTCTGTTTCGTTGAATTCCTCTAAGTGAGACGGATCTTTTGGCTTACTCCGCTCGAGGTTTGGATGTCGACGGAGTGCGGTCGGGTTGGATCGCACCGAAATCCAACCGGGCCCCTGGAACGAAAAAGCCAATAACTCTCAGACCGGGCGTCTGATTGACGCGCCGTCTATTGCGTTGAGTTCATGTTGATGATACAGAACTTTTGCCATCCTTCGTCAAGATTTGGATACAGTTGGATAGTGTCCGGGTTGGATCGCACTGAAATCCAACCGGGCCCCTGGAATAGAAAAGCTGATACCTTTCTGACAGAATGTTCATTTGAGGAACCGTTAGCGGCTTTGGTGATATCGTTGAGAAACGGTCCCTATGAGTATACCCTATGAGTGTTCGGGGTATAGTTGAGTTACGGCTGGATTGGATCGCACACGAAACCAACAGGGCCCCTGGGACGAAAAGGCTAATAACTCACAGACCGAGCATCTGATTGACGCACCGTCTGTTGCGTTGAGATCCCTATGACGAGGTGGTCCTTTGAGATACTTCTTTGTGAGACTTTGTGATACTTGGCGTATCGACCAGTAGCTCGTGGAACGGACCCTCCCGGAGACGAGCGTGCGGAGTACGGAGACTGTGTAGCCGGCTAAGACCTGACGACTGCTTGACCGACTCGACTTGGAGTGAGTCGCCTAGCCCAGTGGACGGAGCGCCCAGTATTTGGCGACAGACCCACGGCGGACGGAGCGCCCGGTAGTTGTCCGCAAACCCGCGATACTCGACAGGAGGAGTACCTCTGTAGGCTATTAGTGGGAGCGCCCGATATTTGGCGACAGACCCTCAGTGGACGGAGCGCCCGGTAGTTGGCCACAGACCTGCGGTACTCGACAGGAGGAGTACTTCAGCAGTCTTAGGTTAGTGAACAATAACTCAGAGTCGTGACAGGACCACTGTACACTCTAGAGACGGAGCTCTTCAGCAGTTACGGTTTCGTTAATGAAAATCCTGGTTTGAGCTGAATCGTTTGACCTTTGTGTTTACCTCATGATTGAGATGGGTCACTTGATAACATAGGTATATGTATGGGCATATACTTGGGTAGTGTTTATCCGTTGATTTCATAATCCTTGTGTTTCCTCATGATTGAGATGGGTTACTTGATAACTTAGGTATATGTATGGGCATATACCTAAGTAGAGGTTATCTATTGAGAACATCTTTGTGGTTATCCTTGTTGGTTTAGTGAGACCTTGAGGGTCTCGGGGTCCCTACTGAGTATCGTTATACTCACCCCTGCACGGGCTATGCCTGCACCTCGTTGTGTTGGTTGCAGACGACGGGTAGTGCTGACGGAGGCCGAGTGTTCGAGGACTGGACGGTACCCAGAGGTAGACTACACGACGAGTCCGTACCCGGAGGTGGACTAAACGATTAGTCAGTACCCAGAGGTGGACTGCACGACGAGACGACACATAGAGGAGGTTGACGGGCAAGAGCGTGGAGGAGGCTATCTGTACCTACCCTTCAGGTAGGATCCGTGGTGGACGACCAGGAGCTCCCCCATCTGTACCTACCCTTCAGGTATGATCCGAGGAGGACGACCCAGGAGCCTCTTTCGTCCTTCCAGCTGTTATCTTTTCTTTTGTACTTGTTCAGTTGTAGTTGTACTTTCTTTTGGGTTTGTATTCTGGCCCATTTACTTTTCAACAATTATGTTGTACTTAGTGTTTACTTTTTTTCTGCTTGCTTACTATGTGGTGCTTGTTTTCTTTTATAAAGTCAATGCCATCCCAGTTATCGGGATTTAAGCCTTTGGTGCTAGTCTCCAGCCCCTAGCCTATGGAAGGCGGGTTTGGGGTAGTCACGACACAGGCCCCGAGGACGGGTCGTGACAAATTGGTATCAGAGGAGTTCGGTTCTACCGCAGAACTTATAACTCTGATGTTTCCTTCTGTGAAGCAATTGTGTTAAGAGTACCGAGTGTGGTTTTCAGTTCAGGGAGTCCAGTGTTGGTGCGGGCGGCCAACGTATCCATACACCAGGACCATGACAACTGGTTTCCGACTTTGTGCACGAAAACACTGATTGCGTGTGTGTTTTCCAGAAGTTTTATTTAAATTTCATCTCAAACCAGGTCAGCTCACCAGGTATAATATTTTGACAGTGTCATGTTGTTTCTTTCAGGATGCCTCCCCGTGGACGACCCGCTAGAGCCCCGAGAGTGGTAAATACTGACAGCCTGCCGACCGACGAGGCCTCAATACAGGGCCCTATCCTAGTTGAGGCACCAGCGGAGGCACCAGCGGTACTACTACCCGTTGGGCCACCGATGCCACTAGCCCTACCAGCAGAGGATGCACGTCACTTGAGTGCACTGCATGAGTTCCTACACCAGAGGCCACCCAGGTTCCAGGGAGGGACGGACCCGCAGGCGGCTGATGATTGGCTGGAGGCTGTGGTGAGAGTCTTCAGGCTAGTGGGGACGCCGATAGATTTCATGGTGATCCTAGCTGCCAGCCTTCTTTAGGCAGCAGCAGGCAGATGGTGGAGCCTGATGCTTCAGATGCATGACGAGGCGAAACATCTATGGGCAGACTTCGAGAGCCTGTTCCGGGCAGAGTTCGTACCAGCCACCCTTCGACCGGTGCGTATACAGGAGCTACTTCAACTACGGCAGGGCAGCATGTCAGTGGCGCAGTACTCAGCGAGATTCACAGACCTCTCGCGCTACTTCACAGATATAGTACGGGACCCATTCATCCGGGCCCGAACCTTTGAGCAGGGTATCAGGCGAGAGATTAGAGCTTCTGTTGTTTCTCACAGCTTTCCGACGCAGATAGGGGTGTTGGAGAGAGCCCTCTTAGTGGAGAGTTTCCTTGCTGAGCAGTCTCCAGCAGGAGGACCCACCACTAGCCGGCTTGCGGCAGAGTCTTCTGCAGCAGGTAGTAGACAGATGACACAGAGGTCCAAGAGGACCAGACCTACCGGTGGCCGACTGCACGACTCAGGTTCAGTTGTGCGGGGAAACCGGGGTGGAGTCAGAGCCAGACGTGCCGAGAGTGGACAGTGTTACTCCTGCGGTGGAATTGGTCACATGGCACGTGACTGTCTGACCCGCCATGCAGATGTCCAGCAGTTAAATGAGGAACCTATGAGGAAAAAGTAGAGGTTAGATCAGGGCGGACCGCAAGGAGAAGGTGGCCATGGAAGAGGAGCTGGCCGTGCAGCTGGAGGTGGACGACGCTTCGGGATGTTGCCACCACCACCAGGAGGCCCACCCCGACCGCTGGGGACAAGAGGACAGGGGAAAGCTCAGCATCAGGCAGCCGAGGCCTATGGTCATGGAGCTCCGAGAGCTGGTGGATAGGAGAGGAAGTAGTGGATACTTCCTTTGTACTTCTAGTTCCATGATGCTTTTGTGTTAGTGTCTTTGTACTATGAGATGCAATAATAAAAAAACTTATCTTTGTTTGCTTTCCATTCCTTTTTGTTTGGTTGATACTGAGTGGTCCCGGTTAAACTATTGACTTGACCCTCACTTTTGAGATTCCTACTGGAGGAGACCCAGTGACCTCACACTGATGCCGACAATGTGACTCGACCCTTGGAGGCGAGAGTGACAGTTGGATCTCTTAGTAGTTGCGTCGAGGCCTTACGACGTCATCCGTTGAATGAATGCATCATTTATGTTAGGATTGACTGTATTAGGCAACGAATGTGGTTCATCCATGGGATGGGAACAGATTTCTCTTATCGGTAAAGAAGAAATCATAGCAGCTCTTGTGAGACTAAAGGAGGTGCAGTTCATCTAGGAGCGGATGAAGACTGCACAGTGCAGTAAGAAACAAGGAACCGGTGCCAGTCTTAGAGACTCAGGCATGTTAAATGTTTCAAGAAGTGGTAGCTTTAAATAGAGATGAGTATGCGAAGCGGAAGACGTGGAGGCAGATCTAGGAGAGAAGCATGAGGTGGTGTACATATTATCATGCTACAACCACCCGCCTTAGTTATTCCCGCCAGGCTCAGAGAGCCGGAGGGCGGAGGAAGAGTGCGGCTACATGCGGTCAAGGAGTGTGACCCAATGGCTCTAGAAATGATTCAAGGGACAGTCTGTGTCCACTACTAGCTGCTGTAGTAACATACGTCGATATGAATCATTCCTCACTTTCAAAAATCTTGTTCCAGACCTAGAGTTTCCGGTAAGCCGTGGACTTGACCCTCACGTCTGGAGATACCATGGGAGGAGACTCGATAATCACACATACGCCGACGGTGTGGTTAGACCCTCGAGGCAAGAGTTCTGGTTGGAATCTCTTGGTGGCAGCGATGAGGCCTTACAACGTTAGTTTGACTATGGAATGGGTAATAACTGTTCATACTCAAATTGACAGTTTTAGGCAAACGTCAGGATGGGTTTTCTTTGGTCGGAAAAAAAAGGAAACCCCGGGTAGTCCAAGGTAAATCTTGCACAGGAGGGTGTCACCGATCACTCTTGAGTCGGTCAACCTTACCCTCATTGCAGCAGTCGTTTTGAGTTTCAGTTCTAAAAGAAATGGAGACCTCTGGAGTTTGAGGATGACAACCACGTCTTCTTACGGGTCTCACCTCGACAAGGTTTACGGAGATGTGGCCAGGGAGGCAAGTTATCTCCGAGGTTCAACGGACCTTTCTAGGTCCTCAGCTGGGTAGGCGAGGTGGTTTGCCTCTTGGCCCATCCACTTCAGTTTCACTAGGTGCACGACGTTTTCCACGTATCCCAACTGAGGAGATACGTGCTCGACCCCTTCGCATATCATCGACCATGAGGAGCTGGACGGTGGCGATTAGTGTCTTCTATAGAGGTTCCTGTGGGGATCGAGGATCGACAGGAGCGGATCCTAGGAGGACAGTCGATTCCTCTTGTGCACTTTCTTTGGCAGCACGGGAACCTCCAGGTGAGCACATGGGAGCGGAAGGCTCAGATGTGTGCTCAGTACCGCTTTGTTTCCCTAAGTTTGTGGTGAAGTTTTACGGGGACGTAAAGCCCTGTGGTGGGAGTAATGTAAAGACCCATAAATTCCAAGGAATGTTTTTTTAAATTTTCATTGGAATTTTACAAGAACGCAGTTTCTGACGACACCTGATTCCGAGGCCCGGTGTGCCCGGAATCAATTTCCAAAGTTTGGCTCAGGTACGTTCAGTGAACGGACGAGCGGGTTTTTCTAACTTTTGAACCGGTGCTCGGAATCGAATTCTGAGGACACCGATGTAATCGCAGCGCCGGTAATTTCTTAGAAATGCCTCATCCGAAGTTGCGTTTGCTCGGGTGTGGTTTTTAATTTTCGGGGTTAAAGTTAAGAAATAAAATAATTTTGTGACAACTTTACTTTATTTCACTTAAGCCACTTAGAAGCCACTTGAAGCCACTTAAAAGCAGCTTCGTCTGAGTTGAATCGGATATGGTACTATCCAGAAATATCCTACCCTCTTGGTAGGATATTTGTGAGGTGGGGCCCGCACGAGCCCCGCCGTTTTTTTCCGCTAAGTAACGCACCCGCGAAAACCCATCTTTATGAAAGTCAACTGACGCGTTTTCTTAAATTCTTAACAGACCATTTAATTGGGCGGTTTTTTATCGTAAATTAAATGAGCTGTTTCTTTCATTGAATTAATTCTACAAATTAATGGTTCGTTTCTTATCTTTTGAAATTCAAATGTTTAGTTGTGTAAATAAAATAAGGCTTAAGCTTATTTTATTTTGGGTTGGTCTCCTTTTCCACCTTGAGAGATTTTGAGAAGCTCTCTCCATCTTCTTCAACCTTGATGAAGAACACGAAGAACACTTAAGCTCCGACGAAGAATGCCGCTTCTCTTCTTCGTAGCCAGTGTGTTTCTGAAGATCGACGACGCCGCTTCTTCGATCTTCTTCCAGTGTCAACGAAAGGAGACGACGTTTCCTCATCGGACTATCTCTGTCAGCTTACGAAGCTTCTCCAGTGACGTACCTCTTCGGACGCACCTCAACGTCAATGGAAACGACGTTCGATTTCCGCGACGCCCGACCTCCGCAACGCTAGTCTTCCGCGGCTTGATTGGCGTGCTCCGCACTTGAATCCGAGGTAAGGGATTGTTGATATTTTATTTATTTATTTTCCATTCTTGATTCTAAAATGTCGAACTTTGAGGATAATGGATTAAATTTTATTGTCTAACGAGAGGGGGGGGGGGGCGGACCGCACCAACACGGCCGAACCCCCCTCCTATGTTCATAATTGTTTCTTTGCGGATGGAACTGGATGGCGTGGTGTCGTCGCACCATGCGGGAATCACACGGAAATTATTGCGCGGCGTCGTCGCGCCGCGCCATGGAAAGAAATCCAAGAACGTGACGCCGTCGCGTCGCGTCGAAGAAAGACAAAGGCGCCGCGGCCGGAGCGGGGCCGCGGCGGAGGGAAGCAAGATGACCGGCGGCCGGCACCGGGCCGCCGGTATTGGCGAAGGAAGGACTGGTCATCGCCGGTCCTTGCTTGCGAAACAGGCCGGCCAGTGGAGACCGGGGGAATTAATTTCCCCCGGCCGGGTCTCAAAAGCGTCCCCAATTAAGGGGCCGCGGTTCTCAAAGGGGGGGGGGGGGGGGGTGGGGCTTTGCCCCCCGCGCGCGGCACCCGAACGGCGCCCAGGCCGCGCCGCCGTGCCGGTCCGCGCCGCCGCGCCACCGGCTGGGCAGGGTTTTCCGAGACGGGCCGGGTCGTCGGTCCGGGTCGCCGCCCGGGGCGGGTCGACCTGGTTCGGCCGACCCAGGGGGGGTCGGGCCGGGTCGGCCTGGGCCCAGACCCCCAGTTTCGGACCACTTTCAGTCAAATGCTCGTATCTTGGGCTACGAGCCTCCAAACGACTCGTCGTCAACGGCAACGCGATCTATGGATCAAGACGGTCGTTTCGATATACTATACTCAAGGTGCACCTTCTTTTTTCGGGAGCCTACGTGGTTAAAACTCCATAGTTAAGCGTGGTTGGCCTAGAGTAGTGATCAGGATGGGTGACCTCCTGGGAAGTTTCCCAGGGTTGGTGTGAGACGGAGAGGCCAATAAATAACAGACCGAGTTTCCGATTGACGCGCCGTCTATTTCGTTGAATTCCTCTAAGTGAGATGGATCTTTTGGCTTACTCTGCTCGAGGTATGGATGCCAACGGAGTGCGGTCGGGTTGGATCGCACCGAAATCCAACCGGGCCCCTGGAACGAAAAAGGCAATAACTCTCAGACCGGGCGTCTGATTGACGCGTCGTCTGTTGCGTTGAGTTCCTGTTGATGATACGGAACTTTTGGCATCCTTCTCCGAGATTTGGATGCAGCTGGATAGTGGCCGGGTTGGATCGCACCGAAATACAACCGGGCCCCTGGAACAGAAAATATGATACCTTTCTGACAGAACGTTCGTTTGATGAACCGTCAGCGGCGTTGGTGATATCGTTGAGAAACGGTCCCTATGAGTGTACCCTATGAGTGTTCAGGGTATAGTTGAGTTACGGTCGGATTGGTTCGCACACGAAACCAATCGGGCCCCTGGGACGAAAAGGCTAATAACTCACAGACCGGGCGTCCGATTGACGCGCCGTCTGTTGCGTTGAAACCCCTATGACGAGGTGGTCCTTTGAGATTCTTATTTGAGGGACTTTGGGATACTTGGAGTATCGACCAATAGCTCGTGGACCAGACCCTCCTGGAGACGAGCATGCGGAGTATGGAGACCGTTTAGCCGGTTGAGACCTAACGACTACTTGACCGACTCGACTTGGAGTGAGTCGACTAGCCTAGTGGACGGAGCGCCCGGTATTTGGCGACAGACCCATGGTGGAAGGAGCGCCCGGTAGTTCGCCGCAAACCTGTGGTACTCGACAGGAGAAGTACCTCTGTAGGCTATTAGTGGGAGCGCCCGGTATTTGGCGACAGACCCTCAGCGGACGGAGCGCCCGGTAGTTGGCCGCAGACCCACGTTACTTGACAGGAGGAGTGCTTAAGCAGTCTTAGGTTAGTGATAAGTACCTCGGAGTCGTGACAGGACCACTGTACACTCCAGAGACGGAGGTCTTCAGCAGTTACGGTTTCGTTAATGAAAATACTAGTTTGAGCTGAATCTTTTGACCTATGTGTTTACCTCATGATTGAGATGGGTCACTTGATAACTTAGGTATATGTATGGGTATATACCTGGGTAGTGGTTATCCGTTGATTTCACAATCCTTGTGTTTCCTCATGATTGAGATTGGTTACTTGATAACTTAGGTATATGTATTGACATATACCTAAGTAGAGGTTATCTGTTGAGATCTTCTTTGTGGTTATCCTTGTTTGTTTTGTGAGACCTTGAGGGTCTCGGGGTCCCTACTGAGTATCGTTATACTCACCCTGCACGGGCTATGCCCGCACCTCGTTGTGTTGGTTGCAGACGACGGGCAGTGCTGACGGAGGCCGAGTGTTCGAGGACTGGACGGTACCCAGAGGAAGACTACACGACGAGTCAGTACCCGGAGGTGGACTACACGATGAGTCAGTACACAGAGTTGGACTGCACGACGAGACGACACACAGAGGAGGTTGACGGGAGAGAGCGTGGAGGAGGCTATCTGTACCTACACTTCAGGTAGGATCCGTGGTGGACGACCAGGAGCTGCGCCATCTGTTCCTACCCTTCATGTAGGATCCAAGGAGGACGACCCAAGAGCCACTTCCGTCCTTCCAGCTGTTATCTTTTCTTTTGTACCTGTTCAGTTGTAGTTGTACTTTCTTTTGGGTTTGTATTCTGGCCCACTTACTTTTCAACACTTCTCTTGTACTTCGTGTTTACTTTTATTTCCACTTTATTACTCTTTGGTGCATGTTTTCTTTTATAAAGGAAATGCCTTCCCAGTTATCAGGATTTAAGCCATTGGTGCTAGTCGCCAGCACCAGGCCTATGGAAGGCGGGCTTGGGGTAGTCACGACACGGTCCCCGAGGACGGGTCGTGACACTAAAAATAATTTCTGAAGAATTTGAGTTGTCCATATTATAAAACATCTCCAGAAATATGAAATCATTATCCTAGATTCCTTTAATTTAACCAGTATTACTATCCTAGCTTTGGATTTAGTACCTTCTTTATTCTGGATTTCATACATTGACAGTATACATCAAGACATTTTTACATTGATCAGTGAGGTAATTAATCCTTACACAATATAAACATCTTTTCTATTTTAATAATTCAAAAATTTAAATTTTTTTCTAGGGTTTAGTTGCCTCTAACATATTCCTTAAAAATAATTTATTCATTTTCATATATATCGTTGTAATTTTATCATATTTTTTCAATAAATTTTTCCAATATTTTGGATTTCTCTTCTCATTGAAATTTGTTCTCTTCTATGACAGGTTATACTAGCACCCTCACCAATATGACAACTTTTATTTAGATATCATAGAAACACTCATGCTTAATGAAATCTATTATTGTACAACAAAATTCATTTATGAAATATTTTTCTGTATGATATGTTTCAATTGTACTTCTTGTAGTATACCACATTATTTTGACCTCCAAATATTTCAATTGATTTAAAATTTTAACATAATTTAGTGTCTATATGTAAAAACAACTAACTAAAAACCCATAATATTCGTTCTCTTTTCATTATTCTAAATCATATATATTATATTCATAAGAATTTATAATTTTAAAATTATAAACAAACATCTTATAATTCATAATCAACAATTGAATTATTTTTCTTGTTGATTTTTATGTAAATATTCATGGTTATTAGTTCCAAGGTTAGGGTGCTTAATTTTTTCAATAGCTCTTGAAATTAATTTAGAATAGTTTCATCATCATCCCCTCGTGATGATTTGTCATCGTATTATACATATATGAATAAATATATATATATATATATATATGTGACAATATCATTACATTACTTAATAATGTATTCCATAAACTCATTATAGTGATCTACAAGAGGATTAATAATATCATTATCATTAAAGATAGAACATGAATCATAAGAAGAATAATTTTTATAATATTTAAAAATATTGTAACACTATATGAACTTCTAATATTGGTTTATATTCTTTTTCCTGTGTATCATTTCATAGCTTCAATAGCTATAATCTCATTATTATTCTTGAATTTTTTGCAATTACTCCCTATAATCCTTGATAAGGATATAAATTTAATTTTCTATAAAAACACAAAAAATTAAAAATATTTAAATTTTTTTATATATTTTATGTAAAATAAAACATTAAATAATAAATCATACACCACCAAATGATATAATATTCGATACTACCAGTTGTGGTGTCTTCTGGTCGAATAATCACCATAGAGAGGGGTGAATCCAGTGTGACTAGTTATTACCAAATTTTAATTAACCTTATTAACTCCTGCACCATCTTTTACATGATCATCTACCACCGGTTAATAATAATATAACTATAAATGATTCATCAAATAATATAAAGTAAAAAAATTGAATTAAAGGATTTAAAAATAGATTTTTACAATGGTTGGCCCCATAAAGGCAAATTTGAACATGGTTTTGTTTCTATTATTATCACATGGCATAGATTTTACCCAATAAAATGAAGGTTGTCATAATGGGTATCATCACGATCACAAAGTGCGTCTCATACTCATACAGTATATTGTTATTATTCCCTTCATATCTTACATCTTAATGGATACATTCAATCTAGCTTCAAATTATAAAACCTCTAAAAAAATGTTAAAAAATATAATCAGTGATCTCTATAATCACACCCGTGATTTATTATTAATGTAATTTCCATTTATTTTCAACGTAAAATATTCCAATTGGGATTCCTTTTATTTTTTTTGTAGAAAATTATAAAATTTGAGTAAATATTATGTATCACATGGTTAGAACATGATTAGGGGAAACCAGGAAAACCTACACAGGAAACCATGAGGTTGGTGGAATATATTAGGATGTAGAAACCACACATTTGGCACATGGTATTTCAGGCAGTGTGGCATGATCATGTAGTCAATTCCTCTTTCATAGTAAAGGGAGAACAATTATGGCATGGATTGGAAAAAATACTAGAGAACTTTGTGACATGTCCAAATCATTGAAAAACTATTTTTTTTGTTTTTTATCTAACTGATTTTTATCCCTAAACAACAAAATCCTCCACTGTAAAATTTTATCACCCTTGGAACCTCCTTTTATCCCTCTTCTTCCATTCTATCTCCATGTTGTTAGTGGATTTAGTGTTATTTTTCCTTAATTGTTCTGTGAAGATCACTAATATCTTGGCATCTTCCTAAATTATAGGTGTTTCAAATTTTTAAATGTCGTTTAATATCTCCGCAGGATGGGTGACATATTCTATGTTGAATCCTTATCTTTATGATTTGATCTTGGGGTTTATGTTTTGATAATATTTCTATATGGTTAATTTGGTGAAAAATTGTCGGTTTCTGCCTAATTATGATGGTTTCATCATATTAGGTAGGATCTACTATGATTAAACATTATTTGGTGATTTTAAAGTGCTTAATTTTTATATTAGTTTTGTTTTATGGATTTTACGAGTGGATAGAAAAGGGGTTTTTTATAAATTCATCACCATTTGGTATTATAAAATTCTTTTTTTCGATGTAAATGTGATATTCTTCAGGTTTCATTCATATGATCCCCTTGTTTTGATTCATGGAGGTATTTTATAAAACATTTAGACGATGAAAAACCTATTTTGAAATCGATTTGGTATGAATTTCATTTCAAAAATTGGTTTTGGATGTTAAAATGGTATATAATCATTTGTGTTATGGAATTTTTAATAAATTGATGTAGAAGTAATGTTGTATGTGATATGTGGAATGAAAATTTAACATGAATGGGATCCTGGGTATCTAGGTGGGGAAACAAAGACTAGAATTCTATATTAATCATAATTGAATTGTCCTGGATTCATCTAGAATGAATGATAATATAATAATAACTAAATGATATTGATGATTGGAGACCACTAGGCCAATGGGGTCTCATATCATTGTGGATCATGCATGATAATACTGTAGGATGTGGTTGTTTTATAACATTTCACTTAAATACAATGTACATAGTGTCTATTGATCTATTTCTTATATGGTTTTACTGTGATGTTGTTCCATTTTGAGATATTTTACTTATAATTGGCATACGGTGCACTTGGTTATTTGTTTCAATAAATAAATCAGGGTTTCCTTAAAATTGATTCCAAAACAATTCTAATTTTTCATTTATAAAAAGTGATTGCGAGTTGTCTGGTAATGATTCTTGCATGGTGTATCTTTGTTTGGGGGCATCTAACAAGCCTTTTTCTCAATCCCAACTTTATCATTTGAGTGTATGTAGACTTTTTTATGTTTGACATCAAAAAATTAAATATGTTTAGAGACGGTAGATCAGGATGGTTGTGGATTCCCCTTGAAGTTATTGTTGTGTTGTCTTGATGATGATTCTCATCTTTTTGCATGGTGATTTTTTGGCTACTATCTTATTCTATTTTTATATTACCTATTGGGGTTTTATGGAAATTTTTTAAACATGAATATTGAAATAGTTATGCCATATTTGGTTGTGAATTTTTTTTGTTTTGGTTTACTAAATATGGTCAATTGTTTATTATTTTTTCCATGTTTGAAAGAATTCCCATGTTTCATAGTTTATACACATTAACATCCTTCCACTTTTGGGAGTTGGTAAATTTATTTGGGTAATTCCATATGCGAGGTCAGGTTTCGGGTTAAATGGGTCTCCATCTTTGATTGTTTAAAAATGTGTTTAGAGTAGTTTCCTCTCATTTTGGGTATTTTAATTTTCGGTTTAGTCTGGATATAATGGATCTGGTATAGTTTGGGCTTTATGTTTTGTTCATTATTAGGGTTCTTGTCCAACACACCTCGTGACATATCTTATGTCGCTATTGGATGTTGATATCTTATTTGACTTCTTCCCTAGGTAAGACGTACAAGAGGAAGACTTTATATAGACACTCGGTATATGTGAAATGGTTTTTTATTTTTTTATTGTTTTAATGTTGATTATTTTTTATATATGTAATTTTTATATCTATATGTATTTCTTAAAATTTTAGGAATGGTTGTGTTGTATATTATTGTGATGATTATTGCTTCTTATAGAAAAATGAATCCCTGTAGAATTCAAGTGAAATCGTGGGAGGAGGACAAATATTTCTCCCTCTCCAATTGATCTGAGAGTAGTGTATGTTGTCCTTTGGGATTTAAAACATTTGGGACAAGGGTTGGGATCTGGTACTAATTAGGTTGGAGAAGCCCAATTGGGTCCTAGAATTGACATGGCTCAAGAGTTCCCCATGAACAAGGCTCCTGCATTCCAAGGTAGTAGAAAACATCAACAACAATAAAAATTGTTGGAGAAGATATGACATATGTTTTAATTCATGGATACTACAAAGGTAGTTCGGGTGAAATGTGCTTCAACATTTATATAATATCATCTTCTGTGGTGGTGGGACTCAGTTGTGTAAATAGGAAAGCACTAGATGATGAATTTGAAAGACATCAATTGAATTTTCAATGATCAGTACTTTTCGGAGGTCTTGGAGTATACTTGACACTTGGAATTTTAGGATTTTATTCATGGGCAGCAGTATATGATGGTGTATGACAACCTATTTTTTGACATTGTTTGGTATGCACCCAATGTGGTTTCCAGTGAGCATATTAAGGGTCATATGTTGGAGAGGGGTTTCCTCTATTGATCTAGTAAGATGTATTTTTTTAAAATAAAAATACTTGTTCCAAATTGGTTGATAATTATTATATAGTGAATATTTACTTCATGCCGGGAATGGTTCTTTTTGGGGCATTTCATCAAATGGACATGGATATTCATCAGGTAATAGGAAGAAGTGTGACAAGTCGAGGAAGTAGGGAGGTGGTAGTTCGGGCCATTCATTATATCAGGCTACATATAAGACTTCCAATGTATTGTATGGTGTGTTCCACTATTGTGGGATGGTAGGGAATATATGAACCATGTGAATATATCCTCGTATACCTTATCAGTAATTTGGGGTGATCGAAAACTGGTTTTTTCAGTGTTTTCTATCCTCATCTGAGTGGTTCTGGATCCGTGGCTTCATAGCGAACAACTGCCCTGTTAAAACCATCCATGATAGTGGGATATTGATTTGGTGGTTGACGTGGATTAGATATATCATCATTTCAGTAGATGTATTTCTAAGACGATCTTCACGAAATTATTCATTTTCAGGCTCATGATGGGAGTAGACAACTTCATGTGGTGGATTGACTACCAACAGAATTAGATACATGGCCTCTGAAATTATGAGGTACTATTTTTTATTGTATAATCTAAAACTTCTATTTTTTTCAATACATGTGCTTATGTTGTTTTATATCTTTCAATATTTTGATTTGTTTGGTTTTACCAATTGATCTAACATATTATGGTATAGAGTTGGTAAGTCCTCTTGGTAAAAATAGATAATGGTTTTAGGTGTCCATCTTGTGCACACACCATGTTAGTGGTTGAGCTACCATAGGATTGTTACAACCCAAGGTATTATTAATGGAATTCCCCTATAATATATATGTATTATAGTATAATTATGTGCTATTACTTATATAACACAATATAGACCATATAAATAACTAATGAGTGAAATTAAAGATATATATTTATGTTATGCAACAAAGACCCATGAAATAGTAAATTGACCATTGAAATAGTAATTTGGCCCTTATAAATAATAAATATGTCAGTTTAATAGTATTCTCACCAATGAAAGTATAAAAATACTTATCCATATTATAGGTGACAATATGCTATCATTATATCATAGTATAATTAAGTTAATATTTTATAAATTGTGGATTAATTGATAGTATTTTTGTAAGTCATATATATTTTATTAAATTATTTTGATTAATTAAATAAATGAAAAGAAATTTTATTTTATTGAAATTTAATAATAAGATAATATTTTTATGACTTATGAATATATGATATTTTTAAGTGGCCATAGTTATTTTCTCAAAGGGTTATAAAATCAGTTTCAATTTTAAAATATTTATTTTTCAAGTAAATTGTGATCTTAATTAAAATTTATATTTCCTATATTTTGAGAATAATTTTCATAATAAGTAGTTAATTTTTAAATACTACACATTGTAAAATTGTTGCAGTAACATTAAGTTATTTTTCTATAATACATGAAATTTTTGGCGAATAGTAAATATAATAATTTATGATAAATGCTAAAAGAATGAATTTTTGTACCATGCTTGAGTCAAGGATGATGTAAATGACCATTGGTTGGAACTCATATTCCACCTTTAATTTTTGGGTCCACAATAATCAACACTATTCATAGTAATGAGCATATATTTTAATCTAAATATTAAAATAAAGGGAAACCCTTCATCTCCTCGACTAGAAACATCACCTCACTTTGCCTCATTTCCTCACACATCTCAAGTGTTGTTCATAGTAAAAATTCAGAAAAAATATGTTCATAATCACCTCTTCCACGTACAAAAGTCCTTTTTATCTTCCAAATACCATATCCTCTCAACTAATTATGTTTTCTAGGAAGATATATTAAAGAGGTAAATTCATCTTTTCATTTCATTTATTTTCATTGAAGTTATTTAATTTCTTTTTCATTGTTTCCCATCATTAATTAAACATTTATTGTTACACCAGTACCTTAAATTATCTATAATTTTTCTATGATAATAGAATAATTAATTATCATATCTCTTTACCCAGCCATTTATATTATAATTGAAAACACTATCCAATATGTGTTAATTTATCACATTCAAGGATGACGAGTTTTAAATTTCTATTACCATAATCAATTCTTGTCATGAAAACATTTTTATGTTTGAAACAAACAATAATACATATATTATTTAAAATTTAATTTTATTGAATCTTTGGTATACATGATTTTGATTTATAAAGAAATATGTGTTCGTTGTGATAAATAAACCACCAATTAACCAAATTGGTTATCATTAATTATTCACATTAAATAAATATATCTAAATTAATTTCATAACAATGTATTCTTTGGGATGTTCAACAATAACATATAAATAAAACTCTATGAAACCATTCTCATCTTACATTTATATACTTACACGAATATAAGTTAACAAATCATGAAAACCAAAGAAAAAAAACTCCCAAATGATGAAATTGAACCTCTTATGCCATCAAAAAGCTCATGAATGAAATTAATAAGTTTATAAAAAATAAATTTTATAAATAAGAGGTTATTTAGTTATTAATTGATGAATTTAATTTTGTTATACATTACATTATGATAATTTGAATGAAACCTTTGGACTTAAGGTAAGCGATTCTACCAGAAGCTCCATTATACATTCACGTTGATCTATATTACTTTTTAACCAAATGAATATATAAATTATTTTCCTGTAAATATTCTAATTTATGTTTATATGTTTCAAACTCATGTATCATAATCCATTAATCATTCTATTTTAGTGATACACATAATTTTTATTGTTTCCCTTCACAACTCTTCTTGTTAAACAAGCATGTTTTAAGGGAACTTCCTAAATTTTTACCCAATTTTTAATGCACTCTATCATTACATTAAAGACACAATTTATTGTATAAAATCAGTATTTTTATTATTAAAGCATTCTGTGTTCAATTATTATTTTAAATAAATGCTTATTCCCCTTTTTAATTTTAATATTATTTTTTATTTTTTTTAAAACCACACTAAGATTTGTTAATGAAGAAATATATTAAATATTACTCATAAATTTTTTCACTTCTATTTGACATCACATAACATGATATATGCATATTTTTTACTTCTTAATTAAAATTTATGTTTTAATTAATTTCAATCATGGACACTTGTATGATTGGCCAAATTTTAATGCTTTGTGACATGATTATGATACCCATTTCATTCCATGGACACCCTTATGATTATGATTGATTGATTATGTGTGATTAAATATGTGGAAATTAAATTCTTGAACATGTTAATATGGGTTTGCCTAAATATCAGTCTAATACATTGGGTATTGTTGATTCTCATGAGACGTTATGTATAATGGCCTTTGTAGTTAGCCTTGACTTGTGCTACCATGGGCGACGGTCGGTGTGGTTAAACATGATGTTTACATCCCTTTCTGAAACAATCCATGAAATTTACTAAATTCGTGTTTTATATTTTGTCTACATTAAATTGATTCAAAGTTTATATAACTCATTCTTTATATATTACATTTAAACATGTTCTATGCCTTTCAATTTCATTATGCCATGCCTTTTTACCATTCTGCTAAAGCTTTATTCATATGATTATTCCCTAACTGGTCTTTGTTTCTCATCCCAATGTTCATGTTATCCATAAGTTATCATATTAAGATGTATGATAAAAATGGAATCTATGATCTATTTTCAATGATCAAATATATAGTTTTTTATTTAGTCCCATGTTTTCAGTTTTATGTACATAGTTTTCAAAGACAATAAACATCACGAACTTTGACTTGTAATATGAGGTTTGATTATGAAAAAAAATAGTTAATGATATTTTGATATGGCTGGGGTTACTATAGTTGGTATCATAGGCTGGTATTGTTATTTTTTAGAGTAGGAATATATCAGTTTATAATGAACCATAGGTATGGAACTAAGTATAAAAAAAATATCCCAATATTTTTGTAAGTATAGAGTAAGTGGATTATCATGAAAATATATCCCTATAAAGACATGAACA
Organism: Viscum album; assembly: GCA_963277665.1. Taxonomy (NCBI): domain Eukaryota; kingdom Viridiplantae; phylum Streptophyta; class Magnoliopsida; order Santalales; family Viscaceae; genus Viscum; species Viscum album. Next base: position 2,071,099,333 of record OY728138.1, read on the forward strand.
ACTAGATTTGTCTCTATAAAAGATTTATCTAGGGGTAAAACATGAAAACATTTTGTTGACTTAGACACAAATGGGAAATGGTGCACAACAACGGGCCTTTCTACAGTATGGGTTTGACACTCCCGGGGGACACGATTTTGTAAATTCACAATCATAGTATGAAACATTATTAGCAGAAAATAGCCCGTAAGAATATATGTTATGAAATAGATCATGGATAATGTAGATTTAATCATAGGTCATTATATGTTAGGATATAATTTTCCATATATATTTTATTCATTTATGATTAAATATCTCTTTCCATGAATATTATCAAAGTATATAAGCCCAAATAATAGTATGTTTCATTGCTTAGTTATTGGTGGGAAATATAAGGACTCATTCCAACAATCAATGTGACTGGAAATGTGTTGATTTCCATAATTAAATATTTGATATGATTGGATCAGGTGGTGAAAACATTATGAAAATACCTCATTAGCTTTCTCATTATATGAATAATAACTTGAATCATGTAGAACTCCATCCTCCTCTAATAAAAGAGAATGTTTACATCGAATCCTTCATACGGAATATGACTTCAATGATTAGTATATCTTCTAAAACCCTCCTTTCATTAAAATGGATTAACTCCTTTGATAATTTATTCACTTTCTTATAGTGATCTGAAAAATAGAAATTCATACTGGAAGGCTACATATAAGAAGAGGAATTTGATCATCGGTGGATACAAATCCTGAAATTGATGTCCCATGAGTAAAACGATTCCATGGATTGGGAGGTATTTTAGAAAAAAATCAACAAATCATTTCCCCAAAACCATGTCTCATTATGAAGAGAGTTCCTTAGATTTAAGTAGAAGGAATATGAGTCCATTGGGGTGTATGAATAAAATTCCCAAGGTATTCATGATACGCCTCTAGATTCGTCATGAACTCTAAAAGAAAGGTGGATACTGTCTTTAGGAGGCCGAATCTGATTATATGAAAAAATAATCTAATTCGATATAGTGATTATTCTATGGAGAATGTCTATTGTTCCCTCAATGTTGAAATTGAGATCAGATGCTCTCAATGGTCTCATGGGACCAATGAAAAAAATTCAATGATGGAGTTTAAAATGGTATTTTGGAAAATAAATTCCATATAGGAAAGAATATCGAACATCCCACATGTCAAAATTATGGATAGAAGCATCATGGGAATGTTTTAAATGGGATCAAAAAATACATAAAATTTGGAATAATGGGATAGCATAGTAAGAAATGCGATTGGGATATAAATAATGCAAGTAATTTAGAATGGTAAAGTAAGGTTCAGATTAACACTCATCATGTAGTGCAGTGTAACAACTTCAGGAATTTAGGAATTATGAGAAAAAATTCCTTAAGTCAAGTGTTTACTAATGAAATCAACAATAACCTTCAAGATAACAAGTAAGGGAATATACTATCACTACTGGAAAGGTGGATCTACAAAATGATGTGGTGACAGGTAGTCTAGTTATTCTTTCATGAATATAGAACATTCTATTCGATTACGGAAGTATGAATTTTTTCGTATCATGTAAATTTAGAATAAAAATTAAAACAACACATCATTATATGGAGGTTGATTTATCTGTGAGAATATCAAATGGAAAAATTATTGCATAAAAAATTATAAATCCTCCCCTTTAAATTTTATTTGGACTGAACCTCCAAACAACTCGTGTCATACATCCTCTGTTAAAGTTTGATGCTATTTTGAGAATATATTAGCTATATTTATTCAAAGACAACATTAACTATTTAGAAATGAATTTCACACTTCACTTCCCAAATAATCCATCAATACAATACAATTCTAAGGAGGAATATGAATCTCTTTAGAATCATTGTGTCATGTGTGAACAATGTTTCCATTTGAAAGTGAAATCCATGTTCAAATAAATGAGGAGAAAGAGATTAAACTACTTATAGATATTCCCACCATGATGGATTACACTAATGTTTTCCCTACAGAGTTTACTATTCTACCTATTGATCGAGATGTTTATTTCACAAATTTAACATTTTCTTGGATCCCTAGCTTTATCAGATATTCCTTCTAGAACGGATGATGTTGATAGAGAAGAGCGAATGTAGTAGTTACCAGAGAACCTAAATATGTGTTTTATATGCCCGAGCTCTTCACCATGGGGTGTACTAGTCCTCTTCGCCATGATGAATAACTGATCAATGCACCACTATATTTATTTTCTTAAGCTCAATAAAATCATGATAAAAATATTTATCCCCTACCATGGATCCATTACTTGTTCAATCAGCTTCGTGGGGCCGATTATTTATATAAGATATGCCTTTAGTCGGGATATAACCAATTAATGGTGAGGAATGAAGACATAGAAAATAATGTCAGTCGAATGAGGTATGGACACTATTCAATCATAATGATGGCATATTGACTCACTAATTTAACAAAATATGACAAGGATTTACTGAATAAATACTTTATAGGTTACCGTGACAAATTCATGGTAGTATTAATCAATGATATTCTAATATACTCCATATTAAGGAGTAACATGAGGATAATTTGAATATTGTGATGATGACTTTTAGATGGGAGAAACATTATGTAATGTACAGTAAATGTGAGTACTAGATAAAGGATGAATAATTTTTGGGTAATGTTATAAAAAATAAAGGGATATCAGTAGACCTTTAAAAGAAAATGGAAATTGATGCGGGTCCCATGACGACATATGTAATCGAGATCTTCATCTTTCTAGATCTAATATGGTATTATCAACAATTGTTTAATAACTTCTCATGATATTCAAACCCAATGAACATAACTACACGAAAGGAAGTGTGTAATGCTAGGAACTAAAATGGTTGAAGAAATGGTAGAGAAGGTGGAAACAATTAAGCAGCACATCACAACATACCAAAGTAAAAAAATAGTTATAGTGAATTTTGATTATTAGACCTTGAGATCAAATTTTGTGATATGGTATTCCTCTATATATCTCCATGAAAGAATGTCATGAGGTGTGGGAAGAATAGAAATCTATGTCCTCGGTACATAGGTCCCTTCTAGATTCTTAATTGTGTTGGGGCTATGGCATGTCGACTAGAACATCCACCCACCATGACTAATGTACATGATTTATCCCATTTATCCCTCTTATGGAATTAAATAATATACCTCACACATGAAATGTATTCAGAAGTGCTATAGTTGGAAAATGATATTTCATACGAATAGTATCGAGTGATGATCTTGGTTCGTAGATATAATGTTATATGCCATAAGAATAATCATTTATTCAATGTACAATGGTATAACCATATTTACTATATAAAAACATGGGAACATGAGGTATAAGTGAAGGAAAATTACCATCAACTGTTTACAGTTTAGAATGTAAAATTTAATTTTTAAGGGGAAATTTCATAAGGGGGAATAATTTCATGACATAATGCTTTATGAAAAAAATTAAATTCTTATAAATATGTATTATTGTATAAATATATAATATTACTTATATAACACAATAAAAATAATTTAAATAATGAATGAGGGAAATAAAAGGTATGTCTTGATGTTAAGAAACATATACCGATTAAATAGTACCTTGAACTTTGGAATAGTTATCTGACTCTTATGAATTGTAAATGATATAATATAATATAATACTTTCCAGTAAAAGTTTAAATAACATTTATCCATTTTATAAGTGAAAATATTGTATAATTATATATTATTGTAAGTAAATAAATATTAAAAAAATTATTTATTAATTGTTATTATTTTGAATGTATTGTATATTTAAATAAATGTTTTAAATAATTTATGATATGAAAAAAATTAATTTTATTATCTATATTTGTACTATAATATTCTGTTGTATTATGATTATAATATATTTTTATGAGACCTCATATAATTTTTTAATGTGTTATAAAATCAGTTTCAATTTTAAAAATATTATTTTTCATGTAAATTAAGATTTCAAAAAATATATATTTCTCAAATTTTGAAAATTATTTTCATAAAATGGAGATCATTTTTCAAATTGACATGTCAAAAAATATTTGTGGCAATTTTTGTGGGAATTTTCTAAAATAAATTATTTTTTTGAGGAATAGTGAAATATATCAATTTACAATAAATAGTAAATAAATGATTTTTTGCATCATGTTTGAGTCATTGATGATTTAAATGAAATTTGGATTAGACTCACATTACCAATTTACAGTTTTTTCACAATAATCAAGACTATTCATAGTTTTGAGAATAAATATTAATCTAATGATTAAGACAATGGGAAACCCCTCCTCTCCTCCACTATAAATACCACCCCTCTTTACCTCCCTTACACCTCTCAAGCATTATTCCTAGAACAAATTAATCTAAAATATTTACCTAGGACCATTTCCCACGTCCATCATCCCTTGGGTACTTCAAAAGACCATATCCTCTCCCCTAATGTGGTTCTCAAGGATAATATATTCAAGAGTAAGATTAGTCATTCCAATTCATTTATTTTTTTTCAAGTTCCATTCATATTTTTGTTCCCTTACCTCCATTCATCCAAATGTTATGGTAACACCCATAAATTACAAGTAATAGAATTTTGTTAAGATAATGTAATAATTCTTTATCATTTATTATTTCCCCTCCCTTTATCCTATAAATGAAAACACCATCTGAGATATGTTAATTTACCACATTCAAGGATGACCAGATTTAAATATATATTATCATCTTCAATTATAGCCATAAAACCATTTGATAGTTCAATAATACTATGATATATTTATTATTCCTAATTTATTATTGTTGAATCTTTTTTAGATGGGATATTAATTTATAATGAAAAATGTGTTCGTTGTGATCTAAAAACCCCCAATTAACCCAAACAGTTATCATTAATGATTTATGTTCACTCCAAAAAACCAAATGAATTTTTTAGCAAAGTTTTAATATGTTATTTCACTAATAACATATAACTAAAATTCGATAAAATGATTCTCATATTTCATATTTATCAATACATTTATATATGTAAACCAATCATGAAATCCATGGAAACAACCACTCCCAAACTTTGAAATTGAACCACTTAATACATTAAATAAACCATGAATGAAATTAATTTTTTTACTAATTATAACAAGAATAATAGGTTCTAGAATTATTAATTTATGAATGTAATTTAGATATCCAAGATATTAAGGCAAAGTGATGGACACCTTGAGATATAGTGTAAAGGATATTACTAAAACCTCCAGTATTCATTTGGGTTGCTCAATCTTTATTTTTACTCAAATGATGTTATTTGTCATTTTTTTAATATTACAAACTATTTATATATGTTCCAAAAATCTGTATCGATATCCATTCATCATTATCTTTTAGGTATGTACATATTTTTTTTAGTGTTTCCCCTATAATCTATTCCCTATAAACAAGACTTTTTAAGGGAACATCGCGAATTGTAACCCAATTTCATGTGCACTCATTCATCTATTTAATGACACCATTGTTTTTATAAAACAAATAATTTTGTAATGAAAAAAATATTTTATAACATATGGTTTTATATGAAATATTATTCCATTTTTATTTTAAATTTCCTTCAGTATTTTACTTAAAACAACAATAAAATGTAATAATGCTAAAATTTATTAAATAAAATTCCTATATGTTGTCACTAATGTTTGAAAATATTTACCATGATATATGAATATTTTACTTATTAATGTTCATGTATGTATTAATTCATTTCTTTCATGGAAACTTGTATGATATTCCAATTTATTATGGATTATGACATCATTATGTTACCCATTTCTATCCATGGGTACCATTGGGATTATTTATGATTTAGTATGTATGATTAATTGAAAGGAAAAAATTTTCATGAACATATTATGATTGGTGAAAACATAAATTACTCCGATTAATTTTTTAATGTTGAGTCTCAAGAGATGTTATGTGTACCAGTCCCGATGGTTAGCCTTGACTTTTGTCACCATGAACAATGGTATTGGTGGTTATGTTGGAATTATTCTCATCTATGTTCAAAGAGCCATAACACCTGATAATTTCATGTTTATTTTTTCTTCCCCATTAATATCACTCCCTGTAAATATGAATCCATTTCTATTTTAAATTCATCCAATTGTTCCTATCATTTTCATGTCAATTTTTCATGCCATCTAACCCTTGCGCTAAAGATTTATTCTTATCTGTATTCCCTAACTACGATTTTAGCACATGCATTTTTTCATGTTATCTCCAATATATCATATTATGATATATGAGAACAATGAAATTTAGTATCTCTTTATGAATATTAAATAATGAATTTTTTTATTCAAAACAATGATTTCAGTTTTTTGTACATACTCTTCAAATTAGTTGGACTTCATGGTCCATAGTTAGTAATATGATGTTTCATTATATTTAAATTTATGTATTCGTATTTTTAAATGGATGGGGTTATTATAGGGATTTTATAGTCTCATGTATGAACCTATTTGATGTAATCGTCATCAAGGATTGGATGGGGTGCTTCCATGCCCATGTCGATTTTTATAGGAAGTGAGTGAGTTTCACAAAATTTGATAGGAGTAACAAAGATTTTCAGGGAGAATGAGATCCTCAGTAGGGTCATGTTATGCCTCCACTCACAAAATTTTTTAATACCTTACTTCAGTAATCTTATATTACATTAGGGGATTAATGGTGGTTCACCAAGGTTTATGTTACATCTGATGGTGAATGAGATTCTAGAGATTTTTTCAGTTTATCTACATAGGGTGTTATAGGGTTATCAATTTTTTACCTAGGGACTTTTCTGATATCTCTTCCATAATATCTTGAAGAAACCAATATGTTATGGGAATTATATGTTCCACTAGACAATTTGGACTCCAAATGATTTATTTTTCTGAGAGTCTCACCTAGTACTGCCCTATTAATATTTGTGAAAAAGGATGATGGATCTATCATGTTTTTTATAAATGACTTGAAGGTAAACATGGTGAAAATAAAGAATAAGTATCTATTCCCCTTAATTAATGCCTTTTTTGACCAGTTAAAATATGAATTGTGGTTTTCAACAATAGACATTACTTTTGGAGATCTCCATGGCATGTTGAGAGAGGAGGATGTCACTAAAATGGCCTTCTGATTTACTTGAAACTATTAGAAAAACTTGTACATACAATTTAGTTTGAATAATTACCTATTAATTTTCATGGAACATCAGAATAGGGTTTACTTTGAATATATTGATTCTTTGGTCATGGAATTTGTGGATGACATCCACATTTATTCCATCTCTATAGAGTATCATGAAAGGAATTTTTGGATCATGTTGGTAACACATTAGAATCATCATATCTATGAAGTTATTTCTATGTGTACCTTCTAGATTAAAGAGGTATCATTTTTAGTCCATGTGTTGTATGAAGATTTGGTTTTGGACGATATTTAAAATATCAATAAATTTATGTCATGGGATAAACTAAATATTGTGTTTGAGATGAGATGATTCTCAAGCATAAAAGGATATTACAAGTGTGATTTTCAGGAAAAAACAAGGCTTCCTTCACACACAAGAATAGTCACCCATGAAGGGATATGGATTGAATGGAGCCCCGAATATCATGTGACCATCAAGGATCAAAAGTGGGAGTTCACTGAGATTCCTATGATTATATTTCCCTTATATGTAATGAATTATGTGAATTATTTCCAGGCCTGATGCACGAGTCCCATATGTGTTCTTATAAAAAGGAACCAGCCATAAAACATTACATAATCATGAATTAAATGGATAATTCACATTGAATATCTTTTCAGGTTTAGAGTTTTAGAGAATTAGGCCTATAATATTTCATTACATCTCAAAAAATAAAAATTGGATAGTTCTACCCAGTTTCCATCTTTTCATAAAATAAAAACTCATGAAAAAAGTGTCATTTCTACTTCCATGTATTAGATAGAATGAATTTTCCTTGATCCCATATTTGACCCTATTCACCTTTATGTCCTGTGAAAAAACATTTGAAAACATAGGATGAGCATAAAAATATAGTGACCCGATCTTTTCTGAAATTAATATTACATCGTTTCAAAGATAAACAACATAATAGTATTACACATAGAGGATCCAAAGGTTTAGTGTCATGGGAAACTAGGACCATACATAACAAATACAACATCAAGCATAAAAAATCATTTAATTTCATATTCTATAGCTCCATATTGGAACTTGTACTCTCCTTAGTACATGTATACACATGAGGATATACATCAATAGGGGTGAGCTAAAATCCCAGTAAGAGGATAGATAAGAACAATACATCATGAGGTGAGCATAATCATAACATCGGCAAAAGATCATGAACATGAGAGGAGCATAAATAATAGACATGAAATGTAGCAATGCATAAAAATGAAACATCATGTATTAGTGGTTAACTACCACACATACTCGTGAACCAAGCTAGAATCTTGTTCACACATCATTTAAAATTTATTCAAGAGATTCATTAATTTATCCCATGCATTTGAACGCTTATAATTCCGGGCGCACCTGTCACATTTAAACATTCATATTACGCTATATAATTCCGGGTGCACCCGTCACATCATAACATTATCATTTATCATGCATGAAAAAATGATCATATAACATAAATCAACATAATTAACACATGAAAATGAATTAGTTTCATCTCATAATATCACATTCATAAGCTTTGGGTTCCCAAAAGAAAGAGGGAACAATATACTTGATACAAGAACCATCAACCTTAAATGAGAGGTAAAAGGTGAGTTCTTGAATGAAGAGTTTTTTGGAAAACATTTTGATGGACATAAAACCAGTTACATAAATTTATATGCCATAAAATAAAAGGAAATTATGAACAAATGATCTTTTAGGAGTAACCATATCAAAAATGGAGTGAAAGAGGGGGAACCCGAAGGAATAAAATTGGGTTTGTGATTTCCCCTTACCTTGTACCCGAATGCCTCATTCTCTTTAATTTCTTGTATAATGACATTATATTCATTAATTAGAAATCTAGAACCATGTGTACATTAATATGGTTCATTTTGGTTTCCTTATTTCATATTATGTTCCTTTGGAAGACTTATAGAGTTTAAAAACATTGTTCGGGGATGTTTGTTTTCATGGTTTTCTTGAGTGGTTCACTTGTATTCTTAAATTGAAGTTTGGGTAGATCATGGGTAAACATCCAGAACTGATATTACGTGTTATTAATTATATTACATTATCTTGAAAAATTTTATAACGAATTATATTAGAACCATGTGGGCGAATCATTAGATAAGAATTTAATGATGGTTATTTGGGTAAATTTGAGCGGTTTTTAGATCACAACGAACTTGTTTTACCTTTTATCTTAGTAATGTGGCCATATGTTCTTTCCAGAACATAAAATTGAACATTATACATATACCATATTCTGTTTCAACCTTAAAAATGGTTTCATGACCAGATATTAAGGTAGAAATGGAAGAAGAGAGCATGTCATTTTTTGAAGGTGATAAATTAACACCCCATGAACAACGTTCTCTTTAATAAAAGGAAAGGAAGAGGGAAAGGGTGTGGGGTGATATAATATCCCATTAGTATAATATAATTTTAGTATTTGTATAAGTCTGGAGTTAAAAAACTATTTGGATGAATATAGGTCGGGAGAGATCAAGAAAGGAACTTGAACTTGAAAGGAAATTAAAGGAGATTAGGGAGAGAAATTACCTCTTAAATCTTCCTCTTGAGATCCTCTTTAAGGAAGCTAGGATTGGTCTTTTTATGAGACCAGAATCTTTTGTACGTGGGGGAGGGTCGAGGGAAGATTTTTGGGTAGAGTTTAGAGAAGGTTTGGAGCTTGAGAGGTGCGAGGAAAAGAGTGAGTGAAGGGTGGCATTTATAGTGGAGGGGAGAGGGGTTTCCTTGATATAAAATTGATTAGTTTATTAATTTCACCTAAGACAATTAATAGTGATTATTGAAAGACCAATAATAGTAATGTTATAATTTAATCCCGAACCAAGTGGGATTACATCATTATAACATCATCGATGACTCAAATAATACATTATTTAGCCTTTATTGTGAATTATCGGATTCTACTATTCATCAAAAATTCTAGTATCTCAGAAAAATCACAAAAATTTACCCCCACCATTTTTCAATGTGAGGAATCCAAAAATTAAGTCCATTTTTCAAAAATAATTTTCTAAATATGATTAGTTTAATATTCAATTAAAATCATAACTTACTTAAAAAACAGTTTTTAAGATTAAAACAGATTTTATAGTTCTTTAAAAAATTACAAAGGGTCTCATAACATTATCTAAAAATTTTTATACATTGATTCCATAATTTATGAATACACTTCAGGGAAATAAATATTCTATTAAATTAATTAATTAATTATAATAAATTATTTATGACTTATGAAATACCAAAAACGTTTACTAAGGTCAAATTGTCACTTTATAAGATATCTAAATTTAATTTAATTATTCATAGGTATTGTTACTCTTATTTACTATTCATAAGGGTCATATTACAATTAATAAGGGTAGGTTACTGTTCATAAGGGTGGGTTACTATTCACAAATTTTTTTTTTGTGTTTCATTAGACTCCAAAAACCATCTTGAATACAACCGTGAATGTCGGATTTTTAAAATTCCAAACATAGAAGTGACAAATGTATGATTAAAGGTTACTTATCACTTAGTAGTTCATTTTGTTGTGTTTTCATATTATTTTACGACATATTTATAAGAAGGAAATTTTCATTGAAAAACATTGGGTCGTTACATTCTTCCCCCCTTATGAAATTTGGCCCCCGAAATTTCACTTTACACAAACAGGTGCGGGTAATTCTCTTTAATTTCCTCTTCTTGTTCCCACGTTGCTTAATCAAACTTATGATTCCTCCAAAACACATTTACAAGATGAGTTGTCTTATTGCGTAGAGCCTTATCTCTTCGATCTAGAATCATTACTGGCTGCTCCTCATAGGAGAGATCATCTTCCTGCTGCACCACCTCTGAGTTTAGTACATGTGAGGGGTCTGGTATGTACTTCCTCAGTAGTGATACATGAAACACATCATGAACTTGAGCCATATTTGGTGGATGTTCCAGACAACAGGTCATGGCTCTTATACGGTCAAGGATCTCAAAGGGGCTAATGTACCTTGGACTTAGCTTCCCTTTCTTCCCGAATCGCATGACTCTTTTCCATGGAGATATTCAAAGGCAGACATTATCTCCAATGTCGAACTCGAAGTCCCTTCGATGGTTGTCAGAATAACTCTTTTGCCGACTTTGAGCAGCTTTGATGTGTTTCTGGATGACTTGAACCTTCTCCATCATCTCCTTAACAAGATCAGGTCCATGTAGATTTCTTTCTCCAACTTCATCCCAACAGGTTGGAGTTCAACATCGCCTCCCATAAAAAGCTTCATATGGAGCCGTCTGAATACTCGAGTAGAAACTATTGTTGTATGAGAACACAACCAATGGGAGATACTGATCCCAACCACCTTTGAATTCAAGAGAGATGGCGCTTAGCACATTTTAAAGCATCTGAATAGTCCTTTGATATTGGCCATCGGTTTGGGGGTGATAGGTCGTGCTGAAATTTAATTCAGTACTTAAATCACGTTGAAGGCTCCTCCAGAACATATATGTGAACCTTGGATCACGGTCAGAGACAATTGATAGTGGAACACCGTGCAGTCTCACTACTTCCTTCACACATATCATTGCAAGTTGTTCAAGCAAGAAGTCTTCCCGAATAGAGATAAAATGGACAGTCTTGGTGAGTCGGTCAACCACAACCCATATCACATTATTCCCCTTTGACGTCTTCAGGAGACCCGTGAAAACGTCGATAGTAACATTTTCCCATTTCCACATGGGTATAGGCAACGGCTGCATTATACCTTTGGAATTTTTCTGCTCAGCTTTAACTTGCTGACATACCATGCACCTTGATATATAACCCGCAATCTCTTTCTTCATGTTATCCCACCATAAGTGTTCTCGGAGTTCACAATACATCTTGGTACTCCCAGGATGGATAGAGGAAGTTGATCTATGTGCATTATCCAATAGCTCCTTCTTTATCCTTGGTGATTAAGGCACACAAAGTCGCATTCCAAACCGAATCACACCATCATTGTTGATATGGAACTCTTGCAGCTTCCCTTCCTTTACTGCATTCACCCTCTTTAGTATCTCCACATCATCCCTTTTGCTTCCTTAATATTCTCTTGGATGGATGGTTGTTCAATAATTTGGGCAAGGTAGGATGTATCCCCTGCCCTTATGATTTCAAAATCCATTCTTTCCATATCCAAGAAGATAGGGTCTTTCTCAATCCGCAACATGGATAGAGTAGCAGGTTCATTTCTTCTTAGAGCATGAGCTACCTTGTTTGCCTTTCCAGGATGATAGTGAATATAGAAATCGTAATCCTTGATTAGCTTTAACCATCTCCTTTGACACATGTTGAGCTCCTTTTGTGTGAATACATACTATAGGCTCTTGTGGTCGGTGTATATGTCACACTTCTCACCATAAAGATAGTACCGCCATATTTTCAAGGAAAAAATCACAGCTTCCAGCTCTAGAGCATGCGTCGGGTAGTTCTTCTCATGGATCATCAACTGTCGTGAGGCGTAGGCTATCCCATTATCATTTTGCATGAATACACAACCCAAGCCTTTCATTTAAGAATCATTGTATATCACAAAACATTCACCACTTTTTGGTAGTGTGAGTACATGTGCAGTGATCAGCCTTCTCTTTAGCTCCTTGAAGCTTCCCTCACATTCTTCCATCCAGACAGACTTTACCCCTTTCCTTGTTAACATAGTTAGCGGGCTTGACAATTGTGAGAAGTTTCTCACAAAACTTCTATAGTACCCAGCTAATCCAAGAAAACTACATATTTCTGTGAAACAAGAGGACCTGGGCCATTCCTCAATCGCCTTTGTTTTTTGAGGATCCATAGAAATTCCCTCACTTGTGATCACATGTCCCAAGAACGTGACTTTTTTCATCCAAAAGTCACAATTTCTGAACTTGGCATACAACTTCTCCTTTATCAATGCCGCCAACACAAGTCTTATATGTTCTTCATGTTCCTCGTATCTCTTAGAGTAGATGAGAATATCATCGATAAAAACTCCCAAAAATTTGTTGAGGTAATGTCTAAAGACTCTATTCATCAAGTCTATGAAGATTTCATGGGAATTAGAATGTCCAAAGGGAATCACTAAAAACTCATAGTGCCCATACCTTGTACGGAAGTCAGTCTTTTATATATCTTCCTTCATCACCTTTACCTAATGATATCTGGAGCGAAGATCAACCTTTGAGAATTATTTATCACCTCTTAACTGGTCGAACAAGTCGTCATTACTTGGGAGATGATACTTGTTCTTTGTGGTGATCATTTTAAATTTCCCGATAATCGATACACAACTGCATTGTTCCATCCTTCTTCTTCACAAAGAGCACCGGTGCACACCAAGGTGATGCACTAAGTCATATGAACCCTTTGTCCAGATTCTCTTGCAGTTGCTTATTTAACTCCACCAGTTCTATTGGTGCAATCTTATATGGGCACTTTGAGATAGGAATAGCTCTGGGAATGAGTTCAATTGAGAACTCTACGTCACGATCCAGGGGAATTCCGGGTAACTCTTCGGGATATACATTGCCTTATTCCCTCATGATGGGAATTTCCTCAAGTTTGGAACATTCCTTCGACTCAACCATTTCGGCGAGGTATGCTTCTTCATAGGGAATCAAAACCCACACCACTGAAGTACTTTTAAAAAGAGATTCATGATCTTCCTTGAATTTGTAGAAGAGCATGGGATGGTTCAAGTTATAAAAAGATATTTCCTTTTACTAATAGTTGATATGTGCTCTATAAAATGAAGTCCAATCCATTCCCATTATAGCGTCAAATTCCACCAAGGGACGTATTATGAGATTTGACGGAGGAATCATCCCACATACTTCAATAGGAGAAGATTCAAACACTTGGGTTCCAATGATTGCACCACTTGGTGTTTTTACAGATATCTCTACATCAAGGATTCGGGGCTTCAATTAAATAGTTCTAGAAAACTTACAAGATATAAAGGAATGCGTAGAACCAGAATCAAATAAGACTTTTTCCATTCTTGAGTGAATAGGAAGTGTACCATGTACGACTTCATTATCATGCTCCACCTCTGCAGTAGTGATGGCATAAGCCTTCCCTTGTTCCTTTATCTTTGGTGGCTTCTGACACTGATTACCCTCGAGAACTCGAGGTTTAGTGCACTAGTTTTCATAATGCCCTAGCTCATTACAGTTGTAGCATTGAACCATGAGTGGTTATCTCCTTTCATCGGCTACATTATCCTTCATTTTCATGTCTTTTCAGCACTCTTAAGCATGGTGTCCTTCTTACCCACACTTAATGCATTTCCCCTTCCCTTTGAGGCAGTTCCCATTGTGCATCTTCCCACATTTTTGGCATGTGGGTCGTTGATTTTTTTCCCACCTTTGTCATTTGATCCACTAGCTTGAAACTCCATCTTTCTCTTCTTATCACCATTTCCATGAGACCATTCTCCAAACACTATCTCCACTTTGAGAGCACACCGAACAACTTCTTCATAACTCCCAAAGTCTCAAATTGCAAGAGCCTTTCAAAGGTGTGGTATTAATCCACTAAAGAATCTATCAATTATGCTATCATTGTTGATAACAAATCCAAAAGCATACCTTGCAAGCCTTGTGAAATTTTCTTCATAGGTTGTGACAGATTCTCCTTCTTTTTTCTTGAGCTCTACAAATTCTCTCTCCATTTTTGTGCGAAGAGGTCTTGGAAAATACTTATTAAGAAAAATTATCTTAAAGTCGTCAAATTCCATCTCTTCAATTTCCTCCCTTGGCTTGGTGTTCTTCATCAATTCCCACCATTGATCAGCTTCTCGATCTAGACAATAGACGGCTAGAGTAACCTTCTCCGTCTCAAAACAGTGAATCACAGAAAAGATCTTCTCCATGGAGTAAACCCACTGTTCCGTAACTAGTGGATCAGAATATCCACAAAACGTAGGTGGTCGTTTCCACCTAAAAAATTCGATATCTAGTTTCTCCCTCTTTGGTGAAGGAGGACGTTCCCCATTATTATGGTTATTATTCATAACCTAAGATAATTGGGTAAGAATTTCCATGATGTTTTGAACTCCACCTCCCAAATTATTGGGGATGTCGTTCGGGCAATCATTGAATTGTCCCTCGCATGAGTTGTTGGCCTGATTTCTCCTGGTTCCCACCATTTTCTAAAATAAAAATTTTTAGAAAAAAACATAAGTAAACAAGTAATGAATAACTTATTCATTTAAACAATTATACCAAAAACATAACATATGGGATCCCTAGGTAAATATCATTGTGTGATAATTTGTTGTTGGTTTTCTCTAGGGTTGACTAATCGTAATCCCCATATTAACTAAACATTTCCTCTGATACCAACTATAACGACCCGGCCTTTTCATACATAACTATTACATCGTTACAAAGATAAACAACATAATAGTATTACACTTAGAAGATCCAATGGTTTAGTGTCTTGGGCATCTAGGACCATACATAACAAATACAACATCAAGAATAAAAATTCATTTAATTTCTTCTTCTATATCTTCTTATTGGAACTTGTCCTCTCCTTGGTACATGTAGCCACCTGAGGATATACATCAAAAGGGGTGAGCTAATAGCCCAGTAAGAGGATATATAAGAACAATACATAATTGTGTGAGCATAATCATAACGTAGGCAAAAGATCATGAACATGAGAGGAGCATAAATAATAGACTTGAAATGTGGCAATGCATAAAAATGAAACATCATGTATTAGTGGTTAACTACCACACATACTTTTGAACCAAGCTAGCATCTTTTTCACACATCATTTCAATGTTACTAATGAGATTCATCACTTTACCCAATGCATTGGAGCGCTATATAATTCCGGGCACACCCGTCACATCATAACATTATCATTTATCATGAATGACACAATGATAATATGACATAAATCAAAATAATTAACCCATGAAATGGAATTAGTTTCATCTCATAATAACACATTCATAAGCTTTGGGTTCCCAAACGAAAGAGGGAACAACATACTTGATACAAGAACTATCAACCTTGAATGAGAGGTAAAAGGTGAGTTCTTGAAAGAAGAGTTCTTTTGGAAAAATTTATCATGGAAATAAAACTAGTGACATACATGTATATCCCAGATAAGAAAAGGCAATGATTAAAAAATGATCTTGGAGGAGTAACCATATCAAAAATGGAGTGAAAGAGGGAGAACCTGAAGGAAGAAAATTGGGTTCATGATTTCCCCTTACCTTGTACCCGAATGCCTCCTTCTATTTAATGTCCTGTATAATGACATTATATTCATTAATTAGAAATCCAGAACCATCTTTACGTTAATAGGGTTCATTCTGGTTTCATTATGTCATATTATGTTCCTTGGATGACTTATAGTGTTTAAAAACATTGTTCGGGGATGTTTGTTTTCATGGTTTTCTTTAGTGGTTCACTAGTATTCTTAAATTGAAGTTTGGGTAGATCATGGGTAAACATCCAAAAATGATATTACATGTTATTAATGATATTACAGTAGCTTTAATAATTTTATAACTAATTATATTAAATCCATGTGGAGGAATCATTAGATAAGAATTTAATGATGGTTATTTGGGTTAATTTGAGCGGTTTTTGGATCACAACGAACTTGTTTTAACTTTTAACTTAGTAATATGGCCATAGATTATTTACAGAACATAAAATATAACATAATACAAATAAAATATTATGGTTCAACCATAAAAATCGTTTCATGACCAGATCTGATGGTAGAAATGGATGAAGAGAGCATGTCATTTTTGTAGGTGATAAATTAACACCTCATGAACAATGTTCTCTTTAATAAAATGAAAGGAAGAGGGAAATGGTGTGGGGTGATATAATATCCCATTAGAATCATAACATTACAGTATATTTATAATACTGGAGTTTCAAAACAATTTGGATGAATATAGGCAGGGAGATATCATGAAAGGAACTTGAACTTGAATGGAAATTAAAGGAGAAGAGGGAGAGAAATCACCTCTTAAATCTTCCTCTTGAGATCCTCTTTAAGGAAGCTAGGATTGGTCTTTTGATGATACCAGAACCTTACAGAAGTGGGGGAGGTTCTAGGGAAGATGTTTGGGCAGATTTTAGAGAAGTCTTGGATCTTGAGATGTGTGAGGAAAAGAGGGAGTGAAGGGTGGCTATTATAGTGGAGGGGAGAAGGGTTTCCTTAATATAAAATTGATTATTTTATTAATTTCACCTAAGACAAGGAATATTGAGTCTTGAACGACCAAGAAGAGAAATTTAATAATTCAATCCCGAACCAAGTGGGCTTACATCAGAAAAACATTATCGAGGACTCAAATAATACATTATTTAGCATTTATTGTGAATTATCGGATTCTACTATTCATCAAAAATTCATGTATCTCAGAAAAATCCCAAAAATTTACCCCATACATTTCTCGACATGTAGAATAATAAAATGAAGTCCATTTTTCAAAAAAAAATTCTAAATATTATTAATTTAATATTCAATTAAAATCATAATTTACTTAAAAAATCGTTTTTAAGATTAAAACTGATTTTATAGTTCTTTCAAAAATTACATAGGTTCTCATAACATTATCTAAGAACTATTAGACATTGATTCAATAATTTATGAATACATTTCATGGAAATAAATATTCTTTTAAATTAATTAATTAATTATAATTAATTATTTATGACTTATAAAATACCAAAAACGTTTACTAAGGTCAAATTGTCACTTTCTAAGATGTCAAAATTTTATGTTATTATTCATAGGTAATGTTACTCTTATTTACTATTCATAAGGGTCATATTACTATTCATAATGGTAGGTTAATTTTCATAAGGGTAGGTTACTATTCACCAAAAACTATTTTTGTTTCATTAGACACCAAAAATCATCTTCAACACAACCGTGAATGTCGGATTTTAAAAATTACAAACATAGAAGTTAAAAACTTGTGTATGAAGGTAACTTATCACTTAGTAGATTATTTTGTTGTGTTTTCATGTTATTTAATGACATATTTATAAGAAGGGAATTTCCATTGAAAAACTTTGGGTCGTTACAAAAAATCTCTATAAGGGTTAAAAAATAAAGAGATAAAACATTAGCCAATCGAAAAATAATATTTTTAACATTCCTCATGAAATAATAATATTTATTAATTACCCATAGAAATCATAAATCCTAAAGGTAACTTATGGAATCCATATCATACTTATATTGTAGCTATCATATGTATGTAGAGCGTTACATTTGGAATACCCATCACAGTATAGTCCCCAAATATATTAGGAGAGTGATTAATGTTTACTTCCATCACATTACCCAATTCATTGTAGAGCTATCTTGGGATCACCCACCCTAGATTTATCACGGATCCACCAGTATACATAAACAATGCCCAAGAACCGTAACATATTCACAACACATAAAACAAACATAAAGGGAAGATACCATATTAACATTTAAATCATAACATATCATTTAAATATATTGACATAAAAATAAATTATCAAAACTATTTTCAATACCAAAATATATAAAATGAGTATATGGTATTTATTTTCCATTTAAAAAACATTACGAATTGTTAAGGCAGTCGAAGATCAAATAATACGTGTGGCTGTAGAAAATGTCATTGTCACCACTTACGTTAATAGAATCATTCCTTTTTTGTCATTTAGTAATATTCTACGTAGAAAATATATTCTATTTTAATTAAATTAACATTCAAAGGTGTTTATACACATTATAAAATCATGTCGTGTATAAAAAAAAATATGACTCAATGAAAGGAGATTGAGACGAAGTCCCCTACCTCATGTACGACTAGACCCGTTCATTCTTTAATCTCTTGAATAATAAAATAACATTAAATTAAAGTTGGTTAAGAAAAATTTTCAGTTTTATTATTATTTTTATATTAAATATTACCATGTTATAAACAATATGTAATCATTTATGTTAATAACAGTCATTTGGTTGATATTTGGTACATGAGTCAAAAATGAACTTCTTATAATGACAAGTTGTTCATGTGGTCAACAGTACATTATCTATAAGATGATATTCAAGATTTATATATCATATACATCATATATTACCAGTATATATGTGTATTTATAATATTTTATAACATTTGCAGGTATGAAATGAAATGCACCGTTCATGGAGACGGTAAGGTGTCTCTACGCATGAATGCTACTTTCATTTAAATTTCTTATTTAATGGAATGAAAACATCATAAAACATAGGTATAAAAAAATTACACTTTAATATCATAAAAATAATTTCATTAACTCAATCTTTAATACATTCCACGTATTCGATAAACTTGTCATATCATTTTGAGGGGGAGGTAGTCCACATTTTATCAAATGAAATTATTATATTTACACACTATGGAAACTGTAATGGTATTATATAAAGGAAAAATACAGAAGAATATTAAAAATATAAAAATAATATATGTCACATATAAATAGAGTTCAATATTAATATCTTCTATAAGAGGTGGTAGGATATGATTGAACAATCCTCGTTTCGTGAGGCAGTAGTTTTCCATCCACAGAAATAGTATGTTTTTTACCAATTAGATTGAGGTGTGTGTAAATGTTGTAAGAATAATTATCATAAAAGCAACCTAGTATATCTAGCATAATTGTCATTTTATAAAATAATGGAATAAAAAGATTTTAAGGGGTTGGAAAAGTAAAATCAAATAAAAGAACATATGAGAAGACGTTACCTTTAAATCAGGTTACTCGATTTAGATTGAACCAAAAGTATTTCATGAAATGACTTATGCCTTAGTTAAGGATTATAGGTGGAAGATAGAGATCGTGAAAGATTATTTGGGGAGGTATTGGATGATCCAATAGTCTTGAGAGGTTTGAGTAATGGGATAGAGGTGAAGGCTTTTTATAAGGGGGAGGAGGGGTTCTTTAGGAATATTCAAAACTATTATTTTATTATATAAATATATTTTGTTTGTAAAGGTCAAAATCTCATGAAAGTAGAATATAACATGACTCAGGTTCTAAATAAATCCATCCAATACGAAATGTACTTGTTTTGTATAGTTTTACATATTTTAGAATATTATTTATTTAAATCTTAATTTATTGAGGTAAACAATACATCATTATTGTGTCACAAATAATTTTATTTATTTGATGTAAAAAATCATAAAAAAATAACATGATGTAGGAAATAATTTTATCTTTCAAATTAATATTTATAGATGAATATATAACATAAATATATCCATGTAAAAATTATTTACTAAAATATATATGTTTATGTCATTTTTGTCTATATATAAAATTAATTAATATAAGGCGTCATTATCACTCTTACGTGGCACCATGGGGTCCCCAAAATCAACCCAAGCATGCCCATTGTTGGCCAAGTATCATCCAATAGTATTAAAAAACATGTTATCATAATTCAATATTATTATAATAATATTTTGTTAACCTTATTTACCATATTTACACTTTAACCATGGTAAATAACATTTTTCCTTAAGTAAATATTCATAATGTCTAAAAATAAAAGTTACTTATTTACACAATTTGTACCTAATAATTCAAAATATGGAATCCATTTTTCCAAATTCAAAACAAATAAGTGGTAGAAATTAATTGAAAATTACTTCCCTCTATCAATATAAAAAACGCGTTTTTATGAAATAATTACTATCAAAACATTGACACTTGTTTATTTCCTATTTCAAAGTGAAATTACATCCAATGACCAAAATCTGATTAAATAGTAAAAAAATATAATTAAAATTAAAAAAACTAAAAAGTTAATATAACCATATAGATAAATTAGATTAAAAGGTGGATCTGAATTAAAATACAGTATTTTTAAATATTCATTAAAAAGTGAATTTTATCAGGAAATTGCCAAAAATATACTCCAAGTAATATTTGATGTCCCAATTCTAAAGATTCATATTATTTTGTAATATAGAACATATAAATGTGACAAAACTATTTTTAATGAGGGTTCTCCATCGAAATATGGAAAATCGACCTTTTAAAGAATATTAGAATATTTATTCTTAAAATTACATTTATTCTTATTTTAAGCCTCTAACTTTTATTGTATTAATGTAATAACATTTAGAAAACATGAATAATCATATTATAGTTAGTCTTATTCATTCCTGAAATTACAATGTCTAGGCATTAAATACCAATTAAAATAATAATATTATATTATTAGTGTGCAACATAAGATTTCAAAAAACCTGTTGTTACATATCGGGTACGCAATCAAACATAGAATCCCCTTGAATGTAAAATTAATATTTAATTCACAATAATTAATAAATATGAAAATATCATATCCTTCATTTACCTGGGATGTTTCATCCTTCCCACTATTGAAAATTGCATCCTCATAATTTTTATTCACTTATCAAATAATTGGGGGTATTTATCTCTTATAGAATTTTAAGATTCCCACATTGCCTCTTCAACCATATGGATTTCCCAAAAATCCATTAACTGATTATTTAACTTATTCCACATCAATTTCACCCTTCATTCATGAATATGGACTATTTGAACCTTATAAGAGAGATTCTCTTCCAACTGATCTACCTTTGGGCTCAAAACATGTGATGGATCTGGCATATACTTCTCAACATTGAAACATGAAAAAAATTGTGTACCTGGGATAAAAATTATGTAATTACACTTTGTAAGAAACTGATCATTCATTATCTAGGATTTTATAGGTTATAATTTACCTCAGACTCAACTTTCCATTCTTAACAAAAAGCACCACTCATTTCCATAGAGAAACTTTGAGAAATACATGATCACCTACCTCAAAAGAACGATCCTTCCTCTGGTTATCCCCATAACCTTTCTGCCTGCTCTGAGCTACTATCATGTGCATCAGAATTAATTGAACTTTTTCTACCATATATTCAACCAAATCTAGTCCCATCGGCTTCCTTTCACCTACTTCATCCCAAAAAGTTGGAGTTTGACACCACTTCACATATAATGTCTCAATTGGATTTATCTGAATACTTGAATGAAAACTTTTATTATAAGAAAATTCAACCAAATAAAGATGTTTGTCCCAACGTCCCTGGTAATATAGTAAACAAGAACGTAACATATCATCCAAGGTATGAATTTTTCATTTTGACTGCCCAACTGATTGAGGATGAAACATGTAAAAAAATTAATTATATACCCAAAAACATCGAAATACCATTACTAATGTTTAAAGTAAATATAGGATCACGATTAGATAAATAGAGAGGGGAACACCATTAAACCTGATTATCCCTTTACATACAACCGAGAATGTTGATATAGTGACAAAGTATCTCGAATAGGAATGAAATTTTCAGATTTAGTCAATCGATCAACAATAACCCAGATTGCATTATTACCTCGAGATGACTTTGGTAATATGATATCGAAGTACATGGATATATTTTCCCATTTCCACTCTAGCAACTGTAATGGTTGAAGTATCCCTTTCAGTAACTGCCATTGTTCTTTTACCTATTGACAAGTCGAAGAACAAATAGTAAAGTCAGCAATAACTCATTTCATTCCATCCAACCAGTAAGTCTCCCAATGATCTACGTACATCCAAGTACTTCCGTATTGAACTGAATGTGGAGAACTATGATCTTCACATAAAAACTCATTCCGCAACAGCGAATCACAACACACACATAATCTCTTCCCAAACCTCAAAAAACCATCATTATCAGTGTTAAAATCACGAAAATTACCTCATTAACCAACTCTTCATTTTTCTGGAACTTGTCGTCTTCCTTCTGCGTTTTCTTAATTATGTCTAATAGAGATGATTTCACTAACACCTGAAACAAGATAGAAGAATTTCATACACCCAAAACATCTCTAACAAGGTTTATCAAATCAAAAAACAAAGGATATCCTTCCAAGTGTACCATGGTTAATGAAGCATTACTTTTTCGACCCATAGAATCAACCAATTTATTTACCTTTCATGGATGGTAATGAATACTACAATCATAATCCAAGATTAATTTTGACCATCATCTATGTCTCAGGATTAATACTTTTGGAGTGAACATATACTTTAATTTTTTTTATCAGTTTATATTTCAAATTTTTATTCAATGCAAATGATGCCTCCAAATTTTTAATAGAAGAACTACATAACGTAATTTCAAATCATGTGTAGGGTAAATTAACTCATTAGGTTTCAAATGACGTGAAGAATAAGCAATTACAAGATAATTCTTCATAAGGACACAACTATGTCCTTTTAACGAAGCATAACTATAGATTACAAACTCACCATTTCTTGATGGTACTTTCAATGTGGAAGAAATCACAAATATTCTTTTCAATAACTGAAAACAATCATCACATTCATTTGTCAAAATGAAAATAAAACCTTTTCGTGTTAACGTAGTCATTGGACTAGAAAATCATGCAAATTGTTCAAGAATCCTCTGATAATAACCTACCAAACGAAGAAAACTATGGATCTCAGTTATATTTGTGGGTCTTGGACATTCTTCAAAAACTTTTTTTTTCAATGGATCAATAGTTATTCCATTTTCCATTAAAAGTGACATGATATTGATATTTTATGTAACCAAAACTCACACTTATGGAATTTTACAAATAGTTTTTTTATTTTATGGTTTTCAAGACAACCCTTAAATGACTATCATAGTACACATTAATTTTAGAATAATCTAAAATATCATCAATAAAAAAGACCTCACACATATCCAAATGAATCATGGAAAATTTTATTCATAAGATCCATGAATAAGGAAGGTGAATTGGTTAACCCAAAAGGCATAACCACAAATTCATAATGGTCATATCTAGTGCGAAACGCGGTCTTCGGAATGTTTGATTCCGTTACTTTTAACTGATGGTACCCCAACATCAAATCATTCTTGGAATAATACTGAGTTACCTGTATCTAATTAAAAAAATCATTGATATGAGGAAAAGTATACTTGTTCATAACAATGAACTTATTCAATGCTCTATAATCAATGCAATGTCTCATTGAACTATCATTCTTTTTAACAAACAACACAGAAGCACCCCATGGTGATGTTCTAGGTCAAATGAAACATTTATCTAATTACTGATGAAATTTATTCATTAACTCTATATGTTAAATTTTATCCATTTGATAACGGGGTTTTGAAATTGGTTTCGCATCAGGAACTAAGTCAACTATAAATTCAACTTGTCGATCTGGTATAATACCAGAAAACTCATCAGGGAAAACATCAAGATACTCATTTAAAACTAGAACATAATTAATATGGATTGTTCGTTTTTTTTCAATAGTATGCGCATGATAACATTGATTTCCATATTTTACTATATGCGCAGTTTCTTGATATGTTATCAAAAGTAAGAGTTCATTGTTTTACACAAACTGAAAATATTTATGAAAAGAAACATCTCTATCTCTACAGTCAATCTTATCATGATAAAAGGATATCAAATCCATGCCCAAAATAACATTAAGCTCTACTATAGGAAAATCAATAAGGTTTGCAGGTAGATTTTTTATGCACATAAGGATATGAAGGTTCTTATAAATTATTTTTGTCTCAACATTTCTTATAGGTGTTTTTAGCATATGTTTAGGATTTATATCTTGATATAGAATTAAAAATTTACTACAAATCATCTTAGAAATGAAATAATGGGTAATTTAGGAATCAAACAACACATTGGAAAAATTTGAAAAAACAATTAGTGTACCTGATATTACTTCATTTGATGGACCAAAATACCCTGAAGTAGTTATAAAAGATTTCACCACCCCTTTCTGATTGTTGTCTGGATAATCTCTCTCATTTGAGTTCTTAGTTGGACATTCATTTTCATAATTACCCATTTTATTTCAGATAAAACATTTCAGTGACTATAAATAATATTTTGTCATACCATTACCCTGATCTTTTCAGTGCAATTACGAGCCTTATTTCCCATTTTACCACATCGATAGGACTCACCAAAATTCAAAAGACATTCCTTAGTGTAATGACTCAAATCCGAAGCCACTAAACTGGTGCCCCATGACCAGTTCTCCACATGACCTCAAGCGCAATTCCCAAAATGCCAGAGGATGCCGACTAGTAGTGAGAAACTTAGTGAGTCAATGGGGAAACATTACCCTCATTTGGTAAAGTATACAACGAGAATGAAATAATAGTCAATAGTGGAAGTAGTAAAAAACATACAATAACTGAACTATACAGAAGATGCAGTGAACATATATAGTAATGATGATAATGATGCAGGAGGTACAAGTTTCTATGGAAAGCCGAAAAGATGACAACGTGCTGAAATTAAACTGAGAAACAAAGTTCTAAAAGTAAACATCAACTCTAGCTCTATCGCAAGCCTAAGCTCTGTCTTATGATCTCCTGCTCCATCCAGCTATCATGTACCAGAAGTAGAGGGGCCACAGTCACTATCCACACCTACAACCATATAGCCTATTTGGGCCGAAAAGAAGGACCAAAATAGGGTGTGAGACTAATCCTAGTAGGCAACCGACATAAGATTTGTCCCCTATTGTCAGAGAGAAATATAGAAAAAGTAAAAGAACCAAATGCAGCAGATATACAGGAGTATACAAAAATAAACAATCATATTGATCTACATTGACATGTATTTATTAATTTAATTCAATCCTTTAATTATCAACCAAGGAATCTATCAAACAGCTTTATATTCCCAAGGAATATCATGTAACACTAAAGGTATCTCAGTAGACTACCTAAATAATAAGAAGTACAAAACCCAAGCTTATTCATTAGCATGGTGGACTAGTCACAACCAACCAAATAATATTCACACTAACTCTATGGGAGTCTCATACTAGCAGACCCCTCTAGTCAAGTAATCATACAAAGGAATAGACACTCTGGGAAGCTCTCACCATCAATTCCCCTTCGGCCTTGCAACGATAGGTATAGACTCACTGAGGAATCATTTACGTATAATCCCACCTATAGACTCGATATGTAACTAAGGACACTCTAAAGAATCACAATGTAAAATTCCTATAGGTTATGCGAACGATACTAATTTATAACAGAATCTCTAGGGAAGCCCTTATTCATCAATTCCCTCTTTAGTCTGCTGCACCAGGGTCACACAGCCCTGAGCAGTCTAGTCATATGTAATTGACTATCAGCAACACTAAGTAAGTTCAAAAACTACTTCTTTAATTTCTAAAATGAATAAAAATCATAAAACCATAGGAAATACAAGAAATCTATTTTATCAATACAGGAAATCAATGCAATAACGAATGCCTCACATGCAACCTAAGCCAAACGACGGTAAACCACCAAAACAAGGGAAACACCCCTGGAGTGATCATCAAACATGCAAAAAAGAAATAATTATTCATATAATAACCTAAATTATGCAAGAAATCTAAGGCAGATAATAATACAGGATCAAAACCCTATCCGCGATACCCGATACATGGGAATTTGGCACTTTTTCACAAAAACAAAAAGACATTCAACGTAAGGCAACAAACAACCTACCTCGATCCTAGGAGATCTATATCCTTGAACCTAGGCCTGTGAATATTCCTATTACAAAGTATATCTGCAAAAATGCCTAAAACATTCAACCTTAGATAACTCTAATAAGAGAAATAATCAGGAAACGTGGCCAAAGATGAACATTGAACTTACCGCTACGATTCTATTAAAACCGGCGTCATCTAATTCGGATAACCGGTGGCAGATCAATGGCTCGGAGATGATCTACGGCCATACCCTCAACCTCGGTCGATGAAGCTCGAGAAGAGGACATATTTGGGGATAAAACACGACCCTGCTCCAATTTAAGAAAAAAAAATTACACTACATGAAATTTTAGAGTATACAACATGTACTAGGCTTTTTTGTACACTGTATTAATCGGCATCCAAATCTCCCCTACATGGCCATGTGTGTGTCCATGAAACGGCCAACACATGGCCTCGAGCAGCAAAAAAAATACAAGGCGTGTACTTATAATGTACACGGTGTGTACTTAGAAAATTTCATGATTCTCCTCTTTTTCCCAAAAACGGCCAAAAATGGAAAAACATACCTGAAAAGAAATTCAGTGTTATTACAAACATCCCACCTTAAATACATTCATCCCTGAATTTCCTAAACAAGGTGGAGATGAAGAAACCTTGTACAACTCTAGCCACTGTGATCGGATATCAGCTTCCATGTCCCATGTCTCGTCCTGTACACGGCTATGCTACTATAGCACCCATACCAGAGGAACAAATCAGCCATGGAGTACCATTGCACTACGATAAACAATCCTGATAGGATGCTCCTCTAACGATGCATCCTGCTCCAGATCAACCTCCTCGGGATAAAAAACAAGATACTAGTCTGAGAATTAGAATTAGAGATGAGAAACATGTATGATGTCATGCATAGCCTGGTACCTCTGAGGTAACTGCAACCTATAAGCAACCCGCCCGACTCTCTCTAGAATCTCAAACAACACAACATATCTCAGTGAAAGTTTACCTTATCTCCTGATCCTCTTCTGTCCCAACCATGGTGTAACACGAAGGAAAACCTAATCTCCGACCTTGAACTCCAAAGGGCATCTCCACTGATCAGCATAATATTTATGTCGAGACCATTCAGTATCCATCCTTTTTCGAATCAACTCCATCTATTCTGTGGTCTCCTGAACAAGATGAGGTCCCAGCATGGCTACCTCTCCTACCTCCAGCCAACAGAAGGGTGATTAGCATGACCTACCATAAAAATCCTCTTAAGGTGCCATCTGAATAGTTTCTCAAAAACTATTATTGTATGAACACTCCACTAGAGGTATATCTTTCTCCCAAGAACCTCAACAATCAAGGACGCATTCTCGTAGCATGTCCTCTAGAACCTGAATCGTGTGCTCTGATTGGCCATCTGTTTGGGGATGGTAAGATGTACTAAGAATTAATTGTGTACCCAAATCCATCTATAGCCCTTGCAAAAAGTGCAACGTGAAGCAGGCATCTCTATATAAAATGATAGTACACGGAACCCCTGGAAGTGCACAATCTCATGAATGTACAACCGTCCAAGCTCATCAACACCGAAGGTCTCCTTAATCGACAAAAAGTGAGCAACCTTCATGAGACTGTCAATGACAACTCATGCCACATCATTCGCTCGAGGCGATCTCAGTAACCCTGTCATGAAGTCCATCATGACATCCTTCCATTTCCACTTGAGAATGGATAGTTGCTGTAAAATCCCTACTGGTCGCTGGTTCCCTTCCTTCACCTGCTGATAGGTGGAACATCTCTTGACAAAACCAGCAACATCTCTCTTCTTACCTAGCCACCAATACTAGAGGTGTAGATCACGATACATCTTGGTGACACTAGGACGAACTGCCCAAAATGAGGAATGAATGTATCATATCACATCCTTGTGTATATCTGCTAGCACCCATATGCGTCCCTAGAAATGCAAGATCTCATCCTCTCCTACTGTCTATCCTGGAAGAGGGTCCTCTCCTGACACGCTTTCCCATAGGACTAGGCCTTATAAATCTGAAAGATGCATCCTTCGAACTCGGTCATGAAGTGTAGAGGTAACAGCTACAGAAGAAAGAAATGTCTGACCCAATCATTCATGCACCTCCAAATGAATTTCAGAGAACAGAGCCACAAGCTTCCACTCGCTGCTGGCTTACAGTAATGACTGTATCTGTGTCCACCTGCTCAGTGCATCTTCCACATCGTTTCCTTTCCCAGGAGTATAAGCAATCTCCAAATCAAAATACTATAGGTAATCAACCCACCTATACTGTATTCGATTCATGTCACGCTGTGTGAAGATATAATTGAGGATCTTGTGGTTAGTATATACCACAAAATGCACTCCCATAAGATAATGTCTCCAACAACGCAAAGCATGAACAACTGCAGCCAAATCCAGGT
Source organism: Viscum album (assembly GCA_963277665.1). Taxonomy (NCBI): domain Eukaryota; kingdom Viridiplantae; phylum Streptophyta; class Magnoliopsida; order Santalales; family Viscaceae; genus Viscum; species Viscum album. Next base: position 2,071,128,593 of record OY728138.1, read on the forward strand.
CATGCGTAGGACAGTTACTCTCATGTGGCCTCAACTGCTGATATCCATATGCAACAACACTATCCTCCTACATATACACTACTCCAAGAACGATGCCAGATGCATTACAGAAAATTTTATAACTCTTTCCCGGCTCTGACAAAACTAGAATATATGTTGAAGTCAATATCCCCTTCATCTCTTGAAAGGTTGAACCGTAGGATTCTGACCAAACATACTTCACCCCCTTCTTATTCAAGCCCACAAATATCACTTCTAAGCATAAGAAGTCTTGTATAAACCGCCTGTAGTAACCAGCTATCCATAAGAAACATCGTATCTCGAAGACATTCTTAGATTGCTCCCAAGAAACTACTGCTCTCACCTTCTCTAGGTCTAATGATACTCATATCTCTGAGATTACATAACCTAGGAAGTAAATATCATCCATACAAAAGTGTCACATTGATAGCTTATCATATAACTCATTCTCTCTCAGTGTACTCAAAACGATCTCAAGATGGGAATCATGTTCGTGTTGAGTGTGAGAGTACACCAAGATGTCATCCACAAAAACCACCATGAAGGATTACAATTAAGGATGGAAAACATTGTTCATCAGTTTCATTAAAATTTCTGGCAAGTTCGTGAGACCGAATGTTGTTAACGAATACTCATACAGACTACACCTGCTCTAGAAGGATGTAAGAGGTAGATCATATGGTATGACATGCATCTAATGGTAGCCAGATCTCAAGTCGATCTTCAAGAACATTCTGGCTCCTCCAAGATGATCAATTAGATCATATATACATGGTAACTGATATCGATTATTGACCATCAGCTGGTTTAGTATATGATAATCCACACAAATCCTTAAGGTACCCTCTTCCTTCTTCGCAAACAGAACGGGTGAACCCCAAGGAGAAGTACTGGGTCGGATAAAACCCTTTACTTGTAACTCCTCCAACTGCTTCTTGAGATCCTGCAACTCATGTGTAGCCATCCTATATGGAGGAATGGACACTGATGCCAATCCTAGCACAAACAAAATAGAAAGTTCTAGCTCACGCTCCGGAGGCAAACCCGAAAAGTCTTTTGAAAAGACATCTGAAAAGAGAATAACAACAAGAGGAAAATCTATCTGAGAAGTCCCCTTGTATTCTATATATAAGCTAGAAATCTGGGTCGTAACACCACCCAACCCATGATGCTCTAGTCCAGCTCTACTCTCCTGGACATTCCATTCTCCCTTGTGAAGAAAAGATCTGCACTCCGGTGATATAAAGCTCACCCTACGATGATAGCAATCGAAAAAGGCCTGGAAGGGAACTAACCATTCCATCCCATGAATGAAATCATAGCCTATCATTTCCAAAACATAGATACTCTATGAAAAATGACACCCACCAACCTCAAGGGGGGAGTCTAAGCACTGATGCACGCTAGCTGTTCTAATTCCGAAGGGAGTGTCTAAAGTCATCTTATCCTCATAAGTATAAACAGTACGTCTAAGGCTTTCCACAGTATGTAGAGAAATAAAGTTATCGGAAGATCCTATATAGAAAAGTGTAGAGGATAAAACTAAGGATACTAAAATCGTACCTTGAACTGTAGAAGGTCCAGGATCCTGCTCCTCGTGAATCTGCTCTACATCAATAGTCTGGCCTCAACTATGGCCCTGTGTAGAATTATAAGATCCCTGAGCTGAAACTCCATGAGTCATACCACTGCATCAACAGCCTCTAACCTGTCTTGAATGACCTAAAGAACTCCAGCCCCCAGTCTGCTATGGAAATGGTATTCCTTCTCCTGATCACGTAGTCGAAACAGATCCTCCTTAACTAGCTGCGGGAATAAGAACCTTCCAAAAACGCTATAGATGACCCATCATGCTGCATGATCTGCACTCCACAGGGTCTCTCGGGCACTGATGCTTATTATTTCCATTTTTTCACACTAATAGAACACCACTTGGTTTCCAAAAGGAAGATCTAGTCTACCGAAAGGAATACCTCGCTTCCTCAGTCACCTCATGTAGACTCTTGGTGGTGTTTCCTGTTGTCTATCTGAAAGGAATCACCCATGGATGCTAAACCGCCCTGGTCCACAGATCCATTCTCCCTCAGATTTCTCTCCGTTATAAACTCTTGGTTGTCTATCAGAGTAATATATGTCAACTGAAAGACGTTCACCTGTGATTTGATGTCTGGTCTTAGTCCTTCCTCAATCTTCCTCGCTAGAAACAGCTTGTCATTCCCCAGAATAGGAGTAAAACTACATAACTCTTTGAAGTGAAAGGAATACTCCATAACTATGATAGTCCCCTGCTATAGGTTCATGAACTCTCTGGCTCTGTCAGCCCTCAGCGTCGTCGGGTAGATGTAGTCGTAGAAGGTATGCCAAAACACGTCCCAAGCCATAGCCTATTGGTGCCCTACTTGCGAAACTACATCCCACCACCTCTTGGGGGAATCTCGAAGCCTATAAGTTGGGAGATTCGTTCTCCCTTCTGGAGGCGTCTCCAGGTGCTCGAAGATATATAGAATTGATTTTAGCGATGAATCTGCAGCCTTTAGTCCTCCCTCCCCATGTGGACGTGGGAGGATGCTGCTGCTGAAAGACACACGTCAACTCTGTCAAAGATGGGGTAGGATTCTAAGCTCCCTAGAAGGAGTGCATGAATATCATGAAGCCCTCTCTGAATTGGGCATCGACACCAGTGTCTGGATTCACAGCAGGTTCAATATCAGAAACGATATATGGAACTACTGGAAGTCCCTGATCTGCCGTATTAGGAGTAGAGTCACTGCCTGGTTCTTGACATACAATGGGAGGACGTCATGGTGCCATAGCTCTGAATGGTCAAAATTACACCTCATATTCAGGATTAACAAAGGTAAAAAAACTGAAGGCAGAAGAAGTAACACAGTTACATCTTAATAGAGTAAAATAGAACAGGGGAGAAAAACACTAAAATTTGGGAAAAACATGACTAAACGGCATATAGTACCGCTGCACGACATGTTTCCTGAAATGTTTACCTTGGGAATGTACCTTGGCCATACATGGCTGTGTAAACCACCGGGATACACGACGTGTTCTCAATCTACCTGTCATGTACAAACCGTTTTTCTTCCTGCTCGATCACTCTTACATGGCTAGTAACATGGACTGTCCCATCAAGAAAATACATGGTGTGTTTGTCAACTACACGGCGTGTCCGTAAGATTTTTCTCCATGTCGGTGTCATTAGTCACATAGACTGGTACACAGAATGCTACTTCACGGCGTGTCAACATGGTAAACGGCGTGTTTCCCTGAGGATTTTCCCACCCCATGTATTCAGCTACAAGGTGTGGTCACATGGCTCCCCTAAGACAAAACTACACTGAGTTTTCAAAGGATACACGGGGTGTACTAGACTTGCCTTAACTGGCCCGTGTTATTAGCGATATGGCCTGACACATAGCCGACCCTACACGGCATGTTACGGATGAACACGACGTGTACTTAAAGGAAACCCCCTACCCCTGTTGTCCGTGACACAGTCGGATACCAAAGTCATACTACATGGCGTGTATACTAGTAAATTGTGTCTTCCTACAAGATCATTCACAACCATGTGTCCTTGTCCACACAGTTAGTGACACGGCTAAAAACTTCAAGGTGTGTATTCATAAAGTACACACTGTGTATTCTAGGTTTGTCCAGACAGAAGCCTCAGATCTGCACCGGAGCCCAAAAAACTCAGAAAAACAAGCGTTAAGGTTCCAAATTCTGATCTACGAGGGACCATACTCCCTGCGAATCAATGCATGGAATCGGAACAATGCATATAAAAAGTAAACATTATAACAAACTCACGACCCACAAAAATCTGATCCTCGATGGCCAATAACACCTCTAAGACCAATGTTTGCTGTCTGTGATGAAGAAGCTCTAAAAAATGATACCCTATCAACATGGCATGTATTTTATCACAATAGATATCACAACATCATGCATAATCTATCACAAGTTCTATCAAAACAACATGCAATTTCTAATGCAATCTAGATGGCATGGAAAAATGCATGACATGTGATTTTCTAACAAGTGCCTATATGATGCATGATATGTCATACCCTCATCTCATCAGGTTTCAACAAAATAGAAACACAATCATATAAATAGTAATAGCACAAAACAAGTGCACCACTCAATGTTTAAATCAATTAAACTATAACATTACAAAACTTGAAAAGTGAAATATTCGAGGTAATCTTCCTTTTTCCCTGTACACGGGTTCTAGAACTCTAGGGCCCAGCTATTTACCATTTACCTATTCCATTCTATCCCTGTCTAATGTCGCTAAACTATAAGTCAATAAAAAATGAAAGAACCTCCCTCTGATACCACTTTGTAACAACCTGAATCTGGAGCCACTCAACTCGTGCCACGTGCCCGGTTTTCCACATGACCCCAAGCACATTTCCCCAAATGCCAAAGGCTACTGACTAGAAGCAAGGGCCTTGGCGAGTCATTGGGGAAACTATGCCCTCATTTGGAAAAGTATACAAGGAGAAGGAAATAACAGTCGATAGCGGAAGCAATAAATAGCATACAATAACTGAACTAAACATAAGAAGCAATGAACATATATAGTAATGATGATAATTATGCAGCAGGTACAAGTGTCTAAGGAAAGCAGCAAGCACGACAATGTGCTGAAATACAACTAAGAAACAAAATTCTAAAAGTAAATAACAAATATAGCAGCATTGCAAGCCTAAGCTCGATCCTATTCTCTCCTGCTCCAACCAGCAATCATGTACCTGAAGTAGTGGGGCCACAATCCATATCCACACATGCAACCATATATCCTGTTTGGGCCAAAAACTAGTACCCAAATAGTGTGTGAGACTAATCCCAGTAAGAAACCACCACAAGATCTGTTCCCTACATTCAGTGAGAAATATAGAAAAAGTAAAAGAAATAAATGCAGTATAGAAATAGGAGTACACTAATGTAAAAAATCCTACAGATCTCCATTCACATTTATTTATTAATTTAATTTAATCATTTAATTATCAACCAATGAATCTGGCAAACACCTCTATATTCCCAAGACATAGCAAGTAACACAACATGTATCTCAACAGACAAACTAATCAAAAAGCAGTACAAACCCCAAGTTTGTTCTTTGGTTTGGTGGACTCATCACAACCAACCAAACAATATTCACACTGACTCTCTGGGTAGCTCATACTATCATACCCCTCTATTCAAGTAATAATACAAAGGCACATACACTCTAGGAATCACTCACCATCAATTCCCCTACGGTCTTCCAAAGATATGTATAGACTCTCTAAAAAAGAACTTACTTCTAATTCCCTCTATAGTCTCGATTCATAACTAAGGAAACTATAAGGAAGCACAAAGTATAATTCATATAGGTCCTTTGAATGATACTAATTTATAATAGACTCTCTAGGGAATCCCTTAATCGTCAATTCCCTCTTTAGTCTACCGCACCAGGTTCACACAGCCCTGATCAGTCTAGTCGTGCATAATCGACTATCAGCTGACCTAAGTAAGTTCAAAAACTACTTGGATAATAGCTACAACGCATAAAAATAATTTAAACTGTAGGAAATAAATGCAATCAATTATATCATGGTAGGAAATCAATGAAATAAGGTATTCCTCACAGGGAACCTAAGCCAAACGATAGTAAACAGCCAAAACAATGGAAAACCACATGGGGTGATCCTCAAACATGATAACAAGAAATCATTATTCATATAATAACCTCTATAATGCATGAAATATAAGGCACATAATAATACATGATCAAAACCCTATCCCAAGATACCAGATACATGGGAATCCGATAGTTTTGCACAAAAACTCAAATACATTCAACGTAACGCAACAAACAAACTACCTCGATCTTAGGAGATCGATATACTTGTACCTCAACCTGTGAATCGGCCTAGAATGCATTAGATCTGCAAAAACATCTAAAACTTTCAACCGCAGATAACTCTCATAAGAGAATGAATTAGGAAATGTGGCCAAAGAGGAACCAAGAACATACCGTTGCGATTCTAATGCAACCTAATACATTCGATTCAGATAATCATTGGCAGATCGGAGGGTGGAGAAGTTCTCCGGTTGTACCCTTGCACTCGGTCGAAGAAGCTGGAGAAGAAGATGTTTTCGGGGTTATGATGTGACCATAGTCTGTTTAAAGAAAAAATAAAGTACACAGTATGTACTTTTAGAGTACACAGTGTGTACTATGATTTTCTATGCACCGCATTAAGCAGCCTCCACATCACCCCTACATGGCCATGTGTGTGTCCATGAGATGGCCAGCACGCGGCCTTGAGCAGCAACAAAGTAGACAACGTGTACTAATAATGTACATGGCGTGTACATAGAAAATTTCCAGATTCTCCTCTTTTTCCCAAAAATGACCAGAAATGGAAAAATATACCTAAAAAGATAGTGTGGGTTCTTACACTTAACATGATTTTTTACAACAATATTCAGAAACATTAGACATAAGTTTCTTACCATCAATATTTTTTTAATAAATCTTGCCTTTTGACTTCCACCTAGACCTCTTATTCTTTTATTTTTCAAAGAACACTTGATCATCAGAAACCTTCATTTCCACCTTATCCACATATCGAACAAGGTTTTCATAACATTTGAACTCATGAGAAGTTAAATACCTTTGATACATTGGCTTTAATCTTGAGTAAAATGGAAGATTTTACTATAAAGTTCTCGTATGATATTTTGAGCAAACAATGCCAATCTAGTAAATCTTGCTTCATAACTATCCATTGAGTCATCCGCCTACCTCAATTCCATGAATTGTTTTTCAATCCTATGATGAACCACCATTGGAAATATTTCTCAACATACATACCTTTGAATTCATCCCAATCAAGAGCATCAATCTCCTTAATATCCCTAATATTTTTCACCATCGACCACCGCTGACCAGCTTCACATTCAAAATGGTAAACAATAAGTCTAACCTATCGATGTTCAGAACATCCCGTGACATCAAAAATCTTCTCCATTACTTTAATCCACCCATAATCTAGCACATAGTAATATGATCTTCTTATTGATGCGTGATGTTTCCTCATGAAATTATCCACTACTGATATGTTCCTATATGGTAGATCTGGATTATCTCGTGCATGGATACCACCACAATTTATAGACCAAGTCATCTATTCCATGACAGTAACAAACTCTTTAGTTCCGATTTTGACCATCTCAGGTTGCTAATTTGGAAGGTTGTCTTCCTTCTAATGTCACCCCATCAAAGTTGCCCTATTTTTTCTATGGAAAACAATTCTGAACAAAGAAATATCTTAGGTGAAGGATCATGGTGATTGGGATATTCTATATCATTTCAATTTTTCCACAAATTTTTTATGGACATTAATTTGAAAATATTATAACTCTTAATGTTGTCTAAACTGACCTCTGATGCCAACTATAAGGACCCACAATTAATACATTACAAAATCCTGAAATAAATGAATAATTCACAGTGAGTATCTTTCAGGTTTATAGTTTTAGTAAATTTGGCCATAACAATTTCATTAAATCTCAAACATTACAAAGTAGACACTTATACTCAGTTTCTGTTTTTTTCATAAAATAAAATCCTCTTAAAAAATATTAATATTTAGTTCCTTGTTTTAGATCGACTAACTCTTCCTTGATCCCATCCTCACACCTATTAATCTTTAAGTCCTATAGAAACATTTCAACACTATGGATGAGCATAAAAATATTAGTATGGTTATAAAATAATGAAAGAAAAGACTAGTCCATCAAAATATAAGATTTTAAACATGCCTCATGAAATTATATGATTTATGAATAACACATGGAAATCATAAATCATAAAGGTAAATTGTGGCATCCATATCATATATACAATGTAGCTATCACATCTACAAAGGGAGTTACGTTTTGGAATAACCATAACAGTATATTCCCTAAATCTCTTAGGAGAAACATTAACGTTAACCTCCTTCACATTTCCCAATATATTGGAGAGCTATACCGTGCTCACCCTACATAGGTTTATTATGGAACCACTGATATATGTAATCAATTCCCAAGAACCATAACTTAATAACAACACATAAAAAATACATAAATGAAAGATATCATTTCAATATTAAAATCACAATATACCATTGAAATATATTGACATAATCATTTCATTATAAAAACCATTTTCAATACAAAAATACTTAAGAAGAGTATATGTTATTTATTTTCTATTTAAAAAATATTACCACATGTTAAGGATGGAAAATATCAAATAATACTCACGGCGGTGGAAAAGGTATTTGTCACCACTTACGTTAAAAACATTCCGCTTTTTTCATTTAGTAAAACACTAGGTAGGGAAATGATTCTCATTCAATGAAATGAAAATTCAATAGTGTTTATACATAGTATAATAGAAAGTTGTTTAAAAAAAATATGCCTCAACGAAAGGAGATTGAGACCGAGCCCCTTACCTCGTGGCTGACTTGACCCGCTCATTCATTAATCTCTTGAATAATAAATATCAATTAATTTATAATTTCATAAAAACCTTTTTTCAAATTTATTATTCCTTTTATAATACTTATTACCATGTTATAAACATTATTTAATCATTTAGGTTAATAAAGGTCATTTAGTCGATATTTGGAACTTCAGTCAAAAATGAACTTCTTATAATTACAAGTTGTTCATGTGGTAAAAATTAAATTATCTATAGAATTATATTCTTGTAATATATATCATATAAATAATTTTATTAACTCCATTCATTATATGTTATATGTATGGAATGAATAAGTCATATCACTTTGAGGGGGCGGTAGTCCGTACTTCCTCAAATGAAATTACCGTATTTACCCACAATGGAAACCATAAAGTTATTATATAAATGAAAAATAAATAAGAATTGATACAATATAAATATAATATATTTCACATGTAAATACAGTTCCATCTTATTGGCCACCATAAGTGATGGTAGTAGAATATTGAATATTCATCCTATCGTGGGGTTGCAGTTCATCGTCCACAGAAACAGTAATTTCTTTACCCATTAAATGAAGGTGTGTGTAAGTGTAGTTAGAATAAATCTCATAACAAAAAAACTATTATAATGAGTCGACTGGTGTTTTAATAAAATAATGGAATAAAAATATATAAGGGGATGTGTAACGCCCTGACCCCAACTACCCAGAGTCGGTGCATTACATCGTAACATTGGCATGATCACAAAAGATCAAGTCTCGAATGACCGATTAGTTTAGTAGCCTTGGAAACACTAGATACATTCATAAATGTTACATTACATCATAAAGTGAAAATCTACAATAACAAAGTCTCCATAGTCCACACTCATATCCTCTTCTACCTATCCCTATAGGTCATTCATAAAATACTTCTCCACATCCTGGAAAATATTAAAACATTGAAAGGGGTGAGCTCAGGTGCTCAGTAAGGATAACAATATTGCGGAAGCTTTCATAAATAAACATAAAAATTTAAGGCAATGTATAACTAAAACAAAATCCTTTTAAACTTGAACATCAATATAATATGGAAAAAGTAAAATGAGATAATGCCATTCACTTATTCACATGGATATTCTACTGGTCGAATAATCACATGCAATATTAATAACCACTTTCATAATGAGGGAATGTATAATCCCGGACATTCTGAAACATTTTTTCAAGACCTCGGCCAGGACGTCTAAAATGATTAAGGCCTCGGCCAAAACCATAAATCAAATTGGGAAAGGGCCTCGGTCAATTCCATGTCTAGTTGTCTCATGAGACCTACTGATGCATCGAGGAGCTATAGCGGGCTCCACCCGTCACTTATTAAGTCCAATACATTCCTCATATGAATAGGTTTAAACATATCATAAACCATAACATAATCGTATTACATAAAACATGCATAAAGGAAACATAAAATTTCCACATTTCAATCACAGGATATCAATACAACACATTGATATAATAAAAACGCTTTCAAAACCATTCTCAATACCAAAATAAACTAAAGTTAAAACTTTGTATTTGTTTTTCATTAAAAAAATGATGGTTTGTAGAGGAATCCGAAACTCAAATAATGACCACGGCGGCGGAGAAGTCGTTGTCGCCGCATATGTATGGAATGAAAAACATTCCCTTTTGTCGTTTAGAAAAACGCTTCGTATAAAAAAATATTCCTTTTGAATAAACGTAAAAGTCAAAGGGGTTTATACACCATATAAAATAAAGTTGTGTATAAAACCAAATATGCCTCAATGAAAGGGGATTGAGACGAAGTGCTTAAAAAGATCATTTTTTTATAAAGTAGTTCTATTATGTGTATTCACTATAAGTACACATAAATAATGTAAAAATACATGATATGACATAATAATATCATGACATAATTTGAAAGTAGGAGATTAACCCAAAGAATAGAAATTGGGTTAAGAAGTTCCCTTACCTCGTGTCTGACTTGACTCAACCATTCTTTAAACTCCTGAATAATAAACTAGAGTTAATATATACCTTATTAAGAACCATTTTCAATTTCATTATCCTTATTATATCACTTATTACAATGATATGAACATTATGTAATTATTTAAGTTAATAACGGTCGTTTTGTCGATCTTTGGTACTTGAGTCAACAATAAACATCTTATAATTACAAGTTGTTTATGTGGTAGAATATCCGTTATCTCCAGAATTATATTCATGATTTATATGTCATATATATCATATATATCCAGTATATACATTCATTTATAATATTACATAACATTTAGAGGTAAGAAATGAAATGCACCGTTCATGGAGACGGTAAGCCGTACGTACGCATGAACGCTACTTTCATTTCAATTTCATATTTAATGGAACGAAATCATAATGATATAAATGTATAATATAATTCCAGTATAATATAGTGTATAATACCATTTACTCCATCCTTTATACATCCCACATATGGCATTAATGATTCAAATCACATTGAGGGGGCGGTAGTCCGCACTTCCTAAAATGAAATTATCGCGTTTTACCCATAATGGAAATCATAAAGTATGCCATAAATTAGAAATACAGAAGCATAAGTAAAACCTAAACATATTATATGTCATATATAAAAAAAGTGACATCTTAATGTCCACCTTTGAAGGTGTTATATGAGTGTTGAACAATCATCGTTTCGTGAGGCAGAAATTCGCCATCCACAGAAACTGTATGTTCTTTAACCATTAGATGTAGGTGTGTGTAATTTTAGCTCGAATACTTCTTATAAAAACATCCTAGTATATTGAGGATACTGGTGTTGTTAGAAAAGAAATGAATAAAAAGAGTTTAGGGGGTTGGAGAAGAAAAATAAAACAAAACAACATTAGAGAAGACATTACCTCAAAATCGGGTAACTCTTTTTTATTTGAGCCAAAGGCTTCCTTGGGAAGAGTTATGCCCAAAGTGAGGCTTCTAGGAGTAAGTGAGGTAATTTGGAAGAGTATTTGGGCAGAGGTTGGCCGAGCCAAATGGCTTGAATGTGTAAATAAGGTGGGAGAGGTGGGGGCCTTTTATAAGTGGAGAGGAGGGGCACTCTTGGAAAGTAAAGAAAAGTCACTTTATTATAAAATGAGTTTCAGATTTTAGAGGTCCCAAACATATATAATTCTAGGATAAGATGATAAGGGTTCGTAATCTCCTCATCCAATAGGCTTTTGACAAGTGTAAGCCTTGTATTTTTCATTATCTTCTCATTTTATTTAAATCGTTAAATAATGAGGTCATCGTTGCATCATAATGATGTCATAAAAAATTTAATTTATGTAATGTATAAAAATTATAAAAAAATTACTATTATCTAGGAAATCTTTTTAGCTTTCTAATGAATATTTATAGTCAAAATTTGGACTTGTGTAACCCCACTTAAAAACTGTTTTAGTAAAATAACTCATGTTTGTGTCTATTTAATTTTATCATTAAATAAATATATATTAATGTCATTTTCCAACTAAAGTGGCTCCATGGGGTCCCCAAGTTGACCCATGGGTTGTCTTGGTCGTCCGTGACTCATACAATAGGATTAGGACAAGTTTCATGCTCATATCATATTATTAAATCATTATTTGTACCTTAAACTACACTAATTACCTCTAATCGCGATTAAGAACTATAAAGTTACTATTCACCAAAAAATTATTTTAATCTCATTGAACCACATTTTACTTATTAATTACAACCATGAATGTCGGATTTTTGAAAATCAAATCACAGAAGTGGTAATATTTCATTTAAACGAAAAATCAGTTATTTAACTACCACTTAGTGGTTTCACTATTCATCAAAAATTGAAGTTTTTCAGAACAAGGCCAAAATTTCACCCTAAGCAATAATTGATATTCTGAATTCAAAAATGATGTCTATTTTACAAAATTCCAAACATATAAGTTGCATTAATTAATTTTATAATTAATTCCCGCTTTTACGACAAAAAGCGTGTTTTTAAGAAACAATATATATCAAAAGATTGGCAATTGTTTATGTCCAATTTCAATGTTAAATTAATTCTAATGACCACCATTGGATAAAATGGTAAAAATTTATTATAATTATACCTTAAAACCACTAAATATTATAATTTATCACAATAAATTATTTTGATTAAAAAGTTGTTTTAAGTATTTTTCACTATTCATAAAAAAATAGAAGTTCTCAGAAAAATACCAAAAATTCACCATAGGCTAATTTTGATATTCCGAATCCAAAAATGAACTCCATTTTGAAATATAAAATTTCGATTAATTTTAAAAAGTGGTTATTACTATTCATAACGGCTACTTTGATTAGTCGTGGTGTTATAGAACTCGAAGTTGCATACAATGCAAGCTATTGAATTATTGAATGAGAAGCGTATCGTGGAAGCTCGGGGTGTTACATTCTCCCCTCCTTCAATAAATTGCGTCCTCGCAATTTGAAATTTTTCTTTGAAAATAAAAGGTTGAAAAGAGAAAATACCTTTGAGGAAAACCCACATCGGAAATAAGGTTAATAAATATATAACATTAAAAGAAAGAAAGATAAGTACAAAGGTCACCCGATATAGCCCATTCTATGATTCTATGAAAATATGGATATGGAGGAGAAACAAACCATCAAGGTCTGATGGAGAGTTATAGAAAACAGGATTAGGAGAACGTTTAACCACAAGAAAATCAAAAACTTGTGATTGGTTAAACGGTCATTGAATCCCCAGTTGGAAAAGTTAACTGAAAACATTTTTGTTTTAAGTTACCTTTTATAATGTGGAGGAATTTATTTAGGAGATTTACTAAGAACGTAAGGGAATATACATACTTGTTATGTATACTTTCATTCGTTAATAAATTTTTACCACAAACCCAACTTTTACTCCAAATGGTAACGGAACTCAAAAATATTCTCTTTATCCTAATTGTATAAGGTTACAAATGTTAACACATACCATTTAGATTAGTAAAATTATTTTGTAATAACCAGGGAATTCCTGTAGGCTAGTGTTAGGAAATAAAGGCTTGTCGCACTATGGTTGTGGGTTCGATTCCTGCAGCTTTGTCCGACGTGAAGGGTTATGCCCCACCCTGCAGGTTGTCCTTTTCCTAAAACTATATTATCATAATATTCCAAAAATAATCTTCATAAATTTTTTAACCTTAAACAATACTATCCAAAGATCAACTTAATCAACTCCAACCATTGTAGTTATCCAAAATACCTATGTCCAGACTTTCTCTAAAAGGTCTCTTAATTCCAAAATCAATTTATCAGATTCCCCAAACAAAGTAAAGTTTCTCTTTTTGTCACATACTAAAAATAAAATTAACTTCATCATATTAAAACCTTACTGAAATCAACAAGTACTGCAGTACAATCCTTATATATATATATATCACATTATTCTAATAACCAAAATATAATCCATGAGTCCAAAATCACCAATACATTAATTACTCTGCTTCAACTGTAGTAACAAAATATGATTGTCCTTGATCCCTTGACCTTTTCTGAGGTAAGTTTCCCTGATGCTTAGGACATTCATTTGCATAATGCCCCATTTCTCTACAATTATAGCATTCAACTTTGATAGCCTTTTTCTTTCCCTTGCAATCACGATCCTGGTGACCCTTTTCTCCACATTTATAACAAACTCCCATTCCTTTTAGGCAAGTACCAGGGTGATTCTTCCCACAATTATCACATAATGGAAAATCTTTCTTTCCCTTTTTCCCTTTATCTGTCTCTTGTTCCACCGTTCTCTTCTTCTCTTGCTTTACTTTGTTGTCATAAGACTTATAGAATTCCTTTTCTGTCTTGATAGCACACGAGACAATATCTTCATATGATGAGAAGGATTGTGATACTAAAGATCGATGGAGAAATGGCTTTAACCCATCAAAGAAACGATCAATCTTACTCCTTGGGTTACATATATAATCGGCAACATGCCTCGCTAACCTTGTAAAGTTAGCCTCATACTTTGCGACATTCTCATCCTCTTCTGCCTCAGACTCAGAAATTGCCTTTCCATATCTGCTCGATGGTCACGAGGAAAGTATTTTTCTAATAAAAGCTCTTTGAACTCCCTCCATTCCATATTCGATACGTCATCATCTTCATTTGTGTTTGAATCAGCGACCACCACTGATCGGCATCTCCAGTGAGGCGGTAAACTGCCATGACAACCTTCTTCCTTTCACTACTCCCCAAGGCATGGAATATTTTCTCTAAGGAATTTATCCATTTCTCGGATACTATAGGATTTGTACTCTCATTGAAGGTTGGTGGTTGTTTCCTCATGAAACGGTCTAGCATTGATCCTCCATGTTTCGGATCAGGGTGCTCCATACGAGTAAGGTTATTATTCATTACCTGAGTGAGTTGTCCCAGTATGGTAATAAGTTGATCATCACCAGTTGTATCTCCAGATCCACAATAATTATCTTGAGCAGGAGGGAAATCCCTACACGGAGTTCGTGCATTGATATGGTATCCAATCCTTCCACTAGGCGCCATTTCTAAACAATGGCATAAACTAGATTAGTTTATGAATCAAAATACATAATCCCATACTTATAAAACACTTAACATAAATTGAACTATTTATGGATATAATCCATAATCATAAAAATGTTTTCTTTCAGGAATTATATACTCATAAGCCCTTCATAATTATTTGTAAAGAAAATGAGAATTATCCTAAGCATATCCCCCAGGAGTGTCGTAACCAAGAGTGCAACAAGGCCCGTTGTCATGCACCAGTTCCCGTTCGAGTCTAGCTCAAAGGGGTGTTTTCGGGTTTTACCCCTAGGTACATCTGTGCCAGAGCTGCCTCTACCTTCTCGTATCCAAACAGGGATGTATTGCTCGGAAAACTCACAAAATCTCTACAATACCATAATTCTAGGAAGTTCCTCTATACTAATCCTCAAAGTTCATCTTAGGTCTACGTGCTCTAATTAGAGTTTATCTAAATATAGCTTCCATGGTTTGTACTAAACTTCCTCTGATACCAACTGTAACGCCCCGACCCCAGCTACCCAGAGTCGGTGCATTACTTCGTAATATTGGCATGATCACAAAAGATCAAGTCTCGAAAGACCGATTAGTTTAGTAGCCTTGGAAACACTAGATACATTCATAAATGTTACATTACATCATAAAGTGAAAATCTACAATAACAAAGTCTCCATAGTCCACACTCATATCCTCTTCTGCCTATCCCTATAGGTCATTCATAAAATACTTCTCCACATCCTGGAAAATATTAAAACATTGAAAGGGGTGAGCTCAGGTGCTCAGTAAGGATAACAATATTGCGGAAGCTTTCATAAATAAAAATAAAAATTTAAGGCATTGTATAACTATGAAAAAGCCTTTTAAACTTGAACATCAACATAATATGGAAAATGTAAAATGAGATAATGCCATTCACTTCTTCAAATGGATATTCTACTGGTCGAATAATCACATGCAATATCAATAACCACTTTCATAATGAGAGAATGTATAATGCCGGACATTCTGAAACATTTTGTCAAGGCCTCGACCAAGACATCTAAAATGATTAATGCCTCGGCCAAAACCACAAATCAAATTGGGAAAGGGCCTCGGCCAATTCCACGTCTAGTTGTCTCATGAGACCTACCGATGCATCGAGGAGCTATAGCGGGCTCCACCCGTCACTTATTAAGTCCAATACATTCCTCATATAAATAGGTTTAAACATATCATAAACCATAACATAATCGTATCACATAAAACATGCATAAAGGAAACATAACATTTCCACATTTCAATCACAAGATATCAATACAACACATTGATATAATAAAAACGTTTTCAAAACAATTTTCAATACCAAAATAAAAGAAAGTTAAAACTTTGTATTTGTTTTTCATTAAAAAAATGATGGCTTGTAGAGGAAGCCGAAACTCAAATAATGACCACGGTGGCGGAGAAGTCGTTGTCACCACATAAGTACGGAATAAAAAACATTCCCTTTTGTCGTTTAGCAAAACTCTTTGTATAAAAAAAAGATTCCTTTTGAATAAACGTAAAAGTCAAAGGGATTTATACACCGTATAAAAGAAAGTTGTGTATAAAACCAAATATGCCTCAATGAAAGGGGATTGAGACGAAGTCCTTAAAAATATCATTCTTTTTATAAAGTAGGTATATTATGTGTATTCACTATAAGTACACATAAATAATGTAAAAATACAAGATATTACATAATAATATCATGACATAATTTGAAAGTAGGAGATTAACCCAATGAATAGAAATTGGGTTATGAAGTTCCCTTACCTCGTGTCTGACTTGACTCAACCGTTCTTTAACCTCATGGATGATAAACTAGAGTTAATATATACCTTATTAAGAACCATTTTCAATTTCATTATCCTTATTATATCACTTATTACAATGATATGAACATTATGTAATTATTTAAGTTAATAACGGTCGCTTTGTCGATCTTTGGTACTTGAGTCAACAATAAACTTCTTATAATTACAAGTTGTTTATGCGGTAGAATATCCGTTATCTCCAGAATTATATTCATGATTTAGATTTCATATATATCATATATATCCAGTATATACATTCATTTATAATATTACGTAACATTTAGAGGTAAGAAATGAAATGCACCGTTCATGGAGACGGTAAGCCGTACGTACGCATGAACGCTACTTTCATTTCAATTTCATATTTAATGCAATGAAATAATAATGATATAAATGTATAATATAATTCCAGTATAATATAGTGTATAATACCATTTACTCCATCCTTTATACATCCCACATATGGCATTAACGATTCAAATCACTTTGAGGGGGCGGTAGTCCGCACTTCCTAAAATGAAATTATCGCGTTTTACCCATAATGGAAATCATAAAGTATGCCATAAATGAGAAATAAAGACGCATAAGTAAAACCTAAACATATTATATATCATATATAAAAATAGTGACAACTTAATGGCCACCTTTGAAGGTGTTATATGAGTGTTGAACAATCATCGTTTCATGAGGCAGAAATTCGCCATCCACAGAAACTGTATGTTCTTTAACCATTAGATGTAGGTGTGTGTAATTGTAGCTCGAATACTTCTTATAACAACATCCTATTATATATTGAGGATACTGGTGTTGTTACAAAAGAAATTAATAAAAAGATTTTAGGGGGTTGGAGAAGAAAAATAAAACAAAACAACATTAGAGAATACATTACAGCAAAATCGGGTAACTCTTTTTGATTTGAGCCAAAGGCTTCCTTGGGAAGAGTTCTGCCCAGAGTAAGGCTTCTAGGAGTAAGGGAGGGATGTTGGGAGAGTATTTGGGCAGAGTTTGGCCGAGCCAAATGGATTTAATGTGTGAATAACGTGGGAGAGGTGGGGGCCTTTTACAAGTGGAGAGGAGGGGCACTCTTGGAATGTAAAGAAAAGTCACTTTATTATAAAATGAGTTTCGGATTTTAGAGGTCCCACACTTATATAATTCGAGGTTAAGATGATAAGGGTTCGTAATCTCTTCATCCAAAAGGCTTTGGACAAGTTTAAGCCTTGGATTTTTCATTATCTTCTCATTTTATTTAAATCGTTAAATAATGAGGTCATCGATGCATCATAATGATGTCATAAATAATTTAATTTATTTAATGTCTAAAAATTATAAAAAATATACTATGATGTAGGAAATCGTTTTATATTTCTAATGAATATTTATAGTCAAATTTGGACTTTTGTAACCCCACTTAAGAGCTGTTTTAGTAAAATAACTCATGTTTGTGTCAATTTAATTTTAACATTAAATAAATATATATTAATGTCATTTTCCAACTAACGTGGCTCCATGGGGTCCCCAAGTTGCCTCATGGGTTGTCTTGGTCGTCCATGACTCATCCAATATGTGTAGGACAAGTTTCAGGCTCATCTCATATTATTAAAACATTATTTGTACCTTAAACTACACTAATTACCTCTAATCGCGATTAAGAACTTAAAAGTTACTATTTACCAAAAAATTATTTTAATCTCATTGAACCACATTTTAATTATTAATGACAACCATGTATGTTGGATTTTTGAAAATCAAATCACAGAAGTGGTAATATTTCATTTAAACGAAAAATCAGTTATTTAACTACCACTTAGTGGTTTCACTATTCATCAAAAATTGAAGTTTTTCAGAACAAGGCCAAAATTTCACCCTAAGCTATAATTGATATTATGAATTCAAAAATGATGTCTATTTTACAAAATTCCAAACATATAAGTTGCATTAATTAATTTTATAATTAATTCCCGCTGTTACGACAAATAGCGTGTTTTTAAGAAACAATTTATATCAAAAGATTGACAATTGTTTATGTCCAATTTCAATGTTAAATTAATTCTAATGACCACCATTGGATAAAATGGTAAAAATATATTCTAATTATACCTTAAAACCACTAAATAGTATAATTTATCACAATAAATTATTTTTATTAAAAAGTTGGTTTAAGTATTTTTCACTATTCATAAAAAATTAGAAGTTCTCAGAAAAATACCAAAAATTCAACATAGGCTAATTTCGATATTCCGAATCCAAAAATGATGTCCATTTCGAAATATAAAATTTCTATAATTTTAAAAGGTGGTTATTACTATTCATAACGGCTACTTTGATTAGTCGCGGTGTTTTAGAACTCGAAGTTGCGTACAATGCAAGCTATTGCATTATTGAATGAGAAGCGTATCGTGGAATCTCGGGGTGTTACAGGAGGTAGTAGTCAAAAAAAATATAAGAACATAAGGGAATATGTTACCTTATAATCAAGTAACTATCTTTAGTTTGAATGAAAAAGATTTATTGAAGGGCTATATGCCTAAGCTAAGGATTATAAGTTGAAGAAAGGGATATTGAAATCTTATTTTTGGTGGTCTTGGATGAGCCAAAAGGCGTGATAGGTGAGAGTAATGGGATTGAGGTGAGAGATTTTTATATTGCGGAGGAGGGGCTCTTTAAGAAAGTTTCAAACTATCATTTTATTATATAATGATTTTTGGTTTATAAAGGTCCAAAAAATATTCAAGATGAATTTAAGATGACTCGTGTTCTAAATAAAATCATTGAATAATAATTGGTTAGGTTTTGGATTGTTTTGTTAATTTTATAATCTCATTTATTTAAATCATTCTTTAATGACGTAAACACTTCATCATTATTGTGTCAAAAATAATTTCATTTATATAATTTATAAAATAAAAAAAATACCATGTTTTAGGAAATATTTTTTTATTTAAAATGTATATTTATAGTTGAAAATATATATTATATAATCCCATGAAACAATTGATTTACTAAAGGTTTTTTATTTATGTCATTTTTGTCTTTAGTTTAAATTAATTAATATAATGTTTCATTATCACTCTTAAATGGCTCCATGGGGTACCAAAATTGACCCAAGGATGCCCACAGTCGGACGTGTATCACCCAAATATATTAAAACACATGTTAGGGTAATTTAATATTTTTATAATAATATTTTTTACCTTTATTTACCAGTTTTACCCCTTAACAATGGTAAATAAAATTTAAACTAAATTAAATAATCAAAATTTCAAAAAATATAAGTTACCTATTTACACAATTTGGACCTCATGATTACAAATATGAAATCCATTTTTCAAAATTAAAATCCTTGAAGTTTATGAAATTAATTTAATATTAATTTCTGCTGTTAAAACACAAAAAAAATTTAATAAATAATAACTATTAAAATATTGACACCTGTTTATGTCCAATTTCAAAGTGAAACTATGTCCAATGACCAACATTTGATTAAATGGTAAAAAAATAGTTAAATTAAACTTTAAAATAAATTAAAAATATAATCTATCCATATAAATAAATTAAATGAAAATGCATTTTTGAATGAAAATACAGTATTTTTAACTATTCATTAAAAATTGAATTTTATCTGAAAAATAAAAAAAATTTACAAAATGTAAATTTTGATGTCCTGATTCTAAAAAATTATAATATTTTTAAAATATAATATATAAAAATGAACAAAAATATATTTAATAAGAGTTTTCCATCAAAAGGTAGTAAACCGACCTTTTAAAGAATATTAGAGTATTTATGGTTAAAATTAGATACACTAACATTTTAACCATCTATCATTTATTGAATAAATGTAAAAACATTTAATATACATGTATAATAATATTATTTTTAGTCTTGTTCATTCCCTTCATTACATTGTCAAGGTGTTAACTACCATTAAAATAATAATAATATATTATTTGTGTGCAACGTATGATTTCAAAAAAAACTCATTATTGCGTATCGGGTATGCCATCGAACATAGAATCCATGTTGAAGTAAAATTAATATTAAATTTACAAATATTAACAAATTTTAAACTATAATATCCAATATTTACCTGGTATGATACACTTATGATGTATGACCATATGGTGGTGTTTGGATCTCTCCAATTCCGACCACATGAAAAACATTTCTGACGAATGATCGTGATTTAGCAGTAGTGATTCATTCCATAAGGTTGTAGAGTAATTATAATTTTTGGGAGTATTTTAATGTTTAATCATATCATAAAATAAATGGATATATTTTATCATAAAATGATTTCAATTTGTGGTTTCACCATTGGGTTTAGTATCTTTAGGGGTTTGATTTTGATATCTTCTATACCCCAAGAAATGATAATGTGGTGAAAGATGAATAGAGTAGAATGGTTTCCGGTTAGGAATTGAACATGTAGAGTGATAAGTGTAGATTTATGGGGATCTTTCCCCAGATGCATTTAGAGACCATGGAGTACAGTGTATGAACCTTCATAGTAGTGTTCAGATGGTCCTTCCATTCTAGACCATATTCAGAAGGGGCTATTGGGAAAAGAGATATCCCATCAGTCTATGTAATAATATCATTGCGGGGATACACCATGATATTTTTTATTGTAACATGATGGATTTTTATTCTTTTAGGGTCAATTTGTGTAATTTTTATACCTCATGATGGTTGTGATGATGGATAGCCACTAGTATTAATTGGTGGTTCATCCTGGCCCAACCAAGATTTATTAGGACGTACATCTGCATTTTTGGTTTCCATGTATGAGATATGATATAACATGATTTTTATAAAGGTGTTATGCATTTCATCAGGTAATATTATGTCATAATGGCCCTCTTTTTTTTAAAGCCACTAACAACTCATACCTAGAAGTGGGATGATATCACCATGGTGTTTATTATTTGATTACATTTTTTACCTTAGGGAAGGAACATCATTTGAGTGGTTATTAGCCATTTGAAAAGATAGCCCCATATCATTATAATTAGAGATTCAAAAAAGTTGTGTGTGTTGGGATAATTATATGTTCATGAAGTAGTGAGTCATTGTGGTGTGTTGATAGTAGTTGTTTCTGAGAGGGACCACCTACTTTACCTATTCATTATAGTATCGACATAAAATATCATTGGGGTTTCAATTCAAATTTATCATGATATACAATCATCAAACAGGAGGTGAATCAGAATGTGTAAACCAAATTTTAAAGACATGATTCTAGCATGTGTATAGTATTTTTTAGGATCATAGGATAACCATTTTGGATTGGATGTGTGTGCATATAATTATAGTTATCACTTATCAATTTAAATGGATCCTTTAAAGTATCTCTAATGTAAACCATGTCAACCTCCCTTGTTTTGGGATGAGGTAGGTGAAACCTCATTGTTAGGATTGGTCATATTGAATGATATGCCTAAGAAGTTCATGATATTTAGGATGTGGTTATTGGATGATCATAGTAACCCTGAGTCTTATTTATATTAAAGAAACCAATATCTTTATTTTTTTGGTTGATCAGGTGTTCTTGAAAGGGTCCCCTCTTTTGGGTCATCATTGATGGATTAAACAACGTATGCCAACACCAATGTATGTTGGACCTTTATGTATCACAATGCAGTTTCGTATCTTGACATACAAGTTAGCTTTTCATTTGTAGTTGATATATATTAATGATTTCATTCACTTATCCTTGTTGAAAAAGTATAATTATGATCTATCTCAACATCCATGTTGGGAAGAGTATGTAATAGATCATTTTTATCTGTGTTTGAGCTCCAATTATGGATAGTAGATTCCCATGATAGTGTGCATAGTGGGAAATATATTTTTCTGGTCCAGATTTTTTATTCAAAAAAATGATAATCATGATTTTTGGGAGAAAAAGTCTTGTATAGAGGCGTAATACCCATTTTAATTCTCAGATCATGCTTTGGAATGGCATTCAGGTGGAGATCAATTTTCATGGTGGGGAAAATTCCCACACTTATGATTTATTTTCAGTTACGTTTTATTTATTATTAGTATCTCATTTTCCCATTGTTATTCTACTAACTTTTTGGATAAAATTAGAAAAAGTGGGTAAACATTATGTAACACATTATTGGAACATGATTAGGGGAAACCATGTGCCATTAACAAGATAACTATGTTGTAGGTGGATGGTTTTGAGAAGTGTTTACCACATATTTTGTTCATGGTAAGTCAGGCCATGTGAGATGATTGTATGGTAAATGCCTCTTGGATTGTGGGGGGTACACATTTTCCACGTTATTTAACATCGTGTTTGATAAAACCATACGACATGTCTAGGTAATTTAAAAAAATTTCTATACCACTTATTTTTAACCCTAATCACCCAAAATAACACCGTTAATTGTTTTTCAACCTAGGAACCTCCCACAATCCCTTTTCCTCTCATGGTGGTACATTTTTGGGATGTATTTGGTGTGATTTCTCCTTGATTTATGATGTATGTACCCTTATCTTCTGGTTTATTCATAATTTCTAAGGGTTTATTCATACATCATTGGGGTTTCATATCTTTTTAAGGGTATGTGACTTATTTATGTTCACATATTGATTTTTTAGTTAGGATCTTGGTGTTTAAGGTTCAATCTTATCTCTGTAGGGTTCTCTTGTTGTGAAGCTACTGGTTTCCACAAGAATTTAGGTGTTTCTTCATTTGATTTAGGAGGTTTTGTGATTAAATATTATGGTTTGATTTTATATGATTAATTTTTTTCTTGGATATATTATTTGGATTTTAAAGGATGAATGAAAGTTGTTTTTTAAATGATTCAATGTTCTTTGGAATATAAAAATTATTTTTCAAAGGAAATTGGATATGTTCTATGAGTTTTTCATAACCACCTCTTGTTTTCTATCTTGAATGTATTTAATAAAATATATATATTATGTGAAACCTATTTTGAAATTTATTTACTCAGATTTTGGTTTCAAAAAAATAGGTTTGACTAGAGAATAGTGGACAATCATGTCGGTTATACTGTTTGTAATACTTTTTTGTGGATGTGAGGTTTTATGTGATATGAGGAACATAAATTTATCACAATGTGGAACCTAGATATCTAGGTGGGTATACATGGAATAGCCGATAGTTGACTCATCTGTGGTTTTTTTGAGATTCATCTAGAAATATCTATGATACAACACCAACTAAATGATAATTATTATATTACATCATTATGCCCATGTAGATTACCCACAAGTGGTTCAAGAATGATAATGTTGTTGGTTGTGGTGGATATACCACGTTTCATAGAGTTATGGTTTATCTATTCTCCCCTCGAGCTAGCTGCTATATGGTTTTCCCTTGATGTTGTTCACATTAGTGATATTGTACTTACCATCGATATATAGTAAAATTCATTTTATTAATCAATCATTTTTCCAATGTATGTCTTCTATAAATATGTTTATAGTTTTTCATTTATAAAAATATCATGTGAATTGTAATATATATTTTTTAGAATGGAATCTCTTGGTTGGGTGTAATCCTTCAGGGTTTTGGCTCACACCATACATATAAATTTGGGTATATGTAGACTTTCTTTTGTTTGAAAAAGGAAAATGAAAGAAGTATGGAGATGGTGGTTAAAAATTTTAGGTGTTCCCCCATGAAAGATTTTTAATGGAGGCTTGATAATGATTATCAACTTGTTACATGGGAATTTTATGATAGTTTATTATTCCCTTTTTGTTGTAGCCTCTTTTCATTTTTATTAATTGTTGAAAACATAGAAATGAAAAACATCGGGTAATGTTTTTTTGTTATTGTTCAGTTTTGGTTTATTTGTTACAGCTGGTTGTTTATGAATGTTTACATGACTGAAATAATTCCCATGTTTCATTGTTAATACCCAGGCACTTGTTCCTTCATATTGGGATCAAGAACACCTTTCCGGAAATGCCATAGACCGAGTCGGGTGTCATGTTGGATGGAAATCCAGCTTGGTTTGTGACATCCTTGATGTTAGTGAATCAATGTTATTTGATCATATTCTACAATAGAGTCATAAAATTCCTAAGAATGTTTCCAATAACTATATGAAACCTTATTTCAATAATAATTAAATATTTTAAATGTGGAATAAAATATTCTGACACTATTTTCTCAAATCAATAAAAAACTATGATATTCAAAACACAATAGATCTTTATTCTAAGAGTAACAACGTATTATATGATATATAGTAGTGCATGGATTTCTATTTTAAAAAATATTTCTCTAAATTAATAAATTTTTATTGTATAAATATATGTAATATTATAGTTTTTATCATTCATATCCGTTTTACCTTAATTTTTATCATTCATTGATGAAGATATTTTGTTATATAAAATCTAGTGGAATTATTTCCCTTTTACCATACCCATAATGTTCTTATTCATGAGGGCTGTTTGTAGTCATACATTTTATACCATGTGTTCATCTTATTTAACTAAAAATAATATTTAAAATTGTTATAACAATAAAATTTTCTCTATATTTAACTGAAGAAAATATTTAAATCAATCATCATTTCATAATCTGTTAACTCATTTTTATGAGTTAATTCAAATGAGTGTGTACCCCTAATCACCAAATATTATAACTCATTAAACTATATATTTTATTTGGTTTTATGAACATAACTTTCATCTTATTTTTTATCATTAAATACATATTAAATAATTATAATATTATATTGAATAAATATAATGATATGTTTTTTATTATATTAATTCCACAGATAACCATAAATAAGTAATCCACCCTTTTGTAAAAAACAGAAATAACTAATGCTATTGTTGTATAATTCATTTATACTAGGTCATGAAAGTCTCTAAATGATATTCATGAGCTCAATATTTAATGTTATACATCAAAATACTAAACTAACCTATCTTCTCAATTTAAATTGTGAATCAAAATAGCACTTGACATATTTAATTATGGATAAAACATTCTAGTCATTTCCACATTTTATTTTTAGAATAATTCATTGTGAAATTTCTCCAGTTCATTTTTACATAATTTTCATCAATTTTTAAAATGATTGGATATTCTTCTGGATGGTTCAAGATCATATTTTCAATCAAATTATATAATTAACAAATAAATTGTTTATGACGAGTCCATTAATTATTTTTAAGAACAAGGAAAAGTTTTGTTTTCAAAATATTTATTCAAGAAATTCAAAAATATTTTATCCTCCTTAATTGTACTAAATATCATATTGGTATAAATTATATTTATTATAATTTTTTTGTGCCGTTCATTTCTTATCTTTCATGATTTTCCAAACAAATACTAATTTTCATTAGTAATATTAACTATATGAAAATCTATTTAATTCCGATCTATTTCCATATTAAATATATATATAACGTTTTATAATCACATAGTTTCTGATGCATAAAAAATGGAATAATGATCATATGTAATGTCTTCTCCTAATTAGGAAATGAATTGACAAATTAGGAAATGTATTACATAGTATTATAAAATATTATGAATACATCGTGACTTATACAATTCCAACCTAAATTCTAATAACTTATGAATTCCAATAATTTTACTACAAAATCCTATTATATATGATGAGATCATCTAAAATTCTGATATGGAACATTATATGTTCTTTTGAACATCTAAAAACATAATCCCCAACATTAATAATTCAAAAAAATAAATTGATTTAAAAAACATTTGAAATGATTCTATAGAATATCAATTAATTTATAACAACTGACAATATTATTGGGATTTTATACAATGAGTACAAATCAATTCAATAATATTATTGAGGTATCATTATAATATATACGGATTTAGCAATTATTCAATAAAGAATTAAAATCTCCTATTTTAACAGCAAATGGATCTTCTATAATCCTTCAATGATGTGATATTTTAAACTCCATTTAGTATTATTTTCCCAAAGAAATATTTGAATAGTTTATTAACATTATTTGTAGGTTTATCATCATTAAAAAACATCAAAACATATTTTTAATATTCCTCCACATTAAAAATCACATAAACTATTGTATATAGTGTATGATTCATTAGGTGAAACATCTCACTGATTTTCTGGAAGACTAGCTTGATAATAAATAGATTCTTGGTCTTCTCAAGAAGAATTATTATAACTACAATCCATTACAAATAGAGGCGTAGATATTACTAATATAAAAAAAATAATCCAAATTAACTTCATAATGATCCAATGACATCACAGAATATCCAAACATAACTGGATTTGATTATATATATATTTAAAAAATTCTCCATTCAATTACATAGGTTCATTATCAGTAATGAATATTTAGAAACCATATATGTGTATGTATGAATAACACACTCTAGATCAATATAGTTTAATTTTATTACAACACTATAGAATATTCAATCACCATATGGGTTGATGATATGAAATAACTGATCCATAAAAAGATTAATGATACTTCCCCATAATATCAAATATAAATTTATGTTTTCAAGATAACACGAAAATAAAAATTAAATTTATAATAATGAATGTGCCATTTGATCCTATATTAATATTTTTGACTAAAAATTTATATATTTTTTCAGGGAAATAGGTTTCTAGCCATGTTTCTGATAATAATTTTTCTTATTATTGGATTATCGTGTCATGTTAAACCATAAAGAGACGTGGTTTTTAATAAATTAATTCAAAATATTTCTAATATAAAAAAATTTAGTGAATTATAATGAAAATATTATTTCAAATAATATATACAAAATTGAAGAATTTAAATAAATAATAAAGAGAAATACACTAGAAATAATTTTATAATTCTTATGTGAATATATTAGTTATTATCAATGTATTTTATGTCAACAAACCATTTTATACTTTTATTAATAAATTAAGGAGTCTTTGTGAAATCATACACTATGTAATGAGAGAGGAAACTTTTTAGACAAATTAACAATTTATCAGTGGAATATTTTTTAATTAATAAAAATGATAAATTTTATATTGTCTAGAATTAATTATTTATAATTATTTATTTGATATTAATTTTTTGTTTTGGATAATTATTATTAAATTCTATACAGGAAGCTCAATTATGATTAAATAAACATTGAAAATGATTTTTTGTTGTCTGATTACACCATTGGTTTTTTTATATTGATAAAAATATCATATACAGTAGGTAATAACTCCAAACCAACTATCATAATACACACATAGAAAGTTGTAAAATCTATCATGCTCGTTGGATCAAAGGCTATAAACCCAATTGATCCCTCCCAAAAAAACCTGTAAACTTTAGATTATTAGTGATAGGTCCTCCTCGATATTCATGTGTGGCACTCCCTAGACATACAATCCACTGAAATCGCATCCTTTCTATAAAAGTCTTGCAGCACAACCCAACTCTAACATTATTTCTCCTCAGCCTTTCCATACAAGCCCCATCCTTATCGACCAAAATTTTGTATAATTTAATCCATATGTTCCAACACCAACTCATATATAAATATATAAAAATATTTATATATAATCACAATTTTTTATTTCACATACAATAAATAAGTTTTTTTATATACCTCCTATATTACATTTCAAAGTATATAATATAATCATAAATATGATTTTACAATGTAAAATATAATTTAAATAATATGTAAATAAAAATTCATTCATATACATATTTGAATATATTTTATAGTTTTTTCACATATAATGTAGTATATTTGAATATAAATATAATATCTATTAATTTTAATGTTATATAATTTTATAAAATATTACTCTCAATATTTTTTCAAACATAATATTATAAAATATGAATTTACAAATAATATATATATATATATATGGTTATGTATATATGTATATAAGTATGCATGTTTGTATGAATTTCTGTATTTACTTGTGTTTGTGAATATATATATATATATATATTAAAAAATAATATATCAGTATATAAATATATTAAATATATTTATGATTATTTTAGAAAAATTAAAGTTATTATGGGGATTAAATATAGTTTAAATAATATATAAAAATTATATTCAAATATTTTAAAAATTCATCATTTCTATTTCAAATATTTTTTATTTTTTCATTGATTAAATTGCTAATTAGAGACTTGTTTTTGAAAAAAAAGTAATTAGATAATTTGTATCAAATGATGTCAACACAATATTTTCTAATTTTCATTCGTTAGGTATTTTGAAATATTTTAGTTGTATTTATTAATGTACACCTCATATAAGAGTCAATGTGTAGGAGAGAACCAATCTTTCAAATGGATGATGTTTGTAACTTATTTCACGCAAGGAATATTTGTAGATAACAATTTTATATTCTTTTTAGTTATTTTACTTATTAAAAGGGATATAAAACATTACACACACACACACACACATATATATATATTAGTTATGGTTCAATTAAAAGATATTTCTAGTAGTAATTTTCTTAATATTCATTGAAATTATATAAAACATATTTCAATCATGAAACATAAAATATAATTTGTAGAACCTAAATTAAAAAATATATATGAAGGTATATAATTTATAAACATAGTAAATAAATTGTATGAATCTCAATTTTAACCTTCCTCTATTATTATTAAAAACAATTATTCCAAGACCTCCTACCACTTAAGCTGTAGTTTTAATTATTTCAATATTTAACTATTTTGAATTTTCCCCATATACTAATGAATGAATATATATTTTTGGGTTGATCTTTAATTTCACACAGACTTGATGTTTTGGATTTGATTGTATCCATATATCGTGATTTATTATATTCCTTACTAACATATTTAAAGAATCTAGTTTCCATTGTTTCTTACATCTCAAAAACCATAGACCATTATTATCTCTTCCAACACCATTAGAATGAAATCCAACCATCAAATTCTTCTATATCATTCACATTGTAATGTGTGATTTGGAAGATCATTTCTATTTATTAAAACTGTCATAGTTACTAAATGTGTGGAAAATATATGGGTGATTAAAGATACTTAAAAATTGATTTATTTTCCATCATATAATTATTAAATCTTAGTAAATAAATTTTTAGAAATATATAGTTTATCACATAAATCTTAATATTATTGCATCATACTCCATCAAAAATTACTCTATATTTTTTAGTAAAATTTCTAATTTTTATTAATCATATATTGTTACACATATTTAAAATTTTAATAACACATTTCAAATTACAAAATACACCAGATAGGTAATTATGGACCTTTAACACATTCATTTGAATCATAAAATTTTATATTAAATTGATTTAAATGTATCAGATATATAATAATAAGATTTACCTGAAGAGGATTAATATAATAAAATTGCTAGATCAATTGAATACAAAATAAAATTTCTAACAACGTGATACATAAGATACCTCAATAAAAAGAAAATATATAATAATAATATTTATATAAAAATGATATAAATTTAATAATTCATAAAATAAATAATGAATCATAGGTCACATAAATGTTATTGAAATATAAATATTATAGTGAATGAAATCTATTGAAAAAAGTAGAAAACAACCATGAAGATACATCATAGACTAATATATCATAACTCATTGTAGATATAACATCTGCTCGACAACTAATACAATGATTGATTTCCATTACACAATATGTATATCTAAATTAATGAACATAAAAATTTTCACCATACTACACATTAAATGGATGAGAATATACATATAATAAAAATTATTTCAAAAATGGAATACCAAAAATTCCAACAAACATTTAAACAAATTCATCTAAAATAAACTATTTAGAAATAATTTGTGTTCATATAAAATTATTCCCAATAAAATGTTTTCTAAAATCACTCACCATATCTACTAAAACATACATGCATATAAACTCAAAAAATTATCTTGTTTTAAATAAATTAAAAAATCACTATATTAATAAATATATCATAGAATATACATAAATAGTTTATAATAAATATAATATAATCAAGGATTATAATATAGGAAACAATGAACACAATAAAAGTTAAAGCACCAATTAATTATATAATAAATAGTTACCGCCCACACTAAAAAAGATATCATCACTAAATGATGATTTTTTATAGCTTTACAAATATATAATTATATAACAATGGGTCCTTAAAAAATTTACACTTCTGTTAGATTCATTATATTTGAAATTCTATTTTTTATTCCCCATTAAATTTTTAGAAAAAGTATAATATTTTTTCAACCCATTAAGCAAATGGAATATAAATTCAATCAATATAAAATAATGATACATTTCCAGGAATAAAAATTATTTTTTATCAAGGAAAATTATACAAGACAACAATAAAAATAATAATGAATTTATATATTTTATTAATTTTCCATAATTTTTCATTATAAAAATAATCGTCACTTTTGAACACTTTAATCAATAGAAAGTCCTAACATATAATGTTTGATACCATCCAGGTAAATGATATGATCAATTTTGAGCATGGAAAAACTATTTAGAAATTCATAATATATTTGGGATTCATATGAGGAAAATTTATATTTTTGGAAAAATTGAATCTGAAAATGATTTTGGTGAACTTATAGATATTACCATGATGCAGAAATGTGATGTGGAATTATTACAATTTATTTTAGTTTTTCACTATTAGGGAGTTACTAGTAAAACCATGTGGCTTTCCCATTAATCTAATTGGAAATGTGGTAGTTTATCAAGAGATTGTCTCATAACTTGAGTAAATATTTTCAAATGGTGTGGTATAGCCTAAGAGAGAGTGAGATATAGTATCTTATTGATAGTGGAAAATATGAAGATCTCCCCTGGTTTAACAAATTTTGTGGGCTACCTGTGTATCCTGATTTTAAATTATGAAAACAGAATATGAACAATATTCCATTGTTTATTTCAACCCATGTTTACATCATAATTTATCATTACCCTAATGAAGCCTATATTTGGATCTTGTGGAGGTTCTCCCCTTATTTCATTTGTGAATGTAAATATATCATGATCAATAATTTTGAGGTATATTCATTTATTATTTGGTTTTATCTCCTCTTTATATATCTATTAATGATTTACTATCTTCAACAGATCATGAAATAATATGATTTATAGAAAAAACCCAATCAATTATTGGGTTTGATAATTAATTTTGTTTCTATTGGATGTGGTCATGTAGAGATCCTCTTCCTACATTTTCAAAAACAGGTTTCCATGGGAAGGGGATTATCTTCATTATTGAGGTTAGATTCTCAATGAAAATGTTTTAACATATTGATTAACTAACATTCATGTCAATTCCATTGGATTGTTTAGTTAAAAAAATTTCATTGAAAATAAAATGGAACTGTTTAATCAAAATAATTTTCTGAATGTATTTTAATTTAAAACTCTATTTACAGACACTATATTTTTGATTAAATGACTTAATCATTATTTGGAAACAAAAATGGATTTTCATTCACTTGTTTGGTGATTCTTCAATGTGAATATTATTTAATAATTTGAGAAATTTTTGCATGTAGTTATTTGAAATCATTACACATTTGGATCTTTTTGTGTACCAATTTATGATGATTTGAAACCTTAGTGGGTGTGGCACAACTAGGGTTTATTTTATTAATATTGATTTATAATGGAGATAATAAATATCAGTATGATTCATCTAATTTATGGAATAGTATTCTGATTAATATGAATGTATGTTTTACTAGAGTGTGTATACCATTTTTATTAGTTTCCTGCATGATGTTATTATTTCCCAGGATTTCACTAATATATTTAATTATGGAATGGTAACATGGAAATGTATCTCTTTAATGAGATAATATTTTCTTGGTTTCTATTTGTACCATTTTTTATATGTTCAATTTGTTTTAGATTAAAATGATGTTTCCTTTATTTATTGTACTTTATATTATCAGTAATTACATTTCCTATACCTAGTTATTTTAAATATTAAATGTTTTAAATATAATCCAAATTTGGGTACAAGATAATTTTCTAATGAATATTTATTGTTATTAGTTGTTGTTAGAAATATATAACTAATGACTCCATAGAGTTATACGTTATATATATTCTATTCTTATATCATACGGAGATTTAGTTCTTATAGGATACAGTTTCCATAGGTCATATGTATCGATGATTTTATTGCACATGGGTAAAGGGAAGGTAGTCATTTTTCATGGCCACCAATCTTCATTGTTCAAGCCACCAGAGGGGTATTGGGTGATTTTGATATATTTCCCCTTGATGCATTGTCTTTAAATTTTTTAAAATAAAATACGATATATTGGAAAATCATTTTTATGTTATTAGGATATGTAATATTTCAAAAAAATTATACTCAAGTTGTTATCTTGATTACACAATACGTGAGTCAAATTGTGTCCGGGTGAAATAATTCCAAATTTTGTATGTGTTGTTAGAAAGGTGCAATTTTATAACCTATTGTGATTGAGAATGTGCATCATGCATTTATCAAACTAGTTCTATTGACATGCCATGTTGAACCGGGTTGATTCGTTACAATGTGGAATAGAAGGATCATCGTCAACATGTGTGATAATGATAGATTGGATCTTTCTCTCGTAGGTAACATGATGATTTATAATGAACTCTGATGGCAACAACCAACGTATCGGCCCCTCTCCCACTAATAGGGGAGGATCCTTCGACATCATTCAAGGGACCTTCGTCTAACCCTTTCACTATATTCTACAATCCCAAACATCTCCCCCCCCCCCATTTCAAATACTTTATATTTTCCCCAAAGTCCATGACATCTTCGATTGTAGATATCCTTATAATTTAAACCACAAATTTAGGTGATTAATTTTCACTCCTAAATCTGACCCTGATCATTCGATTCAAGGAGACATTCCTTTCATTCTACTCTTTTTTATGGTTTTTATTTGCGTCTTGGGATTTAAATAAATGGGATATGGTGGGTTTTTATAATAATAGAAAAGTCATGGTTTTGTTTGTGTTAGTGGATGACTTCATCAAAGAATAGTCAAGTGCTACTCCTCACTGCAACATCTCATATTTATTCCTCTTCAGATGGTTATACGACTTCAATATGATGTGTAAATATCCATCGGAGGGAACATGGGATAGGTTTCTCAAACTCCTATTACAATTTCATAACCCTTCCATCATTAAAATTTTAGGGAACCTTGTTGGTAGATTCTTCTTATCTGAATGTTAAAATCATTCTCTCGGTCACCCTATTTATCTGAGTGTCCTTGTGAAAATTGATGCATCATGAGTGCCTTATATGTATGTATGGATTTTAGGGGGTGAATAACATCATTGTATAAAACGTATTGTTTATGAATAGTGGGTTAATTTTTGTTTTCACTGTTATAGAATGGGACACACAATGGAAACCTAAATGTGGGTTATGAATAACCTCAATACAATGAAGGGTATGGATGTTAGAGGCAATGTCATGTGGTGGATTTCTAAAGTCAATTATGATTTGTAATGATAGAGTGATTAGGAGAACAGGGCCCTATGTGGTTTTCCTAGTGAATGTGTTAAGATTATTAATATGGTTGATGATGGGTCTATTTATGGTTGTGAAGCATGTAGTTAAGGAACTGGAAAGATTGTTGGTACTGTAGGTTTGGGTGATGATGTTATGCAAAAGGAAGTTATTGTATTACATCCTAACATGACTTTTTCTATAATTTTTACATTCTCGAGAGTGATTTAGCATGCACCCCCCGTGAATGACTAAAATTGAATGGTGTTCATAGGGAATTACAATGGCTGAAGTAAATTTGGATATTCACAATGATAATGCCCATAATCCTAGTGAATCTGTTGGAGCTGATTTTCCAAATTATAGGGGTCGTGTGAATCCGGTCTCATGTACCTTTATTATGGTTGTTCATTCCATAGGTTATAACATCATTAAATGGGTGATACATCTGATTGGTAAGGAAAATCCTATGGATGGTTAGGACTGGAAGCAGACAACACATGGTGCAATAAAGAATATGAATACTTAACATGGAACCAATATGAGGAGAGCCTTGGCCTATCTCAAATTAAACAACCATTTGGACAGTTTGAGTATTGATGGAGGGATGGAAGACAACACCATTTTTACCTATTATGTTGAGCCTGGTGGTGAAAGGAAAACCCTCAGATGACAAAAATATTGGGTGATCTAGTAAAGGCACTCACTGTCCAAGGGGATGTTATGAAATAAGGAAAATAGGGATCCAGTGAGTTGCTTTGTTACCAGAAGGCTTGGCAACCCCCCATGGGGATGCCGACAAGAGGTTAGAGGATCTAATAGGGGATTCAATACTACAATCGGGGGATGTTGTGCTGGTAAAGGAGGATTATCTCCCTTCTGGTCAGTTGTGAGAGACAGAACTGCTGGAATATGATTTATTGCTCGAACATACCTTAGTATGGAATATGAGCTCGAAAAAGGTAATGGTTGAAACCATCCAAACAATTAAATATACTGAGGAAGAGTCGGAAAAAATGATAGTAAGGGTTATAAGGGTACCTCTAAATGAAGAAAAAAGCAATTATATTGATAAGAATGACCTGATTTTATTACTAGGATTCATAAAAAGACATATAAACAAAGAAGAGTATATCCATTCCCAAGACAAGATGGTGTTATGGTTCAAAGCTATTCTGATGGAGAAACCAAAAACTCAATTAAACGCCATCTTGTGGAAATTTTTTAGAGAGGTAAAAACTTTTAGTTCTCAATTACATTTTAATGAATCAGTGTCCTTTTTTGTTGAACTTTTGGTTTCTCACTTTATTCCTTTAATGATTTTGATAATAAAAAATTTAATTTTGAGTGACTGACTATGATAAGACTTTATGGGTTTAGTAAATACATTCTATGAATTTTCGGTGCACAATGAGTACATTATGAAATGTTTCTTTATTTCTACATTTCATTATTTTACATGAGTTATGATGGGAATGATGGAATTTTTTAATCTTTTTGATTATTTTCATGAGTTATGGTTTGATATAATGGATTATAGTCTTTATTCAAATATTATTGTTCCCTTAGGTATTTTTCTATATTTTATGTATAAACCTAATGGTGAATAATGTTTTCTAGTCAACCTAAATGGATAAAATAACAATTAAGAGGAAATAAATGTGTTTCTAAAGGATTTAATTTGGTTGGTCCATGCATTACTCATGGTTATCAACAATGTGGCTTGGTCGAGTAGTAATGTGCATCAATTTTATATGGACATTTTGAACCCATGGTTCATGGATTCTCTGAATGAATCATTGAATGGAAATTAATTGTGGTGCTTCCTATAATAAGATGATATCTAGAATCAATTTGACTAATACTTATGGAAAAAAATTTCTGTTTAGGGATTGTATAATCATGTTGATTTGAGAAAATTTATTTCATGGGAGAAATATTTTATTTTCTAAAGTCAACATTTAGTTCTTCAATTGGAAATAATTTATATTTTTTGAATCCAATATTTAAATTTTAGTTTAACCATGGAAACCTTGTGAATGAATTTTTTTCCAAAACCAGCAAATTTTTTTACAAAATAATTTCATTATCATAAGAAATATTTGTAACAATTTATAGTTGTTTTTAATAAAAAAAATTTGCAATAATTTTTTAAAGGGTTGTTTTTTAAAAAAAATACATGAATATTTTACACATGTAATTTGGAAGGATAAACGTTTCTGAATGTTATATGTGAAATTTGAAAAGAATATTTAATTAAATGAAAATATTTTTATTATGACATGAATGGTGGTAACATTTTCATGAACATTGAAAATGGGAAATAAATTTAAAAACAAAATGATTTATGATTAAATGATTTTTCATGAAATATATGAAGCTATATATTGAATTCTTGTGTTTTGAAATGTTTATATTTCATTAATTTTTATAGAAATTAAGGATTTTTAATTTTTAAATTATACTTTTTTATAAATCTGTATCCAAATTTGTTTTTGTGGAATTCAATTTTTTTTTGAATGATGCTTATGAACCATGATTGGGTCCTCATATTATGTGGTTATGTTATTATTTTGTAGATGTATTTATATTGAATGTGATGATTTCATAGAGAGTGGTTGTTTCCCTTATATCATTAGTCCTTTCCATACACTAAGTGGATTAGAAAGTGATGTCACCCATCTCTTTATTAATGAAATGGTGGGTCATGAGTTGAATACAGTCTATTTTCATTTTTGTATTGACTAGATTACCTAATATGTTTATTTGATTAAATAGATATGTTGGGACCATATTTTCTACTTTTAATGTTTCCATCAAGAGGAATTTAATCATGGGGGTATATTTTGATCTTTAGGATGAAACCAATAAGTCCACACACTATTGATTAAAACTAGATGTGGTTTTACGACATCTTTATTAACTGTAGTCATTAATGTATTCCTTGGGATTCGTCATTAATATAATATTTCATCCCATATTTCATCATTCCACTTTTTTGATTCAATCTATGAAAATTGATACATGAACCGACATTGTGGAAATTTCTATGACATCAGTATATCTTGGTTACATAGACAATGTGTGCCTTTAATTTGGGAGACTGTAACAAGATTTTGTTTAATGATATGTTTGGAGAATTAATCCATTGGTAATATATTATTATTGGTGGTGTAGCATCATAGATGTGTTTCAATTAAATATAGCCATATTTCTTGGCCCCATAGACAAGATTTCCATCCCCATGTATTAGATTTTTTTGACGTGTATTAAGGGTCAACACTGGTACGATGGTATACCATATCAACATTATTAATGTGGAGATAATCTGTTAATCTAAATATAAATTTGTAGAAGTATTAATAATGGAAACTTCAGGAG
Organism: Viscum album; assembly: GCA_963277665.1. Lineage (NCBI taxonomy): Eukaryota > Viridiplantae > Streptophyta > Magnoliopsida > Santalales > Viscaceae > Viscum > Viscum album. The sequence continues at coordinate 2,071,166,452 of OY728138.1, forward strand.
AATAACATCCAAAAAATAATAAAACTAAACAAATTATACCCAATGTCATACACAAAATTAATTGATGTCATTAGTCTAGACAAAAAGGGAACACACGGGATATTATAAAATATACATACATAGAATAATATACAAAAATGTGTAAATCATCTATTTTTTAATTAATATTACCTTGAGTACAATCAAATCGTCTTTCTAGTACTCCACACTATAAAAAAATGTTCCATAGCGGGATGATCCCAATCATGCATACCTATATCCCTAAGGTATATCTAGGTGCCAATCAACAGCGCAAAAATATGATGACTTAGCCTCATTATTCCACCACCAATGGTGTCTATAATTTTCATTAATGTGGATAGATAAGAATCATTGTGTAGGTATTCTAGATATAATTTAATAATTTATGGCTTAAAAAAATAGCTTTTGTTTGTATTTGAGACAGTTATGGTTGAACCCACTTCAGGCTAAGATTCAATACATGTGAATAAGTGCCAAAAATTATATATGATTATATATATATGTAGGTATATATATGTATATATATATATATGTTATGTATGTTGCAGAATATATATATATAAGTAATACTATGTTGCACCAGAGAGGCATCGGAGCATTCATTTCATAGTCATAAGTATATCATATTTTTTGATAGGTTCTCTATAACAATTTATCTCATAGATTAAAATGGAAATCCATGAAAAAGACTCATGAAGAACAATGGACTCTATTACCAATGATCAAGTATAATAAATTATTTTATACATAATGATCATGTATATTATGGGGTACCATGCCCAATGAACATTTATATTATGTGACTTCTTGTTTAAATCTCATGAATAAAAATGGAATCCATTATTCAGGATCACATATATTAATGGACTACATTCCTAAGGATCATATATAATATTGGACAACATGATGAAGGATCACTTATGATAATAAAAATTTTCATTATTGTATTAACATAAGATCTTATATGGATTCCAACCTTTTCACATATCATTTAGTCAAGAACACTATCCACAATGCTTATAAGGGACATGTGACATGATCTTACCATTTCATTATATTTAATTCAATTTTATAATTTAGTTTTAAATTCAATAAAGTACCAATTAGAAGATTATTTTGTCACATAATAAATTATAATTTCAAGGGTCTATTCCATAGAATAGTTCAAGTGGCGAAACAATTAAATGTATACATATTCGGATAATTAATACTTTCTATCAAAAAAATTTATTAAGGCTATCAACACAATTTTGGATAAAACATAGTTTTCTTGGTAACACACACAACGTTAAATATGAAACCTCATGGTACATGATATAAAACAACATTCCATTAAGTGAATATTATTGAAACACCTACCCTATTACAGTTTCCGACTCATCATCTAGAATTTCCATCATATCCACTCTATAACTAATTAAATTGGTAAAATAAATAATTTGATGAATTTCAATACTATTAACTAGTATTAATAATCTTGGTGATGTTGATATAGAAAATAAATAATGGAAGATGATTTATGATGATAAAAATAATAATCTAATGCATTGAATATCAGGTGAATCCAATTCCTGATGGACGAGGTATCTAAATGACCAGGTTTGTTTCCACGATAGAAGTCTTATGTGGGAGGTGGGTGTTGTGCCTGAAAATTGAAGAATAATTTAGTAGTTTTATTGAAATATATTAGAGGGATAGTAATTTTTATATTTTTAAATGTTTCATGGTTTTCATACAATTTTCCCTAAACTATCTACCAACCAATTAATACAACATCCCATGGTGGAACTCCCTAGCACTGATAGGTGAATAGTTTAAAAAACCATTCACATCCATAATAGATCACCTCAATAAGAGGACATCACTATTATTTATGGTCATTAATCCTCCCTTATATGGTTTGTCATACATCTCTCTAATATTTATGTGGTTTCTAGTATAGTTTAATGGTTAAGATTAATCATATTCCATCAATGTTCTTTATAAATATTCTCAAAAATTGAGATATGAGTTTATCAAAAGTTCCCTATATGTCCTTAATATAATTTTTATTCCATTATGAACACATATAAATATAGAAATGTTTATAAAAAAATTCATAATCCATAATTCATGTGAAAAATATGGACATTACAATATATTCTCCCTATAAAAATTATTCTATGATATTTCCTTCCATGTGTTTTATGGAATATTTAATAAAATTTCATTCAACTGAGACAATATATCTACCACCACCTCATATTATTTATCCTTTACATGGATGTGATGATATTACAACATAACTAAAATAACTATCATTCCTCACATGTACTTCATCCAATGATAGATAATAAAAAATGTATTCACCTAAAAAAATCATTAACTTCCAGTTCAACAATATCAGGACCAAAAGAAGGAGATTGGATCATATAATAATAGAATATTTATGACACAAGGAAGTAATTATATGTGGTTCAATAACACTAAGGTAATTCCAACTGATATTCTACTATAAAAATTCCCTTTAGGGATTTGAATAGGATAGTCATGAAATTTTGATATCATTCCTTACTTCTGAATCTATCTATGACCCAATTAAAGTGATACCCATGAGAAGACCAGATAACCCACCTAAAACTAAAGAGGACTTCATTTATGATCAAAATAAAACTTCTCGATAGACTAGGATGTATCAATTAATTTACATATTTTTTATATTATATGAAGTATCATAAATAATATATGGTCATAAATGTGATTCATAACTAACCTTTAACCTACAAAGGGGTGAACAGAACAAGATACCTAATAGGTCCTACTAAGGATCCATTATATGATCTATTGTATGATATTATCAAAATTAAATTATGTGATAGGTACAAAATTGTCCTAATAATCTCTAAAATAATGAATTCATGCTTAGATCATATTCTTTACAAACTGTATAGTTCATTAATACCTCCTTTCATTCTTTGGGTTACGCTACATTCAAAATCACTTGTGATCCCATTTCCTTTCTAAATACCTACTAAATCCAGGATGTAATATTGATTAGATGACTAATATGATGTTATGTGTAACCCCATGAATGTTTTATATCTCCCTAACAAATATCTTTATTATCTTGTCCACATAAATGTTCTCTATTATAGGTTGAAAGTGTGATACCATCATCCACCTTTCAAAGATCACCCATACTACAGCAAAACAACATGGAGACTTTAGAAAACCAATCATAGATTCTATGGTGACATTATCCTATTCCCACACATGAATGGATAGAGGCTATATATTTTTACAATATCACTAGTGTTCTTTCATCACACTATTAGGCTTTTAACAATACGTAACAAAACATGTAATTTTCAATTTCATACAAGGCCACCAATACTGAAGGTGTATGTCATGGTAAATCATACCGAGTTCATCTATTCTGTAGAAATAGATACATACGATTCCCACATCATCTCCTCTAAATTTTTTATAGGTACCCAAATGCAGACATGAATATATATTATCTAAATATCATTGACAAAAAAATCATGTGGTGGGTTATCAAATGAGACGCTCCCCCTTAGAAATAATCTATTTGGATCATTATGATGTCTCCCATTTATGTGATCTCAAATACAATATTATAAAACTACAACCACAATACATGGATCCCATAATGATCGTAAATGTTCATATTCATCTAATGTAATATAAAAATCTATTAAAAATATTTATAGGCCCACAAAATGGCTTGAGCTTGTTTCCTTTGGCTCAGAGTGTCCACCACTATGTTTCCCCTCCATGACACACCGAAATTTCAAACATATAAATATTCAGGGAACAAAACCAAGAATTATTTATTAATATTCAAATAACACTATATAAATATGAGTTTTAGTAATTTGTGACTTAGGTGTAAATCTATTTTCTCTCCCAATAGATAATTCCACAAATAATGAAATACATGGTCCACAAATACTAGGCCATGATCATGGGTTTGATAATTACCCTTATATTCACCCATGTGGATGTAATATAATTCCACTTATTTGTAACCCGTCAATGTAATAGATACTAGTAGTATACCTAATTCTTCATAGAATTATATATATCAATTTGAGGCTCTAATTAAATTAGTATCAACATTGATGTAATTTTTTTTCAAATTTATAATGGATCACTATCTAGTGTTAGACCATGTAATAATGAATACATTCTTAGTCATGAAATGTAGCGGTTCTACTAGGAGTTAAAATTGTATAAAAATATATCAATAATGGATATAAATTCCCAATAAACTTTATATTTCAATGATTTTCTTATAATGCATAGGGAAGACTACAACTATAAAACTCTCTAGAAAAATATATAATTCATTCTCTATGATTATGTGACCATGGTTTTCAACTTTATCAGTCCATAAATCACATTCAGATATTGTGGTATAATAATAATGATCATTACATGTACTTAAAATGATATTATAGTATTTGGAATGATTCTTTTATGTCTTGGAGTGCGCCTGTATGTTTTCCATTAAAATGACCACAATTGAATCCAAATACTTGGGGAAAACCATATTTATCAGGAAAATAAGATCCTATAGTACTATCATGATATGGAAATTCATTATAAATTACTCATAGATTCTATATCAATGAAGGGATATTTGATGAGGAATTCCTATAGTTTCAAACATCACATGATGATACCCCGACATCAAATCAATCCTCAAGAAATTCAAGTTCTTCTAAACTAATCGACTAAGTCATCAATACTAGGAAAGTGATATTGGTTTGTAAGTATAATATTATTGAATTTATGGTGATCCATGAAAATTATGATGGTATCATCAACCTAGTTGATGAAAATGATGGGTGAACCACATGATGATTTATTGGGTCATATGAACGACTAATTATCCAAATCCACTAGATACCTATTTATCTTCTAGAAATCCATAAAATCTATAATATAAGGATAAATTTATATTACTTCTTCTCCTATAACTATATAAATAGTTAATTCCACAAATATCTCTATAGTTATCCTATGAATGTTGTTAAAAAATAAAATGCTATATTGAAATAGTAGAGGATGGAAATCAAAGTCGTGTTCCCATATCATTTTGATAATGACATGAATTGTGGGTTTTCACAATGATCTACCCACAATTCTCATAACTAGTTCAACACTCTAGGGCATGACATTCTCTTTGTTTGTTTAGATACTTCACTCAAATGACACGAATGACACCCTCTAGTTATAATAATTAACATACATATGGAAGGAAAAATATTATATAATGAGATATATTTCAAATAACTTCATATTTAGGTTTTATTTATTTAAGAGAATGATATTTACTACGCCATGCCTTTTTCACTCGTAAAAAATGACATAATTATCAGTCTACATCCTCTAAAATAAACATCTCCCATAGTCATATGTGAATTTATTCTTCATGTTACTCCATGAACCTATTCCATGTATCATTAATATAATCATATTTCCCAAAAAAGGATCTTTTTTCTGGTTGCACATAGTGATAGGGTTCTCTTTCATTGTGTCATTAATGATATTTAACCAAATGAAGCTAAATATATATCATAGGGAGTATATGAGTCTATCCTAAAATAATATCTTTTATTCAAAACATCTCCATAATGATTCAGTGAGTAACACATGGTCTCAAGGAAGTGATCAGAATATTAAATCACAATCCAAGAACCCTACAACAGATGAATAGACACCCTATCATGATAATATCTTAGTGTCTGAGGGAATTAGAAGTAATAGAATAATTACTGAATGTATGGTCCAGCTATACCCAAAGATGACTAGTCTGGATGATTATTTCAAACCCCCTCTTATCAAAATAACAAAACAAAATGATTTCATGAATTATTTGTCATTATGTATCTCTAGATACTCAAATATAGATATTATGGCCTCTATAAATGACTTAATTTTCTAGGTTCAACCATAAATTAAGAATGTATGTGTATTATACTGGTTGAATTCTCATCAATCCTTGTAGATCCTATGGGTTGGCCATGGAGCTCCATTTACAAGATTTATAAAACATTTGAATCTCTCATTAAACTAACTGTTGATGACTATCTCAGTTAAAACTACTATAATAAAAGAAAAATATTCATTGAAAATAATAGTTTCATATTCCCACACTTTTAGAACTATGGCCATCTCCACCATCTTGGTGTATGACCAATAGTGGTCCTGGTGGGATATTTCTAAAATTTCCAAACACAAGCCTCATAGTAGAAACTATAATATAAAGATCATAGATACATGAATATGATTCATATAGATACATCCTATATAAAGGTCAACTATCATAATCATTCACCAATATCTTGTTCACGGTGACATGAAATATCATAATGTCCGTTAGAGACAATCCATACTATGCACTCCTAAGGTTGAGATAGGTTAATTTTTTCATATATTAGAAGAATAGTTTCATTATATAGAGTGTATATTACAAAGTATAGTGGAAAACTAATATTATGTAGTAATGATAATATTTCTTTTATGGAAAACATCAATGTTTCTTGTTTAAACAATGTAGGTTAAATATCCTTATATATATATAATGGTCGAGTTAGATTAGTTTCATTCAGTTGTTATTAATTTATACACATTCTATGTTGAAATTCTCAATTCATGTTACTACGACTAGGATATTACTAATGTTTACTTTTAAGGATCGATATTCCAAATTTATAGAGGCACACACCCACTATAAATTAACGTTTGAATCCATATAACTGCAACCACTAATGTTTCAACCCCTGTGACCCACTAAAAGTTTATCAAATATATAATAATTTGGTTATTTGTTTTTCAACAATAATGTTATAATGAAAAATATTATTTACATTTGTTTCAGATTGATTAATGAATCTAATTATTATTTAACTAAAACTAAATTTATCAATTTTCAAAATATAATATCTAATTGTAAAACAATATCCTACATCAAATGGTCACAAAAATAAAAATTTTCCATGGAAAATTCGTAGCATGTGAATCATCATGTACATTTTATGATGCATTCAACTGTACTATATTTTCATTACTATCAATTTATAAACTCATAAAAAATTATTAAATAGAACACACCATTTAATTCAACAAATATTTTAAATATTAGAACTAAAATAAGGATAATTCCATTAAAACATTCATATACCATCTTTTTTTCATTTTCTCTATACTCGCCTCAGCTAATGGTTTCCATAAGATCATGACCATATCCGGAAAACGTTATAGTGTCTTATATACCATCAAAAAAAATTATACAAAAGGAGAAATGATCATTTATTCATAATAGTATAATCCCAAACCCCACTCAATAGTTAGTAAACAATGTTGGATGCATGAACTCATTGGCACCCCCACCCACAACACCCCCCAACCCACACCCCCAACCCCTGTATGCTTGAGATTTTGGACTACCATTGGGGGGTCTATGATGGAATAGTGGAGAGACTATACCCTCATTATTTTAGTGTATCATAGTGCTGTAAATATATATATAGAAAAAAATAGATGAAGAAAATCATTATTGAAATAATAATACAACATAAATTATTCCCATTGTTATGTAAAAATTATGTCCCATCATAATTCTATTCAAGAAATAAATACATGAGATGCATGTAAATAGATATTCAAAAAATTCTGTATAAAAATTCAAAAATTATTAATGATATCCCTAATAGAATCATGAGTATATGCCCATTCCTATTCTCATTTACTTCATCTAAGTATATAAAATTGGGTATCAAATGTTGGATTCATCCAATTGAACCTAACTATATCCAAGAGGTCTTCTTGGATACCAATCGACAACTTGAAAAATGTGTGAGAACAACTTATAAATGAACTAGAAATGGTGTTTATAATAATCCATCCAGTTTAAAAAAAATTCCATTTTTCAAGTACAATAGATAAAAACCATTAAATATAAGGGTTAAAAAAATTTAACTCGGGTTATTATTGGACATGCATCTGAATGTACCATCTTCAGACTAAGTTGTATTACCTCAGCATAATTTATATATTTTATAAATGTATATATATATATGTGTGTATATATATGTATAATCTTATATATATATATATAAATGTATGCAATATTTTTTTGTACATGAGGTAAAATTAATGAATCCATGAAAAGTCATAATATTATAATAACTAAAGTAAGGGTCACCTTTCCCCACTATCTCATTGAGTAATAATGGATTGCATTTATAAGGATAACAAATTAAATAGGTCTTCATAATAGTGGTTCATTTATAATTATGGATGTATTTCTCAATGATCATATATATTAAGGGTTTTCATTCCTATGGATCATACAAAATAAGGGACATCGTTCCTGATGATCATTTCAAAAAAGGGATATCATTCTTTAGGATCATGTGTATTAAGGGATTTAATGCTTGAGGATCATGTGTGATAATGGAAACCATTTCCGAGGATCATGCATAATAAAAAAAACTTATTCCATGGATTAATATAATTAAATAAATGGTTTCAAACAATATATCATTTCAATTAGTTAAGTAAATAAACCAATATATATATAAGGTCCAAGTGACACATTTAAAACAATCACTTAAATTTAATTAAATTTATTCATTTGATTTAGTATTCAACCCATCACTACATAAAATGTGGTTTTCACACAAAACCTCAAATAAAGTCATGGGTAATTTACTCAACAAAACTAAATAGATAGACCTAGTTAAGGGTTATTCCTCCCACAAGGATAATTTTTTATATAAGAATTTATAATAGGGATTTGAAATAAATATTTTATGAATGAAATTAGTTTTAGTAAATGCACTGAATATTTGGTGTGTGACATCAATGTTCATGATATAAAACAACAGGTCCTTAAGGTAAAATTACTAGACCAACTACATTATTGTGGTAGATAAATCCTCGCATTTTGGTGGCCTTAAATTTACTCAATAATGGAATAAAATAATGATATAGAACAAATCGCTGAAAATAGTGCATATTAGTTCAAACAGAATGAATTCAAAATATTATAGAGATAAATTTAGAAATGAAGGTAGTGGTATGAATATCATACTAATATGGATCCTATGAAATGAATGGTGAGATAGTTAGAAATTATTTGGGATGGGTGGCATAATTCATATGATTGATTCTAGGTACGATCTCTAATGACGAAGGAGGCTTCTCTATGTAAAAATTGGTGATGCATGGAGGATGTGAATTAATATATAATTGGTAAAAAATTTTAATTTATTTAATTTTTAAAGTTATATTAGTTTTTAATCCTTGTTAATGAAACCATGAAAAATCCATGAAACTCTTCTTCAAAAGGTTTTAAAAAATCACTCATCTCTGAAGAATGTTTGAAAACACATGGGTTGCGAACGTCGATAAAATATTAAACTAGTCTACAACATTTCTCATGTATATGAGGCCTCCCCTACAATGTTTTTAAAATTAATATAATATATATATATATATATCACAAATTATATCTTCATATTTACTAATAACTATGTTCCAACCATGGTACACATACATATTATCCAAAAAAAGAACCACAAGGATCGGAACAAGGCCAAATTCTCTAGAACTTATCCTTAAAACATTAATTACATCCCTAATTATTAAAAAATTGGTTAAACCATCATATTATGGTTCTCTAACACATGATAAATATAATTATTTAATGTGTATGGTAGTGAGGAAAATTGGGTTTATATTTCTAATGATAGTCTACAGTAGTTGTAGTTTCATAACCAATTACTTTATAATTATTGTTTATTATTGAGGAATATATTTATTTGAATCATAACATGGTTATGTGACTATTCTAGATCTATCAATATTTATTGGAATATTTTAATGATCATTTTGGTAGTTTTAACCACTAATATTATGAACGTTTCTTTGGGATAAATCCTTTTTAAAGGCCTTACGTAGTTCCCCCATGGATTGTATCACCATATGAGAGTAGGATTCTTTCCCATTGTTTGGGTTCATGATCATATGGGTTTCCATTTTTTTAAATATAAACCATATGTTTTCTTTTTTTGTTCTATGATACATTTGTGTATTCACATTTTGTATCACTATTTGATATTGAATCCAAATAGTGGGGTGTTCTATGTTAACTCTCTGTTTTATTTAGAACCAATTTGTGGAAACTTTTGATCCAATATATCCATCAAATGGATAGAAGTGGGGTTCAAATCACATAAAATGTATATTTAGTATACTCCTCGTTATCTTTTTTTTAATTAATAATTAGGCATAGTGTGGTATAGGCATAAATGATAGAAATTGGGTGGTGGATTATGCCATTCTTTAATTACTGCATCATGGAGAGAATTGATCTCACTATAAAAATATTATTATAATAGTCATATAGAATATCTTAAATTTTTGAAATCAATACCTCATAGAAAATATTATGATATATTAGAATGACTATATTACATTTGGTCAAATACACATTGAGGATGTTAATACCAACCCATGATTTGAAAGATAAAATAAGGATGGATCCTTACGGATTATTTACAACAAAAATTACTAGGTTGTGACTAAGTCTATAATGTTCTTTTTAATTCGAATTATGGGATAACATGTTCCCTTTCACAAATAGTTTATAATCATGCTTGTATATGATTTATTTTCTTGGTGATGTAATGAATCCCTTCATATTTGGGATACAACTAGATTCTTATTTTGGTATCCCATTACTGTACAATATCATTGAATGTAATTGGTTTTACTGGTTTACTTGTGTCAAGGGTAGATAGATCAATAATGAAGGGCATGTTTGTTTATGAACTATAGAGTTACTAAGATAATGTTTTATATGACATATCAATGATAGAGACCCAGATTGAGTATGTCGATTATATCCACTATTGCATGATATCATTCCAGTTATAAAATTACAGTATAAAACCACAAACCTTTTGGTTTACAATATATTTATCTATTATATTATAGAAATAATAATAATGATACATGGACATTATAAATTGAACACCATATAATTCTACTAGGGAAGGAGATATGATTTGGGAAATAATAAATTGAATCCTGAAATTACATCAAGTCATTCATTCCAAAAATAATGTTTTAGTAATAGAATATTAAATAGTAAGGTCGATGGTTTATGAAAATCTATGGTATCCTTGTAGATAACATTTCAAGAAGATACCTTATATTTACATCTCAATTTTTTATTTTGATATCTGCATTTAATGGGTTATCGATCAAAGTGATCATGTTGTATTATCGTCATATTAATGGTTGGACAAGAAAAAACCACCTATCATGAATTATATTCCTCATCAATGAATTCATGTTTTTGTTTTATTTTGGATTTATATATCCCTTAATATATAATTTTGGATATCCACTATAATGTTTTATATAGACCACCTTTTGAATCTTAATGAAAATGTGAAATGTTAGGTAAATGATCTTTGGATGTTCCAAGTCTTGTTCATGGGTGAAAAAAATGGTGTGGTTATCTCGCTATTGGTTGGTTGTTGTTATGAGCCACACCAAATTTAATGAAAATTACTATCATATTACATTGGATGTCGAGGTGAATGATCATGTCTCTATCAATTGATCTTGTTTCATTTGGGAAATCAAATGTAGGGTGAGATTAATATGTTTCACCAATGATAATTTTTTATTTTGAGATTGTTTAATATCTTTAAAATGTGGTTTATCAGTTAAAAATACCATCTAATTGGATGCCAAGTAATGTTGTGTATCATGTTACCTATGAACAAGGTATCCAACAAAACATTATCATGTGGTTTAATGGGATTATTTTGATCACGAGGACATCCCCTCCATAATTGTGTATCAATATATGTTTATGTATCTAGGAGATAAGTTGTTCCATGTCAAAAAAATAATTTAGTTTTTTTAAAATGGTTGTGATGATGTTAAAAAAATTATGGAAACAGATGGAATCATCGATTATTTAATAATGAAATTATCTATATTAATATACGGAATTCTAATTGAATTTATGGGATATTATGTCTCAGGGTGGGTAGAAGTTTTATTATCTTCGTGAAATATTTGTTACCAATTTAGAGAATGGTCTATCTCTGTTGAGATTTAAGAGGTTTTCCAATGTTAGAGAATGAAAATATGGAGTTTTGAGGAAACATTCATAGGAGAAAAAGTTTGGAACAGGTGTTGTTCCAACCATACATTATGGAACTATGAGTTGTAATGGATTTTTTTCTTGGTTTTTTCATGGTTTTTCAATCCCAGTGGAACCCCCCCCCCCCCCCAAATAACCTGATTTTAATGGGTTTATATCATTTGTATGTCAACTGACATGTTAGTGGTTTTCAAAAAAATATCGTGTGTCTCTAGAGGATATTCCATATGGATTCATGTAACAAATATCTAATCTATGGTCTGCTCATGGTATAAAAAAATTAGAAACATAATTGTGTGATCTTGTCTACTGTTTTACAAATATAAAATTAAAATGATTCCATTGGTCATCTTAACTTCTTTTAACCTCATAATTTAACATTTTTATGAAAAATCCGCCCTGACTATCTATATGGTTATCAAATTGTTTCCTTAGTAAATATATACCAATATTTTTTGATCCCATCAAGGTATGTATGATTTATAGTTAATTCATATACTATTTAAACCACTACCTATGTACTATCACATTCTTTATGTAATGAATACATATATTGTATTTGAATATATGATCTATCGTTAATAAAGCCAATAATTTTTGTTTAATTTTGATATTGGCTTCTATAGACTGGGTCATTTTGTATCCCATCATTGGTTTTCAATTCAATAATGTATTATATATTCTTATGGTATTATTCTATTTTATAATTTTCTAACTCATGGATCACTTGATTTCAATGTTAATTTTTTGGGTTTTTCAAAATAAAATGCTTTTTCTATCCTATGTTAGTTTTCATGAGATGCATATTTAATATGGGTTTGGATTTAATAAAATAATTATACATACAATGTTCTATATGAAATGACTCTAATTTGATTTTGAATCAAAATAGGATTTTCATGTGTGGGAGCGATGATGAATTTCTGTGATTTTTCATATACATTTTCATGTTGGTTCTAAAAAATATTTATGATAACAAACCACATTGGGTAGCATATTTCAATTATTTTATAAACATATGAATCATTAGTGGGTTTAGTGCCACTATTGGTTGTTTTATTGATATTTATAGAACATGAAATGACTTGATATCACTAGAATCCATATTTATACTAGTGTAGTGTTCCTTAATGTGTTAGTGTAAAAATTTTAATAGGATAATTCTCATTTGTGCATTCTTTTTTTCCTCAGTGGTGTTTTTTCATGTTCTTTCATTGACATCTTTTTCTTATGTAAGGGGCCTATAGACATGAAACAATTGGAAAGGATTGTATTATATTTGTTTATTTTATACAATGATATAAATTATTGCATTATTTTTCATTAAGATATGGTTACCTATAACTAATGAAATGTTTTTTAATGAATATTCATACCAGACATAGAAACATCAGCAAATGATATTTAAACCCCCATACTAAATCAACCAGATATCTCATGAATCATTTATGTTGAAAAATAATGTATAATAATAAATAAATAAAAATAATTTTTGGAAACAGAATTCAATGAAAAAAAAATTCAATAGAAAATAAATAGAAATATTTAATCAATTGTTTTAAATATAAATGACCCCAACATAGATTAAAAAATAGAATATGGTTAATGAAAATCCACCCACCAAATTGGTTTCTCGGAAACCACAAAATTAGGGGGACAAAATGTTAAGAATTTAATATATATCAATAATATATGGAATAGAAATACCCAAAATAAAATTAAACCAGAACAAAAAATTGGAGAAAACCCCATAGATAATGTTTTGTACATATCTGAAATCATTGAGGGAGGAAATATTTGGAGAGAAATGACAACAAATGGAGACCTTATTAAACGGATATGGTGGATCAAATATTTCATGATGAATTGAAATTACAAATATTATTTCCAAATTCAGCCCAGATTACCCTATCAACTGGAATGATCTAAATTATGTAACTAGTGGACTTTCAAACTGAATATGAAAATTTTCAAGAAATTTTAATGGTAATATAGTGATAATAAAATGTTATAAAATAATTAATTTAATCATGATATATTCATTATCATATATAGTGGGGTAAATATTTTATATTTCATTGTATGATAACAATTATTTTTGTGCGATATCCTCTAATAAAATTCCAAAAAAAATCAATATAAAAAATATGAAAATCTAATATATATATATATATATATATATTAAATATAGGGAATTGTACATATATATAAATATATACGAATATTTTTCAATAAATATTCTACATCATCCCACACTTGAGTTTTTTTATCATTATCCGTCATTGATTAACGTATATCATAAATCTATATATATTTAAAACCACTATTTACTTCTTTGTGAAGTATTAAAACCATGAAATTATTTTTTGATACCATATTTAAAAAATTATTTCCAATGGATTAGTTTCCCGATTAAATTATGTAGGTTACTTGTTCCTAATGTAGTCTAATTAATTTTATGACTTTAGTAAAAAAACGTGGCTACATTATAAAAATATTATCTAACATGATCTACATTAACTTCAATTTATTAATATTTTTTTTAAACATCCAAATTAGATCAATTTTCATAGTATTTATTAATATTATAACTTTTTAGTGCTTGATAGTATTTTTTTCAACAATTTCCAGCATTCATAATTTTATAAATGTTCTTATATAGTTATTTTTTCATGAATGAAATAATGAACTTAAAATTTATATCATAATTCTATTATTTATGCATAATATTAATTAATAATAAATTCATAACAAAACTTCCACCAATTCCACCTGATTTTTATGATTTTTTCATGTGTGAAAACTTTATTCTCATACATTTTAATTTTAAATCTCATTACAATTGTTTTATGAAATCTGTTAAAATACCTACCAGAGTCCCTCTACATTTTTCAACTAGAGTCATGTGGATTGTAAATATATATAAAATAAAAATATAAGATCAAATACATTTGATCAATGGTTTTTTCATCTATCTGTAACTTTATTTTAATGATATTATTAAATTAACATCACAAAACTAAGTACAATATTCCAACTAAAATTTATAATTAATGAATATTTATTAATTACTATATGTATAGTACATTGTGCACAATATTATTCATCATTTATTTTGTAGATATGGATTTACATGACAATTATGAGTCTATACGACTGGTAAGATATTTAATATGAATTGATATCCATAAATATGAAATATGTAATATTGAATTGAAATATAATCATCATGGAAAATGTAAACTAATTCATGAGAATGACATAATGAATCCCTATGTATGGATAAAAAGACTATAATAATAGAAAATTGTATAGATTATAAATATTCCTTTAATGCATTATTCAAAAATAAATTCTAATTTTTATAATGTAATTACAATCATATTTTCTTACATGTGTCACGATGCATATTTTTAAATGAATGAGATTTTTTTTTTCATTTCCCATAACAAATTTTTTATTTAATTCATTATTTTTTTGAATAATTTAATATAAAAATTAAATTTAGTAATGTATAATAGTGATCCGATTATTATTAAATTAATATTATTTTATATTGAAGTCCATAATAATTATATCAATATAAAATTATTTAATATATGGAATTCTTAAAAATAAACTGAAATCAAGAATATTATTTATTTATCAATATAAATACCAGTGGAAAAGTATGGAATTAATTATTTTGGGTACATTTGAAAATTTAAAATAAGATTTTACATTATTTTAAAATAATTAATCAATGAAATATCAGTTTTCAAATTTAATATATACATAATCTCAAATAAATAAGATGATATTAAAAAATTAAATTTTTAATTTGGACAACAAAATTAACAAATGATGTGGAAATAAGAGAATCATCAGTAATCACTACCTTTAACTGGGGTTCTACAACGCCACCCTTTATCAGAATTAAAAAAAGCATTGAAAAACACCCTCCTCCCTTTATCAGAGCTTTTTCTAGTGCTGTAAAAAGTGGGGGGGGGGGGCTTTATCAGCACTTTTTTTAGCAGTACTGAAAAGGGGGGGCATTATCATTGATTTTTCCTAGTTCTAATAATGTTTATATTTCAAAAAATATCCTGAAAAATAATATATTGTTATATATGTAAATTTATATTGAAATAAATATAATATATATTATTAATTATGTTTTTGATAACAATTAATAGACTATTACATTTAGTATATAAGAAATTTAGTGAAAATGAAGTTAAAAATAATTTAAAAATATTATTAATTATTTATTTTCTAGTTATCATCAATAAATAATCATTTAATAAAACGTTGAAGACACAAAAAATAAGAAATAAAAAAATATCAAATATAACTTGAAAATGAAACTCAAACATCAAATGGCAATAACTTTTGATCTGGGTGTTCATTTGAGCTCTACAGTATATCAAATCAAATCTTGTGATGAGCTCTACACGCTAGTGACCAAATGGAAACTTTATTCTCATTTTTCATAGACCAAAATGGCCCATAAGTCCTCGAAAACTGATTTTTTGTTAAGATACGATGGTTTTTAACATTAAAATAGGTATACCTTCTGATTCGAATATATGGTAGTATTGTACAACATTTCATATCTAATATTATTTTATTTTCTTCAATTTGAATGGTTGTGGAGTTGAAACAGACATTTGGAGTAGAATTTATAGTCGTTTTAACATTATATGGCCTTTCAAATACACAAATATATGTATTTATTCGAAAATACATATACATTTGTGTGTGTGTGTGTTTTGTTTATATGTATGTATGTATGTATTTATTTATTTATAAACACACAAAAAAATAAATATTTATAAATATATTTAAAACTAATCTTATAAATATATATTAATATACAAATAATTATAAAAATAAAAAGTTATAACTAATAATATATATTAAAAATTTATAACTGGATATATATATATATATAAATTAATATAAAAATAAATATATATATACTAATTAATGAATAAATATATAAGTATTAATATAACTAAATATATTTATATTAATATGAATCTATATTAATATATCAATATATATATATATAAAATTGTAAATATATATTAATATTTGAATATATATATATATTAATATAAGAACAAATATATATATATATATATTAATATAACTAAATATATTTATATTAATACAAATCTATATTAATACACGAATAAATATAATTATATATATATATATAATTTTACATAAATCTAAATAGAGAAAAAACTAAACATCTTAGTGGTAAAGGTGCAGGAACGGAAAGGGGGAGGTATCAGGTTTGAGTTGGGTGGAATTAAGGAGGGCCGCACTGGTAGGTGTGGGATGCATGGGCAAGTGAAATTCATGGGAGAGTGGGAGGGGGTCTGCATAGTGCTGATAAAAGCGGGGAAAATCAATATTAAAATCTCGGTGACCATTATCATTTTTTAGTTTTTTTATCTTTTATCAGTGCTAAAAAAAGCACTGAAAAGGACCTTTTTATCTACGCTATTTAGCACTGATAAAATGAAACTTTTATCTATGCATTTTTTAGCACTGCAAAAAGGGGACTGTATGAAAAAATTTCTATGCGTAGACAAAAGGGCCTCCTATCTTCACCTTGATTAACAATTCTTTTCAAGCACTGTTAATGCCCTTTTCTAGTGCTGATAAAATCCATATTTGTAGAAGTGTTTTTATTTTTTTTATTCCAACATAATGTGTAATCTCATTATAGTATCAAAAAATTATGTTTACAATATATATTAACCAAAAAAATATTCCACATATATTAGATATTCTATATCAAAAATATTAAAAACACATGCCATAAAATGGACTTAAGAAAATATTTGAATGAGTTTTACAATAGTAGTGTTGGATTTTCCAAATTTTTTCTGAATTAAGAATATAATATAATGAAATATTATGGGGTAATAAAATGAATATCATGATAAACAAACTTATTTATTATATATAAATGATAATATTTATCAAAACTGATTTATTAAAATAATTGGTAAAAATATAAATTAAGGTGGAATAAGATAGAGAGAGGGGGATGGAGAGTGAAATTACTATAACTTAAAATTATATCCCCTTCCATATAACATAAGAATATATAATTAATATAAACTCTAAATATTATAGGAATCTAAAAATGATATTTTCATAGATAAATATTTAGAGGGAACTTGAATTTCGGAAGAGTAGAAATCATTAGAAGGCATAAATATAATCGGTTTCTGAGTGGACTGTTTTTAATAAATAATTCATGATTTTATTTTAATAATATTTTTTATTATACACTTAAACATTTATTTATAAATGATGTCATTTTTTATTCTAAAAAATCTGTTAATGAATGCAATCAGGAATATGTAAGTATGGGAAATCATTGACAAATTTTCTAACATCATCTCCTTTTTAATATTTATGAGGTGTTAGAGTAATATATTATACCATTAATATCTTATTTCTCTCTATATCTTTAATTAATAGGTCGTTTTTCTATGTAATGTAACACACTAATGATTGGGGTAGATATAAAACTAAGAGTTTTTTCTAATGGATCCAATGAGAACAGTGATGGTGTTAGACTATGTCCCAAATGATCTCTAGAACCCATAGTCTATTTGATGGTGTTGGATGAAACCCAGAGGTTCATTATGTAACAATGTTTGTTTAGTGGATAGTATTGTACCTAAAAGTGTATCGTCACCCAATCATCTAAGAGGACCATAGGTAGTCAGTGTACATAATCTGAAGATTAAATATTTACACCCTATATATTTCAATTATAGCCTTTGATCAATCTAATTAATCAAAAATTCAACCCCTATAGACAAATTCTAATGTATAAACCTATTATCATGATATTGTATCTCTCCCATACATATATCCAGGTTTCTCCAAAAAAATTGACTATTCTAGTAGTGTTACAATGATATGTTCTTCTTAGGTAGTTACAAAATTCATTTTATTTCGTGATATATGTAAATATATCTATTTTTAATATTTGTTTTCCTTGAATATTCATTGACATTTACATCAAATTATTGTGTACTTGTTGAATATTGAGTGATTTTATTTCATTACTTTTTCAAATCATTATTTACTGTATAATATTGATGTTATATATGTATTTTTTTGGATAATCTGACTAGAAATAATCCTGATAGAATATTGGCGGAAATACTTCCATCCATTAAAGATTTTAAGGTAGTTCTTTATAAGTATAAACATATTAATTATAACATCATGGCCATAAATATAATATTTATGAAATGTGGGTGTTTTGGATATTTCATAATTGATTTAACCTCATTATATTTTCTTCCTCTTGTTTCCCATTATGAATCTCTTATTTAATTATGGATTTTGTATATATCAATTTTTTTTTCAAATAACCATGTCTTTATTCTATAATAAAATAGGAATTGATGATCCGTTGTGGTATCAAAAATATATATGGAGTCCTTGAAACCACTCATTTGATGTACATCAAAATCAGATCAGATATATTATTCCTTGTGTTATTAGATTATATGACCACCATTTATGATGTTCAATCTTCTTCAGTATCATACATAAAACTCTTCCCAGATGAACCTATACTGCATTAGGCATATTATACGTTTGACCTTATTTGTCATCATTGTGTAATGTGGTTTCATCTTCTAAGCATCTGAAAATAAAGAAGCATTCCATATGAAACATATAGGTAGGAGTTTCCTTACCAAATGAATCCCTGTATATTATTATTTTCATGACTATTTTTTTATTCTTGAAAACCCATTATTGATATTTTTATCTTTTGGGTGATTGTGTTTACATTGAGACTGTTTCCTTTATGTCTACTCATTTTATTAATTTGATGATTACTGATTTTAGTTCTCCATTCTCCTTATTCATTCATACTAGGATACATATTACTTGTGCTATTACACATAATGTGGAACCACACATTAGGTATAAAGATGACCAAATTACACAATTTCTATAAGATGGCCCCTTATAGGGGTTACGTGATTACATGAAAATGGCAACAGACAATGGATTGGTTGACGGTATGGATAAGATCACACACATTCCAAATTATGTAAGTGTATACCATGAATGGGAGTTGAGATCTCAAATAATATTTTTTAATTTAGAATAATTTCATTTAGGGGGATTTTTTATTCAATAATGTAAAATATATTAGGTTAAACATGTCATCATTCGAGGATAGAGACCATAATCTATTTTTAGAATTCATTATTCCATATCAAAACCACTATTAGGTTGTTGCATGTATAATTTCAATAAATTATGGACCTAGGTTTATATATATTGACGAATTGATAGGCATTCAAATGATTATGGTAGGTTCTGGGTTCATATGGAATCATTTAGAACATGATTACTTTATGTTTGGTTTTATGTTTATCTGTTCATTTACAAATTTCATGGCATAAAATATTTTTCAATATGTTTACTGATGTTAAGGATTAATTAGTGGTTTCTTAAGAGGCATATTACCATCTATATTCCTAAACATCTCAGTTCATTTGTAGACTTCATGAACCCTGATCTATTTAATTGAAAGGACCCTATGATTTGGAGTTAAAGATATGAAATCATAGATTTATAGGATATTCACAATAATAATCTAGAGTATTTCTGCAACATTTATTTTTCATCCATTTATTATAAATTATTTTTTTGATTTCCATGTTGAGAGATCATTTATTTATTTATTATATCACTTGTATACCATGTGATATTATTTTATTCAACATTTTTTACACTAATTTTCTAAATTATTTAAATATTATTGATTTATGAATATGATATTGAGGGAATTTTCTCCCATATGATTGGGTTTAGGCCATCAATCATAGTTTCACTCCACATTAATATGGATATAAACAAATGAATTCTTTTGGATCAGCAGCTCAGTTATTGTTCTTTGGTTCTAGGAGTTCCAAAAAGATATTCTATCAAAAAAATTTATTTTCATTTGAAAAACCTATGACATCAAAAAATTTATATAGGCATTATGAGGAATGAGTAATCATGTCTCAATGTTATTATTTTCCTCATGTGTATTAGAACATTGAGATATTATTAATGTGATTGATGTTATTATGTTATAGGATGTGTTTATGTTCACAAATCCTAACATGGAATGAAGAATTTCATTCCATATATTTACCAGTTGAGTGATGCATTGTAGATTGTTAATTTATGACCTTCAATATTCTGACTGTTTATGATATAATGTAATTATTTATAGAGTAAAATTACATTATTCCAAAATATTTTGGTATATATATTATTTAATTAATTATTTGTCATTGAGAATGAAATTATGTTTTTTATGTATATTTGTGATTATATGTAATGTAAAGGGTTGTGGAACCATAGTTAGATCTAGAAGGGATATATCCAAGCATTATTATTAATCTCCTAGGATGAACTTTTCTTAATCCCATTGTCATGTTAGTATTTTAATTGATCAACTAGATTTTGAGGATCAAAGAATTAATTATGTAATTTATAAATTCCACCACAGATACCTTGGATTAATCCATGACCTATGGCGTCCCAGGATGTTCCTATTGAGAAGTATTTCCTTATCCCAAGAACAATAGTATGGGATGATATGATTTATTACAGTCTTATATAGGAATCATTGATTGAGGATACTATGATCGTTTAGCATGGAGTCTTTTGAATGGTTCCCAATAAAGGTTAAAATATCTGGACTACCATGACCGATCATGCACGAGACATCAACTTATAGTATTCGATATATCTTCATGGTATTGGTGGGCGATCAGATTTATAGGACTGAATATATATTATCAATTTCGTTATTGTTCTAGTAAATATACTTAAGGATTGGTATGTTATTCTAGAAACCTTCATATTCCATGTATATTCTTGAAGATGACATACTACCTTAAATCAATCTATAACATGAGATGATCTTACATAGAGAGATTCAAGGAGCTGTTACATGAGAAATATTTTCATAACGTGATAATCAATGATTAATCATGGTAGTTCATGGAGATATATAAGGGGTCTATTACTATCATTTTATATTCTTCTTCATTTACAATGTATCTTCATTTTTTGTAACACCCCAAACCCAGTTACCCAGAGTCAGTGCCTTATTTTAATACATTGTCATGATTACAAGGAATCAAGTCCTGAAGGACGGATCAGTTTAGCAGTCTTGGAAAATAGATTACATATATTAACATTACATTACAGTTTAAAACATAAAACACTGTGTAAATGGGTCATTGAGAATTTCAGTATTCCCTTTAGATTAACCCTTCATATCAATCATAATACACTTCTTGGAATCCTAGGATAAATGAAACATATAAAGGGGTGAGCTCAAATGCTCTGTAAGGGTAAGCAATACAGTAGAAAGTGACATAAATATTAAGCATGGTGAATAATTTAAGCCACATACCCTTACCAATAATATACATGAATACTTTTCTGGAAAGAACATGATATGAGTAAATAATTCCATAATAAAACATAATCATGGGTATTCTACTAGTCGAATGACAACATGAACCTCAATATTATTTCCATAATGAGGGAATGTACAATGCCCGGCATTCTGAAACATTTTGTCAAGGCCTCAGGCAAGACGTCTAAAATGATTAAGGCCTCAGCTAAAATGATAAATCAAATTGGGAAAGGGCCTATGCCAATTCCACATCTAGTTGTCTCATTAGGCCTACCGATGCATCGAGGAGCTATAGCGGGCTCCACCTGTCACTTACTAAGTCCAATACATTTCTCATATTAAAACGTTTAAACATATCATAAACATTCATTTTAAAACTAGATTAAGAAATGTCAATAGGTTAACCATAATACAAGAATGGTAAAAATTTCACATCCACAGTCAAACATATCACAAAAACTTCAATACAATATGGATGTTTTGAATCGTAATAAATCAACTTCAAATAAACTTAAAATCCATCAAAGGATGTTGAACTAGGTGAAATCAAAAACTTTTTTTTAGGAATATCACTTTATATTTTGAAATCATTTAAGAGTCACATAAAGAAAACATTTATTTTAAAAATATTCTTATAATCTTGTAATAGAAGCTTTGACGATGTGATAATGGCAGAAAATAGCCACACATGCCGTATAAGTTAAAAAAACATTCTAAGCTTAATTTTGTCGAAATGGTTAAAAAGGTCCTTCTTTGGAAAATGACAGAAATATTCCTTTATAAAATTCTTATAAAAATTCAAACAAGGGTATAAATGACAATAAACCATATTCTATAAAATAGTAAGAATGTTTTGAAATACATTTTTAAGAAACATGGATGTGGATGATAAAGAGGTCCCAGTAGATAATTACGTATAAACAACCTCGGATAATGAAGAGACTGTGAAATAAGCCTTACCAATTTGGTAACTTTCAAAACATACACACCATGAAAGAGGTATCATACAATTAATATGTAAATATAAATAAATTAATTTGTATTACACAAAGAATACAATAATGGGTAGTATATACACCACACAAAAGGTAACAGTGGCGATATGGCATGAATTTCACGGGAATAAGGAGTGAGATGAAAACCCCTTACCTTGTACTTTTACTTGGTCATGGGGGGGTTAACCTCATGCATAATGGTTAAATTATTGTGATTAAATTATTCAATAATCATATACATTAATATGATATCATATATGATCTTTTAACATTGATTTGTTAATAACATCTTAGTATTATCGTCGTTTCGAGTGTTAATGGATTCATTTTCCTTTGTCTGTTTTGTTACGTAAGCCATATTTGTTATGGCTAGGTTGTATCATATTCATATCCAGAATGATATAAAGTTCTTAAATATTATTTTTAATCATCCAGTAAAATTTATTATTGAATAGATACGATGGGGAATGTATCTCATCACGTTCATGGAGACGGTAATACGTACGTACGCACGAGCAACAATATCATTCTTTTGATATTAAAATAATATATAATTGGATGATATATCATATATACAGAAACATTATCATGTTAAATTTATTATTTATAGGAATTATACATCATTATTACTCCCATCTAAATAATAATATTTTGAATAACAATTACACCACAACGTGGAGACGGTAGGTCGTACATACGCACGTATGGTGACATGTCATTCAAGGGATGGATAGAATAATGAATTTTTTTGTTCCATAATTATAACAACATCATAGTATATAGAAGATACTGGAGTTATTATTTTAGAATGTAAATAACAAGGAACGAAGAAGTTGAAGAAGAAATGAACTTTAAAGAGGTTGGTTAAAATGTTACCTCTTCTTCGAGTTCTTCCTTTTGATTTGATCAAAAGTGCTCCTTAGGCTGTCTTTTTTATCAAAATATGGACTATATGTTGAAGTGAGATAAGTTCAGAGAGTATTTGGGCATGGGATGGCTGAACCAAAAGGCTTTGAAGGTGTGGATAATTTCATAGAAGCGGTGTCCTTTTATAAGGGGGAGGAGAGGTACCCTAGGAAAATCTAGAAATATTATTTTTGTAATAAATTAATATTCGGGTTTTAATGGATCCAAAGTAGATTATTTAAAGGTTAAGGTGGGGATGGGTCTATAACCACTCAACCATAAGAATTTATACTGTTTTGGATCATTATATTAACCTTATCTTATAGTTTTGACTCTTAGTTAATTTGTTTGACACTTACCATGACACTTTGTATTTTTATATTATATAGTTAATAATCTTACTATATACCTCCAAGAGACTCCCAAGTGGTCCATTAATTGATACACCTATCATGATATAAGTATCTTGACCTAACCTTAGATTTTTAGAAATTTAATATCAATTGATAATATAATATTTGTTTTTAAAACTCTTTTATTTCAATTTTGACACTATTGGGTATTGTGTTTTTGATAAATTCATAACAGCATTATTACTTAGAAAAAAAATTATATAAATAATCCTAATATGTCATATTAACCTAAAAAATTATTTTAATTTATAAAAATTATCAAATTACATTTATTTGGGTATTTATAATATCAATTATCTTAATCATTCATTAATATGGTAATTACTACATCATCATTGTGTCATAAATAAATTAAATTATTTTCTGTTTCAAAATAATAAGGAAAATAAAATTATGTAGGAAATATTTTTATCTTTCTAATTAATATTTAGAGTCGAAATTAAAACATATATAACCCTATGTAAAAATTGTTTTTCTAAAAGATATATGCTTATGTAGTTTTTGTATTTATTTTAACTTAATTAATATAAAGTGTCCTTATCACAAACAAGTGGCTCCATGGGGTCCCCAAATCGACCCAATGATTCGCATGGTCGGACATGTATCAATAAATATGGTTAAGAAACGTTTTAGGTTAATTTATTATTATTATAATATTATTTTTTACCCTTATTTACTGGATTTACCCTTTAACCATAGTAAATAAAATATTTACCGAAGTAAATATTCAAAATGTATAAAAAAGAAAGTTACATATTTACACAATTTTGACTTTCAGATTCCAAATATGGAATCTGATTTTCAAAAATCAGAACATAGATGTGGCAGAAATTAATTTAAAATTAATTCCCATCGTTAAAACAAAAAGCGTGTTTTTAAGAGATAATAACTATCAAAAGATTGACGCGTGTTTATGTCCGGTTTAATTGTGAAAATATGTCCAATGACCACCATCATATTAAATAGTAAAAATATATTCTAAATATAAATTAAATTAACTGAAATTTATAATTTATCACTATTAATTATTTTGATTAAAAAAGTTGTTTTTAATAAAAATTTAGTAATTTTCACTATTCATCAAAATATAAAAGTTATCCGAAAAGTACCAAAATTTCATCCATGGATAATTTAGATATTACGAATCCAAAAAAGAAGTCCATTTTGAATGATAAAATGTATAAAATTTCAAAACGTGGGTATTACAATTCATAATGGCTGCTTTGATTGGTCGCAGCGTGTTAGAATCGTGAAGTTGCGTACGACACACGCTAATGTATTATTCAAAGAGAAGAATACCATGGAATAATGGGGTGTGACATTCTCCCCTCCTTCAATAAATTGCATCCTCGCAATTTATTCTCGATATTGGATATGTGGGGTTGAAATTTCAATATATCATAGTTGAAATCCCACATCGAAAATCGGATTAATGAGGCCTCTATTTAAAATAAAGAGTTGTATGTATGAAGGTTACCGAAAATAACACATACAAGGGATCCATGTAGGAATATATGGATATGGAAGAGAAATATAACCATAAATATCTGATGGAGAGTAGTAGAGAACATGGCTATGAAAAGGACACCAATCCCAAAGTCATAAATTTGTGATGATCTAAGGTACCATCTAGGACAACATTTTTGTTCTATGTTCCTTTTCTTAATGTTGAGGAATTTATTTATGAGATTGGATAAGATCGTATGGAGATATACTTACTTTATAATTAGTGTTTTATCCATTAATAAATTTTTACCACAAACTCATCTTTCTCCCAAAAACATAATACAACTCCAAAATACTTCATTTATCCTAATCGTATAGGGTTCCAAGTATAATGAATTTATAATTCACATATCAGAACCTTTAAAAAACTAAATTATACCATCCAGGAACTTCACATAGTCCAGTGGTAGGGAATAAATCCCAATTGCATTATGGTTGTGGTTTCGATTCCCGCAGCTTTGTCCAACGTGACGGGTCGTCACATGGTCTGTGTGCTGTCCTTTTATAAAAATACAAAAATAACCTTTCAAACTTAATACCTTCCAACATTTAGACTAATCCAAAATACTTCTGTAAACTCATAGTCCAAAATTTATATGAAAGATAAACATAATGTAGATCCTTTTTACCCAGTAATAGCATGTGAATACCTTCATCATATATTCTTTTAAAACACTGAAACAACCTGAATTTTCATAAAACCTTATTGATTACATTCATGCTCCCTTATTCCTTATAGAATATTGGATATACTTGATCCATCCAAAAATGTTATAAACCCCAACAATAATGTAATATACAAATATTTAATCAGTTTCAAGGTAGTTAATAATATACAAAATAATTTACCCAAATCGACAATATCATATTCCAAAATCAGTACCTCAATATTAGGACCATATTAAGGTTTATATTTCCTTCAACCATGTAATTTACAAAAAAAATTAACTTGTTGTAGAGTCACTTTTCTTAATACCATAAAATATCAAATCCTCAATGAAATAATACTGCAGTATAGTCATTATTTATTTCCAGTACATCATTAATACGACACTTCAATGAAATAATTCCAAAATAACAATATAAGATCACTACTCATTCATCCTCATCTGTGGAAGTATCATAACATGATTATTATCCAATAGCATCATTTTCGGCATACTCTGATGATTTGAACATTAATTCGCGTAGTGTCCCCACTCCTTGCAGATGAAGCATTGAACATTTGAATCCTTTTTCATACCCTCGCAATCACGAATGTGGTTTCCTTTTTCTCCAAAATTATAAAAAACACCCATTCCTTTCAAGAAAGTTTTAGGGTATTTCTTCACACAGTTATCACATATGGGAAAATTCTTCTTTTCCCTCTTCCGATTATCCATCTTTCTCTCTTCCATCCATTTCTTCCTTCTCTTGCTGCATTTCAAACCAATAGGACTCAGAAAACTATTTACTTATCTTATCAACACATGATACTATTTCTACATATGATAATAATATGTGGGAGACTATTTCCCATCTAAATGATGGCTTAATTCCATGAATAATATGATCCTTTGTACTCTTTGGATCATACGTATTTCCAGAGTTCACATTCCTTCTACTGGGCACCATTTCTATACAACATCATAAACTAGGTCAGTTTATGAATTGCAATGAATAATTCAATACATGTAAAATACATAAGGTAAATTGAACAATTTATAGATATAATCCATAATCCTAAAAATGTTTTCCTTGAGGAAGTATATATTCATAACCCTCCATAATGGTTTGTAACGAAAATGGGAATTATCATAAGCATATTCCCCAGGAGAGTCATAACCAAGTGTTCATCAAGGCTCGTTGTCGTGCACTAGTTCTCGTTCGAGTCTAGCTCAAAGCGGAGTTTTCGGGTTTTACCCCTAGGAACTTTTGTTACAGATCCGCCTCTACCTTCTCTTATCCATACAGGGATGTATTGCTCAAGAAACTCACAAAATCCATACAATACCAAAATTCTAGGAAGTTATTCTATAATAATCCTCAAAGTCTATCATAGGGCTATGTTCTATAATCAGAGATTATCGTAATATTGTTACCAAGGTTTGTTCTAAACTTCCTCTGATACCAACTGTAATTCCCCGACCCCAGTTCACCAGAGTCGGCACATTATTTTAAAACATTGGAAAGATTACCAGGAATCAAGTCCTGAAGGACCGATTATTTTAGCAGTCTTGGAAAATAGATTAAATATATTAACATTACATTAAAATTCCATACATAAAACACAACATAAATGGTTCTTTGAGAACTCCATTATTCAGTTTATATTAACCCTTCATATCAATCATAATACACTTTTTTGGAATCCTGGGAAAAATGAAACATAGAAAGGGGTTAGCTCAAATTCTATGTAAGGTTAAGAAATACAACAAAAAATGACATAAATATTAAGCATGGTGAATAATTGAAACCACATTCCCTTACAAATAATATACATGAATAAATTTATGGAAATAACATGAGATGAGTAAATAATTCCATAATAAATCATAATTATGGGTAATTTACTAGTCAAATGACGACATGAACCATCAATATTATTTCTATAATGAGGGAATGTATAATGCCGGACATTCTGAAACATTTTGTCAAGGCCTCGGCCAAGACATCTAAAATGATTAAGGCCTCATCCAAAACCATAAATCAAATTGGGAAAGTGCCTCATACAATTCCACATCTAGTTGTCTCATGAGACCTATTGATGCATCGATGAGCTATAGCGGGTTCCACCAGTCACTTACTAAGTCCAATACATTCCTCATATGAAAAGGTTTAAACATATCATAAAAATTCGTTTTAAAAATAGCATACAAAATGTCAATAATTTAACCATAATCCATGAATGGTAAAAATAACACATCCATAGTCAAACATATCACAAAAACTTCCATACAATATGGTTGTTTTGTATCCTAATAAATCAACATCAAATAAACTTAAAATCCATCAAAGGATGTTAACGTAGATGAAATAAAAACTATTTTTGATACATATCTCTTTATATTTTGAAATAATTTAAGAGTCACATAAAGAAAACATTTATTTTGAAAATATTCTTATAAGCTTGTATGGGAAGCTTTGATGATGATATAACGGTGGAAAATAGCCGCACCCACCGTATAAGTTAAAAAAATATTCTTACCATAATTTTTTCGAAAAGGTTAAAAAGGAACTTGTTTGGAAAACGACAGATAAATTCCTTTATAATCATCTAATAAAAAGTCAAATAAGGTTATAAATGACTTTAACCCATATTATGTAAAGTATTAAGAATGTTTTGAAATAAATTTTTAAGAAACAATGATGTGGATGATAAAGAGGTCCCAGTAGATAATTACGTATAAACAATATCGGATAATGAAGAGATTGTGAAATAACCTTTACCAATTTGGTAACTTACAAAACATACACCCTATGAAAGAGGTATCATAAAATTAATATGTAAATACACATAAATTAAAATATATTACACAACGAATACAATTATAGGCAGTACATACACCACACAAAAGTTAATAGTGGCAATATGGCATTAATCTCACGTAAATAAGGAGTGAGATGAAAACCCCTAAACATGTACAGTTCCATGTTCAAGGGTTGTTTAACCACTTATATAATGGTGAAATTATTGTTATAAAAATATACAAGAATCATATAAATTAATATGATATCATATATGATCTTCTAACATTTATTTGTTAATAACATCTTAGTATTATCGTCGTTTCGGGTGTTAATGGATTCATTTTCCTTTGTCTGTTTTGTTACATAAGCCATGTTTTTTATGGCTAGGTTGTATCATATTCATATCCAGAATGATATCAAGTCCTTAAATATTATTTTTAATCATCCAATAAAATTTAGTCTTGAATTGATACGATGGGGAATGAATCTCATCGCGTTCGTGGAGACGGTAATCCGTATTTATGCACGAGCAAAAATATCATTCTTTTGATATTAAAATGATATATAATTGGATGGTATATCATATACACATAATAATTATCATGTTATATTTATTATTTACATGAATTTTACATCATTATTACACCCATCAAAATAAAAATATATTGAATAACAATTACACCACAACATGGAGACGGTAGGCCGTACGTACGCACGTATGGTGACATGTCATTCAAGGGATGGATAGAATAATGAATTTGTTTGTTCCATAATTATAATAACATCACAGTATATATAATATAATGGATTTATTATTTTATAAGAGAAATAACAAAGAAAGAATATCTTGATGAAGAAATGAACTTTAAAGTGGGTGGTTAAGTCGTTACCTCTTCTTGGGGTTCATCCTTTTGATTTGATAAAAAGGGATCATTAGGTTGGATTTTGGATCAAACTATGGCTTCTATGTTGAAGTGAGGGAAGTGTAGAGAGTATTTGGGTAGGTTTTTGTGGAACCAAAAGGCTTTTATGGTGTGTATAATTGGTTATAAGTGGTGTCCTTTTATAAGGGGGAGGAGGGGCACCTTAAGAAAATCTAGATATATTATTTTATAATAAATACATATTCGGTTTCTAATGGCTACAAAGTGGATTATAAAAAATATAATGTGGTTATGGGTGTAAAACCACTCATCCAATATAATTTATATAAGTTTGGGTCATTAAATTAACCATATCTTTTAGTTTTGACTCTTAGTTAATTAGTTTGACACTTACCATGCCACTTTGTATTTTTATATTATACAGTTAATAAACATAATATATACCTCCAAAATACCCCCAAGTGGTCCATTAATGATACAACTGTCGTGATATAAGTCACTTGGCCGAAAATTATATTTTTAGGAATTGAATATCAATTAATAATATAATATTGTTTTAAAAAACTCTTTTATGTCAATTTTGACACTATTGGGTATTTTGTTTTTTATAAATTCATAAGAGCATAATTACTTCGAAAATAATTTATATAAATAATCCTAATATCTCATATTAACCTATAAAATAATTATAATTTATAAAAAGTCTCAAATTACATTTATTTGGGTATTTATAATATCAATTATCTTAATCATTTATTAATACAGTAATTACTACATTATCATTGTGTCATAAATAAATTAAATTATTTAATTTCTAAAAATTATAAGTAAACTACCATTATGTAAGAAATAGTTTTATCTTTCTAATGAATAGTTTTAGTCAAAATTAAAACATATATAACCCTATGTAAAAATTGGTTTTCTAAAAGATATATGCTTCTGTCTTTTTTGTATTTATTTTAACTTTATTAATATAAAGTGTCCTTTTCACCAAAAAGTGGCTCCATCGGGTCCCAAAATCGACCCAAAGATGACCATGGTTAGACATGTATCAACCAATAATGTTAGGACACATTTTAGGATAATTTATTATAATTATAATATTAATTTTTTACCCTTATTTACCGGATTTACCCTTTAACCATGGTAAATAAAATATTTACTGAAATAATTATTCAAATTGTCTAATAATGAAAGTTACCAATTTACACAATTAGGACATTCTGATTCCAAATATGGAATCCATTTTTCCAAATTCAATACAGAGAAGTTGCAGAAATTAATTTAAAATTAATTCCCGTCGTTAAAACAAAAAGCTTGTTTTTAAGATATAATAATTGTCAAATGATTGGCACTTGTTTATGTCCGGTTTAATTGTGAAATTATGTCCAATGTCCAAAATCATATTAAATGGTATAAATATATTCTAAATATACATTAAAACCACTCAAATTCATAATTAATCACTATTAATTATTTTGATTAAAAAAAAATTCATAAAAATTTAGTAATTTTCACTATTCCTCAAAATATAAAAGTTATCCGAAAAGTAC
This sequence comes from Viscum album, assembly GCA_963277665.1. Lineage (NCBI taxonomy): Eukaryota > Viridiplantae > Streptophyta > Magnoliopsida > Santalales > Viscaceae > Viscum > Viscum album. Next base: position 2,071,198,844 of record OY728138.1, read on the forward strand.
TAAAATTTCATCCTAAGATAATTTCGATATTACGGATCCAAAAATGAAGTCCATTTTGAAAGATAAAATGTATAATGTTTCAAAAATTGGGTATTACTATTCATAACAGCTACTTTGATTGGTCGCGGCGTGTTAGAATCTTGAAGTTGCGTACAACACACACTACTATATTATTCAAAGAGAAGTGTACCATGGAATCTTGGGTTGTAACATTTTCCCCATATATTGTATGTTAATGAGGTATATTAGGATGATGTTTTATTTTTTCCTTTTCCCGATCTCAGATGTATATATAGATTCTCTAACCTCAATATTGTTAATGGTTGTGATTCATATGTTTTTAATGATTGATAAGGGGGTTAGAGGAGTAAATGATAATAGGTCTCCATCCGGTTCATAGAAGGATTGTAACTATGTTTTCATTAGTACTATATGATCTTTGTTTGATAGTTAAGTGGTATAGATGATCATGAGATGTTTGTAGTAGTTAAGATAGTCAATGTCTTACTTCCTCATTATTCACTATGATAGATGGTTCTAAAAAATTATAAAATTGTACGAAAAGGTGATCCATAGAAAATATTGTAAGAATTCATCCATTTAGTGACAATATTGTCATAGGGAAAGTCCTAGTTAATGTTATTTTTCAATGTATTCTCAAATGTGTGATGGGACACCAAGGGCTGTTAGGAGTGAAGTGCCCCATATCATGATATAGAATTCAGAAACTACAGTGACTCAGGGGTAGGTACATGGAGATGATATAGGAATATTATATGCATTTTATTATTGTATCACCCTAATATAATTTTTGAAATATTTCTCATTAAATGATTTGATTTCATTGATAACTTGTTTTATACACAATAATGAGTTTTGAAGAAGAAAATATGATTATTAAAACATTAAATCTTCATTAACATCAAATTATTACATTTTCATGTATCAATTGTTATTACAATACTAAAAATATATATATGATATTAATTAAATAGTTTTCAATAGATTGACAATTAAAAGAAAAATTATTTTAAAATATAATTTGTCTCTTTTTAAATATGTTATTATCCACTTAAAGTATTTTTATTAATAAATAAAATGAATCCATTTTAGAGAATGATTTCAATAAAATGTTTATATTATTTACTTGATAAATATTATTTAAAATTATAGAAATGAATTTAGTTATAGGATAATAATAAATCATGTTTTTTATTATAAATATAATTTTTCATTCTAAAAAGAATCTTTTGAGCATTTGGTGAACTTATTTTCATTTTTTCCCTTTTATAGAAATATAATTATATAAAATTAATTACGTCGATAGAATTATATATTTAAAAAAATTTCTTTGGACCCCATTTTTTTCTATATGAATTGTAACCACTATAAAATATATCACCTCCATAGAGGATAAACTAGGATAATCAATATTAAAATATTGATAAGGCCCCAAATCTTCATCCAGAATTTTGTTGGATGATGAGGATAATACCCTTAAAATATCAGGATGGAAATTTAGTTATTCAATGGACACAATTACATGAAAATTACAAATATAATATTTAAATAAATTAATGTTACAAAATGTATATATAATTTATTATTCTAAATAACCCTTTATTATGAGGAAATTAATTTTAAATTAAATAAATATTTTCAAAATATACCATAATGATGAATTATAAAATTGAAATATTTTAAAATTATATAAAAATAAAAAAACATGAAATAATACAAGGTGGATATTATATGGTGTAAAATGAAAAAAAAATTGTCTTATTATGGTGAAATTTTAACCTTAAAATTAAAAAGTACAATTATTTAATAGTCAAATGGTTTCTATTATAGTTGAAATTTAAATTTTTCAACTAAGGATCATTCAAAATGAGATGTCTTAAAATTAAAAAAAATCATAAATTCTATTAGTTTATTTTATTAAATCCAAATGTTATATTATCAATTAATCCATTTTCATTTGATTTCATATTTCTTGATAATTAATTTAAAATGATTAAATCATTTTTTAAATTATGTAATTTCAACTCGTCTCACTTATAAAAGGGAACCTCCTCCCTCAATTCATGACTCCTAATTGATCCCTATATAATGTAATAACTCTAAAATATTAACTTATGTACATAAATATTAACAATATATATTTTCTAATCTTTTGGAAATAAAATCCCTAGATATTCTTATAGGTTATCTAAAGGATTCATTTCAAATAATTTTTATTCACCTTTCTTAATCACTTTATTTTATACTCATTTCAGTCTCCTCCATATCTTTGATATTTTTCCAAAAATATTATATTTACTATGACCAGTAGTATAAAATTTTATTATCATTGTCAAAACACCATTATACTCCCACATTACCATCAATCGATAAATGAAAGTAATGTAACGACCAAAACTTATACCAATGAATATTCCGATTGATCTAATTAAATCAATAATTATGAAAAATGATAATATAAAATATGAACTTCCTTGGTTTTATGAATTTTTTATTTCAAAATACCATTAAATTGTTCTACCATTTTTAATATAGAATATGAACAATGATCACATTATTGGTATAAATATAGGGCTTTAACAAAGCCAATTTGATTTGAGAAAGAATGTAATGGCCTCATCCTGTAGACTTTCCCAATATGAAGGCCATTTTCGGAGCTCAGAAAGAAGGTGGCATCATTGGGATTCTCTGTTGAAAAATTCCACGTAAAGCATTAACATGTTAAGATTGAGCAAAACAACCTACGAGAGAAGTGGATGTTTATAGAGAGTACCCCCTAAGAAATGATATCAGAGCCACCCCAAGAGTCTGTCAGCATCTCACACCTTACCCTTCGGTCTTATGTGGGTGTTATAAGGGGTTATGTAACAAGACATTGTCACTATTATTATGTGAAATATGTTTTTATATAATAAATAATATATATTAATTTTATTATTGTTATGTTGTAAATAGTTTTTGAAGCACAAATATTATTTTTAGATAATATTCAATTAAGAAATCTATTTTGATGAATTAATTGAATTTTGAATTAAATAATATTTCATTTAAATAATATTTCTAAAATACGTTTTATATAAAATAAATGAATATATAATTATTATGAATTTTATTGTGGGTTTTTATTACGGTTTGATAGCTATTTTTTGTCAAAACCCAAGAATTTTCAATCAATTTTAGTTTTAATTTTTAAAGTAAAACATTCACATTATTATAAACTTTTTTATATAAAATTAATATTATTTTTCGAATCAGGATTTCATAATTATCCAATAGTAAATTTTTCATAATTTTCCGAGATAGTCGAATTTTTGTGAACAAATTTAATACTGTTTAAATATATAATGGGTATTATGACACCACAATGACTGAATAATAGTGTAATAAAATAATATAGACATTATATTCATCCAATATATGTTTTACAATTAAAATAATTTTATTTTAGTTTGGTTTTTTTATTTTACAATGCAGTAGTAGACCCTTAAAGACTTATAAAACCTTTTAACTTTTTAAATTGATTTCCTTGAGAGTATGACTCACCTCAGCATAAGAAACCCTATTATTTTATGATTTTCGGCCACTGAACATGTACAATATTTTTCCCACTACACTTTGAAAAAAAAGGTAAAACCCAATGGCCTGGTTTGTGGTTTGGATTAGTTAATGTGTGGTTACCCAAATGTAAATAATGAATAATTTTCGCCCCTTTCCTATATAAACCATCCCAGGACCCCACTTCTCTTTACTAAAAGACTTTTTATCTCATCCAACCCCTACCCTTCTAAATATAGATCCCTCCCAAGGCTTTCCAATATCTAATTAAGCCTCTCTTAAGCCCCTCCCAAGCATTTGTGATCACACTTCAAAGTAAGGGATTCATTCTTTTCTCATTTTATCAATGTTTCTTAATATTGTTATGTCCATTTATTTTAAATTAAAAAATTTGGTGTATGAGTTAGCACCACCCTTGTATTTTAATACTTATGTTCTAATGACAAGATACCCATTTTTCTCTCATTAATTTCTCTCATGTACACCCATTACCATGCTGGAATTCTGTATGGTATTTCATCCTTTCTCATTTTTTTCCAATTTTATCTAAATTTTTATTCAAATTTATTTTCAATTAAAAAATTTGGGATATAATTTATAACCTCCTCCATACCTCCCTATTTATTTTTGAATGAGGAAAGAACCCTTTCTCTCACATTAAAGCCTCCCATGTACACCTGTTTACATACAAAAATTACTTATGAAATTTCTCTCTCCTCATTTACATTCAAGAAATTAGTTTTTATTATAAATATAAAATTCCATTAATTATGTTAATAATCATATATATATATATATGACTCCATTACATTTTATTTCACATAAATATGATGATACACCCATTTCACTGTCATCAACCATTTTTATGAATTCTTATGTCATGCTTTTAGGCTGCTGAAATTGCACTGCGCTTTTCCAAACCCATGTCAGTATATAGTGAATATCATGCCAAAATCTATATAAAGGGTATTCAGCATTATTCAATTTTATATATTTATTATACAATTTTAATGAATTAATTTCACATTCTTTTATCTTTGAATAAATGATGATCTTTAATGATTCTATGTTATATGATCAATGTGCCACACATATGCCTGAAATGAAATTCTTAAGAAGGGTGTTCCTAGATAGTACTCTAATGCATTGGGTAACAATTGGTATCATGATTAATTAAGTGAAAATAGGGTTTACTCAGGCTAATTTAATTTCCATTAGGAATTTATCATCAAAATTCAAGTGTAATTAGGTTTTACTCCTGATCCATGTGAAATGAGTCTTGGCCCATGTTAAAATCATGTTAAGTGTTGATACCACATTTCCATGTTGTGATAATCCTGATTTATCAAGAATTTATGCTCATGTTACTCTTATTCACCTATGATATTCCTATAACCTAACATGTATTGTATTATTCATGTTATTCATTGTTTACTCCCTTTATGGGCATTATAGCTCAACCTTTTCCTATGCATGTCCAAATGTTATCTCATGAAATGCTAAGTATGAGGGAATGTTGTGGTTATATAATGTAATTATTTAATAAATAAGTTGGGTGTTTTATCCTCAACACTTATATGTAATGTTCCTAATCCCCAAACTCACTAGACATCTCGATCAGCTATGATGTATGAAGTGAATTTTATTTAATAAATCTTGTTTATGTGTGTAATAAAGAGAAGGGTTGTCATAGTTGGTATTAGAGGATAGGTTTAGTTATTTTTGGGATTTGATTTAGAAAAACCTAGTGAAAACCTTAGGATTAATAGTATGTATAATAATAATATAACTAATTTTTGGTGAGTATTGTGTAAGTGGTTTATCATGAAAATACATCCTTGGTTGGTTACAAGCAGGTAAAGGTAGCTCTGGAAAAATGTACCTTGTAGTAAAAAATCCATCATGGAGTTTAGGATTTACCCTGGTTATCCTAGTACATGACCCTGGACCTTGCTTCACTCTTGGTAACAAAACTACTCAGGGTATGCTTTGGAAAATTCACAATCATTTTAAAAACCATTATTAAGGGAATTAAAAAAAATTCCCCGATGAATATATGTTAGAATGTTGATCATGGATAACATAGATAGAATAATTTAGATTCATAAGTTACCAAAATAAAAGTAATTTATAATTCATCCATTCTTTTCCTTTGATTCCCCTTTATTTTCCTAATATTTCAAAAAAAAATATTCCCTATGTCTTTTTTGATAATGTAAATAAGTAGAACTAGAATCAAAAAGTGTATGGTTGGGTTATCTTTTGTAGTTCTACACATTCTTTTATATCTCAAATGTTTATTAGAAAAATCCCAACACCACATAAAATCATGGTTGTAAAGAGTGATTGTTGTGGAGCTTGAGGAGCAGAAGAAACAACTACAAGAGAATCTGGATAAAGGGTTTATACGCCAATGTGCTACATCCTGGGTTGCTTTACTTATCTTCATCAAGAAGAAGGATGGGTCAATGCATCTTTCCATTGACTATCGTGAGATCAAAAATATCATTATAAAGAATAAGTATCATCTTCCACACATTGATGAATTGGTTGATCATATATGTGGAGCACAATACATCTAAAAGATGGATTTGTGGTTGCGATATTATCAAGTAAGGTTGAAGAAGGGGGATACCCCCAAGGCTTCTATTCGTACAATGTAGTGGCACTATGAATTCATAGTAATGCCTTTCAAACTCACTAATTATAGATTCTCAAAGTGTGGCGTACATGGAAATTACATTACTTTTTCGGAATACATAATACATAAAAAAACCAACACACAAGGACTGTAATAGTTTAGTGCCTTTGGAAGCTTAGAACATAATCTTATAATCTTGGTGAAAGATCTTCAACATCACCCATAAAGATCTTCCATTTTTTTGTTACCTATAACCTTTATTTATAACCTGGGGAAAAACATATAAAGGGTGATCTCAAATGCTTCATAAGGGTAAGCATGGAGAAAATAAAACAAACCACATACATTTTAACTTCAAAACATTAACATAAAGTTTAAACATCAAAATCTTGAGTTGTGAAATAAAAATTGGCAGTATGTAAGGCATTGATCATAAAGGAATGTCAATCATGATAAAATAGAATGGTAATAAAATAGGTAATTGTGGGAAACCATTAAGCACATGATATGATTTCCATAGTAGCCAAGGCATTTTTTCCAAGACCATCTTAGTAGAAAAATTCCCTTACTAAATCGAGTTCACTCCTCGTTCCATTCCAGTATCCCTGAACTGGATTAACTTGTAGTTCCATCCATGTATATCTCATGATATATAAAACATTTCCCAATGCATTGGAGGGTGATACAGGTCCCACCCCTCTCGTAATGAAATCATTCTTATGTGTGCCACAACATAAACATAAATCATTCATCATAACCCAAATAATAAATTGGGTTTTTATAAACATCATCCAATAATATCATAATGAATATATAATAAAGGGATATCATTTCATCATTAGAATATTGAGACCATGTAAAACATACACATATGAAAATAATGTCATCTTAGATGGAAAATGGTTATGATAAAACACTTGAAATAAATTATTGAGAAAAATATCCTTTCTTCTTCAAAATCATTTTCTATTCACAAAATGCAATAAAATTTTGAAAGAAAAGGATTTTATTGAAAATTTTAAGGAAAACAGGTAGAATAATCTTCATTAAAATTAGGTGTTATGAAACCCTAAAAATCTGTTCATGCCATATAAGTAAAAAAACATTGTCATCATAATTTTAACAGAAAAGTCAAAACGTACCACGTATGGTAAACAAAAACAAGATTCCTTCCATAACACAAAGTAAAAGTCCAGAGGGGTAAAATTGACTTTAAAAATACATGGAATAATATTAAACACTTTATGAAAACATTTTTATGGACATGGATGAAAAATATAACCCCAGTAAATACTTAAAAATATACATTCTCGGATAAGAACGAGATTAGAATAATTATCCCTTACCTTAGGTTTGATATGTTTCGTACGTATCTGAACCTCATGTATAATGATTTAAATAATTTCATTTACTTATTAAAGAATCATATTAATTGTTATGATATCATATATGGTTCACTTATGGAATTATATTACCCGTTCTTTTGTAATTCCATGTTAAAGCAGTGTTTTGGGTAAAATTGTTTTATTTATCGTACGTGTTTGGACTTGTTGTTATTGATATTATTATTACTTATATCATAATTTACATAATTCTAGAATATATATCATAAATTATATATGATATATATTGATTATATATATATTTATATAATATATAGATGAATGAAATGAAATACCCCATTCATGGAGACAGTAGGTCATACATACGCATGAACGCTATTTTCCTTTCCTTATTTACTTGAATGGATGTAAGTAAATGAAATATATATATATATATACAAAAATCCAGTAGCTTAATTATGTCATATATTTAATTATTATTCGTTATATATAATCTATCATCATTCTTGAATGGTTAACTTGGAGAATGAATCTTATCGCGTCGTGGAGACAGTAATCTGTACGTACGCCCAAGCGATGATATCATTCTCATAATTATTGAATGGAATTGGAGTGGATGATATAATATCTCATAATCCGTATAATGTTATAATAACCATATATAGTTATTCCTTATACCATTATATCCATCCAAGTAAGGTGGAGGTGGAAAAACAGATTACACCACGGCATGGAGATGATATTATGTACGTATGCACTTGCGGTGATTTTGTTTTCCATAGGATGGGTAGAAGGTGAAATGGGTTTGTTTAATATTTTTAAAAACATATCAGTATATTAGTGATACTGATGTTGTTTATTTATAATGATAAAACTAAAGAAGAAGATGTTGAAGAAGAATGAAACTTGAAAGCATCAGTAGAAGATATTATCTCTTCTTCAACGCACCTCTTTTAAGCTTCTGCTTAGGGCACCAGAGTTTTCCTTTTGAGGAGACCGAAACCTCTATAATGTTTCTATGGAAGTATCTAAGGGAAATGGGAAGGTTGTTTCCGAGATTGAAGACTCAAAATTTTTAAAGAGAAGAGGGAGGAGGTTCCCTTTTATAAGGTAGGAGAGGGTCACTTTAGAAAAAACATAAAATATTATTTTATAATAAAGTCATATTCGGTTTATAATGCCTCAAACATGACTTATTTAAAAGATAATGTCGTTATGAATATATATCCTCTCAACAAATTGGTTTTAGACAAGTTTATGTTTCTATTTTAACCTTATTATTTGGATTTAACTCTCAGTTAAATAATTTAACTTTTACAGTGTCTTCTTGTTTTCTTACACTATATGGTTAATAAACTTACTATAATAGGCCAAACGAACCCCAAGTGGTTAATTATTGATATATATAACCAAATCTATGAAATGTGGCCGAAAATTATATTTATAGGAATAGAATAACAATTAATAATATAATATTTGTTTTAAAAACTAATATTTGTCAATTTTGACACTATTTGGTAATTAATTTTTTTAAAAATAAAAACAGCATGATTAGTTAGAAAAAATTTAATTGAATCAATACTAACATTTCATATTAACCTATAAAATTAGTTTAATTTATAAGAAGTCTCAAATTATATATATTTGGGTATTTGTAACATCAATTATGATAATATTTCATTAATAAGGTAATTATTGCATCATCATTGTGTCCTATATAAATTAAATTATATAATGTCTAACAATTATAAATAAAATGAAATTATGTTGGAAATATTTTTATCTTTCTAATTAATAGTTATAGTCTAATTTGTGTTATGTATAACCCAGTATTAAAAATGTTTTAGTTATTAAACATTGATTTTAACTATTTCAACTCTTCTTGAAATAAAATAATAATAAATTTCCTAATCAAATCCAAGTGGGCCTAAAGGGTAATATTTTCTTCCTAAGGTTGATTTTGGTCGAATTACAATTATCCAATAGAATTAAGACATGTTTAATTGTAACAATAATATCATTTTTAACCTTAATTACCATATATACTTTTAATCATAGTAAATAAAAGTTACAAGTTACTATTCACCAATTTTTTTTGAACCACATTTTACTCCATGATATTATCCTTGTCTCTCAAATTTTCAAAATTCCACTCACAGAAGCAGTAAAATTACGTTTTATGTAAATTTTCAAATTCTCCTAGGAGATGGGGAAAAGACGGTGAAAATTTCAATAAAATTTTTATATGTCTAAAATTATTATAAAATGACTCCAATGAATTACATTGAACTTATATATGTATTATGTAACAATTTTGACCTAAAATAAATTTAAATAAAATAAATAATTATTTAAATAAAAATTTGGTTTTTAATTAGTAACCCATTGTTTTCACTATTCATCAAAAATTGAATGTTTTCAGAAAAATACCAATAATTCACTCTAGGCTAATTTAGATATTTGGAATTCCAAAATGAAATCCATTTTAAAACATACAATTTATAAAATTTTAAAAATAGGGTATTACTATTCATAACGGCTAGTTCATAATAATATTATAATAATATCCTGTTTAGTGAAACATGGTATTGTGTACTACACATGCTATCGAAGAAGGACTTGATTGCGTGTAATGCAATCCAAGTCAGGGCTACATGAAATGAAAGCTACGTTTGGTGTTGCGTATAACATAATCAAAACATATTTCATTTATATATTAAACAAAATCCATACATAATGTTGAGTAGAATAATTTCCAAAAAACGAACATGAAATTGTGTGTAACATGAGCCAATATGGTGTTGCGTATACTACAAGCTAATACGGTGTTGCGTATAGTACACGCTAATCTTGGTGTAGTGTTTAATAGAAGACATCAATGAAATTAAAAATAATATATCTCATAAAATCTCTAGGTGTTACATTCTACCCCCCTTAAAATGAATTTCGCCCTCGAAATTCGTTGGGGTTATAAATCGTTTACTACTTGAAAGTTTCATTCATAGAAACCAACCTCGTAAAAAGGAATACAAAATCATCATTTTAAAAAGGAGAGTTAGAAATAGAATGGATATCCAAACTTACTCATCATTGGGTTTCCACCTAGAAAAATATAGGTGAAAATATGGATATGAAAGAGAAATCTAACCATCATGTTTAGATGATGAGTGGTAGAGAACATGGCTATGAAAAACGCAACATTCATAAAGCCATATATTTGTGATGATCTAAGGTACCATATGATTCATCAGATATGAGGGCACTAGGACAACATTTTTTGTTTTCAAGATCATTTCCCTAATGTTTTAGAATTTTGGAATTAAAATAAATTCCTAATTGATTTTGGTACAATCTTACTATTGTTTGTGCCTTGAACAATTTCCACTTCATCTCTTAAAGAAATTAAGTTTAATTTGTCTTCCGTGAAGTATTAGTAGATCATGTGATAGAATGATATGTCATTCCATCTATCTCCAACATAAGGTTAGACAAAGTTATAAGTCCATCATATGGTGAGATTAATCGTATATGGTTAAAAAAATTGACTTATACTTCATCTATTAGAGCTCTTAATAAAAAAACTAGTTTCTACTAACCAGGGACTTCTTGTATGCCAGTGGTATGCGATAAAGGCATGTCGCACTTCAGTTGTGGGTTTGATTCACGCATCCTTGTCTAACGCGACGGGTTTTCGCCCGTCCTATGGGTTCTCCTTCTTCTAAATCTATACTATTATAAAATTACAAAATTAATATCAAAATGTTCTAGCCTTAAAAAATACTATCTGATGTCTAACATAATCTATTCCAATCATCAAGCTTACCCAAACTCATAGTATAAGGGAAATTATTGATAGAGAGTCATCTACCAAGCATGTAAATACCGTCATTTATCCCCATATATTATAAGATATGTCTTGTTGGTCACATTTCAAACATTCCAATGCCTTAATCATGTATTAACTTGAAAAATGAATACCCATTGAACCTTAGTGAGAACATTAATGCAGTTAAAAATTAACTCTTTCCACATACCAAAATCCCAAATATTTTATATACTCAAACCATGATATCACTTAGTCCTTATATCAATCATGAGCTCATGAAAACTATCAAAAATATTATGTTCTCCTTATCCATTAATTATGCACTTATCATCTACTTTCCAAAAATATTTCAATCACTTTTCATGTATACTTGTACCATATATTTATAGAAAACCACAATAAACCATTACACAGATATTCCAATGTTCTACAATACCTTAAATTAGAATCGACAACATTATTTTGGAACCCCTTTAAATAAACACATAATCATTCCACAACATCATTGTCATACTCAACATTTCTAATAGTGATCACATGTGACTTCCATTTGTCATTTTCCTTAAGAGGATGTTCGCATCAATTATCATTAACAATTGTATTAGGACATTGATTAGCATAATACCTCATTTCCTTACACTTGTAGCATTGAAGTGTTGGTGGTACATTTTCTGTAGTCTTTTTTCTAGTCAAATCATTAGCTACCATTTTTACATTTCTTCGGCACCCAGCTACTCGATAACAATATTTTATACACTTAAATCTTTTACTAGTACCTTTTATAGAATCTCCACCATGATTCATTCCACACATTGAACATAAAGAAACATTCACCTTCTTTACACCATTATTCTGAGACTTTTCCTTGAAATCCATCTTTTTTTTCTTGTCAAACCCATGAGATGGATATGTAACACCAACTTCCATTTCATCCTTGGTATCACAACACAAAATTTCTTCATAGATATTGATGTCTCTTATAGATAATGCCCTTTGACGACTTTATTTTAAGCCATTTAAGATTCGATCAACTTTACATTCAGGTTTGATGATAAAGCCAAATTCATACCTTCCAACCTTGTAAAATTCACCTCTTATATACCAACAGATTCATCATCTTTTTTCTTAAGCTCAAGGAACTTCTTTTACATATTTGTTTGAAGAATACGAGGGATGTACTTATTGAAAAATATGTTCTTAAACTCATTCAATTCCATGGATTAAATTTCAACTTGAGGCCTTGTATTCTTAATTAGAGTCCACCACCAGTCTGCATCACCTTCTAAACGATTAACAACCAGAATATCTTTTTCATGTTTTGAACATCTAAGTATGTAAAATATCATTTCAATGGTACTGATCCATTTTCAGAAAAAAGTGGATAAGAAGATCCACTGAAAGAAGGTGGACGTTTCCTCATGATGGACTCAATAGAATATTGTTCCTTTCACTGCTCATTTGGAAGTCCAGACTGATTCATAGCTTGTGTAAGTATAGAAATAAGATTTTTCACTCCATCTCCCATAACGTTGGTTTGTTCAGGAGTACAATCATTGCATTGTCCATTAAAATTATCAACACGGTTCCTTCGGGTTCCAACCATCGTCTAAAACCCAAGATGAATAGTGTGAGAGGCAAAATCATGATAGGAAAACAAAATAATAAAGGTGGATTACCATCAATATCTAACGTCTTAGGTTTAATTATAATATAATTACTGTAATTCTATGACTATAACCTATACTTATATATAACCATAGGGATATCCCTAGACACACCTTAGAAATATCTCTAGGGATCTCACTATTGTTTTCGCATCCAAGTTTCCAATGGTTAACAAAACATTTCCTCTAATACCAACTGTATAGACCCAAAGCATGTCGTTCATGGACATTACATTACTTTCAAGGAATACTTAATACATAAAAAAACAACACACAAGGACCGTAATAGTTTAGTGTCTTTTGAAACATGGAACATACTCTTCTAATCTTGGTGAATGATCTTCAACATCTCCCATAAAGATCTTCACATTTTTTATACCTAAATCCTTTCTTTATATCCTGGGGAAAAACATATAAAGGGTGATCTCAAATGCTCAGTAAGGGTAAGCATGGATAAAATAAAACAAACCATATACATTTGAACTTCAAAACATGAACATAATGTTTAAACATCAAAATATATAGTTGTGAAATAAATCTTGGAAGTTCGTAAGGCATAGATCATAAAGTAACATCAATCATGATAAAATAGAATCGGAATAAAACATGTTATTGTTGCAAACCATTATGCACAAGATATTATTTCCATAGTAACCAAGGCATTGCTGCCAAGACCATCTTAGTGGAAAAAGTCCCTTACTGAATGGAGTTCACTCCTCGTTCCAGTCATGTATCATTGAACATCATAAACTTTTCATTCCAGCCATGTCTATCTCATGAGATATAAATATTTACCCAATGCATTGGAGGGATATATAGGTCCCAACCATCTCATAATGAAATCATTCTTAACTGTTCCACAACATAAACATAAATCATTAATCAAAACCCAAAGAATAAAATGGGTTTCATAAACATCATATCATCATAACATACTCTATATAAAACAAATCGATATCAGTTCATCATAAGAAAAGTGAAACCATGTAAAACATACACATATGAAAGTATTGTCATCTTAGATGGAAAATGGTTTTGATAAAACACTTGAAATGAATTTTTGAGGAAAATATCCTTTCTTCTTCAAAATCATTTTCTATTCACAAAATGCAATTCAATTTTAAAATAAAATGATTTTGTTGAAAATTTTCATGAAAACATATAGAAGAAGCTTCATGAAAATTAGGTGTTATAAACCCGTAAAAATCTGTTCACACCATATAAGTAAAAAAACATTCCCCACGTACTTTTAATGGAAAAGTAAAAAAGTACCACATATGGTAAAAAACAAGATTCCTTCCATAACACAATGTAAAATTATAGAGGGGTAAAAAGGACTTTAAACATACATGGAAGAATATTAAACACTTTATGAAAACATTTTTCTCGACATGGATGAAAAATATAACCCCAGTAAATACTTACGAATAAACAATCTCGGATAAGAACGAGATTGGAACATTTATCCCTTATATTAGGTCAGATATGATTCATACATAACCGAACATCCTTTATAATGATTTAAATAATGTCATTTACTTATTAAAAAATCAAATTCATTGTTATCATATCATACATGGTTCATTATGACTTTATATTACCCATTCTTTTGAAAAATCCTTGTAAAAGCTCTGTTTTGGGTAAAATCGTTTTATTTATCATACGTGTTTGGACTCGTTGTTCTTGATATTATTATTACTTATATCATAATTTACTTACATAGATCATATAAATCATGATATATATATCATATATATTCAGTATATATATATATAGTAGATAGATGAATGTAATGAAATACACCATTCATGGAGACGACATGCCATACATACGCATGAACTCTATTTTCCTTTCCTTATTAACTTGAATGGAAGTATGTTAGTTAGGTATATATAAATAAATAAATCTAGTAGATTTATTATTTCATATATTTCATTATTATTCTTTATATATTATTTACACTAATTCTTGAATGGTTAACATGGAGAATGAATCTCATTGGGTCATGGAGACGTTAATCCATACGTACGCACAAGCGATGATATAGTTCCCATAATTATTGAATGGAATTGTATTGGATGATATAATATCTCAGAATCAGTATGAAGTTATCATAAAAATATATAGTTATTCTATATGCCATTATATCCATCCAATTAAGGTGGTGGTGGAAAAATAGATTAAACCACGGCGTGGAGACGATATTCTATACATACGCACGCGCGGTGATTTTGTTTTCCGTAGGATGTATAGAAGGTGAAATTGGTATGTTTCATATTTATAATAACATATAACTATATTATTGATAATGATGTTATTAATTTATAATTAAACAACTAAATAAGAAGCAGTTTAAAAAGAAGGAAACTTGAATGAATCGGATGTAGAGATTACCTCTTCTTTGACGCACCTCTTTTAAGCATCCATTTAAGGCACTAGAGTTGGTATTTTGAGGAGACCAGAACCTCTATAGTGTTTCTAGGGAAGTAGAGGAGGAAAATGGTCAGGATTTGGATGATCCTGAAGCCTGAAAATTTTGTAAAGATAAGAGGGAGGATGTGACCTTTTATAAGGGAAGAGAGGGTCACTTTAGAAAAAATATGAAATATTATTTTATAATAAAGTCATATTCGGTTAATAATGGATCCAAAGTGACTTATTTAAATCTAAAGTAGTTTTGGGTCGAAATAATCTCAACCAATAGGTTTTAGGCATGTTTAGGTTACTATTATAACCTTATCATTTAGATTTAACTATAAGTTAAATAATCTAACTTTTACCTTGTCTTCATGTTTTCTTACACTATATGGTTGATAAACTTATTATAACAAGCCAAACTAACCCCAAGTGGTTAATTATTAATATATATAACCTTATCTATTTAATTTAGAGAACCTTATATTTTTTGGAATAGAATAACAATGAATAATATAATATTTGTTCTAAAAACTATATTATGACAATTTTGACACTATTTGGTAATTCATTTTTTTGAATATCATAACATCATGATTAGTTAGAAAAAAGTTAATTTAATCAATAAAACATGACATATTAACCTAAAAAATTATTTTATTTTATAAAAGTCTCAAATTACATTTATTTTGGTATTTATAACATCAATTATGTTAATATTTCATTAATAAGGTAATTATTGCATCATCATTATGTCATAAATAAATTAAATTATTTAATTTCTAAAAATTATAAATAAAATATCATTATCTATAAAATATTTTTTTACTTTTAATGAATATTTATAGTACAATTTATCTTATTTATAACCATATATTAAAAATGTTTTAGTTATTAAACATTGTTTTTAACTGTTTTAACTCTACATTAAATAAAATAATAATAAATGTACTAATCTAATCCAAGTGAACATATAGAGTATTATATTATTAATAAGGTTTTTTTGGTCGAATTAAACATATCGAATAGAATAAGGACATGTGTTAGGGTAATAGTAATATGATTTTTACACTAAATTGCCCTATTTACTTTAAACTATGGTAAATAAAAGTAAAAAGTTACTATTCACCAAAAATTATTTTTGTCTTATTGAACCACATTTTACACCTTTATGTTATCCATGTCTCTTGTATTTTCAAAATTCCATTCACAGAAGCAGTAAAATTAAGTTTTACGTAAATTTTAATATTCTCGTAGGAGGTGGGTAAAAGACGGTGAAAAGTTCAATAAAGGTTTAATATATCTAAAATTATTATATAATGACTCCAATTAATTAAATTGAACATATATATGTATTATGTATTAATTTACACCTAAAATAAATTTAAATAAAATAAATAATTATTTAAATAAAAAGTCATTTTTTAAATAGTAACCCAGTGTTTTCACTATTCATCAAAAATTGAATGTTTTCAGAAAAATACCAAAAATTCACACAAGGATAATTTTGATATTCCAAATCCAAAATTGAAGTATATTTTGAATGATAATATTTATAAAATTTCAAAAAGTGGGTATTACTATATATAACGACTTGTGCATAATATTATTATAATAACATCTCGTTTAGTGAAACTTTGTAATGCGTACTACACACGCAATCAACGAAGATCGTGAATGCATGTAATGAAAGAAAATTCAGGGCTGCATGTAGTGAAATCTTTTTTTGGTGTTTCGTATAACATAATAAAAACTAATTTCATTTATACATTATACAAAATCTATACTTAATGTTGCGTTGAATAATTTCCAAAAAAAGAACATGAAATTGTGTGTAACACGAGCCAAGAATAGTGTTGCGTATACTACAAGATAATACAATGTTGTGTATAGTACAAGCTAATCTTGGTGTAGTGTATAATAGAAGATATCAAAGAAATTAAAAATAATACATCTCATAAAATCTCGGTGTGTTACACTTATGCTCTAGCAATCTTCATGGACATGATGAATTGTGTCCTTAGAGATTACCTTGAATTTTTTTGTAGTCTTTATAGATGATATTCTAATATACTCAAAAACCAATGAGTACCTTGAGGAAAATCTAATAACTATACTAGAAACCATACGAAAGGATAATCTCTATTTAATGTTCAAAAATTATGAGTTCTAGTTGAAGAAAGTCTCATTCTTGGTTCATATCATCACAAGCAATGGGATATCTGTGGATCCCACCAAGATAGCTTCAATTGATGGATGGTTAAGGCCCACATTGGTAAAAAACTATCTATAGCTTCATAGGGTTAGTTGGATTTTATCACTTATTTGTGAGAAACATCTCATGATTTTCCAACACTCTTACTATCCTAACTCGGAAGGGACTAATGTTTTCTTGGAGTGATGATTGCGAAGAGGGGTTCAAGGATTTGAAAAGGTGTCTTATCACTTTGCCCATACTCATACTCCGAATAAGTGGAGATATTTTTTTGGTGTTCATTGATGATTCAATGAGGGTTTTAGGTTGTGTTCTAGTAATAAATGATAAATTGATAGCATACGCATCAAGGAATCTAAATGTCCATGAGCAAAAATATAGCACACATGATCTGGAGTTGGCAGTTGGGATCGTTGCGTTGAAAATCTGGTGGAATTATCAATATGTGGAGAGGTCTGAGAAATATAATAATCCAAAGAACCTAAATTATATATTCACACAAGAAGATCATAATAAGCACCAATGAAAATGGATAGATCGCATCAAAAATTTTGATTGCTCAATCAACTACAAACCAGGTTAGTCAAACAAGGTCGCAGATAATCTAAGTAGAAAGGATCGTGCATCTTTATCAATGATAAGAATTTAAAAGGATCCAATATTTTTAGATTTATAGAGGATTATCATGTAAATTATTAATTTGGGAACATCATCGATCATTTCTCAAAGGATTTCTCAACCATCTCTCATGCAGAAAATAAATGATGCTCAATGAAAGGATATGGAAATTATAAAAATGGTTGAAGCTATTAGAAATGGTAAATCCTCAGATTTTGTGGTTAAAAATGATGGAATTGTGAGATTTGGCTCACGATTTTATGTACCATTCTATATAGAGGTAAAGATGGAGCTTCTGGATGACTCACAAAGCCCGACATTTCCTATTCCCCTAGGGGAGCACAAAGATGACTCAATATCTCCAAGAAAACTTTTTGGGGGACAATATGAAAAAATAGATTGATAAATATACATCAATGTGTCTCATATGTCATCATGTAAATACTGAAAGGAAGAAGTCAAATAGGATGATAAAACCACTACCCATAAAAACATGGAAGTGTGAGTCCATTATCGTGGACATTGTCACTAGACATCCAAGGAATAAAAAGGAAAAAATGTTATATGGGATGGTGTGGATCATCTTGAGAAGACAACACACATTATCATGATTCGAGAGGACTTATCATTGGATCGACATTCATGGATTTACATCAAATAAGTGGTAATTTTGGATAGAGTTCCACTATCTATTATATCCCATCATGATACTAGATTCACTTAGATGTTTTGAAAAAGTTTCCAACATGCTCTAAGCACTGAACAGAACATCAGTATGGCAAATCATCCTCAAAATGATTTCCAATATGATTAAACTATTCATACACTGGAAGATATGTTATGATCTTTTTGTAAGTAATTTAAAGGAGGATGGGAGCAAAATCTTCAACTATTTCAATTCTCCTACAAAAAATGTTAACATTCAAGAATCCGAATGGCCCCATATGAAACCCTTTATGGGAAAAGGTATAGAAAACTAGAATGTTGGGATGATGTTAGTGAGCGTAAGCTACTAGGACCTGAAATGGTCTAAGAAATAGTGGAGAAGGAGAAAATAATTCAGTATCATATCATGGCATCCCAAAGTAGATATAGGAGTTATGCCGATAACTATCATTGTGATATTGAGTTCAATGTTGTAGGAATGGTATTTCTACCAATTTATCTTTGGAATAAGATCATGATGTTTGTAATGAAAGGGACATTAAGTTCGTGGTACATCAGCCCCTTCAATATTCTTGATCTTGTTGGGGATGTGTCCTATTGATTATAACATCAACCTACCATGATCAATGTACATGATTTATTTTATTTATCCCTCATAAGTAGGTACATATCAGACCCTTAACACGTACGCTCTTCATATCTAGTAAAGTTAGAGGATGTTATTTCTTACGAGGTGTAGCCAGTGAAGATATTAGATTGTAGGGGAAATGTTCTACAATATAATATAATGCCTCTCACCAAGGTGTTATAGAAAAACCAAAATTATATAGAGTCATAGTTGGAACCAGTGGAAGTGAGGAAGCAGAGTTACCCACAACTGTTTTAGTGTAGGAAATGTAAATTCTGATTGCAAATTTATTAATGATGTAAGATTGTAATTACCCAAAAATTTATCAATGAAAATTGTTCTTGATCTAATTAAATGTATAATAATAAAAATTGGTTATATAAATTAAGCACTTCCTTGGTTATATGTTTTTTGATTTCAAGATACAATTAATAATTATTACCATTTCTAATTTAGTTGTTAAAGAGTGATCACATGATTAGTATAAATACAGGGATTTAACAAATACAATTTACTCAGAAAAAGGTAGATATGGCCTCATCTAGTAGAGTTTCTCTATATGAAGCACATTTTTTAGAGCTCAAAAAGAAGATGGCTTCATTGGGATTCCCTCTTGACCAAGACCACTGCAAGACATAACAAGTTAAGCTCTACCACAACCGCATACTAGAGAAGTGGAAGTTCATTGAGATTACCACTAGAGAAATTTTATCTCAGCCACAACAATAGTCTATCACAATCACACAAATTACCCTTCAGTATTATGTGGGTGTTACAAGGAGTTATGTAAAAAGACAATAGAATTATTATTATGTGAATTATTTTAGTATATAATGGAGAATATATATTCATTTTTTTATTGTTATGTTGTAAATAGTTTTAAAGAAGAAATAGTATTTTTAGTTAATATTCAATTAAGAAATCAATTTTGATGAATTAATGGATTTTTTAATTAATTAATATTAACATTAAATATTATTAATAAATTAATTTTTATATAATATAAATGAGTGTATAATTATTATGAATACGATTGTGATTTTTATTATGGTTTGAAGGCTATTTTTGTGAAAACCCATGAATGTTTTATAAATGTTGGTTTTTATATTAAAATAAAAAATTCACATATATGAAAAACTATTTAGATAAAATTAATATTATTTTCATAATCATGACGTCGAAATTCTGTAATGGTGTTTTTTTCATAATTTTCCAAGACTGTCGAATTTTTTGGTAAAAATTAAATACCATTGAAATATATAATGCGTTTTATGAAATCATAATGACCCATTATTGATGTAATAAAATACTATAATATTAATTTTCATTAAATATATGTTTTACCATTAAAATATTTTGATTTTACAATTGTTTTATTTATTTTACTATTCTTTAGTGGACCCTTCCAGACATATAAAACATTTTACCTTTTTAAATTGATTTCCTTGAGAGTGTGAGTAACCTCCACATAATGAACTCTATTATTTTAAGAATATCTATTATTGGACTTATAAAATATTTTTTCTCACTCCCCATTGGAAAATCCAATGGGAAAAAACCATTGGATGGTTTGTGGTTTGGATTACATTAATATGTGGTGACCCAAACCAAAATAATAAAGAATTCCATCTCATTTCCTATATAAACCCACACATGATCCCACTATTGCTTCCCTCAATGCCATTAGTGCTCGACCAACCCCTTCCTTACTCACTCTATAAACATCCCAAGGCGCCCAAACCCTTAAATAATCATTTCTCAAGCCCTTCACATGCCATTGGGATCACACATCCATGTAAGGGATTCTTTATTTTCTCATTTTATCAAAATTTTTTAATATTGTTTTTTAATTTTATTTTCAATTAGAAATGTTGTGAAATTAATTTTCACCACCCTTATACGTCCCTTCTCATGATAAAAATGATGAGATACCCCTTTATCTCTAATTAATATCTCTCTTGTACACTTTTTACTATACTGAATTACATAAGGGATTTTTTCCTTTCTCATTTTTGTCCAATTTTCTATAACTTTGTTATGCCCTTTTATTTTCAATTAAAAATGTTTGGGTATGATTTAAAACCACCCAAATACTTCCCTATTTATGTTTTATTGATTAAATACTCTTTTATATTTCATTAGTGCCTCCCATATACACTTGTTTCAATGCATAAATTACATAAGGAATTTCTCACTCCCCATTTACATTCAAGAAATTATTTTGTATTATGAATCTATAATTTCATTACAAATGTTGGTAAATATATATATATATATATGTTACCCTTTAAATTATATTTCATGTACATATGATGATACACCCCATTTTATCTCATCAACCATTTTTATAAATTCTTATGCCACGTCGTTATGCTGCTGAAATTGCACTGTGATTTTCTATGCCAAAGTCATTGTATAGTGAATACCATGCCCATTTCCCTATTAAGGGTATTCACCTTTATGAACATTTGAATATTTATTCTAGTGTTTTACTGATTGAATTTTACATTACCTTATCGGGTAACAAATTATGATCGTTTATGATTCCATGTTGTATGATCCATGTGGCACAATTATTCAATAAATGAAATGTTTATGAAGGATGCACCCTGATAGAACTCCAATGCATTTGGTATAGATTAGTATCATGATAAGTCAAGTGCAATGAGGCTTTACTCATTATAATTCAATTTAAATGAGGATTCAATTTTTCTAATTAAATTTCAATGAGGGTTTTCTCATGCTTCAGGTGTAATTAGCATTATCTCATGCTAATACCAAGTTAAGTGTTGTTTCCACATTTCCATCTTGTGATAATCATGCTTTATCATAACTTTGTGTTCATGTTTCTCTTATGCCACATTGATTTTCTTATTTCCAAACATCTATTTTACTATTCATGTTGTTATTTTTTTACACCCTTACTAGGCATTATAAATCACTATTTTCTTATTCATGTCATTAGATTATCTCATGCAATGCTAAGTACGAGGGAATTTTGTTGTTATGTAAAGAGAGATTTAAATAACGATGTTGTGTCTTTTATGTTCTATTTTGTTATGTAATGTTTCTAATCTCTAATTACACTTGAACTATCAATCTTGTATGTTTTATCAAGTGATTTTTATGTAATAAATCAGGTTTAAGTGTGTAATAAAGAGCTGAGTTGTTATAAGTATCACTCATGCAAATTTATGGCTTACAATATCTATATAGTGATCAAATTTTTTTATCAGCATAATTTATATATGGTTGTTATGATGGGTTATATTTTTATATTTGATATTTAAGAATTTTTTATAATTATTTATTTACATTATCATATCTACCTACCATCCATCCAATCTTTTTGGAAACTATGACATCGTTCTTGCATTATGTGGGCTACCACCTCCACAATGTGATGTGGTATGTTTTTTATTTTTATTTTAAATGTGTTGTAATGAGTGCGTATTGGATGAATATATGTTATAAATATGACACAATAATTATACAATAATTTTGAATTTATATGTATCATTCTCTGATTCAATCGTTCACAAAATGAAAACAACATTCTTGTGTACGTATGACCTAAGATTTTAATGAATAGTGTAAATTAGTTTTATACTGAAAAATTTTATTATTTAGTTTAAATATGAATATTATTTATTTATTTATTATTTATTTATTTATAATATATTTTTTATATAATAAAGATAAATATAAATGTTTCGGAACTACTTATTTCAAATACTAATGATAATACAACAGTTAACAACCAAAAATGATGATTATGAGAATGAATTGTTTATAAAATGGGTGTTAAAAGTTATTAATGGGATTATATGTGATATTATTATAATGAAAATTATAGTGGTATATAATTATAATAAATTTTATTTTTTATACTATTTTAATGTTGTTTGGAAGCAATATGAACTTGAGGTAAGTGTTTTGTTTCACAATGTCATCAATATTTGTGATTGTTTATGTTTATGTCTCTACTTCATAAAATTTATCCACAAAATTATGTAATTTTTTTAAAACATTTATCCATTCTACAAATAATTTTTAATGACATGTTCACCCTAGTTAGACGTTATATGAAATGGTTTTAATGGAATCTTTTTGTGGATTTCTAAATGATGTGTTTTTTAACCATTATACTAAGATGTCTATTAAATATTTTACAATATTATATATTGAAAATGAGAATTTCCCCATAAGGAATACTATTTTGTTTATTATTAAATTACATGTTTACAATAATAAATCCTATTAAATTTATTTCCTTGGTACTTTAATAGTTGTTTAAAATATTTCACTATAAAATAGAAGGATTAATTTCAATAAGAAAAGTTACATGTGATATTCCAAATTCATTTCCATCTATGGTAAATAATTTTATGTTACATAAGAATTAATTATGATATTATCCAATGATACCATATAAATTATTTCCCTTGATGTTTTATTATTATGGTATTATAATCATTCTCAATCCCATTTCTTTTCCATGATGTATTATATGATGAAATGATTACGATATCGATTTATACTCATGGTTTCAAATATGATGAATGGTTTATTTCTTCAAGATTAACATTTCGATGATTTATGTTACATGATAGATGGTATCTATATATATATATATTTAGTTATGTAATTATTAATTTTCTATGAGCTCAATTTGTACAAAGGATTTCATCTTAAGACAAATGAATGTACACAAGAGGTTCTCCAAATATTAAAATAGTTACATTGGTTTTTATTCCATATATTACATGTTATTAGTCACTTGGTTGGTCACCTTGGCAAAAGTTTTTCAATTATTTTGTGTATGTGATTATCTTTTTATTATTCCCACAATATGATCTCGTTACTCATGATCTTTGATTCTTTAAATATTCCTATCTTATAAAATTCCATGATTTTCTCCGTTACCCATGTATATGATCTATGATATACAAGGTATTGTTTAAAAATTTCCTTAACATTCCATTATGAAAATTTTATTATAATGTTATTATTGATATCACCCTTATTTAATTTTAAGGATAAAATTAGATCACAATTTATTTTGTCTTCCATCCCATTGATATGAATAAATGTTTTTTCTATAATAAGATTATGAAGGGTTCGTGATATTATGAAAAAATTGGATGAAAGAGTAGTACACATAAGAATAAATTACTTATGTGACAATCTTTAAAAAGGAACAATAACTACAAATTAATCCAATTGTTCATTTGGTTATGTAATGAATATTCATATAAAAATATATAATATGTATCTATGAAAAGTTTGGGGATCTATAGTGGGTATATGAGCATGATTTAGTTAATATTTCAAATCATGGATGAAAAAAGAATAATAGAACTCTAGGGATATGCATTTGTACAAGATAAATTCATTATGCATTGGTAGTGATAATTAATGGGAAATGAAAAAAAATTAGGTTTCATAAATGAATTTTTTATTATTCTGTCATCCTAGAAACAATATTCATTGTTATGTGGATTCCCGTTGTGATTATATTTTCCCACGAAAGTATTTTTTGGTTTCTAATCAACGGAACGTATCCAAAGAAATATATTTTCAAGCAGAATGTGAGGGAAAATGATTCATTTCCCACATGATAATCCATATTTCATTGGAAATGTAATTCAAAATCATGATTCTTGGATTGTGAATGTTTCTCGAGATATGAATCATGTTGATCTTCCAAATGAGAAAACGATGGGAGAATGTTACATTGAGTCCTTTATGAGGCGATGTATAACTTATTTTAGAAGTTTTTATGAAAAAAAATTTCTATTAAATAGTTCATAAAAACTAAAAATATATTTTCTATTCTACAATGGTTTCACCATGAAAATGATATTTTGGTTGTTTACAATTTTGTAGGAAAAATATGTCCGTGGAAAACTCTTATCACTACCACCAGGGAACAAAATGAAATTATGTCTATAGAGGGGGTGGGGTTAGGAAATTATTTATCAATAAGTATTGTCCCAATATTAATCATATCAAAATGGGGAATGAGCTATCACTTACAGGTAATGAATCTATTCATGCCATCAAGGACAATTTAACAAGACTTGTGAGGTATACATCAAATATTATCATGAAAAAATATGTATGATACATCTATTATTAAGTGGCCTAAAATAAATTAAATTAAGGGAGTTATATATATTGTAACCTCATTATAAATATCAATTGAAATAAATTTTTTGATAGATCTAGAATAAAATAAGAGATTATATATTATAGAGTGGTTGATAAATGTACCTTTCACCCATTGTTATCACACCCTTCTATATAAATAGTGGTCACATGATATTTCGAATTATATTTAGTAATTTTAGATTATTGATGATCATTATCATCATCATCCATAGCAATCAAATTTGGGAAATTGTTAGTATAGTTACCGTACTTATATAATATGAATAAATGGTTTGTGGGTGGTGAACCCTGTAGATATTTCCCTTTATTAATGTCATTGGATAACTTCTTCCCACCAATCTAGAATTCATTCACTTGATAGCAATATATTCCATATTTGAATCATGATTCATTCCATTCATACAATTTACATAGTATTTCATTTCTCAAATCGAGCATGAGGCAATTCTCATCATCATCACTCAATAGTTTTTATTGTTTCTATTGAATTCCATCTTTCTTTTCTTATTAAATCCATGATAATGCTTGATAAATCCAAAATCTAATTACTCCTTGATGACACGTAGTTGTTTTTTGATCTTGTATATTGATGTTATATGACCTCAAAAATAAGATTTTTAATTTTTATGAAGAACCCATAATTGTACAATTATGACATATAATGTATTTAATTGTTATTTAGTTTATCTTTTTGGTAATTATACTCATTAAAATAGTATTATTCCCCATGTAGATAAGTTCAATGTTATTTAGGATATATATTGGATTTATCTACATAAAATTTACATTATTTTACAATTTTTGGAAGCCATGTTTGATATTATGAACAAACTTATGATAATTTATTAGTGTGGAGATAAATACGATCATCCAATGAAAATAGAATCCATTTTAATGTAATTATTTTTTATTTAAAAGGGAAATTTATCTCAGATGGTTGGGGATATAATAAACATCAAATGATATTTCAATTATTTGGGTGTTTTTTGATTTTTTTATATATGATTTTCTGGGTCTTCTTCCAAGTCATAAATTAGATTTTTTTTAATAATTGAAACCCCATGTTATGACTATTTCCAATACCCCAAATTAAATACACTATATTGAGTGGTAGAAATTGAATATTCCACTACATGATAATATTGATAAAGGATTAATTAAGCAATGTGCATGACATTGGGGTGCATCTGTTCTATTTTTAACGATTAAATATGGATCCATGGAGCATTTATTTAACTATGGAGATCCTAATAAGATCTATTTTAAGGAAAAGTATCATATTAACCATATTGTTGTATTATTTGATCAGCTTTTTGATGTCAAATATTATTCCAAGATATTTCTTGTATTTAAGATATCGTCGATTGATGATCAATAAAGTGGTTACACCAACGAAATGATCCCATAAAATATACAAAATCTATGATTGATTTTATAGAGATGGAATTTGTGCATTATAATTCCACCACTATATTGTGGGATTTAATGAATTAGTTAATTACATATTACATTTACAATCTTTTGATAATCATTATAGATGATAATTGTTTCAAAAAAATCAAGGAAGAGCATGAAGATCACTAGATAATTGTGACAACGAAAATATTGAAGGAGAATAATTTTTATAAATTTTTAATTAGTGAGTTCTATGTTATAAATATTTCATTATTGGGAAATATAATCTCATTTGAGTGTATATTTTTAAACTATTCAATTCAATATGATATTGAAAAGTATCCCAGTCCAACCACTATGACAGATATATGTAGTTTTCTTAGAATAGATGGATATTATTGATGTTTTGGGGATAATTATTCATGTATATTGATTCCACTAACAAAATTAACGTGAATAGGATCACAATTCCAAAGAATAGATGAATGTGAGTAATTTTTTATGGAACTGAATAAAAGTATAGTCGACACAATTATTCTATCTCTATAATATAGATGATATTTTTTTAATATATATATATAGTGATTTATCAAATAAGGTACTCATATTTTTTCTATTAATGAAAGATAGTGTTATATCATCTTCGACGTAAAAAATGATGGTTCTTGAAAAAAACACTCAACTCTAGATTTAGAGATAGATGTCGTAAAATTATCATTAATTATATAGATTGAATATATATATTTACAAAGCAATGAAATATATACTGCTAAATAATGATCAATATTTATTTTCTAACATAAAGAGTTGAATATCTTCTAGATATTATTGATGATGATGATTAGAGATTATGAATTCCCAATTAATTTAGACCGTGAGAAGTCGAAAAGGTGCAAGATTATCTTGGTCAAAATTATCATTCTAGAGTATCTTATATGAATAAGAAAAAATTGAAAATATTTCTAGACTTGATAAATTATGGTTCTAGAAATCATGAATAAGGGGTAGAAATAATATCTTTCTCAATTGAGTGTTCAATCATATATCAAATTGAATACTAAACATTCCAATAAGGAATGTTGAGAGATGAAAATAAGTGCGAGATATATTCTTTAATTCAACCTTGGATGTGATTTAATGCTAATGTTAAGAAACCATGTATGTGTCCCTTTAGTTATAGGTATGAATGATCGAACATGTGAAGCTAATAGTTTTTCATTCTATATTGATCCTATAATTACAATGATGTAATTGGATTTTAATGATTATTTATAGTGGGATATAATAAAGATGTATATTGTTCAGTATATAGCTAAGAATGTAGTATGTTAGAAAATATATTATGAGTGAAATAATTCCAGGGTTACATTTTAAAAATTTCCAATAAGAGAATGAAAAAGGGAAAACAACCCCATGGACATTGTCATCAAACTCCTCTTAACTTCTAATGGGGAAGATGATATATGGGTTTTAATTAATCTCTAAAAATTTGCAATAAAAATAATCACAATTAATGAATATTTCACTCTATATCATATTTTCATTATATAAATTATGTAAGTGCTATGTTTTCATCGAGTTTAACAATATCTATTAATTTAATTGGATTAGATTTTTAGAATTATGTTTGGTAGAAGACTCTACCATGATCTGGATATGAAGTCATGATTCATCCCACTAAACAATCCTTAGATAAATCGTTAGTCTGATAGAACCATACTAACCCTAGGTGATAATGGGATACATATTTCTAGGATTTCAAAGGTTTTTGTAATCCAAACATTCCAATGGTTAAACATTACTAAAATAAAATATTTCAATCAAGTATTTAGATAGATCCACATGTCAAAATTAGGGTTTAAATTTCAAAACCCTTGTATGATAAATGAATTTAGATAAATAAATCTATTTGGACGTAATTTGTTTTGAAGAAATGTTAGATATGGTTATATGAATTAAACACCACATAAGAGTAGGTTGTCCTCAACATAAATTATATAGAAAATCATCGAAATGATGTATAGATTGAAGATTTTGAAAATGTATTCCTAAAAATTTCTACATAGAATAGGGTGATGAGAATTTTAATGAAGGGAATGATAATACATTAGTGTATTTGTACTCTATTAATTCATGGTCATTTTGGAATGACTCGTTATCGATATTCACTTCCACCAAATCTCACATAGGTATATTATTTGTTCCATGTATCTCTCCTAATGAGGTAAAAATATGATCATTTAGATTTCTTAAACTCTAATATCATACAACTTGAAAAAGATCATTTTTATTTATAAAAGCTAGAAGAATCATGGATTTTTGGGAATAGGTACTATAATGTATGAATAGTCACCTTGTGAATGTTCATTGTAGAAATAACCTATTTGAGGATAAAATAATGGAAATATGGATGTAATGAAAACCATATATCTAGGATACTTCTATCATAGTGAAAACAATTTCTGTTAAATTTGTTTTGTGGGTAACATGTTAAACCTCCAGATTTTTCACGGGACATATATTTTTAAATGGTTTCATTTCTTTTATTTCTTCTGTTACCTATAATAATGAGAGTATTTGAACCGAGCGACATCATTAAAATGGTTTTTTAACATTGTGTTTGTAACGCCCCGACCCTAATTACCTAGATTCGGTGCATTATTACATAACATTGGAATGATCACGAGAAAGATCAAGTCTCGAAAGACCGATTAGTATAGTAGCCTTGTAATAACTAGATACATCCATAAATTTTTACATTACATCATAAAAAAACATCTTGTCTTCATATCCCCTCATACTATCCCTGCAGGTCATTCATAAATTACTTCTTCATAATCCTGGGAAAAATAAAACATTGAAAGGGGTGAGCTCGGATGCTCAGTAAGGATAACATTATAGCAGAAGCCTTCATAAATAATCATAAACACTTAAGGAAATTTATAACTAAAACAAAAGCCTTTTAAACATGAACTTCATCATAAAATGGCAAAGGTAAAATGAAATAATTCCATTTACTTACTCACATTGATATTCTACTAGTCGAATGATCGCATGAAATATCAATAACCACTTTCATAATGATGGAATGCATAATGCTAAACTTTAATTTCTTTTCAAGGCCTCGTCCCAGGACCTTGGGGCTAACTATAACCGGAACCCAACCCGGAGTGCCTCTAATAACCGGACACCAACCCGGAGTGCTTCTAATAACCGGACACCAACCCAGAGTGCCTCTAATAACCGGAGACCAAACCGGAGGGCTTACTTTTACCAGTCCCTAACCCGGAGGGATTACATTTACCAATCCCCAACCTGGAGGGCTTACTTTAACCAGTCCCCAACCTGGAGGGCTTACTTTAACCAGTCCCCAACCTGGAACATACTTGTCCAACACATTCATATGAAGTAAAGGTTGAAATATAACATAAAAATTCTTATTGGAACTAACATACGAAATTTCAATACTTTACTCATAAACCATGAATGCTATGAAAATAACACACCCACAGTCAAACATAACTCATTCAATATAATATGGAAGATTTTATTGTATCACATTAACCTCAATCAAGAATAATGAAGGATGTTGACATAGATGAAAAAAATCATCAAAACAATTTGAGAGAAATATCCCCCTTTTCTTGAAATCATTCAAAAGTCACAATATTTGTCAAGAATCCATTTAAAATAGATTTTTGAATCAAAGTGTCCCATACCACATTGAAACTTTTAAAAGGAGTTTTGATTTTAAATCATTAATGTCCATATAAATAAATCCTTAAAACCATTTTTAAAACATGGAAATTAATGAGCAAGATTTAGAAGAATAAGTCTTTAAAAAATTTAAAAATGGTATTTTAGTTAGAGATTCTAACCAAAAGAGACACTTGAATACAAATAACTGAGGTAATAAAAACTTTTTAATATCATGAGAATTAAGGGATTCATGATATACTATGTCAAAGTACATTATATACACCACATAAAAGTGATTTGGTGTATATCAACAAAGAAGTCTCAATGGAATGTAAATTGAGATGAAATCTCTCATAAAGGCCATATCCTTAGGTTAAGGATAAATCAACGACATAATTATGTGTGACAAATATAAATACACTAAATATGATTGGATATTCAGTGTAAAACAATCAAAGTATATTCACACATATTCTTGTAAAAACAACACCAACGAATTGGATGTTTAACTCAACAAATGGTGAATGAATTAAAATTACTCTTATCAAATTCATATCAATGACTTGAGAATTACCAATGAGTGATTATGTGTATCAAACTTATATCCACAGGAAGGGGAGTGGAAATTATGACATAATCAAATGAATAGTGATTCCACACATAATCATGGAGTAATATAATCAATGAAATATGCGTAAAGCCAAATGAGTGGGAATTGAAATCTCAAATTCCCTTACCGATTAGGTAACATACGAAACATACACCCATGAAATAAGTATCATACCATGATGATGTAAATACCCATAAATTAAAGTATATTACACAATGAATACAATCATGGGCAGTACACATACACCGCATGCAATAATTAAGTGGTGATCAATGGAAATCTCACAAAATTAAAAGTGAGATAAGAAACCCCTTACCACGTTAATCAACTGAGTCGTATGGCCAAAAGTTAATAACCACCAAATGATTTACATAATAACATGAATATAAATAGAATCATGAATATATATCAAATGGCAGTACACAATACACCACTTTCAATAATTTAGTGGCGAAAAATGGAAATCTCACGGAATTGAAAGTGAGATAAGAAAATCCCTTACTTTGTACTTTTTCCTTGGTCGATGGTAGGTTTACCTCCTCTTCTTCGGGTTCTTCCTTTTGATTTGATCAAAAGGGCTCCATAGGTTGGCTTTCTGATCAAACTAAGGCCTCTAGGTTGTAGTGAGGGAAGTTGAGATAGTATTTGGGCAGGGTTTGGCCGAACCAAAGGGCTATGAAGATGTGAAGAAATGAGAAGGAGGAGTGCCCTTTTATAAGAGGGGTGAGGGGCACCTTTGGAAAATCTAGAGATATTAGTTTATAATAAATTCATATTCGGTTTCAAATGGCTCCAAAGTTGACTATTCAAAGTTTAAGGTGGGTATGGGTCGAAAACAACTCAACCAATAGAATTTAGATAGGTTTGGGTACTTATATTAACCTTATCTTTAAGTATTAACTCTAAGTTAATTAGTTTCACTTTTACAATGTCTCTTTGTATTTTTATATTATATGGTTAATAAACATACCATACACATACAAGAGACCCCCAAGTGGTCCATTAATGATACACCTATCATGATATAAGTCTCTTGGCCGAACCTTAGATTTTTAGGAATTTAATATCAATTAATAATATAATATTTGTTTTAAAAACTCTTTTATGTCAATTTTGACACTATTCAATAGTTGATTTTTGTGAAACTCATAACAGATTGATTACTTCGAACAAAGTCAATTAAATCAATACTAATATATCATATTATCCTAGAAAATTATTTTAATTCATTAAAAGTTTCATATTATATTTATTTGGGTATTTGTAATATCAATTATTTTGATTTTTCACTATTATAGTAATTACTGCATCATCATTGTGTCATAAATAAATTAAATTATTTAATGTCTAAAAATTATAAATAAAAAATCATTATGTAGGAAATCGTTTTATATTTCTAAGGAATATTTATAATCTAAAATCGAACATATATAACCCTCTGTAACAATTGTTTTGTTAAAAGATATATGCTTGTGTCATTTTTGTATTTATTTTAACTTAATTAAAATAATGTGTCATTATCACTTACAAGTGGATCCATGGGGTCCCAAAATAGACCCAAAGAAGCCCATGGACTACCATGTATCAAAAAATAGGGTTAAGACACGTTTTAGGGCAATTTAGTATTATTATAATATTATTTTTAACCCTTATTTACCGGATTTACCTTTAACCATGGTAAATAAAATATTTACCGCAGTAATTATTCAAAATGTCTAAAAATAAAAGTTATATATTTACACAATTTGAACATCCTGATTCCAAATATGGAATCCATTTTTCTAAATTCAAAACACAGAAGTGGCAGAAATTAATTTAAAATTAATTCCCGCTATCAAAACAAAAAGCGTGTTTTTAAGTGATAATAACTATCAAAAGATTGACACTTGTTTATGTTCGGTTTAATTGTAAAATTATGTCCAATGACCAAAATTATATTAAATGGTAAAAATATATTCTAAATATACTTTAAAACAACTCAAATTCATAATTTATCACTATTAATTATTTTGATTAAAAAAGTTGTTTTTAATTAAAATTTAGTAATTTTCACTATTCATCAAAATATGAAAGTTATCCAAAAATTACCAAAATTTCACCCTAGGCTAATTTCGATATTACGAATCCAAAAATGAAGTCCATTTTGAGAGATAGAATTTATAAAATTTCAAAAAGTAGGTATTACTATTCATAACGGCTAGTTTGATTGGTTATGGTGTGTTAAAATCTCGAAGTTGTGTACAATGCACGCCATTGCATTATTCGAAATGAAACATACCGAGGAAACTTGGGGTGTTACATTCTCCCCTCCTTCAATAAATTGCGTCCTCGCAATTTTTAAAATTTTTCTTGGTAATATAATGGAAAGTCCCACATCGGAAAAGGATCCAATAAAACTATCACTTTAAAAGAAAGAAAGAGAGGTATAAGGGTCATCCAAGATAACCCATACTAGGATTCCATGTAAGAAAACATGGATATGGATGATAAACTAAGTGTCAAGTTCTGATGGAGAGGGATAGAAATCATGATCAGGAGAAAGTTAAAAATGAGAAAACCACAAACTTGTGTTGGGACAAACGACCATTAGTCTCCTAGTAGGAAAGTAAACGGACAACACGTTTTTTTTAAAGTTACATTACATAAGGAAGAGGAATTCATTTATGATATTGACTAAGAAAATTATGAGATATACTTACATTTTAAGTAAATTTTCATTCTTTAATAAATTTCCACCACTAACTCAATGTTTTTTTAAACGATGAGTATTCAAGAAGACTTGGTCACACTAGAAGATCTAGAATAAACTTCTATAGAATCACATGATCCATGCAGGATAAACCATATATTTACATTGTCTTTGAAGATTAATCAAAACCAAAATGGTTAGTGAATGATCTAATGATCCCCCAAAATTATATTCATTTAGATAAATATGCACTAATCTTAATTTCTAAAATTAAACCAACAATACCCCAAAGTTAAATAGATACCATTCAATAACCAATTGTCCTTAAAATCCATTAATATAATCCAAACTAATATTGAAACCCAAATCATAGAAGATTTTGATTATGTAGTCTCCCATGTTACATTGTATCTCCAAATGACATCAAATACTCTTAAAGTCACATACTTAAAAGTAATTAACATCATCACATATTCTCTGTTATAGATTAATAATTTCCATAAATAACCAAAATCACTATAAATCAACAATAAAAACGTAGATAAAAATCCACCATTACTCTACAAATGAAACCCCATTGTATTCTATTTTCCTTGGGCATATAGTGTTTCCAACAAAGCGAACATCTTCCAAAATAACATTTATCACTTAATCACCAAATCATTTTCCTATACCAAGGGTATTCATTTGATAAGACATAAGAACCCAAATCATCTTATTATTTATCAATAAAATCATTTAACAAAAAAATAGTCACATTAACTAGGGACTTCACGTAGTCCAGTGGTAGGCGATAAATCCCAATCGCACTTTGGTTGTGGGTTCGATTCCCACAGCTTTTTCCGACGCGACGGGTTGTCACACGGTCTACGTGTTGTCCTTTTTCAAAAACTATATTTTATAATATTACCAAAATGAGATAAAGTCCTCAAAATAACATAATTTAATCACAAATGTTATATCATACTTTGCATTTTTATCCCAAATTATAATAACTTATAATTTTCTCAAACCCTAATGATCATATAAAACCAAATGTTTATTTATACCTATATCCACAAGAGAAGAGAAAATTCTTCTTCAAAAATCATTCCCACATGGAAAACTGCGGGGTTACAAATACAAGAGAAAATTATTCCAAAGTACCCATCAACAAGGAGTGCTAATACTTTTTAAGTTTTTCTCCAACCATTTATTTCCACATATCTTCTTCTTTGACCAAGAAAATATCCTATAGAATAGGACATTCACCCGGGTAATGGCCAGGTCCCCTACATTTACGGAAAATGACTGTAAATGGACTCTTGGGACCATTTTTATCTTCTTCCATAATACTCTTCATTTTTCTTCGGCAATTCATCACTTTATGTCCTTCTTTCCCGCACGTAAAACATTTCGTTGTCCCATTGAGACACTTTCCTGGGTGTCTCTCTCCACATTTCCTACATGATGAAAATTGAGGTTTCTTTTCACCATGGTCTCCATTGCTGGAGATCTTATCATTTATCACCTTTCTCTTCCTTGTTGAGTCTGGGAGTTGGTTAATATATATGTTGTTGATCATATTTTTGGAAAAAAGATTTGGCATAAAGACGATATCTTTTACGCCTATCAACATTCCATTTTTTTGCTCATTTCCACCAACGTTCCCACCTTGTACATCATTCTCAAAGTCACTATGACTTCCTTGGAATCCAGCCATTGACTAAAACTAGAAAGCATTGTGTGAGTAATAGTAATCGTAAAATCATTTAGAGATTAAAATGTCACCATATTCTCAATTTGAAACATATTAGGATTAACCAAGGTCATTTACTCTCATCTTATGTATATATTACTTAAATCGGTTTATAAAGAAAATGTAAATTATTTTAAGCATATCCCTCGGGAGTGTCGTAACCAAGAGTGCAGCAAGGCCCATTGTTGTGCACCAGTTCCCGTTTGAGTCTATCTCAAAGCGGTGTTTTTGGGTTTTACCCCTAGGTACATCTGTGCCAGAGCCGCCTCAACCTGCTCGTATCCAGACAGGGATGTATTGCTTGGAAAACTCACAAAATCACTACAATACCAAAATTCTAGGAAGTTCTTTTATACTAATCCTCAAAGTTCATCTTAGGTCTACGTGCTCTAATCAGAGTTTATCTAAATCTAGCTACCAAGGTTTGTACTAAACTTCCTCTGATACCAACTGTAACGCCCTGACCCTAATTACCTAGATTCGGTGCATTATTATATAACATTGTCATGATCACGAGAAAGATCAAGTCTCGAAAGACCGATTAGTTTAGTAGCCTTGGAATAACTAGATACATCCATAAAGTTTTACATTACATCATAAAAAAAACATCTTGTCTTCATATCCCCTCATACTATCCCTGCAGGTCATTCATAAATTACTTCTTCATAATCCTGGGAAAAATAAAACATTGAAAGGGGTGAGCTCGGATTCTCAGTAAGGATAACATTATAGCAGAAGCCTTCATAAATAATCATAAACACTTAAGGCAATTTATAACTAAAACAAAAGCCTTTTAATCTTGAACTTCAGCATAAAATGGAAAAGGTAAAATGAAATAATTCCATTTACTTACTCACATGGATATTCTACTAGTCGAATGATCACATGCAATATCAATAACCACTTTCATAAAGATGGAATGCATAATGCTAAACTTTAATTTCTTTTCAAGGCCTCGTCCCAAGACCTTGGGGCTAACTGTAACCGGAACCCAACCCGGAGTGCCTCTAATAACCGGACACCAACCCGGAGTGCCTCTAATAACCGGACACCAACCCGGAGTGCCTCTAATAACCGGAGACCAAACCGGAGGGCTTACTTTTACCATTCCCTAACCTGGAGGGCTTACTTTTACCAGTCCCCAACCTGGAGGGCTTACTTTAACCAGTCCCCAACCTGGAGGGATTACTTTAACCAGTCCCCAACCTAGAACATACTTGTCCAACACATTCATATGAAGTAAAGGTTGAAATATAACATAAACATTCTTATTGGAACTAACATACGAAATTTCAATACTTTACTCATAAACCATGAATGCTATGAAAATAACACATCCACAGTCAAACATAACTCATTCGATATAATATGGAAGATTGTATTGTATCACATTAACTTCAGTCAAGAATAATGAAGGATGTTGACATAGATGAAAATAATCATCAAAACAATTTGAGAGAAATATCCCCCTTTTCTTGAAATCATTCAAAAGTCACAATATTTGTCAAGAATCCATTTAAAATAGATTTTTGAATCAAAGTGTCCCATACCACTTTGAAACTTTTAAAAGGAGTTTCGATTATAAAACTTTAATGTCCATATAAATAAATCCTTAAAACCATTTTTAAAACATGGACATTAATGAGCAAGATTTAGAACAATAAGTCTTTAAAACATTTAAAAATGGTATTTTAGTTAGGGATTCTAACCAAAAGAGACACTTGAATAAAAATAACTGAGGTAATCAAAACTTTGTAATATCATGAGAATAAAGGGATTCATGATATACTATGTCAAAGTACATTATATACACCACATAAAAGTGATTTGGTGTATATCAACAAAGAAGTCTCAATGGAATGTAAATTGAGATGAAATCTCTCATAAAGGCCGTATCCTTAGGTTAAGGATAAATCAACGACATAATTATGTCTGACAAATATAAATACACTAAATATTATTGGATATTTAGTGTAAAACAATCAAAGGATATTCACACATATTCTTGTAAAAACAACACCAACTAATTGGATGTTTAACACAACAAATGGTGAATGAGTTAAAATTACTCTTATCAAATTCATATCAATGACTTGAGAATTACCAATGAGTGATTATGTGTATCAAACTTATATCCACAGGAAGGGGAGTGGAAATTATGACATAATCAAATGAATAGTGATTCCACACATAATCATGGAGTAATATAATCAATGAAATATGCGTAAAGCCAAATGAGTGGGAATTGAAATCTAAAATTCCCTTACCGATTAGGTAACATACGAAACATACACCCATGAAAGAAGTATCATACCATGATGATGTAAATAACAATAAATTAAAGAATATTACACAATGAATACAATCATGGGAAGTACACATACACCACATACAATAATTAAGTGGTGATCAATGCAAATCTCACGAAATTAAAAGTGAGATAAGAAACCCCTTACCACGTTAATCAACTGAGTCGTATGGCCAAAAGTTAATAACCACGAAATGATTTACATAATAACATGAATATAAATAGAATCATGAATATATATCAAATGGCAGTACACAATACACCACATTCAATAATTTAGTGGCGAAAAATGGAAATCTCACGGAATTGAAAGTGAGATAAGAAAATCCCTTACTTTGTACTTTTTCCTTGGTCGATGGTAGGTTTACCTCTTCTTCTTCGGGTTCTTCCTTTTGATTTGATCAAAATGGATCCTTAGGTTGGATTTCTGATCAAACTAAGGCCTCTAGGTTGTAGTGAGGGAAGTTGAGATAGTATTTGGGCAGGGTTTGGCCGAACCAAAGGGCATTGAAGGTGTGAATAAATGAGAATGAGGAGTTCCC
Organism: Viscum album; assembly: GCA_963277665.1. Lineage (NCBI taxonomy): Eukaryota > Viridiplantae > Streptophyta > Magnoliopsida > Santalales > Viscaceae > Viscum > Viscum album. The sequence goes on from OY728138.1 coordinate 2,071,237,591, forward strand.
TTTTATAGGAGGGGTGAGGGGCACCTTTGGAAAATCTAGAGATATTAGTTTATAATAAATTCATATTCGGTTTCAAATGGCTCCAAAGTTGACTATTCAAAGGTTAAGGTGGGTATGGGTCGAAAACAACTCAACCAATAGAATTTAGACAGGTTTGTGTACTTATATTAACCTTATCTTTAAGTATTAACTCTAAGTTAATTAGTTTCACTTTTACAATGTATTTTTGTATTTTTATATTATATGGTTAATAAACATACCATATACATACAAGCGACCCCCAAGTGGTCCATTAATGATAAACCTATCATGATATAAGTCTCTTGGCCGAACCTTAGATTTTTAGGAATTTAATATCAAATAATAATATAATATTTGTTTTAAAAACTCTTTTATGTCTATTTTGACACTATTCAATAGTAGATTTTTGTGAAACTCAAAACAGATTGATTACTTCGAAAAAAGTCAATTAAATCAATACTAATATATAATATTATCCTAGAAAATTATTTTAATTCATTAAAAGTTTCATATTATATTTATTTGGGTATTTGTAATATCAATTATTTTGATTTTTCACTATTATAGTAATTACTGCATCATCATTGTGTCATAAATAAATTAACTTATTTAATGTCTAAAAATTATAAATAAAATATCATTATATAGGAAAGATTTGTATCTTTCTAAGGAATATTTATAATCTAAAATACAACATATATAACCCTCTGTAACAATTGTTTTTTTAAAAGATATATGCTTGTGTCATTTTTGTATTTATTTTAACTTAATTAAAATAAAGTGTCATTATCACTTACAAGTGGATCCATGGGGTCCCAAAATAGACCCAAATATGCCCATGGTCTACCATGGATCAACCAATAGGGTTAAGACACGTTTTAGGGTAATTTAGTATTATTATAATATTATTTTTTAACCCTTATTTACCGGATTTACCCTTAACCATGGTAAATAAAATATTTACCGCAGTAATTATTCAAAATGTCTAAAAATAAAAGTTACATATTTACACAATTTGAAAATCCTGATTCCAAATATGGAATCCATTTTTCTAAATTCAAAACATAGAAGTGGCAGAAATTAATTTAAAATTAATTCCCGCTATCAAAACAAAAAGCGTTTTTTTAAGAGATAGTAACTATCAAAAGATTGACACTTGTTTATGTTCGGTTTAATTGTAAAATTATGTCCAATGACCAAAATTATATTAAATGGTAAAAATATATTCTAAATATACTTTAAAACAACTCAAATTCATAATTTATCACTATTAATTATTTTGATTAAAAATGTTGTTTTTAATTAAAATTTAGTAATTTTCACTATTCATCAAAATATGAAAGTTATCCAAAAAGTACCAAAATTTCACCCTAGGCTAATTTCGATATTACGAATCCAAAAATGAAGTCCATTTTGAGAGATAGAATTTATAAAATTTCAAAAAGTAGGTATTACTATTCATAATGGCTAGTTTGATTGGTTATGGTGTCTTAAAATCTCGAAGTTGTGTACAATGCACGACATTGCATTATTCGAAAGGAAACATACCGAGGAAACTTGGGGTGTTACAGTGTTTCCATTCAATTGATGTGTTTGAATATAAATAAATATATTTATATAATAATATATAAAATTAATTCTTTAGTTGTAAAAATATTTTATTATAAAAAATATATTATTGTTAAATGAAGTTATTGTAATATTTTTTCAAAAAAAATTCTATGAATTTTATTATTAACTGTAAATTAAATTAATAAATATTTGTGAATGATTTTAATTTGTATTATAAATTATTTACATGATCAATATTTTAACATATATAATAAATATTATATGCATGTTATAATAATAAATATATTTTTATGCTTAAAAATGTGTTTTTCAAATTTTATGTTTCTGTCAAATTTTTTAGGGATACAGTTAATGTGGATTCACACATTTATATGTATTATAATATATAATATCAATTAAAAATTTATAATTAGGTGTTTCAAATTTGATATGTATCCCCCTTTTATTTAGAATTATATTGATAGTAACGATGATAATATTAATCATGTTAGTAATGTGTGAATCTTGTTAGTTAGTGTCAACAAAATGATTAGGTGATATCTTATTAATATAAATTCTTAATGTGATAAGATAATTTTACTCATAATGATATAGGTTTTACATTTAATTTCTTAATGGGGTCTTTCCATGATATGGATTATATATTTTTAAAAAAATTAAATTTATAATATTCAAATATCTTATTTGAGTAACTTGTATTATGTGTCTACATTGGTACAATAGTATGTTATGAATGAATATATGTATTTGTTTTGAGTTTAATAAATAATAATGAAATCATTTTTTAATAATTATACCATGACCATGCTTTCATATGAAACATTAATGCAATATGTTTCAATTTAATAAAAAATTATAATAAATGATTTTAAAAAAATTAAAAGTGGAATAATTTGAAAAAATTAATGTTACTAAGGAATTTTAAGGATATTTATGTCATATTATAATGGTTTTAAAAATATTTTTTTTGAATTCACTATTTTCTTTGATGTGTACACTATTGTATTAAATTAATATTGGTAACATTGAAAATAATGATATTTTATCAATTTATTAATTTGTATATTATTTAAAATACATAAAGACATTAAATTAGACATGTTGGATAATATATTGTTTAATACTTCCTAATCTTTATATTTATGATCTCAATTTTACCATATATATATATAGTCCAATATTATTGAAAAAGTTCATTTCATAGATAAAATAATTATTGGTTAACTAAGGTGTAATAAAAATGTAAATGTATAAATTATAATAAAACCGTCTAAATTCAATTAGTTTGTGTACTTACAACCCAAGATAATATTATTTTCAAATCCATGTTCATTAAGAGGCATGTGTCTTGAGAATAAATTTATTATAATTTATTCTTTTGAGAAATTAATTTTTTCCCTCAAATCAATTAAAACTATTCTTGTCATCCATCACATCTTCACACCAAATTGATCCTCCTAGATCGAAAATTAAAATCAAAATTACCATCACAAAATACAAATCCACATTCTATAGGTTGTGTTATTCTCATTCGAGAATCACAACAACAGTTTATATGAGATCTAGAAGATTCATTCTAATAAATATGTAATCACCTTACATGATCTGAATCGCATTTAAAAATTCCCCTCAAATACTATTTATATATTTATAGTCAAATAAATATTTACCTATTCTAAAAACATATTAGTAGTTATTTTTTAATTTAATATCAATTATACACTCTATTTCCAATAAAATGGGAAGATAAATTATCACATGTCAGTACAAATGGCTTTCCATATAAACTAAGAAGCTAATTAATTTTTCATCACCATATTTTTATGACTGGAATTATGATTGTTTTTATTTATATATATTCCATTTATGAAATAATTACACCTATGGATCTATTATATCACATCTATCAACTTACATTTCATTATTTTGGGAAACGATAACATCGTTTCTACTTATTTTTGGACTACCTCCTCTATAAAGTGACCTGATTAGTTTTTAATAAATATTTTTCTTTAATTATATTTATGTATTATTGGATGTATTCTATGATTTATATATATAATATAATAGTGATCAAATAATGGTGATTTATATTTTTATTTCATTCAATATATATATCGAAAAATAATGACAATATTCATGCGTCTTATGGCCTACCGTCTCCATGAAAATTATAATTAATTTTCCTATATCAAATAGTTTTTGGAAGATTAAAATTTTCTATAAAATAAATATATATTATATTTTTTCATGATTATTATTTTGGATGTTATTTATATAATATAAATATATAAAATGAAAAACTAAAAAAATTATATAGTCTTTATAATATACAAGGTTAACACATGGAAATGGAGATTTAATAAATAAAGTATCAAAAATATGTGGTAATAATATATTATAATTGGATAAAATTTTATATTATATGTCACGAACTAGGCCGGGTAGCCATCCGACCCGGCGCCCGACCTGGTCCGCGGCATGACCCGAAGGGCGTTCCCGATCCCCACGGGCTGGCACAAGTGCCCGGGTATCAAAACTAACACATGGGAACGATTTTACCCAAAATAAAAGACAGAAAAACAACTAACCAGATAAATAAATTGAAATTATAAATAGACAAAAAAACGTTCCTTTAAACAATGAACAAATTTAAAGTCTACAACTTGAAACAATAACTAAAAAAAGACATCAGCAGACACTAAAACATATACTCAAACCTCCTGGCAGAAGAGAGGCCACATAAACACCATTCTGTATGAGAAGACCAATTGCAACATGAACCACCATCACTGAGCACGACGCACGACCTGGAATACACAAGAAACAAGGTCTACATACACCCGAAGGTGTATGTAGGGTGTGAGCGAAAAGCCCAGTAGGACGTCACCCAATAAAAAGGTTCCACACATAATTATTAAAGGACAAATACATTTGCAATATTAATTAGAGAAAAGAAATAAAACTTGAATGGTTTAAAAGAAAACAGAATTTAAAGAAAACAGTTTTAAATGGAACAACATAAATTAAAACACACGGACCCTTATTTTTAAAAAAAACCAATATGTCACCCCGACGAGCGCAAAGTTACCAATGAGCGCTAATATGGGAGAGGCAACATGGGTATCAGCTAGCTTGGGTCCCTAGATCTCCGTGTCTCAGTGAAAGGTGGCTTAGAAGGCCACGACCCTCAGAAAAAGTGGCTTAGAAGGCCACAACCCTCAGAAAATGTGGCTTAGAAGACCACGACCATCAGAAATGCATATGTTTAGTTAGTGTTGAAATCGTCAGTCCTGCCAGTGAAACCGGGTCGAGTCACCTCGGGAACACTCGCTCACTAGTCTAGTCTACCCTCCTAGCTACCCGGGCTTCCCAGTTTGTTCTCAAACAAGTTTCATGTTAATGTCATATGTCACACTAATACATAAAAGCAAGACAGGGTACTCACACACGCAAAATCATAGTTTGAACACCCAAACCCGCTTTTAAACCATACGCACATAAAAATCTTATCAAAACACAATCCGCATAGGTTATATACTAAATTAGACCAATTGCCGCAATAAAAAAACACTTATCATTAATCAAACCACCATTTACACACATAAATACCATTTTGAAATAAGTCGCACAGTAAAACATTTTTTTTAAAGTTTCACACCATGGTCATGATTGAATAAACCATTTCAAATCTCATAAAACAATAGAAACAGTGTCACATGGTATTCCACACACTCAAGTAACCATTTCCGCATTCAAAACACATTCTAACATCGCACACACTCAAATACCATTTTAAGGTGTGACCTGCACCGCACTAATAGTTTGATGGAAGACCTTACACCATATGTAAAACACCTTTGCACAAATCACCTAATTAAATAAGCCAAAAAATAAAAGTACACAAAATAGTTTAAAAGAAATCACTTGGCGTTGCCGACTAAACCCGCACCAAAACTTCTTTGTCAACCAGACACACACTAGGCCATGACAATCATATATTTCACACCACTTAAACATATCAATAATCTGACCGCAACACAAAAAAACACCAGCAACTAAGTTAATATGATTATTTAAGCAGAAAGAACACACATATAATAGACATGCTATTAAGCAATTCAAATGCATCTCAAACATCAAAGAAAAACAACTTCGCATTACATGAATCAACTAAATGATATACTAAACAATCCAAACCTGCAAATTAATTTATCAAATAATATCTTAGGCGTGGAACGACTTACCTCATCGTCGAAAAACCTCAAATATCATAGCAATGCTCCAAACACGCATCAAAATCGCTGCAATCAACTCAAATAAACTAACACCAAAAGATCAAGCTAATTACAAAAAAATTTAACCAAATTATAAACCAAAACCCCTTTCTAAAACTTAATCAAATTGAATGGATTACCAATAGAGGTATTTCGCACTTATAGGAATGGTCTGAAGAGCCGTCCAAGCAATATATATATTTCCGGAAGTTGTCTCGCCGGCTGGAACCGTGCCGGAAGAAGGCGCAGCCAAGGGAGTCGTGACCCGGGGAGTTGTCGCGGTGTTGTGTCATGATGGAAAGGAAAAAAAGAATCAACTAGAGGATAAGGGGGCTAGACGATCAATGGGGGTTCGTGGGGGAAGCGGCGGACGACGCGTGAAGAGGGAGGGAGGCGCTGGACAGAGAGGGGGTGCTGGTGGGGGAGTCCGGCGAGGCTGTGCCGAACAGCAGGTGGGGGGGTGGCGCCGGCTTGGTTTTTGGCTGGACGAAAATGGGGGTGGCAGCGGCTAGTCCAGGTGGCAAAACAGGCGGTGCGATGGGGTGCTCAAAGGAGAGGTGGCGGCGGCATTCAGCGCACAAGAGGGGGAGGCGGCGGCGTGACGGGGTGCTCATAGGGGTGGTGACAGCGGCCTCCAGCGCACATCAGGGGGAGGCAGCGGCGCGAAGGGCTTCAAAGTTGAGCGAAGATCGGGGTTAGTCGGACTGGAGGAAGAAGCCCGGTGGGGTGCGGCGCGTTCTAGGTGACCGGACAGGTGGTCGCGGAGGAGTACAGGAGCCGGCGTGACAGAGGAGCAGGGGTGCAGATTTAGGTGGGAGGCGCTGCAGCGTGAAAGAAAGAAGAAGAAAAATAGGAAAAACAAAACAAAAGGGGGGAGGAGGCAGCGGGATGCGCCGCACAAGGATAAGGAGGGGAAAAAGAAGAAGGGGGGTCCGCCGAAACCCTAGCCAAGGGGGAAGAAAAGAAGAAAGATAAAAAAATGAAAAGAAAAGAATAAAAAAACTAAATAAAAACTAAAACAAACTAAAAAAACAATAATAATAACAATAATAATATTAAACTAAAACTAATAATAAAAATAATAGATGGAGTAATAATAATAACATAAATACTTTTTTTCATCCTTAGAACTAATAATAATAATAATAAAACTAAAGCAATAATAATAATAATAATAATAATAATAATAATAATCTCAATGACATTATTATGATTATCATTTACAAAACAATTCTTAGTTCATTTTATTTCATTAATTAAACATCGGAAAGGCGTGTGGTGAACCGGGCGGGGCCGCGCGACGAACCAATCAAGGCCGCGCAGCTTCGACCATGTTGCGCTGGACACAAACAAGGCCCAAACACAACGAACTCAAAAAAAATATTTTGTCAGGTTTGGTCCCGAACTACCCGACACAATGAAATAAATTAAAATAAATAAATTAGAAAAGATGGGTGTGAAAATTCTCCCCACCATAAAGCTTTCCGTTCCCGGAAAGCCACAACTAGGACCTAACCGCAAAACAGAAAACCACACTCCCTTAAGGTCCAAAGCGGATCTCCACGAACATCCAGCAAGGAGAGACAAAAGTATCGTGCTAAGAGAAAGTGACTCAAAGACAACATCAAGAAATGCGTAAAAGACTATCCGATATGTGTCGCCCACCCCAAAGATCTAGAACGCCTCCAGCTGATTGTTTTAGAAAACGAACACTGAACCCACAGGAACCAACTTCACAAGCCGAAACATACCAAACACCATTGAATGAAAACCACATCCACTGATCACTCTGATCACTTATTACCAAACCATATTTCAAAACGGAAGCAAAATATCAACATGGGTAGGTCAGAGGGGCTCCCCACCATTAGGAAGTCACTGACGCTAAAAACGAGACTGGAAAACCGACACGGAGAGGTTCGATCGGAATCCCCGCCATTAAGAAAAAGTATGGCACTGATTCATTCTAGGGAAATTCGTGCGAGACCCAACGTGGGTCTCCCCAACATTAAAACTGACATGAGATCCATAACATAGAAAATTTCACGATGGTTTCCAAACACCCCACCACAAGGGGCGGGGGGGAGGGGCCCGACCACTAGGCGTCAAAACCACGGCCGGCCCCAAACCAATATCTCAAAATTTTCTGGATGAACACCATTCAAATTTGAGACTGAGTTACCCAACAGACTCTCATAAGGACCACTGAAGCGATTGCATCCAGTGGAACGCAACCCCCAAGACTTAGGCACGAGACGAACACGCCTCCACATGGACACGAAAGCCTTACGCAACCAGACGACTCATTTGTATCAGAACAACCATAGAAACAATTTAACTTCCTCTACTTTTAACACTGATGACAGAAATAAAGTTGGGGTCCCATACACTCTCGGGGTTCCTGACCACGTGCCAGCTTCACTCCGAGACCTATGGCTGGAGCCCTGATGTTTGAAGCATCTTCTGCCTCACAGTCAGGTATCGAAGACCCCCTAATGGAGCTTCCCCCTTTTGGTGTCACATGCAACCACACTACAACCATGACACCATAGGAAAGCACGACGCATTACAGCGTCTGACTGATCATACGCGGAACATTCACCAACACCCGAGTTGAATCGGTGCATGCACATCACCCTTACACGACACCACCAATCATCACCTGAACATGACCGTTGATATTTAAAGGAACATTACACTGAGAAATACTTTAAATAGCATCTTGAACAACACGTGATTCCTGCAAACGACCATAACAGCCTCATACGACTGGGCCTTCCAAACTAGTAGCCTAACACGAACCTTTTTCTTAAACGAAACTGTCGAAGGACCAAAGGTCATTTAAAACAACAGCCCGCACCGACAACCCTAGGTTGCTCCCACCTTTGCACTTCGAAAAGAACTCACATTGCAAGTGGTCACCAAACATGACCCTTGCAGCCGATGAAAACACCGCAACCCATTCAAGACATCGGTAAGCACTGATAACTCTAAATCGCCTTCACCATTCCCCACTAGAATTTCTTTCAACGCTTCAAGGGGAAACTTTAGACACAACGATGTTAAACTTAATACATGACAACAAAGGATAAAACAAAGAGACCAAAGTCCCCTTCAACTCCTCTCGCGTCTGCCATTCCGCTGCGAGAGGATCCGCTTAACTGGAAAGGACAACAGACAACTTATCATTATCGCTCAAAAGGGAGAGTCCTTATTTTAATCAACTGGAGGGTCAGCCAGCGGTGAACTGCCTATGGACGCACTTCAATTACATGCTAACGATTAATGGGGGGGCATGCACCTGTCAATAAAGGAAACCACGGACCCAATCAAACTGATCCAATGACCGAGAAATATCACAAGCAAATGTTAAACGTGCAGGGGAAACCACTTCAAGGGCTTCCCGTAGCACTTTTAAAAAGAGACCATTAACCACACGCTTGCTTACCAAACTACAATTAAGAATTCACACATAGAAAACAAATCATTCAGAAAGGATCCTCGGCTCAAAATGCCTCACATCCAACCTTTCAAAAACACAAGGACACACCACACAAACACTGTTTATTTAAAACACCAAATTTTTCATTTAACAAAACTTCTTGAAAATAAGCAAAACTTGTGGGTTTCACAAACACCAATGGTGTCCCATAGGCCTCACACATGCATGTTCCCGTGTCACCCCGGCACCCACCTCATATCCATCCGAGCACTCATCCGCTCGTGCCATTAACCATTTCCCTTTTCGTATACACTCATGAATGTGGTTGCCCATGAGAGTACCAAGGATCAAAACCAAACCTTTCAATTTTTTTCAAAACCAAAACATTCAAACCACACCTTTCAAACTTCATACATCATTTTCTTTTTAAAGTGTTTCATTTGAAAACATTTTCCATGACCAAAACATTTTTACTTCAAAACCAAATTCACATGAATCCAAAACAAGGAGACGAGAAATGACACAATAGAAACTTGTGTCAGTGGGTGACTAGAACGTATGGTTGGCGGCCATACGCCAGTCACGCCACCGCCACGAAGGGTATTATAGGACAGCGTCCCCAGCTCCACATAGTTTTCCAGACCCTGCGGGCTCACTAGGACCGCTGACCTTACCCCTTTTCAATTCCCTTAGACGAGATTATCCGCAAGGAGCAAAAACTCCGACAAACCACAACCCACTTTGGTAACTTGAGTCCCGCCACGTGGTGTGCTGGCCAGACACCTTACTCGTAGCTAGGACGTCGATTCCGGACAACTTTAACTCAAGTCTACCGTGACTCTATAACAAAAGATCATGACTCAAGAGAGAAAACCTTGCCCTCTGATACCATTTTGTCACGAACCAGGCCGGGTAGCCATCCGACCCGGTCCGCGGCATGACCCGAAGGGCGATCCCGATCCCCACGGGCTGGCACAAGTGCCCAGGTATCCAAACTAACACATGGGAACGATTTTACCTGAAATAAAAGACAGAAAAACAACTAACCAGATAAATAAATTGAAATTAAAAATAAACAAAAAAACGTGCCTTTAAACTATGAACAAAATTAAAGTCTACAACTTGAAACAATAACTAAAAAAAGGCGTCAGCAGACACTAAAACATATACTCAAACCTCCCAGCAGAAGAGAGGCCACATCCACACCATTCTGCATGAGAAGACCAACTCCAACATGAACCACCATCACTGAGCATGACGCACGACCTGGAATACACAAGAAACAAGGTCTACATACACCCGAAGGTGTATGTAGGGTGTGAGCGAAAAGCCCAGTAGGACATCACCCAATAAAAAGGTTCCACGCATAATTATTAAAGGACAAATACATTTTCAATATTAATTAGAGAAAAGAAATAAAAACTTCAATGGTTTAAAAGAAAATAGAATTTAAAGAAAACAGTTTTAAATGGAACTACTTAAATTAAAACACACGCACCCTTATTTGTTTAAAAAAAACCAATATGTCACCCCGACGAGCGCAAAGTTACCAATGAGCTCTAATATGGGAGAGGCCGCATGGGTATCAGCTAGCTTGGGTCCCTAGATCTTCGTGTCTTGGTGAAACGTTGCTTAGAAGGCCACGACCCTCAGAAAACATGGCTTAGAAGGCCACAACCCACAGAAAATGTGGCTTAGAAGACCACGACCCTCAGAAATGCATATGTTTAGTTAGTGTTGCAATCGTCAGTCCTTCTAGTGAAATAGGGTCGAGTCACCTCCGGAACACTCGCTCACTAGTCTAGTCTACCCTCCTAGCTACCCGGGCTTCCCAGTTTGTGCTCAAACAAGTTTCAAGTTAATCTCATATGTCACACTAATCCATAAAAGCCAAACAGGGTACTCACACACGCAAAATCATAGTTTGAACACCCAAACCCGCTTTTAAACCATACGCACATAAAAATATTTTCAAAACACAATCTGCATAGGTTACATACTAAATTAGACCAATTTCCGCAATAAAAAAACACTTATCATTAATCAAACCACCATTTCCACACATAAATACCATTTTGAAATAATTCTCACAGTAAAATATTTTTTTTAAAGTTTCACACCATGTTCATGATTGAATAAACCATTTCAAATCTCATAAAACAATAGCAACAATGTCACATGGCTTTCCACACACTCAAGTAACCATTTCTGCATTCAAAACACATTCTAACATCGCACGCACTCAAATACCGTTTTAAGGTGTGACCTGCACCACAATAATAGTATGATGGAAGACCTTACACCATATGTAAAACACCTTTGCACAAATCACCTAATTAAATAAGCCAAAAAAATAAATGTACACAAACTAGTTTAAAAGAAATCACTTGGCGTTGCCGACTAAACCCACACCAAAAATTATTTGTCAACCAGACACACACTAGGCCATGACAATCATATATTTCACACCACTTAAACATATCAATAATCTAACCACAACACACAAAAAACACCAGCAACTAAGTTAATATGAGTATTTAAGCAGAAAGAACACACATATAATAGACATGCTATTAAGCAATTCAAATGCATCTCAAACATCAAAGAAAAACAACTTCGCATTACATGAATCAACTAAATGATATACTAAACAAACCAAACTTGCAAATTAATTTATCAAATAATAACTTAGGCGTGGAACCACCTACCTCAGCGTCGAAAAACCTCAAATATCATAGCAATGCTCCAAATGCGCATCAAAATCGCTGCAATCAACTCGAATAAACTAACACCAAAAGATCAAGCTAATTACATCAAAATTTAACCAAATTCTAAACCAAAACCCCTTTCTAAAACATAATAAAATTGAATGGATTACCAATAGAGGTATTTCACACTTATAGGAATGGTCCGAAGAGCTGTCCAAGAAAGATATATATTGTCGGAAGGTGTCTCGCCGGCTGGAACCGTGCCGGAAGAAGGCGCGGCCAAGGGAGTCATGACCCGGGGAGTTGTCGCGGTGTTGCGTCATGCTGCAAAGGAAAAAAAATGAATCAACTAGAGGATAAGGGGGCTAGCTGATCAATGGGGGTTCGTGGGGGTAGTGGAGGACGACGCGTGAAGAGGGAGGGAGGCGCTGGACAGGGAGGGGGTGCTGGTGGGGGAGTCCGGCGAGGCAGTGCCAAACAGCAGGTGGGGGTGGCTCCGGCTTGGTTTTTGGCTGGACGAAAATGGGGGTGGCAGCGGCTGGTTCAGGGGGAAAAACAGGTGGTGCGATGGGGTGCTCAAAAGAGAGGTGGTGGCGGCCTTCAGCGCACAAGAGGGGGAGGCGGCGGCATGACGGGGTGCTCGTAGGGGTGGTGACGGCAGCCTCCAGCGCACATCAGGGGGAGGCAGCGGCGCGAAGGGATTCAAATGTGAGGGAAGATCGGGGTTCATCGGACTGGAGGAAGAAGCCCAGTGGAGTGTGGCGCGTTCCAGGTGACCGGACAAGAGGTCGCGGAGGAGTACAGGAGTCAGCGTGACAAAGGAGCAGGGGTGCGGATTCAGGTGGGAGGTGCTGCAGCGTGAGAGAGAGAAGAAGAAAAAAAAATAAAAACAAAACAAAAGGGGGGAGGAGGCAGCGGGATGTGCCGCACAAGGATAAGGAGGGGAAAAGAAGAAGAAGGGGGGTCCGCCGAATCCCTAGCCAAGGGGGAAGAAAAGAAGAAAGATAAAAAAATGAAAAGAAAAGAATAAAAAAAACTAAATAAAAACAAAAACAAACTAAAAAAACAATAATAATAACAATAATATTATTGAACTAAAACTAATAATAAAAATAATAGATGGAGTATTAATAATAACATAAATATTTTTTTTCATCCTTAGAACTAATAATAATAATAATAAAACTAAAGCAATAATAATAATAATAATAATAATCTCAATGACATTATTATGATTATCATTTACAAAACAATTGTTAGTTCATTTTATGTCATTAATTAAACATCGGAAAGGCGTGTGGTGAACCGGGCGGGGCCGCGCGGTGAACCAATCGAGGCCACGCATCTTCGACCATGTTGCGCTGGACGCAAACAAGGCCCAAACACAACGAACACAATAAAAAATCTTATGTCAGGTTTGGTCCCGAACTACCCGACACAAAGAAATAAAGTAAAATAAATAAATTAGAAAAGATGGGTGTGACATTATAATATTGAACATTACTGTATCATAAAATTATAATAAATTTAAATATATAATACATGAGGTTAAATTTCTTTCGACGTTATGAAATATCTATGTCTGGGTTTTATTCCTAAATCACAACAATATTTACGATTATTTAAATTTATGTCTACCCTGGGGAATATTTATCTCACATGTCCTAGTTTTATAAAATAAAAAACAAGTATTCCCTTATGATTGGATAATTATCGTTATTGTGATATTATTGTTTATTATATATATTTTAATTGATTCTTCATATTGATTTATTAGAGTTAATATTTAAACATTTTAAAATATTTTTAAAGTATTGTCTTTCTAACTGAGGTGAAATCAATGAATTTTCTCGATATCATGACTACTGGTTTATTTTAATATTAATTTAAAATATTCCAATGTATATTAATATAATTTTTTCCTTGGTAATTTTCATAGTTATAATATAAAGTTTTTCATAAATGAAATATAATTTTCCATAAGAAATGTTCAATGTGATATTTCAAAAATGTTTAACATAAAAAATGAAATCCTTTGATATTACATAATCATTAAAAGGTATATAATCCTATGATACCATATTTATTATTTATATGCATTGTTTATGAATTTGATGAAACAATGTCTTTGAAAAGTATTTATTTTACATTATTTATGATATGATGAAATGTTTATGAAATACATTCCTTCTCAAAAGTTCAAATATGATAACTATGTTATGATCTTATTTCACACACATATATAACATTCCTTATATTATTAGTGTTCTAAAATCTCCCTCAAACATATTACGTAATTATTACAATTCAATGAGCACAAATGTTCCCCCGAAGCTTATACCAATCCATAATATGGATACACATGAGGTTATCCCAATCCAAAATTAGGTTCAATATTGATTATCACAATCCTAACATTTTATGAATATATTGGTGGGTATCCATAAAATATCCTTTTTCATATTATCATGAATTTCACAATCTTGGTCTTATTCCAATATTATAATATCATTTATCATGTTCACTGATTTATTTAATATTCATGTATTATAAAAATTAATTATTTTTTACGTAATTAAAGATTAAGATCTATGATATAAAAGGTATAGTTATCAAATAATAATATCAAACCCTTATAAAAATGTTATTTTTAGGTGATTATTGATATCTCCCTCGTTTAGAATTAATCAGCATCTGAACTCAACCAACAATATTTTTTCATCCTTGGCTTATGAATAATGGTTTTCTGTATGATTTTTATGTGATGGGTTCTAGAAATAATGAACATATTCAGATAAGTTCTAGTTCTCATATAATGTAGTGGTTTATGTGTCTATGATTCTAAAGTATCTAGACCAAAATTATTATAGTATAGATCATCATGTTATATATTGAATATTCATATATTAAAATGTAATTTAAATGTATTAAATGTACGGGTAACTATTATAAGGCTTGTGTATATAGTGTTGTGGTACAATTCACTATATTATATATATTATTAATTGCATATATGTTTTATACTGTATATATTTATACTACTCCTTAGCAGTATTTAAACTCCACAGAATTTATAACTTGATTTTACATTTAATTCAAGTAGACATCTTTGACTTTCTCACCAATAAATCATTTGAGTAAATGTATACTAAATTAATTGATTCCATTAGTGGTATATAATCATTGCAAGTTATTTACATCAATAATACATTATAATTCCTCAGATTGTGAGCTTTGTTGTGATTGTTGGTATGGATTGTTTGACTATACTAAATGAACAATTTGATTACTATCGAAAACTAGAATATTTTCAATCATCCAAGGGAAGGAATTTAAAGGTGTCTATAGAATATAGTCTTGGATTATGTATAGTTTTATTCTAAAATTGATTAAGAGTTGGATGAATGTGGAGAATATTACAAGGTTTCCCCTTTAAGAAGGATCAATAGAATCCCCGTTTTTCATTTCCTTATGTTGTGGATCTCTATCAACACATCATTCTGGATTGATCCAAATGACTTTACCTTGATATAAGAGTTGAATTTTGATAGATATCATTCTATGTGAATAGTCTATTTTTGTACCCGCATATCATTTAAATCCAAACATGTTGAGGGGGTACTAGATAATGCTCGAGGAATTGTATTTGAAGGTATTTATCATGAGTTGTAAATCACTTTGTGTTTCATCTATTTTTTCATTTAGAAAATATATGGTAGTATTTCACGCTATATAGATTACTGGAATATGAATTATTGGTATATAAAGAAAAAATATTTATATCCCATGATCAATGATCTTGTTGATATGTTGTGAGGGTTAAAATGGTTTTTAACAATGATATTACACCTAAATATCACCAGTTAATGATTATACACTTTGATAAATAAAGGATGTAATTTAATTTTTGGATTAATATATACATCATTACTCATTTACTTCATCCATTATGATAGACAACATGATATAGTCTTACATATAATTTGAGCACAATAATTTTATTCCATATTGTCAATGTGTATATTTTTGATTCATGAGGTAGAATTATGGGAGTATGTGTTGTCCATGAAAAAAACATTAATTGACTCACAGAAATTTAATATGGTTATTTCCTATATATATCCCCAAATTCTGTTTCAGATCCAATGATTTCTGGGATTATCTAGATAAAACAGTTGAATTCTCCTAGAGTCCACCTTTTTCTTCATCCAGGACTATGATGACTATAAATAGAGTTTTTTTCTAGTGGATACACCATCATTAATTTTAAATTCATTAGTTTAATTGAATATTAAATAAAAATATTATGTAAAGAATTTTATGAGTGAAGGATTGTATATGATATATACAGTTATTCATCAGATGCTCTTTGTGACTAGAAATGATGTAGAGGGGGCTTGTAATTTGTCATTGGTCATGTTATAGATGACCCCATGAGTGATAAAATTCTACATATGTTGTGTACATGGACATGTTGTTGTATTTTTAAATTGTTTTTACATTCTACATTTAGTTCTTAGTTTTTTGTCTACATGTACCACATGAGACTCTTTTATGACATCATACTATTTGAACTTAATTTGATGATGATTAATTGGGTAATGAACCTATTGTAATTTTATTTTTGAATGTATAATACAAAATTTAGTTAATATAATTGAATATCTTATTAGTGATATGACACAAGTAAATAAATTACTCGCTAAGCGGCCTTTTCTACAAATGTGATGCATGATAAATATGTTAGTTGAATTGAGTTTGGAGGCTTCTAAATTCATGTGATTAATGATATTTACCCTATTAATATTCACATAATCATTATTATAGTTGATAATGTCTAAATATATGACTGAAATAATGAATTATGTGATGTAGTAATTTCCATATATAGACGTCATGATTCCCTATGAGTCGTTGGACGATTATGATGTGATTCTTATGCATGAGGGAGTTGTAGTACACTCATATATCTGGTATGTGCTCATGAGAGGTTTCCATTTTTTTAATTTTTATATTAAAACAATTGATAAACATTATTTAAAAAGAAATTAAGATATAGTTTATTTGTCTCTGTATTAACGGGGACATTGATGGGCATTATTCAAATGCTTTTTAAGATATATGATTAATGTTAACCACCAGCATCCTTGTGGTTTTCTCTTACCACGTACAATTAAAATGTGGATCATAGAGGATATCATAATGGATATTATAAAAGGGTTTCCCAAGACTCTATGGATCCCTGACACTCTCTGTGGGTTTATTGATTTGTTAATTAAATTTTATCAAAAAATTTATCATCTATGAAACTCCCTCTATAGACAACAACGAAAGTATGTAATCCTATGAGATAATTAACTTCTATAGATTTCCCTTGAACATAAATCTAATAAATATGTATTTTTAAAACCATTTTTTCATAATGTTTTATAAAAGTACATCGAGAATCTATGGAGATTGAGTAAAACATACTCATAGTAGAAAGATTGATAGTAATAGATGATAATTAACAAATTGGAGGATATAGGTCATGAATTGAGCCTATATTAATATATATAATGATATGATCACTAATAATTCTATTATTTTGTATAAAAAAATTAAATTCCTCCAATTTTTATAGCCCATTATAGGTCTCTTTATTTATATAAATATTATTTAAACCTTTCTAGAGATGCTTAAATTTTGGGAAAATGTTTGATATAGAAGACATATAGGATAGTCAATCTATTAAAAAAGAGTCTGATCCCTACTATGATTAGGGAGAATTATTAATCCAAAAACATTAGAAGACCTATATTGATTGAAATATTCAACATGTTCTTTCTGAGAGTGACTACTCAGTTAGGCAATTAGTGTTTGGTGAAATAATGGAAGCTTGTGTGACACTATGTTGGATCATTTGAAATCCTATATATGATTATTATATTAGAATTCCATTTAGATATTTCTCCTCTCTTATATATTTTATGACATTTTTATTCATTCACACCTTCGATTGTACATGACCTATCCTACACATTTCATCAACTATGATGATTTTATGCTAATTCATATCATATCATACATCGAGTGACTAATGAGGATAGTACTATTTAGAATTAATGAACTTATAGGGAATATTCATTAACAAAAACCAATTTACTTAATAATGGATAGATGTAGGAGGACCTGTAAGAGTGGGAGGATGATGTTTTGGACCAATAACGTGATTTTTTATAAAGCATTTAAAGTACATCATATGTATATAATGTTGTTAGATGGAAATAATTTTAACATCCTCATTTTATTTCAGTATTTTGGATATTTGAATTATGAAATGTACTATTCCGATTTCTTTTATTCTAGGATATGGTACATTAAGTAATTTTTTAGATACGCGGTATAAGGAATTATTGGATAGAATTTACATGAGATCCATGGACTTATGAGGGTCAAAATTGACATTGGATGACCATTGGAACCCACCAGTAAGGAAATGGGGGTTGAATAGGTCTTTATTGTTTTGTAGATCACACTGGCTTGTTGGTGGGGTGAAATTGGAATGTTGTTTGTTCTAGAAGAATACTTGTGATTCATCCCAATACATATTATTATTTTTAGTTAGTAACCATACATATATACAAAAGTCATTAGACATATGGTTTTTCCCCCAATTTACTGGTGAGTCCCAATATATAGCCAGTGCACCCATTCAATGGTTTAATTAAATAATCATATAACATTTAACTACACTTGGTATTCATCATAAATTAATACTCAATTCAGATCATAATGGACATATTAAATTCTTTAGAACTCTATTTTTGATATATCAATTCTCTCATACCTCTCCCTTTGGTTATTCATTATTTGGACAACATGGTGGTGATAGAATAGTATTTTAATTTATGATATACACCAATTTCTTCTTCTTCTTTGAGATATGTACATATTTAAATGATTATTTATTTTTCTAAATATCTAATTAATTTTACTTCCTCTTGTAGTATAAAAATAAATGATCATTTGATTTTATTTAATTCATTTCTAAAATCATGATGAACCCTAAAACGAGGAAATATATGGATATTTGATTATTTATTATCTTCATAGACCTCTTCTGCATGTATAATTAATGATATAACCTTACAGTATTCATAGCCCCCTTAATGATATTTGGTATAATGGTAAAGGTATATACATGTTAATGATAACCCTGTTGACTAGAGATAGTATTCTCAAAAATGATATAAGTATTTCTATACATCATAATTGATTGATCATCAAGATAATTTATTATCCTTTTCTCTAATCTCAAACAAAATTTCCATTAAAGTACTAATTATAGATCAATGTTCATTTCCTAGATATTATTTTGTAATCTACATTTTAATAAAAAGTCATGATTTCTTCCCCAATTATCATTTGATACATTGAAATTAACTCATATCTTTCAACATACCTGAAATTTGGTTTTGTCAGTTGACATTGTAATGTATCTAAATCCCTAATACCCCTTTTTTATATGGGTCTTCAATATTTTTTTTTAAAACTATTTCTTATTGAATGATAACCAAAATTTAAATCCTTGATGTGTGAGTTCATTCTTCATGTGTGAGAGATTTTTCCAAGTCTGTGATGGAATTAAAAATATTGGGGAACTTGAACAAAAACCTTTAGGCATAAATTTCCCCACCATATAGCTACATATATATGTTCTTCTTATTATTTGATTATTAGTTAAAATAACAAATTATTGATAATTATTTTCATTCGTTTGAATGATTTTATTATTATCCCATTTCCTTATAGTTTGTTCTTTTAATTTCTATACATAATCATCAGAAACGTTCATGATATTTCCTTTTACATATTTTTATGAATTGTATTTCATGTGATATTACTAATTTTAAAGAACCATGATACTAATATTAGGTTGATAAACTATTTTCTTTTTGGTTAGATGACCCCACATAAAAGAAGTGTGATTACTTGATGATGATGGAAAATAATAGGTTTGTTGGTTGTATGGGTTGGTTCATGGATATGTATGTCCCTGAATGATTAAAGCATTTTAATGTATTGAGAGTTTTTCAAATATGGGATGATGTTATTAAATTTTTAAGGGGTTTTGTGTTGTCCAAATGGGGAATGTTTATTGGTGGGACAAAAACATATCTAAGGATAACGACCACCCTTATATATAGGGTTTATAATATTCCTGATAACAACCATCATTATGGTGTTGGATGTGGGGTTTCATTGAATTTGTAACATGTGATAAAAGGCAAATAAATCCTTACTAGAATTGAGCCAATTAATATGGGATTGTGGTCATGATGGTTGGATTTCACAAATGACTTGACATATGGGTGGTTTTATGTTTATTTTACAATTTACTTATTTCAATGAATAAACTATTATATTTTTTTCTTAATTGAATGATGTGTTACTTATTTCATTCAATGTTTACTAATCACATCATATATAAGAATCAGGTTGGAGTTGAAAATTTATTGACCATGGTTCTAGTGAATGGAAAGGATTCCATGATTGGGTGTTATGGGGCTGGAGTCTTGTAGCCTAAGTTGAGACCATGGTACTCTATTAAAATGATGCATCATTCATACTACTTCCATCCATTACAAAACTTTTTTTAATTAATATTATTGGGAGATAATTTATTTATTTATTGTATTACATGAATTCCATTTGATATTATTTTCTTAAACGATAATTATAGTGCGGTATTATATATATATTTATTAATGGTGATTTCATATGATACTAAGGATATAATAATCCCACTAACAGCATTCAGACCAACACATATAGTGAATATCCTCTACCATACATGGATTCGGGTATAAGGACATGTGGTTCCCCATATCATACATCATATATTATGTAAGATGTTACATATGTACACATTTATAATGTCATATATTCTTGAATATATATTATTTCATTATTTTACAATATTTTATCAGCTTTTGTAGAAAAAATTTTATATTTTACTACATAGAAAGTTTTTAAATGTTCACTTTATATATATATATATTTCAAATTTTATCAAATTCAACTTTTATTGAGGATGATAATATATTTTACATTGTCAAGAAATGTTTTTCAATATAGAGTTCCCAATGTAAAGATATTTTTAATATTATATGAAATAAATCATTACTATTAACCTATCGTCTAGTTACATGAAACTTTATTGATATAGTATACCTATGATTTTTAGAGGAAATAAATTTAACTTTTCAAATTATATCATCCATCATTAATCTTTAATTATATTTTATAATCTTGATTATCTATTATAAGATATTTCATTCATTCTTGAAATTCTAGATCCCAATATGGGATTGGTCTGGATAAAATCATATTGATACTATATATTTACTAAAATCATATATTAGTAAAAATATCTATTTGTATTAATCATGTCTATATTTTCTCCCATCTATTTGAATATATAAAAATTACTACCTTATATTATATAGTATACATCCAAAGCTTCTCTTAAAAATAATACATTACTATCTATTGGAAACAAAACATTAATAGGACCAACATTTCTTAAGATATATTAAATATAATTCACATTCAAAAATTATTATATGTTAAAATTTTTTATTTCATGTAAATCATCACAATCCAATTATTTGAAAATTTCATCCCTTATATTTTATATATCATATAAAAAATATTTTACATATTATATGATTTTTCATTTTTATATTTTCACTTATATTAATATAGTATGTTTGAGAGTTAAATCTAATATTATTTAATCATATATTATTGACATAATTTTATATTTATTTCAATAAATTCATAATTGTAGTTGTGATTATTTTAAATATTTTTTGTTCAGTTTCATTTATAAGAATCTGTATAATTATATTTTTTTTATTTTGACATAATATATTGAAAATATGACATTCATTTATATTCTTATAGAATATCTTAGTAAAAACAATAATGTACTATATAAAATTTCAATAACATTTAAATCACATTGGCATACATGATGACTCGGGTCAATCCTAGCGGATAGAAACCTTCATCCACAAAGTTATGTTTATACCCACTATATAAACATGTACATAGAGTGTATTTGATTAAGGGTGTGTAAAAATTATTTTTAGTATTCTTAAAGAAATTATTAAATTCAAAAAACACAAGTAATCTATGTAATATAAACAATAAATCATGTCTGAATAAAATCCACATTTAAGGAATCATATTTCAATGTTTTTCTAAACATTAATACATAAACGAACCCACCCCAATATTTTTAACATTCATTTAGTAGTATATTATATAAAATATTATAAAATAAGTATACAGAACATATCAAATAAATATACTCCAAGAAAATATTAGTTTCGAAAATCCACATTAAGGATATTCTAATCGGAAATATTGAGGATTACAATGGAATATATTTGGATATGACCCTCATAATACCACTATACATCAATATTATCATGATTCATTACATTATGGTACTAAATATTAACTATAAGTATTGGATGATAAACTAATACATTTTCCAAAACCAAATACTTCACTAAATGGTTATCATCCTTTTGGAATGTTCTTATGTCATGCCCTATAAAGTTGCTATGGAATCAAAAATCAAGTAATAGTTGATGATTAAATGTTTCTTCAACATCATCCTAGCCAATAAAGTTCCTTTTTATATATAAAAAATGAATTATAAAAAAATAATCAATTCATTAAGAAACAATTATAGGGTAAAAGTATAAAAAACATTTAAAATAATCAAATGTAAATTAAATGTGACAAAAATATTTAAAATATTTATTTAGTTTTATAAAAATATTTAAACTGGGCTTCATTTTTTTATTCAGTATCAATTAGGAGATACCAATAAAAATAATACCTTAAAAAATAATTATAGAGAATATGGATACGTGCCCAATAATGTTTCAATACAATCTATAACATCTAATCTACTATTTAATTGGAACCCTAACAAATATATCACATATACATTGTCTATATTATATATCTTTGACCAAGTTAAATTGAATACATAATTTATAGAACTAATCCATTGTATTTATATGAAATAATAAGACATGTATCAATATGTATAAATTATTTTAAAAGTATTTAATGTAACAAAGTGCTATATTATCTCTTTTTTCATAGTTCATTGAATTCCTAATTTATGAATACTTATTAAAATACCATGTCACCATTAATTAAATTAATACATCATTACTTTCAATATATAAATATGAAAAAATTTACGTCTATGTTACCATTTCATACACCGACTCTGAACATTTGAATTTAATTTATTTCTCTCTATTACCCAGTGGATTTTCCTTGAAAATTTTAGTTTTATGTGATTTTAAAGAAAGAAACATTGTTAAGATGAATTTTTTTCTCATTCGTAAGGGCTACTATAATTTAATAGAGCTAAAAATATAGTCATTGTATGATATTAAATTCCATGTTGCCTTCCTGATCCCATCTCTCTAAAATCATTGTAGGGTGTGCTTGGTTGTTTCATAGTTTTCCAAACTATAAAACCATACTTTCAAACTATTCATGTTTTAAAGAAAACTGACATAACCATTTTTCATTGATAAATTAAACCCTGAATGGGGGGTTCCTCCTCCCACATATAGTTAGTCTCACACCCGTCTTGCTCGATGCCCCAGGGGGATCCTAGTTGTGCGCATCTTCAATATAATAATCACTCTAATAGATAACTTATTCTCTAATTTTGGGCGTGTTCATATATTGTTGTCTTCTCTTCTTCCCCACCTCTTTATTTTCGCAAATTGTTTTATTTATTTTCATCAATTGTGGATTGTGAAAACTAGGATAATCTCGAACCTAATTTGGGTGTTGCTTTTTTCCATTTATTGGTTCAAAGGGCTCATGAGGAATGATGTGAAAACTATCCTATAAATAATATTCAATAGTGAATATTATTAGCCCATTTGCAATCATTTTTTAGAATATTAGTTTTCTTACACTATATTTAAACAAACAATGTGACAGAATTTAATTCATGTTTGATTTATATGGTTTTTTCATATATGATGACGC
This sequence comes from Viscum album, assembly GCA_963277665.1. Taxonomy (NCBI): domain Eukaryota; kingdom Viridiplantae; phylum Streptophyta; class Magnoliopsida; order Santalales; family Viscaceae; genus Viscum; species Viscum album. The sequence continues at coordinate 2,071,261,695 of OY728138.1, forward strand.
AATTTTGTTTTATAAATCTTGTTGTGAATCATGATGTTCTTCATTACCTTGATTTTTCAATTTTGCACTAGTTATTGACATGTTTGTTTATATTAAGGATGTTTTTTAGGAATGTTCCAAAGTGTTAAACATTTTAAATGATAAAATGCGTTTCAAATTATTTGTAACATGTGAATTGGAAAATTCCATGGGTTTTTTATTCAACTAGATTTCTAGAATGGCTTCATGACATTTTTTGTGTCCGTATGATCATTTAAAGGATTTCTGAATCCCTTAAATTGTTAATGGTTACAAGTACACATATCCATAGAATGAAATATATATATATAAATATATATATTCCCTCAATGGAGATGTTCACTCAGAAATAAGGGAACATGTCCATTGTGATATACAGAGACCATCTATATAGTGTGTATGTGTTTATGCATGATTTTAGTTTTATAATTTTTAAAGGCGTTAGTGGGATGGTTTTTTTTTCAAAATTTGTTTAGTTTCCATTTTGAATGAAATGTGTTGGTTTGAAATTTTAAATGAATTAATCAAATTAAACCCCCTTAAGTATTAAACCATGTCTTGAAAATGTGGTGTTTGATTAAAATGTTATATGTCATGTATTACTAAGGAATGGGTTTTGATTTCATCTTTATTTTGGAATGGGAAAAGGGGTTGTCCACAAAATATTATTATGAGGTCTGTAACTGAAAGTTTATTTTTTCAAATAAAGTGATATGTATAAATAAATATATATGATTGCATGATGACACTAACCACCATTCAAAAACCATGGGATTCCATGGTTTGTTATGAGTGATCTCTAGTTACATATATTGAACTAGGTTAGAATTATACTGTGACTAGTGTACAGAGATAGACTCTGTCTGCATGTAGGGTGTACTCCTCATTTTATATTGTGATGGTGAAACTGTATCTTAGGGATATTGTTTTATTTATTATTGGTATTGGAATATATTGATTAAGAGAATATTTAAGGATCTATATATGATGTACTCACTAGTCTTATAATTCAATAGAACATAAATTATATATATACTAATTTATTCTGTTCGATATAACATTTAAACAATGAGTTCACTAAAATATTTTTTAATGAAATACTTTTGTTACAACATGTTTATTCTTATAAATATTTTTTTCAAAACTCCTCCTTTATTTTGAAACTATTCTAAAAAAATGAAATTGATTTTTTTGGAACATAGATTGATACATGTTTGGAATGATTAGAGGATCTATATTTATATTTTTTACAATGAAACAAGTCCTTGACATGTTTAATTTAATGGAATGTCATAATGAACAAATTTTACATCAGAATCCCAAATATGAATCTAGCTGCTTACATCAGAGAAAACATTTATAGTATCTAGTTCAATAAGTTCAGGATCACTCATGGATAAGGTGTCATTTTGTTGTTGTTGATGGCCCACGGGGTAACATAGAGGTATGTATATTTTTATTTATTTTCTATTACATGTGATGTTTAATTTGTCTCTTTTTATTTAGTCCTTCATTATTTTATTAGATAATTAATTTAATATTATTTTATGTTTCATTTCCATTATAAGTTTTTATCCTAGGAGAATTGGGAATATCTATCGAGAATTTTCATGGGTCGTATTAGGTGACCATTTTTGGGATGACATGTGTTAGTTCATAATTTTTTTTTATCATCATATGTTTTCCATTATTATTTATGGATTTATAGTACATTTATTATATTGTTTTAATGATTAATGTTGGTAGTGGTTCGTATTTTCATAATGACAAGCATTTTTTAATGCATTCACTGATATCCAGGGTATTTCAGAATGTTACTATCTCGAATAAGAAATTTTCTATATTTTTTTGATATTTTAAGAATTTTGAGATTTTTTATGGAATATAGATCTTTTTTACATTGTGATGTTTTGAATATTGGACTGGACTAATGTATGAATTTAGTGGGTTCACCATTAATATTAATTGTCTTGAAAATTATTCCTAGACTACGAAACTTTCGATATAGACCTCTAGTGATATTCAGACAGTTCAGGAAAGGTCTACCTTACTGTGCATCAAAATTGTATGTAGATCATATTTCATTTAAATTTTTTAATTTATGTTAATTGAGTTTTTCAAGTATTTCTATTGATTCTATTTATTATTATTTTTTATTTATTTATGTTTCTCTTGATTTTCAAATTGGTTTTCTTTTTAACAAATCATGATTACCAAATTAATAACCAAGCGGTTTTTTAAATAAATTAATACTTATTTCTATAATTGTTTTTGGAAATTATGAATATATGGTGAATTTGGAATTTATAAAAAAAAATATAGAATAAAGGTATTATTAATTTTATAAGGACATTATATAAATTAGTTTGAAAAGGAATCACATAATCTTATAATATGGAAAATTACCTATTCATTTCACTTCATCAATGGTATTGTCGATTAATGTTATAATATAATGATTTATGTTTATAAAGAGTGAGTTTTTATTCACATATATGGGTTTCCACATATTGTAGTTAAGAGATATATTCATATATATTTAATACATCATATGAATCCATTTGTAAGTGGCTTGCACTATATATTAGATTTCATTTTAATAAAATTATAAAAAAATTATTTTATGCATTAAGACAAAAATTACATTTAGTATGACCAATAAATATTTTAATTAAATTCCAATTTTATATTGAGATGGAATAATGTGAGAGTAAAAATTAAAAATAAACTGTTGAATTTCATGTGGTTTTAAATGTGATAATGGTTTTTCAAAATCCTAATGTTTTAAATATGAGGCATTAAATAGATTCAAAGTGTTTGATTTTAAAATGAATTTAGTGATTTAATTGATTTTCTTTTTTGGGTATTTGCCTCTAATTTAAAAATAAATTCCTTTTTATCTATTATTATAACTTATATTTTTACTAATATGTAATTGTTTTTGTTTATAATTTGAGAATACTTAAGGAAATTCTCTGTAAAGAGTAGATGGTTGGTCTCTAGGGTGATTATGTTAGTTGTCAAGTGAAAGATCAATTTTTTAAATAATAAAATGTTGTATTGTGATTTTATTATTCCATGTGACTCAATCCATTAGGGAAATTACAAATAATCAATTATCTATAAATCCACATTTTAAAACTCTTTACCTAGGACTGATTGTTTCTATGATAATTTTTTAATGAGGATCTTCAATTAGTGTGGGTATCAGTTCATCCAGGGGAATTACTCAGGTGAAAGGTTTATTTAAATAGAAATGATTAATTTTAATTTTTTAATCAATTATGTGAAAATTTTATTTCAACTTAGATAGTTTTTCCAATGATTTCTCCAAATTAACTATGATTATAGACCACATTTCTCTCTTTGAGGTCTTTTTTTATGAGAAATTATATATTAAATCTTATAAATCATTTATAATATGTTTTCCTAATCAAATTTTCTATTATTCCACTCAGATTTCCTAGTATATCATTTTATATCATCTAGTTAGATATGTTCATGAAATTTCATTATTTTTGGTTTCATTTTTGTTGACTCAGATTCATGGTCTCGTTGGATATCTTTTAATATTTTTCATTTATGAATTCTATTTTCAATAGAGGATTCCCTTTGAATTATTTAATCATATTTTCTTGGGGTGGATGTTTTATTCACAATGATCCATTATTCTCATATTATTGGATCTAATTATGAATTTAGTGTTGTTCCATCTTTTAAAATCAATGTTCAAACAGGTTCTTATTTTTTTTGGAGAGGCCACCATAGAAGCTACTAATGGAGAAACCATTTTCAAAGCACGAATGACGTAGAAATACCTTATTCCCACACATACTAGACCCAATAACTGTATAGTTTTTGAGATCCAATATCATAATTCATATAGAAGATTATTTTCATGATAAAAAGTTTACCATAATAAGTGTTTCAGTTTATTTTTATTTTATGGTTTTGTGTGTTCCTTATTTTTGTTTTTTTTAATTTATTATGTTTATATTTTGATTCTACTATTTGATTGTTGATAATTAAATGATCTAGCCAGATATTGATATCAATGGTGTTTGTTTCTTTATGATAATATCGTTCATTTTTTGGAATTTTGGAGAATCAGATAATAAATGTATGTTAATTGTTAACCCTTAGTTCACTGGGGTTTATCTCTAAATATGTGTACTAGTTTTAATTGTATTTCTCATTATCATTAAAATATATTTCAAAAATTATTATTGTATAATGTTTCTTATTAGGGATAATATTTAAACATTGATCTAAATAAATTGATTCATATTTATTTCTCTCTCTTATAGAATGAATTTACAATGAAAACCGAATACTTTTATCCATGAAGATCATGTATCATAGTTAATGAACATGGTATTTCTAAAAAAAAGTATAATCACATGACATATATACTATATTGTCATAGTCAACCACATGGTCATCAAAATATTTTCCAAACCATGTGTCCATACCATGAATATGACTCTTTAATACTAGTGGATGAGTCCCATTTGGTGTAGTATTTTACAAACTATATTTCCAAATCGTTTTTCACTTCCTATTAAAAAAAATAATTTAAAAAAAATTACTTGGTAAATAAAAACCCCTAAGAGGGTATATCCACCCTCATACAGTCTCCCCCCACTTGCTGGACACCATATGTGGGATCATATCTTCACAAAACATCCCCCCTCATCCTCCCTCTGTTGGCTGATATAATCTCTTTTTAGGCTCATTCATCTCTAGTTACCTTCTATTATCCTCTCAATCAATCATTTCCACATTTTCATTTTTTTCTTTTCACCCAATCTGATGAAATTCTATAGGTTTAATAGCAATTATTCTCATTAAAAATGTACCTACACGAAACAAAAAACTCTTAGGGTATTTATATTCCCATTAAAATTCTCTTAAAATAAAGGATATCAAAATATGATAGGGTTTTGTAGGGCCTTTTTAGAAACATTTATCAGGGAATATAACACTATTATAGAGATGAAACTAGAGAAGGATCTAAACTTTACAGGAGACATTTGTCGTCATGTTCTCAGTGATGAACCCATGTTATTATTGGACTTCCAATAAGATGTTGTGTTGTAATAATTGGATAGTGAAATCCTTTATAAGGATGATTAAATTAAGGTACTGTAATTCATAACCTAAATTATTGAGGACAAAATTTGGATACTCCCTATCTTAAATATAATTTATCTTTCATAGAAATTCCTAAATGTTAAAAACATATCATAATTCATAGTTTCTGTTCTGTTTTTATCAGAGTTTTTCTCTCTCATGAAATTTTTGAAGTCTGTGATTGGTTATTATGAGGGTTCCCACTATAACCAAAAAGAGTTAATTTTAATAAATCAAAAAAGTAAATTAATATTTTAGTGCATGCACACTAGGGAATAAACTAGTCTGATATTGGTATCGGTGTTTTCATTTAATGGTTCCTTATAATCATGAGGTTTGATGTGAAACCATTTAGAGATGAATTCAGAAAAGGGGATGACTTCGAGATACATTATGATATGTTTCATTCTTGTGGAGGAATATTACATTGTTTACAATATATTAATATGAAAATAATTATTTTATGGTGCATTTGTGAATTTTTTTCCATGTATAATTTTACATGTATGTTAATGAATATTGTTGTTGACATTGGAATTGGGTTTTATATTTATTTATATGTTTCCCGCTATGATTTGTCATTTTTTCATTAGGGTATGATTTTAGACACGTTAAAATGTTCTAAGTAAACTAAATAAAAATTGTGTTCCCAATTATTTCTAACAAATGTATTTGACATCAAAAAAATTGTTCATTCGACATGTTTTGTACTAATTATTCAAGGATTTGTTGGTTTCAGAATGATAATTCAGGGTACTTGTAAATCCATTATGTTTACTAAATTTTATTATATATTCATATAGATATAAATATATAAATATATATTTAAATAGATTACCATATTGTATATATTCACTAATAGTTATGAGAAAATTTCTAATGTACACTAGGAATAAATATATATATATATATATCAATGTTATTTTGTGTTTAACCCTTAATTATTATTTTAGAACATAAAAGCCTTGTGAATTTTTGTCCAAAATTAAATGTTTTTTCTCATTTCAAATGATTTTATTTTTTGGAAAAATAAATAGTTTTTTACGAAAAAAACCCCACATAAGGCATTTCCTTTGTTTTAGAATCAAGGGTTGTAAAAAAATTTTATTATGTAACTTATTCCCAGTAAAAGAGATTTTAAATTATTTTTCATTATAGATAGGGAAAATCGATTTTTCTTAATTTTGTGTTCATAGGTCAGAATGTGAATTGTTTTCTTTTGTGTATATAATGTGATATATACATATTTGGTATGATTTTTTATCGCACCTACATTTACAGGTCATGATAAGACAGGGGTTGATATGAAAATGATACTAGTAAAAATGTTCCACTATTTAGTATTAGCCTCTAATTAGGGCCCTATGTTAGAATCACTATGGTTGTGGTATATACAACGAGATTAATATAATGTGCATGATAGAGGGTGTAAGGTAATGATGGTTATAGATAGTTAGTATTGAGAGATATATATTATGTGAATTTTTATTTCTCTATCCCATACCATCCTGAGGATCTACTATGATCCAATGACCCCAGTTTTCTATGCCTCACACTTTACTCAATTTTATCGTTATTTTATAGAATGATTTCACTTTTAAATTGTTATAGTATAAAACTTTTTAGTATTTTTATATATTTTAAATTATCATTTTGAATGCACAATCATTCATTGGAATCACATTTTAAAATAAGAAATAAATTTTTTTATAACTAATCATAAACATTATTTTGATAATATTATAAAACCATGTCATTATATTTTGTATTTTCAAAATAGAATTTGATATATTTCCCTTCAAAGTTAGTGAATAGGAAATTTGATCTCATTGGGAATCCCTATTAATACTATTTGGGCACAAACCATAATAATATTATTCTTTTTGAGGCTTTGTTACATATAAATTTCTCCTTCGATGACTGTTGTTCTATTGTTTTTTATGACGCGTGGGGTTACATAGTAGTATGTATAATTATATTTCATTTATGATACAAGTAAAGATTCATTTTCCTATTATTATTTATTATTTTTGTTGTATCATGGGATGCATCAGTCCATTTTTACTATCATTTTATACACTAAACTACTTTCTATCCTAGAGTAATCAGAAACACCTTTATAGTGTTTTCATACAACGACTCGTGTGATTTTTCAATGATATATCATGATGGTTAGTAATAGATCATCATAATTTTTTAATTTGAGTATCATAAAATATTATTTAATTAAGAATAGTACTCCACAATGGAGATAGATTTCTATGATATACCCAGCACATGTTGGATTAAAAATTCCATACATAGTAATATTTAAATATTTCTATTTCGATGAAGACATATTAATTGTTAATATATATAAATTAATCTATAGTGATATTATTCTCCCTTGATCCTCTATAATTCTTGAAAAAGTCTCAAAGTTTTTTTTAAATCATGTATCATCCACTCATATTGGTCATAAATCAGTGGATGCTAACATTTGTTCAATTTCTATTAAACCTACACAGTTTTATATATCCAAATTCCAAGTATAACTATGATCTTAGTGTTCCAAAATATATATATAAGAATATAGAGACATTAAATTTCATCAATTAAATATAATTTACAAAATTATTCAATGTTTTGAGTCTCTTAAAATGGTTGTAAATGATCGATTTTAGTATATACTAAATTAAAAATGAAATAATATTAATAACCAATAATTATTATGTTTTTTGTCATAATTTCCATATAAAACACATAATATTTAAATTTAATAATTAGAAAAGGGAACAATATACATACAGAAAATTTATTATCATTTTTATCATATTATGAATATATACTCATAGAGTGATAAATATTATCCCATTCTTATTTATCACGTGTCCCAAAAATTGGAATTATATAACATTATATATTTTTGTTGTATAATGTTAAATTACCAAATAATAATGAAAGTAATTTTTTCCTTTATTTTATAATTTAAATAGGTATCATAAGATTTAATATAAAATAATTTGGTAAATTTAGAGAATAAATTCATATATCTTTGATATCTTTAATTTTTATGTCATCATGAAATTAATTATATCATTATATCAACATATCAAGAATTAATTGTCTAATCCTATGAGGATGAGGACGAATTAATCCACGATTAAACTTAATTACTTTTTTCTTCTTATACAATTGAGGACACTACCTTTTTCCATGTCGAGTGAAATGACTATTAAGTGTACCTCCAAAATTTTCATTCATAAGGAATATCGAAGTAGAATCAAAGGGGATTCCCCAAATCAGTATGTGCATATAAACTTATACATAAGAATTCCATGAAAACACCATATGAAACACTGAATGGATGGTTTGCCTCTGCAGTGCACTCGGTCCGACCACCTCTACTGGAAACATGAACATGAATTTAACTTCAACAAAGTTCCCTTATTTTTCGATATATATTCCCCCTAGGTTCATCATTTTCATCAATGAAAATGAAAAACTTTACCATGCTTTGGTCATATATCCCCTTCACTTAGTAATCCAAAAAGTATGTTGGTAGACATCCAAAACCTGATAAAAGAGGGAATTATGGGGGATATGGGAGATAAATGTCCTTTTAGGATTCAAACACAAATACACTTTCATGAATACCTCCTCCCCCTATGTGAAGAACAAAATATACCAGACCACTTTTCTAATTATGGTTATTCATGAGACCCTTTAAAAGATAATTCTAATGACACTCACGGAGCTTAAGACAATGAATTTCCTATTTTTATTACCAATTTAGTCTATTTTACAATGAATAACCATATCCTACAAGCCCATTCCTTCTATTCTAAGCACTTATAGTACCTTTCAGTCACTGCGCAAGGCACCTCTTCATATGCCTCCCTATTATAAATGGTCCATATTGAAACCTCCACTAACCCCTCCATACATGAAAACCCATTAGAAAAGGAACAAAAATTCTTCTCTTAGTTGGATTTTATTCCTACAGTTAGATGTTTCCTGATCATTTCATACTATATAGTTATAATCTATCGGGCATATGTGGTTTTGTATTCCAATGTCCATGAGTACCCAGACTCCTAGAATGTGGTTGAAGAACTCCAGGGCTTGAATTCTAGGATTAGGTAACTGTCATACCATGGTCATCTCTATGACTATGTGGATCTAGTTCCTTGATGGGATGGTATACATTCCCCATTCATTCCCATTAAACATGTAATGATAATCATCTTCTATTGCTGAGGAAATATTTTAAGGGAATCCATCCTCAAGTAAGCCTTTAGCCTTTCTTTTTATATGTTTAACTCCTTCGTAGGCTCATTCTATGCCATCATTATCTATATGTGTATTAGTACATTAGTATCATGCATACAAATATGAGACAGAGGGTGGGAAGTGGTGGCCCTCGCCACTCTCATCGCCCAATTTTCTTCCACCAATACCTCTTCCTCTTCCACCAAATAATGAGGAGTAGTATGGGGTTTCCCAAATCATGATATTCCTCTAATTTCTCAAACTCAATCATGAATCATCATGAATTATGAGGTCTTAGGGGCTTGTCATGATCAAGAATCCCACATAGTTAGGTCCATGTATTAGTGGAGAAGCTTCTTTTGGATCTTTCTCATGTCTTCCATTAGTGTGCCTCCATGGGATTGAGTCCTCATGACCATCCATAAAACCTCATGTCAATGTTTATTGTGTGGTTTTATTGATGTTATACTTCTAATTGATTCTCACACTGAGCATGACATGCATGTTCTTAGAGTTTTATTTGGATAATGGAATCCACATGCCTCCAAATCAGGAGCCTCATTTTAAAGTGTTATACAAAACCATTCATGGAAATCCAACTTTCCAGTAATCTGTTACCCAACATATTGGAATAATTATTAGGATTAGTTTGAAAATCAATCCAATCCTTGGGCATCCACTTTCAGAGTAAGCTCCAATTGTAACCACCATTCACCAAAAAAACCCATGGTGTGTAATCCTTGGTCTATTGAAATTTGAAAACACTAATTATTCATATACTAGGATATATAATACACCTTCCTACAAAACAATCTCAATGGGTATCCTTAACAAAATTAAGACATAACCAAAACAACAAAATAATCAGAAGTCTTGTTGACATGAATAATACCCAACATAATCCTTTCAAAAGTTCATAATACCATGCAAGAAAATAAATTTTCCTCCAAAAGCATTGGTCCCCACCACCGAAGAATGTGGGATTTGATTCCGGTCCAAATTGGATATAAATGAATCCCCCCTGTTGTACAATCCCAACACCCTAAATAAACCCTATTCTCCTTATGATATATTACCATTATCATCAATGTCTACCAGGGAATCCATATCCCTTTTAGGATTCCAACTCTACTTTGGAATAATTCCCCCACCAATCATTAACTATGAAAATTATCCCAATATGTCCTTGTTTCAGGATGATAATCTACATAGGTATGTCATTATCACATGATTCTAAAACATATAATGTTTCCCATAAACTAGAACCAAACATTGTGGTTTATGATTCCTTTCACAATGACATATAGGAAGCTCGTTCATTGGTCAGATATGATCATTAAAATAGCTCTTTTATCCCTAGATGATGATACATTCCACATAGACCCACGGTGTGGCAAGAAAACCAGCATCATCATAATAACAAATAAATATCTAATAATAACACAAGAGGATACCATCAATTGTGAGTAGTAGATACATACAAATATCAACATTGATTCAGAACCTCATCTACATCTAGATCCTTTTAAACACATTACAAGATAATAATTTGTTTTTAATTAAAGGTTACTTCAGATAATACATAGTAATTAATAAAGGAATCCCAATAATATCTTAAATATCTAATAGTCACGATGTTGGAAACAATTCCACCCAAAAATGGTTTGATGGAACTAATCTCCCATCCACTGGACAAATGTGAGTTCTTATGCATAATTGTTCCTACTCATTAATGAGTCCCTGCCTTTAGAATGAATATACAACATCGTTACTGAACCATTGAGTGTTTCAATTTCCAAAAACAATCCCAATAAAAATAGTTTGGAAATATTGTCCCTGAAGTGAATGATTTTATATATTTAAACCTCATACTTTCAACAAACAGGTGACATGATTTTGAAGGGAATAAAAAATGGTGAACCCAACATGAATTATTAGCCAAGATGATAGTATCACCCACATGTCATGCCAATTTAACTTGACAGATGTGGGATAGGAATGAAAATCAACCATGCATGCATTTATTCAATGAGATGTAAATTTTAAGGGGTTTTATTTTTTTCATATATCTTGAAATATCCTTTAATAACTCCCTTTGATCGAATAATTTTCTTTTATTCTTTCACAAATGAATTCCCTAACTAATTCTTAGGCAATACATTCATACACATATAGGATGCCACCACCAACCTAGTGTCTTCATCAATGGGTATTAAACTCATTGGCCATGGAGTACTATCATAGCAGTACAATCCCTATACTAAGGGCCACCCGACATTCCAAAAACTCACAATTCACATTGATTATTCTATATGCAATGACTAGTGCACCTAATGTATACTAAACCAACTATAAACTTCATCAATTTCAGGATCTTTTCCCTAGAACACAACAACCAATAACTATCTTACCTTAGGTAGATTGATCAAGTGGATGTATATGACCTCATATTGCAGAAGCATGTAACATTATCAAGGGCTTCATTTAGCAGTCCCCACCACTAATATCATGTTATAGTAAACCCTAACATGATTATTGTTCCATATTCATCCTTCCATCCATGGTTCCTTAGCCTATGGATAAATTATGGCCTACCAATGGTATAAATATATCAACAGGGATCAAGGTCACATCTTTTTCACTGCGGTAGAATCCCACCAACTCAATTTGTAGGCAAATTGTAATCAGGAACATACACAGTGCCTCTCAAGAATTACTAGTAATCAGATTTGCCTATGTAATTTAAGGATGAAGGTCATTCATATTTGATGTCTATCCTTGTTTAGGAACATAAATCATCAAATTTTAAATAAAATGCCTATAATAATCCTCTAGAATCCATAATTGAAAAACTCTAAACAAATATGATTGAAATCCACCAGAATAATCACACACCTACTTGTATCAACTAGGTATGTGAGAAACCGCATTTACCAGCAACCGAAGAAGATAACAAGAATGTCCTGATGAATGATGGGGTGCAGACCTGACTACCCCCCCTAAATGAGTACGTTCAAAATCTATTAGAATGTAAGGGAGTATATATGATGTAACATACCCATGCTCCAAATACAGAATGGGTGTAGCATCAAGCTTATTCTAATTCTCTTGAAAATGTGGAAGGACATTAGTTTTCTTTATGAAACATCCCCAAGGAACCAATGGGTATAAATAAATTAAATGGTTTCATTAATAGATGATGGGAAATATTCCATTTTAAACAATAAATCCATAAAAACATGCCAAAACTAATTAAACATGTACATGATGCATGGTATGAAGGAAATAAAAAAATCATTGATATTAAAATCAATCTAAAACGATGTCCCAAATCAAAAAACTACTAAATAAAAAGTATAAAATAGAGGAAAATGCTCATAGATACTAAAAATAAATCTAAGATCCTAAAATCCTCCATGTTCCAACCCCACAAAACATACCTACTGTCCTGATGTACTTCAAAATATGTGTGATACTTTACATTTTACCATGTATCAATAAAAAACATCTAAAAATCACCAATGTGATAGCGTTGGGGTGAGTAATGAAAATTAGGGGATTTTCCCCCAATGACATCCCTACTCATAGCACTAGGAAAGAACATTTTAACACATTTTACAAAACATTTTATGTAAGAAAAATTTAAAAATAGTTCATACCTAAAAATAAATAATTTATATTATAAACATTTTTTCCAAAACAATAACATGTTTCAAGGATAGAACCACTATAGGTTCTTCCAAAAAAAAATATTTTATTTTTACTATATCTCATTGCAATTCACAAACCCAAACATCCACACATGCATGCTTGATTAGGACAGTTCATTTCTTATGTGATGATACCCGAACCATTATCCATCCCAAATATGATGTTGAAGACTTATTTCCCTTTCCATTTTAAGGGGGGACTTCCTTGGGCCTTATCAATCCCATATATTACTGGGGAGTCTCTTTACCCTTATCCACACCGAATGCACAAGAACAAACACAACTATTATGGAAAAACTAAATTCCAAAAAAACCATTTCTATAAAACTATACTTTTGTTGAATTCTTTTTTAAAATATATATTTAAATAAAACATTTTTTTTGAATGAAAATTTTCATGAATCAAAAATAAAAAAATTAAAATCATCATTTTAAAATCATTTTTCCAATTCCATTTTCCAAATAATTTTTAATATTTTTATAATTTGTCAAAACATCACTAAAGAGTTTTTCAATTAAATAATCACATCAATTCCGAAAACATTTTCACTAAAAACCATCAATTTTAAATGAAGCCTTCGTGTTCTATATGTTGGATTCGGGATTGAAGCCACCATCCTTGAGAATTTGATAAGAATGATTGACAAAATGAAAAAAATACAAGAAACCAGGTTGAATATCCAAAAAGACCACTTCAGGACACTTCCCCTAAAAAAATTGTCTTATTTGGAATTATCTACCTTAGATATATCCACAACAGAAAAAGATCTAAATACATAGATTGATGATGATGTCGATGTAAGTAAAATTATGAAAAACTAACAAAAACAACGATTTTTTGCATGAATCCAACATTAAAAGACAAAGAGAATCCTTATAATTACCTTTGGATTGATGAGAGGAGCTTCTTTATCCATAAAGAAGATGAAATACCACGTTAGGATTGGTTCTGGGTAGAAAAGATAGGTTAAAACATAATAATAACCTTGATACACTCTTGTGGATCTAATTTTTAAACCATACATGATTAGTCACACGGTTAGGCAAACCGTGCACTAGACATGTGCCAACCACTTCCTCAAGGATCAACGTCTCATCCCTAGGTCGCACAGTTTCTAAAATCTTCACCGACCAAGACCAATCCCACTTTCTCACATTGCAAAGTTTCTTCTTGGTAGCCACATGGTTTGGGAAAATAAATTTCCAAATGTCTGCCTTCCACATTTCATTTGTCTTGTTGCACACAATTTTTTTTAGTTTATTCACCATTTTTTCATACTTTTTACCAACCATACTCCCTTATATAAGACCTTGAGCACTCCAAAATTTTTCCAAACTCTACCAAACCTCGCCCAAATTAATTATATACAAAAAAATATTTAACGAATGGTTTCTTAATTAAAGTAGGGGTGATACATTCTCCCCACCACTAGACATTAAATAATCATAAAATAGAAAACCTACACTATTGTAAATGTGTTCTGGATATTTCTCTTTCATTTCCTTCTCATATTCCCAACTCTCGTCCAGAATCTGACCATATTTCCAAAACAATACACTATACTGATTCTTTTCCATGTGATACATTCTATTTCATATCCACATCCCAAATTGGATTATACCCAATAAAGCATCTGGATATAGATCAATGTGATTCCATCTCATTACATGATCATGATTTCGTTAATATTTTTCATTTCAATTTAGACACATGATCCACATTATTCACTACACTTAACCATGGTAGAAATTCCAATTGATATTAAAACTCTCCAACCAATTCATGTGTCTCAATGGTGAATATCTATCAAAGAGATAACTTTCACTAATTCCCAATAAAATGACTTCCAAACATTGGAGAGATCCACAAGAACACTTGATCACTCACTACCAATGAAAACAATAATTAATGATGATCCACATATGATTTCTGATATCTATGAGCCATATCGATCTATTTCTAGATCAAATGAATCTTTTCTATTGACTCTTGGACAAGGCTTAGACAAAACTCTGAAGTCTCTCCAATTTCAACCAAATAATGTGGAGAACGATACAGATAACCATACCATATTTAAATAGGCCCATTTTCATTGAGAATTGATAGGTATTTTTATAAGAGAATTCCACCAATGCCTTGTTTTCTTCTCACAAGCCAATTAAATCTATCAAATAATCATGAAACCTGTCTTCTAATAATTTTATCATCCAACCTTATTATTCCTCCCACTAAGGATGATATTTCATACTCATTTTTAACTATGTCCCATGATATTTCTATATGTACTTCGATAAATGATAAATAAAACACAGTTCTCTTTTCCAAACTATTGAAATAAGATATCATTACTCATTACCTCATACAGTACAATGATTTATTATAATTCTCCCACTATATGATATTCATGAATAGGGATGAAATTAGATGACTTTTTTAATCGATGCACAAATACCCACATGTAATTGTGTTTCTCGGCTATTCAATGGATACATGTTTCAAAATCATTTTCTTTCTACTCCCATTTCTAAATATGAATTTGTATATACTGTAACATTTATTCTGATTTATAATTCACGACCTTAACATTATAACAAGTGAATCATCATGAAACCAACTCATTGAACTTTATATTTTTTTACTAACACACAATAACTGTGTTTTCATCGCCTTATGCATATTCTATATTGCATGATGATGGGGACATCTTGAATTGTGTTAAACAATAATATGTTGTTCCAGAAAATGAATAAGAACAACCATCGGATTTG
The DNA here is from genome assembly GCA_963277665.1 of Viscum album. NCBI lineage: Eukaryota > Viridiplantae > Streptophyta > Magnoliopsida > Santalales > Viscaceae > Viscum > Viscum album. The sequence goes on from OY728138.1 coordinate 2,071,277,576, forward strand.
TTACTCACAACCCAAAAGTCTTATCTTACTTACATCCCTCAATGGTCCTACACCATTGAGTTTTGACCTCATAGACACAAATTCATCATTAGTTGTATATTCTTCTTCATTGATCCTAACCAAACCAGGAACAAATGAAACTATAATGAAATACACTACATAAAAATTCTCTTCACATTCCAAATTCAAGTTGTCCATGACTGATATCAATTACCACTCACCAATAGTATCTTTTACCGATTGACCATATTATTTTTTTCATAATTCACATGTCACCAAATATCATTTTCCTATTATATAAAATAATTCAATGTCAAAAATTCCGAGATAATCCATCCATTTTCATTTTCTATAAATTAAAAAATATTTTTATAAAATATATTTCATGCTATTTTCATTTTTGATGTCAATAAATTTCTCAAAAAATAAGTAATGACGAATATTATTCAAAAATAGACTATTAAAGCTAAGTACAAATAATGTTATTGGTAGTTCATCTCATTCCCTATTAAGTACCCTTTTACATAATAAAAAATATCATCTCCCTGCCTGAGAAGACATCCCAACTCGGATCTCGAACAAAAAAAATAAACCACATACCATTGTACTAATTAAAAAAATCAATATTGGTGTTGATGTAAGGATAATGATTAATAATGAAAAATATAACAGAATAATTCATCTCATTGGAATGGAAGATTATTCTATGTCAAGGATTTCACAGGTGAATATAGTTATGGTAATTCATGTATAAGTATTTGGTAATAAAAATATAGACAAATGGACCTCTATATATTGAAGAGGTTCATTGGCATTTTCAATAAGATAATAGACTCTATCTTCTCTGTATCAATAGGAACACATTTTTTAGAGATTACATGTCCATGGAAAAAATATCTTTAATCAAAAATCACACATTGATATTTTATCATATAGAAGACGTTCCCTCATGATTTCAAACACTGCCTCCATGTGTTGCTCATGCTCCACCCTTGTCCCTGTATACATCAATATGTCACCACAGAAACCACCAAAATATATATAGATATTTCTAAAATATTCAAATCATCAATTACATAAATACTTATGGTTTATTTTTATGATCAAATGGAATTACCATATTTTCAAAATGATTATATCTACAACTAAAATTTATCTTTGGAATCACCATATTTATACCCCGTAATTTGTCGATATCTTGATCGCGAGTCAATATTATAGATCCAATAAACTCCATTTAATTAATCAAAAATATAATCAATACCTTAAACTGGATAATAAAACATTACCATAACATGTTTAAGCTTATGATATTCCACACACAGCTTTATTGTTCCATATAACTTTTTCATAAAAAGGAATGGTGGTGCCCATGTAGATAAGCGAGGATGAATGAACCTTTTTTTCATATCATCCAATCAAACGCTGAATTCCAATAATTACGTTGGTTCCATTCTATAATATGAAAAGAAAGTTGTAATGGTCCCATGTTGACGCTCCTTTCGCCACAGAATCTAATGATCGGAAAAGGGGAATATCTGAGCTCAAAGTGATTCAACCTTTGAAGAAAATATAAAAAATCGACAAATGCATGAACAAAGGATCAAAAGAACATGTTCCGCGCAAGTTCTATCATTGTCGGGCAATTCCACTTGCACGACACCTAGTAGTCGTTCAAGTGACTTGCGCGACCTAAAGTGGTAACCACCCGGGGTGTTCTCCTGCCTATAAATAGACCCTGTGGGCCCCCCATTCGAGGAGGATTTTTTTCCAGAAACTCATATTTGAGCTTCTGACGCCCTAGTCTCCTCTCAAAGCTTCTGAAACACTTCTAAGGTAATTTATTACCTAGAACGACAGATATAAAGGGGGAGAGGAAGGCTTAAGTGTTGAAACTCATCAACACTTGCGCGCCTGAGTAGCCAGCCCTTATGGGAAAAAGGCCACACTTACGCGCCGCCTTACTCCTTCAATAGAACTTGTGCGCCCCTTTTTTGAAGAACCTCAAGAGGATTCTAAAGGCTTTAATCAAGAGTCACTCATGTATCACCCTGCTGGTTAACCATCGCGCATGTACACCATGTGTCGTGCATGAATACCTGTGCGACCAGTACTTGCGCGCACATGCAGTACCTGCGCGCCTTCCAGGACTTGCGCGCCCCTGCTTTTTTGGGTGACGTTCTTGCATATTTCACCCCTCATAAGCCATTCCTCCTTTCCTATTCAAGATTCAGTCTTCAAGACACTCTTCAAATCCATTTATGGCATGATTTCTTGATTTTACTTCTTTATCTGAATGTAATTATTTGGAATATCTCTCAAGACCTAGTGATTTACACATCTTTATGTCACTAAAGATTGAGATTTAATTCATTCAACCTCATCCTTTAAGATGAGAGAATCCTTAACCTGGGTCTCCATTTCAGGAATAATCCCCAGTCATAAGTCCTCTAATATGGGCATTCTATTTAGGAGTAATCGCCAAGTCCCTTAATTTCTGGGCATCCTCTTTTGGAGTAAGCCCCAGATCCCCTAACCTGGGATTACTTTTCAGGAGTAAGCCCCAGTCCCAAATATGGGCATCCTCCTTAGGAGTAAGCCACAGTCCCCTAATTTGGGAATCCTCCTCAGGAGTAAGCCCCAAACCTTAATTCCCTTAACATGGGCCTCCTTTTCAGGAATAATCCCCAGTCTTAATTTATCTTAACCTGTCCTAATTTACATTTGATCTGGGATTACTTTTCCGAATAAAACCCCATCATAAGTCTTCTCTTAATTTGGACCTAATTTTCAGGAGTAAGCCCCATGTTACAGTATTCAACATCTCCATGAAGCACATATACCTTTATGGACCCTGTTCCTAGATTTCTTCCTTAATTTAAATCCTAACCTTCATTTATCTAGGCAGTCATACATACATAAGCCCCACATTATTTCTTATGATTTCATCATTCATGGAATAATTTTCTAATTTTTACCAATACCTCTTGTTTCTCAAACCGAGCATGACTCACGTGAGCTTAGAGTGTAAAAGTAATTGTGACATCCTTCTTTGAGCCATCAATCATAAACATCATACTCCATTACTCGAACTACATGGGTTCTGATTCCTTTACAAAAAAAGGATACGTAGGTATCCCGTCTACGGGTTCGATCCCAACTCTAAAATAATCCATGTCATTCTGAATGACAATAAACATCAAGTGCCCCACTGAGTGTCTTTAAAACCAGTATGGTCATCATAATGACCAAGAGACTTCTGTATAAGGGTGTCGAAGGGTACCATTGACCAATAATCTCTAATAAATACAAATGACTCACTATCGATGAAGAACCTCGAATACATACAAAAGATTCTCTAAATTTCCTACATATTTAATCACTGATTGGAAGATCTGAAGGAAATCTCATTTTATACTTGTTAATGTAATAAGGATTCACGAACCTAACATAAATCTACAAAGATAGGCCCGGTGCAGACAATATTTCCCATCAAAAGGTGTGATGAGTCCGACCTCCCATCCTCTCAACCAATGAAAATTCCTAAGCCTCATCAGTCCACAAACTGATTAGCACCTACCTTTGGAAAGTAGGTCTGAATGGATGTGGAATCATTTGATGTTTCCGGTTCTACGAACTAACCCATTAGAAACCGATCAGAATGTTTGAACCTCCCATCAAGGCGGTCATCCCCAGATTTTGAGGGAAACAAAAATAGTGAACTCGACGTGAATCCTTAACCAAGTTAAAATAATGTTTTACTCATTTGTTAGGCCCTTTATTTAAAACTCAATGAGAGGGCCAACAAAAAAATCATTGACATATGTGCTCATCCAAAATATTTCATGGCTGAATTTATCTTGATTACGTCTATTATATCAAACATGCACTCTTTTACAAGATCTTCTGCATTTCTAGAATAGCTTCTCTCAAGTTCAAACCTGTGAATACTGCTTCTATAAATGCAACTGCTGCTACTCCTACTGGATCGTCGTCCGCTCTAAGGACGATATCACCTACTCAGCGTCTTCAACACTGGGTATCAAATGCACTGGTTAAGGAGTACCGTCAACACGGTACTATCCCAGCTCTAGAGGCTGCCCGACAATCCCTCCAAGTAAACAACTCACATCGGTCGTCCAGAAAACGACGACCAGTGATCAAGAAGTAGGCGGTGATGACTACCGTCTCCAACCGTTTCGGGTCGTTATCCCTGGAACGCAATCATCATTCTCTCACTTATTCTGGGTAGGTGAATGATCAGGTCCCTTAGGACCTTAATTCAAATAGACAGGAGTCCTTCCTGAGGGCTCCCACAAATAATCGTCGACAGACTCGTGCGGCAGTGCGCCCTCAACATGATGAGGGTACCGACTCCAGGCATTCGGCTCAGGTTCCTCGAACCCTAGAAGGCAAGACGAACCACCAGAGGCGGAATCCAGTCAATAGTGAGTAGGCTCTCATCTATGCCATCTCCTTAGAAGTCCACCAACCTAACTTTGTGGCAAGTAACGGGCAAACACATACACCTGCCCGTTTTAATTCCGCTGTACAGCAGACTCGTCTGGCGGCATCACGCCAATCCCACCAGGAACTTCCGGTGGAGTACTATAGGCCAGAACATACACCTGTTTATACATCATCAGCTAGTCAACAGGCTTGTCTGACTACATATGATGGATCTTGTCAACCACGTTTGGAGAATTACAATCAGCAGGAACATACACCTGTTAGTATTAATCAATCCTACCAACAGTCTCGCTTGGTAACATTTTGAGAAGTTAGTTGGAAATCCCCGATAAGAAATAGGAGGCAGACTCAACTCTCTGCCCCCACACCTGAGTAATGTCATGATTCACTGACAGGAAAAGGAGCACACGAGTAGGCACATACACCTGCTCCAAGCCCGGAATGGACGTATTTTCCCGTCCTAGCAGCTAAACTCACCATGAATATTCTATTAATGGTGAAAGAGAAGAAGAAAATCACTTCTCATATTCTGTATTCCTTCTAGGTTATTATAACAACTTTAGTGTCATCTCGGGGAAAGACACATAAAACTATCCCTACCAGTGGAGTGACACATCAAAAATTCACTCCGGAACAGACACACACATCTGTTCATGTCCAAGAGGTTTGTGGGGCATACTCCCCCATATCATACGGACAACCAATTCAGGCACAAACACCTGATTTGAGTAGAGATTTTCAGCCTAACCTGGCAAAATTTCTTGATCAGAAATATACACCTACTCAGAGCAACCACTTTCGTCAACAAGTGGTTTCCCAGGCAAGTAAGAAGGCGTCTAAGAAAAAGACACGACCAACACAGTCAGGAGATCAAGAGCCAATCTGTAACAAGGCCTTGCTCGATGCTGGAGTTCTTGAATTCCTGAGATAATTATCTGTTGAAAATCAAGATTCTACTCCCTCATTTCCCAATAGTGGGAACATTAATTCCGAATGTCTTCAACAGAACCTTCCTCATAAAGGTTTGCTTCATGACAATTCGGTCGATCTCGAAGATTCATCTTCAGATGAGAGCCACAGGAACCCTCTGTGTGGTCAGATAACCAAGGAGCAAGAGATATCATCTTTTGTTGTAACCCATTATGGTGGTCCTCCCCATGATGATGAATTTCGCTGTGAAAGTCCTCTCCGCAGTAGTGATGCACATTGCCCGGAAAATGCTCTAGTGGACAATGTAGTGCCGAGAAAGCCATCTTATCTTGAGGCACTTGAAAATGTGAAACCAGTCATGTCTGAAGCTTCATCGCTAGCAGGTGAAATACTTTCTCAATCAGAATATAGCCAAGGGTGTAGGTCATTCTCCGAACAACACCTAAGTCATGCATCTTCTAGTTTGATCAATAATTTCTCTACCAATCCTGTTGAATCCAATGAAGCAACAAGGAAACACAAACTCTGTTCAAATCAGTTAGAAAAATCTTCATCAAATGATAAAGAAGAAATGCTGAACATGAGAAAACAACTGGCAAAAGGTGAAGTTCCAGTCATGTTGGGGCCTCTGGCTGACTTTCAGTATAATATTCCAGAAATGTTGACGGAAGATGAAATTCATGATATTCAACTCAAGATATGGAAAACTCATTGTCAGTTGAAAAAGAAAGTATTATCTTATGATGAATATGAAAATCATCTTAAGATAATATAAGGGTTACAACGTCAGATTGATTTGGCGTCTCTATCAGTCTCTCGATATCTGAAGGCTGAAAAGCAGCAGAGAGCCCTTCAACGTTCATGCTTGGGCGCACTATGAAGATTCTGTCAGTTAATTGCCAATGCCCCATCTGGTATTCGTGTCAGAGGATGGGGTGTTCATGGAGCACTGCATTTCACGGTGCACTCTAGTCAGAAAATCCCGCCGAAAATGGTCTCATGCAATGTTATTGCCCATGACCGACCACAGTAAATGGGCTTTGTTTGTAATCAAAAGTTTTCCCAAGAACAGGCTTCAACTAGTTCCTCTCAAAATAAAGAATATAGAGAACTAGTTGTTGAATTACTCTTGTATCAAGGAAATGAGAATATTGAATAGACCTCTCATTTGGAGCATGTCACGACCCGTCCTCGGGGCTCATGCCGTGACTACCCCAAGCCCGCCTTCCATAGGCCAGGGGCTGGCGACTAGCACCAAGTCATAAATCCCGGTGAAAAGGGAAGGAATTGCCTTTGTAAGGTATACAAACACCACAGAACAAGCAAGCAGTAGAAGTAAACACTAATTAAAGGCTGATACATGGTAAGTGTGGAAAAGTAAGTGGGCCAGAATACAGACCCAAACTGAATGTAAAGTACAATTGGAAAGGGGAAAACAATAACTAAAAGTAGAGCTGCAGCGTCGAGCCTTCCACTGGAAGTCCCACCTGAAGGGTGGGTACAGATAGCCTCCACTGCTCCTCGGGTCCATCCGACCACTCCGAATAAGTCCTGCCCAGTGGTCCACCACCAGGTACCGTCCTTCTCCGCAAGCCTCAACCACGATCAGTGTTGTCTGTCGTCTGCATCCAACACAATGTAGTGCGGGCATTGCCCGTTTAAGGGTGAGTATAAGAAACTCATTAGGGACCCCGAGACCCCTGAAGGTCTCCCAGAATCCACAAAGGATAAACCACAATGGAAAGATACAAACACTAAGTAACATTCGACAATTCTTAGGTATATGCCCATATATATACCTAAGTCATCAATTCTAGTTCGGCTCCAACATCCGAGCCCATGTACAACCCAGTCCACACAGGAAAGAAAAATGTAAATCCACACAGGATAGCACAACACAATCCACATAGGAAAGCAAAACAGGATTCAGCTCACACTGGTATACTTCTTCGTATGACGATAGAGATGATCAGATATAGCCACTGATTCATCTAAGTCGTCAGACCCACAAAGGATCGATAGGTACTAACCCCCGCAATGACCCACAAAGGATCTGACCCACAAAGGATCGATATGTAACTAACCACCACAATGACCCACAAAGGATCTGACCCACAAAGGATCGATAGGTTACTAACCCTCGCAATGACCCACAAAGGATCTGACCCACAAAGGATCGATAGTTAACTAACCCCCACAATGTCCCACAAATGATCTGACCCACAAATGATTGATAGGTAACTAACCCCAGTAAACACCCACACAGGATCTGTAGGTGCTGGCCCACACATGACCACTGAGCGCTGACCCACATAGGATCAGATGCACACAAGATCTATAGCATTGATCCACGTAGGATCGCTGAGTGTTGTAGTCGTCGTCGTCGAATCCACTGAGGATATCTGTACACTCGTCGTCGTAGTCGCAACCAGCTCTAGGGTTCCCGCACACAACAAGCTCATTTAGGAGGGTCCGCTCCATGAGCCGAGGGGCTGATACATCAACTGACACATATTCCAGAGTTTATGTATCCAAAAGTTCCGTATCGTCAATAGGAACTCAACGTCGTAGATGGCGCGTCCATCGGACGCCCAGTCTGAGAGTTATTTTCTTTTTTGTTCTAGGGGCCCGGTTGGTTTTTAAGTCAAAACCAACCCGACCGTACTCCAACTACATCCGAACCTCGAGCGGAGTAATCCAAAAAATCTATCACACTATGAGGAATCCATCAAATTCTACGACACGTCAATCAGACGCCCGAAGTTCAAGTTATGAGTGTTTCCGCTCAGAGGGCCCGGTTGGTTTCGTGTACGAACCAACCTCGCCGAACCCAAAGTACTCCGAAACCTTGAGTTTAATTTTTTAACATGACCATCTCGATCCAAGGATCACATCTCCGCTGACGGTGCGTCGATCGGAGGTCCGTAGCACACGATATGGGCAAAAGACCAAAAGAGGTCCGAAAACGGGGGTTTGGGCCCGGAACGACCCGACCCAACCCACCATGGGTCGGCCCGAACCGGGCGACCCGAACTGGGTCCGGGTCCGACCCGGATGGATGTGACCCGGCCTGGCCAGCGCGACCCGGCCTGGACTTGGCGCGACACAGCTGGCGCTGGCAGGGTGGCCAGCGGGTCGGCTCGGCCGTTACGGTCGAGCGAAGTGGGGGGGGGGGGGGGGCGTGCTGCCCCCGCTTGGAGAGACCGCAGCCCCACGTGGGGCCGCCCTTGCCAGCGGATGCGGCCGGTTGCTGCGTTGCAGTGGCTCCTCCCGGCGGCCCGCCGGGCGCCGCCGCCACCGGACGAGTTCTGGTGGTCGGAATTGTGTGTCGTCTTCGCCAATGGCCCTCGCGGGGCCCGTCCTTCACAGCGAGGACCTCACATCGCCCGTGCGGCCTGCATGTCATTGCCCGCTAATCCTCTCACCAAGAACGAAGAGACGGTGGGTTCGAACTTGTTCATTGGTCCACACCAACCATGTTAGTGGTTTTAGAAAGTCTTCTGACAAATATTTTAAACATATTTCGTGGGTATAAAATCACATGATTTAAAATGCACCAAAAGAATCCATGCCGATGATATAATTCACAAACAAATAAAAGAACCGCAACTACCTACCTCAATCAGTTGTTGATAGAAGATTGTCGCGGGGGAAGGAACATCGTGGAAGAATCATCCCAGAAGGAGGATTGTCATCATCGCGGTACACGGCGTCACGTCATCGATCTCCGAGGGTTCGGCATTCTTCGTCACCCTTCATCGGAGGCCGACGTTCTTTGCGTTCTTCGCGTTCTTCGCATTCTTCACGAAGGAGGATGAAGATCTTCATGCTTTAGTGTTTCTCCAAAGGTTTAACACAACACAAACCCCCAACAATAATAAAATAAGCCCTCTTCTTATTTTATTGTCAACATAAGAATTCGAAAATCAAAAGATAAGAAACGAATAATTAATTTGACGAATTTATTGTAATGATTTAACCGCCCAATTTAATGGAGTGTTTCATAACCGAAAAAACTTAAGGTTTGACTTTCATTAAAAGGGGGGTTGCGGGTGCGTTTCGTAGGAGGGAAGAAACAGTGGGGCTCGTGTGGGACCCACCTTGCAAATATCCTACCAAGTGGGTAGGATATTGTGGGTCCCACCTTATCCTCTTAACATAGGTTAAGCGGATTTAAGTGAAATAAAATATAATTGTCGCAACCCTTTTTATTTTATTTCATAACTTAACCAAAAAATTAAAAACCACACCCGAGAAAATGCAACTTCAGAAAAGGTGTTTCTAAGAAAATACTGGCGCTGCGATTCCAACGAGGCCCTCAGAATTCGATTCCAAGCACTGGTTCAAATGTTTGAAAACCCCGCTCATTTGTTCACTCAATGTACCTAAGCTAAACTTCGTAAAATGATTCTGGGCACACCGGGCCTTGGAATTAGGTTCCATCAGAAACTGCGTTCTTGTAAAATTACAAAGAAAATTAAGAAAAAAAATTTCCATGAATTTTACGGGTTTTTAAATCACTCCCACCTCAGGAATTTACGTCCATGTAAAGATATATCATAAAATAGGGAAACAAATGTTGGTACTGAGCACGCATCTGAGCCTCCCTCTCTCAAGTACTCTCCTGGAGGATCTCGTGCTACCATCTGATGCGCACTAGAGGAATCGACTGTACATGTAGGACCCGCTCTGGTCGATCCTCGATCTCCATCGGGACCTCCGCAAAAGTCTCCCCATCATCAACATCCATCTCCCCATGGTGAATGATATGCGTAGGGTCGTGCATGTATCTCCTCAGCTGAGATATGTGGAAGACGTCGTGCACCCAGTGCAACTAAGGTGGTAGAGCCAGGCGATAAGCCACCTCACCAATCCTGATGAGGACCTGGAATGGTCCGATGAAGTGTGGAGACAACTTTCCGCCTCAGAAAAATCTCCATAATCCGTGTCGAGGTACGACTCACAAGAAGACGTGGTCACCATCCTCGAACTCTAGTGGCCTCCGCCTCCTGTCAGCACAATACTTCTGTCGGCTCTGAGCTGTCCTCTTCTGCTCTTGGATGACCTGGACCTTCTCTGTCATGACCTGGACCATCTTTGGTCCCACAAGTTCTGACTCCCCAGGGTCTGTCCAGCACAAAGGAGATCTAAAAGGTTGGTCGTACAATGCCTCATATGGTGCCATCCCGATGGTGGAGTGGTAGTTATTGTTGTACGCCAACTCCACCAAGGGTAGGTGGTCCCCCTAGCTGTGACCAAAGATGAGGACACATGCGCGAAGCATGTCCTTGAGAGCTTTTATGGTCCTCTCTGTCTGACCATCTGTCTGAGGGTGAAAGGCGGTGCTAAGACATAACTGCATCCCGAATGCCTCCTGAAACCCCTTCCAAAGCTGGGAAGTAAAGCTAGCATCTTGATCGGAGCCGATAGATGATGTCACACTATGAAGTCGTAAAATCTCTTGAACATAGAGACGTCCTAAGCTCTCCACTGATCCCTGCTCTCTGATGGGTAAGAAGTGAGCCGACATTGCGAGTCGGTCGACAATCACCCAAATGGTGTTGTGAACTCTGGAAGTGCGTGGAAGTCCAGTCACGAAGTACATAGATATCCCGTCCCACTTCCACTTCGGGACCTCCAAGGGATGTATCAATCCTGCTGGTAATTGATGCTCTGCCTTCACCTGCTGGCAGGTGAGGAATCGAGAAACAACCTCTGCCACAACCTTCTTCATGCCCGGCCACAAGTGCTATCGTCTGAGGTCCTGGTACATCTTCGCCACTCCAAGATGTACCACCAAGGGATAAGTGTGAAACTCTCTCAGCACCTCCTCTCATAATGCAACTGGTACCAAGGTACGTCCTCTGAAAAGGACGTCGTGCTCTACTCCAAAGGAGAAACAATCAGGTGCCTGTCCTGAGGATATTTGTGCACGTCGCGTCCCACAGTCAGCGTCCCCATGCTGTGCCTCTCTGACCCACTACATTAGTGGAGGAGTGACTGTGAGAGACTAAAGTAAGTATGCTCTATCTCTATCCACGAAGGATATCTGCAAAGCGGCTAGCTGCTATGTCGCCTCATCAAGTAGTTGAATGCCCGTCCTCCTGCTGAGAGAATAGGCTACTACGTTCCCCTTACCAGGAGTATAGACTATCTAAATGTCATAGTAATGGAGGAACTCAAGCCATTTCCACTATCTCAAGTTCAGGTCCTTCTGAGAGAGGGTGTACCAGAGACTCTGATGGTCAGAAAAGACTGTAATGCGCTCTCCCATCAGGTAGTGTCGTCATGTCATCAGAGCGAAGACCACTACTGCTAACTCCTGGTAATGGGTAGCGTAGTTCTTCTCATGTAGCCTCAACTGACGTGATCCATAGGTGATCAATGCCCTCTCCTGCATTAGGACACATCCGAGTCCGGTTCCTGATGCATCGTAGTAGACTATGTACCATACTCCCTCCTCCGACAACCTCAAGATAGGTGCGTTGGTCAATCTCTGTATTAGCTCTTGGAAGCTCTGATGACATCTGTCTAACCACAAAAAGGGTTTCCCCTTCTTCTTCAATGCTGAGATTGGTGCCACAACTCTGGAGACATCTGGCACAAGTCTTCGGTAGTATCCAGCTAGTCCCAAGAAACTCTGCACCTCCGTCATGCTCATATGTGGCTCCCAAGCTAGCACTACCTCGATCATCGCAGGATCGACCGAAACTCCTGCCTCAGAGATGACGTGCCCTAGGAAGTGGACCTCACGTATCCAGAACTGACACTTCGAGAGCTTACCATAAAGATGGTGCTATCAGAGTGTGTCCAGTACAACCCGCAAGTGGTAGGCGTGCTCCTCCTCATTCGTCGAGTATATCAAAATGTCGTCGATGAAGACCACGACAAATCGATTGAGGTATGGATGAAAGATCCTATTCATGAGGCCCATGAACACCGTTTGAGCATTGGTTATTCCGAATGGCATAACCAAGAACTCATAGTGGCCATACCTACATCTGAAGGCTGTCTTCTGCACGTCCTCATCCCGAACTCTGAGTTGGTGATAGGATGACCAGAGGTCTATCATTGAGAACCATCGTGCTCCCTTGAGCTGATCGAAGAGTTCATAAATCCTCAGTAGCAGATAATTGTTCCTTATTGTCACCTAGTTCAGGCGACGATAGTCAACACAAAGTCGCAACCTCACGTCCGCCTTCTTGGTGAACAGTATCTGGGTAGCCCAAGATGAAACACTAGGTCGGATGAATCCCTTGCTCTGCAAGTCCTCCAACTGTACCTGTCGCGCTCGAAGCTCGGCGGGAGACATCCGATATATTGGGGTGGATATCGGGGCTGTCCCGGGGTATAGATCAATATAGAAATATGCCTCTCTACGAAGAGGTAGTCCTGGAACGTCCTCGGGAAAAACATCCGCCTACTGATCCACCACTGCAGGAAAACTAGGACTCTACACGTCAACTGCTCCTAGGATGAGGCTAGCCAACTGATGAGTGATGGTTAGTCCACTCCTCTACAGAAGTCCATCCTATACTGCGAAGGCTCGCTTCTCACCGGTGAAGGTGAACCGGCTCCTATCGGTGCATACACATCGCACCTTGCACCTAATACTGTTAATCTGTTCATGGATTTTATATATCCAATCCATGCCCAAGATGACATCGTAAGGCCTCAATGCTGCTACAAGAAGATCCCATCATATGCTCTCGCCTCCTAGATTAAGCTCACACTGCCGGAACTAGTGCGGCATCATCAAGTCTGCTCTCGTAGGAATCTATATCCGTAAGGATCGAGCCAACGGCTCTGTCGGAATCTCCGAGCTCCGAACAATGGTAGCGGCTATGAAAGAGTCACTCAATCTCGTGCCTATAAGAACTTCAGCAAGGGTGGAATAGACACAGATAGTACCTCGAATCATCTCAGGTGCACTGTGGTCGTAGGCCTCCGCTGCCTGGAGTTTTTCCTATCTCTGCCCTCCAGCTCCCTGTGGCCGGGGTGGACCTCCTGGTGGTGGTGGTGGTAGAGCCTCAAAGCGTCGCCCACCACCTACTGCTCGGCTAGATCCTCTGCCTCATCTTCCCACTCCATACGTACCTCCACGGTCGACCCTCGGCCTCTGCCTGGGTGGCCCCTCAACCGTCTGCTGCTCCTCGGCATAGTGGGTCGGGAAGTCACGAGTCATGTGGCCCTGCCCGCCGCATGTGTAGCACTGTCTGCCTCTCGAAAGACTAGCTCCGCGTTGTGTGCCCCACACTGCTGAGCCAGTGTCCTAAGGTCGTTTTCCTGAGGGTCTGGTCTGCCTGGACCCATGAGTCATTCGTCGACTGCCTGCTGTAGAAGACTCTGCTACCTGCCGCCCTGCGGTAGGTCTCGCTGCAGAGGAAGGCTCGGCATGGAAGCTCTCGATCAAAAGGGCTCGCTCCAGTACTCCTTCCTGAGTCGGAATGCTGAGGGAGATCAGCGATGCCCTGATCTCATGCCTCAATCCCTGCTCAAAGGACCGGGCCTGGAATAATGGGTCTCGTACCATGTCTGTCGAGTAGCGCGAGAGATCGGTAAATCTCACCGAGTAATGGGCGACCGTCAAGCTGCCCTATCGCAGCTGAAGAAGCTCCTAGATGCACACCGCACGGAGGGTGGCTGGGACGAACTCCGAGCGGAAGAGGCTCTCATAGTCTGTCCAAAGGAGAGATGCCTCATTGTGCACCTGGAGCATCATACTCCACCACCTGCCTGTTGCCTTGTGTAGTAGGCTCGCTGCGAGGATCACCATGAGGTCTGCTGGTGTCCTCACTAACTCGAAAACTCGTACCACTGCCTCCAGCCAATCCTCGGGTGCCTAGGGGTCCGTCTCACCACAGAACCTGGGCGGTCGCTGGTGCTGAAACTCGTGCAGTGCACTAAGGTGACGTGCATTGTCAGCGGATGGGGCTGGTAGCATCGGTGGCTCGGTGGGTAAAGGTATCTTCGGTGCCTCAGCTGTCAAAGGGCCCTGTACCGAGGCCTCGTCGCTCGGTGGGGTTTCGTCACGTACAACTCTTAGAACCCTAGCTGGCTGCCGTCGTGGGGCCATCCTGAAAAGAAACAGGTGCCCCATGGTCAAACAGTATACCTGGTGAGCTAACATAATGTAATCAAAAATAAAACATGAAACACACATGCAATCAATGCTTTCGTGGATTAAGTCATAAATCGAGAAGTTAGGGTCCTGGTGTACGGATACGTCAGCCGCCGCACCAACACTGGACTCCCTGGACTGATAACCACACCCAATATGCTTAACACTATTGCTTCATTTAGAAAAAGAGATCAGAGTCCAAATTTATATGGTAGAACCAAACTCCTTTGATACCAATTTGTCACGCCCCATCCTTGGGGCCCGTGCCGTGACTACCCCAAGCCCGCCTTCCATAGTCTAGGGGCTGTCGATTGGCACCAAGGCGTAAATCCCGGTAAAAAGGGAAGGCATTGCCTTTGTAAAGTAGACAAACACCACAGAGAAAGAATGAAGTAAAAGTAAACACTATGTAAAAGCTGATACATGGTAAGTGCGGAAAAATAAGTGGGCCAGAATACAAACCCAAACTGAAAGTAAAGTACAACTAGAAAGGGGAAAACAACAACTAAAAGTAGAGCCGCAGCATCGAGCCGTCCACTGGAAGTCCCACCTGAAGGGTGGGTACAGATATCCTCCACTGCTCCTCGGGTCCAGCCGGCCGCTCTGAGTACGTCCCTCCCAGTGGTCCACCTCTAGGTACCATCCTGCTCCGCAAGCCTCAACCATGATCAGCGCTGTCCATCGTCTGCAACCAACACAACGTAGTGCGGGCATATCTCATGCTAGGGTGAGTATAAGCTACTCAGTAGGGACCACGAGACCCCCGAAGGTCTCCCAGAATCCAAAAAGGATAAACCACAAAGGAAAGATACAAACATGAAGTAACATTCGACACTACTTAGATATATTCCCATATATATACCTAAGTCATCAATTCTCGTTCGACTCCAAAATTCGAGCCGATGTACAACCCATCCCACACAGGAAAGCCAAACGTAAATCCACACAGGATAGCACAACACAATCCACATAGGAAAGAAAAACAGGATTCAGCTCAAACAGGTATACTTCTTCGTATGACGATCGAGATGATCAGATATATCCACTGATTCATCTTAGCCATCAGACCCGCAAAGGATCGATATGTACTAACCCCCGAAATGACCCACAAAGGATCTGACCCACAAAGGATCGATATGTAACTAACCCCCACAATGACCCACAAAGGATCTGACCCAAAAAGGATCGATAAGTAACTAACACCCGCAATGACCCACAAAGGATCTGACCCACAAAGGATCGATTGGTAACTAACCCCCGTAATGACCCACAAAGGATCTGACCCACAAATGATTGATAGGTAACTAACCCCCGCAAAGTCCCACATAGGATCTGTAGGCGCTGGCCCACATAGGACCGTTGAGCGCTGACCCACACAGGATCGGACCCACACATGATCTGTAGCACAGATCCACATAGGATCGCTGAGTGTTTTAGTCGTCGCCGTCGAATCCACTGAGGATCTCTCTACAGTCTTCGTCGTAGTCGCAGCCAGCTCTAGGGTTCCCGCACACAGCAAGCTCGTTCGGGAGGGTCGGCATGACGAGCCGAGGGGCTGATACATCAACTGACATATAGTCCAGAATTGATGTATCCAAAAGTTTCGTATCGTCAATAGGAACTCAACGTCGCAGACGGCGCATCAATTGGATGCCCGGTCTGAGAGTTATTGGCTTTTTCTTATCAGGGGACCAGTTGGTTTTTAAGTCAAAACCACCCCGACCATACTCAAACTATGTCCAACCCTCGAGAGAAGTAAGCCAAAAGATCCGTCTCACTAAGAGGAATCTATCAAAGTTGACGGCACGACAATCGGACGCCCGGAGTTCATGTTATCAGCGTTTCCGCTCTGAGGGCCCGGTTGGTTTCGTGTACGAACCAACCCGGCCAAAACCAAAGAACTCCGAAACCTTGAGTGTAATATGTCAAAACGACCTTTTCGATCCAGGTATCACATATCCACTGACGGTGCATCGATCGGAGGTCCGTATTCCATTATATGGGCAAAAGACCGAAAGAGGTCCGAAAATGGGGGGTTTGGGCCCGGACCGACCCAGCCCAACCCCCCTAGGTCGGCCCGAACCGGGTCGATCCGACCCGATTCTATGCCTGAACCAGATGGGCGCGACCCGGCCCAGCCGGCGCGGCGCGGCCCGGCCTGGGCGCGACCCGGCTGGCGCTGGCCGGGTGGCCAGCGGGTCGGCTCGACCGTTACGGCCGAGCGAAGCGGGTGGCGCACTGCCCCCTCGTGGAGAGACCGCGGCCCCGCGTGGGTCAACCCTTGCTAGCGGACGTGGCCGGTTGCTGGGTCCCGCTGCCTGCGGTCCCATGCGGTCGTGGGACCGCGGCCTACAGCCGCGGCTTCAGCCGCGGCGGGCCGCTCCGCAAACCGCCATACGAGTTATGGTGGTCAAAATTTTGTGTCGTCTTCGCCAATGGCCCTCCCGGGGCCCATCCTTCACTGCGAGGACCTCACATCGCCCGTGCGGCTTTCTTGTCATCACCCGCTAATACGCTCATCAAAAACGAAGAGATGGTGGGTTCAGTCTTGTCCGTTGGTCCGCACCCACTGTGTTAGTGGTTTTAAATAGTCTTCCGACAAATATTTTAAACAAATGTCATGGGTATAAAATCATAAGATTTAAAATGCACCAATATAATCCATACTGGGGATATAATTCAAAATTAATTAAAAGAACCGCAACCCCCTACCTCAATCAGTTGTTGATCGATGATTGTCGCGTGGGAAGGAACGTCGCGGAACGAGGATCTTCGGCGTCGCGGTACACGGCATCGCGTCGTCGATCTCCGAGGGTTCGGCGTTCTTCGTTGCCCTTCGCCGAAGGCCGGCGTTCTTCACGTTCTTTGCATTCTTCATGTTCTTCATGTTCTTCACGATGGATGATGAAGATCTTCAAGATTTAGAGTTTGTCCAAAGATTTAACACAACACAAACCCCCAAAAACAATAAAATAATTCCTCTTATTATTTTATTATCAACTTAAGAATTTGAAAATCAAAAGATAAGAAACGAACAATTAATTCGAAGAATTAATTGTAACGATTTCACCGCCCAATTTAATGGGGCGTTTTTTATCCAGAAAAATGTAAGTTTTGACTTTCATTAAAAGGGGTGTTGCAGGTGCGTTACTTAGGATGGATGAAATGGTGGGGATCGTGCGGGCACCATCTCACAAATATCCTACCAAGTGGGTAGGATATTGTTGGTCCCACTTTATCCGCTTAACTTAGGATAAGCGGCTTTAAGTGAAATAAAATAAAATTGTTGCACCCCTTTTTATTTTATTTCATAACATTACCCCAAAAATTAAAAACCACACCCGGGAAAACGCAAATCCGGAAAAGGCGTTTCTAAGAAAATATCGGCGCTACTATTCCATCGGTGCCCTTAGAATTCGATTCTGAGCACCGGTTCAAAAGTTAGAAAACCCCGCTCGTTCATTCACTGAACGTACCTGAGCTAAACTTTGGAAAATGATTTCGGGCACACCGGGCCTCAGAATCAGGTACCATCAGAAACTATGTTCTTGTAAAATTCCAAAGAAAATTAAAAAAAATCCCTTGAATTTTACGGGTCATTACAGAGAAATCACATCACCAAATGACAGAAGTGTCGAAAATCATCCAACGGTTTTTTGAACCGGATGATAAAAGCGGATACAGGTTACTACATCCAGCTAATTTCCGGACTAAGGTTCACAAGATCAGGAGGACTTTCAAGAAAGTCTCAGACATAGCATGTCAAGAACCACCCCAGCTCGCCAGACTGGGGACTCTTTTAAACCAACCCTCGGAATCAACAAAAAGGATTCGGGGAGTTGAGCGAGAATAGCCGGAACAGCCCTAGTCCACTAGACTGTGGACTTTTTCAAATTATCAATCCCCTCCTTAGAGAAATTCGGTCTTTTCTCGATTAGGGAAGAAACCTCAAGAGGAACGAAGAGCCAAATTATCAGGAAATTCCCTCCAAATTACGGTTTGTCAAGAAGTTCTTGAAGGATCAAATCAACAAAAGGAAATGTCTCATCAATGACATGGACAAAGACAATATCACAGAAATGCTGATGTAAGGTATGCGATGAGTTATGCATCAATCAATGTCATCAAATCCATTTTTGTTGACCCACCAGATGAGGCTCACTCAGGGGACTCAGATGAAGAGGTTCCTGCTCAAGAAGATGTATGCACCGAGACAAATGCAGAAGGTGTGCATACACGAAGTCAAAGGATTACTCAAAACTTAAGTAATCCTTCGAGTTACCCACTTCCCCCTCTTTGAAAAGGATCCAACAAAGGGAAGGTAATGAACCAGGTTACATATCCTTCCTCTGGAGAAGGTCAATCTCTTTCACTAGAGCAGAGGTTTGCACAACAGGAGGAAGAAATGAAGGAATTAAGAAGTTTGAATGCAGAACTAATTCAGAGTAGTTTTCTTCTTAAGCATGCTGGAGTCGGGCTGCCAAAGAAATTTGTTGAAGCTACTGAGATGGATAAAGAATATACTCCTCTATCAGTACACCCTCATAGGTCTAATCCTACGGGTAAAGTGCAACAACAGTTGGCAGTGCTACTATCAGTTGCAACACCAATCGCCACATCTGTCCAAGCTCCAGTCGTTGCACCTAACGAAGTCCAAGTTCAACCGGATGTTTCTAAAAAGTTAATAACTACTATTTAGTCATTAACAGCTCGGTTAGAAAATATGGAAGGGAATCATGCGCAAGTTAAACCAGAAAATAAAGTTTACCCTGAATGGGTAGATTCAATTTCTCCTCCATCCAGTTTCGGGAACCCTGTATTCCCTATTTTCAATGGATCAGGCGATCCTGAACAACATTTGACACATTACATGTCTTGTTGTGATCCTATGATGGGAACTCCAGAGCAGCCGGAATCAGTGAAACTAAGATGCTTCGTGCGAACCGTGTAAGAACCAGCTTTTGTTTGGTATACAAGCTTGCAATCTCGGTCAAATACCGGATGAGAGGATTTTCGCCAAAAATTCCTCCTTCAGTTCAGCTCAACTCTTCCAAAGACAACTATTTTCGATCTTACAAACTGTAAGCAAAGGGAGAATGAAAGGGTCTCTAATTTCATTGCTCGATTTAAGGGATTAACATATTCCTTGAGTTTAGCACTCCCTCAAGAAGAATTGTTGCCAATCTGTGTGGCAAATCTGCGTTATGAATTACGCACACCGTTAATCCCTATGAAATACACAGGAGGGTTTCGAGACCATACTTAAATCGCTCAGCAGATTGAAGATTACCTTATACAGGCTGAGGCTAAATCTCATGTAATTCCATCAGCTGCTGGAAGGAGAATGGGTAAAGCATAAACTGCTACTGTTATGCTTAAACAAGAACCTGTACCCATTTCTACCTCAAAACTGTCATCTTCTCGAAGGGCTCCACCTTCTGAGGGCCAACAACAAAAGCCTTTTCGTCCAGACAATAAAAAAGATTAAAGACGAAAAGAATTTGAGGATATGAAGAGCAAAACATACTCTTTCTGAAATGAACAACTTCCTGGTTATTTCATTTTGGCTCTGGAAAACAATTTTGTTCAATTGCCAATCCCCAAGAGGCCAAACAAGAAAGGAGATGAAGACCGCCCAAATTATTTCCCTTTTCATCAAATGATGGGGCATCCCATCCAGGAGTGTTTTGTCTTCAAAGACCTCCTGAAAAAGATGGTCGAGTCGGGACAAGTCACATTGAAAGGCTCCTCAGCCCAGGTAGCATGTGTCACGGCTATAGTTCTAGAGGAGAAAGGTGAATGGTAAGAAATCAAAAGAAAAAATGCACAGAAGTATGATGATTGGATAGTCAGAAAGACAATCAATCGAACTCATGCTATTTTTCGAACACAATTAATTAAACCAATTGTGTCTTATTCCATGAATGTTGCGGAAAAACCCTCTTCATCAGAGGAAAAGGCCTCAAAGAAACGGAATGATTAAAAGAAAGAAGATGAATCAGAAGAAGATGAGTATGTGTCAAAGTTGATGTTTTCTTTGACATTGGCGGACTTCATGCCATCTACATCAATGCCACGGGCACCGCCCCACCAAACGACACAACCTAACCAGGCTAATCTGGAAAAGTCTTCATCAGACGAAGAGTTAATCTTTGTTTCTGTTAATATGATTAAATTAACAGATCCATATGTCGGTCGAAGTTTCGATTTTAATGAGCCTGAATTCCTTGTATCAAACAAAGGAATCAGAGGATGTTCCAGGGGCTCAGGATACAGGGGAAGACGATGATCTTTCAAAAGCCACTATTCCAATTCTACCCCGGTTAGAACTATGTACGTAGCAGAAAATCGTGGTAGAGCCCTTCAGCAAGCTTAGCAAGAACAAGCAAGTTCTTCTACCAATAGAAAATTCAGTCCTGGCACAGTTATTTTGGAAGACCGGTTGATGGTTACATCTTCTTCCTCTCAGCAAGTAAATGGATCTAATCAGTCTAATCTTCCAAAACTAGGAATATTGCCAACTCATATCCCAATAAAATGTGCATCAACTTCCAAAGCATCTTCTTCCAAGGTACCTGCTAAACCACATATTCCTATTGGGAAACGCAGACCTCTAGATCAAAAGTATGATATATTGAAACACTTTTCCCAATTACGATCCATGTTATCAATTCTAGATGCTTTGAATCTGTAAAAAGATCTTCGGGAAGCACTCATCGAGGCTTTGTCAAGTCCTCAGGAGTTTGAAACTGAAATTGCTACAGTTGAAGTCTATCACATAGAAAATAATCCAACAGAATTCCATGAAATAATATAATTTACTGATGAAGATGAATATGATGTTATTCATGGACATATTAGACCATTGTACTTTTCTGGCAAGGTTAATGGCATGGATGTTCGAAGAGCATTCATTGACAGTGGTTCAGGAGTCAACCTCAACCCCATTCGAACACTTCGTCGATTGGGCCTCACAAAATCTGATTTATCTCCTTCCACCCTGATTCTATAGGGATATGATAAAAATGAACAAGAACCACTAGGATAAGTTACACTCAGAACTCAGTTTGGAGATCTTGTATCCAATTCAGATTTCATGGTTGTTGATCATGACTCAGCTTTCAACATCTTGCTAGGAAGACCCTAGGTACATCAACATGCGACTATCCCTTCATCATACCATCAATGCATCAAATATTGTTTCGATGGTCAAGTTGGGACATTGTATGGGGATAAGGCCCCGTTCAATACATGTGAGTCTCAATACATTGAGGCAGAATTCTATCACATGAAGCAAAGGGATAAATCAATAACAAAGGATATTAGCAAAGTTAATGCTCCATATGGTTTGGAAAAAAATTCATTAAATCAATTTACACATGTGAGTACATATTATGTGTTGCCTATCAGTTCAATTGACAAGATAGACCCAAATTGAAATACTCTTATGGAAATATCCATAATGTCAATTACGGAAATCGAGCCAGATAACATGGGAGAAATTGGTAATCTACCAAGTAGTGATGAAAGCACAAATAGTGATGTCTTCATTTCATCTGCTGAAATCCAACAAGTCTATGCTTCGCTAATTAGGCCAGAAGAAGTTATAGCAACATCGGAGGTGAACAATGATGTCGATTCTCAATCCATCATCTCCTCTTTATTTCCCAAAGAAGACCCTTCATCATCAATCGAGTCGGAAATGGAATCTTTTTCTTCAAAATATGCAAATTTTGACATCTCTTCAGATCATGAGAATTCTAATTTATCATCTACTATGCAAGTAGAAACGGAACAAATAACACATGATGAAGAAGAAGAGGACGATCTCATAGATTCTCCTCCAGCATTTGAAGAGAGTATCTCTACCACTGTGGATAAACTCAGAGAAATAAATCTAAGTACAAAAGGAGATCCACGCCCCACTTTAATCAGTGCGGCCATGACTCTTGAAGAGCAAGAGATGTATATTTCTTTTCTAATGAAAAATAGAGATATATTTTCCTAGAAATATACAGAAATTCTCGGGCATGATCCTGATGTTGTTACTCTTCATTTGGGTTTACCTGAAGAACATTGAGGATTTAAGCAAGCCATGAGAAGAAAACACCCAACTTATGCTTCCAAAATTGAAGCTGAAGTGGATAAGCTTACCAAAGATAACTTCGTCATAGAAGTTCAATATCCCAAATGGTTGGCTAATATTGTCCCTGTAATGAAATAGAACGGACACATTAGAGTTTTCATCGATTTCAGAGATCTTAATCGGCATTGTCCTAAGGATGATTTCCCAGTTCCGATTACAAAACTTCTAATTGATGCAATAGGTGGCTTTGAATTACTTTCCATAATGGATGGATATTCCATATATAATCAGATCCGAATGGCCCCAGAAGGCATGGAATCTACAGCCTTCAGAGCCCCTCAGTGTGTGTTTTGCTTCCGGGTAATGCCCTTAGGATTAAAGAATGTAGGTGCAGCTTATCAGTATGCCATGAATCATATCTTCAAACCCTTCTTAGGGAAGTCTGTTTAATGCTATATAGACGATTTTGTAGATAAATAAAAACAATGTTCTAATCACTTGGATGATTTGGAAGTCATATTATGCAAGCTTCGACAACATAATTTGAAGATGAACCCCATAAAATTTTCTTTTGGGGTAACCTCAGGAAAATTTCTCAGCTTTGTTGTACGACATCGTGGTATTGAAGTCGATCCTGAGAAGACCAAGTCAATCCTTGGTATGTCACCTCCTCAAAATCTGAAATAATTAAGAGGACTTCAAGGACACTTAGCCTATATTCGTCGTTTCGTCGCCAATTTAGCAGGAAAAAGTTTACCCATCACCAAATTGATGAAGAAGGGGTGGACTAAAGAATGTCAAGAAGCATTCGATATACTCAAGAAATACCTCTTGAGTCCACCGGTACTTATTCCACCTGTTGAAGGAAGACCACTTATCCTCTACGTGAAGGCTCTAGAGCGATCATTGGGTTCCTTTCTTGCTCAAAAGAATGATGATGGGAATGAAAACAACCTCTACTCTCTCGGTCGAACCATGATTAAAGCAGAAACCCGATATTCAAGTATTGAGAAGTGCTGTCTGGCATTAATATTTGCAGTTTAGAAGTTGAGACACTACCTGAAACATCACGAGGTCCAATTGGTATCTCGCAATAACCTGGTAAAATTTATCCTAAGTCGTCCAATTCTTACAGGATGTCTGGAAAGGTGGGCAGTTATTTTGTAGAAATTCGACATTCAGTATGTGTCTCAAAAGGTGATAAAAGGCCAAGATCTGGCTGATTTCCTAGCTGAACACCCCTCAGTGGAAGACATATCTTCAGATATTGAACTCTCAGATGAGGAAGTCTTCTCTATTCAAGAATGTCCTCAGGAATGGGAAATTTAATTTGATGGTGCTTCCAGAAGTCCAACAGAAAGGAAAATGGAAAATCCTAAATTCAACAATGTTGGCTTAGGAATTGTTCTCATTTCTCCAGAAAAGGCAGTGTTACCTTATTCCTTCTTATTGTTGGAAGGTGGTACCATTAATGTGGCAGAATACCAAGTTCTCATCGTAGGTTTGGAATTAGCACTTCAAGTACAAGTGAATCACTTAAAGGTGAAAGGTGATTCAGACCTGGTATTCAAACATGTCAATGGTGATTATGCCATCAGAAAAGATGAAATAATCCCTTTTATGATTACGTTAGAGAGTTAATGGCAGAATTCCATCTGGAACCGACATTTTCTTATGTCCCAAGATCAGAAAATGCTCAAGCTAATGCTTTGTCTAATATAGCCACAGCTCTGGCAGATCCAAATCGGGACGAGACAACCATCAGTATTAGCCACCGTCGTGCAATTTCACCTTATGTTCGAATCAGAACAGAGGAAATTAATGAAATTTGTCCCATTCCTGAACTCTATGGTCATACTACAGGATGTATGTCACCTATCAAGGAATACCTTCAAAATGGAACACTTCCACCTGATAGAGGTGAGAAAGAACAAATCTGGTTACTTGTGGTTAATTTTACTCTTTATGATAGCCCAGATCACTTAGAGATATTTCTCTACCAATGTAGTTTTTATGGAGTTCTCTTCAGATGCATTGATGGTGAAGAGACAATGGATGTCATGAAAGAAGTGCATGCAGGAGTATGTGGGGCCCACCAGTCTGTACATAGACTCTCTGATCAGATTCAAAGGCTTGGATACTTTTGGCCTTCAATGATACGATATTGTGTCGATTTCACAAAGAAGTGTCATTCATGCCAATTACATGCCAACTTCATTCATCAACCTCCAGGGTTGCTTCGTACAACTAAATACTCATGGCCATTTTCCACATGGGGAATGGATGTGGTGGGACCTTACCCTTCTACTATAGCCAAGTAGTTTAAGTACATTCGTACTGCTACTGACTTCTTTTCCAAATGGGCAGAGGCAATATCTCTCAATTAATTCAGTTCTAAATGCGTTGTTAGCTTCATAAAGTCTAACATCATTACCATATTTGGTGTCCATCATACCACATTGACGGAAAATGGCACCAATTTATGATCATCCGAGGTGAAGATGTTGTATCATGAATACAACATCAAATCCAACCATTCATCTCGGTATCATGTAGCAGCCAACAAGCAGATAGAAGCCTTTAACAAGACTCTTTCAAATATACTTCAAAAGATGGTGGATAAAGATAAGAGGTCATAACCTGATAAACTATTTCATGCTTTATGGGCTTATCGGACTACCACCCGCACTGCAACTCGGTCAACTCCATATTCATTGGTATATGGAACAGAAGTCGTCTTTCCCATTGAAGTTCAACTACCCTTGCTCAGAGTTTCCATTTGTAATCAATCATCTATAGATGAACAATCTCAAAAGAGATTGAATGAATTGGAACGGTTATATGAGAGAAGATTGTGCACTTTGCACAACTTGGAAGTCTATCAGAATCGAATAGCATGAGATTTTAACAAAAAGGTTCGTCTTCATTCATTCACTCAGGGAGAATTGGTATTAGTTCTCAGAACTCCAATGATACCAGGAAAGAAACCTCCCAAGGTTGATCCAAAATGGGAAGGACCTTATTCAATACATAGGGTCTACTCCAATGGAGCTTATTCATTAATCTCAATGGATGGAGAACTCATCACTACTCCAACCAATGCTAGATTTTTGAAGAAATATTTTTTATAAACTGCAAAGTACTTTTCGTCGTCCTTGATATATGACGTTAAACTATACAGCAACAATCCATACATATGACCTTAAACTATTTTTACTTTCATCCCACATGACGTTAAACTGTGAAAAAGTTCCCTAAATGGTCCAGTATGACCTTAAACTGCAACTAGGTCCTGTATGACCTTAAACTGCATCATCAACATTCCATGTATATGACCCTAAACTATTTTCAAGTCCCTTATGTCCCGAAAGACGTTAAACTGTGATGTCCTAATTACACGATGCTAAACTATATAAAAGTCCTTTATGTCCAGCAATACGTTAAACTGTGACGTACTAATTACATGACGCTAAACTGTATAAAATTCCCTTACGTACAACAAGACATTAAACTGTGATGTCCTAATTACATGACGCTAAACTGTATAAAATTTCCTTACGTCCAGCAAGACGTTAAACTGTGATGTCCTAATTACATGGCGCTAAACTGTATAAAAGTCCCTTACTCCCGGAAAAACATTAAACTACATAATCATAAAAGGTCATGTATGACCTTAAACTACACCACCATCTAGCATGAAATTAAACTGCACTATCCACGGTCCATGCATATGACCTTAAACTATTCGCACTTTCATCCAACATGACGCTAAACTGTATCGTCCCTTTTTCGTCCAACATGACATTAAACTATGAAAAAGTCTCTACTGTGTCCAACATGTTGTTAAATGGAGTACTCTTTTGTCCTCCTTGCATGACATTAAACTGCATATTCCCCCTTTCGTCCAACAAAATGTCAAACTCTATTTTCCCCATCGTTCTAACTACATGACGCTAAACTGTACAAAAATTCCGTGATACGCCCTACATGACATTAAACTGTATTTTTTCCCTGCTACATGACACTAAACTGTGCAGCCCCAATATTCCTAACTGCAAGAATTTAAATTGTATAGTCCCTTTATATTTCCTTCATGACATTAAATTATGCATCGTTAAGGTTGCTGTTACCTATTGTTTCTCACACTGAGTATGACTCACGTGAGCTTAGAGAAAACTTCAACCATAACACTCTCTCTGGGCCGCTAACCATGTGTAAGTCCCAACATCATTTTTAGGTCGTTGTCCCCAAGAAAAACTTGATCATTAATTCATTATTTAATTGAATTACACAGACTTTTATCCTTGCCTTCCAGGATGGGTACGTAGGCAACCTCCCAAGGTTCAAGCCCAAAACCAATCTCTTCACATCGGTTCATCTCCATCTTATACGATGTTAATTCGTGAAACCTCCCTTAGAATCAATATCTTTACATTTGTTAACTTTCATCCTTGTTATACGACATTAATCTATACAACACTTTTTTCCAGTATGACAATAAACAACAAATTTCTTTGATACCCTCACCTAAGAGGGAACAATTATTTTTATTGATTTTTCAATCATGTTTCATTTCAAAGACAATGTGCATACATGGAAATGCCCAATCCTTTTATCTTGGGTTAAACCATCATTGAACTAAAATCCCTTTTCACCCTTCACATGTACGAACAAAATTTGTACAAAGGGTATTTCTAGAACTACGTGGGCTTGATTCCCAACCTTATGGGAGACATAGGAACATTCGAGTGTCACTCAAATCCATCCCCAATTCATTGGACATAACCCCAAATTCCACTTTCATTCCCTTGACTAAAATGTCCCCATGAAAACACACAATGTGTATTTCTTACAATGGTACAAGCTATATGATCATAAACTATGATCTCTAATCCTTTTGTCCCACACGACATTAAACTGTATTTTAAGAACTACGTATGGCTTGATTCTCATCCTTATGGGATACGTAGTGAAGTCCAACATTTCAATTCAGGACCCAGCCACAACATTATTATGGTTAGCATTGATCTATGTATCTCTGTATATATTGAACAATATCCATCTTCATGTGTCATATTCCTAAACCTTAAATATTTTCAGATCCTCATAAACCTTTCCATGACTTATAGTCACAAAAATGTCAAACTTCTCAGAGTTCCTTTCCCTGACTATGCAGCACGTGCCCATAGGAGGCCATGCATAAACAGTCTACATAACAGACTTGTTAGCAAAAAGATACTATTATTTGACTATGCAGCAAATGCCCTAGGTAGAACTGTATAATTCAACCCCCTACCGGGTTTGTCGGATAGTGGTAACTTCATTCTTGGGAAGAATGCCTCTTTTGTCTTCATTTGTCTTAAAAGACAGTATGTAGGGATCCGCAAAAATAGTCATCCTTAACATATTTGTCCCATATCCCTTTTCATTATATGAAAGTATTCAAGTCTATGGTTTATATTATCCTTCCCTACGTTTGGGTCAGACCTTCATAGGATTGATATTCATACAGTTCTTCGATAATATTTTTTGGAAATATCTTCTCTATATTCATGTACCTCTTTCCATATAGAAAACTCTTTAATTTGGAATATTTGAATCTCCATAAACATTCACTGGCTTTTAGCACATGGAAAGTAAATTTCTGAGAGTTCTTTTGACTGGCTGTGCAGCACGTGCCCATAAGCGACCTTGCATAAACAGTCTACATAACAGAATTGTTAGCCAAAAGATACTATTTTATTTAACGATGCAGCCAATTCCCTTAGGTGGAACTGCATAATTCAACCCCCTAACGGGTTTGTTAAATAATGGTAACTTCATTCTTGAAAACTACTTCTTCTAATGCCTTTTAGCTCTTTTTCATATCATTCCTCAGATTCATATATTCCTAAGTCATATCTTACATATTTTCCCTCATACTTGAGTATGGTAATATGTTTTCAGATGATGTTTCAAGGAATTGAGTCAATTCTAATCCATTTTGGTCAAAGCTATTTCGACGTTAAACATTAGCCTTTGTATGTCTGACGTGCATGACATTAAACTGCCCACAAAAGACAAGGGAACTCTGAATAAAAGTCAAGTTCCCAGCTCACTAAACATACATTTTGTATGATTTAGGTAATATTGAGAAATTAAAAGTTTCAAGTTTGTAGGGTTATTTACATCAATCCTAGTAAAAATAAAACTATGCTTACTAGGCCCATTGGATTAGGTAAAATCTAAAGCATGTAGCAAAGGAGAATGCATGTACAAATGAGTGAAGGTGAATGTGTTTTTCATTGATGAACAAGAGTTAGAAAGACATCTGTGGACTGGAGTCTCTTATCTTTTTGAAGAATTACAAGAGGCTTTCAACATAACTCTTCATTTGATTTATGGTATCCCGAGATTCATCAGCAACCACTTGGAATTCATTCATTCAACAAGATACCATAATAGATGTAGGTATACCAGCTCTTCTTAGAACAATTGTAAAAGAATATTATTGAGTATGGTTTCAGAACATTTTCTGCTGATCAAACAGTGACTCTGTTTCTATCCATGAGACTTGGAAGATGGATACATGGATTGGAGAATGGACCATTGGAAGTAAAGATCCATTTGGAGAGAGTACTCTTTTCAAATATTGCTTTAATTCCATGTTTGTCTTCTCTCCACCAACCTGCAGCGGAAAACATTTCAGCCCATGGGTTTTCCATTTTCATATCTACAAGGAAATGACATGGTTGGATAATTTGAAAGATCACACCATTGTTGTTGCTCTTAATGCACAGCATAACCGAAATAGAGGAGTATCAGTGTAGCTACATTTAGGGTGTATAGTTCTTTTCATTTGGAACATTGACTCCTTGCAGATGACCATGACCATACATGGACAAGTAGATTCTCTGTGGGAAATTAAGATGATATTTCTTCAAGTACTTAACCAAATATGGGAATGTATTGTCGCATATATCATAGTAATCATGGCCAATATTTTTCATCATGTCATCAATCCTCTTGCTAGCCAGTTCATCAACCATATAGATTCTCTTGGGATCCATTTAATCTGCACAAAAAAATTGAATAAAGTAACTCTTAAATGGGTTTATTTTTCATAAAATTTGTTAGTAAAATTCAAAAAAATGTCAAAGGAATTAAGGCAAGCAAGTTTAAAACTTAGCGCGCATGTATGGATGTTCCGCGCAATAATTGTTCGCGCAAGTATCACCGTGCAGGCCCAGATACCTTGACAGTAGCACGACATCAAGGAAAACATCGGAAAACAGAGAAACTTGTGCGGCTAAGGTGACCTGCGCGATGAGAGATTGAAAGTATGAAGTCCATAAATTCGGATGCATGTACGGAAGTGAGGCCCTCTACTTATAGACACGGTCGGGACCCCGCGCGCCATACACTGCGCAATCAAGGGATGTATCCCTTCATGTTAGGCCTTGCGTGCTCAAAGCCCATTTGCGCGCCCTACCTTGCGTGCCCCAATTTCCTTGTGATTCTAGATTTCCTCAGAGTAAAATCCTTTATTCTCTCCAGATCCAACTCTGAGGGGGGGACTTTTGTTGTCGCTCCTTTAATCACAGAATCTAATGATCAGAAAAGGGGAATATCTGAGCTCAAAGTGATTCAACCTTTGAAGAAAATATCAAAAATCGGCAATGGGATGAACAAGGGATCAAAAGCACATGTGCCACGCAAGTTCTATTATTGTTGTGCAAGTCCACTTGCGCGAAGCCTAGTGGTCGCGTAAGTGACTTGCACGACCTAAAGTGGTAATTTCCCGGGGTCTTCTCCTACCTATAAATAGACCCTATGGGCCCCCCATTCGGGGAGGATTTTTTCCAGAAACTCATATTTGAGCTCCCGGGGCCCTATTCTCTTCTCAAAGCTTCTAAAACACTTATAAGGTAATTTATTACCAAGAACAGAAGATCTAAAGAGGGGGAGGAAGGCATAAGTGTTGAAACTCATCAACACTTGCGCGCCTGAGTAGCCAGCCCTTAAGGGAAAAAGTCCACACTTGTGCGCCGCCTTACTCCTTCAATAGAACATGCATGCCCCTTTTTTGGAAGAACCTCAAGAGTATTCTAAAGGCATTAATCTAGAGTCTCTCAAGTATTACCCTTCTGGTTAAACGTCACGCAAGTACACCATGTGTCGCGCAGGCATACCTGCGTGACTAGTACTTGCGCGCCAACGCAGTACCTGCGCGCCTACCAAGACTTGCGCTCCCCTGCCTTTTTTGGTGCCCTTCTTGCCTATTTCACCTCTCTTAAGCCATTCCACCTTTCCTATTCAAGATTCAGTCTTCAAGACACTCTTCAAAAGCATTTATGGCATGATTTCTTGATTTGACTTCCTTATCTAAAAGGAATTATGTGGGATATCTCTCATGACCTAGTGATTTACACATCATTATGTCACTAAAGATTGGGATTTCATTCATTCAACCTCATAATTTAAGATGATAGAATCCTTAACCTGGGTCTCCATTTCAGGAAATAATCCCCAGTCATAAGTCCTCTAATATGGGCATCCTCTTTAGGAATAAGACCCAAGTCCCATAATTTGTGGGCATCCTCTTTAGGAGTAATCCCCAGATCCCCTAACCTGGGCCTCCTTTTCAGGAGTAAGACCCAGTCTCAAATATGGGCATCCTCCTTAGGAGTATTCCCCAGTCCCCTAATTTGGGTATCCTCCTCAAGAGTAAGCCCCAAACCTTAATTCCCTTAACCTGGGCCTCCTTTTCAGGAATAAGCCCCAGTCATAATTTCTCTTAACCAGTCATAATTTACCTTTGATCTGGGATTACTTTTCAGGAGTAATACCCAATCATAAGATTTCTCTTAATTTGGGCATCCTTTTCAGGAGTATGCGCCATGTTAGAGTATTCAAAATCTCCATGAAGCACATATACCTTTATGAACCCTATTCCTAGATTTCGTCCCTAAAGTAAATCCTAACCTTCATTTATCTGGGTAGTCATATATACGTAAGCCCTATATTATTTTTTATGATTGCATCTTTCATGGCACAATTGTCTAATTTTTACCAATACCTCTTGTTTCTCACACCGATCATGACTCACGTGAGCTTAGAGTGTAAAATTAATTGTGACATCCTTCTTTGAGCCATCAATCATAAACATCATACTCCCTTACTTGAACTACGTGGGTTCTGATTCATTTTCTAAACAAAGGATACATAGGTAGCCCGTCTACGGGTTCAATCCCAACTCTAAAATAATCCATGTCCTTCTGAATGACAATAAAATTCAAGTGCCCCACTGAGTGGCTTTAAAACCAGCATGGTCATCATAATGACCAAGAGACTTCTGTATAAATGTGTCGAAGGGTACAATTGACCAAGAATATCTAATAAATACAGATGATTCTCTATCGATGAATAACCTGGAATACATACAAAAGATTCTCTAAATTTCCTACATATTTAATCATTGATTGTAAGATCTGAAGGAAAGCTCATTTTATACTTGCACGACACATGTGTACTTGGTCGACGGTTAACCCATAAGGTAATACTTGGGCAAGGCTTGGCTCAATACCTTAGTATTTTCACTAAAGTCATCCAAAATGGTGTCCCGGAAGTTCTGTTGAATGGATAATGTGGAACACAAGTGTCTTCATTTCCCTTAAGGTTTAGAAACTTAGGCGCTCAAGTGTTGATGAATTTCAACACTTAGGCCTTATTCCCCCAATTTAGATCATCCATTATTGGTAATAAATTACCTTATAAGTGTTCTGAATACTACAAGTAGAGATTAGGGAACTCAGAGCATAAATCTGACTTTTGGATTTTTCATCCTCAAAATGGGGGGCCACATTGTGTATTTCCAGGCCATTGAAGACCTTGGGAGAAAATCAAATAGGGCATGCAAGTCACCTGTGTGACCAATCACGGGTGTGCAAGTATACTTGCGTGACCATGATGAAACTTTTGCAACCCATGTGTAAACAAATCCTTGTTCCTACCTTTGTCAATTTTTTATGTTTCTTCAAATGATGAATCTATTTGTGCTAAAGGAATTCCACTTTTTCAGTTGTTAGACTCTACGACAGAAATGAGCATCCACAAAAGTCCCCTTCAGAGATGGATCCGAAAGGAAAGGGGATTTGACTTTGAGGTAAGGGAGAAAACCAAGTAACTACGACACAAAAGTTTTGATCGCGCAGGTAGCGGTGCGCAGGTTCGAGTTGTGTAGGCTTCGGCGTGCTGGGCTGTGGCCATGCCTATAAATAAGGGTTCCACTATCGTGCAAAGAATCCAACTTTCAAAGAACTTATCTCTCTTCACTCAAGTGTCTCACATCACGCAAGTGTCTTTATATTCCGTGGTTCATTGCTTCTGTTCATGTCGCGCTTCTGCAGAGGTAGTTTGACTTGTGCGGTGATATATACGCACCCAAACTTTCGCGACCATACTAAACTTGTGCGCCGACATAGGACTTGAGAGCCTTAATTCCTTATCCATTTTTTAACTTTTCTTCAAAGATTTTTAGAAAAATCAACTTACTTAAGAGTTAATTATTCGACATTTGTGCAGATTTAATGGCTCTCAGATGAATTGGAACGACTATTGAGCTGGCTAGCAAGAAAATTGATGACATGATGAGCATAGTTGGCCATGATTATTAAAATATCTACGACAAAACTCTCCTAGATTTGGACAAGTATTTGATGAAGTATCATCTTAATTTCCCACAATGTATCTACTTACCTGTGTATGGACATTGTCATCTGCAAGAAGTCAACATTACGGAGCTAAAGAACTATCTCCCGCACTCTTGGTTTCATACTTACACCATCTTTTCTTCAGAAAATGTCTCAATTAGAGGATCATTTGTTAATGATGAAATAGTGGATAAGGCCTACATAATGCATCATAGCCCTTGTGCCCCATATTTGAAACCACACAATCCTCAGCTGTAACCACATTGTTATCCCTCAATCTTCTCAAATTATCAGATTGATAAATCCAATGGCTTGTGCTTCTTTCTTGCTTCATAATATTCAACATGATTGGTAGAGAATTCATTTATGAAACTATAATATGAATGACCCATGGGTGGTTCGGAGAATGACCTACACCCTGGGCCATCTTCTGATTGAGAAATTATTTCACCTGCTAGTGGAAAAGCATCAGACATGACTGGCTTCACATTTTCATGTGCCTCAAGATATGAGGAATTTCCCGTTACTGCATTTTCCATTGATGAATTTTCCAGGAAATGTGAATTACTACTGTGGAGAGGACTTTCACAGCTAAATTCATCATCATGGGTAGGACAACCATGGTGGGTTAAAACAGAAGATGAAACCTTTTTCTCCTTGATCATCTGGACACGTAAAGAGTTATCGTGGATCTCATCTGAAGATGATACATTGAGATCTACATAACTTTCATGAAGCAAGACTTCATGAGGAAGTGTCTCATGGAATCCTTCGGAATTAATGTTCCCACTATTGGGAAATGAGAGATTAATATCTTGAGTTCCAACAGATAATTGTCTGAGGGCTTCAAGAACTCCATCATAGAGCAAAGCCTTATTATAGATCAACTCTTGATTTCATGACTGTGATGGACGAGTCTTTTTCTTACACGAATTTGTACTCATTTTGGGAACCACTTTTTGACAAATGTGGTTATTATGGGCAGGTGTATGTGCCTACTTTGGAGAAATAGTCAGTTTAGGCTGATTATCACCATTCAAATCGAGTGTATGTGCCTTACTTGATTGTCCATTTGACATGGGTTAGTATTCTCCACAACCCTCTTGGACCGGAATAGAGGTATGCATCTATTATGGAATGATACATTGATGAATCACTCCACTTGTAGGGACATATTTGTATTTCTTTCCCTATGATGCTGCTGAAGCTGTTATGATATTCTGACAAGCATCCAGAATATAACCAGATATTTGATTCTGCTCTTACATCATCATCAGAATAAGATTGGTGACTTCATTTTCCAGAACGGGAATATACGTCCATTTCGTGCTTGGAGTAGGTGTGTATTCCTGCTCCAGTCCACCTTTTCTTATCACTGAATTCTGAAAATACTCATGTGTGAGGGCAGAGAGTTGAGTCTGCTCCAAATTTATCGTCAGGGCTTTTTGAATGACTTCTCTCGGTGCTACCAAATGATACTATTGGTAGGTTTGATTAACACTGGTAGGTGTATGTTCATTATGTGTATTCTTCATCAAGTATTCTTGAAGAATTTCCTTCAATGCTAGCAGGCGAGACTGCTAACAGAATTGTTGATTGTAAACAGGTGTATGTGTCTTCTTATTAGTTACCACAATATTAGATTGGCGAACTTCTTCGGGTGCAGTCAGAAAAGCCTGTTGACTGGTTGATGAATTATAAACAGGTGTATATGACTGCCTATAATAATCCTCCAGAATCGCTTGACGGGATTAGTGAGTTACTACCAGACGAGTCTCCTGGACAACGGGATTAGAACGGATGGGTGTATGTGCCCGCTCATTTCTTGCCATCAAGTTAGGTTGATGGACTTCTCCGGAGGGGGTAGTGGTAAGAACATTCTCCCTATTGGTTGGATTTCGCCTCTGAAGGTTCATCTTGCATGATCAGGTCTGAGGGACCTAAGCCGGACCTCGAATGGTGATACCCACATCATGTTGAGGGTGCACTGTCGCATGATTCTGGCAGCGATTGTTGATGGGATCCCTTGGGAATGACTCCTGTCTCCTTGAATTAAGGCCTTGATTGACCTTATCATTTACCTCCCCATAATATGGGAGGGATTGGTTGTTGCGTTTCAAGGATAACGACCCGAAACGGTTGGAGACGGTGGTTAGAACCGCCTGCTTCTTGATCGCTGGTGGTTGCTGTCTAGACAACCAGGGTTAATTATTGATCGGAAGGGATTTTCAAGCAGCTTCCAGAGTCTGAATGGTTCTGTGTTGATGGTATTCTTTAACCAATGCATTTGAAACCTAGTTTTGTAGATGCTGAATATGTGATGTCATCCTCAGAGCAGATGAAGTTCCAACAAGAGTAGCAATAGAGGCATTCACAGGTGTGATCATTAGAGAATCCATTTATAAAACGTGGAGAGATCTTGGAAAAGAGTGCATGTTTGATATAACATACATAATCAAGATATGTTTGGCCGCTACATATTTTGGATGAGCACATATGTTATTGATTGTTTTGTTGGCCCTCACATTGAGTTAAATAGGGGCCTAAAAAATAATTAAAAACATCATTTTAACTATGTTAATAATTCATGTCGGGTTCACCATTTTTATTTCCTCTGGAAATGGGTATAACCTTGTTTGTTTAAGGTTCATACATTCCAATTAGTTTCTAATTGGTTTATTTTTAGAACCGTAAACATCCAATGATTTTATATCCATTTGACATAATTTTCAAAGGTATGGTGCTCATTAGTTGTGGACCGATGAGGCTTAAGAATTTTCATTGTTCCAGAGGATTGGAAGTCATACTTATCACATCATTTTGAGGGGGAATTATTTTCTACTCCAGAAATATCTTTATATATTTGAGTTATGTTCGTGAATCCTTATTAAATTACCAAGTATGAAAATGATCTTTCTTTTAGATATGACAATAAATTATTGATATGTATGAGATTTAGGGAATATTATATATGTATTTGAGGTTCTTCATTGATAGAGAATCATTTGTATTTGTTAGATATTATTAGTCAATTGTATCATTCAACACATTATATTGAAATCTCTCGGTCATTATGATAACTATACTAGTTGTAAAGCCACTCAGGGGGAACATGAAATTCATTGTCGTTCAGAAGGACATGGATTATTTTAGAGTTGGGATCGTATCCGTAGATGGGCTACCTTCATTTCATTTTTTACAAAAGGAATCAGAACCCACGTAGTTCTAGTGAAGAAGTATGAGTTTTATGCATTATTTATGGACCAAAGAAAGATATCCTAATTACATTTACGCTCTAAGCTCATGTCAGTCATGCTCGGTGTGAGAAACAGGAGGTATCAGTAAAACCTGACAATTGAGCCAAGAAAGTTGCAATCATGAGAAATGATATGGGAATTATGTATGTATGACTACCCAGGTAGTTGAGGATTGGGATTTACTTCATGAAGGAAACCTAGGAACAAGGTCCATAAAGGTATATGTGCTTTATGGAGATTTGGATACTTAAATTAGGACTTATTCCTGAGAAGGATTCCCAAATTAGACGGGACTTATGATTGGGTTTTATTCCTGAGAAGGAATCCCAAATTAAAAGAAATTGTTACTTGGGGCTTACTCATGAGAAGGAGGCCCATGTTAATGAAAATTTAGAATTTGGGGCTTATTCATAAGGAGGATTCCAGTGATAAGGAAAATTTTTACTGGGGCTTACTCCTGAGAAGGAAGCAGAGGTTAAGGGGACTTTAAACTTGGGACTTACTCTTAAGTAGGAGGCCTATGTTAAAGAAAATTATGATTGGGAATTATGCCTAAGGAGGATGCCTAGAATAATGAAAATTATGATTGGAAATTGGGGCTTATTCCTAAGGAGGATGCCAAGTTTAAATATCTTCTCATCTTAGAATATGTGGTTGAATGGAGGAAATCTCTAAGATTAGTGACATAAAGATTTGTAAATCACTAGGTTTTGAGAGATGTTCCATATAATTCCTTTTAGATAAGTAATCCAACAAAATAACCATGCCAAAAATGGATTTGAATAGGGTTTTGAAGGCAAAATCATGAATATGAGAGGTGGATTTGAAGAAAAGAGCTTATTAGGCAGGAGGGGCACCCAAAAAGTGGCAGGCACATAAGTCCTGTTTGGGCTCGCAAGTCCTGGTCGTGCAAGTATACATACGCGACACATGTGTACTTGGGTGGTGGTTAACCCATAAGGAAATACATGGGTGAGGCTTGTCTCAAGCCCTTAGTATTTTCCCTAAAGGCTTCCAAAAGGTAGGCATGCAAGTTCTGTTGAAAGGATAAGGTGGCGCACAAGTGTCTTAATTTCCCTAAAGGGTTAGACACTAAGGTGCGTAAGTGATGATGAAATTCAACACTTAGGACTTATTCCCCGTCTTTAGATCTTCCATTACAGATAAGAAATTACCTTATAAGTTTTTAGAAGACTTCAAGTAGAGACTAGGGCACTGAGATCATAAATATGACTTTAGGATTTTTCGTCCTTGAAATGGGAGGCCCACAGGGGGTATTTATAGGCCATTGAATACCTTGCGAGAAAATCAAATAGGGCGTGCAAGTCACCTGTGTGACCAATCTGTGGCACACAAGTATACTTTTCTGACCATGATGAAACTTGCGCAACCCATGTTTAAACAAATCATTGTTCATGCCTTTATCAATTTTTTATGTTTCTTCAAAAGATTAATCTCTTTGTGCTTTAAGTATTCCCGATTTTTAGTTGTTAGACTCTATGATGGAAAGGAGCGTCAACAAGTGGTCATGTAAATGAATTTTTCAAAAAAGATGTTGTGTGTTTTATGTTCTATGGTGTTATGTAATGATCCTATGCTCAAAAGACAGTAGACCTCTAAATCTTCTATATAGTATCAGGTGATGTTTATGTAATAAATCACATTTATGTGTGAAATAAAGAGCCAGGTTTATATAGTGTACATCTGTCTATACTCCATGTAACTCCTTCTAGAAGTGTTTGGTGGCCGATTAGTGAGAGTACACACCTTTTTATTTGGCGTTACACACCGTGTACCTCAACCTACCATGCAGCGTCATATTCCATGGCAAAGACTGCATTTTTGGTCACCCACCGGCACAGAGAATCATGGAAAAAGCATGTTAACAAGAGTATATGTCGTGTACTTTCTGGTAAATAGTGTGTACTCCTAAAACCTATAAATAGTTGGTAGGCCCTCTATGTTTAAGACTTACTCATTGATTCAATTAGATTTTATTCAATTTGATTAGAGAGAACATCATTTATGGATTAGAAGAGAAGAAGATAGAGAAAGAATAGGAGAGAAGATATAAAGGATGATGTTTCTGTGATACCTTCATGATGATCCATTCCTTAATTATTTTAAGAAGATACATCCATTTACTAAAAGGTGTTTAATTAAAAGCTACTCTATCGGTATTTAAATTCCCTAAGTGTTGGGTCTGTGGAAAAATGAATGTTATAATTTATTAATTGTGTTGTCGTAATCATATTCTTAATATTTTCTTCCACATATTTCCTTATTAAACCTGTTCAAATATCACTAGAAATATTGTATCCGACCATGAACGAGATTTATAGGGATCCTTTATGAAATTACTATTAAAAACATCCAATACCTTTGTGTGTTTTAATCATCTCAAAAGGGTTGTAAATAAGAAAAATTAGAAGAAATAAATTTCTGGGCCAACTAAATTGGATTCCATTTATTTAAACAAAACATACCACAACAAGGGGGTTCAGTTTCAAAGGTAATCCCAAAGATATGAATTATTATGAACAAAAATACCTAATAATAATATAGTTTTAATAACAACATCTTAAAATCCATAGCCATGATGCATTTCCCTTAAAATTTTCATCAAAACCAAACTCCCATGTCTTTCTTCGTCATTTATGTAATTTTCCGAGAAAATGAAACCCAAACACCTTGTAAAAAAACATAAAAAATGTCATTAAATTCAGTAAAATTTGTTAAATAAAGTAAAAACTTGATACGAAAAAGAAAAAATAACTCATCCTCTCCATGTATGAACCCCTTAATGGTACTATACTAGTTAGGGTAATACAATTTGGATAGAAGAAAATAACACCTTGGTAGAAACGAATACCAGTATCCATGATATCTTCAACTTATACTTCATCCAGTGTCACTGATTCTTATTCTACATGCATATTAGGTGATGAATCAAAAATTTCAGAGCTAGGGGAGAAGTCAGTATTTCAAAATCATGATGATGTAGACACCATTTACAGTCCCAATAATGATGAAGGGTATTTTTGGATCATTGAAGAGGATATAATGGCTTGGGAATCAACAACCATGTCTTCCTCTTATATTTCTACAACTTCTTCTAGTCGCATTGATGAAGAAGAGACTTGCTGAACATCATTTGATGAATTGAAGATATCTCCATATTATATTTCACCACATCTTGGTAAATAAAAAATTTCTCCCATGTTGTTAGGGTCAATTGCCGAAATTGAAATTGTGGAAGTCACTAGATGAGTGCTCAGATTTTAGTTTACCATTTAAATTTGACAGATATGAAACAAATAACATGTATTAAAATGTTTTAATGGGTTTGTAGGGAACTTTTATAGACCATTTGATGCATTCATTCTAGCTATGTACTTTTTCATTGACCTCTTTCCCTTCATGTTTTAAAATTATGTCTCAACGTATTGAGATTCACACGTTTTGTATAGAGGTTTGTCACCATAAAATGTTCCAATTTGACCATTGAAATAGTACTTGAGACATTGGTGGTATGACGAAGGTATGGATGTATGTTGATGTCACCATGGCCTTCCAAGAAAAATGATAAAGGCTGTGTCCTGGAAATCAACCATAAAATTAGAATTAGACACAAGACATCGAAACTGAGTTCTAAGTGTAAACTCCCCAATAGGTTCTTCCTCATTCTTATCATAACCATGTAACATTATAGTTTGAGGAGATAAATCAGAATCAGTGAGTCCCAATAAATGAAGTGTATGTACATGAATGAGGTCGACACTTGAGCCATTATCAAGGAAGGATAGTTGGTTGTATATGTCATTGACCTCGAAAGATATATACAAGGGCCTGATATGTCTATTATCAAAAACATCTTTGTCTTCTTCTATAAAAGATATAACTACATGAAATTCTATAGGATCATTCTCAATATGGTATACCTCAGTAACAGAAACATTGGTTTCAAACTCTTTTGAACTTAACAATTCCTCAAAGGTGCTTCTAGAAGATATTTTTACTAATTCAAGGCTTCCAACATCTACTACATGGCCCGTACTTGGGCTAGCTATTTCATAACATCGAACTTTTTTCTAAAGTTTTTCATTTCCCAGTATGAAGATTCGGCTTTGCAGGTGCCTTGTAATTTGATGCTCCAGATTTAGATGTACCTTTTGTTGGAGTAGAATCCAAAAACACTCCTTGATTTGGTATATTAGATTGAATAGTTCTATCTACCTACTAAGAGAAAGATTGTGTATCCTCTAATTGGTTGTCCAAAATAATCATGCTAGGACTAAACCTATGAAGCATTGAAGAATCCCCTTGTTCATTTTGAGCTTGATGAATGGCACTCCCACGTGTTTCCTTTTCATATATGGTCCACGTAGGGTTAGAGTTAAAATACTGGCTTCTAGAATACCCACATATTCCCCCATGTTCTCAAACGTAGATTCTTCCTCTAGTTCCCCAATTAGGTACATGGAACTCATGCTTATTACAATCAGAATCACCATCAGCATAGGGATCCATTATGTGGATAACGTTAATGGAACTAAAGATCAATTCTTCATCTAATGATGATTCTGTTTGACATTTCCTTTCTGATCGTTCCTTTTGGTGGGGCGGTGGACATTCTTTTGAAACAGATTAGATCAAGTCTTCCAGTTTCCAGGTAAACATTGGTCATGACATGAGCTTGTCTTCTTTTGAATTATCTTTATCTTTCTAATCATTCCGCTTCATTGTTGGTTGACCTTTGGAGGACGGATCTTTTGATGTAGGTCTTTTGGTTGTGGAAAAAGTATTACAAGTCAAAATCATTTGATTCAACTATGTTGGTAGAATGGGATGTGTTTAGTTGATCATTTTTTTGATCATCCTATCATCATATTCTTGCGCACTTTTACCTTTGACTACCTGCCATTCACCTTCTTTTCCTGGATCTGTTTTACTAACACATGATACATGGCCTGTTGAAATTTTCATTTTCACATGTCCAGAGTCTACCATTTTTATTATGTCCTTAAAAACAAAACACTCATGAATGGGATGCCGCAACATTTGGTGAAATGGAACATAATTACGAATATTTTCATCATTTTTTTGGTTTCCTCATCCTTGGAAACAAAACAAAATTATTTTCCAGAGCTGAGATGAAGTAAATGGGAACCTATTTATTCCAGAAAAAATAAACTTTGTTAATTAACACCTAAAAATAATTTTTCCTTTGATCACATTGATCATCTTGACAATGTGGTCATTTTTGTTGATTGTCGAGAGTTGTAGCATTTAAATATGATGAATGTTTTGAAGTGGAAGCAGATACAGGTGCTTTCATGAGTTTGACTGCAGCTACCTATACATTCCAGGTTCCCCTTCTAGTAGATAATTTAATTACATGAGATTTTTATTTAGTTCCCACAATGGAATCCTCTACCTATTTGGAAATTGAAGCATGCTCTCAAAAACCGCTTGTTTGTTTTACAGGGATCAGTGGTGTGCATAACTCATCATGAAACTTTTCCACAAAAATTGGAAAAAACTCTTCTATAGGGAGAAATAGATTTAAGGAATATGTTAATCCTTTCCAAAGAGAAATGAATTCTGAGAATATTTCATTTTCCCTCTCAATATAAATTTTAAGGACAAAAACTATTGTCTATTGAAATGTTGAGGTGAATTGAAGAAACTATTTCTGACAGAGAGCATCCCATCTAGTAATTGATCGAGATGTAAATCTTGTGTACCAGAAAAAAGCAGGTCCCTTTGATGAATTTACAAAGAACCTAATCATTTCTACTTCTTGTTATTGAGGAGTACACATCATGGGATTATAATGAGAAACAAAATGAGTTAAGTGTTTCTAGAGATCAATTGTACCATTAAATATTGGGAATGTAGTATTCACAATGTTTGGTTAGGGAGTGATCAGATCCACCAACTAAGGGTGTTCTCTCTTTTCTGGCTGAATTGGCACATATAGTACTTCCATGGCTTCAAATTGAGTTGTTAATGACTCAATTGTGTTCATAAGAATTTGGGGACTATTCGGATGGTATAGAATGTATACAGGTATAGCATATAGAGATAGAACTGGTGGAACAATAGGAAAACCCACTAGTGATGTTGTTTCAGGTATTTGTCTTTGATAACCAATGGTAATAAGGTTAGAAGGATGTGGTTGACCCTACCCTGACTGTGTACCAATTATATGAAATTCATTATCTGCATCTGTAGTTATCAAAAATCCTATTTGCTGAGGAGCTCATACCAGATGTGCAAGTTAAGGATCTTCCTAGGGAGCATGTCTAGCTAAAATGATGCTTTGATGTAACCATGTAGTGAGTGTTTTCAAGTATTTAATATTATATTCTTATTGTGAAAATCTCTCTTCAAGTGAAAAATAATGACCTTCCCTAGTGAAAAAGTGAGTTGTGATCCAACCATTACCATTACCCTTGTTATATAACATTAAAAGTTGTGGGAGTTGATTATTTGAGGGAATACCTAGATTATTGGTATGTATTTGATTTCGGTTATGCACTCCTCATTAATTTTAATTAATGTGTTCCATATTATGGATAAGAACTTCAACTTTTGATTCCCCTGAGCTAGATTCATTTATTTATAGGAACATCTTCAATGGTTTTAGTGAAATTTATTTGCGCATAATACATTAATGTACTTATACTAGTATCTTTGTATGATAGTATCATTATGTATCTTCTATGAGATTTTTCACTCCCATATGATGAATTCAATGAACTGTGTAACACCCCAAGAATTCATAATGTGTTATTTCTTCAAAATAATTCAATAACTTGCACTACACGCAACACCGAGTTCAATCACACCATGACTTACAAAAAAAAAGCCATTCAAAAGAGGTTATGAATAGTATAATCTAAATTTTAAACTTTATATAATCCTTATAATTTTAGAATCCATATTATGAGTTTCTTAGATATAATGCAAGAACAAATTCATTTTCAGTATTGCACTTTTATCAACTTTTAATAGTGAACCCTTTTTAAATACAATAATTTAAACTTTTTGACTAAATGGGGACATCAAAAATTTAAAATGAAACATCCCAAGCTTCTACGGTACGCTTCTCTTTGAATAATGCGATAGCGTGTGTTGTACGCAACACCGAGTTCTAAC
This sequence comes from Viscum album, assembly GCA_963277665.1. Lineage (NCBI taxonomy): Eukaryota > Viridiplantae > Streptophyta > Magnoliopsida > Santalales > Viscaceae > Viscum > Viscum album. The sequence goes on from OY728138.1 coordinate 2,071,321,295, forward strand.
AACCAATCAAACTAGCCGTTATGAATAGTAATACCTACTTTTTAAAATTATATATATTTTATATTTCAAAATGGACTTCATTTTTGGATCCGGAATATCTAATTTAGCCTAAGGTGAAATTTTGGTACTTTTCGGATAACATTCATATTTTGATGAATAATGAAAATTACTAAATTTTAATTAAAAAAAACTTTTTTAATCAAAATTATTAACAGTGATAAATTATGACTTTTAGTAGTTTTAAAGTATATTTAGAATATATTTTTACCATTTAATATAATTTTGGTCATTGGACATAATTTTACAATAAAACCGAACATAAACAAGTGTCAATCTTTTGATAGTTATTATCTCTTAAAAACACGCTTTTTGTTTTGACAGCGGGAATTAATTTTAAATTAATTTCTGCCACTTCTGTGTTTGAATTTAGGAAAATGGATTCCATATTTGGAATAAGGACATTCAAATTGTGTAAATAGGTGACTTTTATTTTTAGAGATTTTGAATAATTACTGCGCTAAATATTTTATTTACAATGGTTAAGGGTAAATCTGGTAAATAAGGGTTAAAAAATAATATTATAATAATACTAAATTACCCTAAAACGTGTCTTAACCCTATTGGTTGATACATGGTAGACCATGGGCATCTTGGGGTCGATTTGGGGACCCCATGGATCCACTTGTAAGTGATAATGACACTTTATTTTAATTAAGTTAAAATGAATACAAAAATGACACAAGCATATATCTTTTAGCAACACAATTGTTACATAGGGTTATATATGTTGGATTTTAGATTATAAATATTCATTAGAAAGATAAAAAGATTTAATACATAATTATATTTTATTTATAATTTTTAGACATTAAATAATTTATTTTATTTATGACACAATGATGATGAAGTAATTACTATAATAGTGAAAAATTAAAATAATTGATATTATAAATACCCAAATAAATATAATATGAAACTTTTAATGAATTAAACTAATTTCATAGGATAATATGATATATTAGGATTTATTTATTTGACTTTGTTCGAAGTAATCAATCTGTTAGGAGTTTCACAAAAATCAACTATTGAATTGTGTCAAAATTGACATAAAAGAGTTCTTAAAACAAATATTATATTATTAATTGATATTAAATTCCTAAAAATCTAAGGGTAGGCCAAGAGACTTATATCATGATATTTTCATCATTAATGGACCACTTGGGGGTCTCTTGTATGTATATAGTAATTTTATTAACAATATTATATAAAAATACAAAGGGACATTGTAAAAGTGAAACTAATTAACTTATAGTTAATAATTAAAGATAAGGTTAATATAAGTACCCAAACCTGTCTAAATTCTATTGGTTGAGTGGTTTTCGACCTATCCTCACCTTAACCTTTGAATAGTCAACTATGGAGCTACTGGAAACCGAATATGAATTTATTATAAACTAATATCTCTAGCTTTTCCAAAGGTGCCCCTCACCCCTCTTATAAAAGGGCACTCCTCCTTCTCATTTCTTCACACCTTCAAAGCCTTTTGGTTCGGCCAAACTCTGCCCAAATACTTTAAAAACATCCCTCACTACAACCTAGAGGCCTTAGTTTGATCATAAAGCCAACCTAAGGAGCCCTTTTGATCAAATCAAAAGGAAGAACCCGAAGAAGAGGTAATGATTTCACCACCCTTTTCTAAGTTCATTTCTTCTTCCACTTCTTCTTCCTTTGTTGTTACCATTCTAAAATAATAACTCCATTATCAAACATATACTGTGATGTTATTATAAATATGGTACAACCATATTCAGTATTCTATCCACCCTTTGAATAACATGTCACCATACGTGCGTACGTACAGCTTACCGTCTCCACGTCGTGGTGTAATTGTTATTCAATATATTATTATTTGGATGGGTATAATAATGATGTGTAACTCATGTAAATAATGAATATAACATTTTAATGATTCTGTATATATGATATACCATCCATTTATATATTATTTTAATATCAAAAGAATGATATTGTCGCTCGTGCGTACGTACGGACTACCGTCTCCACGAACGCGATGAGATTCATTCTCCATCGTATCCATTCAAGTATAATTATCATTTGATGATTTAAAAAATTATGTTTAAGTACTTGATATCATTCTGGATATGAATAATATAAAACCTATCCTTTACAAACATGTCTTACGTAACAAAACATATAAAATAAAACAAGTAAGTTAACACCCGAAACAACGATAATACTAAGATATTATTATCAAATCAATATTAAAAGATCATATATGATATCATATTAATGTATATGATTATTGTATAATTTAATAACAATTATTTCACCATTATACAGGAGGTTAACCTACCCCAACTGAGGAAAAGTACAAGGTAAGGGTTATTTCACAATCTCTTCATTATCCGAGGTTGTTTATACGTAATAATCTACTGGGATCTCTTTATCATCCACATCCATGTTTCTTAAAAATGTATTTCAAAACATTTTTACTATTTACTAGAATATGAGTTAAAGTCATTTATACCCTTTTTGACTTTTATATGTGGTTTATAAAGGAATCTTTCGGTCTTTTTCAAAACAAGGTCCTTCTTAACCTTTTCGACAGAATTAAGGTAAGAATGTTTTTTTAACTTATACGGCGGGTGAGGTTATTTTCCGCCATTATAAAATATTCAAAGCTTCCCTTACAAGATTATAAGAATATTTTCAAAGAAAATGTTTTATTTTATATGGATCTTAAATGATTTCAAATTAAAAGGAGATATTTCTTTAAAAAGAATATTTATTTCATCTATGTCAACATCCTTTGATGGATTTTATGATTATTTGAAGTTGATTTATTATGATATAAAACTTCTATATTGTATTGAAGGTTTTGTGATATGTTTGACTATGGATGTGCTATTTTTATACCATTCATAGTTTATGGTGAAATTATTTACATTTCGTATGCTAGTTTTAATACGAATGTTTATGTTATGTTTAAACCTTTTCATATGGGAATGCATTGGACTTAGTAAGTGACGGGTGGAGCCTGCTATAGCTCCTCGATGCATCGGTAGGTCTCATGAGACAAACTAGTGTCTTGGCACAAGGCCTTGACAAAATATTATTTGTATTCTTGGCACAATGCCTTGACTATGTGGTTATGATAGTCTGGCATTATGCATTCCAACATTATGAAAGTGGTTATTGATTTTTGCATGTGATTATTCGATTAGTAGAATATCCATGTGAATAAGTAAATGTAATTATTTCATTTTATTTATGTCGTACCATGTTGAAAGTTCATGTTTGAAAGGCTTTTGTTTTAGTTATACATTTCCTTAAATGTTTATTCTTATTTATGAAAGATTCTGCTATATTGTTATCCTTACTGGGCATTTGAGCTCACCCCATTTCTATGTTTTATTTTTCCCAGGAAGTGAAGAAGTAAATTATGAATGAACTGCAGGGATATTATGTGGGGATATGAGTGTGGATTATGGAGACAATATGTTTTTGTAGTAGTTTTTCATTTTATGATGTAATGTAAAACTTATGAATATATCTAGTGTTTCCAAGGCTACTAAACCAATCGGTCTTTTGAGATTTGATCTTTCATGTGATCATGCCAATGTTATGTAATAATGCACCGACTCTGGGTAACTAGGGTCGGGGTGTTACAGTTGGTATCAGAGGAAGTTTAGTACAAACCTTGGAAGCTAGATTTAGGTAAACTCTGATTAGAGAACGTAGACCTAAGATGAACTTTGAGGATTAGCATAGAAGAACTTCCTAGAATTTTGGTATTGTAGAGATTTTGTGAGTTTTCCGAGTAATACATCCCTGTCTGGATACGAGCAGGTAGAGGCGGCTCTGGCACAGATGTACCTAGGGGTAAAACCCGAAAACACCGCTTTGAGATAGACTCGAACGGGAACTGGTGCACGACAACGGGCCTTGCTGCACTCTTGGTTACGACACTCCCGGGGGATATGCTTAGGATAATTCTCATTTTCTTTACAAACCATTATGAAGGGTTTATGAGTATATACATCCTCAAATGAGACATTTTTATGATTATGGATTATATCCATAAATAGTTCAATTTATATTAAGTGTTTTATAAGTATGAGATTATGTATTTTGATTCATAAACTGATCTAGTTTATGCCATTGTTTTGAAATGGCGCCCAGTAGAAGAAATGAGAACTCTATAAATGCACATGATCCAAAGAGAATGAAGGATCATATCTTTCATGGTCTTAAGCAGGAATTTATAAGAGGAATAGTCTCCCATGTATTATCATCATGTGAATAAATAATATCATGTGTTGATAAGATAAGTAAAGAGTTTACTGAGTCCAATGGCTTTGAAGGGAAGCAAGAGAAGAAAAGGATGGAAGAGAGAAAGATGGATAAAGGGATGAGGGAAAAGAAGAATTTTCCCATATGTGGTAACTGTGGAAAGAAACACCCTGGAACTTTCCAGAAAGGAATGGGAGTTTGTTATAAGTGTGGAGGAAAAGGGCACAAAGTACGTGACTGCAAGGGTAAGAAAATGGTTTCAAATGTACAATGCTTCATTTGCAAGGAGTTTGGACACTATGCGAACCTATGTCCCAGTCATCAGAATATGCCTCAAATGATGTTATCGGATAACAATCAAGTTATGATACTACCACAGATGAAGAGGAATGATTAGAGTTCTTATGTTGATTATGTCAATTGAGTATTGTATCAACAATGTACTTGTTATAATAATTATGGAGTATATAAGGATTTTACTGCAGTACTATTTCATTAAGGACTTGAGATTGTGTGGAACAAAGAAAAGTGACTCAATAGCAGGATAAATTATTGGAAAATATATGGTTGAGAGAATGATAAATCATAATATAGTTCTGATACTGAGGTGGTGATTTTGGAATAATATGTGATTGTTTTGGATAAATTATATTGGATATTCTTGACTACCTTGGAACTGATTAATGATTTGTAAATTCCATCATTGTTGGAGTTTAAAACATTTTTGGATTAATGAAGTATATCCAGCATTCTATATGGAATAAGGGAGCATGAATGTAATCAATAAGAAATATGGTAATACATGATGAAGGTATTAATATGCTATTACGGGGTAAAAAGGATCTATATTATGTTTACCTTCCTTATAAATGTTGGACTGTGACTTTGGACAGAAGTATTTTGGATAGTTCTAGTTTGGATTATTTTGGATTGCCATAAAAGGACAACCCGGAGGTCGGGCGGCAACCCGTCGCATCCGGCAAGGCTGCGAGACTTGAACCTGCAACCGAAGGGCGACAAGGGTGTATCACCTTCCACTGTCCCAAGAAATGTCCTGGATTAAGTAATGTAGTTTTTTAAAAGATCTGGTAGATGAATTATAAATTCGTTTATTTTGGAACCTTGTACGAATAGTATAAATAGAATTTTTTTTACGAGTGAAAGATGAGTTTGTGGTAGAAATTTATTAATGGATAAAACTCTAATTATAAAGTAATTATATCTCCTTATGATCTTATCCAATCTCATAAATAAATTCCTCAACATTAATAAAAGGAACATAGAACAAAAATGTTGTCCTAGATGGTACCTTAAATCATCACTAATTCATGGCTTTGGGATTGTTGGCCTTTTCATAGCCATGTTCTCTACCACTCTCCATCAGATAATTGATGGTTAGATTTCTCTTCCATATCCATATTTTCCTACATGGAACCCTAGTATGTGTTAATTTCGGTAATCTTCATACTTTCCATTCTTTATTTTAAATAGAGGCCTCATTAATTCATTTTTCGATGTGGGATTTCAACTACGATATTTTGAAACGTCAAAAATGTGTTATCCTAATACCCTATGTTTTGTTGAACCGATGGTATTTCAAATCATCATAGATTGATGAGTTTAAGGACCTCAATTTTATACTTGTTTGTGATTGATGACCTCAATCACTACCTATAAATATTTACGTTTTTCCTCCAATTATATGTCTCTAATTGCCACCAATGTTCTCCTAATCGAGATCATAATTTGGTGGTGACCCTTTCATTTCTCTTTTACTCATATTAAGATTAAATTTTAGTAACCCAATTTCCGATGTGGGTTTTCTCACAAATATATTTTCTACTTTCAACCTTTTATTTTCGAAGAACAATTTCAAATTACGAGGACGCAATTTATTGAAGGAGGGGAGAATGTAACACCCCAAGAATTCATAATGTGTTATTTCTTCAAAATAATTCAATAACTTGCACTACACGCAACACCGAGTTCAATCACACCATGACTTACAAAAAAATCCATTCAAAAGAGGTTATGAATAGTATTATCTAAATTTTAAACTTTATATAATCCTTATAATTTTAGAATCCATATTATGAGTTTCTTAGATATAATGCAAGAACAAATTCATTTTCAGTATTGCACTTTTATCAACTTTTAATAGTGAACCCCTTTTAAATACAATATTTTATACTTTTTGACTAAATGGGGACATCAAAAATTTAAAATGAAACATCCCATGCTTCTACGGTACGCTTCTCTTTGAATAATGCGATAGCGTGTGTTGTACGCAACACCAAGTTCTAACAACCAATCAAACTAGCCGTTATGAATAGTAATACCTACTTTTTAAAATTATATATATTTTATATTTCAAAATGGACTTCATTTTTGGATTCAGAATATCTAATTTATCCTAAGGTTAAATTTTGGTACTTTTCGGATAACATTCATATTTTGATGATTAGTGAAAATTACTAAATTTTAATTAAAAACAACTTTTTTAATCAAAATAATTAATAGTGATAAATTATGACTTTTAGTAGTTTTAAAGTATATTTAGATATATATTTTTACCAGTTAATATAATGTTGGTCATTGGACATAATTTTACAATTAAACCGAACATAAACAAGTGTCAATCTTTTGATAGTTATTATCTCTTAAAAACACGCTTTTTGTTTTGACAGCGGGATTAATTTTAAATTAATTTCTGCCACTTCTGTGTTTTGAATTTTTGAAAATGGATTCCATATTTGGAATCAGGATGTTAAAATTTTGTAAATAGGTAACTTTTATTTTTAGACATTTTGAATAATTACTGCGGTAAATATTTTATTTACCATGGTTAAGGGTAAATCCGGTAAATAAGGGATAAAAAAATAATATTATAATAATACTAAATTTCCCTAAAACATGTCTTAGCCCTATTGGTTGATACATGGTCGACCATGGGCATATTTGGGTCGATTTTGGGACCCCATGGATCCACTTGTAAGTGATAATGACACTTTATTTTAATTAAGTTAAAATGAATACAAAAATGACACAAGCATATATCTTTTAGAAAAACAATTGTTACATAGGGTTATATATGTTGGATTTTAGATTATAAATATTAATTATAAAGATAAAAAGATTTACTACATAATGATAATTTATTTATAATTTTTAGACATTAAATAATTTATTTTATTTATGACACAATGATGATGAAGTAATTACTATAATAGTGAAAAATTAAAATAATTGATATTATAAATACCCAAATAAATATAATATGAAACTTTTAATGAATTAAACTAATTTTATAGGATAATATGATATATTAGGATTGATTTATTTGACTTTGTTCGAAGTAATCAATCTTTTATGAGTTTCACAAAAATCAACTATTGAATAGTGTCAAAATTGACATAAAAGAGTTCTTAAAACAAATATTATATTATTAATTGATATTAAATTCCTAAAAATCTAAGGTTCGGCCAAGAGACTTATATCATGATAGTGTCATCATTAATGGACCACTTGGGGTTCGATTGGATGTATATAGTAAGTTTGTTAACCATATTATATAAAAATACAAAGAGACATTGTAAAAGTGAAACTAATTAACATAGAGTTAATACTTAAAGATAAGGTTAATATAAGTACCAAAACCTGTCTAACATATATAGGTTGAGTGTTTTTCGACCTATCCCCACCTTAAACTTTGAATAGTAAACTTTGGAGCCACTGGAAACCGAATATGAATTTATTATAAACTAATATCTCTAGCTTTTCCAAAGGTGCCCCTCACCCCTCTTATAAAAGGTCACTCCTCCTTATCATTTTTTCACACCTTCAAAGCCTTTTGGTTCGGCCAAACTCTGCCCAAATACTTTCCCAACATCCCTCACTACAACCTAGAGGCCTTAGTTTGATCAGAAATCCAACCTAAGGAGCCCTTTTGATCAAATCAAAAGGAAGAACCCGAAGAAGAGGTAATGATTTCACCACCCTTTTCTAAGTTCATTTCTTCTTCCACTTCTTCTTCCTTTGTTGTTACCATTATAAAATAATAACTCCAGTATCTCACATATACTGTGATTTTATTATAAATATGGTACAACCATATTCAGTATTCTATCCACCCTTTGAATAACATGTCATCATACGTGCGTACGTACGGCTTACCGTCTCCACGTCGTGGTGTAATTGTTATTCAATATATTATTATTTGGATGGGTATAATAATGATGTGTAACTCATGTAAATAATGAATATAACATGTTAATGATTCTGTATATATGATATACCATCCATTTATATATTATTTTAATATCAAAAGAATGATGTTGTCGCTCGTGCGTACGTACGGACTACCGTCTCCACGAACGCGATGAGATTCATTCTCCATCGTATCCATTCAAGTATAATTATCATTTGATGATTTAAAAAATTATGTTTAAGGACTTGATATCATTCTGGATATGAATAATATAAAACCTATCCTTTACAAACATGTCTTACGTAACAAAACATATAAAAGAAAACAAGTAAGTTAACACCCGAAACAACGATAATACTAAGATATTATTATCAAATCAATATTAAAAGATCATATATGATATCATATTAATGTATATGATTATTGTATAATTTAATAACAATTATTTCACCATTATACAGGAGGTTAACCTACCCCAACCAAGGAAAAGTACAAGGTAAGGGTTATTTCACAATCTCTTCATTATCCGAGGTTGTTTATACGTAATAATCTAATGGGATCTCTTTATCATCAACATCCATGTTTCATAAAAATGTATTTCAAAACATTTTTACTATTTACTAGAATATGAGTTAAAGTCATTTATACCCTTTTTGACTTTTATAAGAGGTTTATAAAGGAATCTTTCGGTCGTTTTCAAAACAAGGTCCTTTTTAACCTTTTCGACAGAATTAAGGTAAGAATGTTTTTTTTAACTTATACGGCGGGTGCGGTTATTTTCCGCCATTATAAAATATTCAAAGCTTCCCTTAAAATATTATAAGAATATTTTCAAAGAAAATGTTTTATTTTATATGGATCTTAAATGATTTCAAATTAAAAGGAGATATTTCTTTAAAAAGAATATTGATTTCATCTATGTCAACATCCTTTGATGGATTTTAAGATTATTTGAAGTTGATTTATTATGATACAAAACTTCTATATTGTATTGAAGGTTTTGTGATATGTTTGACTGTGGATGTGCTATTTTTATACCATTCATAGTTTATGGTGAAATTATTTACATTTCGTATGCTAGTTTTAATATGAATGTTTATGTTATGTTTAAACCTTTTCATATGGGAATGCATTGGACTTAGTAAGTGACGGGTGGAGCCCGCTATAGCTCCTCGATGCATCGGTAGGTCTCATGAGACAAACTAGTGTCTTGGCACAAGGCCTTGACAAAATATTATTTGTAGTCTTGGAATAAGGCCTTGACTATGTGGTTATGATAGTCTGGCATTATGCATTCCAACATTATAAAAGTGGTTATTGATTTTTGCATGTGATTATTCGATTAGTAGAATATCCATGTGAATAAGTAAATGGCATTATTTCATTTTATTTATGTCGTACCATGTTGAAAGTTCATGTTTGAAAGGATTTTGTTTTAGTTATACATTTCCTTAAATGTTTATTCTTATTTATGAAAGTTTCCGCTATATTGTTATCCTTACTGGGCATTTGAGCTCACCCCTTTTCTATGTTTTATTTTTCCCAGGAAGTGAAGAAGTAAATTATGAATGAGCTGCAGGGATATTATGTGGGGATATGAGTGTGGATTATGGAGACAATATGTTTTTGTAGTAGTTTTTCATTTTATGATGTAATGTAAAACTTATGAATATATCTAGTGTTTCCAAGGCTACTAAACCAATCGGTCTTTCGAGATTTGATCTTTCTTGTGATCATGCCAATGTTATGTAATAATGCACCAAATCTGGGTAACTAGGGTCGCGGTGTTACAAACTGTTTGACGGATAGTTACCCATAGGGAATCCTTGGATAGTTTAGTTGGGATCTGTCTTTGTGGATTCATCCCTAATTGAGAGAAATATGACATCCATTGAGGAGGGGATTGTAGTTGTGAAAAATCCCCTTGTTGGGGCTTTTTATACTCATCTTATTCAAACTTCCAAATTTGTATTATTGAATTCAAAGGTAGAATTAATCAATAACCCAACCCTACAAGTGGGTGTGGCTCCTAAACTTCTATAACTATGATTCATGTAGCTGCTCTTCTGATTTTTAATATTATGGTATAGAAAATAGTTGGGTGCATTATCTGAAAACCATAAAAGGCACCTATTTTGGATGAAATTTGTGCTACATTAGTCTTTTGAATTATCTGACGACTCTCATCCTCTAAGAGGGAGGCCGGCTAATTATTCTCATATTCTTGATACAGAAGTATCTCAATAACTATCATTCCTTGGTCCTAGCTTTGATGAGAGATAATTGAGGCATGTTCTAGAGCATAAACATGACTACATGTATATTTGGTTTATTCTATCTTGTTGTGGGAAATAAAATGAATTAAGACAACTTTTGGTGGGATTTTCTGATTATAGAGTGTGGTGAAATTCAATGCTCCATGTGCACCCCTTACTCTGATATGAACACAAGTTGTAGTGTCATAAATTCACTGATGTAGCCTCTATAGAGCATTGTGACAGGAACACTGAAGGGTTATCTTCTAATTTTCAACCTTCATATGTTGGGTAACTGAGAGAGATCCCAAGTAAATTTCGAATTGAAACCCTTCTATTACCATTTCAAGATTTTGATATTCATCTTATAGTAATACTTTGGTTTTAAAATAATGAAGAGTCTTCAGTATTTTGAGGTAGTCACTATAGCAAACCATACATTACATACATGGTTAACACTTCAAAATTGAATCATACTTATTACAACATATAACAAAACCATGAAAGGACCGTATGGGTATAGTGTCTTTAGAAACTGTGAAACATAAACAACTGGTTCATAAAGCATCTACATTGTATCCCATTTATTTCATCATATATATTGTCCATTTTTGGAATATCTTACTTAATAACCTTCTTCCTGACATGGGGAAAGAAAACAAACAAAACGGTGATCTCAAATGCTCAGTAAGGGTAATCAAAAGAAATATAAATCACATCAAATTCATAAGACCATAAGATTTTGGAAATCATACCCTGAAAAAGAGATCATAATTTCATAACATGTGATAAATCATGGTAGTAAAATGTAATCTCAATAATCATAACATAAAACATGAAACTTTGTGGAATACACACATAATCATAGAGAATCATTTCTTATTAGTCAAGACTCATTTCCAAGACTATCTTAGTGGACAAAGTCCATTTCTGAACCGAGTTCACTCCTCATTTCAGTCCTGTTTCACTGAACCGGTTTAACCTGCCGTTCCAGCCATGTCTATGTTGTGAGATATAAAATCATTACCCAATGCATTGGAGGGAGATATAGGTCCCACCCACCTCATAATGATACCATTCTTATGTGTGCCACAAAATCATAAACCATACATCATAGCATAACCCATGTAATAGTAATGGGATTCTTTAACATCTTGACATCATAAAACAATTCATATAATATAAATAAATGCATAAAATTAATTCCATCACAACATAATCAAATCAATTTAATAATAGGGATATAAACAAAACCCTATATTATATTAGATGTAAAATAATTTTGATAAAACACTTGAACTCCATTTTTGAAGAAAATATCTATTCTACTTCAAAAACACTTTTCCTTTCTTAACATATCATAAAATTTTAAACTAAAAGAAGTTGACTAAAAATAAACTTGAAAACGTGTAAAGGAATCTTCTTGGAAATAATGTTTTAAAAATCCATTCATGCCGTATAAGTTAAGAAAAACATTATTCTCGTACTTTTGTCGGAAAAGTCAAAAAGTAACTCGTACGAAAAACCACAAAATATTCCTTTCATATAATTTAGTAAAAACTCACCGAAGGGTAAAATTGGATTTAAACAATTGTATGTGGATGGAAACAATATTACATATTGAGGGAACATGGATGTGGATGATAAAATACACCCTAGTAAATACCAATGTATAAACAATCTCGGATAAAAATGAGATTGTGATATTTTCCCTTACCTTAGGTCCGATTTGCTTAGTAAGTGTCTGAACCTCCTGTATAATTATTCAAATAATGTTATTAACTTATTACAGAATCATAATTATTGTTATTATATCATATATGGTCATATTCTTAGCTTCTTATTAGTAATATTTCATTACTACTTGTTATTCGGGAGTTTATTACTTTTTGTTCTTATGCGTGTTTTGTCGAATAAACTATTATTTTTCTCTTTAGGTTATAGATACCCCATTTACAGAATGGTATTAGTGTACTATATATCATATTTATTCATTCAATTAATTTATATAATCATTATGCAATGAAGATCATGTAGAACGAATCGCATCACATCGTGGAGAAAGTATTCCGTACATACGCACGTGCGATGATATCGTTCCCGTGATCGTGGAATTGTAGTGGAGTGTATGTATACTATTTCAGAATCAATAAAACTTTACAATAATCATATATAGTTATTTATTTGAACCATTATACCCATCCAAGTAAGGTGGTAATGGAAAATAGATTACACCATGGCGTGGAGACGGTATTTCGTACGTACGCACGCGCGGTGATTTCGTTTTCCATAGGATGGATTGATGGTGAAATAGGGTTGTTTCATACATATAATAACATATAAGTATATTAGTGATACTGATTTTATTAATTCATAATGAAACAACTAAAGAAGAATAATTGGAAGAAGAAATAATGGTGAAAGAATCGGTAACGGACATTACCTCTTCTTTGAAGCGCCTCTTTGAGACCTCCTCTTAGGGAACTACAATTGGTTTTTAAAGAAGACCAAGACCTCTAGGATGTTTCTAGGGAAGTGGGTAATTGAAATGGGTAGGTATTGGCAGATAATGAAGGCGCAAATTGGTGTTAGGAGGAGAGGGAGGAGGTGCCCTTTTATAAGGCAGGAGAGGGGCACCTTTGGAAATATAAGAAATATTAGTTTATATTAAATCCCAACCCCACTTAGAAACTTCTTAAAATGTCTCATATCCAAATATTAGATGAGATAGTGTTGTAATCCCATCAACCAATAAAATTTAGACATGTTATAAATTTATTTTAAACATTATAAACATGATTTATCCTTATTTATCAATTTAATTTTATTTGTGGTAATAATATTATAAATTTTAAATTATTATCAATAATTACATATGTGTTGTTAATTTTCCATCATTTGAAAAGTTATGACATTGTAGACCATATAAATTTTTATTTATAATTTTTAAATATTTGTGTGATTTTTAAACAATTTTATAATATGTTATGTTTATAAAATAACAATAGTGTCAATTTTTTACATTATTCATTTATTTGAATTTAAATAAAATTTATACAGAAGATATTTTCGAAAAAAAAGTTTTAATAGATTTATAAAATGTCATATGTATCTAGAAAATTAGTGGATCACATTAAATAGTTCATATAAAATTTATTTTATTATTTTTAAAACCGTTTATTTGATATTTTAATTAATAAAATAATTTCAACATCACTATTCTGAAATAATTAATGATAAATATTTAATCCCTAAAAATTATAAATAAATTCCTATGATGTAGATAATTGTATTAGCTTTCTAGAGACTATTCATGTTAGAAGATTCATTAAGTTTATCACAAAAGTAAAATTATTATACTTATAATATTTAAGAAAGTGACATGTTGTCACATTCTTTGGTTTTAATAATAATTAAATTATTTTAATGGATCAAAGTCCATTAAAAGAATATAATCCGACCCTTAGGTGATATGGGTCTACATTTAGTCAACCAATAAGTTTTTTTCAGGTGTTAGGGTAATTTTATAATCTTATATTTACCTGTAATTACCCGATTTACCTTTAACTATGGTAAATCAAATTTACCGTAGTTACTATTCATAATGCAATAAAATAAAAAGTAGCCTATTAAAATAATATGGAACCACTTATTCTGAATATGGAATCCATTTTTCAAAATTCAAAACATATAAGTTGCAGTAATTAATTTAAAATAAATCCCGTTGTTAAGAAAACGGGTTTTAGAAGTTAAAACATTACCAAAGATTGAAATTTTTTTACCTATGAATTCAATGTGAAATTAATGCTAATGAAATACATTATATTAAATGGTAAAAATATATTCTATTTATACTTTAAAACCATTAAATATTATAATTTTACCATATAAATTATCTCAATGAAAAAAGTTGTTTTTAATTAAAAATTAGCGTATTTTTACTATTCATCAAAATATGAAAGTTATCAGAAAAATATCAAAAAATTATCCAAAGTAAATTTTTATTGGATAATTCAAAAGAAGAATTTTATTTTTTTTCAAATTGAACTTATAAACATGTAAAAAACTAGATTTAATGTTCGTGCGCCATCAAAAGGCGGCAAAACTGCATTTTTTGAAAAATACATATTTTACCCGAAAAAGTTATTTTGTTCTCTTACTGTGTTCTAGAAAATGTGTAAGATGAATAATAAAATTCAAAATGTAGTTAATACAATTCATAACGGCTAGTTCATAGTAATATATCATTGTTTAGTGAGACCTGGTATTGTGTACTACCCACACTATCGAGGAAGGTCGTGATTGCGTGTAATGCAAGCCAAGTCCGTATTGTGTGCTGTGAAAGATTCCTTTGGTGTTGCGTATAACAAAAGACATAAAAAAAATTTCTCATAAAACCTCAGGGTGTTACATTATTCCCCCCTTAAAAGGAATTTCTCCCTTGAAATTCATCACTTTATTACAAACAGATGAGGATACCTCTCCCTCATCATATCCTCAAGTTCCAATGTATCTTCTTCTAATTGGTGGTTCCTCCATAAAACATTCACCAAGCGAGTGGTCTTGTTCCTTAGGACTTCATCGCTACGATCCAGAATCTCTATCGGTTTTTCTTCATAAGAAGTATCTTGCTCCATCGGTACAACTTCTGAGCTGAGTACATGTGAAGGATCGGGTATATACTTTCTCAGGAGAGATACATGGAACACATCGTGAACTTGAGAGAGATTCGATGGAAGCGCCAATCGGTAAGTTACCTTCCCAACACGATCCAGAAATTCAAAAGGATTGATATATCTAGGGCTCAAATTTCCCTTCTTTCCAAATCTCATGACCCTTTTCCAGGTAGATATTTGTAAGAACACGTTATCACCCACTTCAAACTCTAGGTCTTTTCTTCGATTGTCATCATAAATTTTCTGCCGACTCTGAGATGCTCTTATGTGTTGTTGAATAGATCTGACCTTTTCTACCATTTCATCAACAAGATTAGGTCCTAATAGATTTCTTTCCCAAACTTCATCCCAACAAGTTTGAGTCCTGCATTTCTTTCCATAGAGAGATTCATAAGGATCCATCTGAATACTGGATTGAAAGCTATTATTATAAGAAAATTCCACCAAAGGAAGGTGTTGATCCCAAAAACCATTGAAATCTATAGAGCAAGCTCTCAACATATCTTCTAGAGTTTGAAATTACCTCTCAGACTGACTGTCTGTCTGAGGATGATAAGCAGTGCTGAAACTCAAATCTATATCCAGAGTATGCTGAAGACTTCGCCAGAACTTTCAGGTAAACCTCGGATCCCGATCAGATATAATAAAACGTAGTACTCCATGAAATCTTACCAATTCCATTACATATAACCTGGCAAGCTGATCTAGAGATAAATCCTCTATAATAGCAATAAAGTGTGCAGACTTTGTAAGACGATCAACTATGACCCAGATAGCATTATTACCTTTGGATGATTTAGGAAGTCCAGTGAAAAAGTCCATAATGATGTTTTCCCATTTCCATTCTGGTATGGGTAATGGTTGTAACATCCCCTTAGACTTATGTCTCTCAACTTTAACTTTCTGACAAACCAAGCATCGATAGACATATTCAGCGACATCGCTTTTCATGCCATCCCACCACAAGTACTCTTTCTTGTCCCTATACATCGTCGTGCTTCCAGGATGAATAGAGTTGAAGAACTATGAGCCTCATCCATCAGATCCTTCTTTAATTCGGGGATGGGAGGAACACAAACCCGATTCTATAACTTTATTATCCCATCACAATCAAGGTTGAATTCAGGAACATTTCTCACATTCTTTTGTAACTCGACATCTTCTTTCTGTGCCTCTTGAATCTTCACATGTATAGATGGTTGAACATTCATTTGAGAAAGATATGATTTCTCCCCTTCCATTAAAATTCCATGATCCATCCTTTGTAACTCCATAATTATTGGATCTTTTGTGATCCTCATCATGGATAAGCTATCACGGTCTTGTCAACTTAATGCGTTTGCTACCTTGTTTGCTTTCCCAGGGTGGTAATGAATTAAGCAGTCATAATCCTTAATCAGTTCCAACCATCGTCTTTGACGCATATTCAGCTCCTTTTGTGTGAAAATATTCTTTAAACTTTTATGATAAGTATAAATATCACACCTTTCACCATTAAGGTAATGCTTCCA
This sequence comes from Viscum album, assembly GCA_963277665.1. NCBI lineage: Eukaryota > Viridiplantae > Streptophyta > Magnoliopsida > Santalales > Viscaceae > Viscum > Viscum album. The sequence continues at coordinate 2,071,338,258 of OY728138.1, forward strand.
AATCTTTAATGCAAATATTACCACAGCTAACTCCAAATCATGAGTGGGTAATTTTTCTCTAGGATTTTCAACTTTCGTGAGGCATAAGCTATCACTATATAATTTTTCCTGAGAACACACCCCAATCCCTTCTTGGCTACATCACTGTAGATCACAAACCTTTCTCCACAGCAATGTAGTGTGAGTACAAGTGCACTGGATAACCTTCTTTTTAGCTCATTGAAATTTTCTTCACATTCTCCGTCCAAACAAACATAACTCCTTTTTGAGTCAACTTGGTGAGTGGGTTAGATAAACATGAAAAATCATTCACAAAACGTTGGTAATATCCTTCCAAACCATGAAAACGTCGGATCTCAGTTACTGTTATTGGTCTCGACCATCATTCGATAACCACTGTTTTTGCTGGATCTACATATATCCCCACTTTTTAGATTATGTGACCAAAAAATGAAACCTTTTGAAGCCAAAATTCACACTTGGAAAATTTGGCATAAAGCTTCTACTTTCTTAGGGTCTTTAATAAAATTCTCAAGTGATCTTCATGTTCTTCCTTTCTCATTAAATAGACAAGAATATCATCTATAAAGACTACCAAAAACTGATCAAGATAGTCTCTAAAGAATCTATTCACCAGATCCATGAAGATTGCAGGGGCATTAGTAAGACCAAATGGCATCACTATAAATTCATAGTGTCCATACCTTGTACGGAAAGCTGTCTTTCGCATATCCTCCCTTTTGACCCTTAATTGATGATACCCTGAATAAAGATCAATCTTGGAAAAGTATTGAGCTCCGCGTAGTTGGTCAAATATGTAACACCCTGAGCTTTCACGATACGCCTCTTTTTCAATAATGCAATAGCTTGCATTTTACGCAAGTTCGAGTTCTAACACACCGCGACTAATCAAAGTAGCCGTTATGAATAGTAATACCCACTTTTTAAAATTATAGAAATTTTATATTTCAAAATGCAATTCATTTTTGTATTCCTAATATTTAAATTAGCCTATGTTGAATTTTTTGTAATTTTCTGAGAACTTCCAAATTTTTATGAATAGTGAAAAATACATAAAAACAACTTTTTTAATAAAAATAATTTATAGTGATAAATTATTATATTTAGTGGTTTTAAAGTATAATTAGAATATATTTTTACAATTTTATCCAATGGTGGTCTTTAGAATTAATTTAACATTGAAATTGGACATAAACAATTGTCAATCTTTTGATATAAATTATTTCTTAAAAACAAGCTATTTGTTGTGACAACGGAATTAATTAATTAATGCAAATTATATGTTTGGAATTTCATAAAATAGACATCATTCTTGAATTCGGAATATCAATTAAAGCTTAGGGTGATATTTTGGCATTGTTCTGAAAAACATCAATTTTTGATGAATAGTGAAACCACTAAGTGGTAGTTAAATAACTGATTTTTCGTTTAAATAAAATATTACCACTTCTGTGATTTGATTTTCAAAAATCCGACATACATGGTTTTCAATAATAAGTAAAATGTGGTTCAATGAGATTAAAATAATTTTGTGGTGAATAGTAACTTTTAAGTTCTTAATCGCGATTAGAGGTAATTAGTGTAGTTTAAGGTAAAAATAATGTTTTAATAATATGAGATGAGCGTAAAACTTGTCCTACTCCTATTGGATGAGTCCTGGACGACCTAGAAAACCCATGGGTCAACTTGGGGACCCCATGGAGCCACTTTGGTTGGAAAATGACATTAATATATATTTATTTAATGTTAAAGTAAAAAATGACACAAACCTGAAATGTTCTACTAAAAAACTTTTATATGGGGTTATAAAAGTCATATTTTTTAATATAAATAGTCATTGGAAAGCTAAAGAGATTTCATACATCATAGTATTTTTTTTATAATTTTTAGACATTAAATAAATTAAATTATTTACGACATCATTATGATGCAGCGATGACCTCATTATTTAACGATTTTAATAAAATGAAAAGATAATGTACAATCCAAGGCATACACTTGTCCAAAAATTATTGGATGGGTAGATTTAAAACCCTTATCACCTTAGACTCTAATTATATAAGTGTGGGACCTTTAGAATCCGAAAAGAATTGTATAATAATGTAAACTTTCCTTACTTTCCAAGAGTGCCCCTCCTCTCTTCTTATAAAAGGCCCCCACCTCTACCACCTCATTCACACTTTCAAGCCATTTGGCTCGGCCAAACTCTGCCCAAATACTCTCCCAACTTCCCCCTATTACTCCTAGAAGCCTCACTTTTGGCAGAACTCTTCCCAAGGAAGCCTTTGGCTCAAATCAAAAAGAGTTACCCGATTTTTAGGTAATGTCTTCTCTAATGTAGTTTTGTTTTATTTTTCTTCTCCAACCCCCTAAACTCTTTTTATTAATTTATTTTGTAACAACACTAGTATCCTAAATATACTAGGATGTTTTTATAATAAGTATTCGAACTACACTTACACACACCTACATATAATGGTTAAAGAACATACGGTTTCTGTGGATGGCGAATTTCTGCCTCACAAAACGATGATTGTTCAACACTCATATAACACATTAAAAGGTGGCCATTAAGATGTCACTATACTTATATATGATATATAATATGTTTATGTTTTAATTATGCTTCTGTATTTCTCATTTTTGGAATACTTTATGATTTCCATTATGGGTAAACACGATAATTTCATTTTAGGAAGTGCGGACTACCGCCCCCTCAAAGTGATTTGAATTGTTAATGCCATATGTGGGATGTATAAAGGATGGAGTAAATGGTATTATACACTGTATTATACTGGAATTATATTATACATTTATATCATTATGATTTCATTCCATTAAATACGAAATAGAAATGAAAGTAGCGTTCATGCGTACGTACGGCTTACCGTCTCCATGAACGGTGCATTTCATTTCTTACCTCTAAATGTTACGTAATATTATAAATGAATGTATATACTGGATATATATGATATATATGACATCTAAATCTTGAATATAATTCTGGAGATAATGGATATTCTACCACATAAACGACTTGTAATTATAAGAAGTTTATTGTTGACACAAGTACCAAAGATCGACAAAACGACCGTTATTAACTTAAATAATTACATAATGTTCATAACATTGTAATAAGTGATATAAAAAGGATAATGAAATTAAAAATGGTTCTTAATACGGTATATATTAACTCTAGTTTATTATTCAGGAGGTTAAAGAACGGTTGAGTCGAGTCAGACATGAGGTAAGGGAACTTCTTAACCCAATTTCTATTCTTTGGGTTAATCTCCTACTTTCAAATTATGTCATGATATTATTATGTCCTATCTTGTATTTTTACATTATTCATGTTTACTTATAGTGAATACACATTATAGATGTACTTTGTTTAAAAAAATGATCTTTTTAAAGACTTCGTCTCAATCCCCTTTCATTGAGGCATATTTGGTTTTATACACAACTTTCATTTATATAGTGTATAAACCACTTTTACTTTTACGTTTATTCAAAAGGAATCTTTTTTATATGAGGCGTTTTTTCTAAACGACAAAAGGGAATCTTTTTATTTCCATACTTATGCGGAAACAAAGACTTCTTCACCGCCGTGACCATTATTTGAGTTTCGGCTTCCTCTACAAGCCATCATTTTTTTAATGAAAAATAAATACAAAGTTTTAACTTTTTCTTATTTTGGTATTGAAAATGGTTTTGAAAGAGTTTTTATTATATCAATGTGTTGTATTGATATCTTGTGATTGAAATGTGGAAATTTTATGTTTCCTTTATGCATGTTTTATGTGATACGATTATGTTATGGTTTATGATATGTTTAAACCTATTCATATGAGGAATGTATTGGACTTAATAAGTGACGGGTGGAGCCCGCTATATCTCCTCGATGCATCGGTAGGTCTCATGAGAGAACTAGATGTGGAATTGGCCGAGGCCCTTTCCCAATTTGATTTATGGTTTTGGCTGAGGCCTTAATCATTTTAGACGTCTTGGCCGAGGCCTTGACAAAATGTTTCAGAATGTCTGGCATTATACATTCCCTCATTATGAAAGTGGTTATTGATATTGCATGTGATTATTCGACTAGTAGAATATCAATGTGAGTAAGTAAATGGCATCATTTAATTTTATTTTTCCATATTATGCTGAAGTTCAAGTTTAAAAAGGATTTTGTTTTAGTTATACATTGCCTTAAATGTTAATGTTTATTTATGAAAGCTTCCGCAATATTGTTATCCTTACTGAGCATCTGAGCTCACCCCTTTCAATGTTTTAATATTTTCCAGGATGTGAAGAAGTATTTTATGAATGACCTGCAGGGATTGTCAGAAGAGGATATGAGTGTGGACTATGGAGACTTTGTTATTGTAGTTTTTCACTTTATGATGTAATGTAACGTTTACGAATGTATCTAGTGTTTCCAAGGCTACTAAACTAATCGGTCTTTCGAGACTTGATCTTTTGTGATCATGCCAATGTTACGAAGTAATGCACCGACTATGGATAGCTGGGGTCGGGGCGTTACAGTTGGTATCAGAGGCAGTTTAGTACTAACCTTGGAATCTAGATTTAGATAAACTCTGATTAGAGCACATAGCCCAAAGATAGACTTTGAGGATTAGTAAAGAAGAACTTTCTAGAATTTTGGTATTATAGAGATTTTGTGAGTTTTCTGATAAATACATCCATGTCTGGATATGAGCGGGTAGAGGCGGCTCTAGCACAGATGTACCTAGCGGTAAAACCCGAAAACACCGCTTTGAGCTAGACTCGAACGGGAACTGGGGCTCGACAACGGGCCTTGCTTCACTCTTGGTTACGACACTCCAGGGGGATATGCTTAGGATAATTCTCATTTTCTTTACAAACCACTATGAAGGGTTATGAGTATATACTTCCTAAAAGAAAACTTTTTTTATGATTATGGATTATGTCCATAAATATTTCAATTAGTGTTAAGTGTTTTACAAGTATGGAATTATGTATTTTGATTCATAAAATAACCTAGTTTATGCCATTGTATAGAATTGGCGCCCTGTAGAAGGAATGTGAACTCCAGTAATACATATGATCCAAAGAGTAAGAAGGATCATATCTTTCACGGTATTAAGCCAACATTTCGAAGGGAAATAGTCTCTCATGTGTTCTCAACATATGAATAAATAGTATCATGTGTTAATAAGATAAGTAAAGAATTCTCTGAGTCCTATGGCTTTAAAGCAAAGAAAGAGACGAAAGGGATGGAAGAGATAATGATGGATAAAGGGATTAGGGGAAAGAACAATTTTCCAATATGTGGTAATTGTGGGAAGAAACATCATAGAACTTGCCTAAAGGGAATGTGAGTTTTTTTTAAGTGTAGAGAAAAAGGACACAAAGTGTGTGACTGCAAGGGTAAGAAAATGGTTTCAAATGTACAATGCTTCTTCTGAAAGGATTGGGGACACTACGCAAACCAATGTCCAAGTCCTCAGAGTATGCCTCAAATGATGTTATTGGATAATAATCAAGTTATGATACTACCACAGATGAGGAGTAATGATTAGAGTTCTTATGTTGTTATTGAAGAATTTTGTAATTTGAGTGTTGTATCAATTATGTACTGGTTATTATAATTATGGAGTATATAAGGATTATACTGCAATACTATTTCATCAAGGACTTGAGATTGTGTGGAACCAAGAAAAGTGACTCCACAGTAGGTTAAATTTTTGGAAAATATATGGTTGAGAGAAAGATAAACCATAATATGGTTCTGATATTGAGATAGTGATTTTGGAATAAGATGTGATTGATTTGGATAAATTATATTGGATATTATTAACTTCCTTGAAACTGATTGATGATTTGTAAACATTTTTGGATAGAATGAGTATATCTAGTATTCTATAAGGAATAAGGGATCATGGTAATTCTGTATGTTTAAAAAGAATACATGATTAAGGTTTTCACATGTTGTTACGTTGAAAAAAGGACCTTCATTATGTTTACCTTCCTTATAAAATTTGGACTGTGAGTTGGAAAGAAGTATTTTGGATAACTATAAAGGTTGGAATGGATTAAGTTGATCTTTGGATAGTATTGTTTAAGGTTAAATCATTTCTGAAGATTATTTTTGGAATATTATAATAATATAGTTTTAGGAAAAGGACAACCTGCCGGGTGGGGCATAAACCGTCGCGTCGGACAAAGCTGTAGGAATCAAACCCACAACCATAGTGCGACAGGCCTTTATTTACTACCACTATCCTACAGGAAGTCCCTGGTTATTAAAAAATAATTTTACTAATCTAAATGGTATGTGTTAACATTTGGAACCTTATACAATTAGGATAAGTATAATATTTTTGAGTTTTATTATCATTTTGAGTGAAAGATGAGTTGAAGGTTGAAACTCTAATTGTCAAGCATAAAAATATATATACCTATCTCTTATTCAATGAATAAATTGATTCTTAAACATTAGTAAAGGGATATTAAAACAAAAAATTGGGTTATCCTAATACCTTATGTCTTGTTGAACTGATGATATTTTAAATCAACATAGATTGAAGGCTTTGAGGCCCTCAATTTTACAGTTGATTGTGAATGATGACCACAATCACTCCCTACATATATTTACGTTTTCCCCCAATTATATGTCTCTAATTGCCACCAATTTTCACCTTATCGAGATCATAATTTGGTGGTGACTTTCTTATTTCCATTTCCCTCTTATTAAGGCTAAATTTTATTAATCATATTTCCGATGTGGGTTTTCCACAAAGGTATTTTCTATTTTCAACCTTTTATTTTCAAAGAAAAATTTCAAATTGCGAGGACGCAATTTATTGAAGGAGGGGATAATGTAACACCCCGAGCTTTCATGATACGCCTCTCTTTCAATAATGTAACAGCTTTCATTTTATGCAAGTTCGAGTTCTAACACACCGCGACTAATCAAAGTAGCCGTTATGAATAGTAATACCCACTTTTTAAAATTATAGAAATTTTATATTTCAAAATGGAATTCGTTTTTGTATTCCTAATATTTAAATTAGCCTATGTTGAATTTTTTGTAATTTTCTGAGAACATCCAAATTTTTATGAATAGTGAAAAATACTTATAAACAACTTTTTAATCAAAATAATTTATGGTGATAAATTATTCTATTTAGTGGTTTTAAATTATAATTAGAATATATTTTTACCATTTTATCCAATGGTGGTCTTTAGAATTAATTTAACATTGAAATTGGACATAAACAATTGCCAATCGTTTGATATAAATTATTTCTTAAAAACACGCTATTTGTTGTGATAGCGGGAATTAATTAATTAATGCAACTTATATGTTTGTAATTTCATAAAATAGACATCATTTTTGAATTTGGAATATCAATTATAGCTTAGGGTGAAATTTTGGCATTGTTCTGAAAAACTTCAATTTTTGATGAATAGTGAAACCACTAAGTGGTAGTTAAATAACTGATTTTTCGTTTAAATGAAATATTACCACTTCTGTGATTTGATTTTCAAAAATCCGACATACATGGTTGTCAATAATAAGTAAAATGTGGTTCAATGAGATTAAAATAATTTTTTGATGAATAGTAACTTTTAAGTTCTTAATCGCGATTAGAGGTAATTTGTGTAGTTTAAGGTAAAAATAATGTTTTAATAATATGAGATGAGCTTGAAACGTGTCCTACTACTATTGGATGAGTAATGGCCGACCACGAAAACCCATGGGTCTACTTGGGGACCCTATAGAGCCACTTTGGTTGGAAAATGACAATAATATATATTTATTTAATGTTAAAGTAAAAAATGACACAAACCTGAAATGTTCTACTAAAACAATTTTTATATGGGGTTATACAAGTCATATGTTTTACTATAAATAGTCATTGGAAAGCTAAAAAGATTTCCTACATCATAGTAATTTTTTTATAATTTTTAGACATTAAATAAATTAAATTATTTACGACATCATTATGATGCAGCGATGACCTCATTATTTAACGATTTTAATAAAATGAAAAGATAATGTACAATCCAAGGTGTACACTTGTACAAAGACTATTGGATGGGTATATTTAGAACCCTTATCACCTTAGCCACGAAATATATAAGTTTGTGACCTTTAGAATCCGAAAACCATTGTATAATAATGTAAAATTTCCTTACTTTCCAAGAGTGCCCCTCCTCTCCTCTTATAAAAGGCCCCCACCTCTACCACCTCATTCACACTTTCAAGCCATTTGGTTCGGCCACACTCTGCCCAAATACTCTCCTGACATCCCCCTCTTACTCCTAGAAGCCTCACTTTGGGAATAACTCTTCCAAAGGAAGCCTTTGGCTCAAATCAAAAAGAGTTACCCGATTTTGATGTAATGTCTTCTCTAATGTTGTTATGTTTTATTTTTCTTCTCCAACCCCCTAAACTCTTTTTATTCATTTATTTTGTAACAACACCAGTATCCTAAATATAATAGGATGTTGTTATAATAAGGATTAGAACTACACTTACACACACCTACATCTAATGGTTAAAGAACATACATTTTCTGTGGATGGCGAATTTCTGCCTCACGAAACGATGATTGTTCAACACTCATATAACACCTTAAAAGGTAGCCATTAAGATGTTACTATATTTATATATGATATATAATACTTTTATGTTTTACTTATTCTTATTTATTTCTCATTTATGGCATACTTTATGATTTCCATTATGGGTAAACGCGATAATTTCATTTTAGGAAGTGTGGACTACCGCCCCCTCAAAGTTATTTTAATCGTTAATGCCATATGTGGGATGTATAAAGGATGGAGTAAAAGGTATTATACACTATATTATACTGGAATTATATTATACATTTATATAATTATGATTTAATTCCATTAAATACGAAATAGAAATGAAAGTAGCGTTCATGCGTACGTACGGCTTACCGTCTCCATGAACGGTGCATTTCATTTCTTACCTCTAAATGTTACGTAATATTATAAATGAATGTATATAATGGATATATATGATATATATGACATCTAAATCATGAATATAATTCTGGAGATAATGGATATTCTACCACATAAACAACTTGTTATTATAAGAAGTTTATTGTTGACTCAAGTACCAAAGATTGACAAAACGACCGTTATTAACTTAAATAATTACATAATGTTCATAACATTGTAATAAGTGATATAAAAAGGATAATGAAATTAAAAATGGTTCTTAATAAGGTATATATTAACTCTAGTTTATTATTCAGGAGGTTAAAGAACGGTTGAGTCATGTCAGACACGAGGTAAGGGAACTTCTTAACCCAATTTCTATTCTTTGGGTTAATCTCCTTCTTTCAAATTATGTCATGATATTATTATGTCCTATCTTGTATATTTAAATTATATAAGTGTAATTATAGTGAATACACATTATAGATATACTTATTTAAAAAAATGATCTTTTTAAAGACTTCGTCTCAATCCCCTTTCATTGAGGCATATTTGGTATTATACACAACTTTCTTTTATACGGATTATAAACCCCTTTGAGTTTTATGTTTATTCAAAAGGAATATTTTTTATACGAAGCATTTTTCATAACGACAAAAGGGAATGTTTTTCTTTCCGTACTTATGCGGCGACAACGACTTCTCCGCCGTCGTGACCATTATTTGAGTTTCGGCTTCCTCTACAAGCCATCATATTTTTAATGAAAAATAAATACAAAGTTTTAACTTTCTTTTATTTTGGTATTGAAAATGGTTTTGAAAGAGTTTTTATTATATCAATGTGTTGTATTGATATCTTGTGATTGAAATGTGGAAATGTTATGTTTCCTTTATGCATGTTTTATGTGATACGATTATGTTATGGTTTATGATATGTTTAAACCTATTCATATGAGGAATGTATTGGACTTAATAAGTGATGGGTGGAGCCCGCTATAGCTCCTCGATGCATCGATAGGTCTAATGAGACAACTATACATGGAATTGGCCGAGGCCCTTTCCCAATTTGATTTATGGTTTTGGCCGAGGCCTTAATCATTTTAGACGTCTTGGCCGAGGCCTTGACAAAATGTTTCAGAATGTCTGGCATTATACATTCCCTCATTATGAAAGTGGTTATTGATATTGCATGTGATTATTCGACTAGTAGAATATCAATGTGAGTTAGTAAATGGAATCATTTAATTTTATTTTTCCATATTATGCTGATGTTCAAGTTTAAAAAGGCTTTTGTTTTAGTAATACATTGCCTTAAATTTTAATGTTTATTTATGAAAGCTTCCGCAATATTGTTATCCTTACTGAGCATCTGAGCTCACCCCTTTCAATGTTTTAATATTTTCCAGGATGTGAAGAAGTAATTTATGAATGACCTGCAGGGATTGTCAGAAGAGGATATGAGTGTGGACTATGAAGACATTGTTATTGTAGTTTTTCACTTTATGATGTAATGTAACGTTTACGAATGTATCTAGTGTTTTTCAAGGCTACTAAACTAATCGGTCTTTCGAGACTTGATCTTTTGTGATCATGCCAATGTTATGAAGTAATGCACCGACTCTGGGTAGCTGGGGTCGGGGTGTTACAAAATAGGTCATCAATGCGTGGAAGAGGATATTTGTTCTTGATAGTGATCTTGTTAAGTTCTCGATAATCAATGTAGAGTCTTATTAATCCATCTTTCTTTTTAACAAACAGAACAGGTTCTCCCCAAGGTGACACACTAGGGTGTATGAATACTTTATCAAGATTATCTTGGAGTTTCTTCTTCAATTCCTGCAACTCATTTGGGGCCAGTCTATAAGGTTTCTTTGAAATAGGCAAATCACCCGGTACGAGTTCTATTGAAAACACAACTTCATGATTTGGTGGAAGACCTACAAATTCCTCCGGAAAGACATCATAAAATTCCCGTACAATGGGAATATTATTAATGGTGAGTTTCTCTCGAACCATTTGAGATAAATAACCTTCATTTAGTGGAATCAAGACCCATAAGATGGATGAAATTTCCACTGGAAGGTTATGTTCATCCTTGCATCGATAAATGATCATCGATTGATCTGGAATATGAAATGTGTCTTTATTTCTTTTGAAATTGATATGAGATCTATAAAAAGAAATCCAATCCATGCCATGAATTACATCAAATTCTACTATAGGAAGGATCACAAGATTTACAGGAAGCACTTTCCCACAAACATCAATCGGAGAATAATTGTATACTTTTGATGCGATTGTTGTGCCATTAGGAGTTGTCACAGCCAACTCAACATCTAATTATTGAGGTAATACGGTGATACCCTTATAAAATTTTTCACAAATAAACGAGTGGGTGGATCCAAAATCAAATAAAACATTTTCTACATTAGAGTGGATTGTAAGTGTACCTCTTACAACTTCGTTGTCGTACTCCACATCGCCGATAGTAATTGCATGTGACTTTCCTTTGTCTTTGGCATTCAGAGTTTGTTGACGTCAACCATCATCATCAACCCTTGGATTTGGGCATTTATTGGAATAATGCCCCATCTCCTTGCACTTGAAACATTGAATTGCAGTAGGTTCATTCTGTGTATCCCTTCCTTTTTTTGCATCATTAGACATATTCTTCCCATTATTTCGACATTCAATTGCCCGATGACCTTTTTTCAACACATATAACATTTTCTTGTCCCCTTAAGACAATTTCCTCCATGTTTCTTCCCACACATTGAGCATAAGGGAAAACTCATCTTCTTTTCAGTGTGGTCTTTAGATTATCCTTTTCATTCCGTTTTCCTCTTCTTATCAAATCCATGTGACTGATGGGTTACACCAATATTCATCTCAACCTTGAGAGCACATCGAACAATTTCCTCGTATCTATTGAAGTCCCATATGGCTAACACCATTTGAAGAAATGGTTTTAAGAGACTAAATAATCGATCGATCTTACTGTAAAGTTGGATAATAATTCCAGATGAGTACCTTGAAAGTCTTGTAAGATTTTCTTCATAGGTACCAACAGATTCATCATCCTTTTGCTTCAGTTCAAGAAACACCTTCTCCATCTTTGTTTAAAGAATATGAGGTAAATACTTATTGAAAAATAAGTTCTTGAACTTGTCCCATTCCATGGACTCAATTTCATCCCTTTGCCTCGTATTATTAATAAGATTCCACCATTGATCAGTATCACCTTCCAAATAATACACTGCTAATATGACTTTATCATGTTCACAACATTGAAAAACTGAAAATATTTTTTCAGTGGTACTAATCCATTGTTCATCCACTAATGGATCAGAAGTCCCGCTGAATGAAGGTGGATGCTGCCTCATGAAGGATTCGACAGAATGTTGCTCCTTCCTTTTCTCATTTGGAAGTCCTGCATGATTCATAGCTTGAGAAATTTGTGTGATCATGGCTACAAGATTTTTCATTCTAGCTCCCATAACGTTTGGTTTCTCAGGAGGACAATCATTGCATTGCCCGTCGCATTCTGCATTAACGCGGTTTCTCCGGGTTCCATCCATTGACTAAAACCAAGAAGAATAGTGTGAGCAACACTAACTATAATAGGAAAACCACATAATCAAGAATAAAATTTCACACTTAAGGCCTTATCATAGGTTGTTCATGGCCATTTCTAAAACACTAATATTGTGTTCTATGCTTAGAAATATCCTTAGGATTCTTACTAAGGATTTCACATCCTAGTTTCCAAAGGGTGACTATACCTTTACTTTAATACTAACTGTAGCGACCCATGCTTTACATACATGGTTAATACCTCAAAATTGAAGCATACTTATTACAACATATAACAATACCATTAAAGGACTGTATAGGTATAGTGTATTTAGAAATTGGGAAACATAAACAACTGGTTCATAAAGCATCTACACTGTCTCCCATTTATTTCATCATATCTATAGTACCTTTTTGGCATATCTTAATTAATACCCTTCTTACTGACCTGGGGAAAGAAAACATACAAAAGGGTGAGATAAATGCTCATTAAGGGAAAAGAAAATAAATATCAATCACATAAAATTCATAAGAACATAACATTTTGGAAATCTTACCCTGCAAAAGAGATCATAATTTCATAACATGGGATAAATCATGGTAGTGAAATTTAATCCCAATAATCATAAATTAAAACATTAAACTTATTGTCATACACACATAATCATAGAGAATCATTTCTTATTAGTCAAGACTCATTGCCAAGACTATCTTAGTGGAAAAAGTTCATTTCTGAATCGAGTTCACTCCTCGTTTCAGCCCTGTTTCACTGAACCGGTTTAACCTGCCGTTATAGCCATGTATATCTCATGAGATATAAAATCTTTACCCAATGCATTGGAGGGATATATAGGTCCCACCCATCTCATAATTATACCATTCTTATGTGTGCCACTAAATCATAAACCATACATCATAGCATAACCCATGTAATAAAAATGGGATTCTTAAACATCGTGACATCATAAAACAATTCATATAAGATAAAGGAATTCATAAAAATAATTATATCACAACATAATCAAATCAATGTAATAATAGGGATAGAAAAATAACCCTATATTATCTTATATGGAAAATAATTTTGATAAAACACTTGAACTCCATTCTTGAGGAAAATATCCTTTCTACTTCAAAAACACTTTTCCTTTCTTAAATTGTCATAAAATTTTAGACTAAAAAATATTGATTAAAAGTAAACATGAAAACTTGTAAAGGACGCTTATGGGAAATAATGTTTTAAAAATACATTCATTCCGTATAATTTAAAAAAACATTCTTCTCGTACTTTTGTCGGAAAAGTCAAAAAGTACCTCGTACAAAAAATGACAAAATATTCCTTTCATATCCTTTACTAAAAACTCATTGAAGGGTAAAATTGGATTTAAAAAATTGTAGGTTGATGGAAACAATATTACATATTGAGGGAACATGTATTTGGATGATAAAGTACACCCTAGTAAATACCAAAGTATATACAATCTCGGATAAAAAGGAGATTGTGATATTTTCCCTTTGCTTAGGTCTGATTTGCTTCGTAAGTGTTTGAACCTCCTGTATAATGATTTAAATAATGTTATTGACTTATTCCAGAATCATACATATTGTTATTATATCATATATGGTCATATTACTAGCTTCTTATTAGTAATATTTCATTATTACTTGTTATTCGGTTGTTTATTACTTTTTGTTCTTATTCTTTTTTTGTCGAATAAATTTTTATTTTTCTATTTAGGTTATAGATACCTCATTTACTAAATGGTATTAGTGTACTATATATCATATTTATTCATTCAATTCATTTATATAATCATTATGAAATGACGATAATGTAGAACAAATAGCATCACATCGTGGAGACGGTATTCCGTACGTACGCACGAGCGATGATATCGTTCCCATGATCGTGGAATTGTATTGGAGTGCATGTATACTATTTCAAAATCAATAACACTTTAAAATAATCATATTTAGTTATTTCGTTTCACAATTATACCCATCCAATTAAGGTGGTGATGGAAAATAGATTACACCACGGCGTGGAGACGGTATTCCGTACGTACACACGTGCGGTGATTTCGTTTTCCGTAGGATGGATAGATGGTGAAATAGGGTTTTTTCATACTTATAATAACATATCAGTATATGAGTTATACTGATATTATTAATTCATAATGAAACAACTAAATAATAATAAGTGGAAGAAGAAATACATTTGAATGAATCGGTAACATAGATTATCTATTCTTTGAAGCGCCTCTTTGAGACCTCCTCGTAGGGAACATCAATTGGTATTTGAAGAAGACAAGGAACTCTAGGATGGTTCTAGGGAAGTGGGTAAGTAAAATGGTCAGGTATTTGCCGATCATGAAGGCTCAAATTGGTGTGAGGAGGAGAGGGAGAAGGTTCCCTTTTATAAGGGAGGAGAGGGGCACCTTTAGAAATATAAGAAATATTTGTTTATATTAAATCCAAAACGCACTTAAAAACTTCCAAAATGACTCATATCAGAATATTAGATGAGATAGGGTTGTAATATCATTAACAAATAAAATTTATACATCTTTGGAATTTATTTTAAACATTATCAACTTGAATTATCCTTATTTATCAATTTAATTTTATTTGTGTAAATAATATTCTAAATTTTAAATTATTATAAATAATTACATATGTGTTGTGAATTTACCATAATTTGACACTTTATGAAATATATCGACCATATAAATTTTGATTTATAATTTTCAAATAATTTTTTTTATTTTTAAGCAATTTTATAATATGTTATTTTTATAAACTAACAATAGTGTCAATTTTGACACTATTCATTTATTTGAATTTAAATAAAATATATACAAAAGATATGTTCGAAAAAAGCTTCAATAAAATCATAAAATGTCATATTTATCTAGAAAATTAGTGGAGCACATTAAATAGTTCATATAATATTTATTTTAATATTTTTAAATCCATTTATTTGATATTTTAATTAATAAAATAATTTCAACATCACTATTGTGTCATAATTAATGATAATTATTTAATCCCTAAAAATTCTAAATAAATTCCTATGATTTATATAATTGTATTATCTTTCTGTATACTATTCATGTTCGAAGTTTCATTAATTTTATCACTAAATTAAAATTATTATACTTATAAGATTTAAGAAAGTGACATGCTGTCACATTCTTTGGTTTTAATAATAAATAAATTATTTTCATGGAAAAAAGTTCATTAAATGAATATAAGACAACCCTTAGGTGATATGGGTCTACTTTTAGTCATCCAATATGATTTTTTCAGGTGTTAGGGTAATTTTATAATCTTATATTTACCCTTAATTACCTGATTTACCTTTAACTATGGTAAATAATATTTACCGTAGTTACTATTCATAATGCCCAAAAAAAAGTAGCCTATTAAAATAATTTGGACCCACTGATACCGAATATGGAATCCATTTTTCAAAAATCAAAACATATAAGTTTCATTAATTAATTTAAAATAAATCTCGTTGTTAAGTAAATGGGTTTTAGAAGTTAAAACATTGACAAAGATTGAAATGTTTTTACCTATGAATTAAATGTGAAATTAATGCTAATTACATACACTATATCAAATGGTAAAAATATATTCTATTTATACTTTAATACCATTAAATATTATAATTTAACCATATAAATTATCTCAATGAAAAAAGTTGTTTTTAATTTAAAATTAGCATACTTTTACTATTCATCAAAATATGAAAGTTATCAAAAGTATATCAAAAATTTATCCCAAGTAAAATTTTATAGCATGATTCAAAAGAAGAATTTTATATTGTCATATTGAACTTATAAACATGTCAAAAACTAGATTTAATGTGGGTGTGCCATCAAAAGGCGGCAAAATTGCATTTTTTTGAAAAATACTTATTTTACCCGAAAAAATTATTTTGTTCTCTTACCATGTTATAGAAAGTGTGTATGATAAATAATAAAATTCAAAATGTAGTTAATACTATTCATAACGGCTAGTTCATAATAATATATCGTTGTTTAGTGAAACCCGGTATTGCGTACTACACACGCTATCGAGGAAGGTCGTGATTGCGTGTAATGCAAGCCAAGTCCGTTTTGTGTGCTGTGAAAGATTCATTTGGTGTTGCGTATAACATAAGAAATAAAAAAATTCTCATAAAATCTCAGGGTGTTACAGTCATCATGAATGAAATCCTATTGCATCAATTCTAGAATTTTGTATTGATAATTTTCCAAAGGGTATAACATGACTGGTACATCTCCTTTGGCCGATTTTTTTCTCATATTTAACATCTCTTAATCATCTTTCAAAAGAGGTTTCTCCACTTCTTATCACGATAGTGGATGCTTCTCGATTGTTATGGAAGAAGTCACTTTTTCGCAGTTTTGTTGGAAGACAAATGACCTATGGGAGGTCAGGAGAATGATTGTTTCATAAATATTAATTATGGTTGAGAAAGTATTTCACTCTTTAATGACAAGGTATCATACATGAGTAGCCTTGTGTTTGCAAGTTCCTCGAGAGAAGAGTGGATTCATTACGACATTGTTAATTAAATAATTAGCATAAAAATGTGAAACACTACTACGGAGTGAAATATCATAGTGAATGCCATCATGGGGAGGACCACCATGGTGGATTATAGACAAGGATAAATCCTATAGATTCTTTTTCTTCTGTACACACTGAGGGTTACCATGGCTATCATCTGGAGGCAGGCTCTCGATAATGAACAAATTATCAAAAATCAAGCCATTATGATGATGTGTCTGATGGGGAACTTCATAATTACTACTAATACTCTCAAAATATTATATTGAGAGGGTATGATCTTGAGATTTAATTGATGAATGTATGAGGGATTCAAGAACTCCAACATTAAGATGAGCCATATTGCATCTTGCCTCATGATTTTACATTTTTTTTGGAGAGACTAATTCTTAGATGCTCTCTTACACTTAGTTAGGGACACTTTCGAGGAGAAGTGGTTATCATGGGAAGTTGTATATTCATTACATGGAGTGGTTATCAGAATGGGCTGATTAACTCCAATTGGAAATGATGTATATTTTGGATCCTATTTTCTGTATATTATTGCGGAGTATTCCCCATAACCCTCCTGGACTGATGTATAAGTATGTATTTGCCCCAGGAAGTCATGCCGATGTGCTATCCCAATTGTGGGGTAAAATATTTTTGTCTGTTCCCCTGGTACTACTTAATTTATTGTTATGATATTCTGGAATTCCTCTAGAATATGGTCAAGAATTTATGTCTTCCATTTCACCATTTCTATGATATTTTCGGTGACTTCAACGGCTAGAACGAGAATGTACATCCATTCCGTATTGGTTGTATCTATATATTCCAGATCTTTTCCTCATATTCTTGTCAATAAGTACTGATATTATGCATGTAGAAGGGTATATAGTTGAGTCTACCCTTGATTTGTCATCGGAGATTTCTGACCAACTTCTCTGGGTGCTTCCAAATGAGACTACTGATAGGCTTTATGAATTCTAGAATGTGTATGTACACGCTGGCGGTTTTCCATCAAACATGGTGGACAATATTCTTTCACTATAGATAGATGATACTGATAACATAATTGGTGAGTGTAAGTAGGTGTATGTTCTAGCCTACTAGTTGCCACCTCATTCAATTAGAGGGATTCTTTAAATGCAGTAAGACGTGCTTTCTGACTGGCTGGTAAATTGTAAATAGGTGTATGTTCCTGTTCACGGTACTCCACCATATATTCCTAGTAGGATTGTTAGTTCACTGCCAGAAATGTCTACTGGGCTATAGAATAATGTTGGATGGATGTATGTTCCTGCTTTTTGTTTGCCATCAACTTAGGTTAAGGAATTTTCCAGCGGAAAAAAGGAAGGAACATGCTCCCTGTTGATAGGAAATTGTCTTTAGGGCTTCTTCTTGCATGCCTAGGTCTGAGGGATATGGGCCAAACATCCATTGTAAATACCCCCATCATGTTGTGGGTTCACTAGCTCATGATTATGTTGGCGGCGATTGTGGGTTGGATTCCTCGAGAAGGACCCCTAAATCATTGAATTGAGGACTTGAGTGACCTCTATATCCAACTCCATATAGTATGGAAGGGACTTGTTGTTTCATTTTAGGGATAAGGACCTGAATGTGTTGAATAAAGTGTATAGAACTGTCTACCTCAATACCATCAGTAATTATTGACTCGACAATCGATGGTTTTCAATAACCTTGAGAGCCTTTCGGGCAGCCTTCAGGGTTGGGATAGTACTGTCATGACTGTACACCCTTACTAGAACTGTGAAGATGGTGAGTGGGTGATGGTATCCTTTATTTGTATTAATATCCATCTTGAGCAGCGACTAGGACACTCATTAGTGCAAAATGGAAGGAAGCCATTTTAGAGTGAAGGGAGTTTGTAGAGAAAACATAGATCAATAATAAACTCCATTAATGAAACATCCTTTAGATGGATATTTGAATGACTAATTCCTTTATCTTTGATTAAATTTTTAATTGAAAGAGGCCTAACATATGGGAAACATTATTAACATGGTTAAAGATTCACATCAGGTTTACCATTTTTTTCATAGTTCCTTGAAAACTTTGTTCATGTTTAAGAATCACTGCTTTCATATGGTATCTATTGGACTTATTCATTGGTCTGGAATCAACCAATAGTTCATTATGAAAAATGGACCTACATTTTAGAATAAGGAGTTTGTTAATATTGATCATTACGATATATATGACATGAATTAGTCAAGAGGATGAGAGGTAAGACACAACACACCCTTTTGGGAGGAATTATTGTCTACTGCAATACTCTCATTATAAATTTAAGATATTTTCATGAATCCTTATTAATTCACCAAGTATGTCATAGGATTTCTATTGGAATTTTCAATCACTTATTAACATGTGTGAAATTTAGAATCATTTGTATGTATTATAGGTTCTTCATTAATAGATATATCGATATGTATTCGAGATTCTCTGTCAGTGGTATCCTCAAATATACTATTTGGAGATTATTTTCATCGTTTCTCTGATGACACTAGTTTTAGGGCCACATATTGGGGCACTCTAGAATTTATTATCATCTAGGGATATTATGGTTTCTTTTGATATTAGAATCGTACCCGAAAAATGGGATACCTACGTATCCTTGTGAAATGAGTCAGAACCCTCGTAGTTTGGTGCCCCTTAATGGGACAAATCATACATGTAATGTTAATATTATAAGGACTTATCCATACAGTTACTGTCATGTTGTAAGGACATCTATGTAATAGATGATTAGTCAGTGTCTGGTGTTGTACTTATGCTGATGTATCCCAAGGAAAATTGAAAGGATATGGGTTTCGATTTAATATTAGACCATGTTGGGAATATGGCCTAGGAAGAACAAGGTTGATTTGAAGTGTTTGGATTGAACCTCAAGGGGGTTTCTAATGTATCCCTTGTGGATATGATTGAAATCCCACATAGTACAATATGTATCATAGGATAGTATAGTCCTTTGAGAGAAATAGGTTTTGTATTACTTCTGGAAAAGGATTCACCGGTGATTTGGGGGGTTTAATTTGGGGCTTATTTCTAGGGAGGATTCCCGGATTAAGGGAATTAAGATTGGATTTTTGAAGAGGATATCCAATGAGCTTTATAACTAAGATGTATTTCTACGCATCCCAATTATGTTGGGAATAATAGTTATCATAGTTCATTCATTGGGTTGGGGCATATGCATTAGAGTAGACCATTTAGAATGGACATGATTGAGTGAAAATTTTTGGAAGGGCACACTTTTGAGCTCGGGCCTTCAAGCAGGCATCCAACATATCCTGGTATGAATAAGAATCAGTGTACTCATAGTTCAACTATTTGTGAAAATTTTGTGATCATGACGAATTTGTAATCCCATGTGAGTAATGTTCGGTGTGAGAAACTAGAGGATGTCTATGATTAAACAAAGGCACTCACATTTTTACTTTTACATTATTGGAAGATGGAGCGCCTACGAAGGTGACAATGAATGAGGGATAGGAGACATAGGAAGAGGGTGAGGTGATGATCCGTCACTATGTTTTCTATACATTGTAAAATGTAACAATTTAATTAATGATTAAAGGTGAAGGATGTAGAGAGGAGCATGACTGAAACCTTCTACTTGAAAGGTTAGGGGCTTACACCATGATGGTTTCCCTAGTGAATATTGTAAGGGGGATTTTTCTTTTACTATCATGGAAAAAAATGTATGAATGGTAATTTCTCTACCAGAGACGTGAAGTTCCAAGTCTTATAGACGAAAAGGGGAGGACAGAACCCAAACCCCAATCCTCCAAACCCAGAACATTCCAACACTGTTCCTAGAAAAAGGTCCATGTGAGTGTGAATATACAAACCCAGATACACTCCAAGATTCCTAACCCCATTGTGAAACTATTTTGGGAATCCTATGACTGCAGATATACAAAAACAAATAGGAGACATGCTGATATGCCTTTCCAATGGATGGATCAGACCATAGGTTTTTGTGGAGGCTTCAACATAGTCCATTTCAGATAATGGAACCAAGCAACTAGATACCCTATCATGAGTGGACATAAAGTGGGTACCTAAGAAGATATATAGGCCTTATACACAAATTTGTAGTGTACATACCTTTTGTAGTTATTCCACATAGGTACCAGTGAAGGTGTGCCGAGTAGTTATACCGCACTAGTGAGCCACATATTCCTTTATGATGATTGAAAAGTGCATCACATAGGGGAACCAAGCCTACGCGTGCTTCAAATGGTGACAGAATTTTAAAACATTCTTATACCATCTAATTATATCTTCTCTCTTGTTTTTAAGTAGCTACCTGAGACAGTTGGAGGGATTTAGGATAAAGAGATACATAATTGGAGCTTCAAGAAGTTCTTAATCTTTTTTATTCTCAGAAATTGGGAGCCAAAGGGGCCTATTTATAGGCATAGAGGGGGTTTGGTAGAAAGGTTGTTGTCCGTGGAGGTCCTTCATATAGTTCCTCCAAAGAGATATGCCACGTAAGGGAAAAGAAGGTATACTATCATCTAGGTATGTCGCATAGGTATTCCACATAGACCATTTGAGACTTTTTATTTCCATTTAATTATTTGAACATTGTCATGGGATTTTAAAATATCTTGGGATATATTCATAGTCCTTTTGTATTCTTCAGTTGTTTCAACATTGGTAATGAACCTGCCCCTAGTAGAGTTCACATAAAATAATGGTATCCACTCGACCATCGATATGGAACCATTTGAATCCCTATATGGCCAACATTTTTATTCTCTATTTTGTTCGAATGGGGTCAGAGAGTTAGAAATTTTCGGGTGCGAACTTGTATAGTGTATAACAAAGATAGTTTAGGTGATTAATGAGATGATAAAGGCAGTGCAAGATCATCAGAAATCCTATTCTGATCATAAGAGGAGTCCTCATAAGTTTGGAATTGGGGATCATGTGTTCTGGAAGGTGAATCCTTGTCTAGGGTAGTGAAGGTTTGTTCGTGGGAGTAATATTTCTTCCAAGTTTTTTTGGGAATTTCTAAGTGTTCGCTAATGTTAGAGATGTGGAATATCAGGGAGAAAAACCCCCATTATTGAGCTAGATATACAGTTTTTTCATTTTTCATAGTTCCATAATTATCTTCATGATGACTCTCAAAACATTGATTGTGGTGATATTGATGTTGATGATGATGAGACCTTGGAGGAGCGGCCAGTAGTGATCTAGGACTGCCCTGAGAAGTTGTTGTGCGGGCACGCTATCCCCATAGTTCATGTTGTGTGGCATCAAAATGGCTTGGATTAATGTACATGGTAATGTTAGCTAATGATACGTGCTCAATACCCTAAGTTGTTTGATTTTTATCTATTCTCTTGTATCATTGTACCTTAAGTGGTTGTACAACCATTCTTGTTATATTATGTCTTTATCTTTTTTCTTTTTGTTGAATTCTCCCAATAGAGATGTATCTCCTAGGGGAGTGTGTTTAAGAGTATGATATGGTTTTCATGTGGTTTTTCATTATTCTTTTAATGAAGAATTTCATCTCGTGTGGTTGTGAGATACTTGAGAGTAATCTGGATGGTTGGTTGTTTGACCAAATTAATGTTTCCTCCTTTAGTTGGTTTTTTATTATTGGGGGAAAGAATAGTTTGAGAGGTATCTGATGTAATGGGAATGGCCTATGTGGTCCACTAAATTGTGAAAACATGGTGTTTCATGTGATCTAGGAGGTCAATAAAACTTCATTAAACACTTTTCCAAAAAATTTAGTTTTGTAGACTATATTTACAGAACGTTGAGTCGTCCAATGCTTAGTTGAAATGTGTTTCCATAATGGTGAGTTATCTAATGATTGGTTCAATAGTGTTTCCAGAATAGTGTTTCCAGAATAGTGTCTCATCCAATAGTTGGTTGAACAATTTATCCAGAATACTGAGTCATCGAATGGAATGTTGAATAGTGTTTCCAGAACAGTGACTCTCCCAACTATTGGATGAACAATGCTTCTAGAATGGTGAGTCACCCAATGGTAGGGTGTATAGTACTTCCAAAATAATGTGTTTTCCAATGGTAGTTTGGACAATGATTCCAGAATCTGGAGTCATCAAACGGTAGGTTGAACAGTTAATTTAAAATGGTGATTCATCCAAATTAGGTTGAATAGTGTTTTCAGAATGGTGAGTTATCCAATGGTCGGTTTAATAGTGTTTCTAGAATAGTGATTTTTTCAATTTTTGGCCGAATAGTGTTTTCTAGAATACTAAGTCATTAGACGGTAGGTTATATATTGTTTCCAGAATGGTGATTCATCCAATAGTTGGTTGAACAGTGTTTTAAAAATAGTGATTCATCAAACGATACATTGTACAATGTTTCCATAATGGTGACTCAACGAATGGTTAGTTATCTAATAGTGACTCATCAAATGGTGAGTCATCCAACTGTGACTCATCCAATAGTGATTTATCCAATGGTGACTCGAACAATAGTGACTCATCCAATGGTGAATCATCTAACATTATTCCTCGAATAGAGTTTCCAGACTCCTACATTTTTTACAATTGATGTTATCTTTGATGTAAAATGTATTCAAAGAATAGTTTTAAATGATTCAAGACTGATTCAAAGACATTAAATCCTAGATAATTTTTTTGAAGTTTCAAGGTGCCTTTAATAAATCAAAACACATAATCTTCACTTGATCTTCCTTTAATGGATAATCTAAACCGTATTTGTACTGATAATACATTTCAATTTTCAAAATGGTAGAGATATGTTTTTTCATTGTTATTTATTCTCTTTTTTCATTGTATGTAACACTAAAAGTTATTTCTATCATTGGTGGCATGAAATCTTACTAAAATCATAGGATTTTGACCCCCATGGAATTTTCCTAATGCATTGAAATCCCCTATTTTTCAGCAACCCAGAATTGGTGATCTCTCTTTGATATAAGGTATGTTATTCCTCTTTTATTATGGGCTCTTCAATATGTTTTATTTTTTATATCATTTCCATGTGATTGAATTTTATATCCATGTTTTTAATGGATCATTCTCAGTTTTTGGTTGGTGTAGTGGTGTCGTGGCATCCTCTTGTACATGCAGTCATTGAGGGAGAGGGGATCATGATCTATTATGTTGTCCATTCATGTGAAAAAAAATTGGGAAAATATTGAGGTGGGGGATTCATTGCTTCACTATATAATGTAGTTTAATAAAAAATATACCTTGATTTATCCCCTTGGATATCAATGAAATTGACAAAATAATTTGTTAAACTATATAATTGAATTGGTACCAATTTATTAACATTGTTACTGCGTACTGATTTTAAATATAGCTGGTTATCAATGTTTTTCAAGTTTAAATTTTCATTCAAGATTGAAATTGGTAACAAAAATAATTCTTGGATTAATTTTAACTTCATTGGTAATAGGATTAAATAGTCATGTTAATGAATGTGGTTGTTGTTGTTATGAGTTCATGGTAATCAAATGGATGCAGTTATTCATTTAAAATGAATCTGTTAATTCAAGGTGGAACAATAAACACCTATTTGGTAAATGTAATCCCCTTATTGGGTAGGATTTACACAGTTTCATGGAATGGAAATGTTAATTATTCTTTGGATCCATGATATCTCACTGTGTCTGAAGTTTGGATGCCTTGTTTTAGGGACAGTAGAATTGTCTCAATTTTTCTTTCATACTACTTGTGTTGTGTTTTGAGCCTATGATAGCTGATCTTGGAGGGTTGTTATAACATATAGGGCGGGGAGGCCATGTTTTTATGTTTATATTTGACGATTAGAGTAGATATATGCATGAGTTTATGCATGTGGGTGTTGGAGAGGATACCATAGATAAATAATTTTTTTGTAGCTAGTCTTACTCATTGATATGAAATTTGGATGCTGCTTTAATATGTGGTTGGTATACCTTCTATACCTCCCCCACTAATTCATGTATATAGTCATGAATACCCTCCATCCAAAAGTTGCAATGATTCATGGGGTATTACATGTGATTTCCACTTTTATCTTATTGGAAATGCATGGGTCTACTTACATGCTATCGGAGGCAAGGACATGATGGGTAGTTCATATACTCACAGTGTTGATCCCACTATGTTTGGTAGATTCATTAGTTTTATTTTAATACATAGAATTAAAGAAAGTGATGATGTTTTCAATAAATTAATAAATATTTATCACATGGGGTTAGATCTTGGTGGGATATAATGATAGGCTTGTATTTCTATGTAACCATGGAATTAATTTGCTTATGCGTGGACAGTGTGGATCTTGGTTGGAATGATAATTTAATTTGATGTGATATTGATATTGGTTTCTTAATGATTAAATAATTATTTAAAATAAATTTAAACTAAACAAATCTGATAAAGTAACATAATGTATCTTTTTAAATGGTTTTGTTCTTAGAGGATATCTAATATTATTAGTGGTAGAATGGAGTCTGTGATACATTATCTGTATTTGGGTCTAAGACTATTTTTCATCTATAGTGTTGTTGTGATATATATTATATCCTATACTTTCTTTGTTTCTATATTGTTTCTGATTCTTTCACTTGGGGGCACATCCATCTGTCGAAGACGTGATGACTGTTTCCTTGAATCCTCACATTCCAAAGGTGGGTGGCATTTGTCACTTGTTCAGGTTCATTTTCTCCTTGATTAAAACGAGATGGTGGGATTTCAGTTCTTCCATCCATGGATTCCACCTCAGAACTAATTTCCATGTCTGGGGTTACCTTATGGAATTAAGATGGTGTTTGGGAAACTATTACTAGTGCCATGTCTTCATGGACGCCAGTTAATTACATTGCCTCTATCAAAAAATTCCATGGGGGATGGCCATGGAAATAACCTTCGGTTAGGGGAGTAGTCATGTTTGGACGCTGGAACACTATAATGTTTGGGATTCTTCCTCTTATGATATAGCTTCTCGATGTCACGGAAGCCAGAGGAATCCCCTTTTGAATGCGGGGAATTATATGCCATAGGCATGTCTCTGAGATTTTTCTTAGCTTCCCAGGTTTAACACAAGATATGCCAGATGGTTAATCGCTAGTGTAGATGGATCAGACTGATTGGACAACTAACTGTAGTATATCATATGAGAGAAACCCCTGGAAGGAGTACTGATGTTGGGTCTAACATGTGGTTAGGTACTCAATTACTTCTAGGAACAATAATGAGGTGAATCACACGATCTCACAGGGATGTGGAGTCTCGGGTTAGAAGGAGGATGGATATCGGTTGCTGAGAGTGGATGGGAATGAGATGGGGGGGACGTGAGGGTGGTGGTTATGTTGTACTTGAGCCTAGAAGATACTTCCAAAGTATCCCTGTGGTAGGGAATCAATGTCCACGTAGTTTAGCAGGGTGATGGGATGCCTAAGGAGGAAATCTGTATGTATGAGACTCGAAGGAAGTGGAACCTCTGGGTTTGGGAATGACCTTCCAAAAACACTTAGGATCGAGGGATAGACCAGTATGATAAATGGTTGATGGGATTGAACCTCACAATGGAATCCTACATACCTTTCCCTGGAAAAGATCAAAGTCCACATAGTTTATCAAGTGGGTATATAATTGGGGTGTGCACGGAGGACATTGACCTGAATATATACTAGGGCTTACACGTGGTTAGTAGCCCAGTATGGTCTGAAGCTCGAGGGGAGGACCAACATTATGGGTCCCATCAAAGGGGAATACAATGACTTGCCGTTGAAGGGGAAACACAATGGCTTACCACTGGTTGGGTCTGAAAACGTCTTACCACTACTTGGGGTTCCAACAGTTTACCATTGATTGGGGTTCCAATGGCTTAACATCGATTGGGGAACATAACAGCATACCGTCAGTTGGAGAAAACAATGGAATAACATCAGTGGGGGAACACAATTGCTTACTACTGGTTAGGGTAAAATGACTTACCATCAATAAAGGATTAGAATGTCTTCCTGCTGGATGGGGTTGAACCACAATGAGCCTTCCTATGTACCTTGTCTAAAAGACAAGGATCAAATCCCACACAGTTCGAATGGGTATAAATTAATGTATTGTAGGACATGAGGTGAAACGACATGAAGGGGTCGAACAACTGGGTGTTGGGCAATGAACCTCAGGGAGGTGTCCCATGTACCTTTCCCTGGAATGCATCATATTCTACATAGTTTAGAATGGTTTGGTGAATGGATGTAAAGGGGTTAAGGAACAATAGGTGTTGGGATTCATCCTCAGAGAGGCTTCCAACGTACCTAGCTTTTGCAAGGATCAATGTCCCCGTATTTTTGGAGGATGCTTCACGATTACACGCTAAGGAAACCAAAGGGGATTACATGGTCAATGCTTAATCTAATATCACATGAGTCATACTTAGTTTGAGAAAAAATTGGTTTCAAATAAGTGACTATCATGTCACGAAAGGTGCATTCGTGGGAAGGAGAGTGGGGCTTACATGGGGTTAGCCACCAGAAAGAAAATAGGGGCTTATACATAGTTAGCAGCCTAGGGAGAAGAATATTGGAGCTTACTCTAGGATGGAATCCATGTGGGGAAAAATCATAGAGGGATTTGGCATAGAATATAGTAGGGTTCCAGTGCCCATCCCCTCCTATAGTTCTTGGTACCGAAGAATATTGAAGGGTAAGTTGGGACACTTCCTCCTACAAGAAAGGATTAGGGCTTACACCAAGATAGATGCCCTTCATCGTAGATATCCATTGCTACATCAAAGAGGATATCATTACATGTGAGAATGATCTCACTCCCATGGAGACGAGCGGGCGTATAGAATTTCCGAGATTGGGATCCCAGCATTGAGTGCACAACGTGAGGTTACAGTTTAACGTCATGTGCTGAGCATGCTGGCACTTGAATGTTTAACATCATGAATCTTGGATGAGGAGGGTTCAATCCGCACCCCCTAGGACATAAATAACTAATACTCACCCGCACGTGGGGAAAGGAACACATCAATAATTCTATGGTGATGGGATGTCATGGAGAGATCCATTGAGGTTGACATATTAGAATGGATATGCAAAGAATCAATAGCCATTAGCATGCCTATGTGAAGAAGTATAAGTCTATGAGATAAAAAATAATTAAACACCCAAGGGACATTGAAATAACTTCATGAAAACCTTCAGGGTCTCACGGGAAAAGGGGTTGCAGAGTAAAGGGGTTCAGATGTAGAGGCCTCGATAATCACTAGTGCTCCATGAAGTGGAAGGGCTTTGTGAAGGGGTATGCTTCCCGATCTAAAGTGTCATAGTCTAGGCAAAAGTATATGTGCATAGGGAAGGTACTTCGAGAAGTGGGAAGACATTCGTGGAGTAGTGATTTGTGAATCAAGGGTGCCCGGTGATGTGTAGCATTGCGAACCAATGTGAATCATGAAGCACTATGACCCTGGAATAGCAAGTGTGTTACATGTGAATGGAGGGTACTTCAAAACAAAATTAGTGCTCTGTGAAGACCTAAGTCCCAATGGGGACCCCCTTCCATTGTGAAGTCCAGTGGGATCTGTGAAGGGAATACCCCATTGAATATGGGTTGAATTCAAGTCAAGGGAAAGACAATTTCTACGGCTCTAGTACCTTGAAGCGCTCAATTTTCACAGGGCAAAAATTGATTTTTGATTTTAGAGATGAGAAGGTGAAAGACCGAAGGATACATATTTTGGGATCGAGTGGAGCACAATATTTATAATCAAGAGGCACCACAAGGAAGATGTCACTCGATGTAGATCTTTGTGGAACTTTTCCATAAATGTTGTTCCTCCCGCCTCCTTACTCCTATAGTGCCTTCGCAAATGTCAATTGTTTCCTAGAGCCTCCAACATCCTTGATCTGCGGCAGCTTCACAAATTTCGGTCAATTCGCAGAGCCTCTTGCCTCCATGCTCTGTGTCAGCATAAAAAATGATGTAGATTCACTCTGGATGTGGTGCGGTGGGGATCCATGAACAAGAATCGCAAGAAAAACACAAAGGCATTGTGATTGATTTTTCTCTTCCTGAATTTTGACGCTAAACAAGCCCCCCCCCCTCAAACATGGAGCCAAGGAGAAAACGGGGGTCTATGTATGGGGATCAATCGGAAAAAATATTTAGGCCAATCTCATTGAAGGCTTGCGAATAAGGCTCACAAAGGAGGCTCGCAAGGTGGAGAGGTGGCGTCTGAGCAGAGAGCGCCGCGAAGATCTCCACGGTTGGACGAACTGTGAAGCGCACGAGGTCATTGCCTATAAAAAGGGGAGTTTGAACCCTCTATTTTCTTTTCTTACCACTACGTTCTAGGATTAGGGCTCTCGATTTGAGATGCTCCGTGTACTCCCTAATTTCCCTCTGTGAATCGGGATTTCTGCTTCACAGCACACAATTGGTATTCGACTACAAGGTGGTGCGCTATGTGGCTTGTGCCTGATGGTTGGGGCAGTGCTCCATGATTTCTTGGCTGGGACCAAGCTCAATGAATGGGCATCACAAACGAGCTTCGTGAACGAGCTTCACGAATGTTCTTTGGGAATGAGAACAAAAGTGGTCCAAATTTCAAAAAACTGAATGGATCACCAGGAGGCTGCCACGGGGGTCCTTGTAGATGCTACCCAGATCGATAAAATGGAGAATAGCTCGGGTATAGGGGAGTTCTTATGAAGCCATTGTGACCATAATTCTATAAGAGTTATCCTATAAGAGAGTAAGAAATAAAATCTGTTGTGCAGATGGTAGCCTCTGTATGAATTTATCCAAAGGGATGATGCCATTATCCCTGAAGCGAGCAAGGAAGAGCAATATTACTAGTTCAGGAACACGTCGTTCCAGAGCTAATGGTTCAGGGCGGCTGACGGCCAAGCCTGGGAGGACCGTCATTCGAATTGTAGGTGGAATGGGGAATACCTCCACATCGAGCTTGGGAGTGGGGTGGACTCGCTTCTTCAATATTGGTTGTATTGGGATGTCATTTTCCCTGGGTTTCATTAACTTGGGTCTGCCCACGTTGGGAAATACCAACTCAATCAACCAGGAGAGTTGATCCAGCATAATTGTGGGGAGGTTGGGGCCTCGATCCGGGCTGGGTGTAAGAGCACCCCTGATTAGGGTAAATAGAGGATTGATGGTATACATCATTAGTGGAATGATCCATGGTAGATATTGACGTCGACACCCATTGGCGGGTGTCCCCCTTGGGAATCGCCTGATACTGGCATTAGGACAGCTGGACTGGGGCTGGTGGTGCAGGCATGTAGCTTACATACTCCTCGACCTATGGGGAAAGGTGGTGACACTGGCACGACCTAGCGGGGGCCCTTCATGGGTTCCCCTGAAACGAGATCCCGACCAGGATGTCCCGAATATCCCCCACCTCATCGGCGTAGTGTAGGGAGTCATCGATGCATTCCAAGGAATCCCAAATAGGTTGTACATCATAGTGGAGAGTAGTGTCTCCTTGTTCAGCCCATGAGGCGGTGGTGTTGAAGAGGATTAGATGAATCTAGGTCTTGTTGGGAAATTTCCCTGGTCGGGGATGATCCCCTCATCCTCATATCATAGGACAAAGTCATTTATCACCCTTCGTTGAACGATTTCAAACAACGATATGGAGTGTCGATGCCCAAAATCAATAGACATGGAAGCTACCATGGGGGATACAAGGACACCTGAGATTTTTGTGATGATTTTCCCCAACCCCTGCATCAATAGGTGGGTGTTGATCTATTTCCTGATAAAATATCTTGTGTCTTGAAAGGTAAGGAGATTAATCCATTACTGCTAAAATAAGAGAATTGACGTCTAGTGCCACAACACCACTACGTCTTCCATGTTTGGTAAGATGGATTCACACTGACAATGTCACGTATCCGGAGGTCCAACGTTCAACTACCCCAATGTATATTTTGTTTCATGCCAGAGCCACAATTTGATTGGTAGGACCTGGAACCGTATACATGGATCTGGTGACAAGCTAGTCCACTGATGTCTCGAACACTATTAATCTCTACAATGAGGAGAATACATTCACGTCGGGTTCACCATTTATGTTTCCAAAACATTCATCGGGGTGTGTATCTGTCTTTCAAGGACGAATTGATTGTTTCCCCACATTCCTGCATTCCAAAGGTGGGAATAATCTGTTAATTGTAAAGGGACATTTTCTCCTTTATCAAAACGAGATGATGGGATGCTGGTTCCTCCATCTGTGGATTCCTCCATAAAACTCATTAATGAGTCCGACTCTCCCTTATAGACATAAGACGTTGTTTGTGAGACTCTTCTTAGATCCATGTCTTTAAGGATTCCGTATAATTACACTTCTTCTGTTAGGACATTCCAAGGGGTCAAGCCATGGAACCAACCTTTGGTCTGGGGAGTAGTCACATTCTCACATCACTGGCATGTATTGATACTAGAACACCAGCACATCACAATTTCTTCATTTTATGATTTGGCTTCTCACAGGAGTGGAAGCCTGATGCATCCAACGTCGAATGTGGGGAATTATATGCTATTGGCATGTCTTTGAGGTTTTCCTCAGATTCCTAGGATTAACCCATGGTATGCCTCAAGTTTAATGTCTTGTAGAGATGGATTAGAATGACTAGAAAACTGATTAGAGTAGATCAGATGGGTGAAACCCCGGGAGGGAACACTAATTCTAGGGCTAACTCATGGCAAGGTACCTAGTTGCTGATGGGAACAATGAAGAGGTGAATGGCTTGATCGTATCTCGATGTGGCCACCCAGGTATGAATCATGATGGATATAGTTTTCTAAGAGTGGGCGGGGAATGATATGGAGCCGACACAAGAGAGATGGTGTTTTTTGGGATTTTTCCTTGAAGAGACATCTTATGTATCCCCTTGGGAGGGATTCAATGTCCACATAGTTCAGTGGGTTGATGGGATGCCTGAGGAGGAAACCCATATAGATGATACCAAGAGGAAGTGGAACCACCAGGTTAGGGAATGAACTTCTCGAAACACATAGGCTCGAGGGAAATACAAGGATTATAAATGGGGGATGGGATTGAACCATAGGTAGGCGTCGTACATACCTTGCCTTGGAAAGGATCAAAGTACACATAGTTCAGGATATGGGTATAGAATAATGGCATTCATAGAGGACATCATCCCGATGATATACTGGGGCTTACAGATAGTTAGCAGCCCAGGATAGTCTAACGCTCGAGAGGCAGGCCAAAGATATGGGTCCCAACAAAGGGAAATATAATGACTTACCGTCGAATGGGAAACACAACATATTACCACTATTAGGGGATTACAACAACTTATAGCTAATTTTTCTTCCAACATATTAAAGTGTTTTGGGGTTCCAATGGATTACTATTGATTGGGGAACACAACCGCATACCATCGGTTGGGGAACACAATGTATTAATGTCCGTTGGGGAACACAATGACATACAGTCGTTTGGGGAACACAACGTCTTACCACTTGTTGGGGTACAATGGATTACCATCGATCGGGGATCACAATGGCTTACCACTATATGTGGTTGAACCACAAGGATGAATCCTATGTACATTGTCTAAGAGACACTGATCAAAGCTTACATAGTTATAATGGGGATATATTAATGTCTTGAAGGATAGGAGGTGAACCGACGTGAAGGGGGGTGGAACAGCTGGGTGTTGATCTTTTACCTCATGAAGGCATCCTGTCTACATTGCCTTAGCAAGGATAAAAGTACATATTGTTTGGAATGGTTTGGCTTTCCAATATGAAGGGGGTC
The DNA here is from genome assembly GCA_963277665.1 of Viscum album. Lineage (NCBI taxonomy): Eukaryota > Viridiplantae > Streptophyta > Magnoliopsida > Santalales > Viscaceae > Viscum > Viscum album. Next base: position 2,071,371,173 of record OY728138.1, read on the forward strand.
GGGACTAATATGTTATGCGCATGAACCTCAAGGAGGCTTCCTATGTACCTTACCATGGCAAGGATCAATGTTATCGTAGTTAGGGAAGGTAGTTGGACCTTGTATGATATGGAGGCCCGAAGAGGATGCCCTGGTCAATGCTTACTCTAATCCTACGTTATTCATCCTCGGTGTGAGAAAGAAGAGGCAGAAAATACATGACGATCACGTCACGAAAGGTGCAACCATGGGAAGTGGAGTGTAACTTACACATGGTTAGTCACCCAAAAAGGAAATTGGGGATTACACATGGATAGAGGCCGAGGGAGATGAATATTGGACATACTCTAGGATGGAGGCCTGGTGGAAACAAAGTCCAATGGGATTTCAAATAGAAGAGAGGAGGATTCTGGTGCCCATCCCCTCTCTGGTCCTTGGCCCCGAAGAAGGGACGAGGGGATGCAGGGACACTACCTCCCGTAAGAAAGGACAGGGGATTACACCATGATGGTTTCCCTTCCCTACAGATAGGCTCCACTCCAGCAAAGAAGATCTCATTCCATGTGAGGAATATCTCACTCCCGTGGAGATGAGCATGCATATATAATGTCCGATATGGGGAGCCCCACATAGAGTATGCTGGGTGAGGTCACAATTTGACATCATGTGCTGAGGAGGGTGGAATTTATCATTTTAGCATCCTACTACTTAGACAACGAGGGGTCACTCCTCATTCCTAATTCTTACAAAACTGATACCCACCTGCCCTTGGGGAAGTGAATGCATCAACAATGCTATGGTGAGGGGGTTTCATGGAGTGATCCTTTGATGGGACCACACTATCCTGTTAATGTGAATAATAAATATCCTTTAGCATGCCATTGTGAAGAAACAAATAGCTATGAAACTCCATGTAAATCACTATCCAATGGAATTTTAAATAACTTCGTGCATACGTGGAGGGTCACACGGGAAAATGGATTACATAAAAAAAGAGTTCATAGGAAGAGGGCTCATGAAGTTCCAGTGATCCATGTAGTGGAAGGTATTCGTGAAGGGGTATGATTCATGAATAAAAGACTCTTACCCTAGGAATAGGTCATAGTTTCATAAGTATGTTACTTCCTGATGTGGAATGACATTCCCAGAGCAGTTCATCACAAATCAAGGGTTCCATGCGAAGCGTAGCATTCTGAAGCAATGTGATTTGAAAAGCATAGTAACCCTACATTATAATATGGGTTACATCTGCATGGAGGGTACTTTGAGATGCATGAGTACCCAAATGAAGTCTCGAGTCCCCTTGGGGATCCACTTCATTTGCTAACGCCCGTGGGCTCCATGAAGGGAATCCCCTTATTAAGAGGGGTTGAATTCTTGTCAAGGGGATGGCACTTCGCGATGCTCAAGTACCTTGAAGTTATAATTTTTTACAATGCCGAAATTTCCTTGCGATTTGAGAGCTGAGAAGGTTAAAGGTTAGAGGATCCTTCCTTTGGTCTCGATGGTAGCCCCACAATTATAGGCAAGAGGCATTGTGATGTAGAACTTTCTCAAAGCATAGATAGGTGGAACTTTGTCGTAACCATGGACCATCCTGCCACCTTGCTCCATGGTGGATTTACAAATTCCAATCAGTTAGTAGAGCCTCTCACCTCCTTGCTTCGTGGAGGCTTCAAAAAAATAAACCATTCTGCAGAGCCTCACACCTCCTTGCTCTGCGGAAACATCGCAAAAGTGGTAGCTTCACACCATCCATGTTGTCACGGGGATCCGCGACAATCTTTGCGAGGTAGCCCTAAGGGCTTTTCGTTTTCTCTTCCTATTCCCAAATTTTGGTGCCAACATATATGATACTCCACCATGTCGGTTAGGGAAATTAACACCCCAGGGATTCTAAGCCCTAGGGGTTTCTTCACGAACATCATAGTGGGAGGATGGAGCATTGAATACCCCCTTTGGCCCACACTATTCTTTGGATAGTTACTTATGCAGGTAGGAATTATGGTTATTTTCCCAATATAAATGTGTAGATAGATGTAACGGATTGTGGTTATTTCAATCACATATATATTTTAGATATAGTTTCTAAAGGACTTCTATATGTTTAACATGCATTTGCTATGATGGCATGGTGATCCATTATAGGTGTATGGGCTATGATGGATTGAGGTATAATACCCTATGTATAATACACATTAAGAGGGATTAGGTACCTCTAGGAAACAACCTTGTTACTTTTTTATGAGGATTCGATGGTTAGTTGCATGAGGTTCTTATTGATGGGCTTCATCCAGGTGTCTTCAATCTAGAATTATTTGAGAGAGAATCTCAGGACTTTCGATGTCGGGGAAAAGTGAAAAACCAGTCAAGTACCAATAACAATCATTATTAAATTGTATATTTTTTTATTAGATACAGTGCTAGAGTAGTCATGGTGAGGCTAGAAACATATTATAACTATTTTTCTGACGAGTTAGTTTCACTTTTTGTTAATTTTGATTTATAATTATTTCTTTACTTTTTCATGAGAGGCTCTGGGGATGATTATACTGATTACATTAATATAAATACCCAATGTTTATACAAAACTATTTTTCTGGTCAGTCGTAGTAGGTTGGAGATCCAGCTGATTAAAACTATTTTGGGGTTGATGAAAACTGTCCGGGCATTGCGGTCAATGTCATATTACTTTCTTTTTTGTACATATAGATTTTCCATTCTTTTATAGTATATATTACATGATATTATATATGTGAACTTGGGATTTATTTTGTATTGTGTTCTGAGAATGGGTCAGTTGGTTTCTGTCTTACCTCTCTCTTTCACATGTGTTCTCTTCATGGGTAATTCCTCCCATCAATGTGATTACAATACCCTGACTTCTTTTCGATAACCCATGTCATAATAGAGGTGGGAATCTGGTGTCATGATCTATATTATCCCATTTTTAGCCAAGATGGGGTACACATTAATTGGAGGTCTCTTGATAGTTCTATAATAATTAATAATATTTCATTATATATGATGCATGATTAGTTTTTATTTAAGGGTGAAATATTCCCCACGTATTTTTCTGATTATGCATAGTTTTTTGTCGCCTACCCATTCCATTTGAGAATTTTCAAAGGGGATGTTTTCAATAAATAATTAGTGAAATGTTACGTTGACATTGATTGTTTCATTAAATATGTTATTAGGTTAAATATATGTTTATGTGGTTATTGGTAGAGTGGAGTTTGGACCATGGGGACTTAGGTGATTACTGTTGAAGGGTACCTATATATGTCACTTTTGTATCTAAACTAGAGTTATCATGGTGATCATGGTTGTAATAACATTTTATTTATTATTAATTTTTGGTTTATATTGATGAACCCTATCATATTTCTCTATTTTATACTCTTATTCTGTAAAATAAATATTTTATGTCCTTCAAATTGGATATTAAATATCTCATTTTGATTATAATAATTATTTTTATATAAATATTTCATTATCTTTTCTATTTAATATGAAATTCATCCTAGATGGATCTCCATCAATCAATGTTTCCGACATGTTTTTGAAATTCATCATGGAAACCACACATGTAGAAAATTATCTAATTAAAATTATGATTAAACTTTTAAATATTTATTTATATTTATTGGTGGAAACTAGGAATCTATAATGGATCAATTATTGATGTTTACCAAACATGATCTACCAATATTAAATGGTGTCAGTTGAAGCTATGATCCAAAGTAATATGTTAACATGATAGGCATGATTTTACACTCTTCGAATACTCTAGTGACACTAAGGTATTATTAACTTACAATGTTCTAGAAGGACCTACATAGAAGGTGTGGGATTCGATTAGGTAAGATAAATTAGAATATAACCTCTAATTGATCACGTTAAAGTACTCCTATTATAGTAAGGTTACCCATGCCTTATTAGGACAACACTAATTGGTTTTTTATGAGTGTTGACATTGTAATGATATTATGAAAACCATTATAGTAGAACATTAGTTTCACCGTCAATGTAGATAGTTCAGTCACCTTAATCATTTCTTGTTGAAGGGTATCCTGTAGTAGTGGATATTGATATACCATCAACAGAAGATACCTAGAGTAGTCATTCATATTGAATGTTTTGGATATGATTCTCTTAGAATTAGAATTCTAAAGAATCATATAATGCTTAGGTAGGGGTGCAGGATAGATGTTTTCATCTAGTACAGTATGCACTAGATGATTCCAATATGGTACCATGTATAGTTTGAGGTTCAATGTTTATTTTATCCTATATAGTCCTTGATTTATTTACGATATATTCATAACTATAATTTATATATGCTAATTTTATTGACAACATGGGATTATGATTGATGATTATCCATCAATGATGGAGCATTCTACTCAATTGAGATAGAGGAAAGTACATAATAGTAAATGAACAATGGGATAGGTTATGATCATTGACCAACAATGTGATGTGGTATTTATGAATTCCTAATCATCATAACATTGAAATCAACATGTTCATGTATTCGGCGGTACATGTTATAGATCATATTGAATTTTAACAATGTTGATTTTAGTTTCTAACTCTTGATGGGATACACATGTTTTTTTGGTGAGGGATTCCATGATCAAGGAGAGTACTGAATGTTGTTCCCATGATAGAAATAGTCACATGAAAATGTTTTAGATGTCTCTCGATATCACTGATCCACATTAAAGTGTTCTTCATCATGTTGTTGTAAACGGGAACCATGAGGTATTTCCTAATGAAATTTATAGGTTACCATTCTACGGATTGATTGAGTTTAATATTTAACATATTCAGAAGAAGAGTATCATATCCCTCCAATCAAATAACCTGGAATCCATAACGATTTAAAAACATAATATAAAATTTTAGGATCATAAATAGAAACTATTTCTTCATAAAATTATGTCACCATGTGATTATCTAGTCCTATCCATATAGAAGGATAACGAAATACTCTAGAATTATGATGAAATCTAAAATCACAATCAGTTGACTATTAGCATCAAGTATCATTTTCTTAGGACCGGTTAAATGAATGACCATATTCGGGGACCACAATATTTTTTTATGATAATACAAATATTTCGGTACCACCAGTTAAGAGTCAAATAGAAGTAAATTCCTATGGAAATGTTCAATAGAAGGTATTCACAGTATGATTATTTTTTTATTCAATTAAACCTTACTACACCTCCTATGATTTTTATAAAATACGATTGATTTGATATTTAATTTTTTTTAATAGAAAATGTGTTTTCTGGTTTTGTGGAGAATATTTTCATATACTCAACTTCAGAAGAGGAACACACTGATCATCTATATGGTGTTATAAGAATAATAAAATACTATTATTTATATTGAATATATTCTATAAATTATTTTTTGACCCTCGTTGTGCTGTTTTTGGGACATAATATATTTAATTGGTGAATATTAGTGGATCCTTAAAATACTTTAGTAGTGATTTCTTCAGATCAGGAGAGAATTTATTTTCCAAAATTATGAACATGGATTTTTATTTTTGAAATTTAGTTTTGGATTCCCCAACTATTTAATCTCCAATGATATTGTAAACCCATAATGTTTTTAGGACCTAATAGAATCATATATGTTAGTGATCATTTTATAAAGGGGGGGGGGTATCTTCCAATATAGTTTTGATTATAAATAACTAGTTTTGAGTAATGATGTTTATCATAATTCCTTATGAATGGTATTAATAGGTGTTATGATAAAATATAATTATGGGACAGATTATGGTTTTCTAAATATAATTCCAGAAGAGAATGAATTTTCTCATGATGAAATTTATTTATATTTGGTGAACAATTCCCAAATCATTTTTTTCAACTATATCCTTAGAGATATTTTTAATATTTATTCATATCATAATATCATGATGTATATTATTACCTAGAGGGTTCTCAAAAATAGAAAAATATTCCAGGTTGAGAATAATAATAATTTTTTTTATATTTTTTAAACAGCTGTTAATATAATTTTTTTGGTGATTCATTGAGTGTGAAATTGATAACCTTATCAATGAAGGTGTTAGTAGAAGAAGTTTCATTAATAAATTTTCTCCTTAAGATTTATAACATGTTAGGAATCTACTGGGAAAATTTTCAAATATTTTGTGAGTTATATTTCATAATATTATAATAAATCAATATTTGAATAAAAAATAAATTGACTTTTTTCTATTTTGTAAAACCCTTTATCTTGGGGAAACCTAATGTTACAATTCTCTATATCTCGATGTTGTCTTGAAAATACAAGGACCAATAGATGTTTTGATATCATTGAGTATGGATTTTATTGATATTGTAAATTTGTCCATATTTTCCAAGAACCAAAGGTCTGCCATGTTGTATCATGATTTGATACATAAATAATGGTATCCAAGGATGTGGCAGTCATTGAATACCTAATCTCATGATACCAAACCATCACAAGTAGTAAGTTGAAAAACCATATACCATATTAATTATTAAAACCAATATAAATTATATTATTTATGTGTGAGGAAATATTTATGTACTTAATTGTAGGTTTGTTATATTATACTTATCAAAGGAATGAGATTTGGGAGATATATTAGTAATACCTTAAATTGGATCAGTTCATTTATATTAAGGATATGGAAAATGTGGAAGAGAATGATCATCTATATGTTTGAAAGATCATTAAAATATTTAGATATCCTTATTTTTATTTCTGAAATTGATCCTTAATTTTAATAGTCATTTTTGAAAAGTCATCATGCGTAAAAGGGTAGACAATTTATGTTACATATGATGTATCTCCATCACATGAATGGGAAAATTGAGAAAAACAATCAAATACTAGAAGATATATGTAAGATATTCATGAATTACTTGAGTGGTAGATAGGGTAATAATTTTTTTTTATGGATAGTCAAATAATAAAAATTACGAATCATTGAAAAAAATGGATTCTTTTGAAGCATTTTTTGGGCATCCATGCATACCTCTAATGTATTGGGTGGAGCTGGCGGAGCGAGATATTGTTAGATCGAGTATAGATCAAAATATTATAGAAAACATATAGTTCATATGAAATAAGTTATTAAAAGATCATGTATTCAAGACATCCATTGTGGACAATCATTTATTCCCGTTGGTGTGTATGTTTGAAATCATATTTTTCATAGAGTTTTTTCTCTAATGGGGCATAATATCACCTAGGAAAAGGTATGATAGATATATTATAAGTCTCCATCCTTAAATATTTCATAATATTTAGTTATGAAAAGAATTATACATTGAGGATCTTTTCAAGTTTAGAGATTTAGAGAATTATTCCATAACTGATACATTACATATAAAAAATTACAAAGTAAAAAATTTTACTCTATCCAATGTTTTTACAAAAACAAAACTCCTTTAAATAAAAAAATAATTATTTTCTTGATTTAAATATTCCTGAATTATTCCTTTATATTACCCTTACATATTCTTTATGAATGATATTTCAAGAATATGGTGTGCGCATTAAAGCTAAATTACAGATATAAAATAAGTAATGAAATCATTATCCAATCAATACATACAAATCAATGAAACCATACTTTTAAACCATAAAATACCTCATGAAAAAATAATATTTATCAAAAAAACTCATAAATAATAAATTATAATGATAACTTGTGGCATTCATAACATACTAACATTATAGCTTTCACAGCTTCATAGGGAGTTACATTTAGAATACCTATTATAGTATATTTCCTAAATCTGTTAGAAAAATCATAAACAATTTCCTATATCACGTTACCCAATGAATTGTTGAGCTATCTTGAGGTCACCCACTCACGTTTTATCACAGAACCACAAGTATATGTAAATAATTACAAAGAACCATAACATAATAATAACACATAAAACAACTATAAATTAAAGATAATGTTTCCCCATTGGAGTCACAATATATCATTTCAAGATATTGAAATAATCAACGATTTCTAAAAACAATTTTCAATAATAATATACATAAAAGGGTATATGGTGTCTATTTTTCATTAAAACATTACATCTTCTTAAGGAAGACAGATATCTAATATTTCTTGCGGCAGCGGAAAGGTCGTTGTCATCACGTAGGATAAAATGAAACATTATTTTTTTCCTTTTTGAAAAATGATTCATAGAAAAAATATTCCCTTTAACTAAAATAAAAAGTTAATGGGGTTTATAAAACATATAAATGAATTTCGTGTATAAATGAAAATACTCCTCATTGGAAGGATATTGAGAGGAAAACCTTTAACTTGAGTCTGACTCATCACATATGTTACATATTATTTCTAAATAATAAAGTTAAGTTAATTTATACTTGATTTAGAACCCTTTTCATTTTTATTATTCCATTTACATCACTTATTTCCACATTATAAACTATACACAATTATTTATGTTAATATTGGTTGTTTTGTTGATATTCAACATTTGAGTCAAAAAATGAACTTATTATAATTAAAAATTGTGCATGTGGTAAAAATTCCAATATCTCCATAAATATATTAATTATTTAAATAGCATATAAATCCAGTATATATGTGTTTAACCTAGTACATAACATTTTTATATGTCAAATGAAATGCATCATTCATGGAGATGGTAAGCCATACGTTCGCAAGCATGCTACTTCAAATTTTTTATATTTAATGAATTTAAACTAAATGATAAATAAGTATATTTTAATTAAAGTATAATATAATATTTTATATATGTTTCAGAATTTCATTAATTTCATCCGATATACGTTTCATATATGGCATAATTGAGTAATATCACTTTGAGGGGTGGTGGTCAACACTTCCTCGAATTAGATTATCATATTTACATATTATGGGAAGCATAAAGGTATGTTTAAAAAAACACAAATTCCTATAGACAATATAAATACAATATATATAATATATATATAAAGTTCCTCCACAATAGAAACCGTGAGAGGTGGTAGGGTAAAATTGATCAATTATAGTTTTGTGAGGCAATAATTCACCGTACCCAGAAATAGTATGTCCATATCCATTAGATGGTGGTTTTTGGAAGTGTAGTTCAAATACATCCCATAAAAAATTCGTAGTATATTAAAGATACAATTTTATTATTCAATAAAATAATAAGAATAATATAATGAGTAGAGAAGGAAAATAGAAGAAAAGAACATGACAGAAGACGTTACCTCTAAATCAGGTAACTCCCTTTGATTTGAGCCAAAATGCATTCTTGAACTTCTATATACACAAGTTAAAGACTCTATGAGGAAAAAAGATGTTGGAAGATTTTTTGGTCAGAATTTGGATGATCCAAGGGTCTTGAGATATGTTATGAAATGGTTAGTAGTGATTCCCTTTTATAAGAGGGAGGAGGGGCACTTTAGGAATAGTTTATAATATTATTTTATTATAAAACAAATATCAGTTTAAAATTGTCCCAAAAGCATTTATTTCAATGATAATATGTTTTTAGATCAAAAATATCTCAACGAATAGGTTTTATACAAGTCTAGATCCCAAATTTAACCTAATAATTTAGATTTAACCCTTAGTTAAATAATTGAACTCTTACCATGTATTCTTGTATATTCATACTATATGGTTAATATATCTTCTATAGAATGATAATAGAACCTCAAGTGGTTAATTATCGACATTTTAGAGATTATTTATGTAATTTGGCTGAATATTATATTTTTAGTAATATTATATAATTTAATAAAATAGTATTTGTTTCAAAAACACATTTATGTCAATTGTTATACTATTAATATAATGAATATTGGAAAATCAATTAAAACACGATTCATTAAAAAACACTCATTAATTAAAATATAAAAAGTAGTAATCATCCCTAAAATTAATGGACGACATAAAAAGTTTCAAAATAAATTTATTTTAATATTTATCATCTCATTTGTTTAAATCATTCATTAATAAGCTATTCACTACATCATCATTGTCTCGTAAATAAATTTATTTATTTGCCTCAAAAAATTATAAATAAAATACCCTGATATAGGAAATAATATATGATTTCTAATGAATATTTATAGTTTAATATATCACTAATATGACCATATATAAAAAATGTTTTACTAAAAAAATATTTTTTTTTATAATTTTCATTACTTTAAATTAAATCTTAATAAATATCATTTTCACATCCAAGTGTTTTCATGGGGTCCAAAAATAAAACCATGTATTACCATGGTCAGAAATATTTCATCAAATATGATTAGGTCATGTTTTTGGGTAGTTTAATAATATTATAATATTATTTTTTACCCTTATTTAACATATTTACCCTTTAACCATGGTAAAGAAAATAATTACTATAGTTACTATTCAAATTGTTTAAAAATTAGAGGTACCTATTTACAAAATTTGAACCGAATGATTCCAAATATGGATTCCATTTCCCCATATTCAAAACTCAAATATTTGAGAAATTAGTTTATAATTAATTCAATTTGTTAAAAAAAGCATGTTTTTAAGAAGTAAAAACCACTAAAATATTGACATGTTTTTATGTTTAATTTCAATGTGAAAATACTTCCAATTAACATAATTGGATTAAATGATAAAAATATAATCCAATTAAACTTTTATAAAAATTAAAATATAATCTAACTATATAAATAAATTATACGAAAGTGTATTTTGAATTAAAATGTTCTAATTTGCACTATTCATGAAAATGTGAAGGTTATCCGAAAATTAAAAAAATTTATCCAAAGTCAATTTTGATATCCCGATTATATATAAGAAGTTTATTTTATCAAATATAACATATAAAAGAGACTAAAAAAAGAATAAAAAAATGGTTCTCCATCAAAAGGATGTAAACCGACCTTTTAAAAATATTATAGTATTTCATGCATAAAATTAGATTCCTTTTTTTATGACTTTAAAATTTATCTTAAAATATTAAAAAATATAAGAAACATGTATAATAATATTGTAGTTAGTTCTATTCATTCCCACCAATAAAATTTCTATGCACTAACTACAGTTTAAATTGTCAATATTATTATATTACTTTTCAGTATAACTCAATGTTGTGTGCAATGTAAAATTTAAAAACCCCCATTAATGTGTGTTGAGTACGCTATAATAAATAGAATCTCATTTTTTGTATAAAATAAAATCTTATTCATAAATATTAATCAAAATAAAAAAGTATTATTCTCTAAATACCTTGGTAGTTACATCCTTTCCCCTTTTGGGAATTGTGTCCTTGCAATTCTATTCACTTTTCATATAAGTGGGGGTATTTATTGCTCATAGAATTTTTAGATTCCCATGTTTCCTCTTCCATCATATGGTTTTTCCAGAAAACCTTTACCTAATTTATTACAAAATCCCGCAATAAAAACTCTCTTTGGTCATGAATCTGGATTGGTTGTTCCACATAATAATGTTTTTCTTCAAGTTGAACTACCCATGGATTGAAAAAATGATATGGATCCAGCATATACATTATTATCATTGAAACATGAAAAACATTGTGTACCCGGGATAAACGTTTAGGTAAATCCACTATATAAGAAACTGATCTAACTTTTTCCATGATTTCTTATAGTCCAATGAACTTCAGACTCACCTATTCCTTCTTACCAAAACCCATCACACTTTTCCATGGAGAAACATTGAGAAATACATGGTCACATTCCTCAAAAGAAAGATCTTTCTAATGGTTATCCACATAACGTTTCTTTCAACTCTGAGATATTCTCATTTTTTTCTTGAATCAACTGATCTTTTTCTACCATCTCTTATACCCATTCTGGTCCCATCAACTTCCTTTCAACTACATCATCCCAAATGTATGAGTTCGACATTTATTTCTATATAATTATTGAAATGGTGTGATATGTATACTGGAATGAAAAATTTTATTGTATAAATGCTCAACCAAAGAATGATGTTGGTCTCAAATTCTTTTGTAAACTATTGAAGAAGCATGTGGAAAATAATCCAAGGTATGACTTTCTTATTCTGACTGTCCATATGATTGAGGATAAAAAACTATACTAAAATATAATTCTATTCCCAATGATTTATGAAGGCCTTTCGAATGGATTAATGTGAACCTTGGATCACGATAGAATACAGTGTAGAGGGGAAATCCATGTAACTTGACATTATCATTAATATTCAATTGACAAGGTTGATCTACTTATATTGTGTCAGATATTGAATGAAAATGACCAAATATAGTTAATCGATCAAAAAATAACCTATATTCCATTGTTACCTCAAGAGATCTTTGGTAATCCATCTTGGAAATCCATGGACACATTATCCCATTCCCACTGTGTAGTTGGAAATGGTAGAAGCATCCCTTTCGGTAACTGTCATTCTTCTTTAACCTGGTGAAAAATAAAACACTTTATAGTAATGTGAAAAATATCTTTTTCTTTCCATCTCAGTAGAAATACTCAAAAATAGCTCTATACATATTCGTACCTATAGGATGAACTAATAATGGATAACAACGATTTTCACATAATAACTCTTTATTCAACTGTGAATCCCAAGGACCACATAGCCTCCTTCCAATCCTCAAAACACAATATTTATATTTGATTAATTCAGGTAACATACCCTTATGAACCCATTCTAAATTTTTCAATAACTCACAGTCTTCTATATACACATTAATTATTCTATCCGATAGTGATTATTTCACTGCCCCCGAAAGCAAAACATAGGACTTCCCGGCACCAAAAAATTATAATAAAAAATTAATCAATTCAAAAACAATGTATCTCGTTCCAAATGTAGCATGGCTAATATATAATTACTCTTTCAACTCAATGAATTAGCCACATTATTTTCCTTTATCAGATTGTAATATAACATGCAATCATAATCCTTGTTTAATTCCAGACATCTCCTTTTCTCATGCATAATTATTTCGATGTGAATATAGTTTTCAAAATTTTATGATCAATATGTATTTCTCAATTTATGCCATAAAAATGATGCCTCCATATTCTTGATAAAAAAACAGCAGCCACTACCAAATCATGTTTTGGGTAATTTAACTAATTAGGTGTCAACTAACGTAAAAAATATGCAATTATATGATCATTCTTCTTAAAGAAACATCCGATTCCATTCATCGACGAATAAATATAAATAACAAACTCACCATTTCTGGAAGGAAGTTCCAAATTTGGGGCATTCAATAATCTTATTTCAATTCCAAAAAACATTCATCACATTCTATTCTCCAGATGAAATTAACACCAGTTTGAGTTAACATAGTCAGTTGGCTAGATAACTGGGAATCATTTTAAATAATCATCTAGTAATAACCTACTAAAACATGAAAACTATGAATTGTAGATATATTTGTGGGTATTTTCAATTATTCAACAAATATATTTTTTGTAGGATCAACAATTATTCCATATTTAAAAACTATGTGACCATGGAATAAATTGTTTTGTAACAAAAACTCACAATTTCAGAATTTCCCACACAGTTTCATTTCATTTATATCATACAAGAAATACCTTAATGAAAATTCACGATTCTGTTTACATTTATCATATACAAAAATATCATCTATAAACACAACCACCATTTATCACCTGAGTCAAATGAGCCATTACATCAGCAAACTTTTCAAATATGATGATAAACATCTCAGGATACTTATTTAGAAGGTAATTTCCCTCCGTATGTCTACCCAGCACAACTACCCTATTTCTTCTAGGAAAATATATTTTTAAGAAATATATCTTAGACAAAGCCACATATCAATATTCGAATGCTATGTCATTTTAATTTGATAGTAAATTAAAATAGTTTGTGGATATTTATTTATCAATATATTAACACCTAAAGATACCTAAAACAACCTCTAATACCAACTATAAGACCCCATCATTTAACATTACAAAATATTTATTTATATCAACAATTATATATTGATGAACTTTTCATGAATGGATTATTAGATAATTATGACATAACTTTTACATTAATCCTCAGAAATTACAAAGTAGACACTTCTACTCAATCCAGTGTTTTTAGAAAATATAAAACACCTTAAAATAATACAATAATTATTTTTTGATATAAATCTTCATGAATATTTCCATTATCTTACCCCTACTTCTACCCTGTGAAAAAAATTTCAAAACCATGGGATGAGCCTAAAATCATAGCAAGTGTTATAAAATAAGAAATGAAAACATTACCTAGTTAGTACATAAAAATCAATGAAACTATAATTTTCAACAATAACATTCTTCATGAAATTATAATATTTACAAATAACACACATAAATCATAAATCATAAAGGTAACTTATGGTATTCATAACATACATTCATTGTACATTTCATTGCTACATAAGAAGTTACATTTGGAATACCCATCAAAGATTATTCCCTAAATAACTTAGGAGAAACATCAATGTTTACCTCTGTCATGTTACACAATGCATTGGAGGGCTATCTTGGGCTCACCTGCCATATGTTTATCATGAAACCACCCATATCAGTAAACAATTCCCAAGAAAAGTAATGTATTCATAACCCGTAAAACTATCTTAATGGAAAAATAAATTTTCTACATAACAATAATAATATATCATATCATTATATTGACATAATAAATGACTTGGGTATATGTTATTTATTTTACTTTTAAACACATTATGGATTGTTAAGGAAGCCCAATATCAAATAAATCTCGCGATGACAGAAATACCATTGTCGTTCCTTACGTTAAAAATAAACACTATTTTATGGTTTAGTAAAAAGATTTTTTGAAAAAGTATCCCTTTTAATAAAATAAAAATTCAAAGGTTTTTATACACCATGTAATACAAAGCTGTGTATAGATTAAAATATGTCTTAATGAAATAAAATTGAAATGATGTCCATTACTTTGAGTCCAACTCGTCATGTATATTTCTTATTCTTCCTGAATAATAAACATAACTGAATTTATAATTTATTTAGAACCTTTATAAAGTTTACTATTCATATTATATCACTAATTACCTCATTATAAACACTACATAATTATTTAATATAATATCCTTCTTTTTTCGATATTCGGTACTTGAGTCAAAAATGAACTTGTTATAATTACAAATTGTCCATGTGGTCAAAATTATATTATCTCCGTAATGATACCCATGATTTAAATATAATATATATTCAATATATATATATATGCATTTGTTATAGTACATTACATTTCTAGATGAGAAATGAAATGCACCGTAAATGGAGATGGTAAGTTGTATGTTCACATTACTGCTACTTTGATTTCTTTTTCGTATTTAATGAAATGAAAATTAAATGATAAAAATGTATATTATAATTAAATTATAATATAATATTTTATATAAGTTAGATACATTCATTAACTCCATCCTTTTATCATTCCATGTATTACATAAACGACCGCTATCACTTTGAGGGGGTGGTAGTCCTCACTTCCTCAAATGAAATTATCATATTAACACATTATGGAAAGTATAAAGGTATGATTAAAATAAAAAACGGAAGTGTAGAGACAATATAAATAAACTATAGAACCTATATAAATAAAGTTCCATTATAATAGACACCATGAGAGGTGGTAGGGGAAAATAGAACATTTATCGTTTCATGAGGTAGTAGTTCACCGTACACAGATAATGTATGGTCTTATCCATTAGATGGAGGTGTGTGTAAGTTTAGTTTAATTATTACCATAATAGGTTCCTATTATATTAATAATTCATGTGTTGTTATTTAATAAAATAAGAAGAGTAAATTAGGGAGTGTAGATGGACAATAAAAGAACATAACTTGAGAGAAGACATTACCTCTTAGTAGGGTAACTCCATTAAGTTGACCCAAAAATCATTTTTGATTTGATTTATGCCCAAGGTAAAACTTTTAATGAGGAAGAATTTGATTTTGGGAGATTATTTGGGTAGGTTTCAGATGATACAGGGGGCTTGAAAGGTATGATGAAAAGGGTAGGGGTGTTTCCCTTTTATAAGTGGGAGGAGTTTTACTATAGGAATGTTTGGAAATATTATTTTATTATAAAATGATTTTCAGTTTAATGTCATCCCAATGTAATTTATTTCAAAGATAATATGTTTTTGGGACGAAAAAATTTCAACCAATAGGTTTTATACAAGTCTAGGTCACAAATTTAAAGTTAACTTTTAGTTTTTACCATTAGTTAACTAATTTATCCCATAACATGTCTTCTTGTATATTTATACTAAATGATTAATATTGTTACAATAAAATGACAATAAAACCACATATAGTTCATTTATGACATTTTATACAGTATATAAGTCATTTGTATGAATCTTAGTGTTTAAATAATATTATATCTTTTAATTAAATAGTATTTGTTTTAAAAACTCCTTTATGTTAATTTTTATACTATTCATATAATATCTTTTTAAAAATCCATATAAATTAAGTTTTTTTAAAAAACATTGTAAATTCAAATATGTGATGTCATACTCATCTCCAAAATTCGTGGATGACCTTAAAAAAATCAATATAAATTTATTTTTATATTTATCATCTCATTTTTTTAAATCATTAATTAATAAGGTAATGACTACATCAACATTGTGTCATAAATAAATATATTTATTTAATGTGTAAAAATTTTAATTCAAATAAATTTTCTTATGAAATATTTTAATCTTTCTAATGACTATTTATAGTCTATGATATCACTTATATTAATCCATATATATTTTTTAGTAAAAACATCATGTTTATGTTATATTTTATTACTTTAAATTAATTCTTATAAAATGTCATTTTCACATACATGTTATTATAGAGGGTCCCAAAATAGACCCAAATATTCCCATAGTCATGAATATATCATCTAATTGTATTATGTAACGTTTTAGGGTAGTTTAATATTATCATTTTACCCTTATTTTAAAGATTTACCCTTTAACCATTGTAAATAAAATAATTACTAAAGTTAATATTCAAAATATATAAAAATAAAAGGATAATATTTACACAACATAAACATACTAATTCCATATATGGAATTCATTTATCTAAATTCAAAAAAAAAGTTTCAGTAATTAAATTAAAATAAATTTTATGTTTTCAAAATGAAAAAACGTGTTTTTAGGAAGTGAAAACAACCAAAATATTGACATGTGTCTATGTATAATATGAAAGTAAAATTACTTCCAATGACCATAATTGGATTAAATTTATTAAAATATAATTTAGTTAAACTTTAAAAACAACTAAACAAGCACTCTATCTATATAAATAAAATAGATGAAAATGCAGTTTTGAATTAAAATGCTGTATTTTTCACTGTTAATTAAAAATATACTTTTTCAGAAAATTATCAAAAATATATCCAAATTAAATTTTTATTTCCTTATTCTATATAATAAGGTTAATTTTTAAAATATATTATTTAATATTGAAAAAATATGATTTAAAAAGGATTCTCCATTAAAACACGGTAAAACGACCGTGTAAAAATATTATATTATATCATGCATAAAATAAGATTCAATATTATTTTAAGCGTATAAAATTTATTTGATAAATAAAATGACATTTTAAAACATGTAAAATAATATTTTAGTTTGTTCTGTTCATTCCCACCAATACAATGACTAGGGGATAATTACCATTCAAAATAATAATAATATTATATTATAATTCTTTATAGCCCAATGATGCATGCAACGTATGATTTCAAAGAATCCCATTGTAGCATGTTGTGTATGCTATCAGAAAAATAATCCACATTAATTTAAAAATAATATCTTACTGAAAAATATTAATAGAAATGAAAAGGTATTATTCTATAAATACATGGGTTATTACATCCATCCCCCCTTTTGGGAAGTGTGTCCTCACAATTCTATTCATTTATCAAATAAGTGTGGGTATTTATCTATCATATAATTTTCATATTCTCATACTGCATCTTCAACAATATGGCTTTTTCCAAAAAACCATTACGTACGAAATTACGTTATTCTAAAACACATGCTCTCTTCGGTCAAGAATCTGTGCTGGTAGTTACTCACAAGAAAGATTTTCTTCTAACCGAACTACTTCAGGACACAAAAATGATATGGATCCGAAATATACTTTCTCAACATTGAAACATGAAAACATTGTGTACCTAGGATAAATATGGAGGTAAATCCACTCTCTTAGAAGCTAATCCCTCTTTCTCTAGGATTTTCATAGGGTTCAATGAACCTCAGACTCAACTTTTCTTTCTAACCATAATGCATTGCACTTTTCACTAGAGAAACATTGATAAATACATGATCACCAACCTTGAATGTATAATACTTCAACTATTTATCATCATAACTTTTCTTCCTACTCTTAGATATTCTCATGTTCTTCGAAATCAGCTTAACTTTTTCTACCATCTCATCTACCAATTCTAGTCTCACCAACTTCCTTTCACTTACATCATCCCAAAAAGCTGGAGTTCGCCGCTGATTTTTATATATTGATTTAAATGGTGTCATCTATATACTAGAATGTAAAATGTAATTTTAAGGAATCACATACAAATAAGGATGTTGGTACCAACATACCATGTAATCCATTGTACATGAACAAAGATTATCTTCGAAGGCCTGAATTGTTTGTTCTGACGGGTTATCTGATTGAGGATGAAAAGTTGTACTGAAATTTAATTATATTCCCAATGCCTTCTTAAGGAACTTCCAAAAATTAGAATTGAACCTTAGATCATGATCATAGAAAATGGAGAGGGTAACTCCAAGTAACATTACTATCACTTTAATATAAAATTGAGAAAGTTGAACTGGAGACATAGTATCTTGTATAGGAATAAAATAGGAGATTTGGTTAATCGATAAAAAATAACCCATATTTCATTGTTACGTCGATATTTATTTGGTAATCCCCCTATGAAATCAATGAATTAATTTCCCCATTCCACCGAAGAATTGGAAAAGGCTAATGCATCCCTTCTGGTAACAATTGTTCTTATTTAACCAGCTGAAAAATAAAACAATTCATAGTAAAGTCCAAAATGTCTCATTTCATTCCATCCCACCAGAAATACTCATGAACATCTCTATACATGTTAATAATACTAGATTAATATAAAAATGGAGAACTATGAGCTAAACATAACAAATCTTTCTTCAAATGTGAACCACAAGGCACACATAGCCTTCTTCAAAATATCAAAACACAATGTTTATCAATGTTTTATTAAAGTAACATACCCTTCTGAACCAATTCTACCTTTTTCTATAACTCACAGCCTTTTTTTGTGCATTCTTAATTCTATGTGATACATATTATTTCACTTCCACCTGAAAAAAATAGAGGAGTTCCCTACACCAAAAACATCCTACAAAAAAATTCATCAAAAAATAACCAAAGATCACATTCCTAATATAGCAATGCTAATATAGAATTAGTATTTCCAATCAATGCATCATCCACATTATTTTCCTTTCCCATATTGTAATGGATTATGAAATCATAATCCTTTATTAATTTAAGCCAACTCTTATGTCTCATGTTTAATTATTTTTGAGTGAATATATACTTAAAACTTTTGTTATCAATATATATTTCACACTTTACACAATACAAAGGATTTATCCTAATTTAAAATGAAAAAATAACATCAGCTATTTCCAAATCATGTGTAGGGAAATTTAACTCATGAGGTTTCAAATGAAATTAAGTTGAATCAATTACCTGATCATTTTATGTAAAGACACGTTCAATTACATTTAACAAAGAATAACTAGAAATAAAAAATTAACCCTTTCTAGAAGGCAGTGCCAATATTAGGGCATCCAGAAATCTTCTTTACAATTCATGAAATCATTAATCACATTTATTTTTCCAGATAAACATAATTTTTTTGAGATAACTAAGTTAGTGGGGTTGATAACGAGGAAAAGTTTTCAACAAACCTACTGTAATAACCCACTAATCCAAGAAAACTAGAAATATTTGTTATATTTGTGGGTCTTTTCCATTCTTCAACAATTTTTATTTTCATATGAATCAATATTTACATTTCCTTTAGAAGCTATTTTTCCAAGAATTAATTTTATTTGTTACCAAAACTAAAAATTTTGGAAGTTAAAATATTGTTTTGTTTCTTTTAATGATTACAAGACAACCCTTAAATGACATTCATGATGATGTATACTCTTAGAATATACGAAAATATAATATATAAACACAACCACCATTTATCAGCAGATTTGACTGAGCCATTACTTCAGCAAATAGTTCAATTCTGATTCTGACCATCTCAGGTTGCTGATATGGAAGCACATTTTCCTTTGTATGCCTTCCTGGCACTGCTATTCTATTTTCTATATGAAAAATAATTTTGAGAAAAAATATCTTATATGAATAAACAAGGAATCTTAACATGATATATCATTTTAATTTGACCTTAATGTAAATTAAATTAGGGATATTCATTTTACAGTGTCCTAACTCCAAATGTTATCTAAACTGACCTCTAATACAGCTTGCATGTCCCAAGACGTAAAATCATTAGTTAAGTCATCAAATCGACATTGAGAATCTTTTTAGGTCATATTTTTAGAGAATAAGGCCATAATTGTTACATTAAATCTCAGAAATTACAAAGTAGGCACTTATACTCTATGCATTGATTTTCACAAAAATAAAACTCTATAAAATAAAAAAATAAGTTTTTTTCATGATATAAATATTCTTGAATTATTCCATTCTCTTACCCTTCTTTATACCCAATTAAAAAACATTTCAAAAACATGGGAAGAGCATAAAATCTCAGTAAGGGTTATACAATAAGGAAATGAAACATTACCCATCAATATATACAAATGAAAGAAGAAAAAAATTTCAATCATGAAATACCTCATGAAATAATATGATTTATGAATAACACACAGAAATCACAAATTATAAAGGAATCTTCTGTCATTCATAACATACTTACATTATAGCTTTCAAAACTACATTGGGAGTTATATTTTTGAACACCCATTATAGTATATTCCATAAATCATTTTGGATAAAAATTAATTTATTCCCCCATAATATAACCCAATTCATTGGAGAGATATATTGGGCCCACCCACAATATTTTTATAACATAACCACCCTTATATGTAAATAAGGCCCATAAACCATAATATAATCATAACAAATAAAAAGCATAAAAGAAAAGATTACATTTTCACATTCCAAACACAATATATAATTTCATAATATTGACATAATAAATTACTACTATAAACCATTTTCAATACCAAAATATGTAAAATGGCATATGGTATTTTTTTCCTAATAAAAACAATACAGATTATTAAGGAATCATAAAATCTAATAAAGCTCATGGCGGCAGAAAGTTTGTTGTCATTGATTACGTTGATAAGAAACAATCTTTTGGTCATTTAGTAAAACAATTTATAGAAAAAAAGATATTTCCTTATAATAAAATAAAAATTAATAGTGGCCTATACACCGTATAAAATAAAACTGTGTATAAATCTAGTCCTGCCTCAATTAAATGAGATTGAGACGAAGTGCCTTACCTTGAGTCTGACTTCTCATGTATGTTTCTTGTTCATCATGAGTAATAAACATAAGATAATTTATACTTGATTTAGAACAAATTTCATTTTTATTATTCCATTTATATCAATTATTACCACTTTTTAAACATTACACAATTCATCATGTTAATATCGGGTTTTTTGTCGATATACAGTACTTCAGACAAAAATGAACTTGTTATAATTATAAATTGTCAACGTGGTCAGTAGTATATTATCTCAAAAATGATATTCATGATTTATATATCATATATATCTAGTATATTTATTTCTTTTTAATTTTACATAACATTAGGATATTAGAAATGAAATGAACCGCTCCTAGAGACAATAAGCCGTACGTACAAATTAACAACAAATTCATTTCTTTTTCATATTTAATGGAATGAAAACTAAATGATACATATGTATATTATAATTATATTAAAATATCAAATTTTATATATGTTACATTAGTAACACCCCATGATTCCATGGTATGTTTTCCATTGAATAATACAATAGCTTGCACTATATGCAACACCGAGTTCTAGCACACCACGACCAATCAAACTAGCATTTATGAATTTCAATACCCAATTTTTGAAATTTTATAATTTTTTTTCAAAATGGACTTCATTTTTGGATTCCGAATAAAAAATTTAGCTTAGGGTGAATTTTTGGTATTTTTCTGAACACTTTCAATTTTTGATGAATAGTGAAAAACAAAGCATTATTGTTTAAAACCGACTTATTATTCAAATAATTATATATTTATTTAAATTAATATTTAGTCAAAATAGATACATAAATTATATATTACATAAATTTACTTCATTGGAGTCATTTGAAAATAAGATTAGATGTATAAAATTTCATTGATCTTTTTAACGTCTTTTACCATCCTAATAGGAACATTTACAAATTTGCATAAAACATATTTTTACCACTTCTGTGAATTGAATTTCAAAAATCTGAGTGACGAGGTTGATATCAGTAAGTAAAATTTTGTTCAATATGATTAACAAAATTTCTTTGTGAATATTATCTTTTGACATTTATTTACCATGATTAAAAGGAAACAGGGTAATCAAGGTAAAAATTATATTATTATTACCCCGAAACATGTCCTAATTATATTGTATAAGTGTATTTCGACCAAAATCAACCTTAAAATTAAAATATGTTCCTTTTGATCCACTTTTATTATATTAAGACATTTATTATTATTTTATTTAAAGAAGAGTTAAAAGTGTTAAATTCAAATTTTCATAAATAAAACATTTCTTATACAGGGTTATACAGAAGATAAATTAGACTATGAATATTAATTAGAGAGATAAAATTATTTCCTATATAACTGTTTTTTATTTATAATATTTATACATTAAATAATATAATTTATTTATGACAAAATGATGATAAAGTAATTACCTTTTTATGAATGGTTAAAATAATTGATGTTTTAAATATCCAAATAAATGTAAATTGAGACATTTAATTCCATATAATAATTTTATATATAAATTTGACATTTTAGGGTAAAATTATTATTTTTTTCGATGTAATGTTGTTTTTTTACTTTCACTAAAACCAATTACTAAATAGAGTCAAAATTGAAATAAATGAGTTTTTAAAACAAATACTATATTATTAAATGATATAATATTCCTAAAAATATATTGATTGGAAAAAAAAATATAATGATAGATATTTAAATAATGAACCACTTGGGGTTATCTTGTCATTTTATAGTACGTTTATTAATCATTTAATATAATAATACAGGAATACATGGTAAAAGTTAAACTATTTAACTAAGTGTTAAATCTAAATGATAAGGTCAATATAGTGACCTAAACATGTCTTATACTTATTGGTTGAGTGGGTTTCGACCCATCCCAACCTTATCCTTGGAATAAATTATTTTGGATCCACTATAATATGAATATGATTGTATAATAAATTAATATTTAATGATTTTCCAAAAGTGAGCGTCACCTCTCTAATAAAAGGGTAATTCCCATTATCACAAATCACTCCTCCAAAGCCATTATTATCTATCAAACCCTACTCATATATCCTCTTAAATAACCCCAATTCAACCTATATGCCTTACATTGATCAGAAAGTCTATCTAAGGATCCATTTTTATTAAATCAATAGGAATCACCAGAAGAAGAGGTAAAAATTTCATCGTCTATTTTGAAGTACTTTTCTTCTTCCACTTCCTCCTTCATTATTTTTTCCATACCAAAATTAAAAATCTAGTACGCTCTACATACTATGATTCTATTATCAATATTTTACAACCATATTCATTATTCTATCCATCCTATGAATGAAAATTTAATTATAGGTGCATATGTACGGCTTACCGTCTGCACGTCGTGGTGTAGTTTGTTAGTCAACACTTAATTATATTGGATGGGTATAATAATGATTTTAATTAATAAAATAATAGATATAACATGTTTATTATTCTTTATATAATATATACCATCCAATTACATATTATTATACCATTATTATAATGGTGTTGTCGCTCATGTGTACATATGGATTACCGTCTCCACGAGCACGATGAGATTCATTCCCCATCGTAACCATCAAAGAAAATTTTTATTTTAAAATTTAGAAATAATCTTTATGAACATAAAATCATTCTTAACATGAATCAAATACATCATATTTATAGAAAACATGACTTACATAATAAAACATTTAATGGAAAAAAAATCAGTTAACACCCGAAACGATGATACTACTGAAATATTATTAACAATGCAATATAAGGAGATCATATTTGATAACATATTTATATATGTGGTTCTTGAATACATTAATAACACTTATTGAACTATTATACAATTTGTTAACGTACCATTTACAAATTAAAAGTACAAGCTAAGGGTTAATTTTACAATATCTTCATTATCCGATGTTTTTTATTTGCATGTATCTACTAGGACATCTTTATCACTCACATACATGTTTCTTAAATATTTATTTAAATTTTTTTAATATTTACTCGGTTATGGGTTAATTTTATTTATAACCTTTTTTACTTTTTATAAATTTTTTTGAAAGAAATTTTTCCATAATTTTCTAAATAAGGTAATTTGTGACCTTCTCGACAAATTAATATAAGAATATTTTTTAACATATATGGCGGGTGAAAATATTATCTGTAGTTATAACATGTTCAAAGAATCCCTTAAATTCTTATAAGAATATTTTAAAACTAAATTTTTTTCTTTTAAAATTATTTTACATTTAAATGATTTCTAAATTTCACTCAAATAATTTTGATTTCATCTATGACAACATCCTTCGATGGATTTTACACTTGTTTGATGTTGATTTATTATGTTACATCATCCATATAGTATTGAAGGATTGACGATATGTTTGAATGTGGATACATTATTTTTATACCAGTCATGGTTTAAGGTTAAATTGTTAACATTTTTATTCTATTTTTAATATGAATATTTATGTTATATTTCAAATATTTTCATATTAGGATGAATTGGTCTTAGTAAGTGACTGGTGGAGCCCGCTATATCTCTTTGATTCATCAGTATGTCTCATTAGACAAACTAATGACTTAGAACAAGGCCTTGACATAATTTAATTTGTATTATTGGCACGAGGCCTTGACTATGTGGTTATGTTTTCCTGTATTATACATTCCTTTATTATGAAATTTGCTGTTGATGTTACATGAGATTATTCAACTAGTATATTACCCATGCGAATAAGTAAATAGAATTATTTTTAATTACATTGGCCATATTATTCTGATGTTTATTTTTAAAAAGGCTTTTGTTTTAGTCATATACATTTCCATAAATTTTTATGCTTATTTATTAATTTCTATTCTATATTGTTATCCTTACTGAGCATCGAATCTCACCCATTTCTATGTATAATTTTTCCGAGTATCTAAATTAGTATTTTATGGTTGACCTGTAAAGATAATCTAAGGGATATATGTGTGTTAAATGAGGAAAAAAATGTTGTTGATGTTTTTATTTCATTATTTAATGTAAAACTTATGTATATATCTAGCACATACAACGCTACTAAACTAATCAATATTTCGAGACATGATCTCTTGTGAACATGACAATGTTATGTAATAATGCAGTGACATTAGTTTACTAGGGTGTGGGTGTTACAGTTGGTATCATAGAAAGTATTGTAAAATCGTTGGAAACAAGATTTAGAAAACTATGATTACACAACATTACCCTAAGATAAACATTGAGTATTAGTATAGAAGAATATCCTAGAATATTGGTAATATATATATTTTTTGAGTTCTGCATGCAATACATCTCTTTCAAGATATGAGAAGGTAAAGGTGGCTCTGTCATAGTTGTACCATCGGAGTGAAGACACTGACAAGGGGGTTTCAGGCTTGACCCGGGGTATCCTGGTACATGAAAATGGGCATTGGTGCAGTCTTGGTTATGATAGTCTAGGGGGATATGCTTAGGATAATTCACATTTTCGTTACAAACCATTATAAATGATTTGTGATTATATACTTCAAAAATGTTTTTTTTGTTTATGGATTATATCCATAAACTGTTCAATTTATGATAAATGTTTTATAATGTTGGAATTATGTATTGTGATTTATAATCTTCTCTATTGTATCCTAGTTTTTAGAAATGAGACCTAGTGGAAGGAATGGAAACTGTATAAATGCACGTAATCCATTTAGGGACTTCCCCTCATTCTCAAGATAATTATAGTGGTGTTGGTGATTCAATTGGTGTTGATCAACTTATCACCATACTTGGAAAACTAACTCATGTTATGAATAATAACCGTACCTGTATCGAGGACCCTGATCCCCAATGTGGTGGATCAATGATTGACCACATAATGAGTAAACAACCACCAAAATTCAATGGGACTAGAAATCCATTTGTAGTTGAGCAATGGATATATTCCATAGAGTAATTATTTCATACTTTCTAGAGTACCAAAAGAGAAGAAGTTGTCATGGCAGTTTATCACCTCACAGAAGATGCAGATCAATGGTGGTAATTAACTCAAAACACAAAGGAGGATGAAAAGGTATCAAATAATAAATGGTGGGAGTTTAAGGATCTTTTAAAAGGAAAATACATTCCTCGTGGCCATAGAGAGGATATAGAAAGTCAATTTCTGAGTCTGGGGAAAATGGAGGAAGAGAATTTCGCAATGTATGAGGCTAACAGTACAAGGTTATCAAGACATGCTGAAGATTATAAATGTAACCCAATGAGTAAGATTGATCGATTACTTGATTGGATAAAACCATTTCTTCATCGAGCATTACTCTAACAATCCTTCTCTATATACAACGATATTTTCTCATGTGCTATCAATATAGGAAAATAAATTCTCAATGTCTTACAACATTAAAGTAAATAAATAGAATAAGATATATCCTGAACACTTTGAAAATGTAAATAAGTGGAATAAAGGAAAAGTTGAATTTAGATCATGTAGTAAGTGCGGGAAGAAACACCTCGATACATGCCTGAAGGGAATGAGAGTTTGTTACCGGTGTGGTGAAAAAGGCCACCAAGCTCATGATTTAAAGGGATGGAAAGAGGATATCAATGTTTAAAGGTACAACTATAGAGAAATGGGGAATTATGAAAATTAATTTCCTATCAACCAGGGAAACATTCCTGAAAAAGGCCAAGTGATCAATGCCAAGCTTATGTGATCACTAATGCTGAGGTTGAAGCTCCGAATGATGTGGTGGAAGGTAATTTATTTGTTTTCTAAAATTTAGCCAATGCTTTATTTAATTCTTCATTATCGCATTGTTTCATATCATCCCAGTTCACTAAGAAAATTAGAAATTTCCAATTTGATTTAGCAATAGGTTTTCAGTCAAAAATCTTAAGGGAAGTGTCATTTTAACAAATGTTTTTTCAATCAGTTCCAATAAAGGAATATAAAAATTAATTATTTGTTGATACCATCATTATACCCATGATTGAATTTGATATAATCCTCAATATGGATTGTATTTCATACCATGATGCTAAAATTTATTGTAAGAAGAATGAGGTTATAATTTTTTATGATGATAAGAAGTAAAATATCTTTAGAGCAGAAATGTGACAATATAATTATTTTCTAGATCCACCCCAGGTAACTATATAAGATTCAATTATTGGGGAGGAAGCGAGTGAAATATCTATGGTTGAGGAAAGGAATGTTCAAAAAGAAAATATACCTATTGTGCAATAATATGTAGATTTGTTTCTATAGGATTTAACTGGACATCCTCTAAAATGAGAAATTGAGTTTTCAATTGGATTTAATTCGTCGTTTAAGGTACAAATCGAAGACCCCTTAAAGAATGTCCAATGTGGAATTTTTGGAACTAAAGAAATGAATAGAGGAGTTGAGTAAAAAAGGAATTATTCAGCATAGTGTATCTCCATGGGGAGTACATTTTCTTTTTGTTATGAAGAAAGATGGATCTTTGAGGTTTTTTATTCACTACATCGACATCAATGATGTTACAATAATGAACTAGTATCACATACCTCGCACTGATTATTTATTTGGTAAACTTCATGGAGATCAATATTTTTCAATGATTGATCTTGGATCTAGATATCATAAGTTGTGCACGATGGAGGAGGACATTCAAAAGATATAATTTCGAAACAGGTCCGATAATTTTGAGTTTATTGTAATGCCTTTTAGATTGACTAATTTACCCTATGTTTTCATAGATCTAATGAATATTTTATTCATAAAATATCATGATGAATTTTTAGTTTTATTTATGGAGGATATCAAGGTATACTCTAAAATCTACACAGAGCATGAAAATCACTTGCACATTATTCTAAAGACTATAAGATGAAATGATTTATAAAGGAATATTAGCAAGTGTAAATTGTGGCTTCAAGTAATTTATTTTCATGGCCATAATGTCTCTAAGGATGAAATCTCTTTTGATCCTTCAAACACCAAGGCAATCCAAGAATGGCCAGCACCGATGTGTATAACTGAGGTACATAGTTTTATTGGTTTAGCCGGTTACTATTGGCGCTTCGTCCAGAATTTTTCCCTATTGACTAACCCATTAAACAAGCACACATGTAAAGGGGTTAAATTTTTTTAGAATAAATACTGAAAATAATGTTTCTAAGAACTGGAGATAAGATTATTCAATGATCCTATATTGATTCTACCATTGAGGAATGATGGGATTGTTATTTATAGTGATGCTTCACTGAAAGGACTTCACTATTTCCTTATGCAGAATGATAAAGTTATTGTCTATGTATCATTACAACTAAAAATACATGAACAAAACTATCACACAAATGATCTTGAGTTAGCAGCTGTAATCATTTATTTGAAGATATGGAGACACTATCTATAAGGTGAAAATTTTGATATTTATTCTGATCACAAGAGTTTTAAGTGTATTTTCTCACAAAAAACCAAACATGAGGCAAAGGCGATGGATGGAACTACTAATGAATTAGGATTCCACTATACACTACCACCATAGGAAGGAAAATAAGGTGGAAAATTTGTTGAGTAGAAATTATCATGGAGTTTTGAATATGTTGAGAGGTGAAAGGGATCCTATGTACATGAATCTAGTAAAAATCGATATGGGAAAAACCATGGATGGTGAAACATCGATACCTTTTCAAATGGATTCTAATCCATCTTTAACAGAAAGGATAAAAGGTTCTCACACTAATGATGAGGAGTTTCAAAAAAAATTAATGCTATGAATGATGGGAGAATGATCGACTTCATATAAGAAGATGAAATTATTAAATTTTGTAAGAGACATTGTGTTCCCAAAAAACCTGATCTAAAAATGGAATTGATGGATGATGCTCAGAGCACCAATTTCCCTATACACCCTGGTATCACTATGTTGTATAGTGATTTGAAGGAACATTTTTGGTGGGAAAAAATGAAGAGGGAGATTGATGATTATGTGTCAAGATGTATGGGTTTTAAATAGGTGATAGCTGGAAGACAATATCCTAGAAGATTCATGCATCCTCTTCCCATACCTGAGTGGAAATGGGATGACATTACGATAGAGTTTTTCATGGGGATACCAAATAATCCTATAAGGAATGTTGGAATATTTTTTATTAATGGTCATTATACAACGTCTACACATTTTATTTATACAAGTGATGATCTACCACTTGAATGTTTATCTAGAATACATATTAATGAAGTTGTAATACATCATGGTCTATCCCTCTTGATTGTTTCTGATAATATATCCCTATTTTACATCAAGATTCAGGAAAAGTCTTTAGAAGTCCCAGGATACTAATCTTCGTTTGGGCACTACCTACCAAACTCAAACTAATGGACACTCAGAATAGACTATTAAAACCGTAGAAGACACGTTGACATCTTTTTCACATTACATTCATGCTTTGTTAGATCAATTTTTACCTTGGGAAGAATTTTCATTTAACAATATATTCCATTTAGCTATTCATATGGCACCATATGATGAATTATATGGAAATAGATGTCACACACATAATGTTTGGGTTTATGTAGGTGAAAGAAAATTCATAGACCCATTACTTGTAGAGGAAACAATGTAAAATGTGAAGGTTATCCAAACCCACATCAAAACTGCTCAAAGTAGGAAAAAGAGGTATGCCGATAACTAAAGGATGGATTTGGAATTTCAGGTAGGTGATCATATTTTCTAGAAAGTATCTCCATTGAAGGTTGTTATACAATTTTGCGAGAAGGGTAAATTTAGTACCAGGTATATAAAACCTTTCAAAATTCTAGAATGAATTGGAGTTACACCTTATTGTTTGGAAATGACTCCATGTATGTCCAATGTTCATGATGTGTTCCACATATCACTATTGAGAAACTGCATGCCTGACCCAATGCATGTAATTACCAATGATGAAAAAGAAATGGAACCTGATCTTTCTTATTGTGAAGAGCCTATGAGGAATATTGATACCAGAGAACAACTGCTGAGATACCAGACAACTCTTCTAGAAAAAGTTCTATGGAGAAACCATATCATGAAAGAGGAAACGTGGGAACCTGAGGAATATATGATGAAGAACCACATGAATCATTTAATGCAGTTGTATTCAATACATTTCAAGGATGAAATTATTCTAATGAGGGTCAAATTTAACACCCCAAACTTCCACGACACGTTTCCCTTTGAATCATACAATAGCATGGGTTGTACGTAACGTCGAGTTCTAGCACACCACGATCAATCATGCTAGCCGTTATGAATAGTAATAAAACTTTTTGAAATTTTTTAAATTTTATTTTTCAAAATGGACATCATTTTTGGATTCGGAATATGAAAATTAACTTACGGTAATTTTTTTGTATTTTTTTTGAAAACATTCAATTTTTGATGAATTGTGAAAGACACTGCGTTATTTTTTAAAACAAAATTTTTATTTAAATAAACTTTTATTTTATTTAAATTAATTTTGAGTCAAAATATATACATAATACCTCTATTAGTTCAATGTAATTCATTTGAATCATTTTATAAAAATATTTAATGTATAAAATTTTATTGAACTTTTTAAGGTCTTTTACCCACCTACTAGGCACATTTGAAAATTTATGTAAAACATAATTTTATTGATTCGGTTAACTGAATTTCAAAAATTAAAGAGACATGATTAATATCAATAAGTAAAATGTTGTTTAATAAGATGAAAATAATTTTTGGTGAATAGTATCTTTTGACTTTTTTTCCCACTGTTAAAATTAAATTGGGTAATTAAAGGTAAAAATGATATTATTATTACCCTAACACATGTTCTAATTATATCAGATAACTGTATTTCAAAAAAATCGAAATAAGGAATAAAATATGATCCTTTTTTTCCACATGTATTATATAGGGACAATTATTATTATTTTATTTATAGATGAGTTAAAACTGTAAAATTCACATTTTCATAATTAAAACATTTTTAAAATTGGGTTATAACTATGATAAAGTCGAATATAAGTATTAATTAAAAATATAAAACAATTTAAAACATAATTGTATTTTATTTACAATTTTTAGACATTATATAATTAAATTTATGCATGACACAGTGTTGATTCAGTAATTACCTTTTTAATGAATGGTTAGAATAGTTGATGTTATAAATATCCAAATAAATGTAAATTGAGACTTTTAAAGCCATTCACTAATTTTCTAGATTAATATGACATTTAATGGGTGATTCAATGTATTTTTCAGAGGTAATCATGTCTTGTTTAATTTCACAAAATAACAATTCTAAATAGTGCGAAAATTGACATTAATGAGTTTTAAAAAAATACTATATTATTAAATGATGTAATATTCATAAAAACAATAGGTTCTGCGAAAGGACTTATATATTGATAAATATGTCATTAATTAACCACGTGGGGTTCTCTTGTATTTTTATAGTTTGTTTATTATATATTTTTTATAATAATACTAGAATACAAGGTAAAAGTTGAACTATTTAAATCTAAAAGATAATGTTAAAATGGTGACCTAATCATGTCTAAAACTTATTAGTTGAGAGGTTTTCGACCAATAACCACCATATCCTAGAAATAATTTTTTTTGAGATATTATAAATTGAATATGATTGCATACTAAATTAATATTTCACTCTTTTCCTAAAGTGACCCTCAACTCTCTTATAAAAGGCTACTTCCCCTTCTTTCAAAATCATCCCTCCAAAACCATTTTTTTGGACAACCCCTACTTAAACATCCTCTAGAATACCCTAAATTACACCTAGATGCCTTAAATTGTGGTTAAAGACAACATAAAGTTCCATTTTTATCAAATAAAAAAGAATCACCCAAAGAGGAGGTAATAATTTCATCACTATATTGAATGCTATTTTCTTCTTCCACTTATTCATTTTTTTTCCATAAAAAATAAATAACTCTATTAAATTATACATAATTTGATGTTATTATACATATGGTACACCCATATTCTTTATTCTATCCAGCCTATGAATGAAAAATTCACCATACACGCATACTTATGGCTAATCATCTCCACGTCGTGGGGTAGTTTGTTATTTAGCACTTAATTATTTTCGATGGATATAATAATGAGTATAATTTATGTAAAAAATAAATACAACATGTCAATGATTATGTGTATATGATACTATATCCAATTAAATATGATTCCACCATCAATATAATGCTATTGTCTCTCGTGAGTACAAAGGAATTACCGTCTCCACGAATGTGGTTAGATTCATTCCCCATCATAACCATTCAAGAAAAAAAAATATGATTTTATGATTAAAAATTATTTTTCAAGTACATAATATAATTATGGATATGAATAAAATACATCTTATCTACAGGAAACATGACTCATAGAACAAAACATTTAACGGAAAACGAATCTGTTAACACCCGAAATGATGATACAACTGCAATATTAATAACAAAGCAATATTCGGATATCACATATGATATCATATTTACGTATTTGGTTTTTTTACAATTTAATAACAATTATTTAACTATTATAAAAGATTTTAATGTACCCCTTACCAAGGAAAAGTACAAGGCAATGGTTAATTTTACAATCTCTTCATTATCCGAAGTTGTTTAAATGGAAGTATCTACGGGGACCTCTCTATCACCCACATCGGTTTTTCTTAAAAATTTATTTTAAAACGTTTTTAAAAATTACTGAACTACATGTTAAATTAATTTATACCCTTTTTTGACTTTTTATAAAATGGTTTGAATGTAATATTTCCATTGTTTTCCAAAAAAGGTACTTTATGACCTTTTTGACAAATTAAGGAGCGAATGTTATTTTAACTTATACGGCGGGTGAGGCTATTCTCCACTATGATAACACCTTAAAAGCATCCCTTTCAAGAAATTAATAATTTTTTCAAAATAAATGTTTTATTTTATAATTACGTGACATTTAAATGATTTCAAAATTTCTATTAAATAAATTGGATTTCATCTATGTCAATATCCATTGATGGATTTAACACTTTTTTGATGTTGATATATTATGATATAAATTTTTATATTGTTTTCATGTTTTTTTGATATATTTTGATGTGTTTGTATTAATTTTATGTCATTCATGGTTTATGGTTAAAGTATTAACATTTCGTTTACTAGTTTTAAGACAAATGTTTATATTATGTTTTAAATCATTTCATATGAGAAATGAATTAGTCTTAGTAAATAATGGGTGGATCCTGCTATAACTTCTCGATGCATCGGTAGGTCTAATTAGACAAAATAGAGACTTGGAACAATTCCTTGACAAAATATTATTTGTATTCTTGTCATGAGGCCTTGATTATTTAGTTATGATGTCCGTCGTTATGCATTACATTATTATGAAATTAGAAAATTGATTTTAAATGTGATTATTTGACTAATAGAATATACATGTAAATAATTAAATGGAATTATATTGATTTATATTTGAAATAATATGCTGCTTTTTATGTTTAAAAAGGATTTTGTTCTAGTGTTATAAATGACATTTAATGTTTATGCGAATTTATGAAAGTTTCTACAATATTGGTATCCTTTCTAAGAATCTGAGATCACCCATTTCTATGTTTTATTTTTCCATGATGGGAATAAATATTTTATGGTTGACCTACAAGAATAGTATATTTTTTATAAGTGTGTTAAATGGAGACACTTTGTTTGTTTTTATTTTTTGATGTAATGATAAATTTATGTATGTATTTAGTACTTCTAAGAATACTAAACTAATTGGTCTTTCTAGACATGATCTATTATGATCATACCAATGTTATGTAATAATGAAATGACTCTGGGTGACTATGATCAGGGAGTTATAGCATATTTTCATTAATTCCTTCTTTTATACAT
Source organism: Viscum album (assembly GCA_963277665.1). Lineage (NCBI taxonomy): Eukaryota > Viridiplantae > Streptophyta > Magnoliopsida > Santalales > Viscaceae > Viscum > Viscum album. The sequence goes on from OY728138.1 coordinate 2,071,405,738, forward strand.
TCGTTGTTTAGAATAAACGAGTCATATCACTTTGAGGGGGCGGTAGTCCGCAATTCCTCAAATTAAAGTTATCGTATTTTCACATTATGAAAGGAATAAAGATATGCATAAAATAAACAAATTGAAGCATAAATACAATATAATGACAATATATATCATATATAAAAAAAATTACATCTTAATATCCACCATGAAATGTGGTAGTGGAAAATCGAACAATCGTCATTTCATGAGCCAACAGTTCGCCCTACACAGAAACAATATATTAGTATCTATTAGCAGGAGGTGTGTCTAAATTTTGATAGAATAATTATCATAATAGAATCATATTATATTTAGGATACTATTTTTGTTATGTAATCAAATAATTAGAATAAAATAAAGACTGGATAAGGAAAATAAATGAAAAGAACTTGAGAGAATGTGTTACATCTAAATCGGGTAACTCCTTTTTATTTGATGCAAACTAATTTCATGAATTTCACTCTCACATGGTAAGAAATATTTGATGAAGATATGGATGTTCTGAGATTATTTGGACATCGGTTGGAAGATCCATTGGTCTTGAGAGGTGTGATGAAATGGTTAGAGTTGATGCCCTATATAAGAGGGAGGAGCGGTACTTCTGGAATGTTTTAAAATATTTTTTATTATAAAATAATATTCGGTTTCAAATGGTCCCAATGACATTTATTACAAATAGGAAATGTTTTTGGTGGAAATAATTTCAACCCATAGGTTTTAGACAAGTCTAGGATACAAATTTATCATTATCATATAACGTTAACCATTACATAACTAATTTAACTTATACGATGTTTGCGTGTATATTCAAACTATATATTTTATATAGTTACTATAAAATGCCAATAGAACATCATGGGTTTCATTAGTGTCATTTTAGGCACTTTATCGTTTATTTATATGAATCATATACTTTGAGGAATATTGAATCATTTGATAAAATAGAATTTATTTTAAAAACTCATTTTTGTCAATTTTATACTATTTATATCACGACTTTTTAAAAAACCATAACCAATTTATTGTTCAAAAAAATTAATTAAAAGATACTAAGACATTATAATACCTAAAATTCATGAATGGAAAAAAATGATTCAAAATAAATTTATTTTAATTTTTATCATCTCATCTGTTTAAAGCATTCATTAATTAGGTAATCACTACATCATCATTATGTTAAAAAGTAATATATTTATTTGACATCTAGATTTTATAAATAATATTCCATGATTTAGGAAATCATTTTATCTTTGTAATGACTATTTTAATTTGGATTGATCGCTTATATAACACCATATAAAATTTATTTAGTAAAAAAGACATGTTTATGTTATATTTTTCATTATGTTATATTAATACTTATAAAATTTCATTTTAACATCCAAGTGGCTCCATCGGGTTCCAAAATCAAAACATTTATGACCATGGTCAGCAATATCTCATAACATATGATTATTTTATAAATTAGGTTAGTTTTATATTATTATTATATTATTATTTTACCCTTATTTACCATATTTACCTTTTAACAATGGTAAATAAAATAATTATTGAAGTTACTATTCATAATTTCTAAAAATAAAATGTACTAGTATAAAAAAATCTGAACCTCTTGATTCTAAATAGAGAATAAATTTCTCAAAATTAAAAACATAAAATTTGCATAAATTAATTTATAATTCCTTTTGATTGTCAAAACCAAAAGCATGTTTTTAAGATGTTAAAACTACCAAAAAATATACATGTGTTTATGTACAATTTCAAAGTAAAATTAATTCCAATGACCAATATTAGATTAAATGATAAAAATACATTACATTACACCTTAAAAACATTAAAAATTACAATATAACTATATAAATAGATTAGATGAAAATGCAGTTTTGAATTAAAATGTAGTATTTTCACTATTCATTAAAAATGAACATTATCAAAAAAATTCAAAAAAAAATTATCCAATGTAAATTTTGATGTCCCAATTCTATATAAAAAACTTATATTGTCAAATAATACATATAATAGTGACAAAAATACTCTAATTAAAATGTGTTCTCTTTCAAAATTTAGAAAAATGACCTCTAAAAAATATTAGAGATTTTCTTGATTAAAATCATGTTAGTTATAATTTTAAGACTCTAAAATATATCAGATAAATGTAAGGGTTCCACCTCACCCCTACGAGCCATGTAATTATTATTCCTACTATAATCTTAAGGGTTCCAAATCACCCCTTGAAAGGATGATTATCAAAAATTAATAAAAAATGCATGCCTTCCGGGCATTAGAAAATATTGTAGTTTGTTCTGTTAATTTCGTCCAATACAATGGCTATGAGATAAATACCATTTAAATTAATAATAATAATATATTATTTTTCCATATAACTCAATGTTATGTGCAACATATGTTTTCAAAGAAACCCATTTTTTTGTGTTGAGTACCCTATAAGAAAATGCATCCCCTTTAATGTATAAATAATACCATATACATTAATATTAATAGAAATGAAAAGGTATTATTCTATAAATACTTCGGTTGTTACATCCTTACCCCCTTTTGGTAATAGATTCCTCACAATTCTATTCACTTATAAAATAATTGGGGGTATTTATCCCTCATATCATTTTCATCTTCTCATGTTTCCCCTTCATCATATGGTATTTCAAAAAAACCGTTACTTGATGAATTACTATATCCTGCAACACTGTATATCTTCAGTCAAGAATCTGGAATGCTTGTTCCAATGAGAATGATTTTTTTCCAAATGAACTGCCTCTAGACTCAAAACATGAAATGGATCTTGAATTCAATTTCTCAACATTGAAACATGAAAAAAATTGTGTAACTGGGATAAACATGGAGGTAAAGCTACTCTATAGGCAATTAATCCAACTTCCCCTAAGATTTCATACTGTCTAATGAACCTCAGACTCATCTTTCCATTCTTACAAAAACAAATCACACTTTTCCATGTAATAACATTGACAAAGAAATGATCACCTACCAATAAAGAAAGATCTTTCATCTGATTATCCGCATAACGTTTCTCCCTACTCCGAGCTGTTATTGTAACACCCCTAGATTTTATGAAAAATATTCTTTTTAATTTCATTAATGTCATGTGTTGTACGCTACACCAAAAAGAACTTGCACAACATGTATCCATGACTTTCCTTTCATTACACGCAATCACGACCTTCCTTGATAGCATGTGTAGTACGGAATACCGAGTTTCACTAAACAACGATATTCTATTAAAATATTATTAAAACTAGCCGTTATGAATAGTAATAACCACTTTTATAAATTTTGAAAATTTTATTTTTAAAAATGGACTTTATTTTTGGATTCGGAATATCGAAATTAGCTTAGGGTGAAATTTTGGTAATTTTCGGATAACTGTCACATTTTGATGAATAGTGGAAATTACTAAATTTTAATTAAAAACAACATTTTCAATCGAAATAATTAATAGTGATAAATTATTAATTTTAGTGGATTTAAAGTATATTTAGAATATATTTTTACAATTTAATACAATGTTGGTCATTGGATGTAATTTCACATTTAAACCAGTTATAAACAAGTGTCAATATTTTGATAGTTATTATCTCTTAAAAACACGCCTTTTGTTTTGAAGACGGGAATTAATTTTTAAATTAATTAATGCAACTGATATGTTTTGAAATTTGTAAAATATAAATCATTTTTGAGTTCATAATATCAAATATAGCTTAGGCCTAATTTTTGGTATTTTTCTGAAAACTTTCAATTTTTGATGAATAGTGAAACCACTAAGTGGTAGATAAAAAAACTGAATTGTTCATAAAACTTAATTTTACGGCTTCTATGAGTGGAATTTCAAAACTCCAAGATACACAGTTGATGTCAGTAAGTAAAATGTGGTCCAATGAGATTAAAATAATTTTTTTGGGGAATAGTAACTTTTTACTTTTTTTTACCACTGTTAAAAGTAAATAGGGTAATTAAGGGTAGAAATGATATTATTATAACCCTAACACATGTCCTATTTCTATTGGACAAGTGTAATTCGACCAAAAACAAACTTAGGAATAAAATATGACCATTTAGGCCCACTTGGATTTGATTAGGACATTTATTATTCATTTATTTAAATAAGGGTTAAAAGAGTTAAAATCAATGTTTGTTTACTAAAACATTTTGAATATGGGGTTATACATAAGATAAATTCGACTATAAATATTAATTAGAAAGATAAAAAGATTTCCTACATAATGGTATTTTATTTGTAATTTTTAGACATTAAATAATTTAATTTATTTATGACACAACGATGATGCAGTAATTATTTTATTAATGAAATATTGACATAATTGATGTTATAAATACCCAAATAAATATAATTTGAGACTTTTTATGAATTCCACTAATTTTATAGGTTAATATGACATGTTAGTATTGATTTAATAAACTCTGTTTGAACTTATCATTCTGTTATGATTTTCACAAAAATAAATTACTAAATAGTGTCAAACTTGACATAAAATAGTTTTTAATACAAATATTATATTATTAATTGTTATTTTATTCCTAAAAAACTACGGTTCGGCCAAATTACTTGGATAAAGTTATATATATTAATAATAAACAACTTGGGGTTCGTTTGGCTACTTATAGTAAGTTTATTAAACTTATAGTATAAGAACACAAGAAGACATGGTAAAAGTAAAATTATTTAACTTAATGTTAAATCTAAATGATATGGTTAAAATAGGAACCTAAACTTGTCTAAATTCTATTGGATGAGAGGATATTTACCCATCCCCACCTTAGCTTCGAAATATATCAATTTTGAGCTATTTAAAACCGAACTTGACTTTATAATAAAATAATATTTTTAGTTATTCCAAAGGGGCCCCTCTCCTCCCTTATAAAAGGGCACCTCCTCCCTCTCTTCCTCACACCACTTTGAGCCTTCAAGCTCGGCCAAACCCTGCCAATTTCTTCTCTCCACTTCCCTAGAAACATCCTAGAGGTTCTGGTCTTCTTCAAAGACCCATTTTAGTGCCCTAAAAGGAGGTCTCAAAGAAGCACTTCAAAGAAGAGGTAATGTCTGTTACCGATTCTTTCATATTTATATTTTCTTCCACTTCTTCTTCTTAGGTTGTTTAATTATGAAGTAATAACATCAGTATCAATCATATACTGATATGTAATTATAAGTATTAAACAACCCTATTTCATCATCTATCCATTCTATGGAAAATGAAATCACCGCGCGTGCGTACGTACGAAATACCGTCTCCATGTCGTGGTGTAATCTGTTTTTCCACCAACACCTTACATGGATGGGTATTATGGTGTAAAGAATAACTATACATAGTTATTATAACATAATAATGATTATGATATATTTTATCATCCACTCCAATTCAATTCAATAATTATGGAAATGATATCATCACTCGTGCGTACGTACGGACTACCGTCTCCACGATGCGATGAGATTCATTCTCCATGTTAACCATTTAAGATTGATTATAAAGTATATATAAGCAATAATAATTAAATATATGACATTAATAAGATTCTGGATTTATGTGTGTATATATGTATGTCATCTACTTAATTCCATTCAACTCAATAAGGAAACGAAAATAGCGTTCATGCGTACGTACAGACTACCGTCTCCATGAACGGTGTGTTTCATTTCATTTATCAATCTATTATATATATATATACTGAATATATATGATATATAAATCATGTTTTATATTCTGGAAGTAAGTAAATCATGATATAAGTAATAATAATGCCAAGAACAACAAGTCCAAACACCTACGATAAATGAAATGATTTTACCCAAAACGCTTCTTTAACATGGAATTTACAAAAGAACGGGTAATATAAAGTCATAAGTGAACCATATATGATATCATAACAATGAATATGATTCTGTAATAATTTAATGACATTATTTAAATCATTATACAGGAGGTTCGGATACATACAAAGCATATCGGACATAAGGTAAGGGAAAATATCACAATCTCATTTTTATCCGAGATTGTTTTTACTTTGGAATTTACTGGGGTGTATTTTATCATCCACATCCATGTTCCCTCAATATGTAATATTATTTCCATCCACCTACAATTGTTTAAATCCAATTTTACCCTTCGGTGAGTTTTTAGTAAACGATATGAAAGGAATCTTTTGTCATTTTTCGTACGAGGTACTTTTTGTCTTTTCCGACAAAAGTACGAAAAATGATTTTTTTAACTTATACGGCATGAATGGATTTTTAAAACAATATTTCCAAGAAGATTCCTTTACAAGTTTTCATGTTTATTTTTAATCAACTTCTTTTAGTTTCAAATTGTAAGACATGTTAAGAAAGGAAAATGTTTTTGAAGTAGAAAGGATATTTTCCTCAAGAATGGAGTTCAAGTGTTTTATCAAAATTATTTTCCATATAAGATAATAAAGGGTTCTGTTTTTATCCATATTATTACATTGATTTGATTATTTTGTGATGGAAATATTTTTATGAATTCCTTTATCTTTTATGAATTGTTTTATGATGTCATGATGTTTAAGATTCCCATTTGTATTACATGGGTTATGCAATGATGTATGATTTATGATTTTGTGGAACACATAAGAATTGTATTATTATGAAATGGGTGGGACCTATATCTCCCTCCAATTCATTGGGTAAAGATTTTATATCTCATGAGATAGACATGGCTGGAATGGTAGGTTATACCGGTTCAGTGAAACAGTACTGAAACGAGGGTGACTCGGTTCAGAAAGGGGCTTTGTCCACTAAGATAGTCTTGGCAATGAGTCTTGACTAACATGAAATGATTCTTTATTATTATGTGTGTATGCCACAAAGTTTCATGTTTTATGTTATGATTATTGGGTTTTACCGTTCACTACTATGATTTATCCCATGTTATGAAATTATGATTTATTTTGTAGGTTAATATTTCCAAAAGTTATGTTCTTATGTATATACTGTGAATGACATTTATTTTGATTACCCTTACTGAGCATTTGAGATCACCCTTTTATGATTACTTTTCCCCAGGATATAAAGAAAGGTTTTAGGAATAAAAAAAGGAAGATCTTTATGGGAGATGTTGAATATCTTTCACCAGGATTAGAAGATTATATTCCGAGTTTCCAAAGACACTAAACTATTACGGTCCTTGTGTGTGTTTTTGTTATATACTAAGTTGTTGGCGCCAAAAATGTGGCCCGAAAGGAAGGAACGAAATAGACAGCCGGCACGCTGCCTCGCGAAGCACAGCCGCGAAGCACAGCCGCGAACCCCAGCTGCGAAGCGCCCCTACCATGGCGGCGCCGCGAAGCGCCAGAGGCGGTAATCCTCCGCGAACCCGTTTGACGTTCGCGAGCCGCCGCGAAGCGACAGAGGCGGTAATCCTCCGAGAACCCGTTTGACGTTCGCGAGCCGCCGCGAAGCGCCAGAGGCGGTAATCCTCCGCGAACCTATTTGACGTTCGCGAGCCGCCGCGAAGCACCGGAGGCGGCGCGCGAGCCCTGCTTCGCGGTGCCCCTTCCCTATAAATACTGGACTCCCCCTGAGTCCAAAAGATGGACAATCCGACCTTTCGGCTTCTCCTCTCCCGAATCGCGAAGCACGCTTTGCCCCGGGAATCATGAGCTCCGTGAGGTATTTCTACTTCGCGAGACGACGCTGCTTTGTCTCGTTTTGAGCCCCTCTTCCGAGAGGGAGGCCCTTCGCGAAGGTCAAGGGCGTTCGCGAAGGAAGGGGATTCCCAAGGGAACCCGGGCAGTCGCGGAGCACTTGTGCTTCGCGAAACACCCAACCCATGCTAGTAATCCCTATGCCAAGGCAGGATAACTATGCATCGCGAAGCACACTGCTTTGCAGACCCTGCCTCGAAAGGCACCCCTTCTTCGCGAGGCAGTGCTCCGCGAACACTGTTCCACTTCGCGAAGCACATCCCACACACACCTATGCCCCATGCTAAGGCCAAGGCACCCCACTTCGCAAAGTATACTCCTCTGCTTAGCGATTCCTCTTCCCGTGCGGCCCTCCAGGTTTGCACGATGTGATTTCAAAGTCCTATGGACAATACCACCCGTAGCGTTGCTTCGCCTAATGCTTCTTCGCATAGGCACGCTAATGGCTATTGCTTCCTCGCATAGCCACGCTAACGTGGACCCCTCGATGGTTCGTCCCTCGACCCCCCTTTACCATGGCCTTACCAGAACCTTCCCTTCCCCAAGGACTAGAGGGTACCGGTTATGTAAGCCCTAGGGGTGTGGAGTGAACCCACCTCGTCCGAGCTGCAGGATGTTAAACTGCCAAGCACCACGTCCTCAACACATGACGTTAAACTGTGACCCAACCTCATCTCCCTCACGAAGGGTCCCCCCAGCTCGAACATTCTTTACACCACTCGTCTCCATGGGAATGGAACTCTTCTGCACATGGAATGAGATCCTCCTTGTCAGAGTGGTGTATGTTCGCAGGGAAAGGGCTGCCTCAGAGCGTAAGCCCCTAACCCTTGGTACGGATGATCGCACCCGTGCATCTCTGTACTTCCCCACTACCAAGGTCGGTGGAGGACGTGATAGGGAACAAGGCACCTCCCTATGGGCCTCCACCCTGGAGTATGTCCCAACACCATGGGCCGCCCAACGCGTAATCCCCTCTTCGCTTCTCACGGACGCACCCTTCGCGACGTGATCTTCAGGTCCTTGCAACCTCTTGTTTCTCACACCGAGCATGACTCACGTGGGCATAGAGTGAGCACCGACCCTGACCACCCCTTTTGAAATACGAGGTCTTTGATCCATGTCAAGGCATGGTACGTAGGAAGCCTCCATGAGGTTCAAGCCCACCCGTCGTTTATTCACGTCAGGGTTCACTATCGTCCCGCATGACGTTAAACTGTATTATCCGAACTACGAGGTCTTTGATCCATGTCAAGGCATGGTACGTAGGAAGCCTCCATGAGGTTCAAGCCCACCAATAGTGTACCATGGTCTATATTCACGTCGGTTCAACGACAAACCCATTTGAACTACGGGGACTTTGATCTATGTTAAGGCATGGTACGTAGGAAGCCTCCACGAGGCTCAAGCCCACCCATCACCAAATTCACGTCGTGTTCTACCTACGTCCGGCATGACGTTAAACTACACTCTGGGCCAGTGGTAAGCCATTGCGACCCGACCCCATTTGAACTACGAGGTCTTTGATCCATGTCAAGGCATGGTACGTAGGAAGCCTTTATGAGGTTCAAGCCCACCAATAGTGGACCAAGGTCTACTTTCACGTCGGTTCACCGACACACCCACCCGTCGTTTATTCACGTCGGGTCCCATCTTTGTCCAGCATGACATTAAACTACACTCTGGTCTAGTGGTAAGCCATTGCGACCCAAACCCATTTGAACTACGAGGTCTTTGATCCGTGTAAAGGCATGGTACGTAGGAATCCTCCCTGAGGTTCAAGCCCAAATCCCATCAGACCAAGGTTCATCTTCACGTCGGTACGCTGACGATGCCCATCGGACCAAGGTCCACCTTCACGTCGGTACGCTGACGACATTCATCGGGCCAAGGTCCAGCTTCACGTCGGTTTACCAGCACCATCCCAAACTACGTGGACTTTGATTCCCTGCCACGGGGATACGTAGGAAGCCTCGTCAAGGCTCAAGCCCAACTTCACTGTCGCCCCCCTTGCGATGGTTCCACTTCACTCTCCTTCTACTCCATTCACTGTCGCCCACGGGCCAGCCCCGATGTCGATATCCCTTCAAGGAGGATCCCTCAATCCGATTTGTCCCAGTTAATGCTCTGGTTGGGTTGATCCGTCTCCGCTGGATGTTAAACTCGCGGCATACCCTGTGTTGAACACGGGAAGCTGAGGAAAACCATATATATGTGTCTATGATAAATAATTCCCCGCGCCCGATGTGGGATGCCTCGGGCCTCCACGCCCTCGAGAAGCCTTGTGATCATGGATAACAGACAGACATGCCAGGTACCCCAGCATCCAGACACGCTACTGATGTCTCAACGTGACTACTCCCCTGACCGAAGGTTGCTGCCCTGATTGGACCCTTTGGAATGTCCTGACAGAAGCAGTGTAATTAACCGGTGTCCATGGAAACATGGCACTGGGAAGAGTTTCACGAACTACGTATTAAATCTATAAGGGAGACCCGGACTAGGTGACGAGTTGTGAGGAGGAATCCACAGGATGAAGAACCGACAACCCATCATCCCGTTTCGATCAAGGAGCAAACGTCCCTGAATAAGGAGCGAATGCCGCCCGCCTTTGGAAAGCGGGAATGCGGGGCAACACAGCCACGCGTCCCCCAGAGACGGATACGCGCGCCCCGACGAAAGCGTCGGAAACAGAAATGGTGAACCCGACGTGAAATTCTTCTCCTCAATATGGAGATTAGTAGCATTCGAGACACCAGTATATTGACGTGTCACCGGATCCAGATATCCGGTGCCTGGTCCCGCCAAGCAAATAGCGGGCCTTTCGTGGAACTCACCGGAAGTCGGGGTAGTAGAACGTGGGGCACTCCACTCTGCAGCGTGTTGGAGTGGATCCTTCCCACAGACATGGAGGATGGAAGAACGCTGGGGCACTGGCTGTCAATCCTTTTCCTCTCAGTACTGATGAGTTGATCCCTTCGCTTTCCAGGAACCATGTTGCTATTTCGGAGATGCGGTCACCAGCCGCTCCTCGCACGCGCAGGGGCAGGGGCAACACCACGACGGCCACTCCACATGGCGCCACTACCGCCACGATGGCTGCCACGTCACGGAATATGGGACGCCCACGTCCCCTTTCCCCATCAGAGATCATCCAACGAAGGGTGATCAACAGCCTCGTACGCAGGTATGATGAAGAAGGGGTCATCCCAACCCGGGATATGGCCCGCCTAGACCTGGAGGCCTCCAGGCCCCGCCGTCAACGCCACCCTAACAGGCCGCGTAGGGAGCCCCTTCTCCCCACCCCGACATTCAACCGTTTCGGGAGCCTATCCCCGGAACGCCTTGACGACTCTTCGCCTTACGCTGAAGAGGCAGGCGCTGTCCGGCTCAGTCCGCTTAGGGCCCCGACCCGGGGGGCCCAGGCGAGAGCTCCCGTCCGACCGCGTCAGCGCCGCCGTCCGGCCCCGCAGGAAGAGAAGGCAGACTACGTCCCTGCACCACCTGCACCGGCTCGCCTGACCCGACGTCAGCGCCAGGCCCGGGCTGAGGATGCTCGCTCAGGCGCATCCACGTCGACAGCTACAGTGGCCCGAGCCACCGCCGACATACATTATAAAGCCCCCACGTACATTGAGCAGGGGAACCCCTTCGCCCAACCAATATTGAGACCCCAACCGCTCCATGGGTAGGCTGGGTTGACTCTCCGGGTTGCAGGCCCCAGTGGTGATCGCCGCGAGCTAGCCCGCGGTGATGCCACCCCGTACGGAGGTCCTCCCCGTACCACTACTCCACAGAGCGTGGGCCTTCACCGCTCCGAGGTTCATCATGGAGGCATGCCTCGTGCTGCCCCCATCCTGCAGGAAGACCTGCCCCGCGGCAGTGGCGCTCAGCGCGGAAACATTTCCCGCGCCCGCTGTACAGGGTATGAAGTTCATCCTTCCGAAGGCACCGTCCATCCGGTCCTCCTACAACGTGGGGGGCCTCCCTACGTCCTCTCTACAACCGGCGAAGGTCCTCCTCTCCCCAGCAACTCGAGGAGTGAAGGTCCTCCTCGCTCCACTCGCATCGACCATGGAGGTATTCCCCATGCTCCTGCCAGTTCCAACAGAGGCCCCGCCCACATGGGTACTGTTCATGGAGGTCCTCCCCATGTACCCTTTGACATTTTCCCTGGTGCCCCTCGCACCCCGGTTGTCTCGAGTGGGGGCCCTCTCCGCCACGGTGCCAGCGCCGCCCCAAGGCTGCCTGATAGGGGTCAACCCTGTCCCGAAGAGCCACCCAAGGGCAGAAGAGCGGGTCGTCACCGCCACAAGAAGAATCCTGGGAAGGCCCAGGTGGAGATCAAACCTGCCCGCTTCTCCGATTCGGAAGAGGAATGCGATTCAATGATGGAACCTTCTCCCAGCTCCTCCGTATCAAGGACTGGGGCAGGAACCAGACGCGTCAGCCTCGTTCTCCCAGAATTTGAGGTCCACCGAATTCCCGTCTCTCTCCGCAGGTACATCCAGGAGGAAAAAATCATGGGAATTCCGCAGGTCTCGGCCACGAAATCATCGCCCCTGTCACCAGAAGAGCCCTCTACCTCTACCAGGGATCACGTAGAGTTATTTTGGGGGCCCACGACGGTAGAGCGACGACACGACCTGTCGCCGGTAGCCGCGGCTCCTATTCTAGAAGCTGTGATTATCAGCCCGTCGTATCGTGACATCGTGGCTAGGTCACCTCACTCTTCGGAGGATGGCCCGGAATTCGGCGGCCAGTCAGCTCGTTTGCCGTATTCTCCACCGTCGAGCTTATTATCCCAAAGGTCCGCCTCGGTACCACTTCCGGTTCCTCAGCCGCCCCCGGTTGACGAGTGGGGCAACACAGGGCCAGACGCTGAGTCCGAGCCTAGGAGCTTCTGGAGTATCCTTGCAGCGGATTACTTCCCGGAGAAGTTCTGGCCGACGGCGGCACTGAATTTCCGCGTACCAGAGTCTCCTACCCCGGTAAACGTGGGGTGCCTTTGTCGAACCCTGTGGGCGACACACTTCCGCCTCCGTTTTGAACGGGTGGTGTACCCCAGAAGTCGTGAGCACTTCGAAGAAATCGGCGAGCAATGCCGCCTGATCGATGCAGCCGCACTTCTTGCAGCCCAGCACCCTGAGTCGCCAGGCCACCAGAGCGCCCTTCAACGAAAATGCGTTCAGAGTCTTAAAGCACTCCGCATAATCGTCAGGGAAGCCACCCCCCATGTGCAAGTCCGTGGTTGGGGACGCTATGCCGCTCTCCTCTTCGACCCTATCCGATGACAGCCCGATTCGCTATGCGATATTGGGGATATGCCCTCAAGAGGGGTCACAGTCCACATGGCCGACGTCGTGGATAAGGAAGATGAGCTCGAGTTCCTTGATGGAGACTTACCATCCGAGGGCGTACCGCCGCTTCTCGACCCATCAGGGAGAGTTACCCGTCAGCAGAGGAACCTGCTAGGTCTCCCCGTACCCACCGAGTCGCTGGCACTCGGTCGAAGCACTGGCAAGGGTAAGGAGCACGTCGGAATAGTCAAGCACTCCGACCCGTCCGCCTCTGTGCAGAAAACAGACAATGATCCTGAGAAGGCCACGTTGCACCAGCAGCTTGCTGAGCAGAAGAGGCTGGTTGACGAACTCTTGGCTGAACGCGCCGCAGAGCGACAACCCAACAATGGTAATCCCAAGCCGGGGCAGCAGGGGCAGGAACAACTTCCCCCCGGCGAGATGCCTCCGGGCAACCCTGATCATGCTACTGCCGCGGACAGGTCGGAAGCCGGAACATATGGCAAGAGGGCGCGATACGTCTCGCCAAACCCCCCTGAGTGACGGGGCAATCTGAAGAATCCAACCAGGGTTCCCCCAGTCGCCCAGCAGGTCGTCCAGCCAGTCGACCCGCGAGCAGCCGAAGCCGTCTACCGTGTTGAAGAACCTGGCAATGCGCTTGTGGTTAGGGATCCCCGTCAAGACAGGGACCCCCACCCGGAGGACTTTATTGCGGCACTCACAGCCCGCATCGAGGCGTTGGAAACACGGCAGGTGGTGGTCCCACCGGATGGAAAGCCTTATCCCGCGTGGGTGGATGATATTCCCGCGCCTCCGGGTTTTGGGAACCCCACTTTCTCGCCTTTTAACGGGACATGGGACCCACCCCAGCACTTGGCTCATTTCTCTTCCAGGTGTGGCCCCATGCTGGGGACCCCGGCTCAGCAAGAAGCCGCCAAGCTCTGATGTTTTGTACAGACATTGGAAGGTCCGACATTCGTCTGGTACAACCACCTCCCTATCAGATCAGTGACCGGTTGGGAGGATCTTCGCCGGCAGTTCTTATACCAGTTCAGCTCCACCACGCGAAAGACCAGCATTGCGGACCTCTTCAAGTGCAAACAGAGGCCTGATGAGCGGGTTGCAGACTTCATCGCCCGGTGGAAAGGACTTATGTATTCCCTCGATATGCCACTGACTCAGGAGAAATTACTGAAGATGTGTGTGGGGAACGTCAAGACAGATATGGTACCCTCCTTGATTACCCAGAACTATCCTGGAGGGTTCAGAGATTTCTCGGATAAGGCCCAGCGCCTCGAGGAGGCCCAGCAATAGGCTAGTCAGGCATGTTTGCTGCCCCCTATGATCCCAGCCAGGAGGGCCGCCATGGTCGAACCCGCCGCGGTGGCTCAAATAGAAGCCCCGAGGCAGCTGGAATTGATGCCGGCAGCGCCACCCCCGCAACCCCGTAGAGGTCCTCCACCTCAAGCACAGGCTCCTGCCCAGCAGCGACCGCCTCAGAACCGACAGGTTCCCCCGTGCAATGCGCCGCCGCCACCTAGGCGAGACAACCAGGCGCCGCCTCCTCGGCAGGCCCCTCCGGTCCCTCGACAGGACCAGGCCCCCAGGGCCCCCTATCCGGAAAGAAGGTACCAGACCTATTCGTTCAACAGAAATCAGGTCCCTGGCTACTTCCGAAGTGCTCTAGAGGAAGGGATTGTGCGTCTTCCTGAATGCAGAAGGCCGGCAGAGGCGCATCTCACCGATCACCCCAACTACTGCCCTTATCATCGGATCCTGGGGAACACCCTCAAGCGATGCTATGTGTTTAAAGACTGGCTTCAGGACCAGGTCAAAAACAACATAGTCAAGTTGGGCCCAGCGCCAGCGCAAGTGGCAGGCGTCTTTGCGGGATCAGAAATCGGCAGCGACGGTGAAGGTGAGTGGCAGCAGGTCCCTAGCCGCGGGTCCCAGAAATACGACAACTGGATGGCTCGAAAAACCGTCGTCCGTGCCCAGGGTATCATCCGGGCACGCATGAAGTAGTCGAAACCTTCAGAAGAAGTAGCTGGTGCCTCAGCATCGTCTTCACAGTCGACCTCTTCCCAAAAGGGCAAGCAGCGGCGACGCAAGAAGAACCAACGTGCACCGCCAGTGCCGTCTTCATCCCGCACTCTCGGTGAATTTATGCCTCCCGAAATGGGCATTCCTCCCAGAATCCGCCTAGCGGTGGATGACTCTTCGAGCGATAGTCAAGGGTATGCTTCGGTTAACACCGTGGAGATGGTAAAGCCCTATATGACCCCCGACGAGGGGGAACCCCAGTCAGACCTCCCCAACGTTTCCTACCGACGTCAACGTCAGCGGAATCGCAATCACGCTGGTCATCGAGGTATGTCAGCAGGCACTTGCGGCCAAGCCGTGCACGCTACCGAGACCAGGCAGTAGGCTCAGCGCAGATCTCAGCACGCGCAGACCCATCCAGCACCCTCGGCTCTACCTCCACTGTCGTTCGTGCTGCTGGATCGGGGAGAGCCGCCTCGTTCGTATCACAGCCAGTCTTTCCCGGCGACAGGCCAGCCTCCGCTGGCCGATCTTAGTCCGACGACTACTCTTCCGTCTTCTACTGGTAGGTAGCAAGATGTACCCAGTACTAGTTACTCGCCGGTTCAGCCAGCCGGACCCGCTGTGCATCCAAATGCCGAACGACCTCCTGTAAGCAGAGGTTCACATTTGGCACGAAAGTACGATGTTCTGAAGAATCTGGCCGGCATCCCGGTGAGGCTTTCCATCCTCGAGGCCCTTCGCCTGTCATCTGAAATGCCCGAGGCACTTGCCGAGGCCCTTAGGAGCCCCCTCCAGTTCGAGATGGAAGTAGGAGCTGCGGAAGCCTTCCATACCGAGACGATTGAAAACGCCGAATGTGAGGCGGTTATCTCATTCTCCGGAGAAGATTAGGACCCCCCTATACAGGGGCACATTCTCCCACTGTATATCACTGGCCACTTCAACGGTGTGGAAGTCCGCCGATGCCTCGTTGACACGGGTTCTGGAATCAACATAATTCCGACCCGGATGCTGCGAAAGCTGGGTCTGTCCGAGGGTGATTTAACTCCCTCTGACCTCAGGATCCAGGGGTATGATAGGACAGAGCAAACCCCATTCGGCAAGATCCGCCTGAAGACTCAGTTCG
The DNA here is from genome assembly GCA_963277665.1 of Viscum album. NCBI lineage: Eukaryota > Viridiplantae > Streptophyta > Magnoliopsida > Santalales > Viscaceae > Viscum > Viscum album. The sequence continues at coordinate 2,071,421,950 of OY728138.1, forward strand.
GAGGCTTAATTTCCAGCACCGAGTTCATGGTTGTTTCTCAGGACACCGCCTACAACGCATTGATGGGTAGGCCTTGGCTCCATCTGCATGCAGCGGTCCCCTCGTCGTATCACCAGTGCCTTAAGTACTCGCTCAACGGTCGAGTAGGCATGCTCCAAGGATACGCGTCCCCTTTCGCTTCTTGTGAGGCCCGCTATCTAGATGCGGGTTATTACAAAAGTAAGGACAAGCAAATCCTGGTAAGCAAGGATGAGCCCGCCCCGATCACAAGTGATCCCTGGGCAAGCATGGATGACGCCTACATCCTCCCGATCCACCGGTTGGAGGCCACGACCCCCGACATGGGACAATGTTTCGTTGTTTCGGGTACGCAAGGAAGTCATGTTCCCGTGTCCAAGCGACGACGGAAGATCACCTCGTACTCCTACATCAACCAGGCTCGGGTCATCCCGGAACCTCCTACCCCTGTACGGTACCGGGACGTCAAGCTGATGACAACGGCGGTGCACCATACGCGTCTCTTTCGCGGGGCTGGAATTAACCGACTCAGGCCGACGCGTCACCACTACTTTGATATCATCAAACGTGGCCCCTTAGGCCGAAGGCCAGATGGGATCAGATCAAATGCATTCATTGCTATGGTCTCAATGAAAAGTGAGTCTCCTGATGTGATGACCGCTGCTGCCCAAGCTGGCACCAGCTGCCCCTCGGGTTTTGAGAGCCCAGAGGTATCTTCCGTCGCGGGAAGTCCCCCCACGGCTGGGGAGGAAGACTTGGAGGATGCTCCCCCAGCCATTGAAGAAGGCATCTCTACCACGGTTGATGAACTGGTACAGGTGAACCTTGGTAGCGAGGAAGATCCAAGACCCACATGGATCAGTGCGGCCATGTCCCTCGAGGAGCGGCAGCAGTATGTAGACTTCCTCAAACAGCACCACGATGTGTTTTCCTAGAGTTACGATGAAGTGCCAGGGCTGGATCCCCAAGTGGTCGTCCACCGTCTGGGCCTCCCAGCAAAACATCGTGGGTTCAAGCAGCCCCCCAGGAGGATGCACCCTTCCCATGGCGCTATGGTTGAGGCCGAAGTTGATAAGATAATCAAAGCCTACTTCGTGAAGGAGGTCCAGTACCCCAAGTGGCTTGCCAACATTGTGCCAGTCAGGAAGAAGAATGGGCAGATCAGAGTCTGTATCGACTTCCGCGATCTTAATCGCCACTGCCCAAAGGATGACTTTCCACTCCCGGTGACAGAGCGGTTGATTGACGCCACGGCCGGATTCCAAGCCCTCTCTTTCATGGATGGGTATTCCGGGTATAACCAGATCCGGATGGCCCCCGAAGACGAGGAGTCCACTGCCTTCAGGGCTCCCCAGGGTATCTTTTGCTACCAGGTAATGCCATTCGGTTTGAAGAATGGAGGTGCCACTTATCAGAGGGCCATGCATCGCATATTCAAACCGATCCTCGGGACATTGGTGGAATGCTATGTGGATGACCTTGTAGTCAAATCACGCCAGCGCCAGAACCATCTCAAATACCTTGAGAAAGTGTTCAGTTTCCTCCGTTCCCGTCACATGAAGATGAACCCGCTGAAGTGTGCCTTCGGAGTCACATCCGGGAAGTTTCTAGGCTTTTTTGTCAGATACCGAGGTATCGAGATCGACCCGGAGAAGATCAAGGCCATCAGCCAAATGCCTCCCCCGAGCAACATTCGAGAGATTCGAGGCCTTCAAGGCCACTTAGCCTATATACGCCGATTCATTGCGAATCTGGCCGTCAAGTGTAAGCCCTTTTTCCTGGCTCATGAAGAAAGGCGCTGCCTACGAATGGGATGAGGAGTGTCGGACCGCCTTCGAGGAAATCAAGCAGTATCTGCTCCAACCTCCGGTCTTGATGCCACCCGTCTCCGGAAAGCTGCTGGTCCTTTACGTGACCTCCCTGGAGAGATCCCTCGGTGCGCTGCTCGCCCAGAAGAATAACGAGGGCACTGAGAACAGTCTCTACTATCTCAGCCGCATGCTTCTCGATACGGAGGTCAGATACTCCCCTGTCGAAAAGAGTTGTCTTGCACTCGTCTTCGCCGTGCAGAAGTTGCGGCACTACCTGCAACACCACGAGGTGCAATTGATCTCTCGGGTAGATCCGCTGATGTACATCCTGAACCGCCCCATGCTGACTGGCCGACAAGCACGATGGGCGGTGATTCTCCAGCAATTTGATATCAGGTTTATACCTCAGAAGGCCATTAAGGGACAGGCATTGGCAGACTTTTTAGCTGCCCATCCAACCGCCGCGGATCAATCCATGGACCTGGATTTCCCCGACGAGACGATCCTCTCAGTCGATCATGTTGTCCCGTGTTGGCAAATGCATTTTGACGGCGCCTCCCGGAGCCCCACCGGTAGAAGGCTCTACGACCCCAATCTCAACAGAGTGGGTCTGGGTATTGTTTTTATTACCCCGGCGCAAGCCGTCCTGTCGTACTCGTTCTTGTTGTCAGAAGGTTGTACAAACAACGAGGCAGAGTACCATGCTCTCATCACCGGCCTCGAGTTGGCCCTTGAGATCCATGTTCCCCATCTACATGTGAAGGGAGATTCCTTGCTGGTAATCAGACAGGTTAATGGCGACTACGTCGTCAGGAAGCCAGAGCTTGAACCGTTACTGGAGTACACCCTCTTCCTAATGGCCCAGTTCTCTCCTCGGCCAGAGGTTACCCATGTCCCACGATCACAGAACGGACAAGCAGACGCACTGGCTGGCTTAGCCGCGTCGCTCGCAGAACCTGAGCAAGATGATTTCGTCATACACGTGGCCCACCGGAGAGTCATTGCTCCCGTCACCCAAGAGGACAGTGATAGCCTGCGGGTAAGTCATCTCACCGCCAGACCCTCCATATCGGGAGTCCCGAGTTCGTCAGACGCAGTGGTTGAAACCACCCCCGACTGGAGAGCACCATTTGTCGAGTATCTCTAAAATGGTCAGCTCACGGACGACCGGGCCGAACGCGAGCGAATCCGACACCGTGCGCTACAATTTACCCTCCAGAGCGGCCCCAGTCTTGAGCAGATCCTCTATAAACGGAGTTTCGATGGTGTCCTCTTTCGTTCCATCCAAGGAGTAGAGATACCTCATGTTATGCAAGAGGTTCACGCCGGTTCCTGTGGTGCCCATCAAGCTGGGCTGAAGCTGTCCCAGCAAATCCAGAGGTTAGGGTACTTCTGGCCCTCCATGATCCACGATTGTATTGGATATGCCAAGAGATGCCACGCACACGCCAACTTCATGCATCGGCCGCCAGAACCCCTCCACCCCACCAAGTACTCTTGGCCATTTGCGGTATGGGGACATGATGTAGTGGGACCGTATCCACCGGCAACAACCCGCCAGTGCAGGTTCATCCTGACTGCTACAGATTTCTTCTCCAAGTGGGAAGAAGAAGTTCCGCTCAAAGAGGTCAAGGCCCGTTCCATCGTTGACTTTGTGAGCTCCATCATTATCCACCGGTTTGGAGTCCCTCACGCTGTCCTCACCGATAACGGCACCAACTTCCGAGCAGCCGAATTGAAGAAATTGTACACTAAGTACGACATCCGGTCGAACCATACCTCCCGCTACCACGCGCAGGCGAATGGACAGATCGAGGCGTTCAACAAGACCCTCTCTAACGTTCTGCAGAAGATGGTTGGTCAGAACAAGAAGAGTTGTCCGGACAAGCTCCCCAACGCCCTATGGGCTTACCGGACGACGAGTCGCAACTCTACCCAGGTGACCCCATATTCCCTAGTGTATGGAGCTGAGGCCGTCCTACCCATTGAGATCCAGCTGCCGTTGCTGCGCACTGCAGTTTATGATCACCAGACATCAGATGAGGTAGCCGAGATCCGTCTAGATGAATTGGAAGCACTAGACGAGAACCGGCTCCATGCCCTGCACAATCTGGAAAGGCATCAGGACAAGATACCGAGAGCCTTTGACAAGAAGGTTCGTCTCAGCTCTTTTCTGCAGGGTGACCTAGTATTGGCCCTTCGAGCGCCAATGATTCCCAGTAGGAAACCGCCCAAGTTAGAACCCAAATGGGAAGGGCCTTATATCATCCATAAGGTTTACCCCAATGGAGCATACTCTTTGGTGACCACGGATGGAGAGCGTATAACCCCTCCTACCAATGCCAGATTCCTCAAGTGATACTTTGCCTAGGGCGAAGGTTATCCTGCACGACCCTAAACTGCAAGGTGGTCCTGCACGACCCTAAACTGCAAGGTGGTCCTGCACGACCCTAAACTGCAAAGTGGTCCTGCACGACCCTAAACTGCAAGTTGGTCCTGCACGACCCTAAACTGCAAGGTGGTCCTGCACGACCCTAAACTGCAAGGTGGTCATGCACGACCCTAAACTGCAAGAGGGTCCTGCACGACCCTAAACTGCGAGAAGGTCCAGTACGACCCTAAACTACGAAAGGTCCCGCACGACCCTAAAACTGCATCCCCGTCCTTACTGCAAGACGTTAAAACTGCAAGCCAGTCAGGCCTTCTTGACTGATACCTGACTTTAGGCCCCTTGCCCTTCTCGGACCTCTCCGCCCAATCTCTTACCAGGGGCGTACGGTGTGGTGTAGGACTACGTCCTCATTCACGTCGGGATCATGTACTATGTCGTACGCCCCCCCTTTACGAGGCTCGGCCTCAGGCCCCTTGGCCTCCTCGGGCCCCCAGCCCCGTCTTTACTACAAGACGTTAAACTGCAAGCCAGTCAGGTCTCCTTGACCGCGGTTTGGCCCCTAGGCCCCCCTTTTTTTTTCTTCCCGACTTACCCTCTTGCGGGGTTGTACGGTATGGTGTAGGACTACGTCCTCATTCATGTCGGATTACTTGTCGTACCGTACATATCCCCAAATGAGGTGCTCCCCATCGTCCTGCATGACGTTAAACTGCACTTCAAGAACTACGTATGGCTTGATTCTCATCCTCATGAGATACGTAGGAACGCCCGGAAATTTGGTCCATTGGCCCAGCCCAAAAGCCAAAATCTTCCCCTCGGGTCAAGACATGGTAGGGTGCACACTTTTGCCCCGACCCACGTCGAGCAAGCCTCGACCCAGCTGCACATTCCCCCTGGAGGTGTTTGCCCCTTTCGCGGATGGATGCAACTAAGCTTCACCCACTCCTTGACTGGGATTCTGTCACCTTTCACACCCGGAGGGGCCCCCTGTAACGGCCTGGATACTATGCCCAAGGGCTCTCCTACCGATACGGGCCGACGCCCCTGAGGGTTTTCAAGCAACAAATCGATACAAGTACCGCGTTACGAATTTGGTCAGCAGTCGACACTCATTTGTTGCCCCCATGTGGGTCACCATAGGAACGCTGTGTTTCGAATATGGTCAACAGTGTCCTAGATTTTCGGGTCCATCCCGAGATGTCCCAGGCATCAAGAACAGTGATTCATTCTGCCCCATCCGGAGGCGACGAACTTCCCCCAGGTGGTGCTAGCAATCGGGCCCACGACCCCGATTCCTCATAGGAGTGTACGATGTGGTGTAGGACCTTGTCCTCATTCACGTAGGGATCATGTACCATGCCGTACGACTCCCCTTACGAGGCCCAGCCTCAGGCCCCTTGGCCTTTTCGGGTCCACAACCCTCGTCCTCATGTAAGATGTTAAACAACAAACCAGTCAGGCCTTCCTAACTGATGCCTGATCTTAGGCCCCCTGGGACTTCTCCCCAATTTCTCACCTGGAATGTACAGTGTGGTGTAGGACTACGTCCTCATTCACGTCAGGATCATGTACCATGCCGTACGACTCCCCTTACGAGGTCCAGCCTCAGGCCCCTTGGCCTCCTTGGGTCCCCGACCCTCGTCCTCATGTAAGACGTTAAACTACAAACCAGTCAGGCCTCCCTGACTGATGCCTAACCTTAGGCCTCTTGGCCTTTCCGGGCCACGGCCCAGGTCCCCTCTTACCCAGGGTGTATGGTGTGGTGTAGGACCTTGTCCTCATTCACGTCTGCTTCTTCGCCATACCGCACACCTCCCTTGTTTCGGAGTATATTACTCCCCTCCTCGTCCTGCATGACGTTAAACTGCATTTCAAGAACTACGTGTGGCTTGATTCCCATCCTAATGGGATACGTAGGACCACCTGGATGTCCAAGATTCGGGTCCAGCCCCATCTCTCAAGAATCCTCATCCCGTCTTGGCCCCTTGGCCCACCCTTCCTCCATGAGGGGATCATATGGTGCGGTGTGGGATTATTTCCTCATTCACGATGGTCTCGTGATGACCACGCCATGCTCCCACCCTCTACTGAGTTGTTTCGTCGATCCCTTTTTTTCGGCGGTTCACCAATGTGCTTAAGAGTATTTTGGTTAATTACCTGGAATGCCAAGCTTTACTCGGACACGTCCGCACTCGCTTTCCAGGCTTTGCGTATCCTCGCATCAGGGCTTTCATCATCTTTCACACCTGGAGGGACCCCCAAGAACGGCCTGGATACAATGCACAAGGGCTCTCCTACCGATACGGGCCAACGCCCCCCAGGGTTTCGGACAACAAATCGATAAAATCCCGCGTTGCGAATATGGTCAGCGGTCGATGCTCGTTTGTTGTTCCCACCTCAGGCTAACGCGATATGGACGCTGTGTTTCCACCGTGGATAACAGTCTTCCTCTATCGCCATGACAACCCATTAAGCCCAAATGCCGGGTACACAATTCACACCCTTCATCACTTCATCATGTCCATGTAGAGTCTCAGGACTCTTGGTACTTTTCCCCCGTGCACATCTGCGCGTTGGAGGAACAAGCTACGTCAAAAGTGTCTTTCGGAACTCTCTGCTGACTCCCCTTCGGTGGACGCCCCAATTATTGCAATGAGGATACCCCCCTTGTTTCCCACACCGAGTTTATCTCACGTGGGCTTAGGGATTGGGTTAACATCTGTGCTTACTCGGGAGTTGTCACCGTCCACGGTCCGAGCTCTAAGACCATAAACAAAGACTCTAATCTGGAACTACGTTCAAGACCCCTTGTCTTCGGACCCATCTTGAGTTTGGAAAATTTACCTCTCTAATCCTGCCTTCAGGACCCTGATCACAGGGCTGCGTGGCGCAGTGTAGGACTACGTCCTCATTCACGTCGGGTTTGCAACAACTGCACCATGCACACCCCCATTCTGAGGTTCAGTCCTCATATTCCCTGTCCTTCATGACATTAAAAGGAACCCTTCAGAACTACGCGTGGCTTGATTCCCATCCTAATGGGATACGTAGGACCACCTGGATGTTTACGATTCGGGTCCAGCCCCACCTCCTGGTGATCCCCTGATCTCCCAGTCACCTAGGCCACTTAGTTTATCCCTCTCCAGAAGGGGGATGTGTAGGTATGATACAAGGTTTTGGGCACCATGCCCCCTTCCCCTGGGAATCTGCCATCTCTCGATCACCTTCAAGGTTGAGTCCCTTGACTCCCTGCAGTGGTTCACCCATGTATTAAGAGCACTCTAGTCTAGGACCAAGAGTGTCAGATTCAACTTGATCAAGTTCCTTCCACTTGTCAAGCTTCGTGTTCCCCTCTATTCGGACTTCCATCATCTTTCACACCTGGAGGGACCCCCAAGAACGGCCTGGATACAATTCCCATGGGCTCTCCTACCGATACGGGCCAACGCCCCCAGGGTTTCGGACAACATATTGATAAAATCCCGCGTTGCGAATATGGTCAGCGGTCGATGCTCATTTTGTTAGTCCTCATTTCAGGCTGACGCGATAGGATGCTGTGTTGCGAACATGGTCAGCAGTAATCCTCTGTCATCACGCCAGCCTCCTCAGTCCGAGAATGTTGGTTGCATGATTCACATCATTTTCCACCCCATCATGTCCAGGTGGAATCTCGACACTTTTGGCGCTATCCCTCAGTACACCTTTTCATGCTAGGGGGACAAAAATGCAATCTGGCGTCCTTTGGGACTCCCATGGTCCGAGCTCTAAGACCATAAACTAAGATCCATTCGGGACTACGTTCAACTTGATTCCCATCCTCATGGGATACGTAGGACCGCCGAGGCGCCCAGTCTCCGAGTACAACCCATTCAGGAAGCCAGTCACTCTCCCTGTTTCCCCTCTCAATAGGCCCCTCGGCCTAAGGTTTCTCTCTCCGAATGGCATACAATCTGACGTGGGATCATGTCTCCGTCAATTGTGTTTTATAACACTGCGCACATTTCCCGCCTAGCATCGTCTCTGCTACGTCTGCGTTGCATGACGATAAAATGCATGCTTGGTCCAATCATACGACCCTAAACTGTGACACTATCGTCCTGGCCGCACGACGAAAAACGGAACTGCATTGTGGTAATCTCGTTGTAGAGGACATCACGTTGGGTACTGGCCACGCGCCATGCCATTTGTCAATGCCCATCACGGCTTGATTCTTGTGGTGACATCACGACCTACTGTTCTAGGCCTGTCGCTTCACAAAAAAAACCATTCACCTTAAAGAACAAACAAGATACATCAAATTCCGCTTGTTTAGTGCAAGGGCCATGTCCACACTCCCCTTTTCCCCTGGCACTGGTATCCTACCATATCACTTCCAGAACTACGTATGTCTTGATTCTCATCCTTATGAGATACATAGGAGCGCCCGGGTACTTCCCCGCGGGCCCAGCCTAACCCTGTGGTCCGAATCCTATGACCCTAAACTAAGATCACCCTAATGGAAAGGAATCTTCTCCCTCTCTCTAATACGTTTCGTTGCTGTATTCAGATGTGTTTTGACAAAGAGCCCGAAGCGTGGGATTTTCATAGGAACATTCCCCTCATCCCATGACCGAGCTTCATGAGCTCGCTATTTGGATCCTCATCCTCTTCCACATCCAAAAGGACCCTCAGACGACGTGGATACTAAGCTTAAGGGATCTCCATGAATGCTGGACCTAAGGGCCCTTCAATCGTTTTGGGACAACATCCCTATGGATATCTGACAACATTTGTGACATGGTCCCGTGTTTCGAACATGGTCAACGGTCGACCCTCATTTGTTTGTCCTCATTTCAGGCTAACGCGATAGGATGCTGTGTTGCGATCATGGTCAGCAGTAATCCTCCATCGTCACGCCACCATCATTGTGATCTGAATCTCGAGCACCATGATTCACACATTTCCACTTCCTCATATTCAAGTGGAATTCCGTCATACTAGGCTCTTTACCTTCGCGCATCTAGGTGCGCTAAATGATCGTGTTAGTGTCATTGGGCCGGTAATCACCGAGTGTCCCTTTTTCCAAACCTGCCCCCTTTGTGTCGGGAAATTCCCACCACTGCTGCTTGTTTCCCACACCGAGTACGACTCACATGGGCTTAGTAGTTTTGGCAGGATGTGTACCAACACGGTTAGGCCCATACCCATCCCACATGACGTTAAACTGCGCTTCCAGAACTACGTGTGGCTTGATTCCCATCATCACGTGGGATACGTAGAGACACCCATGCATTTCGCCTAGGGTTCAGCCCCTGGAATCACGAAACCTTGTTCCTCCCCATTTCCAGCCCTCACCAGAGAGGCCCTATCTGGAAGAAAGAATTATTCGTGATCAGGCCGATGCGCCCATCTGGCGTACTCCCACCACGGTGGTGCAACTACCGAAGTGTTGGATTCTGTTTGAACAAACCACCACTCCATGTTCCACGCTTTGCGTACCCCTTATTCGGACCCTCGTCCTCTTTCATGTCTGAAGGAACCCCCTAACGGTCTGGTCTCATGCCGCATCGGCTCACCTACCGTCCTGGGCCAACGTTTCGGAAGACTGGTCCTGTTTGGAGGGACCCCTAATAACGGCCTGGATGCTACGCCCAAGGGCTCTCCTACCGTTACGGGTCAATGTCCCGAAGGATTGATTGACAACAAATTGATAAAATCCCGCGTTGCGAATATGGTCAGCGGTCAATGCTCATTTGTTGTCCCCATTTCAGGCTAACGCAGTAAGGATACCGTTTGTCCGCCACGGTTAACAGTTGTCCTTTATTGTCACGCCATCCCCACAGTGTTCCGAATTTGTGTATCGTGATTCACACTTCCCATTTTCATCTGTTTGAACCGATTTCAGCGCCCCTGGCGTTTCCCCGTTCCTGCATAAGAGCACGTTGAAGAAACGGTAATTCGGCTATCCTGGAAGTTCCTCCCCCGATCAAGCCTTCCCCATCTTTCGGTAATCTGGACTGGCTTGAGGAATTGTCGTCAAACGTCCCGCAAACATTGTAGGGATGTAACAAGGCAATTCAACAGTGGAAATCGTGCGTCCCACGACACTCAAAACAAAGGAGAAAGAAAGAGTTGAAGCACAAAAGTGTTAATAAAAGTTTCTTTCGGGCTTGTTACAATACTCGGGGGTTGATTTACCCCATGGACGGGTTGACCCCGTCAAAGGAGCGTTGAAGCTCCGCCACCCGTTTACTTGCGGCGTCCAAAGCCTATTGCCGCTGATTCAACTCCCGCTCCTCTTCAGTAGCGGCGGGGCGTAATTCGTCAACTCTGGCCCTGGCCCTACTACCCCGGCCCGGACGGCAGCCATCCTTCAAAAGGTCTGCCCCATATGCTCCTTAGCCTCTTCCAGCTGGGCCTTCAATCGTGAGACCAGCTCAGACTGCACATCAAGAGTGGCTGAAAGCTCGTTGGCCCGAATCTGCATCTGTTGGACCTCGCCTTCAGCCTCCTGGAGCTTCCTGATGCTGGTCGCCTTCCTCCGCTGCCATCCCACGCTCAGCCCACGATCATGCTCCCAGATCTTCTCAGCCATGAGGTCTCGGATGAGCGCGTGAGGGCGTTGGGCATCCACTCCCCCGGCACACAGTTCGCGCAACCACGAGCGGAGCCTATCCATTTCGGCCAGCCATTGCGCTTGGGGAGTGTCCCTGATAAAGCGCGTGATCAGCTTCCATGACCGGCAATGGACTATACTGCTGTCTTCCTCATCGGAGGTCATTTCGTCCCAATCCGCGCGGTTGGCAGGCTCGTACGCAGGATATGCCTGCAGGAATTCCTCAGCAGGATCTGCGTCTGGTGTTGAGTCTGGTACGACACCTGACGCCGACGCAGGCACGACAGTACTGGGACCGACCGGTTGATCCTCTTTGTCAGAGTCCACCTCGATGACTTCAGGTACGAACCTACTGGTGGACCCGCCAGTGATGATGTGCGTCGCAGCTTGAGGAGATGGAGGGACTATTGCCACTATCACCGGCATGCCCCTAGGAGGGACGCCACCAGACATCCCGGCCAGCCTCGCCGCAGCGGCCCACGCCAGTCAAAGAACTGTACGACAGAGAGACATAAACATTAGTTGGCATGACCTACATGTGACAACGAGGAGACCGGTTGGAGAGACTTACGAAGATCGACCTCCGAGCGCTGCTCCTGAGCCGGTACTGACGGGACCCCGAGACGAGGCCCCCCATATACTGTTGGAAGGTCTGGAGATTCCAGAGGAGCCTCCTCAGACCCCCTGGTCCCACCAGACGCAGAACTAGACGAAGCCATATGTGCGGGCTCTGATGGTCCTGCAACATCACCCGCCAAGGAGCGAGAACGAGGCCTATGAACAAGTTCCTCCTGCATGGCTCAAACATTGGTGAGAAGTCCATAGGGATTCAAGAACAGATCGTAAGAAGAGAAGTTCGGAATGCTGCCTCGAGAGCCTCTGCGGAATCGTCGGATTCTGAGCCTCGGTCTCCGACCTCGCCCTCCTCCAGCGGGCTCCCTCCTCCAGTCTCATCCTCCCGAGCGGAGCCCTCTGATTCCTACGGCAAGGGGAAGCGCTCCCTCAGATCGGCAGCCGATAACTGTGGGGGGGCCGTCTGATTCAACAGTACCCTCACCCGGTCTGTCATTGGGCGAGGGACACCACTGGAGTGGACGTAATCCTCCAGCTCGTCCAGGTATTGCTCCGCCTCCACCGGAGACACCATGAATCCAGCCCGAACTGGGCCTATGCCCGGCAATTCCACCCCGAGGCGATTCAGGTGGGCCCACATCTCAGGTGGGTTGAGGAATTGCCGGTTGACATCCCAAATGTCCCAAGCTTCCGGAAAGATGGCATCTGCTGCCATGTCGATGTGACGCAGCCGCTTCCCCAGAGCCTGAGTGGATATCCGACGAAATCCCCTCGGTGGCCGCCCCTCCGAATGACCCTGCTCTCCTAGAATCACCGGATCCACCGCTGCTGCCGAACCCTCGGCCGGTGCGGGTCTCACCGCCATGGCAGCCCCGCTGCCGCGAGCGGCCCTAGCTGCCCTCTGACCCCGACTTCGAGATAAAGGAGGCCCACCGTCACCAACCCGGATCTTTGGCTGCTTCAACATCTCCCCAGGATAAGCGGCCTCCCAGCTGATGGCGTACTCCTTCACTAAGCCGAAGGCGGCGGTGGACGGAGGCAATGCGATCTGCATATTTCCATCCTCACGTGTGAACATGAGCCACAACTGCCTCATCACGCACGGGTTCTCCTCATGACGCACCTCCCAGTATATCTGCTGGGTCAGCCACTGGAGGCACCGGAACTGCCTCGCAAAACGATGCGGGGTGTATGGTTCACAGATTGGCTCACGATCTATCCGAGCCACCAAAACTCCACCTCGGAAGTCCAGGAGGTAAGCCCGATGTTCTTCCGTTCCCCGTCCATCATCAGTAAGCCTCCCCGTCGGCAGTGGGAAGGGATGAAAGTTGAACTCGTCCGCCCTCCACACCCTATTCAGCACCATCGGAATGGCCAGTTTGAATGGGAAGCTCCCAACTGCGTTCAGAATGGAGGGGCAAAAGTCTGATCCCGACGGCGAAATGGGGTTTGGATACTCATAAATCCACCTGATATGCGCCGCGATCCACCCATACAGGAGGTGGAAGGGCCCGCATATTCTTGGAGGCTTCTTTCCCTCGCTAATAGCCGTAGCATTCTGTACAGTTTGGTGAGCATCGGGATCCCCAGGTTGACCCGCTGCCCCATGGCCAACATCGATGCCATGATGAACGAGCTGGGCCGTACCCCCATGCTTGTATCTATCACTGGTAGGATCCACCCACAGATGGGAGCCGCGATGAACGCCGCTAGCCTGACTATTGGCTGTTGTTCAATGCTGACGCTGAAACCCCAAGTCTTCCATTGGATTTCCTCCAAAACCCGCCAATACGAGTGCCCCTTGCTCCGTTGGGCTGCCCTTGGACAAGTTCGAGGCCTTGGAGGGAACTCTCGATTCTCTGGGAAGTTCAGGAAGCATTTGAACCACCTCTTGAAGTGGACGTCCCTCACTGCCTCCTTGTCCTCTCTAGGGACGAGTGCCATCTGCGCCGACGCCAATCGCGGCATTTGCTCCGGATCCCCCCACGCGCTGGAAACGGGGAGGAACTTGTCATACATGGCCCCCATGATCGGGACCCCGGAAATCTGGTGGACATCCCACAGGCTGATGCCCACCTCCCCGTGATGCAGGTGAAAAGTGTTGGTCCTAGAGGACCATCTACTCAGTAGTTCCGGCATCAGCTTCTTTGGCTGGTAAATGTGGAACTGGGAGGCCCATGCCGCCTCATACAATCCCACTCTCCTCAGCTCGGCCCCAAACTCCTCGCATGAGGTGCCTACCCAATAGGCCTAGGCCCAGTCATCGGTAAAGTTGCCGCCCTGGCGCAGGTCCCACTCATCGGACCATCCCTTCTTCGGATCCTGCAGAGCCGCCTTCAGCATGGTGCGGTAGAGAGGAGGGGACGTCTCCAGTTGCAGTGGCTTCCCATCGATGTCATTCACATGATTGTAGAGACAGTCAGCGGTGATGGGTGTGAAATCCTCCCGCGCATGACCATCGGCCACCCTGAACCATTGGTGCTGGCAGAGTGTGCTCCTGAACCAGCAAGCTGGTTCATCTCTTCTCGCCTCAGGGACGAAGATGTCGTCCCTCAGCCCGAAGCCGTACAACGACAGTTTCTTACACTGTGGATAATTCTTCTGACCCTCCGAGAGCAGATCCGTCAAGGAAGTATGGTCCGAGTGGCTCCAGATCATCTCCCCTAAGCCCGGACGGTTGGCCATCTCATCCCGACGAGCAGCATCTGCAAGCACTCCCAGCACAGCCTCTTGATGGGCCATTTTGATGCCGACCATCAGAAAAGTTTTTTTCCCTTGGATCGCGAAGCTCGGACGCGAAGTTGGATCGCGAAGTCCGGCCTCGAAGTGGAAACGCGAAGATTGGCCGCGAGACCAAGTCGCGAAGTCTGGCCAAGGCCGACAAGAAGTTCGCCTAGCGCGGATGCGGAGTCGGAGACTCGCGGTTCGCCGCGAAGCTCGATTCGCGGAGTGCTGTCGCGGAGTACGCGAAGCTTTGCAAAGTCGAGAGCGCACAAAAAGACAAGGAACGTGAAGACAAAAGAGGGTGGACCCCCTATTTATAGGCGGAAACCCCAGAGCATCGCGGTGCGCATCAACCGCACGAAGCATCGCGGCGCGTCCGGATCCGCGGCCCCGGCGAGCATCGCGGGGCCCCTTCGCGATGCCGCATCGCGAACCACCAACAATTTTGGCGATTTTCCCTCAGACTTCGACCCTTCACCCTCCGCGGATCCAAGTCTGAGGGGGGGCATTTGTTGGCACAAAAAATGTGGCCCGAAAGGAAGGAACGAAAAAGACAGCCAGCGCGCTGCCTCGCGAAGCGCAACCGCGAAGCACAGCCGCGAAGCACAGCCGCGAACCCCCGCTGCGAAGCGCCCCTACCATGGCGGCGCCGCGAAGAGCAAGAGGCGGTAATCCTCCGCGAACCCGTTTGACGTTCGCGAGACTCCGCGAAGCGCCAGAGGCGGTAATCCTCCGCGAACCCGTTTGACGTTCGCGAGCCGCCGCGAAGCGCCAGAGGCGGTAATCCTCCGCGAACCTGTTTGACGTTCGCGAGCCGCCACGAAGCACCGGAGGCGGCGCGCTAGCCCTGCTTCGCGGCGCCCCTTCCCTATAAATAATGGACTCCCCTTGAGTCCAAAAGACGGACAATCCGACCTTTTGGATTCGCCTCTCCCGAATCGCGAAGCACGCTTTGCCCCGGGAATCATGAGCTCCGCGAGGTATTTCTACTTCACGAGAGGACTCTGCTTTTCCTCGTTTTGAGCCCCTCTTCCGATAGGGATGCCCTTCACGAAGGTCAAGGGCGTTCGCGAAGGAAGGGGATTCCCAAGGGAACCCGGGCAGCCGCGGAGCACTTGTGCTTCACGAAACACCCAACCCATGCTAGTAATCCCTATGCCAAGACAGGATAACTATGCATCGCGAAGCACACTGCTTCGCAGTACCCTGCCTCGCAAGGCACCCCTTCTTCGCGAGGCAGTGCTCCGCGAACACTGTTCCACTTCGCGAAGCACCTCCCACTCACACCTATGCCCCATGCTAAGGCCAAGGCACCCCACTTCGCAAAGTACACTCCTCTGCTTAGAGATTCCTCTTCCCGTGCGGCCCTCCAGTTTTGCACGATGTGATTTCAAAGTCCCATGGACAATACCACCCGTAGCGTTGCTTCGCCTAATGCATCTTCGCATAGGCACGCTAATGGCTATTGCTTCCTCGTATAGCCACGCTAACGTGGACCCCTCGATGGTTCGTACCTCGACCCCCCTTTACCATGGCCTTACCGGCACCTTCCCTTCCCCAAGGACCAGAGGGTACCCGTTATGTAAGCCCTAGGGGTGTGGAGTGAACCCACCTCGTCCGAGCTGCAGGACGTTAAACTGCCAAGCACCACATCCTCAACACATGACGTTAAACTGTGACCCAACCTCGTCTCCCTCACGAAGGGTCCCCCCAGCTCGAACATTCTTTACAACACTCGTCTCCACGGGAATGGAACTCTTCCGCACATGGAATGAGATCCTCCTTGTCGGAGTGGTGTATGTTCGCAGGGAAAGGGCTGCCTCAGAGCGTAAGCCCCTAACCTTTGGTACAGATGATCACACACGTGCATCTCTGTACTTCCCCACTACCAAGGTCGGTGGAGGACATGATAGGGAACGAGGCACCTCCCTATGGGCCTCCATCCTGGAGTAAGTCCCAACACCATGGGCCGCCCAACGCGTAAGCCCCTCTTCGCTTCTCATGGACGCACACTTCGCGACGTGATCGTCAGGTCCTTGAAACCTCTTGTTTCTCACACCGAACATGACTCACGTGGGCTTAGAGTGAGCACCGACCCTGACCACCCCTTTTGAACTACGAGGTCTTTGATCCATGTCAAGGCATGGTACGTAAGAAGCCTCCATGAGGTTCAATCCCACCCGTCGTTTATTCACGTCAGGGTTCACTATCGTCCCGCATGACGTTAAACTGTATTATCCGAACTACGAGGTCTTTGATCCATGTCAAGGCATGGTACGTAGGAAGCCTCCACGAGGTTCAAGACCACCAATAGTGGACCAAGGTCTACTTTCACGTCGGTTCACCGACAAACCCATTTGAACTACGGGGACTTTGATCCATGTTAAGGCATGGTACGTAGGAAGCCTCCACGAGTCTCAAGCCCACCCATCACACAATTCACGTCGTGTTCTACCTTTGTCCGGCATGACGTTAAACTACACTCTGGGCCAGTGGTATGCCATTGCGACCCGACCCCATTTGAACTACGAGGTATTTGATCCATGTCAAGGCATGGTACGTAGGAAGCCTTTATGAGGTTGAAGCCCACCAATAGTGGACCAAGGTCTACTTTCACGTCGGTTCACCGACACACCCACCCTTCGTTTCTTCACGTCGGGTCCCATCTTCGTCTAGCATGATGTTAAACTACACTCTGGTCCAGTGGTAAGCCATTGCGACCCAAACCCATTTGAACTACGAGGTCTTTGATCCGTGTCAAGGCATGGTACGTAGGAATCCTCCCAGAGGTTCAAGCCCAACTCCCATCGGACCAAGGTCCATCTTCAGGTCGGTACACTGACGATGCCCATCGGACCAAGGTCCACCTTCACGTCGGTACGCTGACGACATTCATCGGGCCAAGGTCCAGCTTCACGTCGGTTTACCGGCACCATCCCGAACTACGCGGACTTTGATTCCCTTCCACGGGGATACGTAGGAAACCTCGTCAAGGCTCAAGCCCAACTTTACTGTCACCCCCCTTGCGATGGTTCCACTTCACTCTCCTTCTACTCCATTCACTGTCGCCCACGGGCCAGCCCCGGTGTCGATATCACTTCAAGGAGGATCCCTCAATCCGATTTATCCCAGCTAATGCTCTGGTTGGGTTGATCCGTCTCCGCTGGACGTTAAACTCGCGGCATACCCTGTGTTGAACACGGGAAGCTGAGGAAAACCTCAGATATGTGTCTATGATACATAATTCCCCGCACCCGATGTGGGATGCCTCGGGCCTCCACGCCATCGAGAAGCCTTGTGATCAAGGATAACAGACAGACATGCCAGGTACCCCAGCATCCAGACACGCTACTGATGTCTCAACGTGACTACTCCCCTGACCGAAGGTTGCTGCCCTGATCGGAACCTTTGGAATGTCCCGACAGAAGCAGTGTAATTAACCGGTGTCCATGGAAACATGGCACTGGAAAGAGTTTCATGAACTACGTATTAAATCTATAAGGGAGACCCGGACTAGGTGACGAGTTCCAAGGAGGAATCCACAGGAGGAAGAACCGACATCCCATCACCCCGTTTCGATCAAGGAGAAAACGTCCCTGAATAAGGAGCGAATGCCGCCCGCCTTTGGAAAGCGGGAATGCGGGGAAACACAGTCGCTCGTCCCCCACAGACGGATGCGCGCGCCCCGACGAAAGCGTCGGAAACATAAGTATTCCACAAAAGTAATGTAATGTCAATGTACGTCAAGCTTCGGGTCTCTACAGTTGGTATCAGAGGAAAGGTTTAGTCAACCTTTGGAAACTAGGATGCGAAAGCATTAGTGAGATCCCTAGAGATATTTCTAAGGTATATATAGGGATGTCCCTAAGGATATTTATACGTATAAGATACAGTCCTAGAACTACGATAATGATCATAGAATTTAACCTAATAAGTTAGATATTGAGGATACTCCCCCTTTATAATGTTGTTTTACCTAGCATGATTTTTGCCTCTCACACTATTCTTTTTGGGTTTTAGACGATGGCTGGAACCCGAAGGAACCGTGTTGATCAATGCAATGGACAATGCAATGATTGTCCTCATAAACAAACAAATGTTATGGGAGATGGAGTGCAAAATCTTATTGCTATACTTAAACAAGCTATGAATCATTCTGGACTTCCAAATGAGAAGAGAAGGGAACAATATTCTATTGAGTCCTTCAGAAGGCAACGTCCACCTTCTTTCAGTGGGTCTTCCGATCCACTTGTTGCTGAACAATGGATCAGTACCACTGAAAAGATATTTTCAGTTCTTCAATGTTCTGAGCATGCTAAAGTCATCTTAGCAGTATATCGTTTGGAAGGTGAAGCTGATCAATGGTGGAATCTTATCAAGAATACGAGGCCAAGAGATGAAATTGAGTCCATGGAATGGGACGAGTTCAAGAACATGTTTTTCAGTAAGTACATCCATCGTATTCTTCAAACAAATATGGAAAAGGATTTTCTTGAGCTGAAGTAGAAGGATGATGAATCTTTTGTATATACAAAGCGAATTTTACAAGACTTTGAAGGTATGCATCTGGCATTATCATCCAACCTGAAAGTAAAGTTGATCGATTTTTCAGTGGCTTAAAACCAAGCCTTCGAAGGGAATTAGCTATAAGAGATTTCAGTTGCTATGAATAAATTGTACGTTGTGCTATCAAGGTAGAAATGGAAGTTGGTGTTACATATCCATCTCATGGTTTTGACAAGAAACGAAAGATGGAGTTCAAGGAGAAATCTCAGAATAATGGTGAAAAGAAGATGAATGTTTCCTTATGCACAAAGTGTGGAAAGAAGCATGGTGGAGATTGTCTTAATGGGACTAGAAAATGTTTTAAGTGTGGAAAAGAAGGTCATCGAGCAGCTGAGTGTCGATGTAATGGAAAAAGGGTTTCTAATGATGTGAACAAAGAAAACACTGCAGAGAACGCACCACCAACACTTAAATGCTTCAAGTGCAAGGAAATGGGGTATTATTCTAATAAATGCCCTAATCCAAGGGTTAGTGACGATCGGCATGAGCAACCGCTTAAGGCAAAGGACAAAGGTAATTTACATGTGATCACTATTGGCGATGTTGAATATGACAACGATGTGGTGGAATGATTAAGTGTTTATGTAATGGGATTCCAAAATAATGTTGTATCATGGAGTATTGAAATATTGATGTATTGGTCTAATGCGGTATTCAAAGTGATTGAGATATTTTTGGAAATAATATGATATGCGCATAATGAAGGGAAAATGAGAAAATGAAATGTTTAACAGTATTCATGAGCTTATGATTGATATAAGGACTATGTGATATCATGGTTAGAGTATATAGAATTTTGAGGATTTTGGTATGTGGAAAGAGTTATCTTTTAACAACATTCATGTTTTCACTAAGGTTCAATGGGTAATCAAGAGAATACCTGATTAAGGCCTTTGAATGTTTGGAATGTGACCAACAAGACATATCTTATGAGATATGGGGATCAACGATGGTATTAAATCACTGGTAATCGTTTTCACTATATTATGAGAGTGGACTACAGTATTATAGATAAGCCTAAAGATTGGAATGGATTATGTTGGACATAAGTTAGTATTGTTTAAGGATAGAAGTTTTTTTTCCAATATTATTGATGGGATGTTATAGTAATATAGTTTTAGAAAAAGGACAACCTGCAGGACGGGCGACAGCCCATCGCTTCGGACAAAACTGTGGGAATTGAACCCACAACCGAAGTGCGACTGGCATTTATCGCCTACCACTGGCCTACAGGATGTCCCTGTTCAGTATAAACTAGTTTTATTTTATTAAGCGGTATGATATATGAAGTATAAGTTCATTTTTGGAACCATATACGATTAACCATAAGATGGACTTATAACTTTTGCTAACCTTTTGTTTTAAAGAGATGGAATGACCCATCATTCTATCACATGATCTGCTAACACATCACGAATGAAAAATTCAACTTCATTTCTTTAAGAGATGAAGTGGAAATTGTCCAAAGAACGACAAACGGTGAGACTATACCAAAATCACGAAAGTATTTCTTCTAATTACAATTTCATCAACATTAGGGAAATGATCTTGAAAACCAAAAATGTTATCCTAGTGCTCTTATATCTGATTAATCAGATGGTACCTTAGATCATCACAAATTTATGGATTTGTGATTGTTGGCTTTTCCATAGCCATGTTCTCTACCACTCTCCATCAGAACATGATCGTTAGATTTCTCTTCCATATCCATATTTTCACCTATGTGGAAACCTAGTGATTAGTTTATTTGGGTAACCGTTAAGTTTCATACTTTTGTTTTTAATGATTAGTTTTGGTATTCCTTTTTACGATGTGGGTTTCTATCAAAGAAATTTTCGAATAGTAACCCATTTATAACCCCGACGAATTTCGAGGGTGAAATTCATTTTAAGGGGGGTAGAATTTAACACCCCGAGATTTTATGAAAAATATTTTTTTTAATTTCATTTATGTCATGTGTTGTATGCTACACCAAAAGGAGCTTGCACAACACGTATCCTTGACTTTCCTTTCATTACACGCAATCGCGACCTTCCTTGATAGCATGTGTAGTACGCAATACCGAGTTTCACTAAATAATGATCTGCTATTAAAATATTATTAAAACTAGCTGTTATGAATAGTAATATCCAATTTTTGAAATTTTGTAAATTTTATTTTTCAAAATGGAATTTATTTTTGGATTCGGAATATCGAAATTTTCTTAGGGTGAAATTTTTGTAATTTTCGGATAACTTTCATATTTTGATGAATAGTGGAAATTACTAAATTTTAATTAAAAACAACTTTTTCAATCGAAATAATTAATAGTGATAAATTATTAATTTTAGTGGTTTTAAAGTATATTTAGAATATATTTTTACAATTTAATACAATGTTGGTCATTGGATGTAATTTCACATTTAAACCAGTTATAAACAAGTGTCAATATTTTGATAGTTATTATCTCTTAAAAACATGCCTTTTGTTTTGACGATGGGAATTAATTTTTAAATTAATTAATGCAACTGATATGTTTTTAATTTGGTAAAATATAAATCATTTTTGAGTTCATAATATCAAAAATACCTTAGGCCTAATTTTTGGTATTTTTCTGAAAACTTTCTATTTTTGATGAATAGTGAAACCACTAAGTGGTAATTAAAAAACTGAATTGTTCATAAAACTTAATTTTACTGCTTCTGTGAGTGGAATTTCAAAAATCCGAGAGACACGGTTGATGTCAGTAAGTAAAATGTGGTTCAATGAGATTAAAATAATATTTTGGTGAATAGTAACTTTTTACTTTTTTTTACACGGTTAAAATTAAATAGGGTAATTAAGGGTAGAAATGATATTATTATTACCCTAACACATGTACTAATTCTATTAGCCAAATTTAATTCGACCAAAAACAAACTTAGGAATAAAATATGACCATTTAGGCCAACTTGGATTAGATTAGGAAATTTATTATTCATTTATTTAAAGAAGGGTTAAAAGAGTTAAAATCAAAGTTTGTTTACTAAAACATTTTTAATATGGGGTTATACATAAGATAAATTCGACTATAAATATTCATTAGAAATATAAAACTATTTCCTACATAATGGTATTTTATTTGTAATTTTTCTACATTAAATAATTTAATTTATTTATGACACAACGATGATGCAGTAATTATTTTATTAATGAAATATTGACATAATTGATGTTATAAATACCCAAATAAATATAATTTGAGACTTTTTATAAATTCCACTAATTTTATAGGTTAATATGACATGTTATTATTGATTTAATTAACTTTTTTCTAACTTATCATTCTGTTATGATTTTCACAAAAATAAATTACTAAATAGTGTCAAACCTGACATAAAATAGTTTTTAAAACAAATATTATATTATTAATTGTTGTGTTATTCCTAAAAATCTAAGGTTCTCCCAAATTACTTGGATAAGGTTATATATATTAATAATAAACATCTTGGGGTTCTTTTGGATGATTATAGTAAGTTTATTAACCTTATAGTATAAGAACACAAGAAGACATGGTAAAAGTAAAATTATTTAACTTAATGTTAAATCTAAATGATAAGGTTAAAATAGGAACCTAAACTTGTCTAAATTCTATTGGATGAGAGGATTTTGACCCATCCCAACCTTAGCTTCAAAATATATCAATTTGGAGCTATTTAAAACCGAACATGACTTTATAATAAAATAATATTTTTAGTTATTCCAAAGGTGCCCCTCTCCTCCCTTATAAAAGGGAACCTCCTCCCTCTCTTCCTCACACCACTTTGAGCCTTCAAGATCGGCCAACCCCTTCCAATTTCTTCTCTCCACTTCCCTAGAAACATCCTAGAGGTTCTGGGGGGCTTCTTCAAAGACCCATTTTAGTGCCCTAAAAGGAGGTCTCAAAGAATCACTTCAAAGAAGAGGTAATGTCCGTTACCGATTCATTCATCTTTATTTATTCTTCCACTTCTTCTTCTTAGGTTGTTTCATTATGAAGTAATAACATCAGTATCACTCATATACTTATATGTAATTATAAGTATGAAACAACCCTATTTCATCATCTATCCATCCTACGGAAAATGAAATCACCGAGCGTGCGTACGTACGGAATACCGTCTCAACGCCGTGGTGTAATCTGTTTTTCCACCAACACCTTACATGGATGGGTATTATGGTGTAAATAATAACTATACATAGTTATTATAACATCATAATGTTTCTGATATATTGTATCATCCACTCCAATTCAATTCAATAATTATGGAAATGATATCATCACTCGTGCGTACGTACGGACTACCGTCTCTACGATGCGATGAGATTCATTCTCCATGTTAACCATTTAATAATGATTATAAATTATATATAAGCAATACTAATGAAATATATGACATTATAAAGCTACTGGATTTATGTGTGTATATATGTATGTCATCTACTTAATTCCATTCAACTCAATAAGGAAACGAAAACAGCGTTCATGCGTACGTACGGACTACCGTCTCCATGAACGGTGTGTTTCATTTCATTTATATATCTATTATATATATATATATACTGAATATATATGATATATAAATCATGTTTTATATTATGAAAGTAAGTAAATCATGATATAAGTAATAATAATGTCAAGAACAACAAGTCCAAACACCTACGATAAATGAAACGATTTTACCCAAAACGCTTCTTTAACATGGAATTTACAAACGAACGGGTAATATAAAGTCATAAGTGAACCATATATGATATCATAACAATGAATATGATTCTGTAATAAGTTAATGACATTATTTAAATCATTATACAGGAGGTTCGGATACATACAAATCATATCAGACATAAGGTAAGGGAAAATATCACAAATTCATTTTTATCCGAGATTGTTTTTACTTTGGAATTTACTGGGGTGTATTTTATCATCCACATACATGTTCCCTAAATATGTAATATTATTTCCATCCACCTACAATTGTTTAAATACAATTTTACCCTTCGGTGAGGTTTTAGTAAAATATATGAAAGGAATCTTTTGTCGTTTTTCGTACGAGGTACATTTTGACTTTTCAGACAAAAGTACGAAAAATGATTTTTTTAACTTATACGGAATGAATGGATTTTTAAAAAATTATTTCCAAGAAGCATCCTTTAAAAGTTTTGATGTTTATTTTTAATCAACTTCTTTTAGTTTCAAATTGAAAGACATGTTATGAAAGTAAAATGTTTTTGAAGTAGAAAAGATATTTTCCTCAAGAATGGAGTTCAAGTGTTTTATCAAAATTATTTTCCATATAAGATAATAAAGGGTTCTGTTTTTATCCCTATTATTACATTGATTTGATTATTTTTTGATGGAAATATTTTTATGAATTCCTTTATCTTATATGAATTGTTTTATGATGTCATGATGTTTAAGATTCCCATTTGTATTACATGGGTTATGCAATGATGTATGATTTATGATTTTGTGGCACACATAAGAATGGTATCATTATGAGATGGGTGGGACCTATATCTACCTAAAATGCATTGGGTAAAGATTTTATATCTAATGAGATAGACATGGCTGGTATGGTAGGTTATACCGGTTCAGTGAAACAGGACTGAAATGAGGGTGACTCGGTTCAGAAAGGGACTTTGTCCACTAAGATAGTCTTAGCAATGAGTCTTGACTAACAAGAAATGATTCTTTATGATTATGTGTGTATGCCACAAAGTTTCATGTTTTATTTTATGATTATTGGGGTTTACCTTTCACTAGTATGATTTATCCCATGTTATGAAATTATGATTTCTTTTGCAGGTTAAGATTTCCAAAAGATAAGTTCTTATGTATATGATGTGAATGACATTTATTTTGTTTACCCTTACTGAGCATTTGATCTCACCCTTTGATGTTCACTTTTCCCCAGGATATAAAGAATGGTTTTAGGTACAAAAAAAGGAAGATCATTATGGGAGATGTTGAAGATCTTTCACCATGATTAGAAGATTATATTCCGAGTTTCCAAAGACACTAAACTATTACGGTCATTGTGTGTGTGTTTTTGATATGTACTAAGTATTCCACAAAAGTAATGTAATTTCAATGTACGTCAAGCTTCGGGTCTCTACAGTTATCATGTGCCTGTGAATCAACTAATCATTTTCAGACATATATTCTTCCAATTAGGGTCCCATAAACATGCGTTCACATAATTCATCAAAAAAAAACATAGAGTTCAACACCGATTTAAATATAATGATTCAAATTATATCATCTGTACTGTGGAATTAAAACTATTATTATAAGAAGAATCAACCAAAGAATGATTTTCGTCCCCAATTCCCTGGTAATATAATGAATAAGCACATATCATATCATCTTTGGTTTGAATTTTACATTATGACATTACATATAATTGATGATGAAATGTTTTATTGAAATTTAATTCTGTCCCCAATGCCTATTGAAGGCCCTTCCAAAAGTTAGAAGTGAACCTAGGATCATGATCAGATATAATGGATATGAGAACTCCATGTTAGCTGACTATATATTTAATATTAAATCGTGAAATATTATTTAAAGATATAGTATCTCATATAGGAATAAAATGATCATATTTAATCAATTGATCAACAATAACTTAGATTTCATTGTTACCTAGAGTAGTTTTTGGTAATCCTACTACGAAATACAAGGACACATTTTCCCATTTCCACTCTAGCATTAGCATAGGATGATGCATCTGTTTAGGTAAGTGTTGTTTATCATTAACCTTCTCAAAAACGAAACACTTCACAATATAGTAAACATTATAACTTTTAATTACATCCCACTAGAAATACTTTCGAAGATCTCTGTACATCATAGTAAATTCTAGGATGAACTGAAAACAATGATCTTTGAGTTTCACATAACAACTCTTTCTACACCTCTGAATCACATAGAACCCATAGCCTCCTTCCAAACCTTGAAACACAATCATTATCAATGAAAATTCAAGTAACTTAACCTTTGGAACCATTTCTACATTTTTCTGTAACTCAGAGTCTTCTTTCTACACTTGATGAATTTTTTCTAATTGAGATTATTTCACTACCACCTGAAAAAAAATAGGGGAATTCCCTACAACAACAATTACCAATACAAAATTTATAAAACCAAAAACCAAAGGATCTCGTTCCAAAAATATCACAAATAATATATCATTACTCTTTCGACATAATGTGCCATCCACATTAATTTCATTTCCCTGAGGGAAATGGAACGTGAAATCATAGTCCCTGATTAATTCTACCCACATCCTCTATCACATGATTAATTCCTTACAAGTGAATATATATACTTTATACTTTTTTTATTTGTATATATTTCAGAATTTTCTACATAAAAATGATGTGTCCTCATTTTTATGTAAGAATCAACAGCCAATACTTCCAAATCACGTGCAGGGTAATTTAACTCAAGAGCATTCAAATAATGTAAAGCATAAGAAATTACATTATCATACAGATAAAGACACATCCAATTCCTTTAAACAAATAATCACTATAGATAAAAAATCCACTATTTCAGGAAAGTATTTCCAAATTTTCAGAATTCACCGATCTTAATTTTAATTCCTGAAAACATTGATCACATTATTTTTTCCATCTGAACATAACACCATTTCGAGTTAACATAGTCAACGGCATGATAACTATAAAAATGTTTCAAAAACCATCTTGTAATAACCTGCTAAACCAAGAAAACATCAAATCTCAGTTATATTTATTGGTCATGGCCATTCATCAACAAATTTTGTTTTAGTAGGATCAATAATTTTTCCATATTTAGAAACAATGGGACCATGAAATTAATTTTTTTAAGCAAAAACTCCCAATTTCAGAATTTTCCATTGAGTTTCATTTCATTTAATGTTTACAAGAAAACCATTAAATGGATTTCATTCTCCAATATAATTTTAAAATATTTCAAAATATCATCAATAAACAAAACCACCATTTATCACCCGAGTCAACTAACCCATCAAATTAGAAAACTGTTTAATTTCGATTACAACCATTATAGGATTCTGATTTAGAAGGTCATTTCTCTCTATATTCATTCTATGAATAGCTACCCTATTTCTTCTAAGAAAAATCATTCTGAACAAACATATCTTATCAGAAACTATATGGTAATCTTCAAATACTATATCATTTCAATTTGACCGTAAAGTATTATAATTTATGGATATTCGTTTGACAATATCCACACTCCTGAAATTAACTAAACCGACCTATAATACCATCTATAAGGACCCATCCTTAAACATTACATAATCTTGAGTTAGGTAAATAATGAGAAATTGAGGATCTATTTAGGTTTATTGTTTTGGAGAAGTAGGCCATAAATATTACATTACTTCTAAACAATTAAATAGGAGACACTTCTAGTCTATCCAATTTTTTTCAAAAAAACTCCTTAAAATAAAAAAATAATTATTTTCTTCATAAAAATGTTCATGAAATGTTCATTTGTCTTACGCTCCCTTGTATATTGTGAAAAACATTTTAAAAAAGTGGGATGAGAATAAGAGATCCATTAGGGTTATAGAATTAGGAAAGAAAACATTATCCTGTAAATACATAAAAATCAATGAACCCATACATTCCCTCATTAACATAACTAATGAAATCATAAGATTTATGAATAACACACAGAAATCATAAATCATAAAGCTAACTTGTGGATTTCATAGCATGCTTACATTGTAGCTTTCGTAGCTATATAGGGAGTTATGATTATAATACCCATCAGAGTATATTACATAAATATATTACGAGAAACTTTAACGTTTACCGACGTCATGTTAACCAGTTAATTGGAGAGCTATCTCAGGCTCACCACCACTAGGATTATTATTAAATTACCTATATACATAAATAATTACTGATAACCAATACATAAAAATAACACATAAAACAAGCATAAAGGAAAGATAACATTTCCAAATATAAATCACGACATATCATTTCATGATATTGACATAATAAATTGTTTATCGAAACCATTGTCAATACCAAAATATGTACAACTATTTTATGGTATTTATTTTATGTTTAAAAACATTACGACTTATTAAGGAAGAAAAATATAAAAAAAACTATCGCGGCAGTGGAACGATCGTTCTCGTCGCGTACATTAAAAAGAATCATCCCCTTTGAAATTTAGTAAAATTATTGGTAGAATAAATATTTCTTTTGAATAAAATTAAAATTCGAAGGGTTTTATACACCGTATAAAAGGCAGTTTTGTATAAACAAAATATGTCTCAATGAATAGAGATTGAGACGGAGTCGCTTTACTTGAGTCATGATCAACATGTATATTCCTTTCTATTCATGAATAATAAAATTAAAACATTATTCATGTTTATTATATATTTTATATCACTTATAATTACATTATAAACATTACATATTATTTATGTTAATATCTGTCGTTTTGTTGATATTCGGTACTTGAGTCAAAAATAAATTTTTTATAAATAAATTTTTTTGATGTCATACATATTCTATTATATAAAAAATTATTTCATGGTTTAAATATCATATATATCCAATATATATATGTATTTATAAAAGTAAATAACACTTCGATTTGATAAATGAAATGCATCATTCACGGAAACGGAAAGCCACTTGTACGCATAAATGCTACTTTTTTTTTCTTTTTCATATTTAATGGATTGGAAAACTTAATGAATCATATATATTATAATTAAATTATAATATCATATTTCATATACATTACATAATTTCATTTAATCCATCCTTTATATGTTCAATGTATGGTAGAAATGAGTCATATCACTTTGAGGGCACGGTAGTCCACATTTCCTCCAATGTAAATATTGTATTTATTCATTAGAAAAAGAATAAAGGTATGTTTGAAATAATAAAATAGAATCATATAGATAATATAAATACAATATATATCATATATAAATACAATTCTACTATAATATCCATAGTGAGAGGTGTTGGGGGAAAATCGAACAATCATTGTTTCATGAGGTAGTAGTTCTCTGTACAGAGAAACAATATATTCGTTTCCATTCGATGGAGGGTTGTGTAAGTGTATTAATTTATATACTAATAACAACATACAAGTATATTTATAGTAGTGTTTTTGTTATTTAGAAAAATAAAACGAATAATTATGGGAGTAGAGAATGAAAATAAATTAATGGAACTTGACAGAAGACGTTACCTCAAAATCATGAAACTCCATTTGATTTGGTCCAAAAGGATTTGTTTAATTTTATTTTTCCCAAGGAATGTCTTAAATGAGGATTTAAGGGATTTGGGAGCATATTTGGGCTGATGGTGAAGAATCTTAGGGGATTGAGAGGTGTGATGAAGTTGGTAGGGGTGATCCCTTTTATAAGAGGGAGGATTTGAACATTAAGAATGTTTCCAAATATTATTTTATTATAAAATGATTTTCAGTTTCAAATGTTTCCAAAGTCCTTAATTTCAAATATAAGATATTTTGAGGTCCAAAAACTCTCAACCAATAGGGTTTAAACAAGTCTAGTAACAAATTCAATCTTATCTTTTAACTTTAACCCTTAGTTACCTATTTTACCTCATACCATGTCTTTCTATATATTCTTGATATATGGTTAATATATTTACTATAAAATACCAATCAAATGAAAATTTGTTTATTAATTAAATGTTAGACATTATATATGTCATTTGGCATATTCGTAGATTTTTTAGTACAATATTCCATGTAATAAAATAGTATTTGTTTTAAAAACTCATTTATGTCATTTTTACACAATTAATATAATGAGATTTTAAAAATAAATAACAAGGTAATTATTTAAAAAAACATCGTTAATTAAAATTTTTAATTTAATAGACATCCATAAAATTCGTTTATGGAATAAAAGTTTTCAAAAAAAATTTATTTTAATATTTATAATCTCATTTATTTAAGTCAATCATTAATAAGGTAATAACTATATCACCATTGTGTCATAAATAAATTTATTTATTTGACTTATAAAAATTAAATATATAGGGTTATGATGTAGGAAATCATATAATATTTCTAATGAATATTTATATTCAAATATATCTCTTATATAACCATATATAAAAATTATTTTAGTAAATAATACTTGTTAATGTTTTTTTTCACTACATTATACTAATTCTTATAAAATGTCATTTTCACATCCAACTAGCTCAATGGGGTCCCAAAATATATCCAATTATTTCCATGGTGGTATATATCTAATAAAATAGGATTATGGAATGTGTTAGGGTAGTTTAATATTATTAAAATATTATTATTTTACCCTTCTTTACCAAATTTACCCTTTAACCATGGTAAATAGAGTAATTATTGAAGTTACTATTCATATTTTCTAATTATAAAAGGTACCTTTTTACACAATTTGAACCACCTGACTCCAAATATTAAATTTATTTCTGCAAAATCAATACAAATAAGCTTCAGAAAATAATTTAAAATTAATTCCCGAAGTCAAAACCAAAAAAACATGTTTTTAAGAAAAAAACAACCAAAATATTGACAAGTGATTATGTCCAATTTCAAAGAGAAATTACATCCAATGACAAAAATTGGATTAATTTGATAAAACTATAATCCAATTACACTTTAAAAATAATTAAAAGGACCATAAAACTATTTAAATAAAATAGCTGAAAAGACAGTTTTGTATTAAAATATAGTATTTCTCACTATTAATTAATAAATGAATACGATCATAAAATTAAAAAAAATTTATCCAAAGTAAATTTTGATGTCCTGATTCGTTAGAATAAATTTAATTTTTAAAATATAAAATATAAATTTGACTGAAAACATATTTTAAAATGTTTTCCCATCAAAATGTCGAAAAATGACTTTTAAAATATATTAAAGTATTTCATGCTTAAAATCAAATTCATTCTTATTTTACACCTATGAAATTTATAAAATAAATGTAAATACATTTAATAACATTTATATTCATATTGTAGTGTTTTCTTTTCATTGCCGCAAAATCAATGGACAAGCGCTAACTACCATTTAAAATAATAAAAATAATATATTATTTTTGTGTAAAACTCAATGTTTTGTGCACCATAAGATTCATAGAAACCCATTATTATATGTTAAGTATTCTATCAAAAAAATCATCCCCATTAATGTAAAAATAATATCTTATTCAGAAATATTAATAGAAATATAAAAGTATTATTCTATAAATATCTGGGTTGTTATAACTACGGTATGTTGAGCTTATCAGTTCTACAAATGTCAATGGAAGGTGCATTCTAGTTGAAATCAATTTACCATTTGACGTCAATTCAAAATGTGTTTAATGTTTAATAACAAAGGAGGGTTCAACCACTCCCATCCCATATTATATAGTATAATGATCTTGATCATAATCCCAACACCATTAAGGTTGGCAATCAAATTCAGATTATTTATCATCACAAGAAGGTATTTCATATAAAAATGATTTTTTGATCCATTTACTGTGACATTATAGTTGGGATTTCTATGAGATGTAGATAAATAAAACACAAGTGATGTAGTAGTGACCATACCACTTTTCAATTACCGATTCCGGAATTCTATATCTGATACAATGAGTGATGATGTGAGATTTATAACAGCACACAAGACACAAATTTATTTTATTACGATCCATTAGTTTTTTTAATTTATAATCATGATATTTTATAGGGTATTTTAGGATTAAAAATGGGGTTTATTTTTTTAATAATAATAGAAAAGATCCCTCCAGGGTCTGAGATTTGTTGATCCTGGGAATACATGTCTTAAATGGGTAGGGATGACACACCCATAGTGGGTGTGATATTGGTATTGGGGACACGTAAATATTCTTATGGATCACTATAGTAACCCATAATTGTTTTTTAATAGCTATGAAATCCTATCAAATCATTATTCAAAAAATTAATCCTCAATAAAATCTTAATTTCCATAGAGTTTTAATGTATTTGGATGAATTTATACAAAAAAATACTACATTAAGGGTCTATATCCTTCATGATTATGTTCCTCATAAAAATAATCCTTCATATAGATTTATTATTTACAATTTTTCACCACAAACATGATAAAGAAAATATAGGATTAGGTGTGATAAACTGATACATATGATAAAAATAACAGATATCAATAATTGATTATAATAGAGTGTATGATATTTAGAAGGGTATGGGTACATAATCATGAAATTAAATTATTCTACCCAATCAATCAATTTTCATTAATAATGAATGTAATCTCCCAACACATTATGGTGATATCATGGCTTAGTATTGAAGAAATAACTTACGTTATTTTGTGTACAAAAATTTGAGTCTTAATTTGATTCATTTGGGTTAAAATTAGTGAATTTTGGATAGTGGTGAGGTGTTTCATGGTTTTTTCATGGGCTATGAATAATTTGTTCTTGGTTAAAAATAAGGCTTCTCATTCCTTAGGTTTTTTAGTACAATAATAGTGTTTTATTCATTCTCTTCTTTTCTTATTTAATATACCTGAATATCGTCTATAAAGACTTCCACAATATGAAGAATACATTCCCAAAATACTCTATTCATTTAATCCATGATGATAGTTGTGGAATTAGTAAGACTAAATGGCATCACTATAAATTCAAAGTTTGAATACCTTTTTAAGAATTATCTCTTGGGTATATACTCAATCCCGACTATCAATTGATTATATGTAGAACGAAGATCAATCTTTGAAAAGTATTGTGCTATGCATTATTGATCAAATAAGTCATCAATAGGATGGAGAGGATATTTGTTCTTGATACTGATCTTTTTAATCTCTCGATAATAAATGTTGAGTCTCATTGACTAATCATTATTTCTGAAAACAGATTAGGTACACCCCATGGTGGGATAATAGAGAGTATGAATATTTTATCATAATTATAAAGTAATTTCTTATTCAATTCAAAGAACTCAATCAGGT
The DNA here is from genome assembly GCA_963277665.1 of Viscum album. Classification (NCBI taxonomy): domain Eukaryota; kingdom Viridiplantae; phylum Streptophyta; class Magnoliopsida; order Santalales; family Viscaceae; genus Viscum; species Viscum album. Next base: position 2,071,454,646 of record OY728138.1, read on the forward strand.
CCATTAAATAAAGATTCATTGAAATATACATAGAAACTTCTATGAGTTTTATTCAAATTTCATATTTTTGATTTTGTTGAAGAACATAATATTCTTCCAAAAAAATCACAGAACTCACATATAATAGGTGTATCTTTAATGGTGTGTTTCTACCCAGCTATGAAATATAGATAACCCAGGTTTATTGGAATTGAGACCCAGAAGATGGAAATAATTTTAATATAAGTTCATAGTCATCATTACCTTTATAGATGGTCATAGATTCATTGGAATGTGAAATTTGACTTCCCTTGCTTGTAAATTTATACAAGCACCATATATTTAAATCTTATAAATTTAAGTATTTACATAGAATTCAATAAAATAAAGGACCACAAAATTCACAAAAATCACTTTCCAGAAAACACCAACTATTGATGAATTATAATCTTGAGATATAACCATTTCTAAATTAGGAGTATTCATATCTAAATAATATCTAATTGTATATATAACTTGTTTATTCCATTAAAAAATTATTTACAAATAAAATTGGTTGTATTGTTAATAATATAAAATATTATATTCTATAGAATGGATGGTATGGGTACATTTCTATACATAAATATTGTATTGCAGCTCAATAATAGTGATCAAATGTGATATTAATTTGTCATTAAAATGAAGTGGTTTTTTTCATTAAATTCATCAATAACCCTCATATTTTTTAATTGGTTAGAATAATCCCCATTTGTAGTTAAACTGAATCAAATATATGTGGGAGGAACATTCTATGTAATATTGTCTCTATTCACATCAGTAGCTATATTTTTCACATCACACTGGTGGTCAACTAATAGATGATTTTCATTACAAAATAGAAAAATAACTAGTCCCCTAAGAATTTTTTCTACAATTTTTATTTCCTCACACTGAGTATAAAGAATTGATGTCTACGTTTCACTATGGTATTTAGATTTTCACTGGAATTCCACTATTCTCTTCCCATATATCCCATAATATTGATAGGTAACTCTAATATCTATTTCACCCATGAGAAGACATCAAACAATATCTTAATAGCTACTAAATACCCTTATGCAAAAAAACCTTATTGTACATATTATTAATCCAGTGATGAATCTGTCACGTATTCCCTCAAGTTGTAAGATACATATTGATGTTTACCTTTCTATTATTATAAATTAATCATTTAACTTAAAAACAAATTAATCATCATTTTGTAGAAGATTATTAAACTACTTATCAATATTTATTTGAGGAATATTATTTTTTTACACATTAAAAAAATTTCATCAACACTTCCAACACTATATAGTTAATATCATAGTATTTCCTCATATTAATGATAAGAGTCCACCGTTGATCTCTTTCAAATTCCAAATGATTGACTACCAAAATAAAATTCTCATGTTTTGTACATCTATGAACCCACAATATCATTTCAGTAGTAATGATCCATTATTCAGTCGCTATTGGATCAGAAGACCCACTAAAAGTTGGTGGAAACTACATCATGAAAGACTCAACAAAATATTGTTCCCTCTATTTCACATTCATAACTCATTATTAATTCATAGAATGATAATTTTGTGTGGTAATGGAAACATTATTTTTCATTACATATAGAATAAAATTTTTGTTCTCATGAGGAAAATTGTTCCATCTCACATTGTACATAGCATCAACAATGTTCCTTTGGGTTCCATCCACAGACTAAAATAGAAATAATTGTGTTAGAAACACTAATCATACTAGAAAAACCACATAATAAAATTAAATTAATTAGAAAATATATATTCATGAAACCTTATGCTTTATTATGTATAATTTAATATATTTACCAAAACTCAAGGACTATATCTTATACATAGACTTATCCTTCAATTTCATACTATGTTTTTCTCATCCAAGTTTCTATAAGTTAACTAAATAATTATATTGTAGAAAAAATAATGGACATTAATTTTCATATATATATATTTAGTTTAATTGAAAGAATATTCATTAGATAATATTAAAAATTTAATGTATGAATCATACAGGTTTACTGTGTTTGGAAACAAGGTGCACAAACAACTGACTCCTAAAATATCTACATTAGCACTCTATTTTATACTAACTAGAACCCATTTTTGAAAAATATTACTAAATATATTTCTTTATATCCATGGGAATATAATCATAAGAAATTATTAGCTCAGATTCTCATTACCTATAATCGATAGAGATAACATAAGAATTAGTTTAAATGTTCGTGAAAAATAATATTTGTAAATTATATCATGTGTATCAGTGATAATGATGTTGAGTAATGGAATAAATCATGTATGTTCATAAGAATTGAATTATGAAGAACAAAATAACTTAATTTGTGGAATTATAATAGATGACCTAAAATTGGGGAATACACATAGAAATTGAAAATTTCCATCATTTTAGTAAAGGATCACTAGCAAGACTGTCATAGGGAATAATGCCCATTACTGAATAGATTTCACTCCTCCTTCAAGCCCTTTATTATAAAACAAGGGTTAATACCATTCATGTCATGTATTAATGAACTAGGTTCATAGCCACTTCCCATCTAGTCTGTCTCATTATATATAAATATTTAGTCATTTAATTGTTTAGAAATATAGGTTCCACCCAAAAAATAATGAATACCATATATATGTGTTCCACAATAACATAATTCATTAACTATATTCAAACCAATAAAAAGAAATGGGATTCATTAACATGTCATCAAAAAATACATATGGAAAAGAGAAATAACTCATAAACAACATTCCATCATAATCAAAAATCATTCAAAAAAATATGAATGGTTTCCTTGTATCATTTCCCCATAAAATAATAAATATCATAAAATAATTTCTTTTCAGATGTAAAATAATGGTGATAGATCACTTAATTTTTTTTTAAAAAAAATATTATTTCCGTTTGATTTTTTTGAAATCTACAATATTATAAAATATAAAACGTTCTATGAAAAGAACCTTGTGATGATATAAATTAATTTTCACTTCATGGTTATTATATAAAATTCTATTCAATATATATATGATAAAACAATCATTTCAAACATTTTTTTTCAAAAAGTCACATAGAACCCCAAATGGAAAATGAATAAAATACTTCTTTCATAAAGTTTAGGAAAAATTAATAATAGTATAATAATAACATATATCAATTTTATATATAGTAGATTTTTTTATTTTTGTAAGAAAAATGAACATGGAGGAAAAATATTTCCCTGCTCATATGTACATATAAAAAATCAAGAATAATAATTAAATTTTGATATTAACCCTTAACATATGTTTTATTTCTTGCATACATATCCTAAAAGTCTGTGTGATGTTTTTATACATTCATTTATTCTTCACAAAATCGTAGTCACATTTTTGTATCATATTTTATCCTCTTATAAGGCTCTAGCCTTAATCATTACACAATCATGACTTATAATGATTACTTTTCTTTATTTCACCTTGAGGATCTTTTCATGTTTATAGTTTTAGATATTTATAGAATAAAATTTAAATTACAACCCCATTTCATAAAATTTGGATACATGTAAAATATTATCCATTTCATTTATAATATAAATCATTCAAAATAAAAATTAATTTTTTCAGGAATTTTTTTTTTGAATTTTTTAACACGACTTTCCCTTTTTTCTGAACAATTAATATACCTCATAATCAACATTGAAGCATTGAATGAGCAAAAAAACCATAGTAAAGGGCATAAAATAATAAAAAACTACTTGGTCATCAGTATTTTAAATCTATGAAACCATTTTCCCCACGTCATACTTTTTAATTAGAAAACATAAGACCTTTAGCTTACCTAATGAAATCATAAGTTTTTCTGTAAACTATAAATAAAATATATATCCTTACGTTAAATTATGGATTCAATTTCTTATAAATTTTAAATTTACTGTATCTCTCATACCAACATTTTTAGTAGCTTTATATATACATTTGTAATACCAATGAAAATATATTACATTATTCAATTATTATAAACCATACATGTTAACTCTATCTCATTACCCAATGAATTAGAGAGAGATAACATGACTAAAAAAATGTGTTATCTTTTAACCACCAATATTAAAAAATATCCCAAGGACCATAACAAAATAATAACATATAAATCATTGAAGAAATAAAAATACATTTTACAATTTTAAATCTCATTTGATGTTTTTAAAGATGCACACAAATAAATGAAAAACAATTATGTGAAAATAAAATAGAAAACTAGTAATTAATGCATCATACAATTAAAAGTACATTAAAGAGATAAATTACATTCATGATGTATATGGTAAAACAAATTCCATTGGTCTTTTGTAAAAATTATTGAATGAGTAACATTAATTGAGGTTTCTAAATTAAAGTCCCTTACCTTGAGTCCAACTCATCACCTACAATATTTATGTTCTTTATTTTTAAACATAAGTTAATTATTTAATTACATGGTATCTGTTTGAAATTTAATTATTCATTTTATATAACATAACGTTATTTTATAAAAAATACTTAATTATTTATGTTCCTGTGGGACATTTGATTTTTTTCGTTACTTGTTTAGAAAATGATATTGGTATGATGTAAATTCTAAAGGTTTTCATTGGTAATGTATATGTATAATAATATTCATGAAATAATTATAATTTTTATGTGTAAATTAAATTTTAAATCACACCACTATTTATAGTTATGAAAAATTATCAACATCATAATCATGAAGATAGTATAAAACATGTACGCATCGAAAACATTTTAATTATTAGATGATCATTGTAGAAAGAATGTAGGTACCATTTTATATTTACATAATGATCATTATATCATTAATATATTATTGAAATTTGAAATGTAGTTATATATATCATCCAGGTTATGTTATTTAAAATGAATAATATATCTTTTTGGAGGTTATTGTTCACACGTACACCGAAATAACGTAATAAATTTTATGTTTATGGAATGGTAAGAAAATAAATGATATATTATTCATTAAAAATGATTAATATGTCAATAATATCATAAATAAACATTAATTATATCATTGTAACCTATCTTGATAAATGGTGGTGGAAAATGAATTATATGGTTTATGAAGTTGTAGTCCATTGTACATAGGAAAGAATAATTCATTTCCCATGTGAAGAAAGGCAAGAATAATTTTTTGTGTTGATGTTGACATAATAATGTATCAGTATAATAACGATAAAAGATTCATTATTTCACCATATTTGAAGAATATTTTAAGGATGAAGAAGTAGATATAAAATATAAATAAATTTTTTATAAGATACTTATTCATCTGACGATCTCCTTTGATTAACATCTTAAAACATATAAATACGGACTTATTCCAAAAATAATCCATATATAATATGGGGAGGGATTATATGAAGGTATTTTGGTAGATAATGGATGAAAAAAATACATGTTTATGATCGATGAAAATAGAATTACAAGTGTTCTTTTAGAGGAGAGGGGTGGGGGTAGTCTTGGAAATAATCAAAATATGAATTTAATATAAATTCAGTTTCAAATAAAATTTATTCCAAACTGAATTATATTTAATATTTTATGAGTATGGGTCATAATAAATTCTTCCAAATAATATTATACATATTTTGAATATTTTTATAACCCATATCATTTTTTAACCATTATTTAAACACTTTACCTCTTACTGTGATGAAATTTAATTTAAAAGATAATTGTCAATATAATTAATATATAATAACAAAGAAATAAAAAAGGGATCATTGAATAAATTTTCAAATATATCCCAAAAATTAGTTCTAAATTTATATTTGTGTGTTTTTTCTTTCATTTAATAAAATATTATTTATTTAAAAATTGCATTTATGGAAATTTTGACAATATTCAATGGTTGATTTATACAAAAATACTAACAACAAGATAAATTCAACGATTGATTTATATAATATCAATGACTTGTCAAATTAATATAAATAATGCATTTATATAATTAAAAATATCATTTTTATATATTATTTTTAGTTTTAATATAATTTAATTGATATTTCATTTAATTAGTCAATTACTCCATCATCATAATTTTAGTAATTAATTTAATTAATTTTCCTAAAAAATATAATATAAATTATAATGATAAATATGAATATTTTATATGTTAAAATATTAGTTACAGTTAAATATAATGCCAAAAAAACAACCTACTAATAATATTTCACTCTGAAAAAAAGTGATTCAAAATTTATATATCATTAAATATATTCTAATAGATGTCACACACCCCCAGTAATCAAATGTAATGGTAGGGGGTGGGTTATGGGGATTCGGTCATGGGTTTGAGTCCCAAAACTATTTTTTGTACCATATGGAATGAAATATATAATAAATGGAATACTCTACATCACAAGGCTTCCAATGGATATAATATTAACTCAATGATGATTTTGTTTAAAACAAACTCATCCAATGAAATTAGAAAAAGTTGTAGGGTAATTTTATAATATAGTTTTTACCCTTAAATGAATGATTTACCATAATTTATGGAAGATAAATTACTAATGTTACAATTTATATATTTCAAAAATAAAAGGAACATAGTTACTAAATTTGGACCTTTTGATTGAAAATATGGAATCCATTTTTTCAAAATTCAATTAGAATATTTTTTAAGAATTTAATTAAAAAATAACCCCATTGACAGAATGATAAAACATGTTTATAATAAAAAAATCTTCAAAATATGGAAACATTTATAAATAAAAATTCATTGAGGAATTGATTAAAATTTCCAAAATTGGTTTGAATAATAATATTAGGATCTAATTATACATTAAAACCATTAATAAAATAATTTATACCTAGAAATTATTTAGACAAAAATGATAGTTTCAATTAAAATGCAATATAATTTAACTATTCATTAATACATGAAACATAATAGAAAAATAACTAATTATAAACCAATGTAATGTTTTATATTGAGTTTTATAATATGAAATATATTTTATTAAATTTAATTTTTAAATGTTTCAAACCGCATATAGAAAATACTTGTTTCATCAAAATGTGATTACACTAGTGTTTTTTAAAAAAAATTCATTTTAATATGTGTTGAACTAGATTTATTATTATATTCTTTTTAGAAATAGATATGATTAATTTTAATCATTAGGTAGAATATATTATAAATTTTATAAACATAATCATACTACTATGATTTTCAAATTATTGGTATAAAACAAATAACTTCTTTTTTAAAATTTATTTCACAAAGAACAAATACATTTAATTTAAAAATGGTTTCATAATCATCTATAATTAATAACTCAACGAACAATTTATTAAATAAAAATATGTTCCATTTTTTTAAATTTAGTTTGTCATATCAATACCCACCATTCTAATGTTTATTTGATAACTATCATTTTAAATAATAATATTTCATTGTTTGTCTAAGATCAATGTGTCATATCATGTATGCTATCAAACATACTATATATTTTAAATATTATATAATTCATAAATATAAATAAATATGATAACATATAATTCTATCATTACCTAGGTTATTAAAATATTCCACTATTTTTAAATTTTTTCCTCTCAATTTTATTCAATTATTAAATTAATAGGGATATTTTCCCACATTAAATTGTCAAATTACCCTGTTTTCACATCAATTATATAGTATTTCAATAAAAGCATTACATAATTAAAAACCTTATTCTATAATACATTATCTATGCAGTCATGAACATGAAATGGATATTACACATTGGAATTTTTGTCTTCAAACGAACCAAATGCAGGCCTTAAAACATAAGACGGATTAAGCACATATTTTTATAACAATGAATCATGAAAAAAATTACACAGCTGAGATAAACATGTAGTCAAATCCACTCAATAAGGAAATAATACTACATTATCAGATATTTTATAGGGTCTATTGAACTATGTACTCATATTCCCCTTCATTAAAACATATATCACCATTTCCCATTGATAGACTTCAACAAAAACATGATCGACTATATCGAATGAATTTTCCTTCATTTGGTTACTTGCATAACATTTATTCCAAATCATGGATGTCATCTTATGTGTCTGAATCAACTGAACATTCTCGGTAAATTCTAATACCAAATCATTTCCCATCAACTTCCTTTCAAATACTTCATCCCAAAATGTTATATTTCGACACCACATTACATATAATTCCTCAAATGGTGCAATTTTTACAAAGGATTGAAAACATTTATTATAATAAAACTAAAATAAATAATTATGATGATCCAAAATTCCATGGTAATCTATATGAAAATCATGTAGCATAATCTCCAAGTTATGATTTTTTCATTCGAACTGACAATATTATTGGGGACTGATAGTAATACAATAATTTAATTTAGTACTCAATGACTTTTGAAGGACTTTTAAAAGTTTTAAGTGAACCTAGGATCATGATCATATAAAATGGAGATAGAATATATATTTAACTTACTATATCTTAATGATACAAAAAATAAATTTGGCATAGATAAAGATTGTATCAAATATGAAGTAAATTTGTAAATTTATTTAATCGATCAATAGTAATACCTATTGCATTGTTTCCTCAAGATTTATTTGGTAGTCCCACTATGAAGCCCATTGATATATGTTCACATTTCTACTATAGAACTGGGAAGGACCGAGACATCCTGTTTATAAAATATAATCATTATTTAACCTATAATCAAGTAATGCACATCATAGTAAATTTAGAAATATCATTTCTTTTTCCATCCCACCTGTAATACTCTCTTTGGTCTATATACATCGTATTTCTTCAAAGAAGTAAAATTAGAGAACTATGATTTTCAAATTACAAATCATTTTTCAAATTTGACTCACAAGGTGCACATAATATTTTCCCAAATCTAAAACATAGCCATTATCACTATAAAATTTAGTGAACATATCCATTCATTAAATTATATGTTTTTCTTATAACTCATAGTCTTCCATTATTTCTTTGTTAAATTTTTATTATATAAATTATTACAAAACACCAAAAAAATAAAAATTTCCTACACCAAAAAAATCCAAGACAAATATCATTAAATTAGTTTCCAAAGGTTCATGTTCCAAACATAACATTGTTAATGTAGTATTAATGATTCAACTAAAAACATCATCCCCTTTATTTTATTTTCAAGGATAGTAATGAATTGTAAATTCATGATCCTTATCTACTTCTTGAAATATTATTTATCTCATCTTCAATTCATTACGAGTATGTATATACCTCAAAAATTTATTATCAGTATATATTTTACATTTTCTTAAATTAAATTGATGCATCCAAATGTTTAATGAAAAAATAACTACAACTTTTTCAGAAAAAATTGTTGTACAATTTAACTCATGAGGTTTCAATTGATGCGAAGCATAAATAATTAGAAGTTAATTATCTAACAGGATAAAACCAATTACACTCAATAAATAATCATTATAGATGTAAAATTCACCATTTCATTAAGGAAGACCAAAACTGGAAAATTTATCATTCTTTTAAGGACCCATCCATATTACATTACACAATAATGAATTTTAGTAATGAAATCATTTCCTTCCACATTGGGGATCATCTAAAATTTATAGTTTTAGTGAATTGGGATATAATACATATATAAAATTCAAAATTTATATAGACAATATTACACAAAAATAGTATCCATTTTTATGAAAAAATAAATCTTCTGGAATAAAACATGTCTTCGATGAAAAATAAAAATATCATTTCTCATGGAAACATTCTAGGTCTTACAAAACCATATGACATATGAAATTCATAAAAAACATGGGATAAAAAATATCAGTAAGGGATATAAAAATAAGGAATAAAATCATTATTCTCTTAATACATGTGAACATATAAAGTCATTTTCAAGGAGACATACTTGACACCCATATATAATTACATTATGAATCATGATATTTCTAGTAGATTTCAACAAAACCTAAAAAACATAAAAATAACCATAGAGTTATATTTTTTTAATTAATTACATACTATTATAGCCCTATCTTCTACTTTTTAATTTGTAACCCTAACATCTGCATTAAAATGTTACCCTCACAACTAGCTTATTGTGTATCCATCACAGTTACACTTGGACTAAAAATAAGTTTGACCTCGAAAATACACATAAAAAATTAATTGGAGGGATATATAGGTCCCAAACTTCATCATAAAAAATTCCCATGAACCAGAACATAATAATACAAGATGAATAATTTTATAATAACATTGATGTTGACCTTTGTAAAACATCATTTTAAAAGCGATTTTAAAAATAAAATCTCCTTACTAAGTAACATATATATGAATTGAGACATAATAGAGTGTATGGAAAATGAATATAAAATATAAATATAAATAATTTAACAGTTCATAAAAAAAATTCATCTCCAAAAAATATTTAATACCACATCATTATTGAAGTATTTGGTTAACCCAAACAATTGGAATTGGGTTATGAATTCCATTACCTTTGGTTTTTATTACTTGAAATTTGTTTAAAAATAAATTTATAATGTTTATAATAGTCTTATGAATATCTTATAGAAACATATTCATGTTTATAACGCCTTATATAGTCATTTCATAACACCAATTCACAAATTAAATATTAGTATTTTGTTCCTTCCATTATTTCTGGTGCTTTTTTACATGATTTCAATTGTCAGTAGGTATTTGATTTTCTAGTCGTATGGAAATGAAATTACAATCGTGGAATGAAATATTATTAATATGTTTACATAATACTAAATTATTCCATAAACCATTATAGTTATATATTATGATGAAGAATCATTGGATAACTATTTAGTGATATCTGTTTAGATCATTTTGGAAGTTCTTTGATAATCACAAACTTGTTTAACTATATAATATAAAATTATGTATATATATGTTCACTATATAACATGAATGTGGATATATAACACATATTTCAATCTGTTTAAACTATTAAAATGTTTTTATTACATGTTTTTAAAAATTAATGGAAATTTATATCACATCAACCATGATTTTGGTAAATCGGCACATCGTTGAAGATGTTTTTATTTTTAGAATAACATGATGAGAATAAGAACAATGATGATCAATTTTCACATAAACATGATAATAATCCAATATATATATATATATATGATAATAGAGCATTCATTATTCGTGGATAATGGGGTGATAAGAGTGTATAATAAATGAAAGGTAATTAAAAAGAAACCACAAGAAAGTTAAAGAGCATATTTACCTCTTGATATTTTCTCCATGATATCCTCCTTATCAGTACATTTTTTTATACTTTTGTTGAGAGATGAAGGCCATGGATGTGAGGTAGGGGCATGGAAATAATATTTTATAGAATGTAGATAAGTATTTGGGATTGATTGGTGTGAGAGGAAGAGGGGGTGGGGTGCTATTTAACATTGATTAGAGGAGGGGTTTTACATTATATTAATCATTAGTTTAACATTTTTTCTTGAGACATTGAATAACTTTTATTAATGTTATCCAAATAGTAATTTGAGCCCGTGAGTTTTAACCATGGGTTCTTACATATTCCATGATATCAAGAATACTGTATTTGACTGATAATGTTTATATAGGGAATATTACAATATTTTACTATTCATTAAAAATTCAAAAATTTCAAAAAAATCCGAAAAAATCACCCACTAAATTTTACGAAATTTATAATTCAAAATTGAACTCCATTTTCTGAAAATAAATTTCTAAATATGATTAATTAAATTTTTAAATAAAATAATATTTTATTCCTAAAATAACATTTTAAAAAAATACAACTGCTTTATATCACCTTGAAAATTTTATCAGGATATAATTATCTTATAACATCATGAAAATAATATAATTATAATATATACTTTTCATAAGGGTCGTATTAATATTCATTTTACTAGTCATAAGTATATGTCACTGTTCACCAACAAAGAAAGTTGGATTAATTAAACTCTAAATAACTTTATGACCACAACTGTAGAAGTCCATATTTTGAAATTATAATCATAGAAGACAAAAAATAATGTTTATTGATAAGTTTATAACTATCCTATTAAAAACATGTTTCATTATAAAGAGACTTTGTGTTTCATTCAATTAATTAAATATATTTATTAATCCATTGAGTGTTACATTCTCCTCACCCTTTCAAAATTGTGTCCTCGAAATTTTATTTACTTATTAAACAAGTGAGGATACCTTTCCCTCATAGCATTTTCATATTCCTATTTTTCTTCCTCAACCATGTGGTTTCTCTAGAAAATATTACCCAATGGATTACATTATTTATGAATATGTGTTCTCTCTAATCACGAATCTGAAAAGGTTTACCTTCATGAGAAATGTTCAGTTCCAACTGAATTACAATAGGGCTGATGAAAGGGGATGCATCAAGAACATAAATTCTCAACATCAAAACTTGTGAATCATCATTTACCAAATACAAACTCAAAGGAAATTCTACATTGTAGGTGACTTGTCTAACATTCTCCATGATTTCATTTGTTCTATGGAATCATGGACTTAATATCCCTTTCTCCCCAAAATGGATAAATCTTTTCCATGTTGAGATTCTAAAAAAAACATGATAACCTAAATTGAATGAAATTTTATTCCTCGAACTGTATACATAAATTTTATACATGATATGAGTTGTCCACATGTGTTGTTGGATCATTTTAACTTTCTCTACCACTTCCTCTATTAATTATAGCCCCAACAAATTCATTTCCCTGGATTTCCCCAAAAAATATGGAGTTTGACAATACATCTCCAAACATTCCTCAAATGTTTCCATGTTCATAATATAAAGAACACTGTTATTATACGAAGTCTCAAATAAATAAATATGATGATATCAACATCCATTGTAGTCAATTTATCATGCTCGATGCATATCCTCCAAAGTCTGAATCGTTCGTTCTGACTACCAATTTTATTGAGTATGAAATGCTATATTGAAATTTAATTCTATTCCCAACAACATTTGATGGACCTACTACAAATTAGAAGTGATCCATGGATCCCGATAGGATAAAATATAATGATTCACATCCTGTGACCGGAAAATAACATTGAGGTACAATAGAGAAAGATGATCTGATCACATTATATCTTGAATAGGAAGGCAATGTGCATACATAGTCACTTGGTCAAAAGTCTACCAAATCGCATTGTTAACTATATATTTCTATGCTAGTCCCACCAGGATGTCCATGGATACATTTTCCCATTTCTACTCTAGCACTAGAAAGGGCTGAAGCATCATATTGGGTAACTACCACTCTTTTTTAACCTATTGAAATGTTAAAATATTCATGGTAAAATATGCAACATCACTTTTTTTCCATCACACCGGTAATACATTGGAAGGTCGTCGTACATATTAATACATCTAGGGTGAACTAAAAATGTTCAACTATGATCTTAACATAATAAATTTTTCTTCAACTATAAATCACAAGACTAACAAAATGTTTTTCTAATTCACAAAACACAATATTTATTAAGGTAAACTTTTGAAAAATTACCCATTTTAACCAATTCTCCCTTTTTTTAAAGATCACGGTCTTCTTTCAGTGCTTACATAATTCTATCTAATTGTGATGAATGTATGGAGACCAGAAAAACAGAGGTATTTTATACACAAAAAACATAAAATCCAATATTCATTAAATCATTAATCCATGGATCATATTGAAAATGTAACATGTTTAATGATTAATGATGTTTCTGAATCAATGCATCCACCACATTGTTTTATTTTAAATGATTGTCATTGAATGTGAAATCATAATCTTTTATCAGTTCAATCCATCTATTATGCCTCATGTTTAATTTCTTAGGAGTGAAAAAAATAAATCAGACATTTGTGGTCAATATGTTTTTAAATTTGGATTAGTATAAATGATGCCTCCAAATTGCTAAAACAAAACACGTAGCTTCTAATTCTATATCATGTGTGGGATAATATTCCTCATGAGGTTTGAATTGTCTTGATGCATAAAAAATAACCTGATAATTCTACTTTAGAAAATAACTAAGTCCCATTAATGTAGCATAAATCTAGATGAAAAAATCTTTATTTCAAGATGGTAGTTCCAAAAAAAGCATTTACGAGTCTCTACTTCAGTTCATGACAACAAAAAACACATTCTAATGTACTAATAAATTTATCCCCGTATTGTGTGAATTTAGTTATCGGGCTCGAATACACTGAAGTTTTTTTAACAAATTATTGGTAATGACCTGATAATCCTATAAAACATAGAATTTTGATAATATTTGTAAGTATTTTCTATTCATCAACAACATTTGTTTTGGAAGGATCAACTGTTATTCTATCCTTATATATATTGTTCCTATGAAATGAAATATATTGAAACTAAAAACAACACAAACTAAAATTTAAATACAGATTCTTTTCTTTTAAGGTTTTCAAAATAACAAATAGATATTTCTCATGATCCTATTATCTTTTACAGAATACCATAATTTCATCTATAAACACAACAAAAAACTTATATATGAACACATTAAATATTCTATTCATAAGAACCTTGAATGTAATAGTTGTATTTTTAAACCCAAATGGAATAAAAAATATTCATAATTCCTAAATCTAGTTTGGAGAACCATATTCAAGATATCAGATTCTTTTACATTTAGTTGATGGTTCCTCAACCTCAGGTTAACCTTAGAAAAATATTGTGATCCCTAGATCTGATCAAACATGTCGTCAAAATTAGAGAAATGATACTAGGTTTTAAAATAGTTGTTATTCAAGGATCTATAATTAATGAAAATTATAATGGAACTATCTATAATTTAAACTAATAAAATAAGAGGACCACACAGATATGTACCATGATTAATGAATCCTTTATCAAGAAACTCCTGTAACTATTTTTTCAATTTCAAAAATTCTATTTGAGCCATTCAATAAGTGGGTCTTGAAATTGGGTTAGCATTATGAACTATGTCAATAGTAAATTCAACTTATCAATCTAGTATAACACCAGGTAACTTGTCAAGAAAAACATCAAGGTACTCATTGAACACTAGCACATCATTAATCTGAACAGTTCCATTGTTTTCAAGAATATGAGTACGATAAAATTCATTACAACATTCTAAATGTTTTTCTGCTTCCTACTATGTTATCAATTTTATGTGTTAATTCTTATACACAAACTAATAAAATTTAAAAAAACAAATTCTATATCTCTGTAATCAATCTGAGTAAGATAAACAAAAAGAAAATATAGAACTTGATTGAAATTAAACTCTATTAAAGAAATAAACAACATGTTTTGTAGGTAAAATATCTCAACAGACCAAAATATAATGATTCTTATCATTCAACATTTCTATAATAATCCCCCCAGTGTTTTGACAATATGTTTGACTCTCATTTGTTGTGGTGAGATTTCCAATTTACCATAAAATTCTATAGAAAGAAAGTAATGTGTGGGCATCATATCAAATTGTACTTTATAAAAATATGAGTAAATGAAAAATGTATATGATACCACTTTTGTGGATTTACCAACATCTGTTGATGTAGTTTCAAAGGATCTTAATATAGAATTTTTCATATAGTATAACATCTTTTCATCACTCAAATAAATATGTGGGCTTTTTATTCATAATTACCCATCTCACCACAATTAAATTACATTATAGTTTTCATATGATTATTATTCAAGGGATCAATTTCCTTACAATATCGAGAGATATGTCCAAACATACAACATAGAAACCAAATACTGGTTTTTAAGGCATTCCCCATTTTTATTTTTGTCACACTTTTCAAAAACTGTACTATATACATTCTTACCATCATATTTCATTGATAGATTATTAGCCATATCATTCCATCTAGACCTCTTATTATCCTTTATTTCAATGTAAACATGATAATAATAAAACTGCATTTTTACCCTCTTATTACATTGAAAAATATTCTCATAACTTTTTATCCCTTGAGATGCATATGCGCTTCGATAACATGGAATAAATCCAGAGTAAAAATTATTGATTTTTCAATAAAAATCTAAAATAAGATTTGGAGCATACCTTACAAGTCAAGTGAAGTTTTTTTCATCCAGGGCCACTAAATCTTCATAATTCTTCTTCAATCCAATGAATTACTTCTCCATCCTATATCAATCTACCTTTGGAAAATATTTTTTGAGGAATAGACTGTTAAACCCATCCCACTCGAAGGCTTTAATGTCTTATCTATCCCTGATATACTTGACCATTGAAAACCACTATTCATCGTTACCTTAAAAATGATAAATATAAAGACAATAATTTTGATTATTTGAACATACCATAACATAAAATATCATTTCAAGGTATTTAATCCTTCCTTCGTCCACTACTGGGTCAGAAGATCCACTAAAAGATGGAGGGTGTTACCTTTAACATGTTACACTATCATCATGTTCTATTGTGCTATCCTTGGTTGTTCTCTTGCCTGGATAACACCACATTTTATTTCTTATGTTAGTTGGTCCATCACTATAAAAAATTCTCAGTTTCAATCCCTACCATTTGTGGATATAGATTCAAAAGGATATCATTCTGTCGGTGCCTTCCCACTTTTTCCTCCCTCATTATTCTGTGGAAAATAATTCTAAACAAACATATCTTACTGAAAAAAACATGGTAACATTCAAATGAAATATCATTTCCAATTAACCAAAGTTTAAAAATAATTTATGTTATTCTTTTAACAACATCCTAACCCATAATGTTATATAATCCATCCTTTGATACGACCTATATGGTCCCACACTTATTACGTTACATGATTTTTTATTTCAGTGAAGTTCATTCTTTATTTATCTTTGAGGATATTTTCATGTTTAGAGTTTTAGAGAATCAAGATTTATTACATACATAACATTCCAAATTTATTGTAATATCCCAGGTAAATATCTAATATGAAATCTTCATATTTATTATTATTTGTAAGTTGAATATTAATTTTACTTTAAAAGGGGTTCTATGTTCAATGGTGTAGGCGATACGCACCAACACATTTCATTGAAATCTTACATTGCACACTAATTATATAATATTACTATTTAAATGGGATGTTAACGTCTAGCAGTTGTATTAGAAGAAATGAATAGAACTAACTAAAATATTATTACACATGTTGGTTAAATGTTTTTACTTTTATCCAATAAATTTTAGAGTCATATAATGTGAATGAATCCAATTTTTATGCATAAATACTCTAATATTCTTTAAAATGTCGATTTACCATATTTTGATGGAGAACCCTTTTTAAATCTAGTTTTTGTCACTTTTATTTGTTATATTTTACAAAATTAAATTTTTATCTAGCATATGTATATCAAAGTTTATTTTGGATGAAATTTTACTATATTTATGATAATGTTTATTTTTTAATGAATACTGAAAAATGATGTATTTTAATTCAAAACATTTTTTTAATCTAATTTATTTATATGTTTAGATATTATTATTAATTGTTTTTAAAGTGTAAATAGATTTTTTCTTAAAACATTAAATTTTTGACGAATAGTGAAAAACACTGCATTATTGCTTTAAACCGAATCTTTTATTTAAGTATAATTTTTAATTTATTTTTTTAATTTCATAATAGATACAAAAAACCTATATTAATAAATTTCAGTTTTTGGACATATTTTATAATAATATTAGATCTATAAAATTCTATTGAACTTTTAAACGTCTTTTTACCCACCTTCTACGTGCTTTTCCAAATTTGAGTAAAACACAATTTTACCGCTTTTATGAGTAATATTTCAAAAATTTGACATACATGGTAGTCATTAGTAAGTAAAATTTGGTTTAATTGGATGAAAATAATTTTTTATTAATTTTATCCTTTCACTTTTAAAAACCGTGATTAGAGGTAAATAGGGTAATTTATGGTAAATATAATGTTACAATGATATAAAATTAGATAGACACTTGTCCTAACATTATTGGAAGTGTCATGGCTGACCAACACAATCCATGTGTAAATTTTGGGACCCCATGGAGCCACATGGGTATGATAATTACAATAATAAATTTTTTATTTAAAGTAAAAATAAAAAATGTCCTAAACATGTATTGTTTTACTAAAACAATTTTCATATCGAGTTATATAGTTGATATATTTGAATATTAATATTAATTAGATAGAAAATACTATTTCCTAAATCATGGTAATTTTTTATAATTATGAGACATCAAAAAATTAATACTATTTATGAAAAAACGATGAGGTAGTGCTTACATAATTAATGAATGATTTAAATAATAAACATGATAAAAATTTAAAAAAATTCCAAAACATGTCAATTCGTATTGTATACTTTTATTATCAACATTGTACATTTTTTCATTGTATTTGATGATTTTTTGACCTTTATAAACCAAAAACCATTATATAACATAATAATATGTTCAAACATTCCAAAAGAGCCCATCATCTCTCTTGCAAAACCCCCTCACCTCCTACCCATTTCTCACACTTCTAAATCCCCTGAATCATCCATCCTCTACTCCATTAAGCTCCCAAGATCACTCTATTCATCCTAGAAGCATTAAATTTTTCAAAAAACCCTTCAAGAAACACTTTTGTTTCAAACCAAATGCAGTTACCCGATTTAAAGGTAACGTCTTCTCTTAAGTTCTTTTGTTTTATTTTTCTTATAAAAACATCTAAAGTCTTTTTATTACTTTATTTAATAAAAAAACTAGTATAGTTAATATACTATGATGTTGTTATGATATTTATTCGAGCTACATTTACACACACCTCTGTATGATGGGTAAAGAACATAAAGTTTCTATGGATGGATAACTACTGCCTCACGAAACGATAATTGATCAATTATCTTCTACCTCCTCTCATGGTGGCCATTATGATGGAAACTTATTTTATGAGATAAATATTATATTTATATTGTTTAAATTATTCTCTTTTTTCATTTATATCCTTCATTAATTGTTTCCATGATGGGAAAATGTGATAATTTCATATGAGGAAGTGCGGACTACCGCCCTCTCAAAGTGATATGACTCATTAATGCCACACACTGAATGTATAAAGGATAAATTTATGAACTTATGTAACATATATTACATATATATTATACTAAAATTATATTATACTTATGTATCACACTTTTTTCATTCCTTTAAAATATGAAATAGAAATTAATGTAGCATTCATGTGTACGTACGGCTTACCGTCTCCATGAAGAGTGCATTTCAGTACTTATCTCCAAATGTTAGGTACTATTATAAATACATATAGATAATTGATATATATGATATACATAAAATATAAATTATGAATATCAATATGGATATAATAAAATTTTGACCACATGGACAATTTTTAATTATAATTCGATCATTTTTGAGCCATGTTTTGATCAAGGCCAAAATATATGATATGAACTCAAATAATTAAATAATTGTTATGGAAAGAAAAAAAGATATATACAAGTAATAATAAACCATAAAAACATTTTTAATCAAGTAGAAATTAAGTTATTTTTATCATTCAGGACGAACAAGGAACATACGAGCGAGTTAAGTCAGATACGTTGTAAGGGATTCTTATCTAACTTTCATGTCCGCGTGATTTTAATTGTTCGCTAATTATTTCTTGAATGTGGTGTATTATGTACTAAAATTAGATATATATCATCATGATTCATTTTTTATTCATCATATTTATTAATTAATTTGGTGGTTATTATCTTTTGGCCATGGGACTCATTTGATTACAATGAGGTAAGGGGTTGACATCTCACTATTATTCGCATGAGATTTTTCACGACCCGTCCTCAAGGCTCGTTCCGTGACTAACCCAAGCACACCTTCCAAAGGCTAGGGGCTGGCGAGTAGCACCAAAGGCATAAAACCCCATACTGGGAAGGCATTTCCTTTAAAAAATTATACAAAAACAACATAGTATGAAACTGAAGTAAGCACAATGTAAAACTGTAGATAAAAGTAAATGCTGAAAGGAAAGGGGCCGGAAACACAAGCCCAACAGTAAGTACATTACAACTGAAAAGAAAGTACAACAGTAGTAAAGTAAAATAGAAACCACTAAATTGTCCCCCAGAAATCCCACCTGAAGGGTGGGTACAAGTGGCCTCTTCAGCACCCTGGTCCGTCTTTCCGCTCCATGTACGTCTCTCCAAGTGGTCTACCTCTGAGTGTCGTCCATCTCTACAAGTCTCCACCTCGATTAGTGTTGTTTCTTCGTCTGCATCCAACACAACGTAGTTCGGGCATAGCCCGTGCAAGGGTGAGTATACGATTCTCAGTAGTGACCCCGAGACCACCGTAGGTCTCCCAGAATCCACGAAGGATAACCTAAGAAGATAGATACAATCACAAAGTATCAACAAACTCTACTTAGGCATATGCCCATACATATTCCTATGTTATCAATCACAGTTTCACTCCAACTCTCAATCCCAAACACAACCCATTCCACATAGGAATGCAAGTCAATCACATCGATGATAATGATTGGATGTCATGAATCAGCTCACACAGGTATACGTCATTTTTGTAGTGATAGAGATGATCAGATGTAGTCACTGATTAATCTAAGCTGTCAGACCCATGTAGGATACTAAACCAACTATGTTGTCAAACCCACATAGGATACTAGACTAGCTACTCTGTAGTACCCATGTAGGATACTAGAACAGAAGTAAAACTATGAGACACACATAGGATACAAGAACAGTAGTCATCGCGGTCGATCCCAAATAGGATTCCAGAACAGTTGTCGTCATTGTCGAACCCATGGAGGAATCCAGTAAGGTAGTTGTCGTAGTCGCAACCATCACAAGGTTTCCTTCAAACATGATTCCTGGAGGGTCCGCTCCTCATGCAAAAAAGTCGTTACATCAACAATAACGATGCCTATATTTGATGTACCCCAAAGTTCTGTCTCGTCAAAATGAACCCTACGTGATAGACGACACGTCAATCGTACTCCTGGTCTAAGAGATATTGTCTTTTCCGTTCCAGGGGCACGGTTGGAAATATACTCGTTCCAAACCTGGCTGTTTTCCTATGTCATATAAAACTCACATAGATTATTTCAAAGGGAAAATTTTTTCACAAGGGTCCCGGTGCCGCCGACGGCGCATCGATCAGACGCATGATCTTTAAGTTATTGACATTCAAGCATAACGGGCCAGGCCTGTTAAGCCCAGTGGGCTGGCGGGTCGGGTCCACATGGTCTTGGTGGGTCGGACCCGGCTTGTGTTGGACTGGATCGGTGAAGCACACGGCCCATACCAGTGCGACATGCCCTGTACTGGTGGGGCACAGCCCGTCCCGGCGCAGCGCGGCCCGTCTTGGTGCGGCGCGGCCCGGGTTGCCGAGCGATGCGGGGGGGGGGGGGGGGGGGGGGGGTGGGGTGCGACATCCTGAACAGGTGGCGCTGAGCGGCACCGCCCTCTTGTCCAGCCAACCAAAGTCGGCCGGTCTTGCCGGCGTGAGCATCCCACATGGGCGGGCGGTGGTCCTCCTGTGTGGCACCTGCGGGTGACGCGAACATCATCAAATTGACCGGCCGATGAGCCGGCCGGTTCGCCTGGCGAAGTGGCCAACGGAGCGTGGGCCACTGTTCTCTATAGCGTGGAACCTGAGAGGTTCCCCGGTCCTCTAGTCCATCCAGATTCTGCCGGCCAGTACTTCATTGGCCGAGAGGCCCTCAGATGCGGGCCATAGTTCCTCTCCAAGTGGTCGGTATACGTCTACCGCTTCGACCGGTCAATGCCACCTCATCCGTCACGGCCTCCATTGTAATAAAACTAGGATCAAAGGAGTGTCATCGGGCCATGTTCGTTAGGCCCACACCCTCCGTGTTAGGCGGTATCATATAGCCAAAGATAAAACATGGTTTCAACGTAGAACGATGAACAATTTTATTCAATTAAAATTGAAGAAAACCCCCTACCTCGAAAGAAGGTTCATTCGTAGACGGGGTCGCGGGGAGGCGGTGTTTACTCATTGAAGTTGGGAAAGAAGGGTCCAAGGATGGTTCATCATCGGCATTCCTTGCTGGTGGCTCCGTCTCCTTTGGCTTGGTTGATGATCAATGTAGATGATCATCATTTTTTGGTTCTTATTCGTCGAAATAAGAACTCTATTATTCTATTTCTCAAGAGATCTGCCAAAATTCTCTAAACACAACGAGTTCCAAACTAAAATAATAGCTATGGCTATTATTTTATTCACAAATGAATTTTCAAAATTCCAACACTTTAATTAAAAAATATTCGGGTTCAATTAATTAATCAAAAGTGTTAGCAAAAAAAATAATGGGAGAGAGGGAGGTTAAGAGATCACATAAATTAAGGGGAGAGTAGTCAAATTAATTAAGGGGGGATTAATTGGATGTTTATGGGAGTTTAATTTTTAGGGGTTCATGTGGGCCCCACCTCACATTATACATTCATGGGAGGTTATGTGGGTGTGGGCCCCACCTATAACTTCCCCTTGTAGGATATAAATAACGTCATTAAATAATATAGTGTACTACAATTTTATATATTTTATTCTAAATCCCCAAAAATTAACTCTCAACACGCATAAAATTCAACTACGGTAAAGGTCCCCTAAATAGAATACCGGCTCTACGAGTACATCGATGTCCTCAGATTTCAATTCCGAGCAATAGATCAAAATATAGGAAAACCCGGACGTACATTTGTAGAACGTACTCGAACAAAACATCAGAAATTGATTTCGGACACACTGGGCCTCAGGATCAAGTGCCGTCAGAAACAACAGACTCGTAAAATTCAAAAGTATTTAATAAAAAAAATCCATTAAATTTTCAGGTCTTTACATTATTCCCATCTCAGGTCTTTTCATCCCCGTAAATCTACAACACACAGAAGGGAAAAAATGGGGGTACTGAGCTCACATCTGAGCCTCCCTATCCCAAGTTCTCTCTTGGAGGTTCCCATGCTGCCATTGAATGCCCACTATAGGAATCGACTATCCACGTAGGACCCACTTCTATCGATCCTTCATCTCCACCATGACCTCCGTGATTGTCATCACGTCATCGATGTCAAGCTCCCCATGGTTGATGATATGGGACGGGTCATGCACGTATCTCCTCAGCTAAGATACATGGAAGACATCATGCACCAAGTGCAACTGAGGTGGTAGAGCCAGGATGTAAGCTACATCACCTACTCTATTGAGGACCTGCAATGATTTGATGAAATGCGGAGAAAACTTGTCTCCCCAGCCAAATCTCTGTAGACCTCTTCGACGTGAGACCCATGAGAAAACGTGGTTTCCATCCTCGAACTCCAGTGGACTCCGTCTCCTATAATCATAGGACTTATGTCAGGTATGTGTAGTCTTCATCCTCTCCTGGATGATCTACACCTTCTCTGTCATAGCCTGAACCATTTGTAGTCCAACAAGTGTTGAATCCCCTAGGTCAATCCAGGACAAAGGTGATCTGCATGGTCAGCCGTACAGTGCCTCGTAAGGGGCCATCCCGATGGTGGAGTGGTATCTGTTGTTGTACGCAAACTCTGCCATTGGTAGGTGATCCTTCTAGCTGCGACAACAGTCAAGGACACATGCATGGAGCATGTCCTTGAGAGTCTGAATGGTCCTCTCAGTCTGACCATCCGTTTGAGGATGGAAGGTGGTGCTCAGTTGTAGTTGCATCCCAAAATCCTCATGATTTTCAATGGCACACCCTAAATCATTATGATCTAATGAATGTAGAGGCGTCCCATGCTCTCTACTGATCCCTACTCTCTGATCGGTAGGATGTGGGCCAACTAGGTGAGTGGGTCTACCATCAACCAAATAGAGTCATTCCATATGGATGTACATGGATGCCCTGTCACGAAATCCATGTATATTCCATCCCACTTCAACTCAGGTACCTATAAGGGCTGCACTAATCCTGTTGGTACCTGTTGCTTCACCTTCACTTGCTGACAAGTGAGTCATCGTGAAACGAACTCTGCTACTGCCTTCTTCATACCCATCCACCATCGCTGTCGTCTAAGTTCCTGATACATCTTTGCCAATCCTGGATGTACGGCTAGAAGGGAAGTGTGGAACTCCCTCAGCACCACGTCCTGTAGTGAAACTGGTACAATGGTGGATCCCTTAATGATGATGGTGTTCTCCCCTCCTTTAGAAAATCCATCATGTGGATGTCCTCAGGATATCTGAGCACATCGCGTCGCACAGTAAACGTCCCCACGTTGTTCCTCCCTGACTCGCTGAAGAAGTGGAGGAGTGACTGTGAGAGAATAAAGAAAGGTTTCTCCATCTACATCCACAAAGGATATCTTCAACGCAACTAGATGCTCTGTCTCCTCTCCAAGTAGATGAATCCTCGATCTCCGGTTGAGAGCATCAACTACATCATTCCCCTTCCCAGGTGTATATACTATCTCAAAGTCATATTCTTGGAGGAACATGATCCATTTCTGCAATTTCAGGTTCATTTCCTTCTGCGAGAAGATGTACCTGAGACCTTGGTGTTCAATGTAGACTATAAAATGATCGTCCATCGAATAGGGTCACCACATCTTCAAGGTGAAGACCACTTCTGCTAACTCCAGGTCGTGGGTAGCATAGTTTTCCTCGTGCTGTCTCAATTTTCGTGAACCATAAGATATCACTGCTCTCTCCTTAATTAAGACACACCTGAGTCCGGTCCTTGATGCATCGTAATAAACTACATATCCTACACCCTCCTCCGGAAGCCTTAATATAGGATCACTGTCCAATCTCTTCCTCAGCTCCTGAAAGCTCTTCTGGCATCTCTCTGACCACACGAAGTGTTTCCCCTTCTTTTTCAAGGATGAAAGTGGTGTTGTAACTCTGGAGAAATGTGGAAAAAATCTCCAATAGTACCCAGCCAGACCTATGAAACATTGCACATCCACCACACTACTTGGTGGCTCCCAAGCAAGTACTGCCTCAATCATCGCTAGATCCACTGTAACTCTTTCCTCTGAGATGACGTGTCCCAAGATGTTAATCTATTTAATCCAGAACTGGCACATCGAGAGATTACCATAATGTTGGTGCTCTCACAGTGTGTCCAGTACAACCTTCAATTGGTAGGGGTGATCCTCCTCAGTAGTCGAGAAAATCAGTATGTCATCGATGAAGACTATAAAGAAATGATCAAGGTAAGGCTGGATGATCTTGTTCATGAGACTCATTAACACAACTAATGCATTGGTTTCACTGAAGGGAATAACCAAGAACTCATAATGGCCATATCAACACTTGAAGGCCGTCTACTGCACATCATCATCTTGAACTCTAAGCTGGAGTAGATATCGGTGCTCTCCCGAGGTATAGGTCTATGTAGAAGTCTACCTCTCTATAAGGAGGTATTCATGGAACGACATCAGGAAAAACATTCGCATACTGATCCACCACAATAGGAAAACTTAGATTCCGCACATCAACTACTTCTAGGATGATACTAGACAACTAATTTGTGATCGGATGCCCTCTCCTCTACTTATGTCCATCCTGTGCTGCAAAGGATCCCTTCTCACTTGTGACGGTGAATCGGGTCCCATCCGTGTGGGCACACTGCACTTTGTGCCTAATGCATTCAATCTGAGCATGGACTGTAGACAACCAGTCCATACGCAGGATGACGTCGTATGGACTCGACAAATATATAATAAGATCTCAACCGACGCTCTCTCCTCCTAGAAAAAGCTCACACTACCGAAAACAGTTCGTAATTTTTGAGTATGCTCCCGTATGAGTCTCTTGCCATAAGGATCGAGCCAATGGCTCCTTCGGAATCTCCGAGCTCCGAACAAGGGAATCGGAAATAAAATAATTACTCACACATGTGTCTATAAGTACTGTAGAAATGGTGGAGAAGACACATATAGTACCTCAAATCATCTCAGGTGTGCCGTGGTCGTAGGCCTCGACTACCTGGAGCTGAGCCCACCTATGTTCGCCACCTCCCTATGGCCGGGGTGGACCTTCTACTGGTAGTGGTGGTAGAGCCTCAGAAGGTTTTCCACCAACCGCTCCATGGCCAGCTCCTCTTCCTCATCCTCCCTCTCCTGGTGGACCACCATAGTTGAACCTCTACCTATTCCTGGGAGATCACTCTCCTGTCTGTTGCTCGCCCGCATGGCGGGTCGGGCAGTCCTAAGCCATGTGACCCTACCCACCGCATGCATAGCACTTCCTGATCCTTGTATAGCTGGATAAGTTTCTTGTGACCCACACTACCGAACCTATATCCCAAGGTCAACCACCTGATGGCCTGGTCCAGTTGGACCTCTTTGTCAACTATCTATTGTCGGCTGTAGAAAACTAAGATATGTGTCATCCTGCGGTGGGTGTCGCACCTTTTTTTGTCTCATCAAGAAATCTCTCCACAATAAGGTATCTCTCCAGTACTCCCACCTGTGTCGGAATACTGAGGGAGATCATCTAAGCCCGGATCTCTTGTCTGAGTCCCTGCTCAAAGGACTGGGCCCTGAAGAATGGGTCCCATACGAGGTCTGTGGAGAAGCATGAGGGGTCAGTGGACTTCACTGAGTACTGAACTACTGTTATACTTCCCTGGTGCAGATGATGTAACTCCTGTATCCACACCGCACAAAGGGTGGATGGAAAAAACTCCAAATGGAAGAGACTCTCGATATCTGTCCAAAGTAAAGATGCCTCGTCATGAACATGGATCATCAAGCTCTATATTCTACCTGCTGTTGCGTGCATGAGACTCGCAGAAAGGATCTCCATAAGGTCAGATGTTGTCCATACCATTCTAAAAACACTGACGATAGCCTCCAACAAATTCATAGCTGCATGTGGGTACGTCTCTCCATGGAACCTGGGTGGCCTCTGTCAAAGGAACACATGCAATGCACTTAGGCGGCGTTCACTCTCTGCTGCTGGGGCTGGTTGTATCGGTGGCCCAGTAGGTAGTGGTACTGCTAGTGCCTCCGCTGTGATGGGCCCCTGCACTAAGGCCCCGTCACTCCGTGGGATACCATCTCGTACGTAACTCGGAACCCTAGCTAGCTGCCTTCGTGGGGCTATCATGAAAAGAAACAGGTGTGCCACAGTTAAAATGGTATACCTGGTGAGGTGACACAAAGTAATCATAATGAAAACATTTCAAAGGAAACACACACACAATCAATGTTTTCGTTCACTGAGTCGAAAATCAGAGGTCAGGGTCCTGGTGTATTGATACGTCGGCTGCCGCACCAACACTGGACTCCCTGGACTGGAAACCACACTAAATACTCATAAAAATATTGCATCACAGAAAATAATGATCACAGTCCTGAGTTTTGTGGTAGAACCGACTCCACTGATATCGATTTGTCATGACCCGTCCTCAGGGCCCATGTTGTGACTACCCAAATCCCGTCTTCCATAGGCCAGGGGCTGGCGACTAGAACCAAAGGCGTAAATCCCCATAATGAGAATGAATTTCCTTTAAAAAAGTAAATAAACACAATAGAGTATGCAACTGAAGTAGGAACTATGTAATTCTGTAGATGAAAGTTAGTGCTGAAAGGAAAGGGGCCAGAAATACTTGCCCAACAGTAAGTACAGTAAAACTGAAAAGCTATTACAACTGAAGTAATGTAAAACAGCAACAAATTAATCGTACTCTATAAATCATACCTGAAGGGTGGGTACAGATAGCCTCCTCTGCACCCTGATTTTTCGGTCCGCTCCATGTATGTCTCCCCATGTGTTCTACCTCCGGGTATCGTCCAGCTCCACTAGTCTCCACCTCGATCAGTGTTGTTTGTCGTCTGCATCCTATAAAATGTAGTGCGAGCATATCCCGTGCAGGGGTGAGTATACGATACTCATTAGGGACCCTATAAGAACCCGGATCTTCATTTTATGCATGCCTTTCCTTTTCTAGAGTTTTGAGAATTTTTGGAGTTCTTGGAAAATTTAAAATTACACATCTTGTACTTTTTTAATACACGCCGTGTACTCTTCTCCAGCTTGAAACCATGTGCTGGCCATGCCCAGGCCACACACACGGTGTGTAGGGGTGACGTGGAGGCCGATTTTGGTGGAGTACGGAAAAACCCACTACACACCGTGTAATTTAAAAATACACGCCCTGTACATTTCTTTTTTTACTAAACGGACCAGGGTCGCGCCTCATCGTGATATTTGTCTTCTTCTAGGTCTGGTTCGTCTGAGGGCGACACGTATGCCTGAATCATCCCTAAGGTCCTGCCTCTCCGTTCATTCTCTGATTCGAGTGCAATGGATTGCGTTGGAAGCACAACGGTGAGTTCTTCCTTCTGCATGAGCCTAGTTTCCCAATCCTTCCTCTTCCTCAAGTTATCTAAGGTTGAACGTTATGTGAGTTTTCTCAGATCTACAACGTTCTATGGAGAATCAGCCATCATGGATCAAGTATATCGATCTACTAGGATAGAGGTAGGTGGTTTGTGCCATACCGTTCAATGTCTTTGAGTTTATGTGAGAATTTCCACCAATACCTGTGAACGGGGTATCGTGTGTTTACCTTTTTTCTCTTGTTGTTTTCCTGCCTTGCCTGTATGCATTTGTAGAGGTAACATTGACCTTTTTAGAGGATAATTTGTAGTTCATGGATGTATTTTTCCATTAAATTGTTCTGTTTACGACCTTGGGACTCATTTTCGCTTGGCTATTATACCTGTTTTCCTGCCTTGCGGTTATAGGTTGAAGTGAAAATCATGACATGCTTGTTTCCTTGTAAACTGTTTATCTATGTATCTCTATAGGTCTACTTAGGTTAGCCAAGTAGCTATATAGGTGTACATTATCCTTATAGAATTTATGCACTGACCGGCATGGGGCTGAGAGAACCAGGTGCTATATACTATAAGGGATAGACAGAGTGAGCATCCTAGAGAGTCTTAGATATGACAGACTACAGAGGGGATAGACCGAGTGAGCTCCCATAGTGTCTTGGATTTTATAGACTACATGAGGGTAAACCGAGTGCGCTTCCTCAGCGAGTCTTACGTTGTTTGAATATCTTTATGAACCTTCCTAGGCTAGAGGGGGAATTGACCGAGTGAGCTTCATCAGAGAGTCTGTAGTAAACCAGATGTTATAGGAGGAATTGACAGAGATAGCTTCCTCAGAGAGTCTCTAGACCTTGGGGATAAGAGGGTTAGACCACGTGATCTTCCTCAAGAGAGTCCCTGACTAGCCTAGACTATAAGGGGAATTGACAGAGTGAGCTTCCCTAGAGAGTCTAATAAATGCATATGACCAAACCAGAGGGGTTAGGCTGAGTGCACTACCCAGACGGTTGTGGTACAACATGGTTAGGACCAGAAGGGATGGCTGCGAGTACTTCCCATAAGGTTTCCTATTTGTTATAATTGTGCTTCACTGCTGTTGTTGGTTGTGGTTCGATTACTGTTGTATCATTCTGCCTTATTTCTTTCTATTTCTGCCTATTTCTTTCTGTTGATATTTATTGGTTATTGTACTTTTACCTACCATATACTCACTGACTGTTAGGCACAGATCTTCCGGTGAATGCCTATTGGGATTTTATCTCACACCCTGTTTTGGTGATGATTTTGGGCCCAGGCAGACTATGTTGCTGCTGGTATAGACAAGGGAAAGCGCCCTTCGACTTATGGAACACGATTTCTTGGAGCAGGAGAGCATGGGACCAAGCATTGGCTTGCAATGATGAGGAGCTGATTACTTTTATTTTTTACTTGTTTTGGTACTGTAGTGTTTTATTGCATTGTGAATTGTTTGGCTGCTTTCTTAGTTATGTATTATGAATCATCTCATTTATATACATATGTGCTTTAGTTTGATGATTTAGTCTTCCGTTGATTATATTGTTGATTATTACTGCTTCCACTATTGTATGTTTACTTTTCTTCCGCTGTGTACTCTTATAATGAAGGAATAGATTTCACACTATCACACCCAAGGCCCTCGCTACTTGTTGGTAGCCTCTCGCATTTAGGGAAATGCGCTTGAGGCCATGTGACCTACCATGTACGGGGGGGCCTCTGGGTGGCTTCCAGAACCGGGACGTTTCAAAGTGGTATCAGAGGAATTCATTTCTCTTGCTTTACTATTTGGAGACTTTTCCCAGGGATTGGATGGATTCGGTACATGGTAATAAGTTGTGCCCAGGAGTAGCTAACCCGTGTATAGGGAAAATCCACAATACCTTGTTTATTGAAGTTTCTGGGTTTGATATTTTTCGGTTATTACAATTTCACCTAGAGTGATTCCCATGATTTGTACAGTTATTGTTTTGATATTACAGTTCTATTTTTGTCGCAACCCGATGAGATGAGGTTATGTTATCTCATGAATCATCTAGGCACTTGTAGAAATCGCATTCCATGCATTATTTCCTTGCCATCTAGGATGCATTAGCGATTGCATGCTATTGTGATAGACTTTGTGTAGATTATGCATGATGTTGTGATAGATGCTTGATAGAATATTTGCTGCTTTTTTAGAGGATTTTTTGTATTGAACTTTGCTGAAATGAACGCCAAATTTTGATTCTTGAGGTGTTATGGGCTCTCTTGGATCAGAAGTTGGTGGATCATGATCCTGTTTTTCTTATATATGATTGTTGGGGATGCCAAGCTTTGATTCACGGGGAGTATGGGCCCCCACGGATTGGAATTTGGAACCTCGTTGCTTGGTTTTCTGTGTTCTTGGCTATTCTATGCGATTTCTGAGCTACTGTAACACCCTGAGATTTTAGGAAATATATTCTTTTTTAATTTCATTAATGTCTTGTGTTATACGCTACACCAAATGGAGCTTTCACAACACACATCTCTGACATGGCTTGAATTACACGCAATCGTGACCTTCCACGATAGCGTGTGTTGTACACAACACCATGTTTCGCTAAACAACAATATACTATTTAGATATTATTAAAACTAGCCGTTATGAATAGTAATAACCACTTTTTGAAATTTTATAAATTTTATTTTTCAAAATGGACTTCATTTATGGATTTGGAGTATCGAATTTATCCTAAGGTGAAATTTTGGTGATTTTCGGATAACTTTCATATTTTGATGAATAGTGAAAAGTACTAAATTTTAATTAAAAACAACTTTTTTAATCGAAATAATTAATAGTGATAAATTATTAATTTGAGTGGTTTTAAATTATATTTAGAATATATTTTTACAATTTAATACAATGTTGCTCATTGGATGTAATTTCACATTTAAACCAGTTATAAACAAGTGTCAATCTTTTGATAGTTATTATCTCTTAAAAACACGCTATTTGTTGTGACAGCGGAAATTAATTATAAAATTAATTAATGCAACTTATATGTTGGGAATTTTGTAAAATAGAAATTATTTTTGAATTCGGAATATCAATTATATATTAGGGTGAAATTTTGGCATTTTTCTGAAAAACATCAATTTTTGTGGAATAGTGAAACCACTAAGTGGTAGGTTAAAAACTGAATTTTGCATAAAACATAATTTTACCGCTTCTGTGAATGGAATTTCTAAAATCCAATAGACACGGTTGATATCAGTAAGTAAAATGTGGTTCAATGAGATAAAAAGTAATTTTTTGGAGAATAGTAACTTTTTACTTTTTTTACCGCGGTTAATAGTAAATAGGGTAACTAAGGGTAAATATGATATTACTATTACCCTAACACTTGTACTAATTCTATTGGATAAGTGTAATGCGACCAAAAACAACCTTATGAATATAATATGACCATTTAGGTCCACTTGGAATAGATTATGACATTTAATATTATTTTATTTGATGAATAGTTAAAATAGTTAAAATCAAAGTATAATAAGTAAATCATTTTTAATATGGGTTTATACATAAGATAAATTCGACTATAAATATTTATTAAAAATCTAAAAAGAGTTCCTATATAATGGAATATTATTTTTAATTTTTAGACATTAAATAAGTTACTTTATTTATGACACAATGATGATGCAGTAATTATCTTATTAATGAAATATTGACATAATTGATGTTATAAACACCAAAATAAATGTAATTTGAAACTTTTTATGAATTCCACTAATTTTCTAGGTTACTATGATATATTATTGTTGATTTAATCAACTTGGTTCAAACATATAATTCTGTTATGACTTTCACAAAAATCATATATCAAATAGTGTCAAAATTGACACAAAATAGTATTTAAATAAAATATTATATTATTAATTGTTATTTTATTCCTAAAAATCTAAGGTTCGGCCAAATGACTTAGATAAGGATATATATATTAATAATAAACAATTTGGGGTTCTTTTGTCATGTTATAGTAAGTGTATTAACCTTATAGTGTAAGAAAACAAAAAAGACATGGTAAAAGTTAAATTATTTAACTTAGAGTTAAATCTAATTGATGAGGTTAAAATAATAACCTAAACATGTATAAATACTATTGGTTGATAGGATATCGACCCATACCCACTTTAGCTTCGAAATAAGACCCTTTGGAACCATTATAAACCGATTTTGACTTTAATATAAAATAATATTTTGAGATATTCCTAAGGTGCCCCTCTGCTCCCTTATAAAAGGACACCACCTCCCCCTCCTCCTCACACCAATTGGAGCACTCAAGCTCGGCCAACCCCTGTCAAAATCCCTTATCCACTTCCCTAGAATAATCCTAGAGGTCCTGGTCTTCTTCAAAGACCAATCTTAGTGCCCTAAGTGAAGGATTCAAAGAGGCGTTTCAAAGAAGAGGTAATATCCATTACCGATCTTTTCAAATTCCTTTTTCTTCAACTTCTTCTTCTTTAGTTGTTTCATGACAAAGTAATAACATCAGTATTACTTACATACTGATATGTTATTATAAATATGAAAAAACTCTAATTCACCTTCTATCCATCCTACAGAAAAATGAAATCACCGCGCGTGCGTACGTACGGAATACCGTCTCCACGCCGTGGTGTAATCTATTTTCCACCACCACCTTAATAGGATGGGTATAATGGTGTAATGAGTAACTATATATTATTATTATAAATTGATATTGACACTGAAATAGTCTACATACACTTCAACACAATTCCACGACCATGGGAACGATATCATCGCTCGTACGTACGTACGGACTACCGTCTCCACGACGCGATGAGATTCATTCTCAATGATTAACCATTCATGAATGATTATAAAGTATATATAATAAGTACTAATGAAATATATGACATAATAATGATAATGGATTTATGTAAATTTATATGTATGTCATCTACATAATTCCATTCACTTCAATAAGGAAACGAAAACAACGTTCATGCGTACGTACGGACTACCGTCTCCATGAACGGTGTATTTCATTCCATTTATCGATATATTATATATATATATATATTCAGAATATATATTATATTTAAATCATGTTTTACATTCTGGATATAAATAATCATGATCCAAGTAATCATATTAATAATTACAAGTTAAAAACACGAACGACAAATGAGACGATTTTACCCAAAACGCTACTTTAACATGAATTTACAAAATAATGGGTAATATAAAGTCATAAGTGGACCATATATGATATAATAACAATGAATATGATTCTGGAATAAGTCAATAACATGATTTAAATCATTATACAGGAGGCTCGGACACTTACAAAGCAAGTCGGACCTAAGGTAAGGGAAATATCACAATCTCATTTTTATCTGAGATTGTTTATACTTTAGTATTTACTGGGGTGTATTTTATCATCCACATCCATGTTTCCTGAAATTGTAATATTATTTCCATCCACCTACAAATTTTTAAATCCAATTTTACCCTTCGGTGAGTTTTTAGTAAAGAATGTGAAAGTAATCCTTTTTCGTTTTTCGTACGAGGTTTTTTTTTGACTTTTCCGACAAAAGTACGAGAAGAATGTTTTTTTAACTTATACGGCATGAATGGATTTTTAAAACATTATTTCCAAGAATCTTCCTTTAAATGTTTTCAAGTTTATTTTTAATCAACTTCTTTTATTTGTATGACATGTTAAGAAAGGACAAATGTTTGTTAAGAAGAAAGGATATTTTCCTCAAGAATGGAGTTCAAGTGTTTTATCAAAATTATTTTCCATCTAAGATAATAAAGTGTTATGATTTTATCCCTAT
This sequence comes from Viscum album, assembly GCA_963277665.1. Classification (NCBI taxonomy): domain Eukaryota; kingdom Viridiplantae; phylum Streptophyta; class Magnoliopsida; order Santalales; family Viscaceae; genus Viscum; species Viscum album. Next base: position 2,071,488,965 of record OY728138.1, read on the forward strand.
TATTAGATTGATTTGATTATGTTGTGATAGAATTATTTTATCTTATATGAATTGTTTTATGATGTCATGATGTTTAAGATTCCCATTTGTATTACATGGGTTATGTAATGATGAATGATTTATGATTTTGTGGCACACATAAGAATGGTATCATTATGAGATGGGTGGGACCAATATCTCCCTCCAATGCATTGGGTAAATATTTTATATATCATGAGATAGACATTACTGGAATGGTAGGTTATACCGGTTCAGTGAAACAGGACTGAAACGAGGGTGACTCGGCTCAGAAAGGGACTTTGTCCACTAAGATAGTCTTGTAAATGAGTCTTGACTAACAAGAAATGATTCTCTATGACTATGTGTGTATGACACAAAGTTTCATGTTTTAAGTTATGATTATTGTGATTACATTTCACTGCCATGATTTATCCCATGTTATGAAATTTTGATCTCTTTTGCAGGTTAAGATTTCCAAAAGTTATGTGCTTGTGTATACGATGAGATTTATATTTCTTTTGTTAACCCTTACTGAGCATTTGAGCTCACCCTTTTATGTTTTCTTTTCCCCAGGATATAAAGAAAGGTTTTAGGTAAAAAAAGGGAAGATCTTTATTGGAGATATTGGGGATCTTTCACCACGATTAGAAGATTACGTTCCGAGTTTCGAAAGACACTAAACTATTACGATCCTTGTGTGTGTATTTTTTGTTATGTACTAAGTATTCCGCAAAAGTAATGTAATGTTCATGTACGTTAAGCTTAGGGTCTCTACAGTTGGTATTAGAGGAAAGGTTTAGTCAACCTTTGGAATATAGGATGCGAAAACGTTAGTGAGATCCCTAGAGATATTTCTATGGTATGTCTAGGGATGTCCCTAAGGTTAAGTATACATATAGGTTATAGTACTAGAATTACGCTAACGATCATTGAATTAAACCTAAGATGTTAGATATTTACGGTACTCCCCCTTTATTATGTTGTTTTCCCTAGCATGATTTTTACCTCTCACACTATTCTTTTTTGAGTTTTAGATGAAGGCTGGAACCCGAAGGAACCGTGTTGATCAATTAAATGGACAATGCAATGATTTCCCTCCTGAACAAACAAATGTTATGGGAGATGGAGTGCAAAATCTTATTGCTATACTTACACAAGCTATGAATCATTATGGACTTCCAAATGAGCAGAGAAGGGAACAATATTCTATTGAGTCCTTCATGAGGCAACGTCCACCTTCTTTCAGTGGGACTTCTGATCCACTTGTTGCTGAACAATGGATCAGTATCACTGAAATGATATTTTCAGTTCTTCAATGTTCTGAACATGATAAAGTCATCTTAGTCGTATATTGTTTTGAAGGTGAAGCTGATCAATGGTGGAATCTTATCAAGAATACGAGGCCAAGAGATGAAATTGAGTCCATGGAATGGGACGAGTTCAAGAACTTGTTTTTCAATAAGTACATCCCTCGTATTCTTCGAACAAAGATAGAAAAGGAGTTTCTTGAGATGAAGCAGAAGGATGATGAATCTGTTGGTATATACGAAGAGAATTTTACAAGACTTGCAAGGTATGAATCTGGCATTATCATCCAACCTGAAAGTAAAGTTGATCGATTTTTCAGTGGCTTAAAACGAAGTCTTCGAAGGGAATTAGCTATAAGAGACTTCAGTAGCTATGAAGAAATTGTGCGTTGTGCTATCAAGATAGAAATGGATGTTGGTGTTACATATCCATCTCATGGTTTTGACAAGAAACGAAAGATGGAGTTCAAGGAGAAATCTCAGAATAATGGTGAATAGAAGATGAATGTTTGCTTATGCACAAAGTGTGGAAAGAAGCATTTTGGAGATTGTATTAAAGGGAATAAAAAATGTTTTAAGTGTGGAAAAGAAGGTCATCGAGTAGCTGAGTGTTGAAGTAATGTAAAAAGGGTTTCTAATGATGTGAACAAAGAAAACACTACAGAGAACGCACCACCAACACTTCAATGCTTCAAGTGCAAGGAAATGGGGAATTATGCTAATAAATGCCCTAATCCAAGGGTTAGTGATGATCAACATGAGCCACCACATAAGGAAAATGACAAAGGGAAGTCACATGCGATCACTATTGGCGATGTTGAATATGACAACGATGTGGTGGAATGATTAAGTTTTTATTCCAAAATAATGTTTTATATAGTATCGTGGAATATTGGAATATTTATGTTTTGGTCTATTGTGATTTTCAATAATTTTATGGTACCAGTAACCATGGAAAGTGATTGAGTTTTTTTTGGAAAAATAATGATATGCGCATAATGAAGGGAAACGAGAAAATAAAATATTTGACAGTATTCATGAGCTCATGATTGATATAAGGAGTAAGTGATATCATGGTTTTAGTATATAGAATTTTGAGGATTTTGGTATGTGGATAGAGTTAACTTTTAACTGCATTCATGTTTTCACTAAGGTTCAATGGGTATTCAAGAGAATACCTGATTAAGGCCTTTGAATGTTTGGAATGTGACCAACAAGACATATCTTATGATATATGGGGATCAACGATGGTATTAAATCTCTGGTAATCGTTTTCAATATATTATGAGAGTGGACTATAGTATTATAGATAAGCCTAAAGATTGGAATGGATTATGTTGGACATAAGTTAGTATTGTTTAAGGATAGATGTTTTTTCGATATTATTGATAGGATGTTATAGTAATATAGTTTTAGAAAAAGGACAACCTGCAGGATGGGCGACAGCCCATCACGTCGGACAAGGATGTGGGAATCGAACCCACAACCGAAGTGCGACTGGCCTTTATCACATACCACTGACCTACAGGAAGTCCCTGTTTAGTATAAACTAGTTTTAATATATTAACCAGTATGATATATGAAGTATAAGTCCATTTTAGGATCCATATATGATTAATCTCACTATAGAATGACTTGTGTATATTTAATAACTTTTGTTAACCTTTTGATTGAGACAGATGGAATGACCCGTCATTCTATCACATGATCTGCTAACACATCACGAATAACAAATTCCACTTCATTTATTTAAGAGATTAAGTGGAAATTGTTCAAGGCACGAACAACAGTGAGATTGTACCAATATAAAGTAAGTATTTATTCTAATTCAAATTCTTCAACTTTAGGGAAATGATCTTGATAACCAAAAATGTTGTCCTAGTGATCTTATATCTGATTAATCAGATGGTACCTTAGATTGTCACAAATTTATGGATTCGTGATTGCTAGATTTTCCATTTCCATGTTCTCTACCACTCTACATCAGAACATGATGGTTAGATTTATCTTTCATATCCATATTTTCACCTATGTGGAAACCCTGTGATTAGTTTATTTGGGTAACCGTTACGTTTCATACTTTTGTTTTTAAAGATTGGTTTTGGTATTCCTTTCTACGATGTAGGTTTCGATTAAAGAAACTTTTGAATAGTAAACCATTTATAACCCTGACGAATATCGAGGGCGAAATTCATTTTAAGGGGGGTAGAATGTAACACCCCGAGATTTTATGAAAAATATTCTTTTTAATTTCATTAATGTCTTGTGTTATACGCTACACCAAAAGGATCTTTCACAACACCCATCTCTGACCTGGCTTGAATTACACGCAATCGCGACCTTCCACGATTGTGTGTGTTGTACGCAACACCAAGTTTCGCTAAACAACGATATGCCATTAAGATATTATTAAAACTAGCCGTTATGAATAGTAATTACCACTTTTTGAAATTTTGAAAATTTTATTTTTCAAAATGGACTTCATTTATGGATTCAGAGTATCGAATTTAGCCTAAGGTGAAATTTTGGTGATTTTCGGATAACTTTCATATTTTGATGAATAGTGAAAATTACTAAATTTTAATTAAAAACAACATTTTTAATCGAAATAATTAATAGTGATAAATTATTAATTTGAGTGGTTTTAAAGTATATTTTGACTATATTTTTACAATTTAATACAATGTTGGTCATTGGATGTAATTTCACATTTAAACCAGTTATAAACAAGTGTCAATCTTTTGATAGTTATTATCTTTTAAAAACACGCTATTTGTTGTGACAGTGGAAATTAATTATAATATTAATTAATGCAACTTATATGTTGGGAATTTTGTAAAATAGATATAATTTTTGAATTCAGAATATCATTTATATCTTAGGGTGAAATTTTGGCATTTTTCTGAAAAACTTCAATTTTTGTTGAATAGTGAAACCACTAAGTGGTAGGTTAAAAACTGAATTTTGCTTAAAACATAATTTTACCGCTTATGTGAATGGAATTTCAAAAATCCGACAGACACGGTTGATATCAGTAAGTAAAATGTGGTTCAATGAGATAAAAAATAATTTTTTGGTGAATAGTAACTTTTTACTTTTTTTACCGCGATTAATAGTAAATAGGGTAACTAAGGGTAAATATGATATTACTATTACCCTAACACTTGTCCTAATCCTATTGGATAAGTGTAATTTGACCAAAAACAACCTTATGATTATAATATGACCATTTAGGTCCACTTGGATTAGATTATGACATTTAATATTATTTTATTTAATGAATAGTTAAAATAGTTAAAATCAAAGTATAATAAGTAATTCATTTTTAATATGGGGTTATACATAAGATAAATTCAACTATAAATATTTATTAGAAAGCTAAAAAGATTTCCTATATAATGGTATTTTATTTGTAATTTTTAGACATTAAATAATTTACTTTATTTATGACACAATGATGATGCATTAATTATCTTATTCTTGAAATATTGACATAATTGATGTTATAAACACCAAAATAAATGTAATTTGAGACTTTTTATGAATTACACTAATTTTATAGGTTACTATGTTATATTATTGATGATTTAATCAACTGGGTTCGAACATATAATTCTTTTATGACTTTCACAAAAAACATATATCAAATAGTGTCAAAATTGACACAAAATAGTTTTTAAATCAAATATTATATTATTAATTGTTATTTTATTTCTAAAAATCTAAGGTTCGGCCAAATGACTTATATAAGGATATATATATTAATAATAAACAATTTAGGTTTCGTTTGTCATGTTATAGTAAGTGTATTAACCTTATAGTGTAAGAAAACAAAAAAGACACGGTAAAAGATAAATTATTTAACTTAGAGGTAAATCTAATTGATGAGGTTAAAATAATAACCTAAACATGTCTAAATACTATTGGTTGATAGGATTTAGACCCCTCCCCACTTTAGCTTCGAAATAAGACCCTTTGGAACCATTATAAACCGATTTTGACTTTAATATAAAATAATATTTTGAGATATTCCTAAGGTGCCCCTCTGCTCCCTTATAAAAGGACACCTCCTCCCCCTCCTCCTCACACCAATTTGAGCACTCAAGCTCTGCCAACCCCTGCCAAAATCCCTTCTCCACTTCCCTAGAATAATCCTAGAGGTCCTGGTCTTCTTCAATGGCCAATCTTAGTGCCCTAAGTGGAGGATTCAAAGAGGCGTTTCAAAGAAGAGGTAATATCCATTACCGATCTTTTCAATTTCTTTCTTCTTCAACTTCTTCTTCTTTAGTTGTTTCATGTCAAAGTAATAACATCAGTATTAATTACATACTTATATGTTATTATAAATATGAAACAACCCTAATTCATCTTCTATCCATCCTACGGAAAAATGAAATCACCGCGCGTGCGTACGTACGGAATACCGTCTCCACGCCGTGGTGTAATCTATTTTCCACCACCGCCTTAATAGGATGGGTATAATGGTGTAATGAGTAACTATATATTATTATTATTAAGTGATATTGACACTGAAATAGTCTACATACACTTCAACACAATTCCACGGCCATGGGAACGATATCATCGCTCGTGCGTACGTACGGACTACCGTCTCCACGACGCGATGAGATTCATTCTCAATGATTAACCATTCATGAATGATTATAAAGTATATATAATAAGTAATAATTAAATATATGACATAATAATGATACTATATTTATGTAAATTTATATGTATGTCATCTACTTAATTCCATTCACTTCAATAAGGAAACGAAAACATCGTTCATACGTACGTACGGACTACCGTCTCCATGAACGGTGTATTTCATTCCATTTATCGATATATTATATATATATATATATATTCTGAATATATATTATATTTAAATCATGTTTTACATTCTGGATATAAGTAATCAAGATCCAAGTAATCATATTAATAATTACAAGTTAAAAACACGAACGACAAATGAGATGATTTTACCCAAAACGCTACTTTAACATGAATTTACAAAAGAACGGGTAATATAATGTCATAAGTGGACCATATATGATATAATAACAATGAATATGATTCTGGAATAAGTCAATAACATGATTTAAATAATTATACAGGAGGTTCGGACACTTACAAAGCAAGTCGGACCTAAGGTAAGGGAAATATCACAATCTCATTTTTATCCGAGATTGTTTATACTTTAGTATTTAATGGGGTGTAATTTATCATCCACATCCATGTTTCCTGAATATGTAATATTATTTCCATCCACCTACAAATGTTTAAATCCAATTTTACCCTTCGGTGAGTTTTTAGTAAAGAATGTGAAAAGAATCCTTTGTCGTTTCTCGTACGAGGTATTTTTTGACTTTTCCGACAAAAGTACGTGAAGAATGTTTTTTTTAACTTATACGGCATGAATGGATTTTTAAAACATTATTTCCAAGAAGCTTCCTTTACAATTTTTCAAGTTTATTTTTAATCAACTTCTTTTATTTGTATGACATGTTATGAAAGGAAACATGTTTTTTAAGAAGAAAGGATATTTTACTCAAGAATGGAGTTCAAGAGTTTTATCAAAATTATTTTCCATCTAAGATAATAAAGGGTTCTATTTTTATCCCTATTATTACATTGATTTGATTATGTTGTGATAGATTTATTTTATCTTATATGAATTGTTTTATGATGTCATGATGTTTAAGATTCCCATTTTTAATACATGGGTTATGCAATGATGTATGATTTATGATTTTGTGGAACACATAAGAATGGTATAATTTTGAGATGGGTGGGACCTATATCTCCCTGCAATGCATTGGGTAAAGATTTTATATCTCATGAGATAGAGATGACTGGAACGGTAGGTTATACCAGTTCAGTGAAACAGTACTGAAACGAGGGTGACTCGGTTCAGAAAGGGACTTTGTCCACTAAGATAGTCTTGGAAATGAGTCTTGACTAACAAGAAATGATTATCTATGATTATGTGTGTATGCCACAAAGTTTCATGTTTTATGTTATGATTATTGTGATTACATTTCACTGCCATGATTTATCCCATGTTATGAAATTTTGATCTCTTTTGTAGGTTATGATTTACAAAAGTTATGTGATTGTGTATACGATGAGATTTATATTTCTTTTGTTTACCCTTACTGAGCATTTGAGCTCACCCTTTTATGTTTTCTTTTCCCCAGGATATAATGAAAGGTTTTAGGTAAAAAAAGGGAAGATCTTTATGGGAGATATTGGAGATATTTCACCACGATTAGAAGATTACGTTCCGATATTCCAAAGACACTAAACTATTACGATCCTTGTGTGTGTATTTTTTGTTATGTACTAAGTATTCTGCAAAAGTAATGTAATGTTCATGTACGTTAAGCTTAGGGTATCTACAGCTACTGCCCAGAAAAACCCGGAATGCACGACGTGTACTTTCTGGTTAAATGCTTTCTAGTTTTCAGGCTGTGTTACTGACTGTGTGTGTAGGAACACGGTATCGTAGAAATAAATTCATGAACACGCCATGTACGAAATGTACACGCCATGTAGTTAGATCCATGTACCCGGCCGTGTCACCAACATCACAGGTTGGGGAAGCTCGAGTAGACACGCCGTGTTGCTTTCAGAACACATCGTGTAGTCTTGCCTAGGTACCCGGCCGTGTCACGAACAACACGGGATGGTGTTACCTTCACATATACAAGACGTGTTTGTTCGGAACATGCAATGTAAATGCCAACCGTGTAGACGGCCATGTAATTAACAACACGGGCCACTGAGTCAGTGTCTAGTACATGCCCTGTCCCTAGGGAACACGCCATGTAGTCTAAGGTTTGTTTGACAGTATGAGTTAGCCGTTTAAAGATACTTGAGAATGCGAATAGTCTTCAAGTACACGCCGTGTGTTGGGACAACACACCGTGTAGTTGGGGTGTTACATGACCTGTCAGGTATGGGTACACGCCCATGTCAGTGGCTAAAGTAGACACGCCGTGTAGCTTTTTTACACGTCGTGTAGTCGGGTTTGGTAAAACGTGATAGTTTCTTTTCCCTGTTCCCGTTTTTTACTCTTGTGTTCTATGTCCTTGTTTTTCTGATCTAAGGTGTACTTTTGATCTTTCAGAGCTATGCCTCTAAGACGTCCACCAATTGTATGTCTGTCGTCAGGCAGTGATCAAACACCATATATAACTGATCAGGGGCTTCCAGTCGATCCCCCAGTCGTTCCAGCCTTGGCACCGGTTGTCATACCTGTCGCAGGCACCGAGACACAGTTCAGGGAGGACTTCCTGAGGATGATGCCGTCCTTCCAGGGAACTCCGCCTCCTGCCCCGCCGATGAGTGAGTTGACGCGGGTTTTCCAGTAGCATCATCCTCCTACGTTTACAAGGGATGGAGGTCCTCAGGCTACAGAGTCGTGGATAAAGTCCACACTGACCATCATTGAGCACCTAGAGATCCCTCCGGAGAAGAGGGTAATGATGGATACTTATATCATCCGGGACACCACCCAGAGGTGGTGTGAGGTGATCTCAGGGTCAGGACATCAGCAAGATATGTCTTGGGACGAGTTCCACCACACCTTCTATGACTACTTCTATCCGGAAACCCTGAGGGCCAATCGAGCCAGAATGTTTATGAGTATGTAGTAGGGTACTCTCTCTATTATGGAGTACTCATCTCATTTCACTAAGCTGCATTGTTTCACACCGATCCCAACAGGTGAGGAGTTGTTCTATGCTAGGATGTTCAATGACGGTCTCAATAAGGATATCTATTCCCAGGTGAATATCTTCAAGTTTAATTTGATATCCTCCATCATTAACCAGGCGCTGATCACTGAGCACAATCTAAGAGATTCTAGAGCAATGAGCCAGGGTGGTTCGATATCCAGAGCTGGTGTTCCTAATACGAAAAGTAGGAAGCGTCGCAGAGAGTCTTCTTGAGGAGATCGAGGTTCGCAGGATGCATCTTCTGGTAGCCAGGTTGTATGCTCCCAGTGCGGTATGAGTGGGCATACTAGGCCTCAGTGACAGAGAGATCCGTGGATCTTGCGGCAAGATGGGCCATCTTCAGCATTTCTGTCACATCTTCTCACCTTCAGCTGGTGGTAGTGGTTCTTCTATGACCCCGCGTTCTGGAGATTCTTCACCAGTTTTCCACCAGTTAGGGAACTGGAGATCTTCTAGCCATTCAGGCTGAGTTTGAGGTCACGACCATGGTGGTCAATCACCAGGTCATTAGAGATAGCAGAGTAGATCAGCTCATAGCGGTCAGCCAGGGGTGCTGAGCCACAGTGCAGGCTAGTCTTTCACCGGGGAGCTGACCTATCAAGAGCAAGATCCCAACCCTTCTATCATTTGAGGTAATATCTTAGTAGCCTCAGTTTTATCTTCATATCTTTTCGATACTGGTGCTTCCCATAGTTTTATCTCTATTGTGGTTGTGGAGAGCCATGGGCTCTGTATCTTTTCGTCTGCTAATTTGATGACTCTTTGCAAACCATTGGGAACGAGGAATTATCGCGTACAATAGTGTAGAGTGTGCCCTCTTGAGGTTAGAGGGTGTCATTTCTTAAGGGACCTCTATTTCCTAGATATGACGGGTTATGACGTCTTTCTCAAGTTGGACTGGTTGGTTCCCTTCCAGGTAGTCGTTGATTGTTATCATCGCAGGGTGACTTCCACATCACCAGAGGGCGAATCCTTCCTTCATAGAGGCGAGTAGGATGTCCAGGAGGGTAGAGATGGACCCGAGCATCTTGGGTTATGGTATGTCACAACCCATATTTCCAGTGATTATATAGATGACCATGGGACTTCACAGTTATACTTTCCTCTAGTGCTGGATCGTTTCAGGGATGTGTTTCCAGAAGGCTTTTCAGGTTTGACTCTATAGCGTGAGGTAGACTTCTCGATTGAGCTCGTTCCAGGAGCAGCACCGATGTCTATTCCTCCTTATAGGATGGATACACCCGAGTTTCAGGAGATCAAGAAGCAGTTGGAGGAGTTGCAGACAAAGGGTTTCATCCGACCCAGTACATCTCCTTGGGGTTCGCCTATCTGGTTTGCAAAGAAGGAAGACGGTACCCTTCGGCTTTGTGTGGTTTATCAGAATCTGAACTAGTTGACTGTCACGAACCGGTATCCCTTGATGGGGATCGATGACCTCTTTGATCATCTTCGAGGATCCCGATTGTTCTTGAAGATCGACTTGATGTCCTGTTATCATCAGTTGCACATTAGACCATTAGATATACCTCTGACAGCTTTCAAAAGCAGGTATGGTCTTTTCGAATATACAGTCATGCCATTCGGTCTTACGAACGCGCCTGTAGTCTCCATGGCACTGATGAACCGAGTTTTGCATCCGTACATAGAATCCTTTGACATGGTCTTGATGGACTATATATTAGTGTACACTCACACTCGACATGACCATGCCACACATCTTGAGATCATTCTGAGTACACTGAGAGAGCAATATATGATTGCTAAACTCCCAATGTGCCCCCTTTGGATGGATCAGATTCACTTAAAGGGTCACATCATCTCAGAGGCTGGAGTATCTGGGCACCTAGAGAAAGTGAGAGCCGTAGTTTCCTGGGAGCAGATGAAGAATGTCTTTGAGGTATGAAGTATTCTAGGGCTGGCCGGGTAATATTGACATTTCATTCAGAACTTGTCACGCCTAGTGGCACCGTTGACAGGTATGACCAAGAAGGGGGTGATGTTTTTATGGTCAGATTCTTGTGAGTCAGTCGTTCAGGAGCTGAAGGGGAGGTTGAAGTCATCACCGATACTAGTCTTATTAGAGCCGGGCAAGAGATACACGGATTATTGTGATGCTACGAGTATCGGGAAAGGAGTCATGCTTATGCAGGGAGATGAAGTCATTGCTTACGGGTCTCGGCAGTTGAGGCCACACGAGAGGAACTACCTGACACACGATTTGGAGTTGGTAGAAGTTGTTTACGCCCTACGCTGCTAGAGACACTATCTTCTGGGAGAGAACATTGTGGTTATCACCGACCACAAGAGTCTCATGTATATCATCACTCAGCATGATCTGAATCTGAGACAATGCAGGTGGTTCGTGTATCTTCAGTCCTTTGACTTCGAGCTCACCTATACGCCAGGAAAGGGCAACACAGTGGATGTTGCATTGAGTAGGTCAACTACGATTGAGGCAGTTCAATAGGCTAGCAGTGAGTGGAAGCTTATGGATCTGTTCTCTGAGATGGATATGGAGGTGAACGACAGGTAGGGACATAATTTCCTTTCTTCTGTAGCTATTACCACCACACTTCTTGATCAGGTACGAATGAGGGAGCTATCAGATTCGGAGGCCTTAGTCTTGTGGTAGTGTGTGTTAGGAGGGGACCCTCTTCCTGGGTGGACTATATGCAGGGTTGAGATCTTGTGTTTCCAGGGATGCGTATGGGTGCCAGCAGATATACAAGAGAAGCTGATAGAGGATTTTCATTCCTCAGTTTGAGCAGTTCATCCTGGCGTCACCATGATGTATCGAGATCTTCATCGCCAGTACTGGTGGCCAGGTATGAAGAGAGATATTGCTGGTTTTTTCATGATATGTTCTACTTATCAGCAGGTAAATGCAGAGCATCATCCACCAGTAGGGATTTTGCAGTAGTTACCCATTCTGGAGTGTAAGTGGAATGATGTCGCGATGGATTTTGTCACCGGGTTACCGAGGTCGCCTCGGGGAAGTGATGAATTTTGGGTTGTCGTCGACAGGCTTACGAAGGTTGCACACTTATTTTCAATCAAGGAAACATTAAGTGTTGATGATCAGGGACGACTTTACATCTGGGAGATCATTTTTCTGCATGGAGTTCCACACTGTATTGCCTCAGACAGGGATGCACGCTTTACTTCTCAGTTCTGGTAGGGACTTCAGAAGGCCTTGGGTACACATGTGCTTTTGAGTACAACATACCTTCTCCAGACTGATGTCCAGTCCGAGCGTACGATCCAGGTTCTTGAGGATATGCTCCGAGCCTGCATTCTAGACTTCAGCAGTTATTGGGAGAATCATATACCTCTTGTGGGGTTATCATACCACAACTTTTTTCAGGTGACTATCCAGATGGCACCATAAGTGGATTTGTACGGTAGGCTATGTCGATCACCCTTATGCTAGCTGGAGGAAGGAGAGGCAGCTTTGCTAGGACCTCGTCTTGTTCAAGAGACTTCGGCGCAAATATAGTGAATTCGGAAGAGGATGGCTACAACACAGTCTTGACAGAAGTCTTATGCTGATCTGCGGAGACGACCTCTAGAGTTCAAGGTCGGAGATCAGTTTTTCCTATGTGTCGCACCGAGGTTGGGACACAAGAGAATTCAGATACAGGGTAAGCTTTTACCACAGTACGTCGAGCCGTTTGTGGTATTGGAGAGAGTTGGGCTAGTTGCCTATCAGTTTCAACTACCTCAGAGGTACCAGGCTATGCACAACGTCTTCCACGTCTCTCATCTCCGATGTTATTTCTCAGAATCATCTCTTGTCTTCCAACCCAAGGAGGTTGAGCTAGAAGCGAATGCATCGTTTGAGGAGAATCCTATCTTGATTGTCGATCACAACACAAAGGTTCTCCGAGGCCGGTCTGTTCTTCTAGTATGGTTGATATGGCAGCATGGGCGAGTACAGGACGAGACTTGGGAGAGGGAGGCCGAGGTTCGATCGTAGTGGCCGGAGCTGTTCGAGGATCCTTCTTTTACACACATCTAGGGAAATTCGGGGACGAATTTCTTTAAGGGGGGAGGTTTGTAAGAAACAGGTTCTTCGTTTCAGGTATGTATTTCTTTTTATGGAGTTTTGAGAATTTTTGAAGTTTCTGGAAAATTTCAAAGTACACGCCGTGTACTTTCTAAGTACATGTCTTGTACTCTTCTCTGGCTCAAACCCGTGTGCTGGTCGTGCCCAAGCCACACACACGATTTGTATGGGTGACATGGAAAATATGATGGCAGAGTATAGAAAAACCCACAACACGCTGTGTACTTTAAAAATACACACTGTGTACTTTTATTTTTTTACTAAACGGACCGGGGTCGCGCCTCATCGCGATATTTGTCTTCATCTAGGCCTGGTTCGTCCATGATTGACCTGTATGGATAAATCTTCCCCGTGCTCCCGCCTCTCTGTTCGTTCTCTGATTCGAGTGCGGTCGATTGCGTAGGAAGTGCAATGGTGTGTTCTTCCTTTTTCTTGAGACTTGTATTCCAATTATTCGTCTTCCTCATGTTATATAATGTTGATCCTTTTGTGTGTTTTCTCAGATCTAAGAAATTATAGGGAGAATCAGCCATCATGGTTCAATTATATCGATCTCCTAGGATCAAGGTAGGTGGTTTGTGCCTTACCGTTCAATGTCTTTGAGTTTATGTGCGAATTTCAACCGATACCACTGAACGTGGTATCACTGTTTACCTTTTTTCCCTTGTTAGTTTCCTTCCTTTCCTGTATGCTTCTGTAGAGGCAAAATTGACCTTGTTAGAGTATAATTTTTTGTGCTTTGATGTATTTTTCCCTTGATTTGTTCTGTTTACGACCTTGGGTCTCGTTTTCCCTTTCCTGTTATACCTGTTTTCCTGCCTTGCGGTTATAGGTTTAAGTGAAACTCAGGACATGCTTGTTTCCTTGTAAATTGTTTAGCTAATTATCTCTATAGGCGTCCTTTGGTTATCCAAGTAGCCCTATAGGTGTAATTTAGCCTTATATAATTTATGCACTGACTGACGTGGGGCTGAGAGAATGTGGTGCTACATACTATAAGGGATAGACTGAGTGAGCTTCCTAGACAGTCTTAGATATTACGGACTATAGAGGGGATGGACCAAGTGAGCTCCTAGAGAGACTTGGATTTTATAGACTACAAGAGGGTAGACCGAGTGCGCTTCCTAAAAGAGTCTTACCTTGTTTGAATCTCTTTAAGAACCTTCACATGCTATAGGGGGAATTGACCGAGTGAGCTTCCTCAGAGAGTCTGTTGTATACCTGAGGCTATAGGGGGAATTTACTGAGATAGCTTCTTTAGAGAGTCTCTATACCTTGGGGTTAAGAGGGTTAGACCACGTGATATTCCTCTAGAGAGTCCCTGACTACTCTTGTCTATAATGGGAGTTGAATGAATGACCTTCCCCAGAGAGTCTCATAAATTCGTATGACCAAAACAGAGGGGTTAGGCTAAGTGCACTACCTAGAGGGTTGTGGTACTTCTTGGTTAGGACCAGAGGGGATGGATGTGAGTACTTCCCATAGGGTTTCCTGTTTTTTAGCTTTGTGCTTCATTGCTATTGTGGGTTGTGGTTTGAATGATGTTGTATCATCCTTCCTTATTGCTTATTGTTACTGCCTATTGATTGATGTTGCTGTTTATTACATAATGTACATTTACTTGCCATATACTCACTGAATGTTAGGCACTGATCATTGGGTGAATTCCTACTGGGATTTTATCTCACACCCAGTTTGGGCGATGATTTTGGGATCACGCAGACTATGTTTCTGCAGGTATAGACAAAGGAAATCCCCATTCGACTTCTAGAACATGATTGCTTTGAGCGGGAGAGCATGGGACCAAGCCTTGGCTTGTGATGTTGAGGAGCTTATTACTTTTCATTGGTACTTGTATTGGTACTATAGTGTATTTTATCATTGTGACTTGTTTGGATGATTTCTTATTTATGTATTATGCATCATCTCATATATATACATATGTTCGCCAGTTTGAAGATTTAGTCTTCCATTGTTTATATTGTTGGTTATTACTGCTTCTGCTATTGTATGTTTACTTTTCTTCCACTGTGTACTCTACCAATGAGGGCATAGTTTCCCCACTATCACACCCAAGGCCCTTAATGCTAGTTAGTAGCCTCTGGAGTTTGGGGAAATGCGCTTGAGGCCATGTGACCAACCGGGTACAGGGCGCCTCTGGGTGGCTTCTGGAACCGGGATGTTACAGACCCCGAGACCGCCGAAGTACTCCTAGAATCCATGAAGGATAACCTCAGAAGAAAGATAAAATCACAAAGTATCAACCAACTCTACTTATGTATATTCCCATACATATACCTAAGTTATCAAACACAGGTCAGCTACAACTCTCGAGCCCAATCACAACCCAGTCCACACAAAAAATCAAGTCAATCACATCGATGATAATGAATGAAAGTCAAGACTCAGCTCACATAGGAATACATCTTTTGTTTAGAGATAGAGATGATCACATTTAGTCACTGATTCATCTAAGCTGTCGGACCCACGTAGGATAATAAACCAGCTAAGCTGTCAAACCCACGGAGGATACTAGACCAGCTACTCTACCCGACCCATGTATGATACTATAATAGAAGTCAAACTGTCAGACCCATGTAGGATACAAGAATTTTAGTCATCAGGGTCGAACCCACATAGGATTCTAGTATAGATGTCTTCCTCGTCGAACCCAGGGAGGATTCCAGTATGGTAGTGGTCGCTATCGAAGCCAGCTCTTCGGTTCCCGCACATAGCATGCTCGATTCCAGGAGGGTCCACTCCTCGAGCAAAGGGGTCATTACATTAACTATCACGATGTCCGGAGTTGATGTACCCCGAAGTTCAGTCTCATAAAAATGAACCCTACGTGAAAGATGACACGTCAATCGGCACTCGGTCTGAGAGATATTGACTTTTCCATTCTAGGGGCCTGGTTGGAAATACGGTCGTTCGAAACCAGGACATTTTCCGAAGTCATCTAAAACTCACTTATAGTATCTCAGAAGGACCACTTTTCCTCATGGGTCCCAGTGTCGCCAACGGCGCATCGATCGGACGTGTTGTCTTTAAGTTATTCGCATTTAAGCGTAACAGGCCCGACCCATTTGGGCCAGTGGGATGGCGGGTCGGGTCAACCTGGTTCTAGTGTGTCCGACCCAGCTGGTGTCAGACCGGCCTGGTGAAGCGTGCGGCGCGGCCTAGCTGGCCATAGTGGCCGAGCGATGTGGGGGGGGGGGATTTCCCGAACTGGCGGCGCCGCCCTCTTGTCTAGCTAGCCGAAGTCGGTCGGTCTTCCCTGCACAAGCGGCCCACATGGGTGGGCCATGGTCCTCATGCACGGTGCCTGTTGGGGCCGCATCCTTCATTAACCTGGCCGGCCGACGAGTCGGCCGGTTCCCCTGTCGAAGCACCCCGAGGTACGCTGGTCGTTGATCTCCGCAGCGCAGTGCCATAGAGGTACCGCGGTGCTCCCGCCCGGCCGGCTTCGGCCGAACGGTTTTTATTTGGCCGAGTGGCCAGTGGATGCGGGCCGCAGTACCTCTCCGCGCAGCCAAAATATGGTCACCGCTTCCTCCGGTCGCTGCAACCTCTTCTGTCATCGCCTCCATCGTAATAAAAAAAGGATCAATGGAGGGTCTTTGGGCCGTGTTGGTTCGTCCCGCACCCTCCGTGTTAGGCGTTATCATATGGCTGAAGATAAAACATGGTTTTAATGAAGAATGAAGAACAATTTTATTCAATTAAAATTAAGGAAAACCCCCTTCCTCGAAAAAAGGTTCATTCATAGATGGAGCCGCGGGGAGGTGGCTTCAACTCGTTGACGTCGAGGAAAAAGGGGCCGAGGATGGTACGTCGTTGGCATTCCTTGCGGGTGGCTCATTCTCCTTTGGCTTGGACGAAGATCGAAGGAGATTAGCGTCGTTCTTCGGTGGTTCTTCATCAAAAGAAGAACTCAATTCTTATATTTCTCATGATCTCTCCAAAAATTCTGAAACACAACGAGTGCCAAACTAAAATAATATCTAAGGCTATTATTTTATTGACACATGAATTTTCAAAATTCAAAAACTTTAATTAATTAATTTTAGCATTCAATTGATTAATCAAAAGTGTTTGAAAAAAAATAATGGGAGAGAGGGAGGTGAAGAGATCTCATTAATTAATGGGAGAGTTTTCAAATTAATTATGGGGGGATTAATGGGGTGTTTAAGAGATTTGAAAGGATAGGGGTTCGTGTGGGCCCCACATAACATTATCCTATCAGGGGAGGTCATGTGGGTGTGGTCCCACTAATTAATTCCTCATGTAGGATATAACTAACATCTTTAAATAAAATTGTGTACTAAAGTTTTATTTATTTTATTCTATATCGCCGAGAAGTAACTCTCAACCCGTATAAAACACTACTGCGGTAAATGTCCCCGTAAGCGAATACTGGCGCAGTGAGTTCATCAGTATCCTTTGATTTCAATTCCGAGCACCTGATCTAAACATAGAAAAACCCACACATACGTTTACTGAACATACCCGAAAAAAATTTCAGAAATTGAATTCGGGCACACCGAGCCTCGGAATCAAGTTCTGTCAGAAACCGCAGACTCGTAAAATTCCAAAGTATTTACGAAAACAAAATTCTAGGAAATTTCTGGGTCTTTAAAAGATTCATGCTATATTTTCCAGTATTATATTTTTTGTGGTGTTTGTACTGCCAATGATAATATTTTTTGTTTAATATACTCTAATTTATGGGTATTTACATCTTCATTGTATGATCCTTCTTATCTTGGGTGTACATTTTTTATGTTACGAAATCGATAAGGGAATATTTTACCCTTCTTTTTTTAAAAGACTTATTTTTTATGTATTTTAATTTACATCACAATATGTAGGGATATGGTATTCTATATCATTATTGTAGTAAATTTTACTTCTATGTAATGAGATACCCTTTTACCTCTCATCAACTCATTTTCTGAATTTTAATTTGACGCAGTTAGGCTGTTGATTATTTGTAAGGGAACTTCTTTACCCAATTTCAATTTTTTTTGCGTTAAACCTCTAATTCGTGATTATGTCATGATATCAATATGTACGAATGTATAATGATTTTATTACACATAATATCCACTTATATTGGGAGTATTTATATTTTTCACACATAATTTCTTAATTGATTTATCCTTATTTGAAGGATACCTTCCTTATAAGAGATTTCATCTTATTTTACAATCCATTGAAACTTCATTGTTCTTATGCACCAATTCACTTTTATATGGTTTATATACTGTCCTCTGGATAATTATATCATGAATAACTTTATTCTCATGATATTATAAAATTTTTATTAAATGTTATTCTCCAATTAATTGTATTCTACCAACACCTATTTGGTCAGGAACTCCTTAACTAAAATATCTTTTAAAATATTTACTCTTCTAAATCATTCTAATTAATGTCCATGTTTTAAAAATGGTTTTAAGGATTTATTTATATGGACATTATTGTTTTAAAATGATAATTCCTTTAAACGCTTCCATGGGGTATGTGACACATTGATTAAAAAAATCACTTTATTAAATGTTTTAAATGGTTTTGAAAAAGGTTTTGATAATGCATTGATTATGTCAATATATTGAACTTCTATATGGTGATTATAATATGTAAATGATATCATTAATTTATGATTATGTTATGTGTCATGATTATGTTATTGTTCTTGGAAACTGTTTATGTATATAGGTTGTTCCGTGATAGACCTAGGGCGGTTGAGAACATGATAAATATCTAATGCATTGGGTAACAAGACAGAGGTAAATGTTAATGTTTCTCCAAAGTGATTTAAGGAATATACTGTGATGGTTATTACAACATAACTACCTACATAGCTATGAATGATACAATATAAGTATGTTATGGTTTCAAAAAGTTAAATTTATGATTTATGATATCTTTCTGATATTCATAAATCATATGATTTCATGAGGTATTTTAGGACTGAAAAATATAGTTTCACTGATTTGTATTTATTGAATGGATAATGTTTTATTTATTTATTTTATAACCCTTACTATGCTTTTTACACTCATCCGATGTTTTTGAAATGTTTTTCACATGACATAAAGAGGAATAAGGTCACCGACGAGATCTGGGAAAAGTCATGCTATCTAAAATATAGAACTAGACATGACACTTTTTTTAAGAGTTTTCATATTATAAATAAATGGTTTCTGAGTAGAAGTTTCTACATTGTAATTTTTGAGATGTAATTTAATAGTTATGACCTAATTCTCTAATAATTTAAACCAAAAAAGATCCTCAATGTGAATTATTCATTTAATTCTTGAATATGAAATGTTATAAGGTCGGGTCCTTATAGTTGGTATCAATGGTCGGTTTAGATAACTCAAGTGGTTAGGGTGTTCATTAAGCATAAGTGAAATAACTATAATGGTTAGGATTTTATAATGAGTCATTGTTATTTTAGATAAAGTGAATGAAATTAAGATAACATGAATAAGTATATCTTAGTATTTTCTCTACTGATAAGATATTATATGATGATTTAACTTATATAGTCGCAATGATCTTTTTGGTTTTAGAAAATGGATTGATCTAGCAGGCACCAAAGTAATAGTAGATGTGAAGAAAACTTTAATGGTTTACTGAAGGAGAAACTGATTGATATTGGAACTGCAATGAGAACTCTTGTGGTTATTCTCTACAGACTATTGGGAGTCATGATCGGATATCTAAACCATAGTGGATTTTATGAGGAATCATATATGAAAACAATATCCCTACGGATGTTCTAGTAATAGTCATAATGGTAATTATATTAAAAAAACCTATGAGTCAAGAATGTGGAAAGAAACACCTAGGAAAATGCTTCAATGGGACTGTAAGATATTCCAGATGTGGTAATGAGGGTCATGAAGCAACAACCTACCCTAGAAAAAAGAAGCGTCTAGTTGACTCCAGCAAAGGGAAAGATGTTTTTTCCAAGGGGTCAATTGAATGTTTTAAATGTGGTGTTCATGGTCACTATGAAAATAGTTGTACTGTAAATAAGATTCGAGAAATGGATCAACAGGATCATACAAATATATGCTTACCGATTCCTAATGTCATTCCAATTAAAGAAGAGGAAACTGAAAATGACCTATGAAAGGTATGGATTATTTCATAGATCATGATTTGAAATTACTGAAATCATATGAAATTATGCATGATTTATTTTTTATGAAATAAGAATAAAAGAATAAGATGGAAAAACATGGATAAATGATCAATATATATTTTATAGGATGAAGATGTCTTCATTTTAGTAATTGAAGAGTTATGGATTATGCTATGTTTTCATGTATTAATTATGGGCTTACATTGGAATCTTTTCATAGTATCTGTAACCCTGAATTTTTATATGTGAAAATTTTATTCAATGAAAAATTAGCCTTTCTTTAGTGGATATATTTATAAAGTACCATTTGGGTTTATATGATCCTTTATTTTGAGGAAATTATAGGTTACTACATTTTGGGATGAAAAAAGAATGTTATTAGATAAAATTTTTGGTTAAAATATGTTATGGTTATTTTTGATGATTTTTTCTCATTTTTGGGAATGTTATAAATATATATATATTTTTTAAAAAAGGACAACACGTAGACCATGTTACAACCCGTCGCGTCGGACGAAGCTACGAGAATCAAACCCACAACCAAAGTGCGATTGGGATTTATCACCTACCATAAGACTACATGAAGTCCTTGGTTAGTTTGAATAATTTTTTTAGTTAGATGATTTTTATGAATCTAGAATAAGTTGATATTTAGTTATCTATGGAAATGATTAACCTATCCTAAAGATTATGTGATTAGGTTAATTACTTTGCAGTATGAGTCTTTAAGGTTAGCCAATGTCATTTTGAGATAAATGTTAAGATATATCATGGAAGACTATGTGAAAAAATTCATCTATGTTTTAGGAATATATATTATATGTGTTTATTTTAATAATTTTAAGGGAAATTTCTTATTTAATGGTCTTTGTTCAACTTTGGGTATTGTTTGACAAATTTTGGAGATTAAGAGTTGTTTTTATTTTTGAAAAAGATTATCCTTTTCGGGGATTAACTAATCTGGTACAAACCATTTTGGTTTTGGTTATTTATAAAGACATGGGAAATATATAGTTCATCTATTTTGGATTATGTGATTATCTAGAAGTTTATTATAATTCTTCTAATGTGAAAAATTCATCTTGAATACTCATTGTTTGGAGAAAAGATGAGTTTCTGGTAGAAATATATTAAATGATGAATTTCTATATGAAATGTAAGTATGATTCCTTATGTTATTATTCAAGATCTTAAATAAATTTCTCAACTTTATGAAAATTAACCTAAAAATGACGTTTTCTATTTACATTTATTACTGGGCAATCAAATAACATTAAACCTATCATAAGTTTGTGATTTTCTGTTGGTTAACTTTCTCCTAATCATGTTTTGTATCATTCTCCATCAGAACATGATGGTTTGTTTTATCCTATATATATATATATGTTTTCAAGGATTCCTAGTATATGTTGTCTCAGATGACCGTTTTTTATTTTCATTCATTCTTTTAATGTGATAGTTTTATGGACTATTTTTGATGTGGGGATATTAGTGATGATTATGTGCCCAATTTTAAAACTATGAGGACACAATTCCCAAAAAGGGAGAAAGATGTAACATACTAGGTAAATAAATAATATGTTATATTAATTTTCATTAATATTTGTGAGTTAAATATTAATTTTACTTTAAAAGTGGTTCTATGTTTGATGGTGTACCCAATATGCATCAATGAGTTTCTTTGAAATCTTACGTGGCACACTAATAATATAATACAATTATTTTAAAGGGTAGTTAACGCCTATACATTGTATTGGAAACAATGAATACAATAAATAATATATTATTACACATGTGGGTTAAATGTTTTTACTTTTATTCAATAAATTGAATAGTCTTGAAATTTGAATGATTACAATTTTTAAGCAAAAATACTCTATTATTTTTTTAAATGTCGATTTACAACTTTCTGATGGAGAACCCTATTTAAAACTAGTTTTTGTCACTTTTATATGTTATATATGAAAAATTAAAATTCTTTATTTATAATTGCGACATCAAAATTTACTTTGGATGAAATGTTTTTTATTTTTCTGATAATGTTCTTTTTTAATTAATAATGAAAAAATGTTGTATTTTAATTCCAAGCCACATTTTAATCTAATTTATTTATATGGTTATATTATATTTTTAATTGGTTTTAATGTGTAAAAAGATTATATTTTTACCATTTTATACAATTCTATCCGTTGAATTTTATTTACATTGAAATTGGACATTAACAAGTATCAATCTTTTGATAGATATTATTTCATAAGAAACACGTTTTTTATGACAACATGAAATAATTTTAAAATTAATTAATGAAACTTATGTGTTTTTAATTTCATAAAATAAAAATCATTTTTGAATTTGGAAAATCAAATTTAGATTATGGTGATTTTTTTATATTGTAATGAAAACATTCCATTTTTGATGAATAGTGAAAAACACTACGTTATTGTTTAAAACCGACATTTTTATTTAAAGATTTATATGTAAATTTATATTTTTTAGAGTCATAATATTTACATAATACCTATATTAACACAATTTCATTAATTTTATTCATTTTATAATAAGAATATTTATATAAAATTCTATTGAACCTTTAAACATATTTTTATCCACCTTCAAAGTGGATTTCCAATTTTGAAAGAAACTTAATTTTACTGCTTCATTGACTTGTATTTAAAAAATATGACATACATGGTTGTCATTAGTAAGTAAAATTTGGTTCAGTGGGATGAAAATAATTTTTGATGAATAGAAACTTTTGTCTTTTACTAACCCGATTAGAAGAAAATAGGTTAATTTAAGGTAAAAATAATGTTATAATAATATAAATTTACCATGAAACATGTCCTAGCATTATTGGATGAGTCAAGGCCGACCAAGAAAAACCAAGGGAAATTTTTTGGACCGCATGGATCCACATGGGTATGATAATGACATTACTAAATGTTTTTTTAATGTAAAAATAAAAATGTCATAAACATGTATTTTTTTACTAATACAATTTTAATGTGCAGTCATATAATTGAAGTATTTTACTATAAATATTCATTATAAAGATAAAAATATTTCCAAAATCATGTTAATTTGTTTATATTTTTTATAAATAAAATAAATAAAATTATTTATGACACAATGATGATGCAGTGTTTGCATCATTAATGAATGATTTAAATAAATAACAAGATAAAATTAAAACAATATCCAAAACATGTCCAATTCTTATTGGATGATTTTATTTCAAACATGGGATAGATTATCATCATCTTTAATTATTTTTGGACCTTTATAAACCAAAAATCATTATATAATAAAATTATATTTTCAAACATTCTAAAAGAGCCCCTCCTCTACCTTATTAAACCCTTAAATTCCTACCCATTTCTCACACATCTCAAGCCCTTGGCTCATCAAAAATATACTCTAATACGCTCACAAGATCCCTCTATTAATCCTATATGACTTAACATTAGAAAAAGTCACTTCAAGAAACCCTTTTATTTCAAACGAAAGGTAGTTAACTGATTTAATGGTAACGTCTTCTCTTAAGTTTTTTGGGTTTATATTAATTCTCCATCCCCCTATAGTATTTTTATTATTTCAATTTATAACAAAAATAGTTTCCTAAATATAATAGGATGTTATTATGAGATGTATTCTAGCTACATTTACACAAAACTCCGTCTAATGTGTAAAAAACATACTGTTTCTATGGACGGTGAACTACTGCCTCACGAAATGATGATTATTAAATTTTCTCTTAGTTCCTCTCATGGTGTCCATTATTATAGTAAATTTTTTATATGAGATATATATAATATTAATATTATTTAAATTATTCTGGATTTCCCATTTAAATAATACCATTATGGTTTCCCTAATGGGTAAATGCGATAATTTTATTTGGGGTAGTGCGGACTACCATACCCTCAAAATGATATGACTAGTTCATACAATATGTGGAACGTATAAAGGATAAAATTTATGAACTTTTCTAACATGTATTAAATAAATATTATATGGAAATTATAATATACCTATTTATAACTATGTTTTCATTCCATTAATATGTGAAATAGAAAAAGAAGTAGCGTTCATGTGTACGTACGACTTACCGTCAACATGAACAATGAATTTAATTTCATATCTCTAAATGGAATGTACTATTATAAATAAATAAATATATACTAGATATATATGATATATATTACATATATATTATTAATATCTTTCTGGAGATAATGGAAATTTGACATCATGGACAATTTTTAATTATAACAAGTTCATTTTTTACTGAAGTTCTTAACATTGAAAAAATGTCCGATATGAACTGAAATAATTAAATAATTGTTATTACAAGTTAATAACTGATATAAAAGGAATAATAAACATGAAAATATTATTAACCATGTAGAAATTATAATATGTTTATAATTCAGTATGAACAAGGAACATACGAGCGAGTCAAGTCGGACACATGGTAAGGGATACTTATCTCACATTCAAGTCCGTGAGATTTCAGTTGTTCGCCACTTATTTCATGAATGTGAAACATTATGAACTTCCACATGATATATATTATCATGATTCTATTTATATTCATTGTATTCTTCAATTAATTTACTGGTTATCATATTTTGGTCATATGACTCGTTTGATTACTACGAGTTAAGTGTTTTTCATCTCACTTTTATTCCTGTGAGATTCATGATATATTTTCCACTATTTCCTTTTTGTGGTGTCTATACTTCCCACGATTTTATCCTTTGTGTAATATACCTTAATTTATGGATATTTACATCTTCATTTTATGATGTTTATTTTATGGGGTGTATTTTTTAGAAGTTAACAAATCGTTAAGGGAACCTTTCACCCTTCTATTTTTTGAAGACATCTTTTTGTTATGCATTTTAACTAACATCTTATTATGTGGGTATATATTCTTCTATATCCTTGTTGATATAAATTTTATGTCCATGTTATGAGAGAACATTTTATCTCTCATAAAATCATTTTATGAATTTTAATATGAAGTTGTTAGGCTGTCAAATTTTTGTAAGAGAACTTATTTACCCAATTTCAATTGTTTTGGTTAAATCTATAATTCTTGATTATGTCATGCTATGAATATGTGTGAATGAACTATGACTATTTTACACTTAATATCTACTTATATTGGGTGTATTTTTATTTTTCACACATAATTAGGTAATTTATGTATCCTTAATCCAAGGATACCGTCCTTATAACAGATTTCATCTCAATTTACATTCCATTGAGACTTCATTGTTGGTAAGTGCCAATTCAAATTTATATGGTGTATATAATGTCATTTGGAATATTTTATCATGAATATATTTATTCTCATGATATTATAAAGTTTTTATTAAATTTTATTCCTTGATTATTTTTATTCAACCATCTCCTATTTGGTTAAGAACTCCTTAACTAAAATATCATTTTAATGATTTATTCATCTAATTATTTCTCATTAATTTCCATGTTTTAAAAACAGTTTTAAGGATAAAATAGTTTTAATCAGTTATTTATATAGACATTAGTGTTTTAAAATTTTAATTCCTTTAAAATTTTCTAAGTGTTATGGGACACATTGATTCTAAAATATCTTTATTAAATGTTTTTAATGGTTTTGAAAATGGTTTTGATAAAGCATTGATTATGTCAATATAATGAACTAATATATTGTGATTAAAATGTAGAAATGTTTTGTTTACTTTATTATTAAGTTATGTGTTATGATTATGTTATGGTTCATTGGAAGTTTTTACATATACGGGTCGTTCCGTGATAAAACTAGGGTAGGTGAGCCTGAGATAGCTCTTCAGTGCATTGGGTAACGAGACAATGGTTAACATTAAGGTTTCTCTTAAGTGATTTAGTATATATAATGAGATGGGTATTCCAATGTAACTCCCTATGTAGCTGTGAAATATACAACATAAGAATCTTATGGTTTCCAAATGTTATCTTTATGATTCATGATTTCATTGTATTATTAATAAATCATATGATTTCATGAGGTATGTTAGGATTGAAAAATATGATTTTATTGATTTGTATTTATTGTTGGGATAATGTTTGATTTCATTATTTTATAACACTTATTGTGATTTTACACTCATCCCATGTTTTATAAATGTTTTTTACTGGACATATAGATGAATTGGGTCAAGGACAAGATCAAGGAAAATTCATGTTATCTAAAATGTTGAACTGGACATCAATTTTTTTAAGATTTTTTATTTTATGAAAAAATTCATTCTAAGAAGAAGTGTCTACATTGTAATTTTTGAGATTTAATGTAATAGTAATGACATATTTCTCTAAAAATATAAACATAGAAAGACCTTCAATGAGAATTATTCATTTAATTAAAGATTAAGGAATTTTTTATGGTTGGGTCCATATATTTATATAGAGTTGATATAGGGAATATACTATCCATTTCTTCCAACATGATAAACATTTCAATTAAAAATGTTTTCTTTGAAAAATATTCATAACATTTATGTCGGATTACTTATTTTTCTTAAACATACTTATAAATTTTGAGAATCAGTTAAAATCAAGGGATTATTATAAAAATCTCAGTAAGGGATATAAAAAGAATGAACATAAATATTAGTCCATTAATACTTATAAATATATGAAATCATTTTCAGAAAGACAAACTTGTCACCGAAATATACTTACTTTGTGAAACTTCAGATTTCCATGATAATTCCACAAAACATAAATTACATAAATAGAACCATTATGGTTTCTTGGGGAATTATTTACATAATGTTGCAACCCTCTAGTCTACCTTGCCATTTTCAAACATCACTACTACCATACAATGTAACCATCACACTTACACTTGAAGTAACCATACGACTGACCTCCAAAATACAAATACCCATTGAATTGGAGGGAGACATAGGCCCTACCCTTCATCATAAAAAATGACCATGACCTATAAATAATCATACAACTTGAATATTTTCATCAAAACAATTCTTATGAATTTAGTAATATAGAATTTTGAAAGAGGATTTTAAAATAATTACCCCTTGAAAATATCATATAATTGAAGCGAGACTTAAAAGGGTGGATGAAATATTTATATACAACATAAATACTGATAATTAAACATTATATAAACAGAATTCATCAAACCTACATTTTTAATAAGACATATATAATGAAGTAGATGGCTAACCCAAAGAATGGAAATTGGCTTATGAATTCCCTTACCTCTAAGTTTTAAAGCTTAATACACGTT
Source organism: Viscum album (assembly GCA_963277665.1). Lineage (NCBI taxonomy): Eukaryota > Viridiplantae > Streptophyta > Magnoliopsida > Santalales > Viscaceae > Viscum > Viscum album. The sequence continues at coordinate 2,071,516,521 of OY728138.1, forward strand.
TAAAACTCCTGTATGATTGTTAAAATAATGTTATTAATAGCTTATATAAACCTATTAATGTTTATAAATCCTTATATAATCATTTAATAACATTATTTCACCCTTTAGTTATAATTTTTTATTTCATCCATTGATTCAAGTGTGGTCTTTACATTATTTACATCGTCTGGTTGTATTTGATTTTCTTGTGGTATAGATTTTAAAATTAATTATTGGAATAAAGTGTTATTAATATTTTCCCAGAATATTAAATTACTCATTAAATCTCTTTGGTTATACTATATGAAGATAAATCATTAGATAAATCGTTAGTGATATAAATTTAGATCTTTTTGGTGGGTCTTTGAGAATCCCGAACTAGATTCATTATATAACATAATATTATGTATATATGTTAACTAAAAAACCAGATGGAGTGTATATAATAAAAATTATTATATCTTTTCACCATGAAAATGGGGTTATAATGACTTTTTATGTATGTAATGTAAATTTAAAACACATCATCCATGATATTGGTAAATCATCATATCACGAATAATGTTATTATTTTTACAATAAGAAGAAAATTTGAGTAAGTAAATGATTATTTTTTTTCATAAATGTGATAAAAATCTAAAATATATTTGATACCTGAGGTTTCATTCATCATGGATATAGGTAGGAGAAGATATTATAATAAAATTAAATGAATTGAAAAGAAAACTATGGAAAATGACAGAGGATCTTTACCTCTGGATCTCTTATACTAGACATCCTTATTATGGCCAATGGTTTTGTCCATTAGGTGAGAACAACAGGCCATGGAGGTGAGGGAGGGGCTTGAAAAGTGTAATTTTTAGAAAATAGATATGTCTCAAGATTTCAATGGTATGAGAGTAATAGGGGTTTGAGGGTGTTGTTTATAATGGAGGTGAGGAGGGGTTTTACATTATATTAATCATTATTTTGATATTATTTCTAAAGACTATGAGTAGTCTTCACCCATGTGTCCCAAATAGTAATTTGATCATGTTATTTCAAACCACGGGTTCTTACACCAGCCATGATGTAAGAATAGTTTATTTAATTGATAATGTATATATATGTGGTATACTACCGTACTTTATTATTCATTAAAAATTAAGGAATTTCAAAAAAAAACACAAAAAATCACCCAAACTCTTTTTTTGTCATATTGAATTCAAAATTAAACACCAATTTTTCAAAATAATTTTCTAATATGAATAAGTTATTTTTAATATTATTTCATATTTTCTTCCAAAAATTACAATTTTAAATCTATAACTAATATTATATCACCTTGAAAAATTAATCAATATATAATTATTTTATAACCATAAGTAAATAAAATCATAATAAGATTTAGTATTTATAAGGGTCATATAAGTATTCATATTACTATTCATAAGGGTATAATAAAATTCAACAAAAAACATGATTGTTCTATCAGACTTAAAATAACATACTGATCACAACTGTAGATGTATAGTTTTTGAAATTTGAATAATTTAAGCAGAAAAATCATTTTTAACAGATACATTATAACTAGCTGCTTAAAAAATGTTTCATTATGAGGGAATATAGTGATTCATTCATTTATTTAAATTTATTCCTAAAAGATTAGGGTGATTCCGAATTTCTGGTCAATTCATGAAAAAAATAATCATATTATTTTTTCAAGATGAACTTGAGACTTATTCATTTAATCTTTTTCAACGGATAGATAACATTGAAACTTTTTCCAAAAAAATCTATAAAGAGACTTCCGAACCAATAAAAATATGAATGATGGTTATAATTTCATTTTTTTCTATTTCATCAACAACATTAATTTTTGATGGATCAATATTTTTACAATATTTAGAAAAATTGTGATCCAGGAAAAAAAAATTTTCATAAAAAATCACACTATCTAAATCTCCAATAATGTTTCATTTCATATATGTAATTAAAAACAATCCTTATATGCCTTTCATGATCTTCTTTAATTTGAGAATATAAAAAATAACCAAAACAACAAAATAAAATATATCCCTAAATTATTGAAATATTATATTAATAAGATCCATTAATACAACATGTGAATTAGATAACCAAAACAGAATGAAAACAAATTCAAAACTACATAATCTAGTATAATATGTAGTGTATTGAATTTATGATTCCATCACTGTTAATAGATGTCACTCTGATGCAAAGTAATTCGAAAAATAATGTGTTACCCTAAGATGAAAAAATTAATCATCAATATGAAGAATATGACATTTTATCTCCACAATGATGTTATCCATATATTTATAATCAATTAATAGTCTCATTTAACCGTATATACATTTACTAATCAAGATAGTAAAACCAATTGGGTCAGTTCTATGTCTGATAACACCATTATCAAATAACTCATGTAACTGTGTTTTAAATTCAATATTTTCAACTTGAGAAATTCCATAAGTGGTTTTTGAAATTGGATTAGAATAATGAAAAATGTTAACAAAAAATCCAACTTTTCAATCTAATATAATCTGATAAAACTTAGTTATAAAATCATCCAGATACTTATTATCCACTAGCACCTCATTAATATGAATAGTTCATTTCATTTCAATAATATGTGCCATATTTCATTAAATTACACCTTTTAATAGTTTCTCATATTCCATGTATGTTTTCAATGGTACAGTTTAATTTTATAATCAAATTTATACACCTTATGAAAATAAATTTCATTATCTATAGGGTCTTTCATTGCATGGTAAAATAGATTCCAAAACATTCCTTGAATAACATAAAAATCTACAAGTGAAAAAAATTATTTGAGGTATAGTTTATCTATAAAAATCAATATGACAATTTATATAATTTCTTTTTTCGTTAAAATATCACCTATATTTTTTTCCATGAGTTCGGGCATCATTTCTTGTAGCGTAATTTCAAATATAACATATAATTTCTCAGATATGAAAGAATTTATAGACCCCAAATCAAAAAAAGACATTATCAGAATATGAATAAAAAAATTACTTGATACCACTTCATTTGATATCCAAAAAAAAATTGTTTGAAAATAATTTTTCCACACAATTATACATATAGTAAAGATGCTTCCAAACATTTTTGATCCTCTTTAGACACTCATTTTCATAATGAATCATCTCACAAAATTTAAATTGTTATAATCATTTCCTATCGCAATTTTTTTAACCACCTAATGATATTTTCTAATGATGTAATGAGACTTATACCAATTTTACTACATCAAAATAACATACGAAAATTGTGATGGAATTCCCCATGTTTTTTTCAATAGTTATCATGAAACAAAAATTCAATTTTATAAAAAAAATGATTCTTTAATAATTTATTCCCTTTATCCTACCATCTCAATAAATTTTTTATCCGATTTTGACAAAACACATGATCATATTGGAATGCCATTTACACTATCTACACATAAAAATCATGTTTATAATTACATTTGAATTCAATAGAATCCAAATCCCTATGATAATTTGGATTCAATAAATAGTAAGAATGATTGATCTGACAATCAGGATCCGGAAGAAAGTTTTGACCATACCATGTCAATCTTGTAAATTTTTCTTCATACGGAGACACTGAATCATACTCCTCTCTCAACTAGAATAAATTTTTTTTCAACCATAATTCAAACTTCTTTAAAATATTATTTAATAAGAAGAATATTGATGAATCCATCCCACTCTAATGAATCTATATCCTCATCATCTATAATATTCATAACCATAGACCACCACAGGTCGGTTTCACATACAAAAAAGTAATCAGAAAGACTATAATTTCTATTTTCTGGACAACCCAAGACATCAAAAATATTTTCATTGGATTTAAATAACAATTCATCTACCACTAGGTCATAAGATCAACAAAAAAAATAGAGTTTTCTTCCTAATAAAATTATATACCACTAATATAATCCATTATATTTTATCTGGATAATCCCATTCAAGGATGCCACTAATATTTAGATAATGTGTCAATTGATCCAACCAAGAATCAAAATAGTTAGTTTAGAATACAATCATTTTAGGATACATATTTTGAATGTTTGTTTCATCTAGATTCCATCCTAGCACTAATTCAATATTTCATTAGAAGAAATACATTATAAATTGACATATCATAGATGATGAAACATGGTAATCATCAAATACAATATCATTTCAACATCAACATAAATTAAAAAATTATTTATGGATATTCTATTGATAATATCATATCCCCTAATGTTACTAAAAATAACCAATGATAACAACTATATGGACACATAGTTAAACATTTCATAACCTTAATTTTAAACAAGAATTTTATTTCCATCCCATTAAGGATCCTTTCAATTACAGGCATTTAGCTAATAATTCCAAAAATGTTACGTAACATTCCACTTTTATACAAATGGGATATTTTCAAATAAATATACTTTTTTCCAAAATATTAGACATTTAAAATATAATATCATTTCATTTTCAAAGAAATTATTTTCATAACATTCATCATGACTTCATCGATTATCATAAAAATCCTTATACATTATGAAAATAGATTTTAAAACATTAAATGAAAAGAAATATCTAAGGTACATAATAATATAATAATGAAATGATTAGTAAATAAATACTTTAAAACAATTAATTTAATTTTCCAAATTAATAATATTAACCCATAAATAATAATATATTTAGGTTACATCATGATATAATATGTTTCGTGTAAAAAATCAATATGAAATATAAACAGAAAAGGTAACATGTGGAATAAATTCCATATCAGGTTTAAATTTGCTATATAATTCACAGTTATATTGCGAGTGACCTTCCAGGTTACATTTAGAATACCATCCACAATATGTTCCCTTAATCACATAGAATAACCCTACCTATTAGCTATGTATCATTAATCAATGCATTGTAGAGATATAATGGCATAACCCACCATCATTATATTATAAGTCATTTTTTATCATAAATAGTACCTAAGAACCATAACACAAGATTAACTAAAAAATATTTCAAAACATATAAATAACTTTTTGACATTAAAACCTCCTTTAATTTTTACAAAGTCACAAAAAGATAAATGAAAAAAACCTATTTGATATAAAAATTATAAACAAGTAATGGAATCATCAAAAAAAATATTGAAAAATAAATGTGATAAATTCCATCCACGATTTTTATGTTAAAAAAATCTTTTAGATTTTTTAAAAAATGATGAAATAATAACATTAAAAGATGTTCTTAATATAAAGTCGCTTATCATGAGTACAGATCATCAATTACAATATTTATCTTCATTAATAATTAAATTAGATTATTTAAATCATTTCATGATGAAAATTTTGAGGAATATTATTCATTTTATATAGTTCATAACAACTATTTAATTATTTATGTTCACATCAGATGTTTTGAAAATATTCAGTACGTGAGTCAAAAATGACTTTAGTATGATATAAATACTCAAAGTGGTAATTATTCTATAATATAAATAATAATAATAATTAAATAATTGTAATTTATATTAATAAATTATACTATTAAAGAAAACCATTATGCGTGGTCATGGAAAATGAAGTATTTTATAATCAGGGGGATAGGAGGACATACATACGATAACATAATGTTTTCATTTTTTAATCATCATTATGGATGGAAATTAAGTACTATTGTTTAATTACAGAATTCAAATACTATCATTAATAAAATTTTAATAATTATAATTATATATAAAATACATGTCATGTGATGAAAAATGAATCACATTGCTTTTTGGAGGTGGTAGTTTATACGTACACACCAACAACATTATCATTTTTATGGGCATGAAAATGAGTGAAAATAAATGTAATATTATTCTAAAATTATAAAAAATATTAAATTCACAAAATATATATTCATTATTTGTATCATTATTACATTTCTTGAGTGATGGTGGTGGAAAATGTATTATACTGATTCGTAAGGTACTTGTCTTCCATACACACAATTGAATAACTCTTTTTCCGTTAGATAAAAGTGGAAATGGATTTAGTATATGATACTAACATAATAAATTCTCTTTCAATTGAAAATAATTTATTTGTTATATCATCATGTTTGGATAATATCTTATGGAAGTGGAAGATGAAATAAAATAGAATCACTTAATTGATTACATTACCTCCTCTTTGGATGATCTACTTTCATTTACGCCTTAACACCACTAACAAGGTTATTAATCCAATGATAATTCCTATTTAATGTGAGGAGGTTTTCTGGGAAGGTATTTGGGAATATCTATTTCGAAACAAATATGATTTTAATTGTGAATAGAAAATAAGAGTGGGTACCATTTTTAGTAGAGGGGATGGGCACTATTGAAATTCTTTTGAATATTAAACTATTATTAACTAATTTTCAATTACAATTTATTCCAAAGTGATATATTTCTATAATAGGATTAATAGGGTTTTAAATTCATTAATCCTATGAAAATTATATATTATTTAAATTTATTTAAAATCCTTATCATTTATATTAACATTTACTTAGCCACTATAACTCTTACAATGATATAATGCGATTTATAATTTAGTGGTTAATATAACTATAAAATAAAAAAAGAACAAATAATGGAACATTAATAAAATTTTCATCCATATACAAATAAATTTTCAGAATTTTAATATTTTATTGTAATTTTATATTATTTAATATAATATTATTTATTTAAAAATACATTTTATGTCAATTTTCACACTATTCATTACTTGATTTTTAAAAATACCATAACACCAAATTAAATTATAAAATAATATTATAAACCATCCATAATATTTCAAATTCATCTAAAAAAGTCATTGACGACATAAATCATATCTAATTTTATTTATTTTTTAATTTTTAATATCATTTATTTGATATTTCATTAAATTTATCAATTATTGCATCATCATTATGTAATCCATGAATTTAATTATTTTTTCATTGTAAATAAAAAAATAAATTATAATCATAGAGATTAATGTATTGTATTTAAAAATAAAATTTATAGTCGATCATATCCTCTATATGACCCCATATTTAAAAAATTTCACTTTATAAAAACAAGTGTTATAAAAATCACTTTTAATTGAATATAATATTATAAATATCATAACCTCTTCCAAGGTGATTCCAAAAGATAAAATTTAATTTCGATAATTATTTTCTTTTAAAGACAAACACATCCAATGATATTAGTTAATGATTTAGTGTAATCTTATAATATAAATTTTACCCTTAATTCCCAGATTTACACTTAACCATGTTTGTAAAAATTACTAATGTTACAATTCATATGTAAAAAAATAAAAGAAACTCGTTTACTAAATTCAATCCATATAATTTTGAATATTTAATCCACTATAAAAAATTCTATTCATATAATTTTTATAAATTTGTTAAAAACTAATCTCATTGATAGAATGAAAAAATTTGGTTTTAATTAAATAAATTTCAAAAGATTTATTTTTTTATCAAACATTTCTTTGGGAAGTTGACTCTAATGAACTAAATTGTATTAAATGATAAAACAAGTTATCATATTATACATTTAATCTAATAAAAATAAAATTTCCCTTCATAAATTTTTATGACAAAAAAGGTTATTTTCAATGAAAATGCATAACTTTATCCCTACTCAACAAAAAATGAATCTTATCTGGAGAATACCAAAAATTCATCCAAATAAAAATATTTTGTTATTATTTAAGAAAGGAATTTTATTTTAGGAAATTTAATTTCTAAAATATTCAAAACATTGATTAAAACATGTCTTCCATCAAGAGGCTATAAAACTATTTTTTTCTTAAATTTTTTTTCTTAGCTTTGAAACATGATTACTTATTATACCATGTCTATAAATCAAATTAAATGAATTTTAACCATTAGATCAAATATATTACATATATTTTTTATTATAATAAAAAATTTATTTATGTATTTATTTATTAGTATAAAACACAATAATGAACATTTAAAAAATTCAGAAACAAATTTATTTTTATTTTAAAATGATTCTTATCTTCATTTAATGTTATTTAGACTGAAAATAATTAATTATATATACATTTTTAAATAATGTTTTAATAATTTAGTTATTTATATTCATACCTACTATTCTAACAACATTGTGATAACTTCCATATTAAAAATTAATATTTTTTATCATTTAAAATAGATATGGGGTATCAGGTACATTATTGAACATTATGTTTCTTTTAATTGAGATATAATTAATAAATATTAATAAATATGAAAAATAATTACTAAATAATTATTTTTTTGTTATATAATATATCATTTTATCATCGATTTTTGAAAAATATTTCATTATTACCCTACTTTCGTGTGTTAACAACTTCATTTTCTTATTCATGTTTTTTCATATATGTGCATGTTCTTTGTGAATAGGATATTGTTTATTCATCAGCAGAAAACAGTATTATGATAATATATAACACATTTATTAGTTATATAAATTTATATAATCATTATAGAATTATGAACATGGAAAATTAATTCTATCATATCCTGGATGTTGTAGGTCATACATGTACACGAGCAATGAAATCATTCCCCTAATGGTAAAATGTTAAGGAATATCTTGGTAGAGTAATATTTTTAAAAAATAAATATAATTTCTTAATTAAAATATTTGTGTATTATTTCCCTAATTATACCCATAAATATAAATTGGAGATTATATAATTATTAAACAACATCATGGAGATTGTATGCCATACATACACAAACCAAATTCTTTTGTTATTCATAGAATGTGTACAAGTTGTAAATTGGTTGTTACATTGTTATAATATCATATAATAATATATTTTATACTTAATAAATTAGATTATATTGAAAACAACATGAAGATGAATTAAAATAAGAAATAGTCTTGAATGAGCCAATAAATACAATTACCACTTTTTCAATGAGCATAAGTTATATCTCCTATTAGGGGCACAAGGGTTAGTACTTTGAAAATACCAACACATCTAGATTGATTATAATGACTTTTAAGATAATTTTTTTTAATTTATTATCAACCATGATGGCTAAATGTTATTTTATGATATGAGGGAGAAGGTTTTCATTCATAATTGAGGTGAAGGACCTTTTGGAATTTTTAAAAATATAAATTTTCAAAAAAACTTAATCTCAATAAAAATATCACTTAAATTCCTTCGATTATAATATTAGATAACAGAATATTATTAATACATCATCCAATATATTATGTATATGTTTTGTTAATATTATAAACATTATAATTTTACTTAACCTTTAGTTAACATATATTTTTGACTATGATAATAACTGTTTCAGAATTAAAGTTTTTTAATTTTTACATATGTGGTATCAATTATACATTAAATGAAAAATTGATAATAGATTTTACGTATTATATTTTTTGTCTTTAATGTTTTTTTTAATTTTTAAATAAGTTTATATTATTATATTTTGATAATATATCAATAATGTCAATTTTCACACTATTAATTACATGGACTTTAAAAAATATCAAGATAACAAGTTAATATAGAAAAAAATATATAATTATATACCAAATAGGTAAATATAATCTATAAAAATAATTTATCACAATAATTGTTGAAAATTATATTTTTTATATATATTTTTGATAACCTTTGTTTGATATTTCTATGAAAAAAATAAAAACTATAATAATTTTGTTTAATTTTTTAATATAAATATTTCAATATAGGAAAATAAAAATTAAATACTATAATAATTATAAATAATCCAAATTCCATAATAATATATATAGTAAATTATATAATTTTTGTTACCCTATATTTAAACTGATATATTATTTAGGAATTTATTGTGACTTGTTTTAATTTTTATTAAATAAATGAGTATAAATATAATTATTTTATATATGTATCCTAAAACGTAAAAAATAAATTCATATCCAAGAAAATATTTTTATTAAATTAATATTTTATTTTTATTATAAATTATTCAATTACATTTCCACAAGTATAATCATAATGGATAATTAAGACAAATATAGTGACATTTTGTGACTTTCTTTCATTTAAATTGTAACATCCTAGGTAAATAAAGAATACCACATTTTCATATTTATTAATATTTTTTGAATTAAGTATTAATTTTACTTTAATGTGGTTTCTATGTTCGATGGAGAACCCTCTTGAAATATATTTTTGGTCACTCATATAAATTATACTAGACCAAATAAAATTCTTCTTTCTAATCAGGACATCAAAATTTAATTTGTGTAAATATTTGGTATTTTTATGATAATGTTCATTTTTTATGAAAAGTGAAAAATGTTGTATTTTAATTCAAAAACTCTTTTAATCAAATTTATTTATAAGGATAGATTATCTTTTAAATTGGTTTTAGAGTGAAATTAGAATATATTTTTACCATTTCATCTAATGGTGTTCATTGAAATTAATTTCACTTTGAAATTGGGCATAAACAAGTGTCAGTCTTTTGATAGATATTGTTTCTTAATAACACACTATTTGTTTTGAAAACAAGAATTAATTATACAAATAATAAATTCAACTTATATGTTATTAATTTTTCAAAATAGAAATCAAGTTTGAATTCAAAATATCAAATATATCTTCGGGTGAAGTTTTGGTATTGTTTTTGAAGAACATCAATTTTTGATGAATAGTGAAACCACTAAGTGGTAGTTAAACAAACAGATTTTTCATTTAAATGAATGTTTACCACTTATGCATATTGAATTTCAAAAATCTATCATACAAGGTTATCATTATTAAGTAAAATTTGGTTGAAATGGATTAAAATATTTTTTTTGGTGAATAGTATCATTTGAGTTTTGTTAATCGCGATTAGAGGTAATTAGTGTAATTTTAGAAAAGAAATGATATTATAAAAATATAAAAATATCTTGAATAATTATCCTAACCTTATTTTATAGGTCATGGAAGACCAAGATAATTCATGGGTCAATTTGTGGGACCCCATGGAGCCACTTGGGTAAGATAAGAACATTAATACCTTTTATTTAAAGTAAAAATAAAAATGTCACAAACATGTATTATTTTACTAAAACAAATATTACATGGGGTCATATAAGTTATATTTTTGACCATAAAAAATAATTATAATGATAAAAATATTTCCTACATCATGGTCATTTTTTTATTATTTTTAGACATCAAAAAAATAAAATAATTAATGACACAATGATGATTAAGTGTTTACGTCATTAACGAAAGATTTAAAAAAATATGAAGATAATGTTTAAAATAATATCTAAAACTTATCCAATTATTATTGGATGATTTCAATTCTAATATTTACCACTTTATCGTTGAATTCAATGATTTTTGGTGCTTTAGAAACCGAATTTCATTTTATAATAAAAAAATAGTTTCAAGATTTCCAAAAGATCCCCTCCTCTCCCTTATAAAATGTCCCCACTTCCTACCCATATCACACACTTCTAAAACCCTTTGGATCTGTAAACCTCTACTCAATTAATCTCTCAATATCCCTCTCTTAATCATAGAAGCCTCAACATTGGAAGAAATATCTTCAAAAAACCCTTTTGGTTCAAACGAAGAAGAGATGCCCGATTTAAAGGTAATGTCTTCACTTGTGTTCTTTTGTTTTATTTTTCTTCTCCAACCCCTTAAATTATTTTAATTCCTTTATTTGGTAAAAAATCCAGTATCATCAATATACTAGTATGTTGTTATGAAAAGGATTCGTGCTACACTTACACATAAATTAATCTAATGGTCAAAAAACATACTGTTTCTGTGGATGGCGAATTACTGCCTCACGAAAAGATGATTGTTCAATCCTCTATAAACACCTTTCATGGTGGCCATTAAGATGTCACTATACTTATATATTATATATAATATGTTTATGTTTTCCATAATCTTCTTTACTTTTCATTTATGGTATACATTCACGGTTTCCATTATGGGTAAACGTGATATCTTCATTTTAGGAAGTGCGGACTACCGCCCCCTCAAAGTTATTTGATTCGTTAATGCCATATGTGGAATGTGTAATTGTTGGAGTTAATAATATTATATATTATATTATAATGTAATTATAATTTAACTTTATTTCATTATTATTTCATTCCATTAAATACGAAATAGAAATGAAAGTAGCGTTCATGCGTACGTACGGCTTACCGTCTCCATGAATGGTGCATTTCATTTCTTACCTCTAAATGTTATGTAATATTATAAATTAATTTATATAATGGATATATATGATATATATGATATATAAATAACTAATATAATTCTGGATATAATGGATATTTTACCACATGAACAACCAGTAATTTTAAGGAGTTTATTTTTGACTCAAGTACCAATGATCGACAAAACGACTGTTATTAACCTAAATAATTACAAAGTGTTTATAACATTGTAATAAGTTATATAAAAGATAAAATGAACTTGAAAATGGTTCTTATGAAATTATAAATTTACTCAAGTTTATTATTCAGGAGATTAAAGAATGATCGAGTCATGTCGGACACGAGGTAAGGGACTTCGTCTCAATATCCATTCATTGAGGCATATTTTGTTTTATACCCAAATTTATTTTATACGGTGCATAAAACCCTTTGACATTTACTTTTATTCAAAAGTAATATTTTTATACGAAGCGTTATACTAAATGACAAAAGATATTTTTTGTCTTACGTATGCGGTGACAACGACTACTCCGCCGCCATGACCATTATTTGAGTTTCAGCTTCCTCTACAAGCCAGAACATTTTTTTTAAAATGAAAAATAAATATCATGTTTTAATTTTCTTCATTTATTTGGGTATTGAAAATGGTTTTGATAATGTGTTTAATAGATAAATTTGGTGTATTGATATCTTCTGATTGAAATGTGGAATGTTGTGTTTGCTTTATTCATGTTTTATATGATACGATTATGTTATGATTATTGGAAATTGTTTATGAAGATGGGTGGTTCTATGATAAACTAAGGGCGGGTGAGCCCGATATAGATCTCCAATGCATTGGGTAACGTTTGGAGGTAAATGTGAATGTTTCTCTAAAGATATTTAGGGAATATATTTGGATGGGTATTCCAAACGTAATCATGAGGGTTACCCCCTTCATAAAAATGTTATTAATGCCACAAGTGACCATTATGTCTTATGATTTTTATGAGTTATTCATAAATCTTATGATTTCATGATGTATGATTAAAGTGCTTATGTTTTATGAGTAAACTATGATTTTATTGATTCTTTTATATACATGAACCAATGTTTTCATTCCGTATTTTTATATCCCTTACTGATATTTTTATGCTCATCCCATGTTTTTGAAATGTTTTTCACATGTCAAGGGAAAGGTATATTATATGATGTTATGGTCAAGGAAGTGTAATGAAGGAATCCATGTTTTATTTAAAATATGTTTCCTTTAATGGGAAGAGTGAATATTGTATTTGATGTAACAACCTTGTTTACAAGTGGAATGTAATGCATGATATATGATCTAATTATCTAAAACACTAAACCTGAAAATATCCTCAATGTTTATTTCTTGAAATAACTCAAGATTAAGTAATGTTTAAGGTTGGGGCCTTATAGTTGGTTTCAATGGTTGGTATAGATAACTTTAGGAGTTAAAATTCTATTAAATTATTATCCCAAAATATTTTTTTATGTCAAATTGAAATGGTATAGAATTTAAAAATTACCATGTTCCTTCATCTAAGACATGTTTGTTCAGAATGGTTTTCCATAGAGGAAATAGGGAATCAGTGCTAGGAAGGCATACAGAAGGAAATCAACTTCCGAATAATCATCTTGAGATGGTCGGAATTGGAACTGAACAATATATTGCAGTAATGGCGTAGTTGACTCAGGCGATAAACGTTGGTGGTATCCATGAACGAGATCAGCCAGATCAACTGCAGATGAACATGTTAGTGGTGGAACATTTCATGAGGCAACATCCCCCATCAGTTAGAGGATCATCTGACCCTGTTCTAGCTGAAGGGTGGATTAAAGCACTGGAGAAGGTTTTTTATGTCATGGGGTGTTCAGACAATCAAAAGGTTAGTCTTGATGTTTACCTTTTGGAGGGTGAAGCAGATAAGTGGTGGTCGATGGTTAAAAATATCAGGAACGTTGATGAGATTGATTCTCTTGACTCAGATGAATTCAAAGGTATGTTTCTTAATAATTATTTTCCTAAGGCTGTTCAACTTAGGATAGAAATACAATTCTTGGAATTGATGCATGAGGATGACTCAGAGGCTACTTATGAAGAAAATTTCACTCGATTGGCAACGTATGCTCCAATTTTTATCCGAGACCTTGATATTAGTATAAATCGTTTTTACTCAGTATTAAAGCCAAAATATCGAAGGGCATTGGATTCTCATGAGTTCAAAAGTTATGAAAAGATTTTTCGATTTGTTGATAAGGTGGAAATGGAGTTTTCTGATGATCAAGTGTTCTATAAAAACCAATAGAAGAAGAGACCGAGGTGGCAGGAGAAAGAGAAGAATCCATCAAAAAAGGTCTGATGGTAAGAAAAATATGTTTTCTGTTTGTGATACATGTGGTAAAAAGCATGATGGAGAATGTATTTTGATTTCTAGAAAGTGCTACTGATGTGGTAAGATATGACATAAGGCTCATGATTGCACTGGAAATGATCAGGGTGATGGTAAGACCAAATATGATTTACAGTTAGTGAAATGTTTCAAGTGCAATGAGATGGGTCATTATGCAAACGAGTGTCCGACAAAGAGCTCAAATGATGGGAAGCATTCAGACTACAAGAAGAAAGGCGTGGTGAAATCCTTTGCAACTACTTCAGCAAATTTTGGGCCATTAAATGAAGTGGTATCAGGTACTTTGTTCGTTTTTTCAGATTATTCCAGTGTGTTGTTTGATTTAGGGTCTACACATTCATTATTCTCTGAAAACATTTCTAGTAATTTGGGAATACCATCTCAAGAAATGACTCCTGAATTATTGGTAAAAACACCTAGGAGAAATGTTGCGGCAAAAATAATTTATAAGAATCTTTCTATCCTTATCCGTGGAAATAACCTACTTGCTAACCTTATTGTGTTACCACTAGCAGAGTTTGACGTTATCTTGGGTATGGATTGGCTCTCTATTTACCATGCTAATATTGACAGTAGATCTAAAGAAGTTTCTTTTCATAAATACATTCAGTTTGTGTCCATGAATGAACCATTACTTATGATAACATATCAGAATGTTGAGAAACTAGTAAAAGATGTTAATGAATGTTACCTTGCACATATTTTTGAAAACAAAATAACCGTTTAGATTAATGATGTGCCAGTGATAAATGAGTATCCTCATGTTTTTCCTGATGAGATGCCTGGAATAATAGCAGATCAGAAAGTTGAATTTACTGTTGACTTAGTTCATGATGCTAAGCCAATTTCAAAACCACCTTACTGAATGGAAAAAATTTAACTTTTAGAGTTGAAGGAGAAATTTCAAGATTTATTAGAGAAATACATTATTCGACCTAGCACATCACCATGGGGTGCTTCTATCTTATTTGTAAAAAACAATGATGGTTAAATGATTCTTTGCATTGATTATAAAGCCTTGAATAACATCACTGTTAAGAACAAATATCATTTTCCTCATATTGATGATTTGTTTGATCAGATCCAAGGGGCTCAATATTTTTCAAAGATTGATTTGAGATCGGGGTACCATCAGTTGAAGGTAAAACAAGCAGATGTTCCAAAGACTGCGTTTCGTAAAAGATATGGCCATTATGAATTTGTAGTTATGCCTTTTGGGCTAACCAATGCACCTGTTGTATTCATGGACCTTATGAATATAATTTTCCATGAGTTCGTGTATAAGATTGTGGTTGTTTTAATTAATGATATTTTGGTGTTTTCAAAAACTAAAATGGAGCATAAAAGTCATTTAAGGGTTATTTTTCAAACCATAAAAGAAACAAAATTGTATGGGAAATTCAGCATGTCTGAGTTTTGGTTGCAACAAACATCTTTCCTTGGACACATTGTTTCTAAATATGGAATAACTATTGATCCTGTAAAAATAAAGGTTGTGGAAGAATTTCCAAGACCCACAAATGTAACCTAGATTTGTAGTTTTCCTGGTTGGGCAGTCTATTTCCGAAGGTTTGTTAAAAAAATTTCACGGTAATCTAGTCCAATTACAAAGCTAACTCGAAAGGGTCTTAAGTTCATCGGGACAAAAGAATGTGATAATTGATTTCAGGAATTGAAAAGAAGATTGGTGAATGCTCCAGTTTTGGTACTACCTTCTAGGATTGGTGATTTTGTAATCAATAGTGATTCTTCATTGAATGGAATTGGTTGTGTCCTAATGCTGAATGATCAGGTAATTGCTTATGCTTCATGACAGTTGAAAACGCATGAGGTAAATTACCCTACACATGATTTGGAATTAGCTGCTATTTTTCCGCTTTAAAAATTTGAAGGTATCATTTATATTGAGTAAAATGTGAAATATATACCGATCACAAATGTTTAAAGTATATATTCACTCAGAAAGAATTGAACATGAGATAGAGGAGATGGCAAGAATTAATCAAGGATTATTATTGTACAATTCATTACCATCTGGGAAAAGAAAATAAAGTGCCTGATGCTTTGAGTCGAAAATGTAATGCATTATTAACAATGTTACATTTGGAACGTGATCCTTTGGTTAAGGATTTGACGAAATTTGGCATTGAAGTTGTTAGTGCAGGATGTTCTTCTATTTTGTTTCATGTATCAATGAAATCATCTCTATCAGACAGAATTAAGCAAGCACGGAAGCAAGATAGTGAGTTGCAGAAAAATGTAGAGCTGGTTCAGATGGGTAAGTTGCCTGAATTCAACATTGATAATGATTGTGTTTTGAGATTTTGGAAGAGATTGTGTGTGCCTTGTGATTCACAGTTGAAGATAGAGTTGTTATGTGAAGATCATAGTTCTTCGTTTTCAGTTCATCTAAAAATTACTAAGATGTATAGAGATCTTCGGGAGTATTACTGGTGGGATGAAATGGAAAATGATATTGCTGATTTTGCTGTGAAGTGTTTGACTGGTCACCAGGTTAAAGTAGAGTGGAAATTACCGAAAGGGATGCTTCAGTCTTTACCAGTTCCAGATTTGAAATGGGAGAATATATCCATGGACTTTGTTGTGGGATTTCCGAAGACACCTTGAGGTAAAAATGAAATTTGGGTTATTGTTGATCGCTTGACTAAATCAGATTTTTCCCTTGCTATATGAGATACTATTTCCCTAGATCAACTTTCCTATTTGTATATTAAAGAGATAGTGATGTTACATTGATTTCACCTCTCCATTGTATCTGATCGTGATCCCAGATTTACTTCTATCATTTGGAAAGGCCTTTAGAAGTCATTTGGTACTGAATTAAATTTTAGTACAGCCTTTCATCCTCAATAAGATGGGCAGTCAGAACAAACAATTCAGACATTGGAAGATATGATACATGCTTTTTCGATGGATTATCAGGGAATTTGGGACCAATAACTTTCTTTGGTTGAGTTTTCTTATAAGAACAGTTTTCATTCCAGTATACAGATGTCACCATTTGAGGCATTATATGGGAATCAGTGTTGAACTCCAGCTTTTTGGGATGATGTAGTTGATAGGATGTTGATGGGAAAAGAATTGGTAAAAGAGTTGGCAGGAAACGTTCAGCTGATACAGAGACACATGAGAACATCTCAGAGCAGGCAGAAGAGTTATGCAGACAACAAGAGGAAGGATCTCTCTTTTGAGGTACACAATATCTTTCATGTTTCAATGTAAAGGAAGTACATGCCAGATCCAACTCCTGTTTTGAGTCTATAGGTAGTTCAGCTGGGATAGAATATATCTTATGAGGAACAACTGATCCATATTCTTGACCTCAGGGAGCAGTTATCGCAGAATAAGGTGATTCATCAAGTAAATGTTTTGTGGAAAAACCACATGATTGAAGAGGAAACATGGGAATATAAAAATGCTATGAGGGATAAATACCCCCATTTATTTTAGTGAATAAATTGCGAGGGAGAAATTCCCAAATGGGGGGAAGGATGTAACATCCCAGGTAAATAAAGAATAAGACATTTTCATATTTATTAATATTTTGTTGAATTAAGTATTAATTTTACTTTAATGGGGTTGCTATGTTCAATGGAAAACCCTATTTAAATATATTTTTGGTCACTCATATACATTCCATTAGACCAAATAAAATTCTACTTTAGAATCAGGAGATCAAAATTTACTTTGTTAAATTTTTTGTATTTTTCTGATAATGTTCATTTTCTTATGAATAGTGAAAAATGTTTTATTTTAATTCAAAACCTCTTTTAATCTAATTTATTTATGAGGATATATTATCATCTTAATTGGTTTTAAAGTGAAATTAGAATATATTTCTACTATTTAATCCAATGGTGGTTATTTTAATTAATTTCACTTTGAAATTGGACATAAACAAGTGTCAGTCTTTTGATAGATATTGTTTCTTAAAAACACGCTATTTGTTTTGAAAATGGGAATTAATTATAAAATTAATAAATGAAACTTATATGTTTTGAATTTTTCAAAATACACATCATTTTTGAATTCAGAAACTCAAATATAGCTTAGGGTGAATATTTGGTATTTTTCTGAGGAACTTCAATTTTTTATGAATAGTGAAACCACAAGGTAGTAGTTAAACAAACTGATTTTTCGTTTAAATGAAATTTTATAGCTTCACTGTATTGAATTTCAAAAATATGAGATACATGGTTATCATTATTAAGTAAAATGTGGTTCAAAGGGATTAAAATATTTTTTTGGTGAATAGTAACTTTTGAGTTTTGTTAACCGCAATTAGAGGTAATTATTTTAATTTAAGATAAAATGATATTATAAAAATATAAAAATATATTGACACATGTCCTGACCTTATTGGATATGTTATGGCCGACCAATACATTCCATGGGTCAATTTATGGGACCCCATGGAGCCACTTGGTTAAGATAATGACATTAATACCTTTTATTTAATTTAAAAATAAAAATGTCGCATACATGTATTGGTTTACTAAAACAAATATTACATGTGGTTATATAAGTTATATTTTTTACTATAAATATTAATTAGAAATCTAAAAATATTTCCTATATCATTGTAATTTTTTATAATTTTTAGACATCAAAAAGAAATTATTTCTGACACAATGATGATGTAGTGTATACGTCATTAAGGAATGATTTAAATAAATAAGAAGATAATTTTTAAAATAATATCCAAAACTTGTCCAATTCTTATTTTATGATTTTATTTCGAACATTTACCACCTTATAGTCTACTTTAATGATTTTTGGAGCTTTAGAAATCTAATTTCATTTTATAATAAAATAATAGTTTCATTATTTCTAAAACAGCCCCTCCTCTCCCTTATAAAAAGACCCAACTTCATTCCCATCTCTCACACTTATCAAGCCCTTTCTCTTGTCAAACCTCTACTAAAATAATCTACCAATATACCTATATTCATCCTAGAAGCCTCCCATTAGGCAGAAATCTCTTCAAGAAACCCTTTTGGTTCAAACGAAGAAGAGTTACCCGATTTAATGTTAATGTCTTCACTTGTGTTCTTTTGTTTTATTTTTCTTCGCCAACCCCCTAAACTATTTTTATTCCATTATTTTGTAACAACAACAGTATTTTAAAAATACTAGGATTTATTTTTGAAATTTATTTGAGCTACACTTACACACTCCTTAATCTAATGGTTAAAGAACATACTATTTCTATGGATGGTGAATTACTGCCTCATGAAACGATGATCGTTCAATCTTCTATTAACACCTCTCCTTGTGGCCATTAAGATTTCACTATAATTATAAATTATATATAATATTTTTATGTTTTCCTTATGCTTTTGTATTTTTCATTTATTTCATACCATTATGGTTTCCATTATGGGTAAACGCGATATCTACATTTTAGGAAGTGCGGACTACCACCCCCTCAAAGTGATTTGATTCATTAATTCCATATGTGGAACATGTAAAGGATGGAGTTAATATTATAATATATTATATTATACTGGAATTATAATTTACCTTTATGTCATCATGATTTCATTCCATTAAATTCGAAATAGATATGAAAGTAGCGTTCATGCGTTCGTACGGCTTACTGTCTCCATGAACGGTGCATTTCATTTGTTACCTCTAAATGTTATATAATATTATAAATGTATGTATATAATGGATATATATGATATATATGATATCTACATCATGAATATAATTCTGTATATAATGTATATTTGACCACATGAAAAATTTGTAATTTTAAGGAGTTTATTTTTTACTCAAGTACCAATGATCGACAAAACGATCGTTGTTAACCTAAATAATTTCTAAGTGTTCCTAACATGGTAATAAGTGATATAAAAGGAATACTGCTCTATAAATAGGTTTTTATGAAAGTATAAATTAACTCAAGTTTATTATTCAAGATATTAATGAACGATCAAGTCAATTCGGACACGAGGTAAGGGACTTCATCTCAATCTGCTTTCATTGAGGCATATATTGTTTTATAAACAACTTTCTTTTATATGATGTATAAACCCATTTGAATTTTACTTTTATTCAAATGGAATATTTTTATACAAAGCATTTTCCTAAAAGACAAAAGGAATATTTTGTCTTACGTATGTGGCGACAACGACTTCTCTATTGCCGTGACCATTATTTGAGTTTCAGCTTCCTCTACTAGCCAGAAATTTTTTTAAAATGAAAAATAAATACCACATTTTACTTTTCTATTATTTTTGTAATGAAAATGGGTTTTATAAAGATTTTATTAGATCAGTTTGGTGTATTGATATCTTTTGATTGAAATTTCTAATTTTGTGTTTCCTTTATGCATGTTTTATAAGATCCTATTATGTTATGGTTCTTGGGAATTGTTTATGAAGACTGGTGGTTTCGTGATAAACTATGGGCAGGTGAGCCCGATATTTCTCTCTAATGAATTGGGTAACGCGATGGAGGTAAACATGAATTTTTCTACTAAGAGATTTAGGGAATATACTATGATTGTTATTCCAAATGTAACCATGAGGGTTACTCCCTACAAAATAATGTTATGAATGCCTCAAGTTACCTTAATGTCTTATGATTTCTATGAGTTATTCATAAATTTTATGATTTCATGAGGTATGATTAAAGTTCTTATGTTTTATATGTAATCTATTATTTCATTGATTCTTATGTATACATGAACTAATGTTTTCATTCCGTATTGTTATATCCCTTACTGATCTTTTTATGCTCATCCCAGGTTTTTGAAATGTTTTTCATAGGTCATGGGAAAGGTACATGATGTGATGATAGTGTCAAGGAACTGTCAAGAAAGAATCCATGTTTTCTTTAAAATATGTTTCCTTTAATGAGAAGAGTGAATATTGTCATTGATGTAACCACCTTTTTTACAAGTGGACTATAATGCATGATATATGATCTAATTCTCTAAAACTCTAAACCTAAAAAGATCCTCAATGTGTAATTCTTGAAATATCTCAAGATTAATTAATGTTTAAGGCTGGGGCCTTATATAAATATTATACAATTCATTTCTATGGGAATGTTTCCATTAAAAAACATAAATTCTACACTATTATGTTCAAGGAAAAAATGACCTTTATTGAATGATATTTTGGCATTTTAAAGGTAATTTAATGATCTTGTTATATAATTATTAATTAAAATATATAATTTACCCTTTATTGTTGTAACAAAATTAATTATGAAATCTATTCATATTATAAAATTTACATAAAAGTGACCCATTAATTAAATTTTTATTTACGGACATTAAATTTCATATAAAATATTCAAAATTTAATACACAAAATATGAGGAATTTAATTTAAAATTAAGATCCCATTAATTCTTATTTTTTAGAAAAACTCACTGGAAAACATAAAACATTTTCATATTCAATTAATGTATAAAATCTTTTACAAAAATCATATTTGGATTATTTTAAATAAGACTAATCTAATTAAAATTTAAAAATAATCAATAAAATGATTTTAATTACTAATGAATATAAAATAATATAATTTTTTCCATAAAATATGTATTTTTACTATTATATATAATTATATTGTTTTATAGAAAACATTTAAGAATATAATGGCTTGATTAATTAAAATATGTAATTAGTTTTTTAAAATCCATTTTATAAATTTTATAAAAATTAATATTCATTTACAAAAATAAGAAAAAAAAATCTTTTTCTAAGAAATAAATTATCAAATAATAATGTGACATTATTAAATATTGTGTGATTATTTTTCTAAAGTTAAAAATACATTAATAATGAGTTGGATATTTCTATTTATTTTATAATTTAGTTATTCATATTTACTACCATTAAATTAATATCTGAGTTATAATAATTATTTTAAACAAATAATTTTTGAATTGCACCTCGTGGTTTGTTTGAACTTGTTGTTGAGTGCAACACAATCTATTGAAAGATTATAATTCATTAAATGGAAATAACTATTAAAATATTGAGGGGTTGTAGATTTTGGATACAAAATAACTATAGATTCAATGTTAGAATAACATATGGTATTAATAGCTACAAAAAATTTAATTGTTATATATAGGATTTTTATGCTACCATTATCTCATGGTTTATCACCCCCCCCAATAAACTCATTCTAACATTAACCAGAGTTGGAATATTTTAAAGTAATTAATATTCATTATGAAAAAAAAATATTTGGTCAATTTAGTTTATATTAATTATGGTTATTCAATAGATAGAATAAAGTTTATATGATCCAATTCCAATAAGATCAGAAATGGTTTTTTTAAATAACTATGAAAAGAACAATAAAAAACATTCCTAAAAAATTTAATTTCAAAGCATAAAACATAAATAACATCCATTATATGACTTATAAAACCCATAATATTTATTATTATAAAATGTATTGAATATATAATTTAAAAATATCATTATAACCTTTAATCCATATAGATTAATTTTATTTGTTACGATTCAAACACATTCCATACATCAAAATAGAATTTTAGAAAATTGTTTTTATATCCCCAAAAATTAACTCATTTAAAAATAAAAAAAATAATGATTCATATGTAATTAATTGTAATATATAAAAATTATTGTGTTGCAAATTTATTTAGGATAATATTTAAAACATATTGATAGTTTTACTTCAATAGAAATGATATTGTTTTACAAAAAATGATATTTTTCACTATTAAAGGGAGAAAATCATTTTAGAAAAAGCATAAAAATTCATGAAAATATTATATCGATATGCTTATTTTAAGAATTTAAATTATTAAATAAAATAAAATTTCCAAAAATCATAGAAAATATTAATAAAATTCTTGTAAAAGAATCTATAAATACCATTTGGAAAGAAAACTTTTTAGGCATAAATGACTTTAGTAAAAATTACCTACTTACTCATTTTACAATAATAATTACATGTAAATAAAAAATAATGTATAAATATATTTTTTTTTTCAATAACTATTCAAACATTATTATTTAATTGATTGTTTATAATGGTTTTACTATATCACAATTCCTATTAACATGATGTTCTATATTAGGTAATATATAAAATACATCATGTTTTTATTTCAAAGGATATAAATATATAATAATGGGTTGTTATATTATTCCCCACCTAAAATGAAATTATATATTTATAATATGTCACTCATGTAAAAATAATTATGATATATTTTTTTATTCAATACATGGGCTCCCATGTAAATTACTCAATATGTTGATTCCTCTAAGAAACATTTACCATGTGACTAGTGTTGTTCATTGAAAAATTATATCTATAATTCAAGATTTCTATATTTTGTACTTCACAAGAATGATCATCCACCCGTGGTGAATATTCATTGTCCAATACTTGTAAAAGATCATGTATGTACTTCCTCATGTTAGATACATTGTAGAAATCGTGAACGTTATAGTGGTTTGGTTGGAGTTACAAGCAATAATCTATAGATCCTAGCAGGTCAATAATTTTAAAGGGACTAATATACCTAAGTATTTTCTTTGACTTCATTTTGAATCTAAAAAACTTATTCTATATAGAAAGTTAAGGGGAATAATTCTTACCATTAACAAATCCCATATCAATCCTATCATTTTCATCATACCATTTCTTTTTCTAATGAGAAGACATTATTTACTATTGATTAGAAATAACCTTCACTAACATTTACTCATTTATATCCCATTAAAATATCATTATTATATAATTTTATCTAATAATTATTGAGTTGTAAATATCTTCCAATAAAGGTATTTGTCTGCATCAATATGATTTATTGATTGACAACTATTATTGAAATAAAATATTACATTTGGAAGGTGTTGATCAAAAAAATATTTCATATCTAGAGAACATTATCTCAACATATCCTACTCAATGTGAATTGTACTCATATAATTACCATATTTCCCATAATTATATGTTGTATGGGTAACAAAATCTTTATCATAGTCTTTATAAACTCAAATTCATAACATCAAACTAAACATAATATCCCAAATACATATAATAGAATGTGATACCCCACATAAACATAAAACTTTAATGATGTATATCATGGAAAACATATAAATATAAAAATATTCCCTTATATAAATGAACAGAACTAATTTCATAATTTTATAAAGTAAAACCCCAATAGAATTATGCCAATTATATTTCATTTGAACCTAAAATAGAATTACATGTTATAGTTTTGACATTTATATTTTTGTATAGGTAATGGTTGTCACATCTCCTTATAAATAGTTCTCCTAGTATTACCATTTTTACATACCATGCATGTAGTTACATATATCATAATATCTACCTACAATTTTCCCCATGAAAAATACTCTTTCATAACCTAATACAATATTATAATTCCAATATGAATTGTGAATGATGTGACATGAGATTCATTCAATTTTTCATTAATTAGGACTTCTTTTCATGAAACACATTCTAAAGTCCCAAAACATATCATTTTTCCCACATTATGTTGTAATCAATAACATTTACTTCTAAATTTTAGTAGCTTCACATCCTATTTTATCCTCTTTAATCATTTCATTAATAGATTATAGAACAATATTTTTTAGAAGATAACATTTATCCCTATACTAAAGGATAAATTGTTTTATCATTATCAAATAAAAAAATATAGTTTTTTATTCCTCATCATATTTAACATGTAATGATAAATTATATAATGAAAATTCACACTTGGTAAATTTTTTAAAACACCCCTCCTTATGTATAACTATATAATCTTACAGTTATATTTATTCTCATCATTTCACTTGTAATATATAGGAATTTTATCTATAAATTTAACAAAAACTATTCAAGGTCAACTATAAATCCTCTATTATTTATATCTATGAAAATATATGAGGTATTATTAAGGGTAAATGGCCTCTCTATAAATTTAAATTTTACCAAACATGAAAAGAACCATATCCTAGGAATTTCATCACTTATAAAACTAAAAAGAAACTATCCATTTTGATTATTGAACGTAAGAAAATATTTTTATCATCTTAATTGATCAAACACATAATCATATGGGGAAGATGATATATATTCTAGAACATGATGTTGTTATGTTCTTGATAATCAATACATAATCACATTTATCTATCTTTATTCATAAAAAATGTATAAGTGTTCCCCATGGTGAAATACGAGGTGGAATTAATCCCTTTCCATGAATTTACTATACATTGTTTTTCATTTTTAGGCTCAATTTTAAAATTCTATATGGACCCTTTGAAATAGGTGTACCACTAGGTATCTGTTATATTAAAAAACCAACATCATGATTTGGAGGAATGGTAAAAGACACTTATATAAAGACATAAAAATTTCATATATTATACAAAAGTAATCAAATATGAGTTTACAAAAAACCATATTATATAAATTTCTACTTTAAATCGGATTAAGGACCCATTAAATGGATTCCTTTTCCATTCCCTGTTTACATTTATCTTCAAACTGATAAACAATAAATGGTTTTATTAATAATATTAATGTGAATTACCTTCCTTGAAAAATGACCTTGGATTTATATAAATAAATATAATCCATCCCAAATATTATATAAAATTAAATTAGAGTAGAAATATAATTTTTTATGTTATAACATTGTTACAAACATAAATTGGGGAATATTCATAGTCATGAGATGTGATCATCATAAAATTAGGATATTTTTCTACAATTTCAAAATTATTTTATTTAAGTGGAATTATGATATAAATAGAAATTTTTTATATATCAATAATTTGGTTGAGGAATAATCAATTAATATAGTTGTTTTTATAAAGTAGATTAAAACTATATAATTCATCAATTCATAATCTCACCCATTGAAAATAATAGTGAACAAATAACGTATTCTATTTTATCTAGTTTTAAATGGTTAATATAATTTATAATTATCATTAACATATATATTTGAGCACTAGTAAATATCTTATCCACAGTCCCTATAATTAAACAATTTTTATGTTATTTTTTAAATTTGTGGAGATTCATATCCATTTTCATAATTGGCCAACATGTCCGATTATATCAGAACTCAGTTTCCTGATGTCCTTATTTTACACACATAAAATTTACAAGTATCATTAAATCAATTTCATTTTTTTCTATCCACACAAAAAAAATAAAGTAAAACTCATATTCATGTAGCTATGGTTTTTGTTATTATAATTTCCTAGGAAATCCATCATTGCTATACTAAAACACCCATCATATTAATGGGTTAATAAAATCACTATTACTATGTAAATAACAAATTTAATAATTAAACCCTATAAACTAATGGCACTTATATATATTTCCATTAAGAAATATTTATCTATGAAACTATAATATATGAAAATATTATATAAAATGTCAAAAATAATACCATATTTATACATTTAACGGTGTAAAAAACTTCCTCATATATACAAATTATTTTCACCCATTTTCATAAGAACATGTACTTTCATATTTATAATAATATGTTAAATGAAAGGAAATTAATCATTGAAAAAATATCTCCAATTCTAATCCCAAACAATTGAATCAATTTATTTTGTATCCAGTTATTCATGATTAGATTCTACCACTAATCTCTTCTAATATTCAAATTACAAACCACTATGATAGCCTTTTTATATTCCAATCACTAGATAATAGAAGATATCAATTTAGTGGAACCGATATGTTGGTCTATAATAATTAGATTAACAATACCATTAAAAGAAGGTAGTTGTTTCCTTATAAAGAAAACCACAATATAATATTTCATCCTTTTTATTTGGAATATCAACAAGAATCGTGTATTTAGAAAGTTATATATGAATTGTGAGAAAAAAATCTATTACATATCCCATAAAATTTAGTTTCATAGTGATACAAGAATTTCATTTTCCATCACATTCAATGTTAAAAAGAATCCTTCTTGTTTTATTCGTTGACTGAAAGGAAAAGATATAATGTGATAAATAATAATAATAGTGTGAAATAATTCAATGCTGAAAATATTTTATAGGATATATAAATCATGATTTCATTTTTTCATTGTATTACTCCATATGAATACCCTTGGAAAACCATGCAAATTATTATATCAAGCCCTTAATAATTTCTCATAATGAAGATGTAAATATTCCTATGTATATGAACTCTATTTGTAAAGAAATGTCCATAGATAGGTCTCATTCACCGTGAATGATCATTATGAGAATCAAATTCTTGACCAACTCTTTTTTCAGTTATTACCCCTATAAGAATCTATTCCAAAAACACATCCACTTATAAAATCTTGACATATATAGTATTTCATAGGGAATAAACTCTATATTATTTAATATAATATAATATGTTATCATATAAGTAGGATTATATTATGTGGAATCACTATATTTTCCTCATTCTAGTGTTTTAATGTTACTATACCCATCCTTTTATAAAAAATAGAGGAACTTTTAATTTTAATAAAATAGTTTACATATTTTTAATGAATATTCAACACATTTAACAATAAAATATGATCATCATTTATAGAAATTTACATTTCTAGAATACATTTATATAAATACCATATTAACACAAAATATCTACTTCAATTTAGATTAATATCATATAAATTTAAACATCTTAGACATATCAATCATAAAATCATTTGTTCATATTCAGGGGGTGGGAAACAAAATAATGGGGCTCACATATTCTCAATACGGGTAATAACATTATATATATATATATTAATTATCTATAGTGATAAAATATAAGAATATGGTAATGATAAAATGATGAAGAATTACAATTATCATATTCAACCGCGCAATGATATTTATACATAAACCATGGAATAAGGAATTATCAATCCAATTTCAAAACAATAGGAGTATAAAATCATAAATAATCAATCAGGATCCATGAGAAAATTTCATAACAATAAATAATAATTGGGTGGAATAGAAAAAAATATAATCATTTCCTTCGTCAGTTATTTCTACCAAGGATATCATAGTTGATTTGTTTTACTCTGTATTCCACCTTTTCCATTATAGTAATATACTCTCAATACTATATTATTAGAAAAATTACACTATTAAAATAGGTTCAATTCCCATAAAAGTAATCAGTCTCTCTCATGAAATCCTTATTTTTCTAAATCATTACAGTGTTATATAATTGTGGTCCCACACATAACATATTAAGAATCACCCAAATGAGTGCCAACATATTATAAAGCATTTCTAATATTTTCAAATAATATAAAACAGAATAATATGACATTTATAAACATATCATTATCATAATCATAAAAAATCCATAAAAGAATATTGAATGTCAAATTTGGTCATTTCAAAGATAATTTCATGAAAAAATTATGGGTTTTTATATTATTAAAAACCATTCAAATATTACTATATCATTTCTTAAAAAAGATAAATATTTTTTGTAAATTTTATATTGAAAATAGTAAAATATAAAAAATAATATGGAGAATATTTTATTTACATAATGAAATATTTTAATGGAAACATTATTTTTAATATTATTCATATTTTAGGAGAAATTCATTTATATATTATACATAAAAACAAAAAAAACTCGTTCACATATTTTATAAAAAGTGAGAAGTACCATGTTTGAAAAATGATAAGAAATCTATTATAACATTGATAATGAATATGAAATTCCGTTAATATCTAATTTAATTAATATTTTTATAATAGTAAAAACATCTATGAAAATAATTTAATGATAATATGTATATATATTAACATATTTCCCATCAAAGCGGAAAACATTTTTAGTTTTCCTTAAAAACAGTAATTAGATATCTTTAGTACATAGTGAGAGGAAATTGAATTTAAAATATGAAAAATATATAAATAACTATATAATAATTATTTATATAATAATATTAAATTTTATAACATATAATTTCATTATCATAAATTTTATTCAAAAAAGTCTTGGTAAATATGTACTTTTAACATAAAACCATTGCATCAAGTCTACCTTTCTTAATTAGCTCTCTAAAATATAACTATATTAAATATTAAATACTTATAATAAAATCATATAACATTAATAATATATATAACACCATAAATAAAAAAATTATATCCTTTAAATAACCATTTATTAACAACCATTCATTACCATTATCATTTGGGGTCTTAACTCTTTCAATTTTTTTTGTATATTTTTGTTATGTAGTTAAGGTTCATAAACATAGATCATAAATTTTTAATCTAATTTCTTTTGATAATGACATAAATATAATAAATATTTATTATATAAATATTTATATCAATTTAAATAAATATTATATTAAAATTTAATTACATTACCACATATAGATGGTAGTCTATACGTACACATGCTTAAAGTTTTTTTTATGAGTTTATTAAAGAAACAATTGTAATTATTAATTAAAATTTAAAAAGTCACTAATATTTCATAAATATCATAAATAATAATTTCATATTTCCTAAAAACTATAATGAATTATGGTGGTGAGAAATGACTTGTATCGCTACACGGAGAAGGTGGGCCATAAGTATGCACAAGCGATATAATCTTATCTCATTTGATAGAGTGGTGGTAGTGAATGATTGTTCCATCATAATAATAATGATATGTTAATATATCAAATATAGTATATTTTTTTAATGATTTATTCAAAAAAATTAGAGGATGTATATGGAAAGGTAAAATTGGATTATCTTGGTTACAATCTATAACTCTTATTTGGAAGACATTAATTGTCTTACTCCATAAACATAAAAAAATTGGTCATGGGAGAAAAATAGATGATCTTTGATAAAGGGAATGAATATATTAATTTTTTTAGAACCCGTATTCTGATATATAATGCAGAACTAGTGAAAATAAGATAAAATTATATGTTCACTTTTATAAGTATGAGAAGGGGCACACATCAAATTTCATAAAAATTTTCAATGATTTAAACTAACATTATTGAGAGAGTGGAAAAAATAGATAGGGATTTGAATGAAAGAAATTATAAGGTTTCAATTTTAGCAACCTATAATAATTTTATAGCTTTGGGTCAAAATTGTACCATGATCTCATCGTTTATGTTTTAACCCCCCCCCCAAGAAACCTGTTTGAACCATATCAAATAAAACAAAATTTGGATATTTTTATTCTTCAATATTATCTTAATTTAAGGTAAAAATAATATATTATATTAATTACAGTGATTATAATATTTAATACAACTTTTGATATTAAATTTATAAACTTGTATGAATTTACTTTTAATTAAATATGTAAAACTTAATGAAAACAAATTTTGGAAAAATTACATTCTAGTGGTAAAACATAATTTAAGTACGTTAATTTCCTTGTGAAAAATATAAAATTAATTTTCAAATATTATAATGAAAATATTATAATTATATTCGATTAAATACATTAATCGATACAGGATTAATTAATTTATTTTGATAAAAATACATGACACACATAATTTTTTTTAGAAAAATGTGTTATTATTCCCTCAAATTAACTTATACGAAAATATGTTTTAACTTTATTTAATATGTAAATAAACATATTAATTATATTTAAAAGGATTCTCATATTCATTTAAGATAAATTTAATAATATAAATATATATTTAAATTATAATAAAAATTAATTTTTATAAAAAACAATACATATAACTATTTACTAAAAATAAATCTTTCTAGAAAAATCATAAATTTTCTCTGGAATAAAAGATTAACATTATGGTATTAAAATTTATAATTTTTTTGTATTTTAATGTTATTTAAAAATATATAAAATATTTATTATTATCACATCCAAAAATGAGATCAAATCCATTTTTTTATAAAAAAAATTTATAACGTTAAAAATTTCATTAAATAAAATTCCAAATGTATTAAATATTAATTAATTATGAGAATATATTTAATAATAAACACTATAAATATTATTTATTAAATTAATATTAAAATTAAAATCATCAAATTTATGGTCCATGTTGTAAATATTTATTTTATATAGGATCATGTAGACAAAGTGTTAAATCTAGTGAATGATACCAAAAAATTTAGGTTTTATGTAAAATATAATACATATAAAATATGGGGTTTTTACTACCGATACTAATGTGGTTACTAAAACACCCTACTGGAAGGTATTTTCAGTTAAAATTAATTAAGGTGATAAAACTATTTCATAGTGGTTTTCCATGTAAGGAAAATTAGGGCATGTGTGGTTGAGAAAAAACTGCATGGTGGACATAATATGTTTATTATAGTATTGATTCTGATTCTGATGTTTCTAATTTTTCTAATAGTCACATCGGTGTAGTGTATCCTATTATTGATGTTTTATTTGATCATTATGGGTTTGTTTTTAATGTTTCATAAATTGTTTCCTATCAATTGACATATACATCATTGTCCCATTACTTGTATTTCAGGTAAAACCTATTATATAAATGATTATTGTCATTATTAATTTATTCATATGGTGTTTCCAATTCAAATTGGTGTATATATTAATTTTTTCTAGTTTCTATCTAGTTTAAACTTTTATTTCTTGATATCTCCTCCCATTTGAGTTCTAATTATATTAGGGTTAGATATGATGGGTTTAAAAGGGTTTCATTGAGATTGATGATATTATATATTGATCTATGACTAAGATGACTCAATATCATCAATTTTGATAAATAATTTTACTACTGACATGATTTCTTCTAAAAGAGAGGTTGGTTTCTCAATAAAATGGTAATTTATCAAGGAATACCATGTTGTTCTTGTGGTTTCCATTAGGTTTGTTTAAAAATGGTTTAATTAATATCAATTATAGTGATTTTGTGTGTTTATTGTTTGGAATATTAGAAACTTTTTTGAAGGAAGTTTTCTATAAAAAACTATTTTATGTTTATAATGTGTTAAATAAAAATCCAAAAATATTTTTTTTAATAATAAAAAGGTTTTTAGTCATGGGAGCAGTGATTATATTCTTGTGGGAAATTTTTATTAAATATTTACAATGATATAATTGAATATTTTGAGAAATCATAGAACAAGAACTTTTGGGGAAATGGTTTATTGACATATTAAAAACAGAGTGTATGCAGAACCAATAAGGGTTATGGTATTGGAACTGAGAAAAAATTGTAAGACGTGGTATCATTAGTGTTGAAATCATCAAATCATAACGTTTCATGTGTTAAATTTTTTTCTCAAGTAAATGTGACTATTTGAGGAATTTTGAGTTATGCTTTCTTTTATTCGTGATAATAGAATTTTAGGATGTTATACTCAAATTTTTATCATATGGATGGTTTGAATACCTACAAATATTTATAACCCTATCCTTTTTTAGAATTATTCATGAAATTTATTATGAAATTTTTTTAATGGAGCAAAAGTATTTTTTTGAGAAATTTTTATCGATTGAAATTATTTATAATTTTTTCTATGAATCAAAAAAATGTGTTCATGGTGACCATAATTATATAGATTCATGGTGGTATCCTACTATAAATTTTTATTTCACCCCATATGTTATTTAGGTATCTAAATATATTTTTATTAGGATATAGTTTAATTGTTGAGTGACTTTTATCCGACAAATATATCGTGGTTAGTGTCTTCTCATGGTGATTTGGGATGGTGGTGATAAACCGTCTCATAAAGATATGATCCTCCTTTTAATTTTGGTTTTAGCCATGAATATTAGTTTTTTAAATATCAATACCATGTACTTATTCATGTGTGATTTACCCTGATTTATTAAATCATTTTTTATACATGAGTTAGTTTTTGTAGTGATTTTAGGGAAAAATCATTCCTATGGTTTTCTGTGATTACACTTAGACTCTTATTTCACGCTAATGGTGAACGTTGTGGTGAATTTTCCCTTGTTGTGTTCTCATCTGTGTTACATGTCATATAAACCTAGGATGGATGATTACACCAATTTAATTGATTAATTATATTATATAATATTCTTTGAATGACCAGAAAATTATTTAGTGTGGGATTAATTTTATAGAATGTTTCATTTATACCCTCTAATCCCCTTCCCCTTCACATATAATTATTTTTATTTTCCAACATACTAAAACTTTCATCGATTCATTTAATATAGGCATGTGTAAAAAAATATAATTATGATTTATTTTAATTAATTATTATCTTATTGGATAAAAAATTCTATAACTAATTTATATTATGAAGAACATACTAATGAAACATAATGATTTATTGAATATTTCCCCAGTATATTTTTAAATTCAATGTATGTGTATTTTGATTATTTTTTAGATCAGATGGTGTTGAATATATATCGTGTCTCTTTTTTATACTATTCTTGTACTCCACTTTATGCATTCCCTATGATTCATGTTTTTTATATGAAATTAATACTTATCATACTATAATAATAATAATCAACAATAATATAATTCCATTCACCATATGTGCCTAACATATTCAATGAGACCCATATGTTAGTATATTCCATGTTTATATAATTAGACTATATTCATTAAAATAAATATAGAATTTTGACTATATTTCAACACATACTAGTTTCAAAATACTCTACATAATCATGGATTTGATTAATAATATCTATTGAAATATTTAGTTTGGATGAGTTCTCTATTCATTTTTTATAATGCATATTTTACAATAATATGGAAAAATATTCTCATTTTATTCTATTATTAGGAATCTTTTTTCTTTACTTTTTTACCTTGTATATATTACCATTCATCGTCTAAGCTTTTATTGGTGAATGATCATCCTTACATGCGATAATCCTCCCATTTGGGTTGAATGTAACATCATATCCTGATCCAAAAAGTTGAAGCACAATCAGTTGGTTTTGTGTAACATATTACTCCAAGTCCATTTCATGTGTTTATGTAAATATACTAATATTATTAGTTTACATACCCATGACACCAAATGATAGTAATTAATGCAATTTCATATCAAACATTCTGGCGAAAATTTCACATATAAAATACAAAAAACCTCACAGAATACAAACTCAGATTCCAAACCAACAATATCATTCATGAGAAAAAAAGAGATAACTTCAATAATGATCCAATAGAAAATAATATCATAGTCATAGTAGAACATTGTTTAATAATAGGAAAAACCAAATAACAACATGATTCAATTACATCATATGACCTTATAAAATACAAAACAAGATCCATGTGAAAAATAAATCCCAACCATACATTCCCACGATATCATGAATCATCACTAGAGAAGTAATACAACCTTCTATTTCCTTTATCCTAGTAAACTACAAATTTAAATTCACAAATCATCTCAAGAAGGGGGTGTGATTAAAAACAAATTATGTTTTCCAAAAATACATTACAACTCATCGAAAAATAAAAAATTATGTTTCCATAATTGATACAAACCATATAAAGTAGTTAAGATTTTATATAAGTATTCACAAGAATAACCAAGTGATAAAAACCATAAAAAATATCTTTGATAATCATTCATGATTGGAATACCAATTTTCCAAGACTATACACACACCCCATCAATTCACATGTAACACTGTAAGTATTTTTTATACTTTTAATTGTGGATGTACATTACCATAACCCATCCATCCTTGAAGGAGGAACTTCCAACCAAACACATCCTTCTTATAACACATTTCAAACCAATCATGCCAATATATATGGAGAAACTATTTTTTCAAAAAACTGTATCAATTTGGAATCATTCCGTAAATAAACTAACATGGTTCAAACATAATTCCTAAATTTAAAATTATTATTATAAAATTATAAACAAGGGTGTTATTCCTATATAAATAAAATTCTATATATTCCATGACCCAATAAAAAAATTATTTAAAAAATAACAAAAAATTAAAAAAAATCCCAAAATTCATTTAATAAATATTTAAGAAATATATTTATATAATATTTGAGATGATATAGAAGAAACATAGACCTCAAAAAATGATTAAAATTATAGAAAAAACTAATATATTCCTGATTTAGTTACAAAAAAATATCCCAACTATTGTAGGTATCCATTGTTCCTTGAATCATCCGAAATTCACATATGAAGATAATGCAATTTTATTGTCAATCCTATGGGGATAGATAATTTTGAGACCCTCAAAGATTTGAATAATAATAATGGTTTTAGGGCTTCAAAACCAATTAAAATAAAAAATCTCAGGTTGAGAACCACTTTCCCATTGAAAAACCAATGGACCAAAATACACACTTATACAATGGAACAGTCCACCCAATATCTGTAATAGTATAACCAATCAAACCCATCTAGGAATGATGATGTCGGATTTTTCATAGACCCTATTTTTTGTAATGTGGTTATGGAAAAATTATACCACTAAAACCCAAATTCTATATTTCCAAGGAATTATAGAATGTATGATAAAACCAATATAATATTTTTGATTAAATTTGAAGTATTATAGAATCCCCCTCACCCCCATCAGATCACTATGGTGTTGCAGTGGTCTCCCTACTGTAGTGCCTAAAATATCTACAATTTAACCATTATCCATGGTATACGACTTCCAAAACTAGAAGGTGATTATAATTATTCATCCAATTTTCCTTTTCTATAGAAAATCAATCTACAATGAAACACCATATGGAGTAAATTTTAGCATCTTTTTTAACATTAATCCTTCATGAGAAATGATGATCTCCTTACAAAAAACCATCAGAACCAAATAAAAATTCATGAATCATATCCCAGAAAATATATAATATTCAAATATATAATATAATCGAAATTTACTTAATTTTTTTAGGATTATATTCTCACAACCATTGGTCCTTCCATTATAAAAAATTATAAAACTAAGGTTATTCTGAAATATCAAAAGATATTTCTTCTATATTTCCTTTTCCAACTAAAATGAATCTTATTGATTCGTTCTAGAATTCCATAAAACATGAAACAAAAATATTAATTTTCTATAAAATTTATTATCCTTAATATCTAAATTTTTTACTCATACATGAATCTATATATCATCTAGTTCAATATCTATATTCTCCCATTGAATCACATGTTTAGGGTACGGTTGTTACTTCAATAAATCATCAAAAAAATAATGTTTTTCATTAAAATTAACCTTGGTGTTAAATTTAACTGGTTGGACCGATCAATGATTCATTCATTTATCTTAAAAGGTCTCATGTACTGTGGAGACAACAATACTTATTTAAAAAAATGATGATTCCCTATCCTCAATTAAATTATCATGAAATCATGATCATATACCCCCAAATGATAATTTTTTTTCATTGATGATAAATATATCATTTTCAATGACTCTTTAACATAATATTTGTCATTTTAATGATCTGAATATATTTTTATAACTTCAACTAGTCTAAATATGATATGTGATCTATCACAAGTTTCCACATAAAAAATTAATATTAAAAAATGGCGGTATAAGTCCTTGAATGGTCACTAATATAACATTGAATATTAAATTATGTTTAAAAATAACAGAAATAATGATATATGATACCCCAATGAGCCACCATAATCCATCATAGAATATCATTTCACATATTTCAATGATGAGATAATCATTTCTATTTATCCATGTATCATGGTATGTTTAGTTATTCTTATAATAAAATGAGTTCCAAGGATTTACTATATGGATTTCCAAATCTGAGAGGAAAAATCAAGTTCATGGTCTTCCATAGATGAATTTTGAATTTCGAGTATCAGTTATATTTATTTAATGAAAATTTTAGAAAAATATTCCACTACAACATATTCAAAAATAATGATGAATTTAGTTGGAATAATGAGCCGACCCAAAATCATCATTATGGATTCGCTTTACAAAATTGGTCAGTGTGGACCTATAAATGAATCCATACCAATATAAAATCATTTAAATATTTAAATTAATATTTAGTAACACATAGAAACTAAGATTTGGTTCTATTAATTAACATAATGATAAATAAGTAATCTATAGGAAAACACTTACAATTACCTCAACAACACAGCCACAAAACCTCTTTGACCAGTAATTCATTCATCATTTGGATAACTAGATAAATATCCAAAATAGAATGGAATTTATAGAATTAAATTATTTCTAAGAATTTGGTGGTAATATAATCTGATCTAAAATCATCACTAATGATCTTTCATCATGCATCCATCAATCAATGATCTCCCCACCATTGATTTTTTACCTCATAGTAAAATATGTTTTAGTTGTCTCAGACTATCTAATATTTTCAACCAAATCATTAATAATATAAAATACAAAGAAAATGAAGACATTATATTGATTTTTACACCCCATATGCATATTTTTAATCACTTTCCATATCATCAATTTACATGAATCCTCTTTATAAATTTAATTAAATGATCTCCTTCTAAATGCTTCTACCAGCTAATTCCCTTTATCTTATGTATACATCATGTGGAATTAAATAATCTACAAATATACAAACCATACACATTATGATATATTCAAATCACATTTTGAAAATTTTTGTTTTAATCTATTATGATCCATGAATATTGTCAATCTATCACCAAAATGATATTAACAAAAACAAATGGCACAAACTAAATAAATCAACTCCAATTAATTTTTTAGTTAGTTTTTCATATACACCAATAATTTTTAGGAGCCATAATCATATATATGTTAACTCTTACTTAAAACCAATCCATTCCCAGAACATGATGCTTTAAAATAGGTCACACAACCTTTTCATTAATTTAAAATCAAATGTATTGATGGTGATGTTAACAAAACCATCTTCAAATAGAAGTATTTCTAGGATTCATAAATCCATTTTTAATAAACTATATTCATTTTGAATGATTTTAGAGGTGAGTCCTGACATGAAAAATCTTGATCAGGTCATAGGAAATGTCCTATTAACCTATATAAACATCATATCTAAAATAAATATATTTAGTCATCCCAATTAGATAAAAAAATCTAGCACTGAAAGATCAATTTGAATTCAATCCTATGAATTCACAGGAACAAGGATATGTGCCTTTTGTATTAATAATTCCTTATTATAAAACATACTACATAGTTTAAATACCAAAAAGATTCCAAACTCTATGTCCTACTGTTCATCATGGGTATAATTAGTTATAGATTACACAATATATCATTAGTAAACAATAGCCCCACAAAATTGGGACACCATATATTGAATTGATTCGTGAATTCCATAAAAAATAGTTTAAATTGACAAGACTTATGTTCATGAACACATATTCATAATGGACACCATGATGCTAAAACGCTGTGTTTATAATATCCACCTTCTGATGTCACATTTGGTGATAACTAGATCTATTGTCAATTTTAGAGAACCATTAGGCTCTCGATGATTAATAAAAAAAATTAATCATTGTGTGTAAGAGGATATATATTATTTATTGTTACATGATTATTATTTTTAGAATTTTTAAAAAATAAAATACTTTCATACACCTTGTTTACAAAATGAAATGCTACAACCCATGTTGACATGTTTGGTAAACCAACTCCTTCTCTTTTAAGAACATAATCTTTTGCAATTATTTCATTAAATATAATTAGTTACCTCTAAAATTCATGATGTTAAATTAATTTTTTCCAATTTCGGTGATCATTCCTAAATCCTACCTATCATTTTTTTTGAAAAACCCATTAATTTGTTAGGAAAAGCCTTAAGAAATTGTCCAATGATATCGTGAAAATAACTTTGATCAATGTCATAAAAATATTCCAAGTTTACTACTAATAGGTGAAATGGGATATTTCAATCCACTATCACTGTTAGTACTAATATACATTCATATATGTCCTAATATACATTAATGTTATTTATAACACATATATAATATTCAAAACCAAATTTCTATGTGTATGATTATATCTATGACCTCAATGATGTAATCGAACCCCTTACAAAAATATGGTCATAGATATCCATTTCCATTACTGATAATTCCTAAAAAAATTAATCCTCATTGATTGTTATAATATATTTTATACAACTAAATTCTCTACACTACAATTATCCTGGAGGTGTTTTATGTTTCAAAATAAAAGTCAATATCTCAACATGTAAACCCATGTGATCAACAACATGAGAATAAATGAAGGATTGAGGTGGACACATATCCAAAATTTATTCACAATGAGGTAAATCTAATGAATAATAAATTACACCCTTAATGTTCATGATTTCTCATTGTGAATTATCATATTAATACTCTAAAGTTTTCTAATATCTAATCCATGTAAATTTTATTCTTAATGTGGTTGAATGAAATAAAATTTGATGAAGTAATTGGAATCATCAGTTCTCTCTATGGTATATGTTGAGAATTATTATGAGATCATTAAATAAAATAACTTTATTTCGGAGGTACATGGGATGTATCACCCAAAATTAACATTGGAAGACTATGAAAATAAGTTTGATGATTTCAAGGCTAGTCACAATTAATTAATTTTTATGGTGGTTCAATACAATATCACTTATTATAGTACCTATATCCTCATTGTAAATTATGGAAAATTATGTTTGGTCATTAAGGGTTGAAAACTGTTATCATGGAATGAATATGAGACTCTCCAACACATTTTAATTAGATTTTCCTCCTCTTCTTATTTTCGTAATTTGAGTTATCTCTTATTTCCATGGTGATAAACTCACTCTGTCCATCCATGATTTCCAATATATATTCTTTTCAATATTTTATCAATTTACCACTTTCATATAATCCATAATATATATAACATTTACATTACAGTGAATCAATAGTTGTATCCTTGAAATAATGATTTGTTCTATAAAAAATACACTAGAACGAACTTCAGGGGAAAATATGAACAAATTCATAATGTTAGCAACATATTCTATGGGGGATAGATTCCCTTATTTCATGATAGAGTAATAATATTTTCTTGTAATCCAGAATGTGGGAGGAAATAATTTTTTATATAACTCTTCAACACCCCCTAGTAATTCCTTAGTCAATGTTTTCTTGAGATTCTAAATCATACTAGTATCATGAGTGTCCATTCATCATATATTTTTCCCATATAACATTCAACTCAATAGGTGTACACATGTACTCAATGATTTAATTCATCCAATCCAACTATAATTCATATTTTTTTTAAACTTGTAACACCGTTTAAATTTATCAGATTCTATTTATAAAATTTTACCATGTTGTAATCGTATTGTTGTTGATCATATATATATTTATATATTCTATGGCTTGAAAATTATGGATTATTTTTTGGAATAACTCATAGTTCAACTATGACATAGGTACAAACACATTTTTGAGACATTCCTTCAATTTATTATGATGACATTTACATGATTACATTCCCAATATAGAGAATATACCACATTTTAGTTATCAATATGATAGGTCCACAAGGCTGAATACCCTGATGGGGGGGGGGGTGAATCATGGTATTATTATATTAAAATTAAATCAAGTTCTGATCTTGTTTTGCTATTAAGCAAAAAAATCTTCTATCACTTTCCTGTTGTACGATATATACAGAAGGTAAAGCATGCACAGGACACATCAATTTTTACTTGGTTCACCGCTAAGGGCTACGTCCAAGGAGAAAACGCCGACAAGTTGACAGTCGTACCAAATTCCACTATTATTCACTAGATGTGGATTACAAGGTGTGGGCACAGTCTCTTTGTCCCATGCTCACTGCCTTTACAAGGTTTAGGGTTAGCTCACTGCTTTCCCATGGGTCACTCTATGTTTCTCTCTCTCTGGCTCACTACTGGTATAGAGGATCACCTTCTTCCTCTTTATTTTCTCACTGCGTCGGAAATGATCCACTCACAGTTTATATACCTTTAGGTCTCTTCATTTGTGGTGATATTACCTCATCGACGATCGCATTGAGGTCTTCAATGATCAAAACACAAAGTTATGTTTTATCCCAACATGACATGAACATTTGGAAGCATAGGTGGGTGGATTTAATACAATAATATGACATCAATATTTCATTTATTCCATGGACATGAAATTCTGTGCTCAATTATTGGAGTAGGAAGTAACATAGTTATGTCATGTATGAATCATGTGATTCCATGAGGGTGATAGAAGAACATTCCACATTACATTTTGATATATATTAACATGGGATGGAGGTTTTTTTTTCAGATGATGATGAGGTCATATCTATTGTAGTAGGTGGAGGAATCCCTATTGGGGAATCTTGAGGTGGTGGTCTAGAGATATCGTGTTTTTTGTAGTGAGGCACTAGATGGTTGGTCCAATGATGAAAAACATATGGTATTTTTCCAATGAATTATTTTTTATCCAATTAATTTGTATGATATGGTTCTCATATATTTTGATAGTTCACTATTGGTAATACATTTTTCTCAGATCAAGATGTACCACACCTTGATAGTTCGGTTTTGGTGGCAAGGATTGAAGCATGTTATTGTTGAAATTATGGGTTGATGTTTGGTCTTCCATAAGGTGAAGGTTTTGAAATGCGTTCCTGATGGGTTTCTCTAGCTATTATAAGTTCT
The DNA here is from genome assembly GCA_963277665.1 of Viscum album. Classification (NCBI taxonomy): domain Eukaryota; kingdom Viridiplantae; phylum Streptophyta; class Magnoliopsida; order Santalales; family Viscaceae; genus Viscum; species Viscum album. Next base: position 2,071,558,862 of record OY728138.1, read on the forward strand.
TAAGTGGAATTGGTAGGACATCACAATGGATATTGATACCACTTTACCACTAGATTATGGATTTTATGAAGCTATATGGATAGTAATAGATAGTTTGATTAAGATATCCCACTCTATTGAAATCATAGAGTATAGATCAGTGGAGGACTATCTAGGGCAGTATTTGGAGGAGCTGGTGAGACTCTATAGAGTCTTGAGGATGATCATTTTTGACCGAGATCCTCGATTTACCACATAGGTGTGGAGAAGTATCCAAGATGCTTTTGGTTCTCAGATATGTCTTAGTAGTTCTTTTCATATCCAGATGGATGGTCAGATAGAGAGGACCATCTAGAATCTGGAAGAAATTTATTAATCTTTTGTCCATGATTTTGGGGGTTTGTGGATGAGGTAAAATCACATGGTTGAGTTATCTTACAACAATAGTTTTCATTCCACCATTGGAAATGTGTTGTTTCAATCCATGTATGGACTACCTTTCAATTCTCTGTTATTCAAGATTGGGGTCAGAGGGTTAGCAATTTGTGGTCCAGAACTAGTATAGAATATGAAAGTGAGGGTTCAGGAGATTCCTTAGAGAATGAAATAAGTGAAGGATCATTAGAAATATTATGTCGATAATAGGAGGAATCATATGTAGTTTATCATTATTGGTCACATTTTTTTAAACATCACTCTCTGTTGATGGAAGCGAAGGTTTGGTCATAGGAGTAAGATTTATCCCTAGTTCTTTGGTCCTTTTGAGGTCTTGGATCATGTTGGATCCCTGGAATTTTTTGTATCATTTCCCCCCAAATATGATCTAGATAAACGTTGTTTTACTTGATTCATAGCTCCATAATTATTTTTAAGGTAACACTCATGTAATTTATTGGGGTGAGATCGATGATGATGATTATGTGACCTTTGAGGAGCGGCTGATAGAGATCTAGGACGGAAAAGAGAATGTGTATTATGATCATTATATCCCCTTGGTTCATGAATTTTGGTTTCATGAAATTATTGATAAGAGGGCCTAGGAATGGGATATGAAGATATGCATTCTGCACCCCAATTTGTTGGATGTTTTCTCATCTCTTGTAACAATGTTCACTATCAGGTTGTAGACCCTTTCGATCTGTGAGATAGATTACTACAATTTCATGTTCTGTATTTCTCTATTTTGAGAGGTAACCCCACGTTAAGATTTTTAGGGTATATTTGTTTTTGTCGTGCGGTATTTGTGTTGTTCCTCTGGTGAAGTAGGTGAGCTCCAGTTGTGGCGAGAGCATTGGGAGGTATCTTCACGGGTGGTCGTTTGGATTAATTCTTTCTATTTTCTATCTAATATAGTTTTAAATTATCATAGGAAGGAATAATATGATAGGTATCTGATGTAAGGTCACATATCCTTGTGGATAAACCCTTTACGTGTTATTTTCGATTGAAGAGCTCGAAGGAGGTTCAGATGATGTTTAGGGTAGTTTGGGTGATGAGAATTAGGAGCTGGGAATATTCATGACGTGTAGGTGGGTTTCAAGCCATGTAGAATAATTTCACAACGTGAAAGAGGGTTTCATAACTTTTAAATTTTAAGGGTTAAAAAATAATATTATATAGTACAGAGATATTTTTATCATTTGAAAATGTCCCAAAGGCATTATACAATGTGAATGGGGATTACACCTCATGTAATGCCCTACTTCTCTAATGTTTTATGTTTTTTTATCCACATGGGTTTGTAAAACCATATGAATGTAGAGGATCTATCTTGACTCAAGGGATCCCAATGAACCCTTCGTCAACATTTTGGGAATTCCTTAAACAAGGATCGATTCCTATCTCGCTCCATCGATTTGTAGTTATCCATATTTGATCTGAGTAATGTTTTCCTTCCGTTTTAGTGGGTTATCAATCTAGTTCCTCATATGTCTTCTCATAATTTTATAGATGATGATATACCATGTTTCTACTGAGGGTTTTCTTGGTTTTTGGGTGGTGCAATTGTGACATGGGATCTTTGGGAGGTTTTAGTTGTAGAAGAAGAGGTGATCGACATCTTTTGAATTGATCTATTCACATACAAAGAACCTCTATGAAATTTTGATGTAGGGGATTAATTTATTCAATATTTCTTTACATGAAATAATATATTTATCATGATTTAACACCATTCATCAAAATGGAATGGGATTAATTAAATAAATGAACCACATTAAATAATTGGTAACGATCACATAATGATGTTTTTTATTTATACCATGATAATGGGTTTCCTCTTAATTTTCTATAAATATTGATATCTATTCCTTTCATGGTTTTTAATATTCTTCATGATGAAAATATTTAATGAACATAAAGTCTGAATTAATTGATAATTTATTAACTAATAGATTAAAGAGGCATGTTTAATGGATTCGATTGTTCTTGTTGTAATTTCATGTTAATCAAATTGATTCAAGTTTCATAATTAATTGAAATGGTTAATGAACATGAATCGTGTTGATGAATGTTGATAATGTAATTAAATGTGAGTTAAATTAATTATTTAATGAATTTGTGATAATTGTGATATCATTTTTGTTAGGTTTCCTATAGTTGGAACCTTAATAATGAATTATTTAATTAAAGATGCAATAAAGAAATGATTATGTGAGAAAAATACAGTATCTTTATAAGGAATGAGTTACCTAACATCATGTTAAGGGAAATACCCTTATGATTTGATGTTGTGAGAGCCCATTATGTGTGAAGTTTGAATGACTTGGTTTTTGTCCATGATCAGAATTCTTATGTTTGTTTCTCAGTACATGTGATGTGATCATGGGATGGATGGGGAAAGAGGTATGTTGTTATATATGGGACAAGGATGCCCAAATATGATGCGATATTGTGATTGATTAACATAGAGGGTTGTCATTCTATGAGGGGGAGGGAGGCCAAGTTATTGTGCAAGAAGTCGATTCCTAGAGTGGTGAGAGGCTTCGGTTTATGCACTTGGTTGTTAGTGAGGACCTTGGGGATGATGTAATAGGTTAATGATAATATTTCTTGTTGGTATATAATTTATACTCTTGTTCAACCTTTATCTAGTTTATCTTAATTTATTTTTTCACTATATGAGGTTGTTGGTTTTGGGTACTATCTTTTCTAGGGAGGTGAAGACATGTGGGGTATGTCATTTGCTTTCATTATTTAGAATATTGTGGTTGGATGGGATAACACTCCTGCAATAGGTGTAAAAGACTCTACGATGAACCCATCTACTCACCATGTTGATCCACATATGATTTCTAGCATTTCATTTTTTATAATAATACTTTGAAATATAAGAAGTGGAATTTATGTTAAAATAAATGAATAAATTTTTAACCCATGGGGTTGCAGATTGCTGGGATTCCATGCCAGGGTTATAATTATAAGAAACAGCGGACTTGGTATTTTTATGCTTGGTAGGAATGATACATTGTTGTGATAATATGATAATGAAATGTGTAGATTTTAATGGTTAATTAATGGTTAGAGAATTAATTAAAATAAAGTGAAACTAATAGAAAAAGGATAAAGTAACTTAATATACATATTTAAATGGTTGTGTGATGGTATGATAACTTATATTAGTCTTAGTATTTGGGAGTACAGGAGACTTATCTACAAATGATTCTAAGACTAGTTAATTACCACAGTGTTGTTGTAAGTTATATTAATATCTTGTATCTTTGAGTTTCTATACTCTACAGGACCCTCTCAGTTAGGGAAAATGACACCCCATTGATTAGAACCCTAGGGTTGTTTTTGCTAAATTATGGTGGGAGGATGGATGGGTTACTACCTTCATTGGGCCCTATCTATTATCATGGTAATTATTTGTGATAGTGTGCACAGAAGTTAGTTTTGTCCATATATGAGTGTTGAGGTCTATAATGTAATGATGTTAGTTCACAGACATTTATTCTTCCAATATTTTCCTAATTACTAATATAGGTGTAACTATTATAGGATGCGATTCCTTGAGGATCCTTACTTGTACAATAGGCTTCAATATATTGAGGTATAATTCATAACGTACGATAATTGTTATGTATGTTATGGATTATCCTAGAAACCACCCAGTTATTTTGGTTATGTGGATTTGTGGGTGAGTTTCATGTGGTTCATGTTGTGGTGCTTCTTAAAGGTGTCATTAGGTAAGCCTTTTTGGATATATGATCTCTGGACGTGCGACAGTGGGGAAAAGTGGAAAACCTATGTGGAAGTAATAATGGGGTACCATTGATATTATTTAATTTATTATAAACTCTTTTATGCAATACATGCTTAGAGTATCCATGGTGAGGATGTGAACATAATATAGCGGTTTAGGTGATGAATTAGATTCAGTAGTTTGTCTCTATAATATATCATGATTTTTTTACTTTTGCTTGAGAGGATCTATAGAGGATCTTACTATTTATACTATAATGTCACCCTTTGTATATATAAACATCGTTTCAGGTTAGTTGGTGCAGTTTGGAGATCATGTTGGTTACTACTAGCTTTCAATTTTTTTGGAGTTGTTTGGGCTTTGTGGTTTCTTCCATGTACACTTTCTTTTGGTATATGTAGGTTTTCCTTTCACTCGTAGCATTTCATGCATGTTATTATAAATCCCAACATTGGCATTTCTTTTATATATATTTTTTGAGTAGGAGTTAGATTGCGTCTATCTTATCTCTCTCTCTCCTCATGTGTTCTCTTCTAGGGTAATGCCCCCCATCTGTGTGTTTTATATACCCTCAGTAGTAGTCTTTATCCTGAGGCCTAACAGCGGCAGGTCTCATGTGTAACTATCTCTATTTTTTAATTTATAGCCCAGGAAAAGTAAAATTTTAGGGGAGGGGTTTGTGACACTTGTCATTATTTAATCATATTTCAATGAAATCATTCCATGTTCCATGAAAAATAGATTTTCACTAACCTCGTCTATTTAGAAACATTCCATCAAGCTCATTTCATTCATTATAACTACTTCATAATTTAATAGTAATAATTTTAAAATTATTAGTAAAATTAATTTTTCCAAATCAATGAAATTTTAAATTTCCTTAGATAGTGGAAAAATAGGTTCCTTATAAAATCACACATCACCTCCATTATAATTCATTGAAAAACATCAAAAAAACTGATCATGTACAATAATATTAGAGATGATAGAGAATCTTGATAACTATCAATGAAAAAATAATGTAAGTAGAAAAAACATTGATGATGTCAATCTAGTTCTATAACTCCTTCCTAATGATTTCCAATCTCAAATGGACATTGATTCATCCAAATGTTTCTTTCAAGATGAGGCTAATTTTTTCTAAAGAATAATGAGCCAATGAATTTTGATACCTTGTAATATTAGATGAATAAATATATTATCATTCTACTACTACCAATTAAAGTACAATTGGGAATTCCATGAAGAAAACCACTCCAATGTACATCGAAAACATCATGTTGTATTACCCCTTGACAATAGAATAATCCACACAAGCTACAGTGTAATCTATATAGCCATACTCATCAGAGATCCATGATGTAGGCTACAACATGGAACCTATTTTTTCAATAATGTGACCACACAACAACTGATACCACCATTCTTCAATCCCACTTTTCTAGAATAAATTTTATTCCACATCCAACCCTTTACATTTTAGGGGTTCTTAAAATGGGAACTACCACCATATTTCATCCCATTGAAATACTATAGAGAAACTCTCCCCACAATAACACAACAACCAATTTTCATAAACCAAATCAACTATCCATTGTGAAACCCTAATAAAATTGGATGTGGACATTAATACAAAATCTCATCATCCTCTACTACTTCGTATCCCTCTATGATTTAATAAACAATTATTTCCACCACAACCCATATTCTATGGTGTATCCTTCTAAAAAAGGCCTAACCATTTCAATTCAACTTAAAACCCCACCTAAAACTCCTCAATCACAATAAATTATTTATATAAGATAAATATAATTAATACCAGGACAATGTATTAGTAGCAAGGGATGTTTCATGTTGATACATACTATCCATATCGATAACTTATGTCCTATATGGGTTATCACCAGTATATATTGTATTACCTCATCGATTTAATTTCAAATATTCTTCATTAGAAAATCTCGTTGTTCCATCCACTCTTCCATTAGTATTTTTTCAAGATATTATATTTCTCATTGTGTAGGATGTAAACCGTCAATATGAAATTTTGGTACTTATATTCTGTATATAAATGAGATTGATTTCAGAGCCTTCTCTGTAATTTTTTTTTCATATCATCAAATATGGCTGATTGGGTTTGGGAATATAATAGACATTCCTTAATCTAGTAAGAATAATTATTGTAATCATTATAATATTCAACATCATCTAATCACATTAATCTATTTTTCATTGAATCATAGTCAGGTTTAATTGAAATTACATGTTTATAAATCTGTATTTGGTAATAATTATTTCATAATATTCTACAATATTAATATTTATGAAATAAATTTGAATAGTGAAATAATTATTCATAGAATGAATATATATTCTATGATGTTAAATATAGTCTATATTTCATCTAACATTTTATCATTTCATTATTGAAATAGATACATGACTCGTCATATGAGTAAATTTTGGGCCCATGAGTGAGAAAATGATGTTATTTTGTAATTGGAAAAGGAATCACTCCATCATTCCTCCAAATTTTGAAATATATTTTAATACTTGTAATTTTTTGATTATTCTTCATAGATTGAGAATATTTTCCACCACAATGATTTCCTTTGGTTTGAGAAATCATATCATTTAAATAAAAAATTTTACACAACAATCATTATTCTTATTCTAACATTTTTTGTTGATTCGTTTTTGTTTATAAATTAGATGTATTAACATCATATCTAATTGAAAATTAACTCATGAATTGGGGTCAACATACACTAAAAAATATCACATTGCCTTAACACCTCATTTTTCCCTTTTAATAAAATATCTACTATTCAACCTTCCAAAATGAAAATTGTGCATAGAATCAGTAGATATTATTTCAAATCATGATTACTTTTCAAAATGAAAAACATTTTGTCAGGACATTATACCAGTATTGATCTATCTTTAAAAAAAATAATTTCATCAAACACCATATCATTAACATAATTAATAAATATTAATTTTACTAAATTACAATTCAATAGACTAACTAATATATAATCATGTTATTCTTATAATCAACCCATCCATGCCTCATGTTGATTGAGATATTTCGAATATTCCATTAAAAATACACTAATCATTAAAATTTTATTATTTTAATATATATATATTCTCGGGTATTCTATCGTTATAATATCTGATCAAAAACACCTCTATGTTATTTTCTTCTATTATTTAGGAATTATCTTGATCAATGGTGGAAATAAAATTGTCTTTAATATCTAACATAAATTTTTATTCTATGTGTTTTGGGTGTATTGGAAGAATTTAGTGGTGGGGGATATATTAAAATTTCTAATAATATTTTGATTATAGAATCCTAAAATATGGTATTTAATGTTAAATATAAACTAAATTTATTTATATTGGAAGAAAAAAAACACCTTTTCTTTATATATTTTCTTGATATGGATGGTGATCATTAAAAAAACTATATGTATTGACCTCATCACAATATGACTATTGAAGGATTGAATCCCTCTAGTAGTGATCCACCTATAAACCTTTGACATTAAAGAAATACCCGTTGATCTTTGGGTGTTATTAGAGTGAATTGATTTCCTTTCATTGATAGTTTTTTCGATAATACCTCATTCTTGAAGGAATATAAATTGAATTTGTCAATAATAGGTGGTTAGGATGCATATTATTCATGTGAGAAGATATTATGTAAAGATAATATAAATTTTTTATTAACCCTAATTAATATCCATAATAGAATATTTATAGATATATGGTTTAAGTTTACAATATTTTAATTTCATAAAAAACAATAAAATAATATAATATTTGGAATAATCCTCATGCCACAAAATAATAATAATAATAATAATAATAATATTTTATAACACTCTCTAACACCTGAATATGTTAGATATAATTTTTTAGTATAAATAAATATCCATCACTAGACACGACTTTGGATCATTTGAACTGCTCAACGTTAATTAAAAAACAAAATCCATGTTTTATTTATTAATAGATATAGTATTCACATACTAGGGAATATATTTTTTATTAAATAGTCATGAAAAATAAATAATAATTTTTCCATCAGAAACAACTAAAAAATTATTAATTTAATCGATGGGCTTAATAGAATATAATTAAAATTACTAATTGGCCTTATAAATGATAATAATTCCATTAAATTAAATTTAATATAAAATAGTAAAGATTATTGTTACCAATAAGTGTATGAGATACTAAGATTCATTCTCATTTGAAGTATGTGGGCATGCTTAATGTCCATGATTACTATGTAGAAATGTTTAAGAGAAGCATTGTGAAAGAACAAAATGTCGTAATGACGAAAATCACATAAAAATTCCCAAAATTTAATATAAAACTCTTATCGCAATATATCATCGAGTAAGTTCTACATATATGTCATGAAACTATTTTCTCAAAATGTCTATATTTTATTATTTGAAATAATATCAATTTTATATTGATGAAATGATATTTTAAGACATTGTTTAATTCTAATTAATGTTATAATATATCTATACCAATAAATATAGATGGTGCATATCCTTCCCAAACATATCAATTAATAACATGTAATATGTTGTGAAACCGACATAACCTACATTGGAAAATATATATGGAATGGAAATTATCATCATTGAATCATTTTCCATGAGTCATAACATGCATTAATGATCATCATTATTTCTATGGACCATTATACATTCTCTTATATAAAAAATTTCTTGTAACACCAAAACATGATGATATCCTACTACTAGGTATGTTCTCATAATTTAATGAAATTGTGATCACTATGTGTGAACATAATGCTTAGAATACACATCCACCTACCAGTACTCATAACCTAAATTTGTGTGTTATGTGTCCCATCATAGATGTAATTTAGTCGTAGAATATTATTTAAGAATATAATTGCAGAAATTTGAGGTTCTCATCATAATTGGTGATTATTACGACATTACAAATGATGAATATACTCTAATAAATTTTTATATCATAGTTTCGATGAAAAATAAAAAATACGTAATAATAATTTCTTGTTATTATTAAATTCATCAAATATACATATAAAAAAGGTACAAATCATTGGTCATAAGTCACAAACTTCAATAAACACAGACATAGACTAATGAAAACCACCTAGGAAATTATGTTATTTAGAACACAAATGATAATAATGTTTCTATTTAGTTAAGTCATTAGTTAAGGGGTCTTTCATGGTTTCTTCCATGAATATACTACTCACAGATAACTCACATCTTTGATAAAATTCCCTTATGAGATTATACATTTGTTTTATATTCTTCTTCCAGTAACGTGACCTTAGATATTTTCTGATAGCCACGAATTCCATGTTATGATAGTAAATGGTTAGATTATTATTACTGATAGTTAACCCATCAATTTGAAGTATAATGTTGTGCATCCAACAATACTTCTATAACTTCCTCATAATAAACAATATATATGTAAATTTCTTATTGAATCTGTGAGCATATCATTCTTTGAGCACTTAAATCTCACATCACCTCCATTAAACGTGATTAATTATATTCTTACTAAAATCATTCCATCATTACGTGTTTGGAAACAACCATATTTATATACTTTTATTACTATTTATTCATCAAACATACATTCCATCACCACATCCTTAATATGTCACATATACCTAAATATAGTCTTGAATTACATCCAATGGCGGATACCTAAGTTAGCTAGATATATTCCAAATTCACTTAATGTGTGGAACACTTTTATCTTAATACACATTATATCATAGATGAAAATCCCAAAAAATTATTTTTATGGTGATTTTTTAAATATATTTCTTTCATCATCTATCTCAAGGGATATTTTTTCCCAAAATGATGAGTTCTATGTTACATTGGAAATAAAATACTCTTTGACATTTCCATACTAAATCTCATCAACATATTTTCATTGTATGTAATTTTAATTTTGATGAGTATCCTCTTTCCAACTATCATGATGCATCTTGATAACACAAATATATGCTTCTTTGACAATTTCCATCATAGAGAAGCATTTATTCCACCATAACATAACATACAATAATAATAATATTTTATTATAAATGATTAATATTTCATCAACATACACAAATATGGAATTGATCACATTACCACCAAATTTTTTATTCTCACATGGATCATAATCATTCGTTATGAACTTAAATTCTATAATGGATTCATCAAAATGAATGTTAAATGAACTGGATTACCAATTTAATCTGTAAAAGTATTTTCATAAATATTTAAATATTTATGGAATTTCTTATAACCCCAAACCCTTTTTTATTTCATTTTTAAATCTACCTAAATGTTCCGATTAAGAAAGTCTATTTTAAAATAAATTTTCCATATCTTCACATCATATTAATATGAAATGGAACATAAAATTTTAGTCAAATTCAACGTTGAATCTGGTAAAAGAATGTGTTCATTGTAAATGCATTTACATTGTTTAAACCCTTTTGTAACCTGTGTTTCCTTATGTCTATTAAATTTTTCTTTCATAACTATTTTCTTCTTGAATACCGATTTCCAAACTACAATATATACATAAATAATAGGAACTACCAAAATACATACATAGTTTTTTTCATGGAATAAATTTTAAAATTCAAGTATTCGTTCATATTAGAATCAAATTTTCCAATTAATGCATCCATTTTTGTTATAGGGTCACTATTATCTGCTAATATCCTTTCATCATCCTCAGTTACTTGAAAACTATCCCATTCTAATTATCTAACCTCTCTAGTACACTTATTCAGTACATTGTTACCTATATTAGTTTCTTCTACTATGGTCTTTTTAGAATTTATTATTGTACCAACAATTATGTACCACTATGCATGACATCATAGATGTCCATCTCTCTCACAATCTCTTTTAGATAAGTGATACTTTATAAGGAATTTTTTATTTTGTGTCACTATTTTATTTTTTCTTTTGGGTCATATATGTAATATATCCTTGTTTACGTTGGGTATCATAGAAAGATACTTTTTTTTATTTTGAGGGAATGTATTACATTTGAGGGGACTTTAAAAAATTATTATCTTTACAAAACATGTAAATTAAAAAATATAGTTTTTCTTCCACTTTGTAATTCATTTGTAATATTATAAATTAATTTGTATTTCAATTCCTTTATTATGTTTTATTTTTTAATGTTTATCCTCAAATAGATATTGGAATACTCATATGACTAATTAATGAACTAACCATGTTCTACTAGAATAGGTTCCTCCTTTCAAAAACACTATTCTATTGTGTCTTGAAACGAGTCATTATTTTGAATTTTATTTATAAATTCCATAAGTAATACATGTCCTATTGATTGAATTATTGTCCATTTTGGATTGAGTGGAGTTTATTAATATTTATAAACACCCACATATTTTATTTATATAAATTTTCAAAAATATTATACCTTATACCTCACTATGGATATGTATCCATATCTCTTAAAATATTTAGTAAAAGTTATAAAGTATGAGTACACACATCATGCTTCAATAAAATACGGCCAACAAAAATTGGTGTAAACTAATTCAAAATTTAATTATCCCTTTAACCTTTAACATTTAATTATTCACTCAGTATTTTTCCTTTTAATCATTCAAGATATAAACCAAGTGGTTTCAGTACAATATAATCTTGATAACCATTTTAATGTGATTTTTTCATGTTTTTTTTTGATTCATAAAATAGATAGTGATTCCAATGTGGGGTGTGGTATGAGTCATGGGAGGCAAAATCTATATTTATTACCATTACATGGTTCATATAATCCAACACAAAAGGATTTCATTTAAATGTTCCTTAACAATAATTTTGTCTTTATAAAAGATTAATAAAATCAAAACTGTTAAAATAAATCAATATATATCATGTCAGGAAACCTAAATAATGTTTTTGGAAATGAATTTAACACAATAACAAGCATTTTTAACAAGAAACGTGTAGTCTATTACATTAAAAGGTATTCCTCTTTTACTACAAGAAAATTTGATATGATGGATGCACATAGATCTACCAACCTAAATTCAATATTTATAAATCTACATGGTCCCTAACTATTATACATATGAGGTCACCAAAAGTTGTATCAAATAACTAGTTTGTATAAACATATAAATTTTAGTCAATAACAGACACTCTTAAAAATTTCAATTTATTTTTCAATTGAATGTAATTTTTTTCCAATGTATATTCATTCCAAGTGAGAAATAAACAATATCCTTTTACAGGGATTATCCGTTGATATTCCAATTCTTTTATGGTTTTAATGAAACCTTAGAGTCAGGGATTTAAAAAAGTAAATTTTCATTTATAAAAATAAGTAATGAAGTAATTTCATGCTTCGTATCCTTATCTTCTTATAGAAAGAGATTATTATTATCTAAGAGAGACTTATCAATATTTTTAATATTTCTATTTTAAAAAATGTGGAGAATATCTATGATAGTAATTTACTAATGAGGTTCATACATTTTTTGTCATGAAGTTAAAATACTATAACTTATTTGATATCAATATAACCAATGATCTGGACTACATGAGGCCCATATAGAGATTCCTCAGTATGATTACATTAAAAATTAACTTTGGAGATATCACGATGTTCTTGTCCTGATATCTTGAGATAATGGCCACAATTATTTTTAAGAGAGTTTATAATCATCCTTGATATTATGATAAATTATGAGTTCTATAGTCATAAATTATAGCATCAAACATTGAATGTCGATGGTGTACGTTAATTTTTTTTACACATCCAAATATTCGTCAAATTCAACTTTTACTGGAAGATTAGGTTTTGAGTATTCAATCATGTATGATTTCAGTTTATTGTGTATCATAACCAAAAGGATTTTAAACCTATTTTGGATGTTGTCTTGGGTGATGATGTTCCCCTTCTCTAATATTAACTAAACATATAGTCTGTATGAAATAAATTCTATATTATGTTATATGTATTATAAAATATTATTATTACATTTTCATTATGACAAATTATAATAGATATAATAAATTAATTTATTTTTTTATTTATACCTTATTTTTATCAAGGACCAATATCTATGACCATTTAAGTAATAACTTGTAGTTTATTCTATATTCAAGTGGAAATTACCTATATTATCCATTACATAGTAACAATAAGGATTGGTCATGCTATATAATCACATTTCGGTAGTAATTTTCTTCACTAAATAGTTCTTTAATCTCATTTTTTTTTTGGTGAATCCCCAAATCAATAAATTTTATATTTAATTTCCACCACAATTTTATTAAAATAACAACATTTCCAGCCTATTCTACCCCAATTTATTTAAAATTCATGATTAAACCCAAAACCATTATAAAAATTCCCCATATAAAATTAATATTTAAAAAACATTTGGTCTACGACTTAGATCAATAGGATTCATTCTACATCAAATAATGGTATGAGAAGTGTACACTATTATTTAGTTGAGGAATTTTTTAATTAGAAAAAAAATTTATCATGTTTTATCCTTTACATGTATTATAAATATTATATATATCGTACTTAATATAATAACTATGACAGATAGAACATTTACTCATACAATATTTATTTAAATTCCTTGTATTCATATAAATTCATTTATTTTGGTTATAATGGTCTTAAAAAGATAAAATAAATTATGAAAATAGAGAATTAATTAATTAATTAAATTACATAATCATGATATTACCTAATAGTTTATTTAATGAAGAGTCATTAAATGAACCAATTACCTATGGTAATTAACATCTACTAAATGGGGAACGACCAATATCATTCCACATATCCACCTATGTATCACCTGAGTAAGCATGATCATGTTTATTTCTTGAATCTCCCCCATTAACCCTGAGATACTCAATGATTTAGTTGTATTTATAAATAGAATATACGTAAAAGTATCAAAATTATTGGTTATGGGGAATTACATAAATTAATATTGACATCCATGTCCTATATAATAATTATGTTTGAGATGAATCATATAGTATAATTTTTAATTTCATAAAAAATAATTGAAAACTCAAGAAATAAATTAAATTATATTATGCTACAAATTCATATGTTTTTATAATCTTCAATAGTTGTAAATATTAGATCATATATGAAAATTTAAATTGAATAATTCACTTTATATTCATTCATTATAATTAAGATAAAGGTGATTATTTTAATTAATTTACAATTTAATTTATTAATATTCATTTTAATGACCAAATTTAATCCTATTGAAGATAACCATAATAAAGGACCTAATTGAAAAAAATTCAAAAAAACCCATATTAATAGATTTATTATAATATATTAATAACGCATTTAAGATTCATTAAAACCCTTATTCAACTGTGAAGCACTTAATATTCCAATCAGAAAAATAAGTTTTTAGTGATGATATTTTTAATTTTATTTAATTTATAATTATTTCATTCATTGTAATTGTATGTGGTTTTTACTATCGAGTTACATGACATTTACATAGAGTTTTATTTATCAAGGATACACATTGAATTATTTGATGTATTTAATTAGACATACTATAAGACATGTAAATTCTAATTACACACTATGTATTTTCATTCCATGTTCTTGAGATACTGTCCTGAGTCATCGACATGCTACTCAACAGGATCAAAAGACATGTACAATTCGTCTACCTATCATGTTGTTTGAATATTGTGTGACTATAAAAAATTACAATGAATATGTGAGTTTTCTCATACGATACAACATGATGTTTATATACTAGATGCACCCATGTATCACATTAACATGTTCTCACTTTTCACCCTGAATGACTTGACGTGTATTTCATATTTGGGTAATGATGAATTACATACATAATATATCGCATAAACTTGATTTATATCTTAAATTATCTATGTTATAATCCCCTCACAATTTGATCATGTATAATGACTATTATGATTGTATGATTTATTCTGATAGCCCATGGGTAATAAAAGGTATATATGTTATCTAAATATCATATACACTAATATTTAATTTGGTATGTTAACCTACTGTTCATTTTTTATGGAATAAATTCATTATTTGTTATTATCTTCTAGACTTATCTTGTTTCTGACAACACATCGCGGTGAATTACATGGGGGTACATGGAATGTACTCGGACTAAAATCCATGTAATCTAGTTTTACCAGCACATTATATGGAACATCCCAATTTTATATCAAATAATTTATCATCAATTTTATGAACCATAGGAAAATTAAATACTGAATGATCATGGTAAACATGTTGATAAAATCTTAATTCAAAATGGATTAAATAATGAATAATATGAAATGAAAACATTCATAAATGATTTCATATATATTGATGGTCGAATAAATAATTATAAATTTAACATGAATACATTCTCTAATACCACTTTTGGGATTGGGGCATCGTGGAAGCATGCTCTAGTGTGTGATATTTAATAAATTCATCTATTTTTTGACGCTAAAAACGATGATATATGATCTCTCAAGTTATATTCATAAACAAATTATTTATATCAAATAAATGAAAATACCTTCTCTTATGATCCTTCATTGATATTGATACTGATCATCTAAAAAATCCATTTCATATTTCTTTTACTGTGTTGGGGGAAGGCAAAGATTTTACCCCTCTAGAAAAGATCAAGTATTGATCCTTTGATCTCCATGAAATGCCAATCAATCATTAGGTGCTAGTATGTGAAATTTATTTTTTTTATCGCTTGTCCTTTAAAATTGAAGTAATGTCACCATCATTTCACATTATTCGGAGGGATATAGAAGTTGGGAGTGAACTACTTTTGTAAAAAATTATCTATTTTTTATTAACCATATTCAATAACACTAAATTATCATTTATATTCCTAGGGTTTAGGTTAAAAAATATTTTAATTTAACAAAATACCTTAAAATGATATCATATTCTTAACAAAATGTATTTCTATAATAAAAATATTATTATTATTGTCTACTCAATGTGGGACACAATACTCATAAAAAAAATATTATATATTCACTGATAAATAAAATTTTATCACAAGGCATGATATTGATGTATTCAAACTCAATTACATTTATTGAATACCTAAATAAATATTTTATTCATAAATAAATATTTCATTCAAAAACTTATAAATAAATTATTTATTTAAAATTAAATAAAATAATTTCATATATCTTATTCACAAAATAATTGTAAATAAAATTTAAATTTGAAAATAATTTATATTTGAATAATATTTTCCATTGTTATTGGAATAATATTTATTCCATTAATTAAATTATAATCGAATTTAATCGACAACATTTGTAACACTAGGTGTGTAACCCTCAATTATTTTTTTTCATTAGATTTAGGTAAAATTACTTATTGTTCAATATTACTATCTCTAAATTATACAAGAAACCTATAAGAATGCTCAAAATTAAAAAATGATTACAACCACATAATAATGATCAAAATTTTATATAATCTATATTTCAAAATATCTCACGATAAAGGTTTCACATCAGTGTCACCACAATATATTCTTGAAAGTTCATTCTTTGAATATCTAAAATAAACACTTAGTTAAACCATGGAAATTGAATATTGGATAAGAGTTCTATTCTGATAAATGTGATGATAAATTATATTCTATTAATATTAATGCAAAAAATACTTCCTCAACATACTCAATAAAATCATGTCATTTATGACACACCCAAATTACCTTACTTCCCAAAATCATATAGAATGACATTTTTTCCTCAACACATATAATATGTTATTAATAATATAAACAAATGATAGTATTAATGTTCAAGTACAAATACACATTCCCTAATATATAAATATATAATAAAAACATTACATTAATAATTCTTACTGGTTTTTCTATTAAAATAATCTACCACATTGTTCATTACAGAGTAAACAATTTATGTCAAGAAACCTCTTTAACTTATGAGTATTCACATGAAATTGTATTTACTATCTGACCCATCATAGTACACTATACATCCTTAGATCATTATTTTAAAATATCATCAAATAACTTCACGTTTATCATCATATATAGGGGATTCTTTTTCCATGCTTGTGAATCAAATACTATCAGAAACTATTATATTAGTGACTTGTAGAGAAATGAATACTATTTATCATAATGTTTTATTAATATTAAAAATATAAAATATACATGTAATAAATGATTAAAAATTTGGTACTCAGATAAAAAATCTTTTAGTTTCCATCACGATTATGTGGTCTTTAGTTTTGGGTTCATCATCGGTTGTTATTCTCTTCCTCTAAATCTTCCATCTGAATGATTTTCCCATTAATAAATATAATATTTGCTAAATTTTATTTTTGGATTATAATATTTTTATCCTCTTATAATTTCATTATCAAATCCCTGTTACAAATTTTTTTAATATGATCATCCTTGACATTATAAATAGTGTCTATTGCACTATTTTAATTACCAGGCTATATAGGAATGAAATTTTCATTTTGAATTAATACATGTTTCCAATTTTAAAATTTTTTAGAATAAAATAATTAAAAATATTACCTTATTAATTTAATGATTACAATTAACGAATTATATTATCCTTATAAATTAAAATTGTTTTCATAGACTATCTATTAAATTATTAAATTATTTGGAATTTATCAATTAGGACTGTCTGCTCCACTAGAATAATCACTACTCCAAAAAATGGTTTTAGAATGATAGAAAACACTATTAACCTAGTAAAATTTATTAAAAGCTATGAATATAAAAAATTAATTGGTATTGATGTGAATGAAGTATGATGATAATTAGGGATATTAATAGAAAGTTGAAAACCAATTAGATCGTTGATATATTAACTATGCCTTATGAATGTTCATATTTCAATAGAATAGAGACCAATAAAATTATAATAAAATGTATTTTTTCAAATAAATATAATTTTTTTAAATAAAATAAAAAATATATATATTATGAAATAAGTAATTGAAGCAATTAATGTATAATTTTTTTGGTAAGATAAATGTGTTATTTTTATTAAAATTAATTTCCATGATAAATTTATAAATAAAAACTATCTTAATAAAAAATATGAATGAATGATTATATATATTTATGAAAATGATAATAATGAACAATCATTATTAAATTAAAGTCTAATAACTTTGAATTTTTTTAAAAAATGTTAATATTCATCCAATAAATATGTAAATTAAAAAAAGATGCATACATTGAATTTTTTTTATTTTTGTTTTTGAATTTTCATGTTAAAGTATTATTATAGTAAAGATTTTTTATATTTTGAAAAATTATAATTTTTGAAGACCAGAGAAACATTGTATCACTACCATATTCTCTGATATTTTTTATTAAAGAAATATTCATTTTTATAAAATTTAAATGACAATTTTATTTATCCCATTATTATAAATTCACTATCCTATAACTATGGAATATCGTGTTATTAATCTATTTAATGATATTTATTTCTAGAATTTTTTTTATAACACCCCTAACCTCCACTTATAAATACCACTCATCTCCAAACCACATTTACTATCATTTAAAGCTACTTATTTTAGAAATACCTTTCCAAACACTCTCTCTAACATTCATTCCATGTCCAAGAAGTGGTGGTATTAGTATGAAGCAATCTTTGGATCCTAAAAGTGTATCCTAAGAGTGATCATCCAAGTGAGAAGGTAATATTATCTACCAAATCTAATAAATTCACTTCTTATACCTACAAAATTATATCATATCAATTCATGTATAATAAAATTAGTATTTTTAATATAATAAAATTTTATTATATTAATGAAATTGCAGTTATCCAACCTCCCCTATTTCAACTCTAAAATAAAATCCTTGTCCATATTATCGATGGGGTTTTGCCTACATGAAAAAATTATATCACTTTTCATCACCAACTTAATAAATGATTGAAATAAACAAATTTTTTTATAAATTAGTGAAATTGTTATATTTAATATTATTTTACATTTAAGTATTCAAATTGTTAATTTTTTTTAAAAAAAGATCACCAATAGAGGAAAACCCTCACAAATAAAGTAAATATTTTACTAGAACATTTATTCTAAATTCATAATCCCTATATAAGAATACATATTGACACCTGGGACCATATAAACATCTATAATGACATCAAAGTAATTTTTTTATGATTTAGATGTTATATTCTAGATAGATGAGAAATTATATAATTACCATCAATAAATTTTTAACTTTTGACTCATATAACCAAAATAAATATGAAGGCGATTATAATGAAAATATAATAATAATAATAATAATTTGAAAAAACATGAAATTAATTAAATTAATGAAAGATAAATGTATAATTATCTGAGGAATGTAATTACAAAAAATTCATTCCATATTCTTAATGATAGATGAAATTTATGAAATAAGTAAAGGACCTCATGTAAGGGAGATTATAAACAACCAAAATTATTAATAAGTTTCATATTCCCTTAAATTTTATACCTTTCCTAGTATCCTATGAATTTTTACATAATACTTTCTATGTGTACATATATTTTATTCATATATAGCTAGTTTACATTTACATAAATTATTATATATAATTTAGGTTCTTCTTCTTCCATTCTCAGTTAATTTTTTACTAAAAACATTTTAATGGACCATTTTTTCTTTCTTATCTCTAATCATATACCACTATATTTAATCTCTTTTTCATACTATATCTCCCAAAACCAATTATTTTTTGAAAAATAATTCAGATCTATTTTTTGAAATATTTCTATTTACATTCCCTCTTTATATAATCATTACTAATTTATATAAATATTTTATTTATAGGTTCATATCAAAAAATATTCCTCCACTCACTATATATATTCACATTATATTAATTTCATTTCTGTTAGAAATGATTATTTTTTCATTGATGAAAATCTAATAATTCCACAATCTCCCCTTTTATAGAAATTTTTAGGATATGCCATTTCTATATACTCATAGAAATGATTTTGAAACACTTTTTTCATGAGATTTTATTATAAATATGTTTTATTCTTGATGTCATAATTTATAAAAATTATAAATTTAATTGTATTTATTTTAATCACTAGGACAAAGATTATTCTTCATCCAATGCATCAGAATTTGTTTTCATCGCATGATATTGTTAGCTTGTCACACTATTATATAATGTATTGGTGCTGGGATTTTAAATATGTCCATGATGACATGTTTTATGTCACTTATTTATATTGATGAATACATTACTATTCTATATTATTTAATTTATTTATTTATCCCATTCATTGGATCTTATTATTTTAAATACCATGTTTTGTAATCTGATTCATATATATTTCATGGACACCATGATTTTCTATCATTATCGCATTACTATGCTTGATTTAATACACATTTACTAAATATATTTCCCCTAGTTATCTAATTTAGTAATATAAAACTAGTGGTGATTTTGGGTAAATAAAATATAAATAAGAAATTTTTTATTGGTTTATATTTATATTGATTTTTATATCAAATTTTAAAATTACACTTGGAAACTAAATTTTCATGTCATGTTTTAAGGATTATATTTTTAGAAACCTATTATATAAATTATATCTGATTGATGTGATTTTAAAAAGGGTTAATGCAGATATAATATATTTCCTTATGGAAAATTATCTTACCATGAAGAAATTATAAGACTTTTGATTTCATTGACAATAGCCACATTACCACTACAAGAAGGTTAGTTGGCTTGGTTATCTCTTTAGGTGGATAGAGTATGTTCATCGGTTTTGATTATAGTGGTTCAAGCTCGTAGTCTTCTGTATTAGGGTTTATAGTAATATAATTCATATTGTCTCATTCATTCAATAGAGAAATCATGTTCTCTGTTCCAACCACTATGGTGATATTGGACCGTATATTGATCTTACTAGTTCTTCGTATGATCAGTAATATGAAGTTCATCAATCAAAAAGACAATATTTCCTAAATTATCATTGAACCTGACTCATTAATAGATAAATAAATAAATAATTTGATCTTAAATTTAATAGATGATAAATTAGGAATGTCATATTAATAACTCTTAATCATCTCCTACAAGTTATAATCTCCACCTATTGATTTTTTGATCAATAAAAGATACATTTCCTCAATATATTCTCTAGAGTTGAGAAACTTCTAGTTTAGTGGGAGAAGTCATAACCTACAATATAAGGATATTTATTATATGTTAATGGTCATTGGGTGGGGGAGGTGTTGTTATTGAGATGGAACAGACAGTTGAGACCCCAAGACTATTAGCTTGATAATTATAGAAGGGAACACATTAGTAATGACATAGTTGTTTGTCTATATTTATATATATAAATAGAATGTAATAGTATTCATCATTTGGAATATATATATTTTTATTATACTCTGAGAAATATTATTTCTTTAAAAAATGAATTTGTTCTATGATATTAGTTACTAGAAAATAAAAAATATGTACCATAATATAAAAATGTATTAAAAAAATAAATTATCAAAAAATATATTCAAAAATGTATTATTATTCATATATGTTTTGTTTTTAAAAAATGTATATTTTGTGACATAGTTTATTTAAAATTTCTTGAATCCCCGAAAGCTATAGATGAAAATGATTTTTAGAATCGTACGGATTGTAGAATTTTTATTTATATTTAATATTTTTTAGAAAAAAATGATAAATTATTTTCGAAAACTACTTACGGGACTGTGGGTCCATGTAAATACTATTATCATTAAAAGAGTGTTTTAAAGAAAATTTCAGATAATAATTTTAAAGATAATATAATAGTCAGAAATTAACATTTTAGGTTTTAATCAAACACATTTAAGTTGATTCATATTTATAATAGAACATGTAAACAATGTATAATTCCCTAGACCATTTAGATTTGGAGAACTTTTCATCCATGATTAAGTATAATATGATTCTAGATTGAACCCTTATCATGGATTAATTACATTTTTATCAGTTTTCTTTTATGAAATCATATCATTAAAAATTAATATATATATATATATATATATGCATCTTTCCTTTCCTAAATAGAATGTAAACTTTTAATTCATTATTTAAAATTAATGGATAAATCTATTTAATAAGAATAATGTATCAACATATCTATTTCAAAATATATGAGTTTATAATCTACGAAACATAAATTATAGTTTTGAATTTTTTTTATAATTTAGAAGATATAATTATATAAAAAAGTAACAATAAATTTGAGGGGATTATAAAATATTTGATAACAAACATTTACCATGAGAAGAAAATTAGTCATATAAAGAGAAAAATATTGGAAAAATTTAAGAATTATTATTCATTACATAAGTACTTATCATAAATGAAAATTTATATTTCAATGAGGCAATTTTATTTAGTTTATTCAATGCATCCAAATCACTATATCTAAATTATTATCTAATATTTAATAACTATATATTTTTCAATAATTTTAGATACTATTTAGATAAAACATTATTCAGTTCTATGAACCCGTACTGGGGGATTGGATTTGAGGCATCACACCCTTTTCGTTTAACATTCTCATTGTGATTGTGTTTAAAATTTATTATTTTAATAATTTTATGTATGAAGATAAACATATGATGAGGTTAAAACATATGATCAGTGTTAAAATGTACATGGAAATCGACTTATCCTAGAATTTATACCCATCCTATTTATTAAAGGAATACTTAAACTATATCATGTTGGTAAAATAAAATCATTTTTTATAAGGTGGTATACTATCATCAATTTTTCTGGTATTTTCTTATATTATACTCATGTAGAAGATGGAATCAAGGGAATTATCAGGCCCAGATCTATTTGTGTTTATAGATAGATAGGTATCTTTTATTGACCCTATAGGTATGTTCTTTTTAGTCGAATATTTTAATTTATCCTTATGATGTGTTTTATTGATAAGATTTATAAGTTCACCCTTTCATTTTGGAGGGCTTCACAGAGCCTTCTTCCTATTCACATTAATTAGTCTAGTTCGACACAACCACACATCCCCCATTTGCTTTTTAAAATGGACCTTATCATCCCCCACACATAAGACTGGATGTGGATATCCTCATCAATGGTTTAATCTTAGAGGAACCTACCCATGTTTATATCCTAACCTAATTATAACATTACTAATAATTCTTTCAATCTCCATCTGTTGAAGGAATCCTTAATATAGGTTTATCTTCTCATTTTCATAGTTCGTAATGGTGATATCGCTATGGTTTTTGGTAATATAAAACATTATTAGGAGGCCCATATCGTATAAAAAATACCCCATAATAATATGGAAGTTATTTTTTATACCCTCTTTCCACTAGTGAATGGTAATATAGAAAACCTTGTTAAAATATGTGTTAACTTCCTTAATTGTGTTATTTATTATGTATGAATTGATAAGATTTCCTTTTTATTTTTATGGCATCAACTTCTCCCTATGTTTCATTATTTGGTATGAATTGGATCATATTTCAATATTTTAAAACCCATTTTTTGTAGGTGGTAGTGTTTGTTGAATAAAATCATCTGAGATATACCATTTGATTCAAAAAGTGGAGGAAGAATAAGTAAACTTTTTTATAACGTGTATAAAGTTGATATGAAAATGGAAATATACTTATTCTATTAAATATCATTCCCTTAGTGTAATAAAGGCTATAACTTCTATTAGTTTACATTAAATATCTGATGATTTTGAAGTAAATTTGGACCTCTAGGGGACATGGATAATTGATTATGTAAAAATTATTATCTAATTATTTTTATGAAAATAAGATTTCTCTAATATCTAATCTTGATCCTAAATCCTAGGGAGACTCAATTAACTTGCATTTTTAATACTTCCCATGAATATATACATTCCAAATAGTTGTAAAAATAATAAATTATGGATCTTCAAGAATAAAAATATAAATATTAAACTTATTAATTCTTACACAAAATAGAAAATGGTGTGTTTTAGAAAATACCGCCAATTTTTTCAATCCTTCAACTATGTTAAACATGAGGTTACAGAAAGAGATAACCTATAAGATAATATATCTTATCATTAAACTAGGATCCCACAACTAGTTTTCTATTTTTTACATAATCAAAATCCTCAAACAATATAAAAAATTTGTGGAGTAGTTACTCAAGGAAATGTAGTAATTATTTAGATAAAAATTTATCAGTGAACTATGTCATATATCTCTAGTATTTAGGTAATAATATAATATTTTATAATAATTGATATGATGATTAGAGGATTGTGATTATGTTGTTATTTTTATTAATTAATTATAAAGTGATATTGAGCTTTCCTCATAGTTATATCTTTTATAAATAATGTGGTATTTCAGTTCATGTCCTATTGATGATCAAATTGCACATTTTCTTGGTGTTATCATCGATTATTCCTCTCCAGTAATAGTGAGTACGTTAACTGCGTACTACATATAGTTAATGTATATTGTGGTTCACCCATGAATAGATAATCATATAGATTTATATAAAATAGACCTAATATGATGAAATTTTACGTACTAGAATCTGGTGATAGATGACATAACATTCATACACGCTATAATGAATTGAATTACAAAATTTACAAGCATTATATTTGATTATAAGATAGATAGTATAAAAAAATTGGATAGAATTTATAAAATGTTATGGATTTAATCAAACATATTACTAGTTGTTTAATGTGTTCTTTTTTAAAAATACAATTCATTATTTATCATATTAAGTGGATGGAATAGTTATGTTTTCATTGATGACTAAAAAATATTTTTTTGGGAAATAGAAAAATATAGATAGTCATTTGATAGTTTAATAAAGTCATCAGGGAAACCATACCATTATACATTTTACATTTTGTTACCAATCTCTATAGTTTTTTGTATAATATGAGAGTATGATATCTCATGGTGGTATACAATGTTTATTATAAGAATATTATTTACTACCTCATTAATGAGAACTAAAATATTATTTGAAAATTCTTTCATATGATGGAGGAAATTAAAGGAGATTTAAGTAATATCAATTGGGATAATGTGTCTAGTATTCTATCCATCCAATTATTTTTATGTTGTATCATTTGATAACATCAGGTAAAATGATATAAAATCCATAAAATACTATATCAAAAAGATATATCATTCACAATCAACCAATTGTATAATTTTTTCCAAATTACAATGGTGAAACAACAAGGATACTTAAGCTATTATTTTACAATAAATATGTGTTACATATCCCCTAGTTTCCCCAGAAAATAAATAGGTATTGAAAATCAATTATTATTCCATAATTGTATTAGATGAAAACAATATTTTTTACATTAATCAATATACAAGCTAAAATAATTTCAGAACAAAACCTAATGACGATCCATGACCCAAAAATAATTTTCCATAACATCATGGGTAAATTGATGTTGAACATGTTTTCCACAATAATCGAATATGGTTTAATGGAAATGTGACATTTTTTCCCTAGAGTGGGTGTGTGACCTTTTATTCCATTTCTACTCATCACCATGTATCTTGATCACTCTTATATATAGTCTATTTGTATTACTGAAGTCATATAATATCTTATATCAAGGATATATTATCTTCAATTTTCACTTATTCCTAGAATATTAAATTCTTATTCTTAACCCCAATAAATATATTTCTAATTAATAGATTCTTCCTTGTAGAGGCTGGTATGATTTCACTACTATGCCAAATTATTTTTTAGATATCATGTTCTTTCATATCAATGGATGATATCATTCCATAAAGTTTTATGTTATTATTACTAACACATACAGCTCCTAGAGTAAAAAACTAACCAAAATTGAGTTAATTTGTATTATTATAACATATATTGGTTCACCTAGATGCACTCAAAAAATTAAATGATGTAATATTTTATATGCATGGATATTCTTATTTTCAACATTAGAGCCCTATGGTGTAATGGTTGCATTATTTTCCACAACATCAATGGTATGGTTTATAGGAACACATTCCATATTTTAAATTTGATTTTTCAATTTATATACATTTAATGGAGGATCACAAAATTCATAATATCCTTTTTGTTATTTCGAATTCATGTGTTTTCTGTAAATAATGTCCCTAACATTATATTTAAATAAATTGACACTTCACACAGTGTAATATTCTATTTCTAACATAATGTTAAAAAATTACTCTAGGTGAGATGATTATAGATAAAAAACTCAAGGAATGTTATATCAATATATGAAGTCCTACGAAGTGTATAAAATGAATGTAGGATAAACTAATGTGATATTTTTTAATGAGCCCACGATAAATATAATCTAAAATGATATCCAAGATGGTTATTTACTAATCCATAGAGCATTCATGATCTAAAAAGGCTAGAAATAAGAATTAGGGCATCAATAAATAACAATATGGCACGATTTATCCATCAAATTATTACAATAAAAGATTATAATGAAGAAACATCAGATATATATAGATATATATCAATCACTAGATAAATATCATGTAAATAGAGACACTACTAAAATTAAATGAAGTACAAAACATCGAAAACCCATCTCATGATGGTCTATAACCAAACACTATTTCCCAATTCACCCACCCATGGTAACCCTAACATGAAATCACAATTTAATGTGAGAGAAAAAACAAATTCTATAAGATAATAATGGGTTACAAACACAAAATGGTATACCTAGGATGTGATCTCAAGAGACTATTCAAATTACACCAAATATTCCATGAAATTACTTATTAAAGAAATAATAATAATCTATATGAGGAGTAAATGTAATAGAAAAATTTAATATATTAAATATATAGTTTCAAATAATTATAAATCATTTGTCAAAAAAATCATTCAAAACACTCCATTTCACTGTATAAAAACTGATCATTTTATTGAAAAGCAATGATAACCATTTCAAAAGATAAATTCAGATAATTAAGAAAAGATTAGATTATTCACCTAACATATAAAGGAAAAAATGACTCAATACATTATAGTGAATTTTAATAATAACAATAAACTAAAAAAGAAAGGAAACAGAAGTGCCAAAAGGTGGAATCAAAGGATTTTTTGTATTAAGGACAAGTATATAGATTTCAAGGGTACAAATTAGGTGTGACAGTGAGTCCACATCAGAATAGCTAATAAAATTACATAATGTCTATTTGTCATATATACATCTTGTCTCAAGGGTCTGAAGAAAACTATTCTCATAAACACCCTCTTTGCTGGAACCGCACCCATTTCCTAAACGGTTCACATTATATATTGATCCACTAGAATGCATGAGTACTCTACTCATGTGTATTACTAGTTCATCCAATCTATCTATCTTGATTCCCATGAGTATTCCAAAAAAGTGGTCAAATATATAAGTTATTACGATCACATATGGATCATTATCCTCAAAATATCACTCTCATCTTCAAAACAATCTTAAAACAAATAATCATTTTTTTCATCCCCCACAACAATGAGATGTATAAGAATCATCCTGGTTATGATAAATGGATTTTAAAGAGGGGGAATTATAATAATGTTACAAATCAACAATCACAATTAATCAACCAAAAAGAATTTTTTTATAGAATTCAATATTCAGAAGTATAATAATACCTGCTACATTTCAAAATTCACCATAAAAATGAAAATGGTTATTAAAGAAATAATTTAATTTAAATAAACCATACATGATTTAATATAATTATTATAATTATAAAATCATTTGAATATAATTTTAAACATGTGTTGATACCCTCTTGCCTTGTTGATAAATCATTTATTTATGAGATCTTTAAACCAATA
Organism: Viscum album; assembly: GCA_963277665.1. Taxonomy (NCBI): domain Eukaryota; kingdom Viridiplantae; phylum Streptophyta; class Magnoliopsida; order Santalales; family Viscaceae; genus Viscum; species Viscum album. The sequence continues at coordinate 2,071,587,038 of OY728138.1, forward strand.
ATTTCAATAAAATGTAAAAATAATTCAATGTTGTTTCTTGGAACTTTAATAAATTCATGAGTTTTAATCTATTCATAAATAATAAAATAGTCCAATCCATTAAATTAAAATAAATTATGCTTATTTAATAAATTAAAACATGGTCAAAATCCCATAATTTCACTAAAACTTACATAAACCTTTCATAGAAAATTAATCAAAACAATCTTAGATTATACAATTCACAAAAAAGAGAAAAGGATCATCATTTTAGATATTTAAATCATTCTATGTTCAATTCAAATGATAATTTTTCAAGGAACATTTTATGAGAAATTAAATATTAAAATTTCAATGTATAGTTTTTAGATATTTGGAAACACCTATCTCTGAATAATTAAGAGATAATGATTCAAAATAGGAAGGAAAATCATAGAAACAACTATGTCAAATATTTGGGATCCAACTCCAATAGATCTAATACATGTCTTATTTTAGGGAAAAGAATGGATCTAAAGAGATAGATCTTCGTAGATGATATAAGATATTCTATATCAATTATTCCACACATAACAACCAAAATCCAAAAAAAACAAAAGGCCATAATAACAATTAAAAATAAATAATAGTTATTATAAGGAGATACATGACAAAGAAGAAGAAAACACACTGAAATGGAATATATTTGTATCCATTGACACCTCAATCCATAAAGAGATGAGGCTTGGGAACATATATTCTGTTGGAGGGTTCCCAAAATCCATGGAATCAATATAGGTTTGGGTGAGGGATTTACGGTTAAAATTATGGTCATAAGAATTTAATTACAATTTTTATAAATTTAATTATCGTTAACATGGATTACTTGGCCATGTTTCATGGTTAATACTATTATTTCACAAATCCTGCAACCCTTCTTCCATGTTTTAACATGTAGTTTATAAAATGAAAAAACAATTTAATAAGTTGAAAATATTATTTAACTATGCAAAAAACATACTAAAACCCTGAAACTAGTTTCACACATTGTTCAACATTGAATCCATGAATAAAAACATTGTTTAACCATTAAAAAATTATATATAAATCCAACAATGGATGATAACACATAAATAAAAGGTCTGTTAAAATACCAAAAAACCTGTATGGTGATCCAAAACATTGGGTACTCAAATAAATTGTTATGAAAATAAAAAAATTTAAATAGATATCAAAACCTCCGAAACATAAGAATTTATATCGATAAATATCTCACCATATAAATAATGGAACATGAAAACACAAGAAGAAAATGACTACAAATTTTGTGAAGTGGAAGTTAACTTTACCAAATACAGGATCGAAATATTATTAAAACACCTAAAACTCCATGACCAAAACACCATGATACTCACATGTCTCTAAACAAGAGATAGACTATAGACATAGAATAGATTCCCCACCATTTAACAATTCCAAAACTAGTTTAACATAATAAAACTCATACCATATTCATAAAGAATATTCATATTAACTAGTCACAATGTAGATATATTAAAGATCAAACAACCATAATACTGGTAAAAACAATCATCAAATTACACCATGGGTAATTTCTCAAAGGTATCCTATTATTTTTCAATCTCAACTTCATACTGAAATGAGATCATCACCATCGTTTTCATGGTCTATCAAATATACCCACCTTCCTTGCTACCCATCAATATTCCACAGGCCTCTCAAAATAGAAATCGAAGGAGATCACACAACTATGTGTTTTCATAACATGCCACTGTACTCTCACGAGGGAGATAATTTGAAACTTTATAATTGATATATAACAATTAAGTTAGAATAAGCTGATACAATATAACTGAAAATGATATCATGAAATGAAACTATTATTACTCCAATAATCCATAAATGACCATAATATATGGTCCATAATACATCATCCAAAAATATCCCAAATTATGGTTTAAAATAAGTAAATCGACAAGAAGAAATAACCAAGTAGTTTATACTTACTCATTAGTAATAAAAAAGTAGATCTACATCTTACCATTTCCAACTAGAATATAATAATTTATAACTTTTATCTCCTTAAGTGCATGAAAATATTCAATTCAATGCATATGAATAAATCCTTATTTTTATGAGGCATCTGATACCCCACAATCAAAATATGATTTTCCCAGAAAAAATATCCATTTCCATTTCACTAACATATAATACCTCATAAGGTGACATAGATTTACAAACCGTTTATAAGATACATGATATTTCAAGAAAAACTTATTAGAATAAATACGTGTATCATGTATGAAATACACATTAGTCTTCTTTGTTTCATGATGATAAAAACGTCATAAATTAAAAATGTGGTATTTTTCCATTCCCATTTTTCTACAAATAATTCAATAATAATACCCCCTTCATGAATCTATGGATAAGAGAACAACCATTATACAAGCATTGATGTTGCATGTTTTGGGTGAATAGCTTTTCTAAATGAGACAACATTACAGAATTCATTAACTATATTTCAAGGTATGAAACAATGTAAACATGATAACTTATTATAATTCATTTATGTAGATATATTATCTTTACTAAAACTCATGAACATAGAAACATTGTCCTTTTTGACATCTTCAGGATACATCAATTAAATGAATACTGACATGAAAAACTACCAACACATTAGTTCATACTTTCTATATGCAATCACATCTTCCAACCACTCCTTCCATAGTACCTAAAATAAGCTATTGATATACATGACATTCATCGATTTTGGAGTCTTGAGAGCAGGAAATATCACCTAAACTTATTCAATCCATTATGAAACCACAATAAAACCTCATCAACATTATAATATGGAGGATGAAAACTTTAAAAACACGTTGATGGGTTTTGAAGGTATGACGTTAGTAATCTCTACCACCCATCATGGATTACTGGTAAATTATCCAAAAATGAAATCTTCTTCTATAAAACATGATGTTCTACCTCATGGACTATACCATTTAACCAATACTCTATATTTAATGATTTTATTTCTCAGAGACATTTCTAAACATAAAAATCCCAACCATATAACCTCATGAAAAAAATAACACCAAAAATTTTAAAAAAAGTTTCTAAAAAAAGTAACAACCCCCATTAAATAAATCAACATTAATTTCATAACAATAAATATTTCACCTTTTATAAAACATTTCACTATCCAATAAAAATGACAATTCACATTATAAATAAATCATAGTTTCAGAGCTAATTTACCATTACTTTCAATTATTCAATATTTTCATGATCATTATTAACAGTTTTTAAATATCAAAACCATATCTATTTAATTTTATTATATACCAATATTTATATTTAACACATTAATTTATCTCATCACAAAATATTCATTGATATTTAGTTCATAAATCCAAATATTTTATAAAACATACTCTTTTGGTGATTTACATCATTTGTCACAACAAATAACAAAACATGTTTTAATACACAATTCAGTTTTCAATAGGTATTTTGAAATTTTATCGAGGGAATAAGTTTGAAACAACAAAACAATAGAATGCAACAACCCACATCAATATCCCACATAAAAAACCTCACTTATGTTAAGTGAATTGGAATTAAATGTATAGGGTTTCATGTTTAGAAACCTACTAGAACTGAAAAAATATTCATTATATGTGATGTTTAAACACACAACAACCGTTCAATGGTTCATTGATTGATTTCAAAATCTAACACACTGATTCCTCATAGTTTACCAGACCATTAAACTATTGTGACACTATTTTTATACTTTCATTATTGATTAAAACACATGACAGATTCCATATTCAATGATTGTCTCAATAGTAATATAAATATAATTTAGCCTAAACAAATTACACAAAATAAATAATCATGTCCCAAAATCCAGTGTAACTATAGTCTCATTATCAAGGGGTGGCGATCAATAACCCACTCACAATATACCTCATGAGTTGTGACAAAGTCATCGCCTTTTAATGACCATCAGTCACCCCATATAACATAAGGATTTCATTATTAATTATTTCCCATCAAGGAATACCACCTTTGTTATATTTATAACGAACCAACCAAGAATACAATCTTAAACGATATCCATGATGACTCACCACTAAACCGAAGAGAATTATATATCATCATGGGATGGAGAAAAGAACCCATTCATCAGTAAATAACGTTTGGTAATGATTTATCGCTCAACATCTTAAAATAACAGAGTATAATTTTAAAACATTATCATAATTATATATGTAAATTCTTAGATATGATACACAATAAAAAAAATAATAGAATATAAAGGGTAATATAAAAACCAAAACCCATATCCTTGTGGTCAAACACCAACCAACATTTTCAGTGTCACCCACCAATGGTCATCATAACATGAAACCACAATAGAAGGTGAGATAAAAATCTTTCTATAAGAAAAAAATGTGTTACAAACCAAAAATGGTATAATAAGAGATTTAGAAAATGACCATAGTAGGATTCCACCAGAGATTCTATGATGTTACTTCATAATGAAATTCAAATATTCTATTAGAGGAGTAAAAATAAAAGAGTGTTGTAATATTTTAAATAAAGGGTTATAAAATTTAAATATTCAAGTATCAAATAAAACATATAAATATGACATTTCATAACATAATAAAAAAACATTTTCTTGAAATACCATGAAACTATATTCACAATATAATGTTAGATAATCAATAAAATATGAAAATTTTATCATATCATTTAACGATGAAAAATATTCAATATGATATATTCTATGTGCACAATAACAATAAGTGAAGAAATCAAGAGAAATGTGGTTCCAAAAGGTGAAAATTAACACTTTCATGTATCACGATCAATTATATAGATCACATAGGGAACCTTTTCATCAAAATATAACTCTCACCACAAAGATCTCTGAATTTAAATAAAAACATTTACAACCACCACAATAATGGGAAGTATAAGATAATTCAAGTTAAAATAAGTGGAATAAAACATGGAATATTTTTCATAAAGTGTTATCTAGGCCATCAAGAACCATCATTTTCAATTCATAACTGTTATACAATTAAATATTCAAAATAATAATAATAACTTCTTTATTTCACAATTCATTTTAAAATTTCCAATTGTTTATTTAAAATAATTTATAATTTAAATGAAACCTCAAATCAGTAAATATAATTATAATAATTTTAAAAAGTTTGGAATATATTTATAAACATGGGTTTACACACTATTTTCAGGTGAATAAATAATTAATTTCTAATAACCCAATGATGCCCACTTGAAAATGAGAAAAAAATCATTCAAATTGTTTTCTTAGAAATCTAATAAAATAAATTATATTAAACAATTTAGAAAAATCAAATAATTCATTAATTTAAAACAAAATCTATAAATTTTATTTAATAAATAAAATCCTAGGCCAAATCCATCAATTTCATCAAAACACCCTTTAAAACATATTTTAAATTAAATTAAAAAACATGGTACTTTAAAACTCACAAAAGGTGATAAATATTATTATTATTTACATTAAATTCATTACATTTCCAATTCAAATTAATATTATTCAATGAATATTTTATGAGTAATTAATTGAAAAAATTTCATAAAACATGGGTTATAAATTATGATATATATATATATATATGTGAATTATCAAAAAACAATAAATCAAAAAATGAAAAAAAATAGGAATGCCTAATTGAATATTTTGGAATCCAACCATAGTTTATGTAATATGTGTCACTTATGATTACGAACTCCATATCTAGGAAGGTAGATTTCGACATAAGAGATCAGTGATCTTAAAAATATATTTCCACATAAATAAAGTGAAGTCCAAAATAAATAATGTTCAGAAATATTTTTTATGAATAATGAATAAAGAGGTGAACATAGATAAATCATTATGAATCAATGAACTCACCAAAATAGAATATGTTTTCTTCTATTGGTACTTCGATCACATAAGATATGATGTTTTGGGAGCCTAATTTACTTCTTAGTTATCTAAAATGATAAAGAATATGTATAGGTCATGTGGGATGAGTTTATTGTTAATTAGATGGGCTTTAGGAAATGAAGTAAAATTTTCAATATTATACATACCATTGAAACATCCCAATATTTCATAGAAAGTTATTTTATTTAAATTAATTCATTACCTTGCACGTCATAGAACACTGAGTTCGAGTGCACCATTACTTACCTAACTATCCGTTCAAAATGTTTTTATGAATAGTATTAACTGAATTTTGAATTTTTTATATTTTTATAATTTTAAAACCCATATTATGTGTTTCTTAGACATAATATAAGAACAAATTTAATTTTTCAGATAGAGGAAGTATTTTTTAGAAAAAGAAATTTTACCACATTTTATTGGAAAACACTTTTTATATCTAATGTTTGACACTTCTGTATATTAAATTTGATTAAAAAAACTTCTTCTTTAAAATTAGGACATAAAAGTTTATTTTTTTAATTATTTTTGTAATTTTCTGATAACATTAATTTTTTTATGAATAATGAAAAATACTAAATTTCAATTAAAAACAACCAATTTAATTGAAATAATTTATAGTGTTAAATTATAAATTTTAGTGGTTTAAAAGTATCATTAGATAATATGTTTATCATTTAATTTAATGTAGTTCATTGGATGTAATTTCACCAATAATTTGTACATAAACACATGCCAATCTTTTAATAGTTTTTACTTCTCAAAAACCCACTTTCAGGTTTTGAAAACCAAAATAAATTTTAAATTAATAAATAAAACATATATGTATTGAGTTTGGTAAAATAAAAAACCATTTTTTAATTCAGAATATAAAAATGAGCTTTGGGTGAATTTTTGGAATTTTTATGAAAACATTCAATTTTTGATAAATGGCGAAAAACAATGCATTATTATTTAAAACCAAAATTTTATTTTAATAATTATTTATTTTATTTAAATTTATTTTATGTAAAAATAGATAAATTATACCAATATTAGTTCAATGAAATTCATTTGAGTCATTTTACAATAATATTAGATGTATAACATTTTATATAACTTTTTTACGACTTATACCCACCTACTAGGAACATTTTCAAATGTGCATAAAATGTAATTTTAATGTTTCTATGAAATGAATTTCTAAAATAAAAGAGACATTGTATATATGAGAATATAAAATGTTGTTCAATAAGATGAATACAATTTTTGGTGAATAGTGAATTTTGACTTTTATTTTCCATGGTTAAAAGTAAATAGGAAAATTAAAGGTAAAACATATATTATTATTAATGTAACACATGTCATAATTATTTTGGATAAATTTATTTCGACCAAATTCAACTTTAGGAATAAAATATGATCATTTTGGTCCACATGAAATAGATTATAACATTTATTATTATTTTATTTAAATAATAGTTGAAAGTGTTAAATTCAAATTTTCATAAATAAAACATTTTTAATCTATGTTTATAAAAAAGATAAATTATACTATAAAAATTAATTATAAAGAAAAAAATATTTCCTACATAATGGTATTTTAAATATAAATTTTAGTAATTAATAAAAATTATATATGACGCAATGATGATGCATTAATTATCTTTGTAATGAATGGTTAAAATAATTGATGTTATATATATATAAAATGATGTAAATTGAGTCTTTTGATGCATGAAACTAATTTTATTGGTCAATATTACATTTTAGGATTGATTTGACTTATTTTATTCGATTTAATCATGTTTTTTTTACTTTCATAAAAACAAAATACTAAATAATGTCAAAATTGACATAAATGAGTTTTTAAGAAAAATACTAAATTATTAATTGATTTAATATTCCTAAAAATATATTGTTTGGAAAAAGGAATTATATAATGCTATATATTGTATTTATGAACAACTTGGGGTTCACTTGGATTTTTATTGTAATTTTATTAATCATTTATTATGATAATGCAAGAATACTTGGTAAAAGTGAAACTATTTAAATAAGAGGTAAATATAAATAATAAGGTCAATATGGTGATATAAACCTATCTAAAACCTATCGTATGTTTATTATTCGACCCATCCTGAACATATACTTAAAATAAATTCATTTAGAGGAATTATAAAATGAATACAATTGTCTAATAAATTATTAATTCAAGAATTTCAGACATTGTCCCTCACCTCTCTTATAAATGGGTACTTCCCATTATCTCAGAATAGCACCTCCATAGCCAATTGTCTCAACATACCCATTATAAAATATCCTCCCAACTTTCTTCAATTTAACCCAAGAGCCTTACTTTGATCATAATGCCCACCTAATGAGCCCTTTTGATCACATCAAAAGGAATCACCTGAAGAAGAGATAATAATTTCATCACCCCTTTCAATTTTTTTTCTTCCCCCACTTCCTCATTAATTTTTGTTTCCATAACAAAATAAAAACTCCACTTCCTTCTACATACTGTGATTTTATTATAAATATGGTACTACCATTTTATTTATTCAATCCATCATAGGAATGAAAAATTTACCATACATGTGAACTTACTGCTTACCGTCTCTACGTTGTTGTGTAGTTTTTTATTTAACACTTAATTATTTGGATGGGTATAATAATGAGTATTGTAACACCCCAACCCCAGTTACCCAGAGTCTGTGAATTATTTTAATAAATAATAATAATTACATGGAATCATGTCCTAAAGTATTTTAGTTGTTTTGGAAAATAGATTACATACATGAAGTTCAACATTACAACTTCAAAAAAAACAATAGTAATTTATTCCATTTGAATGTCCAAGCCTCATACATTATTACTGAAAGTGACACATTATAATCTTCTTTATATCCTTTGAAAATAAAACATAAGGGGGTGAGATAATATTCTCATTAAGGGTTAATAATTTAGCAGAAGCTATAAATCTTTAAGGCAAGATGTGTAATAAAAACAACATCATTTCAAATATAAACTTGAATATAATATTGCTAAAATAATTCAAACCATACCATATAAACATGAAGATGAATTTTATTCTTGTCAAATAATAACATATAATAACTAATTTAATAATTATGGAATGTATATTAGAAAAATTTAATATCTTTCTCAAGGCCTCGCGCCAGACATATGGGCTCACTATAAACGGACCTCAACCCGAAGATCCTCGGTAACCAGATTCCAACCCAGAGAGCCTCTATAACCAGACTCCAGCCCAGAGAGCCTCTGTAAACAGACATTAAATTGGAAGGTATGCTGCAACCAGACCCCAAACCAATGGTATTAATTTTACAGGTCCCCAACCCGGGACACAGTAGTATGATACATTCATCTTAAAAAAGAATAAAATATAATATACACATTATTATTAATACTAGCATTCGAAATCACAATACTTTAACCATAAACCATTAATGGCAGAAAAATAACTCATACACAGTCAAACATATCACAATCCCTTAAATACAATAAGTATGATTTTTATCATAATAAATCATCATCGGTCAAAAATAATATCCTGTAAAGGCTGTTGACATAGTTGAAAATGATCAGTAAAAATCCTTAAGATAAATATCCCTTTTTAATGAAATCATATAAAAGTCAAATAATTTATAAAGTAATTTATATAAAGGATCGTTTTTAATCAATGTGTCCCATACCACTTTGAATCTTTTGAAAGGAATTAAAATATAAAAACATTATTGTTCATTTAAATAAATCCTTAAAACCATTTTAAAATCATGGACATTAATGAGAAAGGGGTAGATGAATAAATCATTAAAACATTTAAAATAATTTTTTAATAAAAATTCCTGTAAAAAATGTCCCTATTAAAGATCTTTTATGAAACATGGACATAGATAATAAATATTTTCTAGTAAAAACTTACACACAAACAATCTCGAATAATAATGAGATTGAGGAATTAACCCTTACCAATTGGTAACATATAAAATATACACCCCATGAAGGAAGTATCAGACAATGAAGATGTAAATATTAATAAAATAATGTTTATTACACAATGAATACAATTATGGACAGTAAATAAACCACATAAAAGGAAATCGTGGGAATATAGCATGAATCTCACGAGAATAATGAGTGAGATGAATACCCCTTACCTAGAACATTATTTTGATCAAGAGTTCGTTTAACCTCTTATATAATGACCATGGTATGTTATTAGATTATACCAGATACATATTATTATTTATTATATCATACATTATTCATTTATGACATTACACTACCCATTTAATAATGATTTTCATGTTAAATTAATACTTCGGTTAATAATCGCTTTCTTTATCGTACATATTTTAACTTGTTATTCTTGATCGTATCATTTAGATCATAATCTAAATATTTCCAGAATATAATCCTTGATTTATATATCATACATATTTAAAATATAAATATTTATAATAGTTAGATATATTATATTGAAAAAACTTTTTATGGAGATGGTAGGCTGTATGTACAGATAAACTTTGTATCTATTTTCATATCGTATTGAACATAAGTAAGAGAATAAGATATATGTAAGTACATAAATATGTATATATATCTTGTGTAGAATTATTATCTCATCAATTACATACTTATTAGTAATATATATTTTTGTAATCGTCGATGAATGATGAACATGGAAATGAATCTCATCGCATCGTGGAGATGGTAATCCGTACGTACACATGAGTGACAATATCATTTCATAAAAGGTGTGGAATTGGATGGTATATTAATTTTTCAGAGACATTAAAATGATATTTTCATTATATATATATATATTACTCATCAATATATCCATCCAAATAACATAGTGTTGAATAACAAATTACACCATGGATTGGAAATTATAAGCTATACGTACGCACGCATGGTGACATTATCATTCATAGGATAGATAGAATAATGAATATGGTTGTACCATTATTATAAAAACATCATTGTATATATAAGGAAAATGTGTTAAATTTTTTTATGCTAATAACAAAGAAAAAGTATGTGGAAGAAGAAATGAACTTGAAAGTGGGTTGTGAAATCATTACCTCTTCTTCGGGTTTTTACTTTTGATTTGATCAAAAGGGATCCATAGGATGGATTTAGGATCAAAATAAGGCCTCTAGAATGAAGGGAGGATAGTTTGAAGGGTATTAGATAAGGTTATGGTCGATCCAAATGTTTTGGAGGTGTGAATTAGAGAGAAGGGGAAGTGCTCTTTTATAAGAGGGGTGAGGGGCACCTTAGGAAAAGATTGAAATATTATTTTATAATAAAATCATTTTAAGATTATAATTGCTAAAAATGATTTATTTCGAGTATAATATGGTTATGGGTCAAAATAATATCAACCAATATATTTTAGACTAGTTTAGGTTACCATTTTAACCTTATATTTTATATTTAACTCTAGGTTAAATAGTTTATCTTTTACCGTTTCTTCTTGTATTATTATACTATATTTTTAATATATGTACTATAAACATACAAGTAAACCTGTAGTGGTTAATTAATGACATATATAATATTATTTATGACCTATGGATTAACCTTATATTTTCAGGAATATTATATCAACCAATAACGTAGTATTTGTTTTAAAAATAAATTTATGTCCATTTTGACACTATTTGGTATTTGGTTTTTGTGAAATTCATCACAACTTGATCACTTCAGAAAAAAATTCATTGACTTATCCATAACATGTCATATTCATCTTGATAATTCGTTTATGTCATAAAATAATTGAAATTATTTTTATTTTAATATTTATAATACCATTTATTTGATTCTTTCATTAATAAGGTAATTACTAAATCATCATTGTGTCACAAATAAAATTAATTATATAATGTGTAAAAATTATAAATAAAATACCATGACGTAGGAAATTATTTTAGGTTTATAATGATTATTAATAGTCTATTTTATATTGTGTGTAACCCTATATTAAAAATTGTTTAGTTATTAACTATTGATTTTAACTATTTTAACTCTTCTTTAAATAAAATAGTAATAAATTTCCGAATCTATAAATATTGAGCTAAATGATCATATTTTATTCCTAAGTTTGTTTTTGGTCCAATTAAACTTATCCAATAGAATTAGGACATGTTTTCGTGTACGAATAATATCATTTTTAACCTTAATTACCCAATTTACTTATTAACGTGGTAAATAAAAATAAAAAGTTACTATTCAGCAAAAATTATTTTCATATTATTGAACCACATTTTTTTTAATGATATCTACCATGTCTCTATGATTTTTGAAATTCCACTCACAGAAGAGGTAAAATTATGTTTCATGCGAATTTGGAAATTCACATAGGAGGTGGGTAAAAGATGGTGAAAAGTTCAATTAAATTTTATATATCTAATATTATTACAAAATTACTCGAATGGATTAAATTAAGATTATATATGTATTATGTATCTATTTTATTCTAGGATAAATTTAAATAAAATAAATATTATTTAAATGAAAAGTCTGTTTTAACCAATAAAGTAGTGTTTTGCAATATTCATCCAAAATTCAATGTTTTCATAAACATTCCAAAAATTAACCCTAATCTAATTTTGATATTTGAAATTAAAAATGATGAATATTTTAACAAATTAAAAACATATAAATTTCCTTTATTCCTTTAAAATAAATTTCCTTTGTCAAAACCAAAAAGCATATTTTTAAGAAATAATAACTACCATAAAATTGACACTTGTTTAAGTCCAATTTCAAAGTGAAATTATTTCCAATGAACAAAAATGGATTAAATGGTAAAAATATAATCTAATTATGCCTCAAAACCATTAATATGTATAGTTGAAGACTATAAATTATTTTGAATAAAAAAGTAGTTTTCCGTTAAAATTTATTATTTTTCATTATTCACCAAAATATGAACGTTATCAGAAAAACACCAAATATTTATCAAAACTACATTTTTATGTCCCAATTTTAAATAATAAGTTATTTTTGTCAAATATAATATATATAAAAGTTTCAAATATTGGATTTAAAATGTGTTCACGATTAAAAAGAGGTAAAAATGTATTTTCAAAAAAATACTTCTTTTATCTGAAAAAAAATTAATTTGTTCTTATAATATGTCTATGAATCTCATAATATGGATTCTAAAATAATAAGGATTATATAAAATTCAAACTTCAGTTAATACTATTCATGACAGATTTTGAACGGAAAGATTGGTATTTCGTGGTTCACTTGAACTCAGTGTTGTGTGTAGTGAAAGTTATTGAATTACATTGAAGAAATAACATACTATTAAATATTGTTGTGTTAAATTCTCCCCTACATTAATAAATTGAGTCCTTTAAAATTGTATTTTTTTTCTAAAATAAAATTATAAAAGTAGAAAAATACCTTTGTGGAGAACCCATATCGGAAATTTGGTAAATAAAAAATAGTCTTAATAATAGGGAAAGGGAAATCAAAAAGGATACCACTAAATTATGATCTCTATTAGAAGAACATTGTGGGAAATTAGAGACAAATAATTGAAGGGAAAATGTAAATATTTATAGGGAGTGATTGAGGTCATCAATCACAATATCTCATTTAAATATATTGACATAAAAAATCATTATCAAAACCACTTTAAATACCAAAATACTAATATGAGTGTATGGAAGTTATTTTCTTCTAAAAAAACGTTTTGTCTTTTTAAGGGAGATAGAGATCAAATAAATCTAGCGGTAAAGGAAATTTCATTGTCACCGCATTCATAAAAAATTCCTTTTTTATCGTTTAGTAAAACGCTTCGTATAAAAATATTCCCCTTGAAATGAAAAGTTGAAGGGTTTTATACACCGTATAAAAGAATGTCGTTTAGAAATCAATGGATGTATCAATGAAATGAGATTGAGACAATTCCCCTTAACTAATGTTTATGAATTAATTTATTAATAGAATAAGAGGGAATATATATATATACATAGTTGACATTTAGAGTTACATCCATTAACTAATTCCTACCACAAACTCATCATTCACTCCAAATTATTTAAAAAAATATTCAGTTTATCCTAATCGTATAGGATTCCAAAAATAATGAATTTATAATTAAACTATTAGACCTTATAAAAAACTACATTATATAATCCAGGACAACAAATAGGCTAATTTTAGGTGATTCACCCTTTCCACCCTTCGGTTGTGGGTTCAAGTCTCACGGCCTTGCGGGACATGACTGGTTGTCACCTAACCTCTGGGTTGTCCTTTTTATGACAATCCAAAAGTAACATAACAATTGTATCCAATTTCAAAATTTATCCATTCCCACTTTTAGAATTATCCAAAATACTTCTATCCAAACTCACAATCTATAATTTATAGGAAAGTTAAACACAATGAAGATCCTTTTGACACGTAATAACATGTGAACACCTTCATCATTTATTATTTTAAATCAAGGTATCTCCTTGAATTAAAATAAAACCTTATTGATTACATTCATTATCACTTATTCTTTGTATAATAATGGATATTTCCCTTATTTCAAAATTTTTTGAATATTTCAACAATGCTGAAATAAAAAACTATTAATTAGTTCCAAGGGAGTAAATAATATCAAATATAATTTATCCAAATCAACCAACTCTTATTAAAAATTCACTAAGTCATTATCAGGGCCATATTAAGGATCACCTTTCCTTCAACCATGTATTTTCCAAAAAGTGTAGTTCACTATTGTGTCACGTTTTTGATAGAACCATATAATCTCAAATCCATAATAAAATAGTACTGTAGTACAATACTTATTTATCTCCATTTTTCATATAACTAGTATATTGTTGATACAACACTCAAATGAAATATTTCTATAATAACAACATAAGAACAATAGTCATTCCTCTTCATTTGACGTAGTATCATAACTTTAGTATTGTCCAATTGCTTCATTTACGGTATACTCTGATTACTTGGACATTGTTTCACGTAGTGTCCCAACACCTTGTAGATGAAGAATTTTACATATGAATCATTTTTCTCACCCTTGAAATCACGTACTTGGTGTCATTTTCCTCCATACTTACAACAACCTCCCATTCCCTTCAAGAATTTATGAAGGTGATTCTTTACACATTTATCACATATATGAAAATCATGTTTCCCTCTTCTCTTTATCTGTATTTCTCCATACCATAATTTTCTCCTCTTACTTCCCTTGAAATCCATAGGACTTAGAGATTTCATTACTTATCTTATTGAAACATGATATTATTTCTTCATATGTTGTGAGTATATGGGAGACTATTTCTCTTCTAAATGTTGGCTTAATACCATGAAAGATATGATCCTTCTTACTCGTTGGTTCATGCGTATTGATGGATTTCTAATTCCTTCTATTGGGCACCATTTCTAAACAATGACATATACTAGGTCAGTTTATGAGTCGTAATGAATAATTCCAAACATGTAAAATACATAACATAAATTGATCAGTTTCTGGATATAATCCATTATAATAATAAAAATTTCCTTAAGAAAGTATATAATTTTAAATCCTTCATAATGACTTTTAATGAAAATGAGAATTATCCTAAGCATATCAACCAGGAGTTTGAAAACCAAGAGTGTAGAAAGGCCCATAGTCATGCAACAGATCCCATTCGAGTCTAGCTCAAAACTGTCTTTTTGGGTTTTACCCCATGGTATATCTATTCCAGAGCCACCTCTACCTACTAATATCCAAGAAATGATGTATTGCATGAAAAACTCACAAAATCTCTATGGTACCAAAATTCTAGGAAGTTATTCTACACTAATTCTCAAATCCTATCTTAGGATAATGTGATCCAATTAGAGTTTATCTAAATCTATTTTCCAAGGATTGTACTAAACATCATCTGATACCAACTGTAACGCCCCGGCCCTAGTTACCCAGAGTCTATGCATTATTTTAATACATTGGAATGATTACAAGGAATCAAATCCCGAAGGGTTGATATGTTTAGTATTATTGGAAAATATATTACACACATGAATATCAACATTACAACTTGAAATTTAAAACTACAGTAATTTATTCCATTAGAAATGTCCAAGCCTCCTAGATTATTCCTGCAAGTCACTCAAAACTAACTTCTTCATATCCTTGGAAAATAAAACATAAGAAAGGGGTGATCTCAGATGGTCAGTAAGGTTAAATAATTTAGCAGATGATATAAACTTTTAAGGCAAGATGTGTAATAAAAACTACAAACTTTCTAACATAAACAAGAACATAATATTGGAAAATTAAATAAAAAATTAACATAGAAAGATGCACATAGATATTCTACAGGTCGAATAATCACATGTAATAACTAATTTCATAATTAGGGAATGTATTGTATTAGACATTAATTTCTCTGTCAAGGCCTCATGCTAGGACCTAGGGGCTAACTGTAACCGGACCCCAACCCAGAGAGACTTTGTAACTCGACTCCAACACAGAGAGTCTCGGTAACCTGACTCCAGCCCAGAGAGCCTCTGTAACCGGACTCCATCTCTCAGTGTCTGCTGTAATCAGACCCCAACCCGGAGGGATTACTTTTACCTATCCCCAACCCGAAACATACTAGTCTAATACATTCATCTTAATAAATGGTTGAAATATAACATAAACATTCCTATTAAATCTAGATTACGAAATGTCTATACTTTAACCCTAAACAATGAATGACATAAAAATAACTCAAACATAGTCAAATATGTCACAAAACCTTAAATATAAAATTTAATATTTTTATCAAAATAAAACAACCTCGATCAAGAATAATATCCCATAAAAGATGTTGACATAGTTGAAAATGATCAGTAAAAATATTTGATAGAAATATCCATTTTTATTGAAATTATTTAAAAGTTGCATAATTTATCAAAAGAAGTGATTTAAAAGATATTTTTGAATCAATGTTTCCTTTTTCACTTTGAATCTTTTGAATGGAATTAACATTTTAAAACATTCATGTCCATATAAATAAATCCTTAAAGCCATTTTAAAATAAATGAAATTAATGATAAAGGATTAGAAGAATAAATCATTAAAACATTTAAAATGAAGTTTTAGTAAAAGTGCCCATTAAAAATAATACCTTTGTAAATTATTTTATTAAACATGAACATGGATAATAAATATGTCCCAATAAAAACTTACACATTAACAATCTCGAATAATAATGAGATTGAGGAATTAGTCCTTACCAACTTGGTAACTTATGAAACATACACCCCATGAAAGAAGTATAATACAATGAGGATGTAAATACACATAAATTAATGTTTATTACACAAATATACAATTATGGGCCGTACATTCACCACACAAATGGAAATAGTGGCAATATATCATGAATCTCATTAGAATAAGTAGTTAGATGGAAGCCCATTACCATGCACATTCATTTGGTCGAGGGTATGTTTAACCTCTTTTATAATGACCATTGTATGTTATTAGATTATACCAGAACCATATTTATATTTATTATTTCATAAATGATTCATTTATGACTTTAAACTACACATTTAATAATGGTTTTATGTTAAATTAACAGTTCAGTTAATAATCGCTTTCTTTATCGTACTTATTTTAACTTTTTATTCTGGATCGTATCATTAAGATCATGATTTAAATAATTCCATAATAAAAACCATGATTTCTATATCATAATTAGTTATAATATAAATATTTATAATAGATTGATATATTAAATGGAAAACACCATTTATGGAGATGGTAGGCCATACATACGCATAAACACAGTTTCTATTTTCATATCGTATTGAACAAATGTAAGTGAACAAGATATATGTAAGTACATAAATATATATATATATATATATCCAGTAGAATTATTATGTCATATTTTACATACTTATTGTTAATATATATTTTTATAATCCTCGATGAATGGTGAACGTGGAAATGAATCTCATCGTGTCGTGGAGACGGTAATCCGTACGTACGCACGAGAAACACTATAATTTCCTTAAAGGTGTGGAATTGAGTCGTATATTATTTATACAGAGAAATTTTCATGTTATTTTGATTATTTATATACAAATTACTCATCATTATATCCATCAAAAAAACATAGTGTTGAATAACAAATTACAACATGGCGTAGAGACGGTAAGTCGTACGTACACACACATGCAGACATTATCATTTATAGAATTGATAGAATAATGAATATGGTTGTCAAATATTTATAATAACATTTTATTATATATAAGGTTATGAAGTTATCATTTTGGTATGGTAATAACAAATAATGAGTAAGTGGATGAAGAAAAGGACATGAAATAGGGTGGTGAAATCATTACATTTCCTTCGGGTTCTTCCTTAAGATTTGACCAAAAGGGATCTTTAGGATGGATTTATGATCCAAATATAGACTATAGGATGAATGTATGATAGTTGGGAGGATTTTTGGGAAGGGTCTGGACAAGCCAAAAGTCTTTGGAGGTGTGAATTTGAGAGATGGTGAAGTTCCCATTTATAAGAGGGGTGAGGGGCACCTAACGAAAAAATTGAAATAATATTTTATAATAAAGTCATTTTAGGTTTCCAATTTCCCCAAAATATTTTATTTTGAGGATAAGGTGGTTATGGGTCGAAACAATCTCATCCAATAAGTTTTAGAAAAGTTTAGGGTACCATTTTAACCTTATCTTTTAGATTTTACTCTTGGTTAAATAGTTTAACTTTTACTCTGTGTTCTTGTATTCTTATACTATAGGGTTAATAAACATACTATAAACTTCCAAGATAACCTCAAGTGGTTCATCAATGACATATATAATACTATTTAAGCCCTTTTTCAGAACCTTTGATTTTTTTAAATATTATATCAACCAATAATATTTAATTTTCGTTAAAAAATAATTTATTTATATTTTGACAGTATTTTGAAGTAGTTTTTTTTAAGTCATAAAAAACATGATTGCTTCAAAAAATATACACTGAATCAACTATAACATATCTTAATCATCTATAAAATTCGTGGATGTCATAAAAACATTGAACTTATATTTATTTTAATATTTATAATACAATTTATTTGATTCTTTCATTAATAATGTAATTACTGAATCATCAATGTGTCATAAATAAATTTAATTATTTAAGATATAAATATTATAAATCAAAAACCATGATGTAGGACATATTTTTATTTTTCTAGTTAATATTTATAGATGAATTTATATTTTGTGTAACCCTATATTAGAAATGGTTTACTTATTATACATTGATTTTAACTCTTTTAACGCTTCTTTAAATAAAATAATAGTAAATCTCCTAATCTAATCCATGTGGAACTAAAAGATCATATTTTATTCCTAAGGTTGTTTTTGGTCCAATTACAATTATCTAGTAGAATTTGGACATGTGTTAGTGTGAGAATAGTATCACTTTAACCCATAATTTCCCTATTTACTTTTAATCGTCGAAAATAAAATAAAACGTTAATATTCAGAAAAAATTACTTTCTTCTTATTGAACCACATTTTTCTTAGTAATATCAACCATTTCTCTCGTATTTTTGAAATTACACTCACAGAAGCGGTAAAATTACATTTAATGTGAATTTGTAAATTCTTATAGGAGGTGGGTAAAAGATGATGAATAGTTCAATAAAATTTTATATATCTAATATTATTACAAAATGACTCCAATGGATTACATTTAACATATATAGGTATGATGTATATATTTTTACATAAAATAAATTTAAATAAAATTAATAATTATTTAAATGAAAATTCGGTTTTAACCAATAACATAGTGTTTTCAATATTCATAAAAAACTACAAGTTCTAAGAAACATACCAAAACTTCACCCTAAGACACTTTTGATATATCGATTTAATAAATGAAGTTTGTTTTACCAAATTCAAAACATATAAATTTTATTTATTATTTATAATTAATTCCCGTTTTCAAAACCAAAAAGCTTATTTTTAAGAAATAATAACTACCAAAAGGTTGACAATTTTTTATGTCTAATTTCAAATTAAAATTACTTCCAATGACAAAAATTGTATAAAATGGTAAACATATAATTTAATTATTCTTACAAACCATTCATATGTATATCTAAACACTATAAATTATTTTTATTAAAAAAAATTCAGTTAAAATTTAGTATTGTTCAATATTCACCCAAATTTAATAGTTATGAGAAAAACACAAAAAAATTATCAAAACAAACTTTTTATGTCCTGATTCTAGAGAAGAAGTTTATTTTGTCAAATTTAATATATAAAAGTTTCAAATATTGGATTTCAAAAGGGATCAACATTAAAATATGGTAAAATTTCCTTTTAAAAAATTATTCTTTTATCTAAAAAAATGAATTTGTTCTTATATTATGGCTCAAAACTCATAATAATGATTCTAAAATAATAATGATTATATAAATTTCTAGATTCAGTTAATAATATAAATAACCTCTTTTTTGGTAAGTCGTGGTGCGCAAGAACTCAGTGTTGTGTGTAGTGCAAGTTATTGAATTGGATTGAAGAGATAACGTACTATAAAATTTTGGGGTGTTACAAGTATAATTGATGAAAATTAAAAATATAACATTTTAATGATTATTTGTATATTATATATCATACAAATATGTAAGATTACTCCATCAATATAACAGTATTCTCGCTCGTTCGTAGATACGGATTACTGTCTCCACGAACGCGATGAGTTTCATTCCCCATCATAACCATTCAAGAATAAATTTCATTTTATGATTAAAAAATAAAATTTAACAACATAATATAATTCATTATATGAATCAAAAACATCTTATCCATAACATACATGGCTCATGTAACAAAACATATAATGGATAATGAATTATTTGACACCCAAAACAATGATACTACTGAAATATTATAAAAAAAGAAATATTAGAGGATCATATATGATATGATATTGATGTATATGGTTCCTGTATAATTTAATAACAGTGTTTTAACCAATATATAAGAGTTTAACATACCGTAGACCATGAAAAAGTACATGGTAATGGCTTTTCCTCTCAATTCTAATTTCTGTGACATTCATGCTATATTTCCATGATTATCTTAATTGTGGTGTATGTACTTCCCATTATTTTATTAATTTTTTTATATTATTTAATTTTTGGGAATTTACAACTTCATCGTATCACCATTCTTTCTTGGGGTGTATGCTTCGTAAGATACCAAATTGGTAAGGGAATTTCTAATTTCAAATTCCACTCATTGGGTTTTACGGAAACATCATTGATTATTTTACTCAATGATTATGTGTAAAATCACTATTTATTTATTTATTTAGTAATTTCCACTCTTATTTGTGTGGATATACTTTTTCTACACGTAATCAATCCATTAATAAAATCTCAAGCCCTCGATATGAACTTAGTAAGATAAATCTTAACTCAATTTCAATTAATTCATTAAAACATTCTAGTCATTTCTGTTTTTTTTTACAAGAATATCTGTGAATGTACACTGATTGATTTACACTAAATAATCAATCATATTCAGTGTATTTATATTTCTGACACATAATTATGTCATTGATTTATCTTTAACCTCAGGATACGATCTTTATAAGCGATTTCATATAAATTTACATTCCATTGAGACTTTTTTGTTGTTATGCGCCAATTAAATTTTATATGGTGTACATACAGTAGATTAACAAAGTATTTCATGAGTCCCTTTTTTCTCATGATATTATAAGGTTTTTATTAAATCAATTTTTTTTATTCATTCAAATATCATTTGGTTATGAATTCTAACAAAAATATCACTTTAAATGTTTTAACGTTTTATTCTTTTAAATCATTATCATTAAATTCCATGTTGAAAAAATGTTTTTTAATGATTTAATTATACAGAATTGAGTTTTTTAAAATTAAAATTCATTTTAAAAGTTTCATTGCAGTATGAGACACTCTTATTCAAAAATATGTTTTTAACATATTTTTGAAAAATAGTGCTACATATAAATGTTTTCAAGTAAAAGGGTATATTTCTCTCAAATAGGTTTGCAGATTATTTTCATCTATGACAATATGCCTCATTATTATTGATTGAGGACGATTTATTATAGTAAAAGCTTACATATTGTATTGAATGAGTTATGTTTGAATGTGGATGTGCTATTTTTATATCATTCGTGGGTTCTGGTTAAAATATTGACATTTCGTATTCTAATTTTAATACATATGTTTATATTATGTTTCAAACATTTAAGATGAGGAATTAATTGGACATAGAAAGTGAAGGGTGGAGCATACTATAGCTCCTTGATGCATTGGTAGGACTCATTAGACAAAGTAATGTCTTGGCACAAGGCCCTAAAAAAATTGTACTTGTAGTTTTGGCACGAGGCCTTGAATATGTGGTTTTGATGTCCAGAATTATGCATTCCATCATTATGAAATCAGCTACTGATATTACATGTGATTATTCAACTAGTATAATATCCGTTTGAATATGTAAATAGAGTTATTTGATTTATGTTTTCAATATTATGATGAAGTTTCTGTTTAAAAGGCGTGTGATTTATTGTTATACATTGCCTTAAATATTTATACATATTTTTGAAATTTTCCGCTATATTTGTATCATTACTAAGAATCTGAGCTGCCCCCTTTCTATATTTTATTTTTCCTAGGTTGAGAAGAATTAATTTACGATTGAACTGTAAGTATATTCTATGGAATATGAGTGTGTTCAAAGGGGAACAATTTTGTTGTTCTTAATTTCACAATTTAATGTAAAACTTATGTTTTTATCTATTACATACAAGGCTACTAAACTAATTGGACATTCGAGACATGATCTATTATGATTATTCCAATGTTATTTAATAATTCACCTATTCTGTGTAACTGGGGTTGGAGCATTATAGTTGGTATCAATGAATTTTTAGTAAAAACCTTGGAAAAAATATTTTGATAAACACTGATTAGAGAACATTACCCTCTGATTGACTTTGATGATTAGTATAGAATAACATCAAAAAATTTTGTTAGTTTAAATATTATGTGGGTTTTATATGAAAATAAATCCATATTTGCATACAAACAGGTAGAGCTGGCTCTGACATAGATGTTGCTAGGAGTTATATCTCCAAAATGGTGTTTCGGGATTGACCTGGGGTATCATCCTATATAACAACGAGCCTTGTTGCAATCATGGTATTGACACTCTCAGAGGATATTCTTAGGATAATTCAAGTTTTTATTACAAACCGATTTTATGTATTTTAATATAAGATGATAATATAAAACATTGGTTAATCCTAAGGTATTTTAGATTGAAAATACGGTGTCATGATATTATATAAATGATTTTATGACCATTGATACTGAAACTATTATTTCTGTTTTTAGTAACTTGATGGACTCCACGGAATTCATAGTAACATATAACATGATGAACATGGTGGGAATGGTGGTGTAAATTAGAAACACCATGGAATTTTAATAGACATAAACGATATCGTGTTCATACCGAATTAATTTTTCAAAAATTTGATCAACAACATATATATTAACCAACTAATGAACTCAACAATGAAGAGAATGGTAGAGAATGATAAGAGCTCCAGTAGTAGTGACCATAGAGAAAATAAATGACATTTTCAATCATGCTGGAAAGGTGGAAGAAGTCACCCAATAATTATTTTTAATTGAATAATGAATTGATTTATGTGTGGAAAAGAAGGATATAAAGTAAATAATTGTCTAGGAGAAAAAAAGAGTACTTAATAAACAAATAAAAATGATTATAGGAATCCATTTACAGTCATTTTCTGTAGATTTAGGGGTCCTGGACATTACCCGAGTCAGTGTCCTTTTCTATATGAAGACCTTTATGTCATGGAAGAACCTATGCGTAAATAAATTGATAGAGAAATGTTTAAAAGTATTAATGCTCTTTGTTGATCGGATTACATTGGAAGACTTTTCTCTTGTATGTGTAACCCTGATGTTTGTTATGTGAAAATGATAATTGAGGTATAATTATTTTTTCTTCTGTGTATACAGTTATAAAGAACCATTCGGGTTTATATGATCCATGAATTTGTGTCAATTACTGGTAACTACTTTTTGGGATGAAAATAGAAGGTATGGGATAACATTTGTGGTTAAAATATTGTATGGTTATTTTTGAGGAATTTATATAATTCTTGGTAATGTTATACAATTATATAGTTTTTTTAAGTAGAAAACATTGACCGTGTGATAACCCGTCACATCGTAAAAAGCTACTGGAATCTAACCCACAACAAATGTGCAACTGATTTTTATCACCTACCAATGGACTACATGAAGTCCCTAGTTTGTATGATTAGTTGTATTAGTTAAATGATTTTATAGATCAAGAGTATGTTTATTTTGGGAACTTTTTATTTATCCTTAGTATAGGAAAATTATATGGTGATTATGTGATAAATGTTATATTGGAAGTTGTTATCTCTTTTGGGTTATTTATGGAAATGATTATCCGATCATAGAAAAAATGAGTTTAGGTTAATAAATTATAAGTATTTGACTTTATGACTAGTTAATGATATTTAGAGATAAATGTTATGATTTATTGTTGAGGACTATGTGATCAAATCATTTTTATTTATGGTTTTCAAACATAGTTTGGATTATTTTGAATAATTTTAAGGAAAATTGATTTTTTAATGGCCTTTGACAAAATTTGGGTATTGTTTGTTTATTTTAGAGATTAAAAGTAGTATTTATTTTTTAAAATGGATTAACCTTTTTGGGATCATGTGATCCTATACTATCTTTTTTGGTTTTTGTTTATGTCTAAATACACGATAAATATATAGTTCATCTCTTTACATTTTTTTATTCTCTAGAAGTTGATTCTTGCACATCCGGTGTGACCAAGTCATTTTAAATATTCATCATTTTTGAGAAAATAAGAGTTAGTGGTAGATATTTATCAAAGATTAAAATATACTTTAATATTAACTATATATCTTTATTTTCTTAAAAAATATCTAAAATAAATTCCTCAACTTTATGAAATGGAACTTAAAATAATAAATTTTGTCCGATTACTTTTCCTATAAGAAAACTGATGACAGTTTAACCCATAATAAGTTTGTGGTTTTCTTATTGTTATCATTTTATTGATAATTTTTTCTATCACTCTCCAACAGAACTTAACAATTAGTTTACCTTTTATATCCATGTATTCCTACATGGAATCCTAGTATGGGTTATCTTGGGTAAACATTGTACTTATCATTCTTTCGTTTAAAGCGATTGTTTTATCGACTCATTTTTTGATTTGGGACTTTCAATGAAGTACCAAAGACCAATTTTAAAATTTCGAGGACGCAATTTCCAAAAGGGGGGAATAATGTAATGCCCAAAGATTTTGTAGTATGTAATTTTATTTATAAGTAATTCAATAGCTTGTCTAAAACAGAACACCGTGTTCAAGTGCACTACGACTGACCAAACTAGCCATTCAAAAAAAATTTATGTATAGTATTAACTTTATTTTGAATTTTATATACTCCATATAATTTTAGCATCCACATTACATGTTTCTTAGACATAATATACGAACAAATTCAATTCTTCTGATAAAGGAAGTATTTTTTCAGAAAATGAAATTTTACTTCCATTTAATAGAGAACCATTTTTAAATATAATATTTGAATAATTTATATATTCATTTTAAAAAATTAACATATTCACTTGAATAGGGACAAAAAAATTTAGTTTACATAAATTTTTGGTGCTTTTCTGATAACTTTCATATTTTGATGAATTAAGAAAAATAATAAATTTTATTTAAAAAAACTTTTTAAATCATAATAAATTATACTGTAAATTATAAATTTTAGTGGTATAAAAGTATCATTAGATTATATTTTTATCATTTAATGTAACTCAGTTCAATGGATGTAATTTCACATTTAATTTTTTCATAAACACATGTCAACATTTTGATAGTTTTTACTTATCAAAAACCCATTTTCTGGTTTTCACAATGAGAATTTATTTTATATTAATTAATAAAACTTCTATGTTTTTAATTTGGTAAAATAGAAATCATTTTTGAATTTGTAATATCAAAGTTATCTTATGGTTATATTTTGGTATTTTTCTTAAAACATTCATTTTTAGATGAATAGTGAAAAGACTACATTGTTGTTTAAAACCGACTTTTTATTTATGTAATTATTTATTTTATTTTAATTTTATTATGTTAAAATGGATATATAATACCTATATTAGTTAAATTTAATTCATTAGAGTCATTTTATGATAATATTACATGTATAAAATTTTATTCAACTTTTTAACTTTATTTAACCACCTTCTAGCCACATTTGAAAATTTTCATAAAACGTAATTTTTCCACTTCTATGAATTGAATTTCAAAAATCCAAGATACACATTTGATATCATTATGTAAAATGTTTTTCAATAAGATTAAAATAATTTTGGTAAATAGTAACTTTTGACATTTATTTAACACAGTTAAAGAAAATTGGGTAATTAAAGGTAAAAATGATATTATTATTACCCTAACACATGTCCTGATTCTATTGGATATTTATATTTCTAAAATAAACATAATTTTTAATAAAATATGATCAGTTGGGTCCACTTGGATAATATCAGGACATTAATTGTTATTTTATATAAATAAGAGTTAAAAGTGATAAATTGAAATTATCAATACTGAAATATTTTAAATATAGGGTTATGTAAAAGGTAAATTCAACTATAAATATTAATTAGAAAAATAGAAATATTTAATACATAATGATATTTTATTTATAATTTTTATAACTTAAAAATTTATATTTATTTATGACACAATGATGATGCACCAATTAACTTTTTAATGAAAAATTAAAATACTTGATGTTATAGATATCCAAATAAATGTATATTTAATATTTTCATGCATTAAAATAATTTTCTAGATTAATATGACATGATAGGATTGATTTAATAATTTTTTGAAGTAATCAAGTAGTGTTTTACTTTCCCAAAAACCAAATACTAAATCGTGTCAAAATTGACATAAATGAGTTTTTTAAAAAAAATTACATTTTATTAAATGATTCATTATTCCTAAAAATATAAGGATTGTCTAAACAGCTTATATAATAATAAATATGTCATTAATGAAACTTTTTAGGTTTTCTTGGCTTTTTATTGTATGTTTATTATACATTTATTATAATTATACAAGAATACATGGTAATGGTTAAACTATTTAACTATGAGTTAAATCAATATGATAAGGTTAATATGGTGACATAAACCTATCTAGAAACTATTGATTTAGTATTTTTATACCCATACTCACATTATAATTAAAATAATTATTTTTGAATCCATTATAAACGAAATATAATTGTATAATAAATTAATATTTCATGCATTTCCTAAAGTGACACTCAACTCTCTTATATAAGGGTACTTCCCCTTCTCTCAAAATAAAAGCTTCAAAGCCATTAGGCTCAGAAAAAACCATCCAAAATATCCTTAAATATACCCTCACATCATCTTATAGGCCTTAAATTGATCATAAAATTCAACCTATGGAGCCCTTTTGATCAAATCAAAAGAAATTACATGATGAAGAGGTAATAATTTTAAAACCTCTTTCAATGTTGTTTTATTCTTCCAATTCCTCATTCTTTGTTTATTCCATAAAAAATTAATAACTCCAATATCATATACATAATATGATGTTATTATAAATATGGTAAAAACATATTCATTATTATATCAATCCTATGAATGAAAGAGTCACCATATGTGTGTACGTACGACTTACGATCTCCACGATGTGGGGCAGTTAGTTATTCAACACTTTATTATATGGATTGGTTTAATAGTTAGTATAATTTAAGTAAATAATAAATATTAAATTTTAGTTATTCTGTATATATGATATATCATCCAATTACATATTATTCCACCATCAATAGAATGGTATGTTCATTCATGCGTATGTACGGATTACCATCTCCATGAACGCAATGAGATTCATTCACCATTGTAACCATTCAAGAATAAATTTCATTTTATTATTAAAAAATATCTTTTAATAACTTAATACTATTATGTATATGAATGAAATACATTATATACATAACAAACTCGACTTAAGGTAAAAAACATATAATGGAAATTGAATCAGTTAACACCCGAAATGATGATACTACTAAAATATTATTAACAATGCAATATTAGGGGAACATATATGATATAATATTTATGTATATGGTTATTTTATAATTTAATAACATTTTTTAAACAATTATATAGGTGCTCAACATACCCTAGACCAATGAAACGTACAAGGTAAAGGGTTTTCATCGGACTTCTTATTTCTGTGAGATTCATTCTAAATTGACACTATTTTCATTTGTGTGGTGTATGTACTACCCATGATTGTATTATTTCTGTAATTTAATTTAATTTATGGGTATTTACATCTTCATTGTATTATACTTTTTTCATGTGGTATATGTTTCATAGGTTACCCAATCGGTAATGGAATTTTCTAATTTCGATTTCCACTCATTGGGTTTTATGAAAACATCATTGTTTATTTTTCTACAAGATTATGTGTTAAATAAATAAATAAATATTTATGTAGTAATTTATACTCTTTTATGTGTGTATGTACATTTTATACACATAATCTCTCTATTTATAAATTCTCATGTCATCGACATGAACTTGATATGAGCAATCATTACTCAATTTTTATTCATTGAGTTAAACATAAATGTCATTGGAATTGTTTTTACAGTTATATGTTTGAATGTACTTTGATTGATTTACACTGAATATCCAATAATATTGAGTTTATTAAATTTTTTCACAAATAACTATGTCATTGATTATTCATTAACATAAGAAAATAGTCTTTATAAGGTATTCCATATAAATTTGCATTCCATTGATTCTTCTCTGTTGTTATGTGCCAATTCACTTTTATATTGTGTATATAGTTTACATTGACATAGTATACCATGAATCCCTTAATCTCATTATGTTATACAGTTTTTTATTAAATCAATTATTTTTATTCAATTGTCTCTCATTTGGTTAGAAACTCTTACTAAAATATCATTTTAAATGTTTTAATGATTTATTCTTATAAATATTTCTCAGTAATGTCCATGTTTTACTAATATTTTTAAGGATTTATTTAAATGGACATGAGTGATTTAAAAATAAAAATCATTTTAAAGCATTCAATTTTGTATGAGACACTTTGATTCAAAAATCTATTTTAACATCTTTTTGATAAATAGTGAGACTTTTAAATGTTTTCAAGACAAAGGGGGTATTTCTATCAAATAGTTTTACTGAAAATTTTAATATTTGTCAATATATTTCATAATTCGTGATTGAAGTTGAATTATTATAATTTAATATTCAATATTGTATTGAATGAGTTATGTTTGATTGTGGATGTGTTATTTTTATACTATTCATGGTTTGTGGTTAAAATGTTGACATTTCATATGCTAGTTTTAAAATGAATGTTTAGATTATGTTTCAACCATTTCATATGAGGAATGCATTGGACATAGTAAGTGATGGATGCAGCCCGCTATAGCACCTAGATGCATTGATAGGTCTTGTGAGAGAAAATAGTGTCTTGGCATAAGGCCTTGAAAACACATTATTTATAGTTTTGTCATGATGATTATGTTTATTTATGAATGTTTCCAATATATTGTTATCCTTACGGAGCATGTGAGGTCACCCATTTCTATATTTTATACATTCAAGGATGCGAATAAGTATATTATAATTGACCTATAGGGATTGGATAATGGATATCAGTGTGTTCAATGGGGGCACAATTTTTTTTTCATTTCATAATTTTATGTAAAAAATATGTATATATCTAGTAATTCCAAGGATACTAAATAAATTTGTCTTTCGAGACTTGATCTATTGTGATCCTGCCAATGCTAGGTAATAATTCACTATCTCTGGGTAACTGGTGTCAAAGCGTTACAACTATTCACATGTTTTCCTTCCCTTGTCACATGGTTAATACTAACTATTCCCAAAATAGTGCAATCTTATCTTCCTAGGATTCACACATTGTTTAAACAATGTGTATACAATGCAAAAAACATGAAATATATTTTAAACTTTTCTTATCCAAGTGAAAAATATGAAACAGTTTGTTCACTTTGCTTAAACATGTGGAAACCATGAATCCTTTTTTAATAGTCTGTTTAACAATGTGAAAACCATGAATAAACCATAAAATTTCCCATAAATATTTACAAATGTGGGGTAAAATTCAAAAAAAACATGTAATGTGATCAAATAATTATGTAATCAAATAAATGTGTCAAGACACATAAAACAATTAACAGGATGTTATAAATGTTACATGGGGATTGTAATGTTTTTTGAACCATATTAATGAAAAAAATTAAATATCTAATATGATGTATATAATGGGTGATCTATGTCATCACCTATTTGGTAGATTGACCATGGTATATATTTATTTCCACTAGATAATTTGGGGATGATCCTAGGGATTTTTTATATTACATTCTAGAAGAATAACACGTTTTCCATTATAATGTCTTTCCATGGTACTCATATCCCAAAATGAGTTTGAGTGAGATTACGAAGCACATGAAAATTATAACTTTATGTTAAATTATATAATGGGTGACACATAATAAGAATGTGTAGTGATGAATAACTATTTATTGTTTTTTTCTAATCCCTTAATCCCATCAAGAATATTCATGATCATTATTTTATGATACTCAATGATGCCCAAATGAGATGGTAATAACACATTTTAAACAAGTTTCTCATTACATAAGGATGAATACACTTCTTGTGTGTCCTGATTATAATATTGTGCATCTACGACATTTTGGTTTTCAAAATTTAATCTAATTAATAATTTTTTGTAATCACAATGAAATTTTATGATTTGACTAATTATAATATCGTATTATTATAAATAAATAATATTCAATGATGAAGGGTCACCAAAAGTTATTGATCCTCCAAATAGACTCCATCAATGATCCCTGTCATTATATATTAATATTAGTATTTTGTAGCTATTCACAATACATAATGAACTATAAAAACACCCACTACATTAACTTTCTCACATTCTTGATTATTTTAACATTTTATTTCAATTAATAATATTGAAATTAAAAATATAGTAATAATTATTCTTTTAAGGCTATATGCATAAAATTTATAAATATCATTCAATACTATATTCAGCGAATTATTTCAAGATTTAATAAGGAACAACATTTTATATTCTATGTGGACTTAAAATACCAATATCATAAATGAAAATAAAATACTATAATTATTAATTTATATTGAACTCCATGTGTAATTTTTTTAATAAACTATTAATTATATCAACTTATCATAACAAATAAATTTTATAAACACCATAAATATTTATTGAATGAACATCGATTAATATCATCTTTAATAAAAATAATTTTATTTTTATTTTTATTTTAATATCAAATAATATTATTCAATTCTTTATCATATTTATATATATCCCTCAAAATAAATTATTCTATAATTCTGAATATTTTTCCCTTTAATGAAATAATAATTTGTACATTGGTCATGTTTTTTGGATTCATATTTACATGTGAATCCATCAAAATGTGTTATCATAGTTACATAAATTCATGCTTATGTTTTCCTCTACCATTAAGGTAATTAAATGTTATACATGTCCATGTTTATGTGGTTTCATTAATACAAGGCCCTCCATCCACATAGGTAAATGATCATCACTACGGTCTTAAATAACTCTTCAATGTAATGTTACTATGATCCTTATCGATGTAATCATTAGAAAAACATCAATAGATGATTATATTATCTTTCTTGTTCTCATCCTAATACATATCATAAATTGTTTTTTTAAATTGATGACTGATTATTTATTTACCATCGATGCATCTAAATGAATCTTACACATTTATCATGAAGTTTTATAAAACACTTAAAACTAAAATTAGAATGTTAATAAATCATTTGGGGGCCTCCTCAAACCTTATAGAATAATCATATATGTATATTTAAAAACATTTTTAGTATCCATGAATTATCAGGAATCTAGGGGTGGTTTCTCAAAATGGCATCGTTAACTGGGATTAAATCCATAAATAGATAATACAATCATATGGAAAATTTTATAGACAACACTTCCACACTCATCACATATATTTGAAATTTATAATAGCTATGAAATCATAATATAAATTACGTAATGAGAAAAAAAAACTAAATAAACCACTAAATGGATAAAAACTCTGTCATTATATTTTCTATTAATATTGTCCCTGAAACCTACCTTTATTGAAAATAAAACTATATTAAATAAATGATATGGATCGACCAATAATTATAAATGCAATGAATCATGAATTCATAATACCTATATTTGTGTGAGATTTCTAGATGTTATAAAAAAATTGGTCATGTCATTCACTAAAGTTGTCCTAAAACAATAAATCGTCATTTAACAACTATATCATTAAATTTCAAAGAACATAAAATATGTTTTTTGAGTCTGTCTTATCTAACACAACACACATATTACAAGTTTCTCAAATAACGAGTGATGTTTCTCCTACAGTAGAAAAAAACACCATTAAGAATATAATTAAGAATAAATTTGGGATGAATCTAATATATACTCATAACTCAATGTTGAGGTCTTGGATTCATATCCATTTGTGACCTTATTTTAAAAAAATTCTCATTTACAGGCATTTTAAAAAAATAAAACTCAAGTATTTATTAATGGAATTAAATATGGTTTCCTGATACCCTTATATACTTTTTCATTATGAAAATAACACATCATTTATTTATGTTTTGATAAATAATATTATACAGAATTTTATGGATAGATTAACTTAAATCTGATTACGACAACCTATTACCATAGGATTTATAGAATCAAAATTTTTATAATCTAGTTTTATTCTAATCCATGTTATAAATATAACTACATGGGATAAATAAATATTCTATATTATATTTAACTCAATTTTATTAATGTTTTTGACATCCAATTACATGAAGTATTTTTTTACCATGATGAAATATTACTACATTTATAGACTTTTTCCATATAGAGATCTATCCCAAACTGTATTATTATAAAATTTCGATCCAACTCACCATATTTTTTATACATCAACCCATAACTAAATTTTCATGAAATTCCCTTGGTATTATATTTTCCACAAATATATTTTCTTCTTTATAAATGGATTGGATATTGGCACAATAATTGAAAATTTCTAAATATATATTTTGACTTCAATCCAATATATTGGGATTCCAAATAATATTCTAAATGACCTATCCTTTTTTTATTTTCGTATTTTATCATTAAATATTTTTTCCCACATGATTTTTAATGGAGAAAACTCTAGATTTTTTGTGTCCACATTTATTTGGTGTTCTCACGTGTAAATTTCTTGTGATATAAATATTTATTAATTTTCATAAAAAATATGCAAGTGGTAGAGAATTTTTATTTCACTACAGTTTCCTTCTCAAAAATTTATTTCATGTTCAATTAGAGCTCCACAAACAATTATTCTTCATTTTTATAAAAAATATTAAATCTCTCCCTCAAACATCAATTCATTTACTTTATTTTATATAACCTAAAAGAGAATGGTGTGGGGATATATTTATGGAGGCCAAGGGAATCACCACATATAATGTTAATATAATCCTATAATATATATACAATAAAATAATTTATAATAATCCTCTCACTAGAAATCACATGTCTTGAAAAAAACCATTGAAAAATTCCCTTATATTATTATTTTTCTGGCCTCAATGACATAGTTAAAGATCATTATGTATTCTGTGATTAGATTTTAAATATACCAGGGTACAAAAGTACAAGTTAATTAGAAAAAAACCAAAATAATAGATTTAGATTAAACAATTTAAATATTGATTTAAATGAGATTTTAGAGTAGAAGACCAAGATACAAGGAGCTTGCTTAAAACCCCATAAATTTCCCTAGACCATAAAATATAATGAATCCATATTGCATTGTTCCCTGACTTTCATTTAATAGATTCCTCCACTCATATCATTACATGTTATATAGATACATGGAAGTCCATATTTATACCCAACATAAGATTTTCTAATGTAATTCATCTTTATCTACATGTAATACCACTCCTCGACAGAGAAATAATGTATATCTGTTTGATCTAATTAGTGAAACCTATGAAGTACATCCCTTAACAAGACATCAAAGTACCACTTCTCTTGAATTAAAAAATACCATAAAACATAAAATTTATTTGTGTTTATCAATTATCATGGAGTTCATTGTGTTCTAGGCAATCCAACAAAATGATGAATAAACCACATCATTACCATTCACGTTAATTCTAGTCTTTTCAATTCCTTTGTTACTAGGATGAAGTTATCTCCCCCATGGACTCCCCTTTCAGAGTTATCCTTATGTAATACCCTATTGTGATCCACAAAAAAATAGTCAATTCACATATAATGATGTGGTTCCGCACTATTTCCATGAATGATAAGAACCCCACCAATAATGAGATACCAACTAGATCCCATCCTTCTAAAATTATCTTCTAATGGGATAGAAAGGTTGATCTTATGCCACACCAAGATGTCGATTACCACTAAGATCTCCTTCCACCAGATCATGGATGGAAGATCATCAATATTTTTATTTTCCTAAAACTACTTGCTAAAGGCCATGCTATAAAACAAGAATGAATACATTACTAAAAAACATAGATGTAAGGATCGTCATCAGAAAAACATATACCATTCAGTGTGTTCTATTTTTTATCTATGTTTGTGTTAATTAAATCATTGAATGTCATGACTCATCCCCTGGGGCATGTGTCATGACTACCCCAAGCCCGCCTTCTATAGGCTAGAGGTTGGCGCCTAGAACTAAAGGTGTAATCCCCCAGAACTGGGAAGGTATTTCCTTTATAACCTGTAAACAAACACATCAAGATACAAACACGAGTAAAATGTATAACCAATAGAGTTATTAAAGTAAATGGGGCCAGAATACAAGAATAACAGTAAAGGAACAAGTACAATTAAAAATAATACAACTGAGGAAAAAGAAATAATAGCAGCTACATGGTTGTCCTCCGGGATTTCTACCAGAAGGGTAGATACAAACAGCATCCTCAGCACACCGCGTCCGTCAGTATCCTCCACATACTGACATGCCATATGGTCCACCTCTGGGAACCGTATAGTCCTGGTAATGTCAGCCTCAGTCAGCACCATACCTCATTTACAATCAACACAATAAGGTGTGGGAATAACTCATGAAGAGGTGTGAATATTGATGCTTAGTGGGGACCCCGAGACCCGTAAGGTATCAAAATATCAAAAAATGATAGACAAAAAAGTGTGAAATCAACATATAACATTACATAGGTATATGCCCATATATATACCTATGTTATCAAGTGATCCATCCTAATCATGAGGAAAACAAAGAAAAAATGACACAACGCAAACCAAGATTTTATTCTAGAGGTAGTATCAACTAACATCCCCAATCACATTGGTGAAACCTCGAATGCTAGGGAAATCCTCCTCTAACTAATACATTGGGCCTACCGCGACCTCAAGCGCCCTTCCCACTAACCTTGGACTGTTGAGTTAATCATTTTGTCTAGTATCGTGGATCGGCCACGTCACCAAGCACGCTCCCCACCGTGGGTCTACCAAGTCACCAAGCACGCTCCCCATTGTAGCATGCTGAGGTACTCCTCCTATCAGATACATTGGGTTTACCACGACACCAAGTCTCTCCCCACTATGGGTCTTTTGCGACCCCATGGAGCTCCCCTCTAGGCTAGTAGAGTCACTCCGAGTCAAAACATTCAGCAATTGTTAATCTCAGTCAGATACTTGGTCTTTATAGTATGCTCGCTCGTCTCTAGGAGGATCCAATCCACAAGCCTCTGGTCTACACTTCAAATTTCATGATGTTCCCAAAATAATTACCACAAAGGTCCGCCATGTCATTGGGGTCTCAACGCAATAGATGACGCGTCAATCGGACGCCCGGTCTGTGAGATGCTAGCATTTTAGTCCCAAGGGCCCAGTTGGATTTGTGCTTGATCCAACCTGATTGTTTCCCATATCAAACCAAAACTCTTGTGGAGTATACTCAAATGGAGTATCTTGCTCCATGATTTACATCACCACTGACGCTTTGTCAAATAGACATCTGGTGCCAACGATATTGCCAAAGGAGAGTAAAGGGGTGTGTTGGGACTGGGTATTGTGCGACCTGGTTGTAACGTCCCGGGCCGACCCACAGAGTCAGGCTCGGCCCGTAATTCGATCTGAACCACTGGGAGCTCTAGTAGGCTGCAAGGGCAGTGAGGGGCTACGGAGCACACAGGTTCCTCTGGGTGACTCATCTTTGTGGGCGCCTTGAGGGCGCAGGGCCATTTAGGACGGGGCGTCGCGAGTGGCGTGGGGCGGCTCAGCCGGGGTTCCCCGAGGGGTGCAGGCCATTTCGATAGGCTGGCGGGCTGCGAGATCTGAGGTGGGTTGGCCGGCTAAAGGCGCGGCTCGGGCGGCGTGGCCAGGGGACATCATAACCGTGGTGGCTTTGCCAGCGGGCGGTGCCGCTGGGGTGGCCAGCTGGCGAACGCGGGGCCGGTTCGGCATAGAGGCCAGAGCGCCACGGGGGCGGCGCGGGTCGCGTTGGCTGTGGGTGGTAGCACCATTTCCTTTACTGCCTTCATCACATTCCTTTATTCCGAAGAACACCACAATGATGAACAGTTGAGGGGGGTCATGCCATGTTAGTTTGGCCCGCACCCTCCACATTTTTAGTGGTAGTGTACAATTCACAAAAATGAGGCAAAGAACATCAGCCATGATCTTCCGTAATTTGATCATGCCCAATCCCACACAAGAGAAGAAGGGAGTACGTAGAAAGTGATAAAAATAACATTATATCCCAAACCCGGGTTAATACATCAATAGAGTCAAGGGGAATAAGATGAATCATTGGGATAAAGATGGACGTTGGTGTCGTCGGTGTTTTCCTCGATCATCGATTTCTGCACCAGTTCGTCGTAGTCAAAGATGTCATAGGTTGGAGGAAGTCCGGAGGAAGAAGGTTGAAGTCAGGGTCAGCATATGTCATCGATGTTCTTTTTTAGAAGAATGCGTTCTTCTTTCAGAGAAATATTTCTTCATTAGAGTGCTTTTCTCCCAACTCTCCACCAAAAAGAAAATGGCCAACTGATTTGATTCCCCCAACATTAATCGTCGGCACAAATTCATAATATCCAAATTAAACATCTAGGATATCACAATTAATTATGGTCGGTTGGCTTAATTAATGTGGAGGAATCTGAAGAGGCTCCTCCACATTAAGGCAGTGGGGTTGAGTGGTTCATACTCCCCCATTAATAGGGGTCAGGTGGTCCCCACCCCTAAATTCAATTTAGGAGGTTATTGAAAACTCGGGTGGTCCGCACCACAATTAAACATGTAGAGTAGGTTTTGTTCCGGGGGACCCCAACCCTGAACATCCACATTGACGGTGGTTATGAAAAAAAATAAAACAAATCGTGTGTTTATTTTATTTATTATTTCCAAAAAAACCAAAAAAACAATCTTTCACCCTCTACCATCCGTCGTCGAGGTGAAAGTCTCTTTAAGAGAATCCTGGTGCCGCGAGTTCAATGGTTCCCTCCGATTTCTATTCTGAGTACCAGTTCAAAAGTTAGAAAAACCCGCTCGCACGCTTACTGAATGTACCTGAAATAATGTTCATAAATTCATTCCGCGGACTCCGAGGCTTGGAATCATGCGTCGTCAATTTTCACAGACTCATAATATTTCCATATGTTTATAAAAAATTACATGGAAATCCTAGGTCAGTACATGGAAGAGGCTTGAATGTCTTTAATTATGATAATGAATAAGAAATCCATGAAACATGATAAGATATTCCCCTAGAAATGTTTCTATCAGATAACTATAATATTCATTTTCCTTGTCCCATCTCATTTTCTCTATCAATATCTCCATCAATTCAAGCATGTATGTCAATAAATTGTGTAACCTCTCAGTAACCATAGACTAGGATCTCTAATCATCACAATATCATCAGTTCACAAATATCACCCATAAATAATATCTCTCAAAAAATTTATTGGATAACATACCCTATATAGCCTATATAGTACTCATGATGCAATGTAAGGTGATTCAGATTCCATTAATAGGGTTTCTTAGTCTATAACATACAGAAAAATTTAATCTTCGTCTATGGTTGGTGCCCCATATAAAGGCCATCATAATGTTCATTGTACTATAAATTTTACACATGGTGGATTGATGATCAATACAACATGCATTGTTATGGTTGTTAAGAAACAACTATCCTTGTGGATCATTATTCTATATTATATAACTTATTTCATCCATTTTAGTGTACTCAATGTCATCCTATTGACGATATCATGGAATAAGACCTTGTGAATCCTTCCATATATAATAATATGTCCAAGATATTCCTTCATAAAGGAGTGATTTTTTATGCAAATACTATATTAAACGATTCTACTAGGTTTCCATGGAAATTTTCAATGTATAAACACCATAACTATTCTTTTATTAATCCCCTTCTTAATCCATATATCAGAAGACACCAAATTGCAGTTAAAAAAATATAAGGAGATTTTCCTATAATTGATTAAAAATCTATATTTAGAAAACATTATGTGGGATTTCATTTTTTTTATCTCTTTATTAATAAAATTATTGATCGTCGAATTGTCCATACCACAGTGAATGTTCATAGAGTGATAACTCTCGAAAAGAATAAAGAGGATGAAATATATATTATCACCCTTAAAAAGGCATGATACAACAATGACCTATAATTATATTAAAGGACATTCCCTTCTTATAATTAATTAATAACGTATAAATCACCAAATATCACATAGGTAACATCATAAAAATATTATAAATGAATAATGCGTGAAATATTATATAATAATAGAAATTAAGGAATCTATACAAGTAGAATAGTTACATGCTTATTAAAATATAATGTGACCAAGAGGGATAGTAATTTCACCAATAGAATAATAATCCAATATATGAATGTATACATAAAATTTACATATTTGATAAATGAAATAAATATATGTTTATATTAAAAAATAAGTAAATAAAATTTAGAAATATTAAATTAACTATTTTTATTTTTTTGAAACATAATTGTTTAATTTCAAATTTATAATTAATATAATGATAGAAAAATAAGTTTCGTTTACATAAAATAGATTAATAAATTGAACTATTTTGGTCTTATTATCATAATATAATTTAATGAGACAACCAATAATGTTATGAACTATTGTAAAATTAAAAATAATAATAACATTAATATTTTTCAAGAGAATAATGATTTTATTTAAAAATTAATATTCTAATATATATAAATTAATTTTTGTAACAAATATTCTATTTTATAAATATTATCATTTAAAATTTATTAGGATTAATTGTTGGGATTTTTTGAAAATATTATAATTTTTTGTGAACAACAAAATACAGTAATTTAAAAAATTTATCATTTTAGTATATAAATGGATTTTTGAGCCATTGATGAGGCAAGCATAATTTATGTGTCCATTATCTTGAAATAAAATGCTCAATTCATGGTAATTATTCACATGAATAAATACTATTGATTTTGTTTAGCAAAATTAATAAACCAATGTATAAAATAATCAAAAAAACACCACTCCCCTCAATAATAAATATCGCCCCTTACAACACCTTATCCTTACAATGACTAACACTTGTATATTGACAATATTATTCACAATTAATATCCTAAAACTCTTCCCAAAAATAACATTTATTATGGTCTGAAAAAATGGAAATAATGTTCTTTAGGGAGTTTCGTAAGGAGACTAAATACAAGAATTAAAATCCAAATTTTTCTTCTTTTAATTTACTTTAGTTTTTATTTTAAATAATTATCTTACCCTTAAATCCAAAATAAAAAAATATAAATTTAATATATTATATTTACTAGAACTTATTTATGTTAATGGAATATCCATCATCACACACCTCCTCCTCTCCATTATATTATAAAAAATGCACACACATTCCATCGGGTGTTGATTTACCGCTATCCTAGATGATGTGGATTCATTTTCCATTACATCCTTCAAGGATTGTTATATAATTAATTTTATGGTCAAATAATATTTTACTATTCAAATTTTATTTTTAAAAAATATTGTAACCAAAATATAAACATGATATTAAATTAAATTATATATGTTCATGACGGTAATAAAAACTGCAAAAATTAAAAAAATAATTTTCATTAACATTTTATATATTTAGTCATTATCATAAAATATAAATAAATTATTTATATGATCCTATAAAATTATAAATGTTCATTAATAACTTATAACATTAATTTTGGAGGACTATTAATATTTCAAATGAACATCCATACTAGTACACAAGTGAAAAAAACCAAGAAAACAAAAAGTACGAGAACGAGAAATGTTAATATTATAACTCATAAAAATACATATATGATCGTAATTAAATTAATATATATGAAAAATATAGTTAATTGTTTCTTAATTATTTAATTATTAAATCTAATTTTCTTATACAATACATTATGAGCAAGTGCAGAATGCATTCATACATAATGTAATAGTTCTCCCAAAACATCCATTTTTCGTCGGGTTATTCTTTCTCTCACTTCATAGTAATGTAAATATTAAATATTAATATTTAATACACATAAATTATTGATTATGTTCAAACAAAATTTAACTCTATCAATTCATTTTTTATTTATTGGGACAACACATGTTTTATAAGGTTTTATTTACAATTCATCATGATTAGCAAGCCTGAATAAATAAAAATTCCCAATTTTCAACCCATTATCATGTACACTCAAGAATATATTTTATTCTTGCAATTTTTTTATAAGATCACACATTATAGAATAAAAATCTATCATATATATTTTTATGTTTTATGTAATCAAATATTACTTTGTCTTCCTTAAATATTTTAATTTCTTTTCCCTTTAACCTCTTTAAAGTGGCTCAGTTATAAAGTTTAAAAAACATTACTTTTTACCTATTTTCACTTTAATTGGAAATATATTCTCATTGTATAATCGTATTTTGACTTTCTAATGTCAATGTATGATTAAAATAAATTCATTCATGGACAAAATTTTCATATTAAACTATTTTCTTTTTGACATAATTACATTACCCATTTCATTACAATGGTAACTATTATGTTAATTAGTTATGGAGAACTGAATTAGATTTATAATGATACGATATTCCATATTTTTTCAATGTATTATGATTTTTTTTAATGGGGGTGTACTATTTCTATACCATTCTCTATATTACTCGTGATATTTTATGATGATGTGTACAAATTAGGGAAATTATTATCATTTAATATTATAGTCTCTAAATGAATTTATATTGTGATTATGATTCTTCCATTTCATATGATGAATTAATTGGTCATAGTAATTATTTTGTATGGCCCACTATATCCCCATGATTCATTTTTTGGTCTTATAAGACAATCTATATGGGGTTTTCGATAAGGCCTTAAAATTTTATATAGAATTATAAGCTTAAGCATTGATTGTTTTTCATGATTTACCAACTTAATATATACTTCATTAAGATATTATTTATTTTTAATCCTTGTGATTACTTGACTAGTATAATTTTCAGGGTTGATTATAATTCCCATGTGATTTTTTATAATGTGTTATTTTATCACCATTTAATCCTGCCATATTATTCTAAAATTTTCTTTTAATGGAATGTGTTGATATATATTAACCATTCCATATTATTTATTTTCATTTTTGAGAACATACTACATATTAAATACCCTTATAGATCATATGATCTCACCCCTTTCTTATGATTTAATTTTTTCCATGATTACAAAATTTATATTATGTAAGACATTCAGGGATAATCTATGATGATATATGTGTTTCCATAGGAGATTATTGGTTCCATTTAAATTCTAATTTTAACGTTAAAATTATTATTGTATTACATTTTCCAAAACTACTAAACTAGATAGTCCTCTTGGATGTGATCACTTATTTATAGTACCAATGAAATAATTTATGGCATGCGATCCAAGAAAATAGGTTCTAGGTCATTACAGTTGGTATCAGGGAAAACGATGTAGAAAACATGGGAAAATATTTAAAAAATACAATATTATGGAACATAATCCTAATATATAATTTTAGGATAACCATTGAAGAAATTCCCTAATAAACTATGTTTGTGAGATTAAATATGCACAATTTTTTCAATTTATGATATGTATTAATATTGTTTTGGGATTATAAATTATGTTTAATTATGATTTGATCTTATATATCATGTTCCATTTTTATAAATGGTACATAGTTGAATGAATTGATATAATATTAACACACATATTCGATTTTGGTATTTCTCTCACATGAATGATAATGATGTGGGGATTAAAGTTGTAAATGGACCAAAACAATATATAATTATACTTGGAAAATTGAATTAGGTTATGATCAATAAAATTAATAGCAATATAGAATTATTATCCACAATGTAGTGTAACAATGTCAGACCACTTCAGGTTACAAAATCCTCCACTATTCCATGAAACTAATAACACAATTGTAGAGACGAAATATATAATTTTTTTAGTGAAGATATTTATTATAAAAACCCAGCCCTAATAGCCTAGATTTGGTGCCTCACATTATTACAGTGGCATAGATATATGATTAAAATCCTAATTGATTGTATAGTTAAGCAGTTTCGGAAGATAGATTACAATCATGAACCATACATTATTATTTAAAACATAAAATAAAATATAGAAATAAAAATGATAGAAATAAAAATCTATTATTATAATCTTGCATATCAATCATAATATACCCCATGCAAAATTGTGGAAGATAATAATAACAATGGGGTGAGATCAAATTCTCATTGAGGTTTAGAGTATTGTGAAATCTTGGATTAAACATGAAATTATAAATATAGTAAGGTAAATAACATAAACACATTCCAATAAAATCATCACACGATATATGAATCATAACCACATATATTATACTAGTCACATATTCATATGAAATATCAATAACTAATATCAAAATATTGGACTGGAAAATGATGGAAATATGAAGATATATCATTGAGGCCTCATCCATGACATCAGGGAAAAAATTTATTAAAGACTTAACCAAATCCATATCTAAAAATAAATGGGAATGGCCTCAGCCAAGAGCATTTAATATTTGTATCAAGAGATCTATGAATGAATGGAGGGGATATAGTAGGACCCACCCTTCACTTTTTATGTCCAATGAAATATTTATAATAGTGGGTTGAAACATTAAAAATAATTACATACACAATGTAAATTTCCATCCCCAATCAGTAAACATAGTCACAATCTATTTTGAGTAATATAATAAACGTTATCAAAATAGAACATCAATATTTAAAATGATCAAATACCATTTAATAAAACATCATAGAGGATATCATAATAGATTAACCTCAACGAAAAAAATATCAAAAATGGATATTAACATAGATAAGAATACTATAATAAATCAATTGAAAAATTGTGAGAGAAATACAAATTTTATTGAATACTATTTCGATGTCCAATAAATTTGAAATGAAAAAAATTAGATTAAATTTTTTCATTTAATCGTTTAATGGAATCATCAATACATTAAATAATCATAATGGGGGAAATTCATTTCATATTTTATATGATAAAAAACATTCCCTTTAGTATTTTTGTCTATAATGGCATTAAGTGCCTCATTTGAAAAAAAAAATATATTCCTTTTCAAAAATTTAATAATAAATAAAACATGTGTAAATATTCATAATTCATAATTTTTTTTTGAAAATATGGATATGGATGATAAATATTCCCCAATATATATTTAGATATAAAAAATCCTGAATAATAATTACATTTGGAAACTAACCCTTACATTGTACTTTACTGTAGTTGAATATGATTTAACATCCATTAAAATGGTTTAAAACATTTTCTTATATAATACCATAACTATATCTGTATATATAATATCATATATGATATTCT
This sequence comes from Viscum album, assembly GCA_963277665.1. Taxonomy (NCBI): domain Eukaryota; kingdom Viridiplantae; phylum Streptophyta; class Magnoliopsida; order Santalales; family Viscaceae; genus Viscum; species Viscum album. The sequence goes on from OY728138.1 coordinate 2,071,631,388, forward strand.
AATATTGTATTATTAATAATATTTCATCATTACCCCTGTTTTGGTTGTTAGCTGTTTCATTTTACTAATTGTGTTTTGTTAGGTAAGTCATGATTCATTTGAGTATGATATATATAATTCAAATAATGAACGAAATTAAGTTCATAAATCTTTTATTTACTCATTAAAAACATATTCATAATCATTATTTATTGTTTAGCATGGAAAATTTATCGTATTACACTATAGCGATGGCATGTCATACGTACACATGAGCGAGGATATCATTCTTTTAATAGTGAAAGGGTAAGTATTTAGATTGTATAAAAATTATATAAAATAAATAACATTTCATATAAGTTCTGTTTATAAATTATCCACCCAATTATACTGACTAAAATAATACGGTGATGAAAAAATGTCATTCCGCAACATGGATATGGTAAGCCATTTATACACACGTGAATTGATTTCATTTTTCAATGGCTGGATAAATAACAGAATATGATTTTTACCATATTAATAACAACATATCATCATATATATTAAATTTTATTTATTATTTTATCATGGAAGAACTCAAGAAGAGTTATTTGAAGATGAAATGATTATGGATACATTGGTAAAAATGATTACATATTCTTTGAAATTCCTCTATTAGCTCTCTTCTAAAGGGCTTTATAGTTGGATATTTATGAATAATATAACCTAGGAAACATTTATATGGATGTTGGATGGAGAATTGATAATTTTTTGGTCTATCTAGAAGGATCAATGTGGTGTGAGGAATTGGGGGTGGAGGTTCTCTTATATAATTTAGGTGAGGGGAACCATTGGGAACTCTATAAAAATAAATTAATATAAATTAAATCATAAATCAAAATTGAAAAAAAACATTATTTCAAATATAATATTTTTATGGGTACAAAAATATTATAGGAAATTATTTTGAGACATGTCTAGGTCATATTTTTACCCTTATCTTTTGGATTTCACCATCATTTAAACTCTTTACCTGTTATAGTGAAAAAATGAATTTTTAACTCATTAATGTCTAATATAGTAACAATAAAATTAAAAAAAGTACCTTAAATGGATTAATAATGAATCAATTAACATCATATCAATCATCTATTAAAATAATATTTTTTTTTGAAATTTATATCTTTTAATTGAAATATTTTTTTAAAGAATAAATAATTTCAATTACGATACTATTCATTTAATGACTTCTGAAAAATAAATGAAACATGATGTATTCAAACCAAAATTTTTAAAGTATTAATAATATTTCATTTTATTTTATTAAATTCAAGGATGACATTAATTAAATCAAATTATATTTATTTTAATATTTTATATTTCATTTATTTGATATTTACATTAATTTAATAATTGAAACATCGACATTGTACAAGCCTTTAATGAAATTAATTATTTAGTAATAATATAAAATAAATTATCATCACAATTAAAAAAAATTCTATATTTTAGTTTTTTATTTTTAGGTGAATATATCTTCTTTATAACTTATAATAAAAATGTTATTGTTGTTAAAATATGAGAATGAAATCATTGATTGTTTTCAATAAAATATCATAAATGTAAAAATATCATAAATGTTTCTTCAAAATGGTTATAATTTACATACAAGAATGATTTTTTTTCATAACCCACCATTATATTTAATTTAAACCAAGTGTTATGTAAATTTCATAATATCTAAATTATAATTTTAACCTTCAATTTCCAGATTTATCATTAAGTATTGTAAGAACCCGGTTATTATTTTTGAGGTAGGGCTTCTTCGTTTTCCTTTTCCTTAAGTTTTTTTGAGAAAATATGGGATATGGGGAAAAATCATAAATTTTGCAACTACACGCCGTGTACATTTCCACACACCCTGTACTTTTGGCCATGTGGAATGGGTACACGGGGCGTGTAGCCTTGTCGGCGATGAGGGGTGTAGGAACCGACTACACGCCGTGTAGTGGCACCTTACACATTGTATAGTCAGTTGGCATGCTTAGATAGTATGGTAGTGGAGCAGCCGCCAGATGGGCGACCGTACACGCCTTGTACTTAGGAGTACATGCCGTGTAATCATGTCGACGGATGAACAGTGTGGCGGTGCCGCCAAATGAACTAGTTAAATGAAATAAGTACATGTTGTGTACTCATTATTACACACCGTGTACTTTGTTTTTTCGGCTTAAAATAGGTAGTAGCCTCCTCATTTGGTAAAAGAGACACTTGAGCCGATTTGGAGCCAAAGGAGGAGGCTGAACCTTTGAGGATCCACAGGGAGTTTTTCTGGAATCGGTTTCCGCCTCGGATGATCCCGTTGGAACCGCACATGTGATGGCTTCCACCACCTTGGCTGGTTCGTACCAATTATTCTCCTAACATGAGTTATTTACATTTGTTTGGGTTTTTTTCTGTGTCATATCTACGTCGTTCTTGGGCATTTCTGGAGTCGGCGTTTGGGTATAACGTTCGTTTGCGTATAAGGTAGGTGGCTTACTGTTTATTTTCCAACTGCATTGTGTTTTGTGCATTTTCGTGCCATGAACCCATGTTGGGGTGTCGTGTGGATGAGAATTTTTCTATATTTAATGCCTAGAATTTCAAAGGTGATTAAATTGTGATAATAAAATTATGGTTGGGATCATTGCTTGGATCTGGAACCACCCCTGGGGTGTGTTTCACTGTTTAGCCGTTTGGCCAGGATACCCGAGGGTATGCCTTTAATGTAGTAATCGTAGAATTGCCATGAGAGGAATTTCTTGTTTACGTCATTTTGACATGTTGGGAATGGCCAAGTTAGCTGTTTAGCATAAGGGAGTTGTTGTGATTAACCTGTTGGCACTGCAATATTTAGCTTGTGGGTTGTAGTTATTTCGCCTGAGGGAATCCTTTCGTTCCTGAGGGGTTGACTTCTGTGCCTGAGGGTGACACTTCCTACGCCTGAGGGCTATACCTTTAGGTTGGATTTTTCTTACCTGAGGGTAAGGTTTTGCTTGTCTGAGGAAGCAGACTGTTTTCTTGGAGATGCATTGTGGTGATTTCTAGTATATAATGGATTAAATGAATAATAAAATGGAAATTTAATTGTTATGTTAGTTAATTTTTAGTTATTCTAACTTTATTGCATTTTAACACTACACACTATTGTTGCATGTTAGCACGCAGTTGGGCACAAGTCTTTAGTGGGTGCCTACTGAGATATGTTTCTCACACCCTGTTTGGGTCATGTTTTTCGGCCCAAAAAGATTACGCTTCTAGAGGTGTAGATAGGGGAAAGAGTACCTAAACATGTACTTGACTGTTGCTGAGGATTAGGAGGGCATGGGACTGAGCTTAGGCTCGTGATGCCGCTGCCAACTATTTTCTTTGTTTTTCTATACTCTGCTTTTTTTTGTACTGTATTGATGTATAACATGTTCTGGATGTTTTCGTAGAACTTGAGACATATAGCATCATTTTCTATATATTGATGGTTATATCCACTACTGTTGTTTATTTCAGTTGTTTACAGTTTACTGCTTCGGCTTTCATTGTATGATTTATTTAAATTCTTATGCGCTACACTTTGACAAATGTGGTCATAGTTTCCCCACTATCAGACTTGGGCCCTCGCTACTAGTCGGAAGCCTTTAGCATTTAGGGAAATGTGATTGAGGTCTTGTAGTGAAACTGCTTCGGGGCGCCCATTAAGTGGCACCCAGGACCGAGACGTTACATAGTGGTATCAAAGGTGTTTCATTTCATTGACTTACAATTTGGATTCGTAGTCAGGGATATGACGGAACTGTAGTTGGTAATAAGCTATGCACGGGCGTAGCTAACCCGTGTACAGGGAAAAGACAGTCTACCTCGTATTTTGATTTATGTTTATTTTTCAATTTTACGGTTGATATGTTTTCACTGTTGGGTGACACACTTTGAGATTGTGCAGTTTATATTTTATCTATGGGTTCTATTTAGTTGCAACCCGATGAGATGAGGGTATTCCATCTCTTGCATCATATAGGCACATGCTAGATATCACATTCCATGCATTGTTTCCATGTCATGTAGGTGCATTAGAATTTGAATGTTGTTGTGATAATAGTTGTGCTAATAAAGCATGATGTTGTGATAGAAGCTTGATAAATACCTGCCTTGTGATATGGTATTTTTGTTTGAGCATGTTTATAGAATGGACACCAAACTTTGGTTTTTGGGGAGTATGGGCGCCCATTGACCGGAATTTGGTGGATCATTGATTGTTTATTGGTTATAACACATATAAGATGTCAAACTTTGATTCGTGGGGAGTATGGGCCCCCACAAGTCGGAATTTTACACTTAGGTGTTAGTTTCAGTATTTTATGGGTTCTGGGGATGTTTCTAAGGCATACTGACCAGAAACCCAGTATACACGCCGTGTAGTATTTTTATACACGCCGTGTATGCTCTTTTGTTCAGGAAGAAAAATGATCTTTTTGAGTAAACGCCATGTACCCCTGAGTACACGCCGTGTAGTCTCTTCCCATGTCACAAACCGTGTGGGCGGCGACACGGGGTAGGGAAAGGATTGGGTTAAACACACCGTGTAGCGTTTGTACACGCCGTGTAGTGTGACCCAGAGTCTGGCCATGTAACTAACAACACGGGTTAGTGAAATCATGTATAGAACACGTCGGGTCAATGATGAACACGTCCTATAGTGTGACCTGGGGACTCGGCTGTGTAACTAACAACACGGACCGATGTCACCTCTCCCTGAACACGCCGTGTGCCATTAGGACAAGCCGTGTAGTCTTGTTCAAGGACAAACCGTGTGGTGTTAGCCGTGTAGCCGAGAAACGGGATGGTGTACACACCGTGTCTAAGTGTAACACACCGTGTAGTATCAAGCCGAGCAGTCGGCCGTGTCACAGACGACATGGGCAGTTGGGAAATAACACCATACACACCGTATAGATTATTTACACACCGTGTAGTTTTTGTTGAACGGAAGCCGTGTGGCTTAGCCATGTAGAAGGAACCGAGTATGGGAACGAAAGTCAAGTACACACCATGTAGTTAGTGTACACGCTGTGTAGTCTTGTTTTCCAAATTCTGAATGCCTTCTTCATCTTGCTTCCTTTGTGGTTACTTCACTTTTCGTTCATAATAATCTTGAATTTGAGGCGTGCTTTTGACACTATAGTGTCATGCCGCCTAGACGAACACAAGTTGTTCTCCAGGAGAGCGGAGACGATTATACTCCGGAGATGGTGGGCCATGGGCTACAAGTTGATCATCCAGAAGAGCCAGATGCAGTGCAAGCTGCTATACTGGTCACAGGCGCGAAGGCACAGTTTCGTGAAGGCTTTATGCGGTTCATGAAGACCTTTCAGGGAGCACCGTAGGATGCTACATCTATGGCTGAGATGACTCGTATCTTCCAGCAGCGGCATCAACCTACGTTTTTAGGGGTTGGTAGACTGCAGGTTGCAGAGTATTGGCTAGGATCGATGAAGACTATTATTGAGCATCTTGAGACGCCTCCAGGGCGGAGGGTCATGCTCGCGACATATATGATGCATGATTCTGCCAAGAGGTGGTGGGATGTTACCACCCTGTCAGAGGATCATAGAGACATGACGTGGGATGATTTTTAGGGAGTCTTCTATGAATTCTTCATTCCCGAGATGCTGAGGGAAGATAGAGCTCGAGAGTTTATGAATCTGCAGCAGGGCACCATGTCGATGATGGACTATTCTTCTCGTTTTACGGAGCTTCACCATTTTTCACCCATGTTGGTGGGTGATTAGATGTTGGGAGACAACGTTTTGATGATGGTCTTCATTATGACATCCGAGCACTGGTGAATGTTTTTATGTTGCCTTCAGTACAAACTATTGTGAACCAGGCACTGATTACTAAGAGGAACCTTCGGGAATCTAGTGGTGTGGGCTAGGGCTGTTCAGCACTAGTTACTGGTACTATTTCAACTAGCAAGAGGAAGAGACAGATGGACTTCTCTCAGGGTGGTAGTACCAGCCAGGAAGCTTCTTTAGGGGGTCCAGTCAGGTGCTAAGAATGTAGCAGAGAGGGGAACAAGAGACTGTAGTGTCCCTGAGACCCATTGGAGTTCCGAGCATGAGGCAAGATGGGTCATCTGTAGTGCTTTTGTAGGGAATTTCCACCAATGGCTAGTGAGAGGGGTTCTGTGTAGACTCTGCGTGTGGGAGCAAGACCAGTGGGTTCTTACCAGTCGGGGAACTGGAATAAGTTAGGGTGTGAAGGCTGAGATGGTGGTTGTGGTCATGGAAACTGGACACCAGGATCGCAAAGGCAGTAGGGTGGGACATCTCAGGATAGCCAGGCTGTGTCGTAGGGTCATGACAATGGGCAGGCATATGCAGTGAAACAGACCAAACATGAGCAGGATCCCGGACCTTCTACAGTTAGAGGTAATATTCTAGTAGCGTCTATCTTGTCTTTAGTGCTTTTCGATATGGGTGAAACACCTAGTTTCATATTTGATCCCATTGTGGAGAGTCTTGGGCTCTGTGTTTCTTCTTCTTCTGATATCATGACACTATACACTCCGTTGGGGACTAGGATGACTGGTGTGTGTCAGTGTAAGGAGTTCCCCATTGAGGTTGGACGGTGTCACATCATTTGGGACCTTTATGTCTTGGTGATGACGAGCTATGATGTCATTATCGGGATGGACTATTTGGTTCCCTTTAGAGCCTTTGTAGACTCCTATCATCACAGGGTGAGTTTCACGTCACCAGAGGGAGGAGAGTTTCTATATAAGAGAGAATGGGATGTTCAAGCGAGTTGAGCTGGATCAGAGCATCTTGGGTGAGGTGGAGTCACAGATCAGATAGCGAGCATATATCTAGATGATCAGGGGACTTGTCAAACGGATTTCCCTCCAATTTTTGATCATTTCAGGTATGTCTTCTCAGACGAATTTTCAGGTCTACCTCCAGTACGTGAGGTGGATTTCTCTATTGAGATCATCCCAGGTGCATCATCGGTGTCCATTCCTCCTTATAGGATTTCCACAACTGAGCTGTAGGAGCTCAAGAGGCTGTTAGAGGAGTTACAGGAAAAGGGATTTATCCGACTCGGTACTTCTCCTTGGGTTTCTCCCTATCTTTTTTCGAAAAAGGCGGACAATACCCTCAGACTTTGTGTGGATTATCGGAAGCTTAACCAGTTGACGGTTAAGAACCGATATCCCTTGCCAAGGATATATGATCTGTTTGATCAGATTAGTGGGGCACACGTGTTATCGAAGATTGACTTGAGATCCGGATATCATCAGTTGCACGTGAGACCATCAGATATACCGCTTACTGCTTTTCAGAGCAGATATGGTCTGTACGAGGACTTGGTTATGCCATTCGGACTCACGAACGCGCCAGCGGTTTTCATGGAAATGATGAATCATGTGTTCCATCCGTAACTTGATTTTTTTGTGGTGGTATTCATGGAATACATCTTGAAATACTCTCATACTCGACAGGACCATTCCACCAATCTTGAGATCGTATTGAGTACACTGATAGAGCATCGTCTATATGCTAAGCTCTCAAAGTGCCACTTTTGGATGAACCATATTCACTTCCAGAGGCATATCATCTCAGAGGCAGTAGTTACAGTAGATCCAGAGAAGGTGAGAGCAGTAGTTTCCTGGGAAAAGCCTAATAATGTGTTTGAGATACGGAGTTTCTTAGGGCTGGTTGGTTACTACAGACGCTCCATACATGACTTATCCCTCTTAGAAGCACCGTTGAAGGGTCTGACTAAGAAGGGTGTGATTTTTGTTTGGTCAGAATCTTGCGAGACAGCTTTTCAGGACCTGAAGGGAAGGTTGAAATCAGGACCGATCCTGATACTCACATAGAAGGGGAAGAGATATACAGTTTACTGTGATGCATCAGGGATTGAGCTAGGATCCGTTTTGTTACAGGGCGACTGAGATGTTGCATACAAGTCTCGACAGTTTAGACCACATGAGAGGAATTACCCAACGCATGATCTCGAGTTGGCTGCAGTTGTGCATGCATTGCGCTGTTGGAGACATTATCTTTTGAGAGAACATTTTGTGGTTTTCACTGACCACAAGAGACTCAGGTATATCTTTAGTTAGCGTGACCTGAATCTGAGGTAGAGAAGGTGGGTTGAGTACTTACAGTCCTTCGATTTTGAGCTTGCCTACACACCGGGTAAAGGTAATGCAGTAGATGATGCACTGAGAAGGAAGACTCAGATACAGGAAGTGCAGGAGGCCAGTGGTGAGTGGGATCTTATGGCTTTGTTCTCTGAGATGCATCTGGAGGTGCATGACAGTCAAGGGTAGACTTATCTTTCTTCTTTAGCTGTGACTTCTACCCTACTCAATAGAGTGAGGATGAGGCAGCTATCTGATTCATAAGGCCTAGTTCTACGTGATTCTGTGGCAAGTGAGGACCCTCCTCTTGTTTGGACGATAGGCGATGATGTAGTTTTGTGTCTGCATGGATGAGTATGGGTTTATAGGGATATACGCGAGGAGATGATGCAGTAGTTTCATGCTTTAGTTTGGGCAGTTCATCCCGGGGTTACCAAGATGTACCAAGACTTGAGGCGTCAGTACTGGTGGCTGGGTATGAAGAGAGAGATAGCTGGTTTTGTTACGAGGCGTTCCACCTGTCAGCAGGTGAAGGCAGAGCACTAGAGGCCAGCCGGGTTGTTATAGAAGTTGCCCATTCCATAGTGGAAATGGGATGATGTCATGATGGATTCAATGACGGGATTGGCAAGGTCACCTCGAAGAAATGACGCTGTGTAGGTTGTTGTGGACAGAGTCACGAAGGTAGTTCACTTCTTACTGATCCAGAAGACCTTCGGTGTTGACGATCTCGGAAGACTGTATAACCGAGAGATCGTACGTCTTCATGGGGTCCCACATTCTATCGTTTCTAATAGGGATGTCCTCTTTACATCCCGTTTCTGGAAAAGTTTTCAAAGGGAACTGGGTACACAGGTGCTTCTGAGCACAACATTCCACCCTCAGACAGATGGCAAGTCAGAGCGGACGATACAGGTTATAGAGGACATGCTTCGTGCATGCGTCCTAGACTTTGGGGGCTTTTGGTAGATTCATATACCCTTAGTTGAGTTTTCCTATAATAATAGTTTTCAGGAAACTATTGAGATGGGACCATACGAGGCTTTATATGGTTGGTCATGCCTATCACCTTTGTGCTGGTTAAAGGCAGGTGAGGTAGCTTTACTAGGGCCACAGCTCGTGCAAGAGACATGTGAGTAGGTCCAGTTGATTTGGAAGCAGATGGATATCGTGCAGTCTCGTCAAAAGTCTTATGCTAATCGTCGTAGATGACCTTTGGAGTACGTGGTCGGGGATCAGGATTTCATGCATGTTTAACCGTGGCTGGGACACAAGAGGATCATGAGACAGGGTAATATTTCACCAAGGTATGTGGGACCATTTGATATTCTGGAGAGAGTCGGACTGGTTTCCTATCGGTTACAGTTACCGCAGCGGTACCAAGCCATGCACGATGTCTTCCACGTGTCTCAGTTGCATCGCTATCATTCAAACCTGTCTCATGTTTTTCAGCCTGAGGAGGTTGATGTGGAAGTAGATGCATCCTTTGAGGAGCATGTGATTCGTATCATTGATAGGAGCGCGAAGGTTCTCAGAGTCCAGTCAGTTCCTCTCGTACGGGTGCTATGGCAGCATGGCTGAGTGTAGGACGAGACCTGGTAACGGGAGGCCGACGTACGTGCTCAGTGGCCAGAGCTGTTCTGAGCTTTATCTTTGCCACCCTTGGAAGGGAAATTTTGGGATGAATTTCTATAAGGGGGGAAGTTTATACGAACTCGGTTATTATTTTTGATGTACGAGCTTCTTCTTTTTCCTTTTCCTTAAGTTTTTTTGAGAAAATATGGAAAATGGGGAAAATCATAAATTTTGGAACTTCATGCCGTGTACTTTTCCACACACCGTGTACTTTTGGACGTGTGGAATGGGTACACGGGGAATATATCCTTGTCGGTGATGAGGGGTGTAGGAACCGACTACATGTCGTGTAGTAGTACCTTACATGCCATGTAGTTAGTCGGCAGGCATAAACAGTAAGGCGGTGGAGTAGCCGCCAGCTGGGCGATAGTAGACATCGTGTACTCGAGAGTACATGTCGTGTACTCATGTCGACGGATGAACAGTTTGGTAGAAGCCTCTGGAGTTTGGGAAATTAGCTTGAGGTCTTGTGGCGAACAGGCCACGGGGCACCTGTTGAGTGGCACCCGGGACCGGGACATTACAACTATAGTAATAAATCAATATTAAAAATTTTACTATTGTTATGAGAAAAAATATATGAAACCAATTAAAATAAATTTTCACCACGGATTCAAAATAATAAATCAATTTATAAAATATTAATTCATAGATTTTGTACTAATTTTTTTAAAATTAATCTTGTTGATGGGGTGGGAAGACGAGTTGTTCATGTTTAAACCTGAAAAAACATTTATACCTATTTATATCTAAATTAAATTTAAAACTGTTTCTAATGACCTAAATAGGATTAAATTATAAAATACTAATATATTTACACATTAAAACAAATAAAAATATAATTTTAAACAACAAATTCTTTTGATGAAAAATATTGTTTTCAATTAAAAATTACTATTTTTCAATATTCATCATCACAGGAAACTTATCATAACATTACCAAAAATTCAAACAAAATAAATTTTTATACTATTATTAAATTGGATGAGATTATTTTTTTTCAAATATAAAAAAATATAAAGTCCAATTTTATTTAAAAATTGTTATTTATTAAAAGGTGAAAAAATACACTAAACAAATATAGGCATTTATATATAAAATTATGTTTGTTCATATCTTATGCGTATGAAATCATGTTTATGAATATAATTTTTTTTCATTTAATATATAACATACATATTTATATGATATATTTTAAAAGAAATTAAAAAATAATTTCATTATAAAAAACACCTTCGAGAGCATAAAATAAAAAAAATTTCCTTCAATTAATTTATAATTTTTGATATAATTTATTTATAACCAAAGAATTCATATTATATTTTTATAAACCATATATTTATATAATTTAGTTAATAGTATTAATTATCTACAATTTAATGGATAGTTATATCATATTATATAAAATAATAAAATTCTAATAATATACATTTATTAATTAAAACTTGATTTGTGTATAATAGATGCTTTTGAAGAAAGTCACGCTTGAGTGTAACATATGATAACTCGATTTTGATTGTAATATAATATATAGAATATATCAAATTTATTTAAAATTAATTATTATTTTAATTTATAGGGGTGTTACATTTCACTCTTTGTCATCTAAATAAAGATAGAAGGTAATCATGGAAGCTTATTATTTATTAGAAGAAGTGAATCAATGGTGGTCATTGATTGAAAATAGTATGGATAAAGAATAAATTGAAAATAAAAAGTGGTTGTATTTTAAGGAATATTTCATGGAAAAATATTTCACTTATGAACAATAAGATGAGATGGAGATGAAATTCATTATTATATGATAGAAATAGGATGAAAATAATTCCCATATGAAGAAAATATTACCAGGATTGAAAGGAATTCCAATAACTACATATGTAACACAATGGGTATGCTTTATCAATTATTTTAAGCGATTAATCCAATTATTCAAAGGGAACTCGTTCTATAAATGTTAACATCAGATGAGGATATCATATCATGTAATATTGAAACTATGAATGAATTATACATGTTTTATGAATTCAATGGGATTTAAGGGAAGATGAATACATATTAAAATATAGATCAGTAGCAGAAGAGAAATATTGATTATCCCACATGTCATAATGGTGGAAGCCCTAGTACATGCGTTTACGTAATGAATGTTTTATATAATTATTGAGAGCAATAACCTCTTCATCATGATTGTAAATAAAAGATTAATGTTTTCCACTACATTAAGTATAATAAGATGTGGCACTATACAATTTAATTTCCAAGGAATCAAGGGACTATTTCTTAGAAAAAGAAGAATGTTTGACATTAAGATTATACAATACAACCGTGAATGTAGAATATTATAATTAATATGTTTTTCGATGCAATAATTGTGTTATGATAATTTATTTATAAGAATCATGGTAAGTATCAGGATTTTATTACAAAAGTAATTCCTTTAAAAATTGTAAGCATACATGTTTTAATAGTATTTTTTAAATGATCAGGGTATTCATATATTTGGTATGGGAAATTAAGAGGTGTAGGATCGAAATAACGATGTAGATGTTCAATATACAAGAGGGGGGTGAATTGTACACTTTAAAACATCCTTTGGAACCTTTAAAGATGGTTACTAATAATAATGTTTTCTTTAGACAAGGAAAGTACTGAGTTTAACAATGTTAAACTAAGCAGATTCACAACACCTCTAACAACAATTGGAGAATAGGAACTATGGTTTACAATATGAGATTCTACCTTAAAGCATATAAAATCTAAACTTATCAGGGTATAAGTGTATGGAAATATAAGAAGTTTATACCTTCCTTACAATACAATACGCAACGGAAAAAAATTGTTGTAAAACTACATGTAACAAGATATAAGTCTTTTAACCCAAAGAGAAGGGTATCCAACAACCTTGGATGAAGGTCTCTTGATTAATAATTTTAAGCAAGTCTGTCTTACCCACACCAGTGTAAGCCCTTGATATGAATATTGGAATATCTGTCTTGCTATCCCCGCAAGACCTCAAATTCAAGGTATTTGGAACCTCTGTCTTCCTCAACTAGGAAGCCCTCGAACTTCAAGGTAGTCAGCACCTCTGTCTTCATATCCTCAGAAGTCTTCGAATGTAATCACCAACATTCATAGTCGTACAAAGAAATATAAATGAGCAGTTCAGTACGCACAAGTCATGAAAAGCTTCTCCATATTGAAATCACCTTAACAGTGTGTGGTCTCTAGATTGATCAACTTCTTTCTACTCATTGAGCTCTTTCAAATGAGCTCCAATTTATAGGAAAAATTCCAACAGTTGGCTCCCTCTTCCAACAGTCATTTTTTCTATGAAATTCGTAGGGACATGTACACGTGTAACTCAACCAACGTTTAATTAGAAAAAACAATAGACGAAATCATTTTATAACAAATCATGTATAACTGAATGCACTACATCGTTTTGAAATGAAGCATATGTAAGTAATAGCTAATCAATATTTCGGTGTGTAAGCATGTCAAAAGTTCGGAGTCTAACTAAAATGAAATTCGGATTATTTGTTAAGAAATGTTTGGATTCTGTTTTATATGAATTTGGAGTCTGGTTTCACCAGAGATCGGAACCTGAACTTACAGAGTTCGGAGTCGAATGGTTTAAGAGTTCGGAGTCGAACTGCTTATGAGTTCGGAGTCAAACTGCTTAAGAGTTGGGAGTCAAACTTCATAAGAGTTTGGAGTCGAACTTCATAAGAGTTCGAAGTCGAACTGATTAAGAGTTTGGAGTCGAACTTATTAAGACATCGGAGTCGAAATGTTTAAGAGTTTGGAGTCACACTATTTAAGAGTTTGTAGTGGAACTTCTTAAGAGTTCGGAGTCGAACTTCATAAGAGTTCGGAGTCGAATAGCTCAAGAGTTCATAGTCGAACTTCTTAAGAGTTTGGAGTCGAACTACTTAAGAAATTTTAGAGTCCAGAATTCAGATCCTAAAAACATAATTCTCCAAATATTTACATTATATGATTTCAGGATTTTGGTTAAGAATCCGATTTTTGAACATAAGAATAATATTGCTATGTATAAGAAAAATTAGTTTAGGGTAAATTTCCATAAGGAAGTAAATTTTCCTTATGGAGGTAAAACATAAATTTTCTTATGTATAAGGTGTTTGTGATTTTCAAAACAATAAAGAATGGAAAAGTCATAAAGAAAACCTTATTTTCTCAACAATCTTCCCTTTTTGGAAAGCACAAACATCCTTTCAAAAAAGCATATAAGGATTTTGAAAAAACTTCATTAGACATTGAAATTAAACACTTATCTCCCTTTGTTCATAGATGAAAGTGAATACAACTAAATCCCCCTTAGGAATTGAAACACTAAGGATTGTATTCTGAATTTTCGGAGTGATGTTTTCATTATTGTAAGAATGAAGAACTTCGTAGTGGGAAACTCTCCCATTCTTTAAGAATATTTCTCTTAGAAATTTTCCTTTCTCTTCCTTTTAGGAGTAATTATTTCTCCTTCTCCCCCTTTGTGATTTTCAAAAAGAATTGAAGGGAATGGAAAACAAAATATGGTACCTGAATCACTATTATATGACAGGATACAACCAACCAAATAATCATTTCATTAGAGTTGGAAAATTTTACAAAGAAAGATAATTACAAGAAATGATTGGAGTATGTTCATTTTTCTTCATTTTCCATCGGAATGAGATTTTTTAACAAGGTTTTGAGTTTATCCAAGTCCCTTTGATCTTCCTCACGATGCCTCTCCAAGGATTTTACCTTTTCTTCTTGAACTTTTAAAGCTTCATCATAAGCATCCAAGGCTTCTTTCTGTAAATTTATTATCTAATCTTTCTTTTCCATCTTCTGCTGAAACATAATATGGAAATCTCTTTCAATTTTACAATTCTAAGATACTGAGTTAAGCTTCCCATTCATATCCCTGGCCTGTTGATTCCGATAATTTTTCTACTGGGTCAACTTCTCATAAATCTCATTATCCTTTTTATCCTCCATTTCAACATCATTTTAAACTTCAGCCTAAAAATTCCCAAAGTGAACTAAATCTTCATCAACTATCTTAGACCACTTGGTTACCTTTCTGCAGCACTTTATATGCACAACATAATCGATAAGAAAACTTTTCTATTCACCTTCCAACTTCACAAACATATCCACGACCATGGATAGAGAATCTGATTTCTAATTCATAGTTTGTTGCAGCATCTGGCATTTGGAATCTATTGTTGGAAGAATCAGAATTGTGTCCACCAACTACCTCAGAGACTGAACCACAAAATCATGCCCATGAAATGATGATTCCGAATAAAAAACTTCTCTTTGAGACTACTCTTCTTCAACTTGCACCAGCTTTCTTCTAGAGGTACCACTAACCTCTTTCCTCCTGATGACATATTTATAGGTGTCTCCATGAGAGTTTCCTTCCCCTTATCAGCTCTCGGAGTAGGTTCTTTATTAAGGGACACTTCCTCGGATTCAGACACTTGAACAATTTGGTCTTCATCTGGTTTCTGTTTTTCTTGTCCTTCGTCAAGGAAATTCTTCTCATAGGATTCTTCCTCATCATACAAGACATTTTATTCTTCTTGTTCTTGCTATTGGTTTTCAACATTCTTACTAGCTTCCTCATCTTCTTTTCCTAGAGTAACTAACATTGTGTATTCAGTGTTATCTTTATAGTCATGTACTTGTTTGATCAGGGTATCCAAATCTTCACTCTCCTTTTCTTCTTCTTCTTCTTCCTCAACTTCATCAACAACTTCTTTCTCTTCTTCTTCAACTATTTCTTTACCCTTGGATATATACGGAGAGACATAGTTCCTGGCTGGAGATTCTGGTAAAGAAGGTTCATGTTTGAACGTTTCCGGAATAGGAAGCATTTCGGAAGCTAACTCTGAATCTTTCAGCAAAGATTGCACCACTTAAGCTTCATACATTTTCTTTTTCATTTTCTTTTCCTTATCTTGTCTCTATAGCTCCTCAGTAGCTTTTTCCTTTAAGGAATTAGCATCTACAGTGTCTCATCCTAATTGTGGATCCCCTTCCTTCCTCATTTCTTTATCTTCCCTCCACTTGGCTACCACTTCATCGGTATATGTTTTCTGCTTCTTCGGCTTGGGGGGAGCAGATTGAGTTTCTTTAGCCTAAGTAATCTCTTCATCAGCAACCACTTACTTAGCCTTTCTCTTCCTCATTTGATTTTTGGATGGTTCTGGATTCTGTGATTCTTTTTGAGCTACTTCAAACTCTTCCACGGATAGAGGTTAAAATCCTCAGGTTTCACTAGAAAAACCCATCTTCATCCTCTTGAGAGTATCATCATTGACTAGCATGAGCTTGCAATTCCATATCATTGATTTGCAGGAATCCTTGAAGGATTCTAAGCACCGAACTATCATCTTAGATAGTAAGGCAGGAAACATGATAATCTGAGCTCTCAAATTTCCTTCTTTTATATTCTTGATCGTAACCAAGACATGCATCATCAGATTTATCTTTCTTATATTTACCAAAAAATCTAAGACATATATATCTCTTTTCTTCATATTGTCTTTATCATCTCTTCTTGTATCCAGAGAGCCTTGCACCCAAATCTGAATAATTCAATTGTTCGGAGTGAGACGAGCAATCTTGATAGTTGAATCATCCTTATGCCCAAGACACTTCAGTGGCTTCTCCTTTTTGAAACTTCCTTGCACATGGGGAAGTTTGTGTGAGAAGAACTCAACATATCCTTCATATTAAAATCCAACCAAGCTTGCGGCCTTGGTGTAGGAAAGCTTATATGTCTTCCTATAAGACATGAATGAAAACCACTCTCTTCCATCTTCCATCAGGAAGGAAACAGACTCATAGAACTCGGTCAGAAAATCAGTATAAACCGGATCATGTTTCTCTGACTTTGCTACGCAGACATCTTCCCATCCAGTCAACTTTATATTCTTGGAAATAAGGGAATAATGATTATAGAAATCCAGATGAACTAACCTTTACCTAAAGACTACCCACTTAGAGATTGGTTTCGCAGTCGACATATCTTGAGATGTTGCTTCAACAGACATTCGGAGTGAAGAAATCAGAAAGATTTGGATCGTCTTTGCAAAGTTCGGAACCGTACTTAAGAAGAGCATCAGGGTTTCGAGATGTCAAAGATTAAAAAACTAATGTGGGACGAGTTTCGGGGTCCCCTTTATATAGGTAATGGTTGTGACCGTTGGTCTTCCAAAAACCATCTGACGGATGAAAAGGTTTTGATCTGATCTGATGGTTGAAAACAATCCCCCAAGAAGAACTTGACTCCGATCTTTTGAGGTTTTCAAAGAAAACATTCAGATTTGAAGAAAGATAGAATCCGATATTCTAAAAACCTAGGAAAACACAAGTAATAAAAATATTATTATGAATCTATAAGTAAGGAAATCACAACTCTCAGATTGGATAGAAAGATTGTTGGTAATTTGTAATATACTTCTTGAATAAATTAATTTAAAAACAAACTCATTTAGAAAAGTTCCATTACGAAAATCTCGTTATGAAAGCATCAGTAGGAAAATCTTCATTCTGGAAGTTCCAATACGAAAATCTCCATTCTAGAAAATTACAGTACAAAAATCCCCATTCCGTAAATTTTCAGTATGAAAATCCCCAATACGGAAAATTTCAGTACGAAAATCCCCATTCCGGAAGTTCTTATTTTAAGAATTTCAATCCTTCAAATTTCAGTTCTGGAAATTCTCATTCCAGAAATTTTAGTTTTAGAAATTTCCATTCTGAAGACATTAGTTCCAAAAGGTTTGAAAAACTAACTACAAATGTTTTTTATACTAATTTTGAAAAAAAGATTCTGAAAAATTTTAGTTACACTAACATTCAAATGTACTCCCCCTATGAGAAAGAATTTATTACTATTAGGAGAATTGTTCATCAAGAAGATAATGAATAATGATTAACTTATTATTATCATTCCTAAATTTTTTTTAATGTATTAAAATCTATCGGAGGGTAAAGATTTTGTGAAAATATCATCATGTTGATCTTGCATTCTGATAAACTGAAGAATGATATCTCCATTAAGTGTGTGATCCCTAAGAAAGTGATGCATAATGTATATGTGTTTTTCACGATAGTGATGTGAAGGGTTCTTAATTAGGGCAATGGAACTTGTGTTATCACACAAAATTTGAGTCTTAGTAAAACTCAGGCCATAGTCTGTGAGTGTGTGTTGCATCCACAACACTTGAGCATAACAACTTACAGCTGCCACGTATTCAGCTTCAGTAGTGGAAAGTGAAATAGAATATTGCTTCTTGCATGACCAAGAAACTAATGAATCTGCTAAGAAATTACAAGTTTCAGATGTACTCTTTCTATCCATCCTACATCCACCAATGTCAGCATCAGAAAACCTTTTTAGAACAAAATATTTTCTAGAATAATAAAATAATCTCAGATCCATGGTTCCCTTTAGGTTGCGAAAAATTCTTTTTACTACCTTTAAGTGAGATTTCGTAGGATTTGATTGATATCTTGCACATAAGCATACTGAGAACATTAAGCCTGGTCGACTAGCTGTTATGTAAAGTACACTTCCTATCATACCTCTAAAAGATGTTTGATATAGTAGTTTCCCAGCTTCACGAAGATGTAAAAAGTTTGAGGTACCTATGGGAGTACTTATACTTTTATTATTGACATAACCATACTTTTTGATAAGATCTTTAATATACTTATGTTGAGATATATAGGTTACTTATGGTTTTTTAGAAATTTGAAAACCAATTAAGAAATTTAACTCACCCATCATACTGATTTCAAACTCAGATTTTATTAGACTTGCAAAAGAATTATTTAAAGATTGCTGAGTTGAACCAAATATGATGTCATCAACATAAATTTGAACAATTAAAACATTTTTCATATCATTATTTATAAAAAGGATTGGATATGAATTTCCTTTAACATAGTTATTTTGAATCAAAAATCTCGCGAGTCTATCATACCAGGCATGTGGGGCGTACTTTAGACCATACAAAGCCTTGGTAAGTCTAAAAACATGATCAAGATGTTTTGAATATTCAAATCCAGGTGGTTGTTCAACAAACACTTCCTCTTGAACATAACCGTTATGAAAATTACATTTCACATCCATTTGAAAATGTTTAAAATTGAAGAATGCTGAAAGGCAAGTAGAATACGAATAGATTCAAGTCCTGATACTAGAGCCTATGTTTCTTCATAGTCTATTCCCTCTTGCTGATTATAGCATTTAGCAACGAGTCTAGCTTTATTCCTTACAATGAATCAATTTTCATCACACTTGTTTCTGAAAACCCATTTCACTCCAATAACAGAAGTTTCCTTAGGTTTTTCAACCAAAGTCCAGACTTTATTCCTTTCAAATTAATTTAGTTCATCTTGAATGGCTTTGATCCAATCACCATCACCTAAAGCTTCATTAGTTCTTTCTGGTTCTAATTGGGAATGAAATGCTAGATGTTCTACTTCATTTAAAAAAGAACTTATAGTCCTTACAGGTTGAATTACATCACCAATGATGCTAACACTGGGATGATTCTTAAGAAACACCTGATTTGGGTTTTGTAAAACATGTTCATCAACATAGGGTAGAAAGTCTTCTGGGGTAAATATTTCAGAAGTATCTTCTTGAACATTTTCCTTATCAAAAGAATTTTCAATCAAAGGTTGACAATCAGTTTTTGAAAAAACATCTGAGGATGTAGATTGGGATAGTTTGAAAACAAAAGGGCCAGACTCATCAAATTTTACATGCACTGTTTCTTCAACAGTACAAGTATTTTTATTGAAAACTCTATATGCCTTAGAAGTTGTGGAGTAGCCTAAGAAAATTACTTCATAAGATTTTGGTGAGAATTTATGTAGATTATATTTAGTATTCAGAATGAACACATTTCAACCAAAAACCTTGAAATAAGATAGTCTTGGTTTTCTACCATTCCATAATTCTTAAGGAGTTTTATTAAGAAAAGGTCTAATAAAACCACGATTTATAGTATAACAAGAAGTACTTACAGCTTTAGCCCATAAATGTCTAGCTATAGAATATTCACTCAACATGTTTCTAGTTATTTCTTGAAGAATTCTATTTCTTCTTTCAACTACACCATTTTGTTGAGGAGTTCTAGGTGCTGAAAAAATGTGAGTAATACCTTTTCTACTACAAAAAATTTCAAAGTTAGAATTTTTAAATTCTCCTCCATGATCACTATGAATAGTTTTCAATCGATGTTTTTTCTCATTTTTAACTTGTTCTCTAAAACTTTTGAAATAAGAAAAATCTTCAGACTTCTTTGATAGAAAATAGACCCAAGTAAATCTAGTGTAATCATTAACTAAAACAAACAAATAGTATTTGCCTCCAATACTTCAAGTTTGTGATGAACCAAAAAGATCCATGTGCACTAACTGTAATGAATCAGTCGTTGGGACTTCACCAATTGATTTAAAACTAGACTTATATTGCTTTCCATAATGACAAGGATCACACACATTAGAAGAATCAAATCTAAGCTTCAATAGATCCTTAACTAGTTTCTTCTTAGAAAGTTTACACAAGTTTATAAGGTTACAGTGACCTAGTCTTCTATGCCATAACCAGGAATGATCTTCCATTGCACTTAGCCAAGGTAGGTCTTGACTCTTAAGGTCTTCTAATTTAAAAGTATTAACATTCTCTTGCCTATTGGCTGACAGGATAAATTATTCCTTGAAATTTTGTACTAAGAACTTATCATTCCTAAAATTCACAATGTACCCTTCATCACATAACTTAATTGTGCTAATGAGGTTGTGCTTAAGAACCATAACAAATAAAACAATTGAAATCAAAGTATTACCTAGAAGAACAATATTAATACTACCCACAATTTCTCCTAATGCATTATCTCTGAAAGTTGCCTTTCCTCCTTTCATTTTGATAATCATTTCAAAATATCTTTTGTTACCAGTAATGGGTCGGGACCATCCACTTTACATGTATGGCGTATTGTTGTTGGTACATCCACTGTTTTCCGGAAAACATGAAAATAATTGGGCTTTTAGAATCCAAACTTGCTTGGATCTGAGACTTCCAGGACACAAAATTTTCGAACCCACACATTCTTAGAAAAATAGGCTTTACGAAAACCTAGAGATTGGATTTTATTTAAAGAACAATTCTTCTCCCACTGACCACCACATTGACACTTGGTACAAAATGGGGCACTTTGTGAAACAAAGTAGTTGTTACAAAAAATTGTTTTTTCATGGGTATAACCAAATCCGGAATTTGTTTCTCAACGGTCATATTTGAGAATACATTTTATCAAAATTTTCTTTACCATGGGTAAAGTTTGATAAACACTTATTTAAGGAAAAAATTTCAGACTTGAGTTTTATAACCATGTTTTTATCTTCAAAATCATTAGATTTAGAACTAGAGCTAGGCTCGAAGATACTTTTCCTATAAATTTCTTTTTCTAACTCTTTAGAAATTTTGTTCCTTTAAGAACGTACTTCCTTGAGATTTTTTGAAATATTTATAAAATCAGCATTATTCTTATCAAGATCTCTATTAAGATCTGATATTTCTTTTGTAAGAATAGAATTCCTAGAGTTTTCTTTATCATGTTTTTTATTGAGTTTTGAATTCTCAATTTCAAGATGTTCAGAAAACCTAGTAACTTCTTCATAGGTAGGTAAATTATTTTGTTCATCAGAAGAGGATTCATTATCTGATGACTTATAATACTTACTATCAATAGAATTTAAAGGAACATTGGTCAATGATTTAGCATTTGATACATTAGCCATAAAGAAATGACTGTTAATGGGTAATCTAGCTATTAGACCAAAATTTTTCTGTCCTGAATATTCATAATCAGATGATTCATCTGAAGAGTCACCACCATTGGCACTCCAGGTGTCATTTTCTTTCAAAACATTCTTATATTTGGTTTTGTAATACTTCTTTAAATTCCTATAAGAATGCATTTCTTTTATTTCATTCTTTTTGAGAAAGGGGAAATCCGGTCTAATATGTCCAGTTCTCTTGCATTCAAAACAAGTAACTTCTCCATCATTCCCATATTTCCTTTCCTTTTTCTTATACTTGGATTGGATATTTCTCTGGCCATCTATCTTGTTCATTTTTCGAGAAATATTTTCTAACTCATTTTCTGAGACTTCACATTCGCTAGAATCTGATTGAATAACCACCTTCTTAGACTTGGATCTGGTTACTCTATCAGGAGTCTTAGTTTTCATATAATTTTATGTTGTTGTAAAAGCGACAGTACCATTCCCATTCTTCTTCTTGATGTTGTCAACATCTCTCTTCATTCTTGTTTCATGTTGGAGAAGAGTTCTGAATAGCTCATCAAGTGAAATTTGAGTGACCTTCCTGTTCTCTTCTATAGCTGTTCTCTTTGAGTCCCACTCATTAGGCATAATATCAATTATCTTATCCATATGGGCTTCATCATCTAGCCCTTTTTCTCCCATAGATTGTAAGCTGTTGACTATAGTCATAAATCTCTCTTGAACATTACAGATTGGTTCTCCATACAGAAAATTGAATCCATGGTATTCATCTCTAAGCATAGCTCTCCTAGTCTCAATCACATTAGAAGTTCCAAAGTGTGTAACTTCTAACTTCTTCCAGATACAATTAGCTGCTTCACAAGAAGAAATTTGGCCATATATATTTCTAGTCATTGAACATAGTAATGTATTGCATACCTTATAATTGAGTTGATACTATTTCTTTTCCTGGTTAGTGAAAGTTCTAACTTCCTTATCAGGAATTTTATAATCACCAGAAATCATAATGAAGTTGTCCACTCCAGTGTTGATAACAAAAGTATTTATTCGATCTCTCTAGTAATCATAGTCATTACCATCAATGATTGGTGGTCTTGTAGGATTTATATTGTCAATAGAACCAACATTGACTCCTACCATTCTTAAAAAAAACATAGCAACAGAACTTGTTAGTAGAAAAAGATTGTAACCACAATGTTCCAAATGACAAAGTTTGGAATGACGACATTCGGAATGACAAAGTTTGGAATGAAAAAGCAGAATAACGATGAAAAAGTGAGCAAGAAAAACTTATATGTGAGTATAAGTATTTCAAAGACCTCATCTGATACCAATTGTAGGATCGAAATAACGATGTATATGCTCAATATACAAGGGGGGGGTGAATTTTACACATTAAAACTTCCTTTGGAACCATTAAAGTTGGTTACTGATACCAATGTTTTCCTTAGACAAGGAAAGTTCTGAGTTTAAAAAGATAAACTAAGAAGATTCAAAACACCTCTAACACCAATTGGAGAATTGGAATGAAGGTTTATAATATGAAATTCTTCCTTAAAGCATACAGACTCTAAACTTATCAGGGTAAAAGTGTAAGGAAATATAAGAAGTTTATACTTTCCTTACAATACAATATGCAGCTAAAGAACTAGTAGTAAAACTACATGTAACAAGATATAAGTATTTTAACACAAAGAGAAGGGTATCCAACAACCATGGATAAAGGTCTCTTGATTTGTACTTTCAAGAAAGTTTGTCTTACCCACACCAGGGTATGCCCTCGATACGAAGATCAGAATCTCTGTCTTGTTATCCCTGCAAGCACTCAACTTCAAGGTAGTTGAAACCTCTATCTTCCTCAGCTAGGAAGCCCTCGAACTTCAAGGTAGTTGGAACCTCTGTCTTCCTATCCCCGGAAGTTCACGAATGTAATCACCAATATTTGGAGTCGCACAATGAAATCTGATCGAGCGGTTCAGTACGTACAAGGCATGAAAAGCTTCTCTCTCTAGAAATCACCTTAACAGTGTGTGGTCTCTAGATTGATCAAATTCTTTATCCACATTGAGCTCTTTGAAATGAAGAATATGTAAGTAACAGATAATAAATATTTTGGAGTGTAAACAAGTCAAAAGTTTGGAGTCTAAGTAAAATGAATTTCGGATTCTATGTTAAGAAATGTTCGTATTCTGTTTTATAGGAATTCGGAGTCTCGTTTCGCCAGAGATTGGAATCTGAACATGTAGAGTTTGGAGGCGAATTGTTTAAAAGTTCGGAGTCGAACTGCTTAATAGTTTGGAGTCGAACTGCTTAAGAGTTCGGAGTCGACCATCATAAGAGTTCATAGTCAAACTTCATAGGAGTTCAGAGTCGAACTGCTTAAGTGTTCAGAGTCGAACATATTAAGAGTTCGGAGTCATACTGTTTAAGTGTTCGGAGTCGAACTGTTTAAGAGTTCGGAGTCTAACTTCTTAAGAGGTCAGAGTCAAACTTCATAAGAGTTCGGAGTGGAACTTCTTAAGAGTTCGGAGTAGAACTTCTTAAGAGTTCAGAGTCAAACTGCTTAATAAAGTTCAGAGTCTAGAATTCGGATTCTAAAAATAGAATGCTCCAAATCTTTACATTATATGATTCTAGGATTTTGGTTATGAATCCGGTTTTTGAACTTAGGAATAATATTTCTATGTATAAGAAAAATTATGTTAGGGTAAATTTTCTTAAGGAAGTAAATTTTACTTATGGATGTAAAACATACATTTTCTTAAGTATAAGGTGTTTGTTATTTTGAAAACAAGAAGGAATGTAAAAGTCATAAGTAAAACCTTATTGACTCAACAAGAGGTAAATTATTTTGTTTTCAGAATCTAATATTAAGCCGATTTTTTTTATTTTTAGTGACCTTCATTCAAAATTGTTTTAGTTATTAACTTTGTAATGATATGTTTCATACTATTTATAATGTAACTACTTATGGAACTGATTAAGAATAACTTTGGATATTATTGTTGGAGGTTAAAATATGATTTTTTATATTTGATAACTTGTGGTAATCAAATTTATTTTTGGTAAATATTTAATGGATTAAGGAATTAATTATGGAGGGTTAGATAAAATTACGTCCAAAATAGAAATTGATGTTGAATATCAATATTTTTTAAGTGAAATCATGTGGAATTTGATCAAAGCAGAACAATATGATTACATAATTCATATGAAATCAATGTTAATCAATTAATATTATTTTCATAAGTTATTATCTTGATAGAAACTGAATATACAAAATCTCGGGAAAATAATCTTGAAATAAAAAAAAATATCCATTTACTTTTAATTATAATTAATCAATGGAACTATAGATGATATTAAATTTAGTGTTTTGTTACCGTTAAATTTATATTGAACATGTTCTCTATTACCCTCTATGAGAACATTATAGTTATACTTCTATTTTATGTCCTTGTTTTCACATCCAAAAAATGTTTACATATTTTTAATCCGAATTATGAAGTGAAATTCTCTTTTCCCTTTTCAAAATTTCACTAGTATTTTTTATAATCCCTATTTAGAGTGAGGGTATCACAAAATGGAATTTTTATGCACCATCCATTGACTTTTGATGTTCAATATAAAATTTCAAGGTCCCGGTTTATTGTCATAGAGGAAAATGTAACGATCCAAAAATTTTATTAATTGAAATAATATTCTTATAAATATGTCATATATTCTAAAGCACCTATAATCTCATTTAGAACATAATAAAAACATTATAAATGAATAATTAACGAATGAGGAGTTATTTCTCGAAATTATGTAACTTATACCAATAGAATTGTAACTTGACCATGGAATAGCAAATTGGAAATTTTGGATATTATCCTAGAAAGTAGAATGAAAAGCTCACCTATGAATGTATACATTAAATTTTAGTATCTGATAAATGATGTTGAATATATTTATATCATGGAATTTGTAAATAAATGTTTTTATAATGTAAATTAGTATTATTATATTTGAGAAAAATAATTGTTTATTTATAGAAATATAATTATTAAACATATTTAATGAAAAATTTATTTTAGGAAAATATAGTCACAAATTAATATTTTCTTATCATATAATTATAATATAATTTTTGAGACTGTAATTAATTATTCAAAGTTTTATAAAATTAGTTATAATATTAGAATTTGTATTTTAACAATAAATGATGATATTTTTAAAATATTAAAATTACTATATTTAAAAAATAATATATATATATATATATAATGGATTACCTTATTAAATTATAAACATATGAAAATTATTAGGTTTAATTTTTTATATTTTTATGAAATAGATGATTTTTTGGTGAATAGTGAAATACAGTAATTTACATTATTTTACATTATAAATAAATGAATAAATATTTTTTTCATTTTTGAGTCATGGATGATTAAATTTAAATTAATATAGAACTAAATTTCTTTATTTACTGTATTAACTGATATTAATTATTAATATTATTAATTTTGATCCGAAATAATGAACATATGAATAATATATAAAAAACACCCCTCTTCTCCACTACAAATACCACCCCTTATCCTCGTACAATATAATCCTTGAGGCATGATTATATTATTCCCAATTCGTATCATAAACATAGTTCCCATGTCTATTAGTGTCTAGTCTCATTAAATGTCCAAACCCATGTCTTTTATGGTGTTCTCAAGGAGATGAAATTCAAGAGTTAAAATCGTATATTATTTTCATGTAATTTATTTTAATTTGTTTTCTTTTATTATCTTATAAGTACATCCTACATCCAAATATTGATGATAAAAGTAGTATCTTATATATACCATAAATAAATTTATATTAATTTAATTTCAATCATCTAACCCCTTCTTAGTGACCTTTTATTCGAAAAGATGAAAACATCATTCGTGATGTGTCAATTTACGACATCGTGGATGATGTGTTTTAACTTCCCATTATCGCAATAACTACTGAAAATTAAACCATTATTCCTATTAAATGTGATTTTATTATATGTATTTTAATTTATATAATTTTTTTAAACAAATATATAAATATTATATTAAATACAATGATATATGTTCATGACAATTGTAAAAAACACAAAAAACAAATAAATCCTTTTCTAAAATTTTTTATCAAATGAATCATTCTCTTATAGAATAATAAATTGATACAAATATCACTAAACCATTTTGTAAATTTATTATTACTATATTATTTAAATTATATGAAAATATTTCCATTTTACATGAACATGGATATTTTTAAAGAAGTGAACCGATCATAAAATCCCATGTAAATTAATACTCCCAGAATAACGAAATTGAATCTTATAAATCCTAAGAAAGACCACACATGAACATAATAATATTATTAAAAAGACATATATTATTATGTTGTTGTTATTTATGTAGTTAATGAATCTAATTTGATTATACAGGTCATTATGTACAAGTGCATTACATTACGATACATACAGAACAGATTCTCGCCGAACCTCCATTTTTCAGTGATGATTCTCTTTATATCTCTTTAGAAGAATTTTATTACTATTTTATAATATTTAATGATCCCAAATATAGTGTCTATATATGATATATATTTACCAATATCTATTATTATTTATTTTATGGGTCAATACATGTTTTAAAATATTTAGATTTCAATTCCTCATGATAACCATGCCCTAATAGTGGATACTATGGCATTTGTTACCCATTTTCATGTACACACCATAAACACTTTTAAGGCACAAATATATTTTTAATATAAATTTTTTTCATGAAACACTATCTTACTAGATTATTGGATTAATGAAAACAATTATAACTTTATCCTCATTAAAGACTCTTTTATATATTCCATTAAAACGCATTAAAGTGTATCATTTCTAAAGTTAAATAACACTTTTTTACATGGTTTCATTTATATTTAAAATAAATTATCATTATATATTTCTCTTTCAACTCATTAACGTCCATGTATGATTTAAATCCATTCTATCATGGTCACCATTGTGATCTGGTGATTTTTTATCTCCTGTGAGATGGTTACGAAACACATTTCCTTCGAAGGGTAACCCCTATGATAATTTCCTATGATTAACTAATGTTAAATTGTTATGAGGACATATACCATATTTTTTGATGGATTATTATCATTTTAATTAGGATGTAAAATCGTTATAAACTTTTATATGTTACTATGGGAAGATAATTTATGAATATGTTAACTAATTGGGGAATGATTTTACATTACATATTCTAGTTTTAAAAATAATATATACATTGAATTTGAATCACCCCTTTCAGATGGGGAATTCATTGTACATGGATTGTTTTGATCTGGGAATGTTATATCCCCTCGATGCATCTATTGGTCTCATGTGATAAACTATAGTTGTTTTGGGCCGAGGCTTAACCCATTTTTGTAGACATCTTTGCCGAGTATTTGATGGTATCTTTGTGATGTCTAGCATTATAAATTCCAGAATTATCCAATATTTACTGATAATCCATGTGACTGTTTGACTAATATAATATCCATGGCTATTTATCATTTTGATTTTATTATTTATATGGAGTATATTTATTAGCTTTTATTCTTCGAATATAATCCTTATTTTTATATTTTAATGGAATGTGTTGATATTACTTATCCTTGCATTATTTTTTATGATTATTTATGATAGGTTATACTATATTTAATATACATAGTGTGTATCTAAACTCACCCATTTATTATGTTTTTGATTTCTCATAATGAATGATTTTTATTATGTTTGATATGAATTTATAATCAAGGAGAATACAGATTATTCCAAAGAGGTTTATATGGTTTCTTTCATTTCAACCTGTAATGTGACAATGGTGTTTTAATTTGTTATTCCAAATATACTAATCAATATTATCCTTTGTTATGTGATCACACATTCGTTAGAAAAATGTAATATTGTATGGAACCTTCTTGGGGATACTAGGTTCTCTAACATTACACGTATTCATTTGAAAAGGCCAAAAACATTACCCAAGATGGAAAAAGATACCCATTATAATGTGTAGAATCTATATAAAATATTTAATACCCCTTTCGAGAAGAAAATTTTTGTCATGGCCCTCATATTCATGATCAAATAATTACAATCACAGTCCTTTTCTATACCCAATTTTACCATGATATTGTATCTAACAATAAACAAATTCATATTTGCAATAGTTTCATGGGAAATTACAATGGCCCATTCGATACTAAAGCCATGAGAAAATACTTTTTTTTCTTCATATATAAGTCTTTTAAGAACACTAACATTGTTTTTTTAAATAGGTATGAAAAAAATTATATTTAGAATAAAAATGAAAAATTATAATGTACTAGTTGATCACATTTGGGTCCTTAAATTTATGGGGGAGAATCATTCTTGGGGAACATTCTACTCCGATCAATCCGCCAAAAATGATGAAATATTATACCACATCTATAGCATGTACCCAGATAATGACCCAAATAGGAACAAGATGGTATCCAAGAAACCCAACTAGCCATAGTGTATATAATGGATTTAAGAAAATTATTTCCTCTTTGATATCCTTATCTAATAGAATAGAACAATAATACACATTCTTTCTAAATTTAGTTATAGATGGAAATTTCGGCCATATTATTTTGTAAATAACCCCAATTGGAAAAGACCCAAGGGATGCATAGAATATTCTCACATGGCTAAATTGATTGAAACCAAGACAGCCATGAAGTGTATAATCCATAAAAATCATAGAACTACAATATAGGGATGACGGAGATCCATGTAGTGAACCATGTGGGATGGAAGTAGAGGTAGGGGAGTCTTTGAAACTCATACTCCACTCCAAGGGATTAATTAATGAAAGAGTTATTTGTCCCACCACATCAAGTAAGGAAATTTTTGGAATATATGAAAGAATACTTCATGTTGAGGCCACCAAGGTGCACGAAGTGTGCATAGACATGAAATACTAAATCATAGATCATGGAATAAACCAAGGAAATATAACCTTGTATGAATTCATTCAAACAATGGAATAAATGGTTAATCATCTTGAAGAAAATATCAGTAATAATCCTGTCACACATTTTGGTACTATGCATTGAGAATTCATTATAGTGAAAGATTTAAATAATCTTAGTCTTATGTTTAATCATTTTCTGAGATCTTTCTCCACATAGTGGTATTATAATTTGTGAACTATGTTTTTCCAGTTTCCCATAATGTGGTTTAATAAAAAAATATTTCGGAGGAGGTCAATAACCCCATGTCACCACCCTTCAAAGAATTTGTTTTAGACTCCCAAAAAGATTTTTAAATACATCAACAAAAAATTTCTATCCACATATATATTGTTTTTAAAGGGACAATACTCAATCTTGAAGTTTATGCTACTATAAATCTACCTTTCATCTAAAAAACATAACAATGTTCTCTATTCTTGTCCCCTTATCTCGGCCAAAGAGCCATGGACACGTCCCTACTGGAACTATTAAAAGCTATATGCCCTTTAGATTTTAATCCAATATGAAATAATTTTCCCCAATATGAATTTATAATCTTTAATGATTTAATTAACGACACAATGCTTTTTTCATTAAAAATAATTTTAAAAACTCTTCAGTTGTTCCACATACTCTTCTATGTCAATCTCACCTTTTCAAAAATATTATTTTCATCCATCTAAAACACATTGTGGATTAATTGATATGTTATGGAAGGAAGAATTATATAGGATTGAAGGGTAGATAATTTAGAAAAGGTTTTTTAAATGCCATACCCTTCAATTTTTTAATATCCCTACATACTATCCTGGGTTTTATTACAACGTCTTCACTATTATCAACAAGATTATTCTTCAAGACCAGTTTGCCTCTAATAACATTATTTATAATTGGTTTTGGAAAAATTTCTCAAATTTTATTCTTATCAATAATGTATTGTTCTTCATTCATCAGATGAATCCACTGCCTCTTTTAAGAATCTATAACAATAGATTTCGAATCAAATTTTTAATAAAAATATGTAGGTATTACTAATATGATTTTATTCTTAATTTTCTCTCCTTTGTCTGATTATAAATTATCTTATAAGTATAATTATTCATGATTAAAATTAAACCTACAGATTATTAATCTGAATTACCTTATAATCAAAATAATGTAACTCTTTTTACTCTATAATACCAACATCATCACTAGATTTAGGGAATATGAAGATAAGATCTCATAATAAAATTCCTTAATAAAAATAATTTATATTATTTATTCATAACTTTTATAAACAACTAAATTACCAATTTCAATAATTCATTAATCTTTCGGACTATAGATCCTTTATGAACACCCATATGGTATATTACCTAGGAAAATTAAAACATTTACATGTTCAACAACATTTTCACTAATATATCCATTTTCTTCATATGATATGAAATTATAAACAGTATAAAATGAATATTATTTTTCTTATTTTTAAACTATATCTGGTAAGGATTTATGTTAAAATTTTCTATGACAACACAGAAATTATAAATAACCCCATTATTTGTGATATTATGTATCTTGAGATATTGTAATGTGTTATACACCAATATCATTGATAGATCCATGTCAGCTTGATTCATATTCATCGTTTAATCCACAATAATTTTACAGGGTGCATAGATAGCACAAAAAAACTCATTCTTAAAAAAATATTCTGATGAATTATATTTTTTTATTCACACTTCCATTCTTTCATCTCAACAACATTAAATGTAATCCTATTAACTTTTTTTAATGCCTAGTAAAACTCATAAAACTATCTAAACTATAGTATTTGGGTAACAAAAATATGAATCCTATAATATTTGTTAATTATTTTATGATTGTATTAAGTTATCATTCTCCCTATATAAAAATATGGATATATAGACACATAAATTAGAATATATTAGAACATGTCATTCTAATGCCAGAATATTAGAAGATTTTTCATATATAAATATTATTTTTTCCATTCATAATATTTATATAATTTTTATTTTATTATTCTTTTTATATTGGAATTATAATATAAACTTCTTCCTTGATGACATTATTCATATTTTTCCCCAAGGTTGTTATTTATTCTCTTCTATATATTATGTTATATATACGAACCTCAATACTTTGTTTCACTTTCTACTATAACCTAATATATATTACATGGGGATCTCAACATATTATGTACATTTTCATCATGCTTCATTAACAAGATAATGAATCTATTCATTAGAAGTTTTACCTTATTTTTAGTATCACATGGTTATGATACACCCAATAAATTCTTATTTATTTAATAAATAAATAAATAATTTCTTTATATGATATGATTCTAACCGATATATATTTTTCCAATAATCAAGACATTTATAAATATATCATTATAAAATTTTATTTCATTACCATATTTCTCAACCCTTTTTAGGATATCTATTTACCATATCATATGAGATAAACACCCACTATCCACGATAGAATGTATTCATCTTTTCATGAAATATATGAAACCTCAACAACATTAGCATGTCACAAGTTCTAACATTGTCCTTTTTAAAACTAATAATATCTTTTCAATTATATAGTAATATATGTTGATAATAAAATTGATACATATTATTATTGATCACATACTCCAAAAACTCTTGAATTCATTCAATACATCATTTTACATTAATATTTTTCTCGCTTATTTTTTGATTCAAATGAGTTCAAATTTATGATTATTCAGTCCACATTGATTCAATATCACTTCTCAAGATTGGTAGATACAAGTTGGTCTTAAAAATATAGTCTCAATCAAAAAAATTCAAAAACAGTAGAAATATCCTTTAAAATGACTTCTTGGAAATAGAGGCTTGTTGTTAGTATGTTTTCGGACAACCATGTATGTTATTACTGATTTTTATATCACATTTCATTCTCATTTGGGAATAATATCATTCAACATTGTGACCATTGAAATAATTTTTCCAAAATAAAATTCCATCTTACATTTGTTTGAATTTACTCTATCTAGATTTCCTGCCAATATATATTATATAACTATACCACTATCATAAATATGTGTATCCTTATTATGTATTTTTTGTCATGTAACCATCTATATATCACATACAACATTTTTGATAGCTAAATCATTTTATTGTTTTTTTTTGTATAATTTACCAATATATATAATAGTTGTGCACTTATCATGATTGATATATTTATTACTTTTTATGTTTTCTAAATATTGTAAATTTAATTATTTATATAATCATCACAAGAATAAAGTAGGTGTCGTTTGGCTATAGATTAATCTACCCTAGATAATTTCATGATGCATTATTTTTATATCATAAAGAGGATTATGTTCTACATATATTAATTAACTCTATATGCATGGTGCTTCTTTATAATGACCATTTTCATTCCATAGACGTTCGATATCATTTTAAAAATTCATTTATATTCTAATGATATGTTATTTAGAAATAAAACATTTCACTTTATGATACTAAATATTATATTAACTATAAAATTTTGATGAATGTGGATCAAATTCATGATGTATAGTTAGTTTATATGAGTCTTGAATGATTTATTTATGATCTCAAACATCCTCATCATTAAATATCCATTTCTTAACTAAATGTATTATTTTAAAACAAAACAAAGAAATATTTATCATCTTGTTTTACATCTTCATCTGGTTGGCGGCCTTTTGGGTAACATCGCCTTAATAATGTTCACATATAATCATTTATAAATTTTGTATGAGGTTTCTATCTATTCATCAAATAAATCATGTCAATAATAGTTTTTAATTTTACATGATATTTTTATTACAGATATTTCTTAACCTAACTAGAAACTTATTTTAGTAAATTCATCAAAATATTTTTATCATTCTAGGAATAAATTCCCCTAAAAACCAATCATAAATTATGTGATTTAAATTAAATATATATATCATTATTAAATTTTTAATTTAATATAAAACATCTGATAATATTTAAATTGATGAGGGTTATTTCAAGAACTTTAATATTGAAATCATCAAAATATTTATCATCAACTGAAGAGATCATCGAATTGAATTTATTCTAAAAATTTATATCTAATTTCATTAGCACATTTATTATTTTATAGACTATTTTAAACCTCTAATGATGATGAAAAACATATTAGTACCATATTCTATCATCCTAAAATATTAAATACATTTTTTTCAAACATATTTTCTGGATTAATTAACCTTTTAAATTCATTCATAAATACTATAAATCATTTTATAAATAAAATTATGTGTTTTTTATCTTATAAATTCACCCAAATAATTCAACATTATTGATAATAATAAGATTTTTTTATATTTTACACCATTTTAAATTCTTTTATTATTAATAATAAACCATGTAGAGTTATTGGTAAGAATTTTGTTACTATATTAGACCAATTCAATAACATCTATTCAATGAGGGAGATTGTAAGGAATCATTAAAACTTTTTATGTGTGAAAAATATTGTAATCAAAGGTTAGTATTCAATAATTTATATGTTTTTGTAGATCGACATTAGATTCTTTAGAGAGACAATATGGATTATACATGATTTGATACTAAGTGATGGATCACATGAAAACTGATACTCACCAAGAGGGTATGGGGTTTTGAATATATGTCAATAAATTTTCAGACCCATTTAATATATATTTATTATTCAACACTTATAACTAAATATACTCATTGGTGGAGAAAATTGATATACACATAACATTATTAATGTGGTTCATATCATTTGAGGATGAAATTGTCGCTGCAATCATGATTACTATTTTATGGACACAACTCTCGTCATTATATCAAAGGAATCATGATCAAGTGTTTGGTAATATATTTATTATAATGGTGATCTTGAACTAGTAACAATCTAAAACAAAAAAAATTACATTTATTCTTGTCATAAATTAATCTCCAATGATGAATCATGCATCCACAGAGACTCAAAAGATAAACATCTCCCTATTATCTTCACAATGTCATTATAGAACTGTTATCAAATAACATTCAATTTTTAATATCGTAATATCCTTTTCATATATTGTTTGATGATTATATAATCATATAATATTTATTTGAATATTATTTCCATTATAAATACCAAAAATCTCCTCAATTCCTAGTATGCTCATTTTATTTTGAAATATTCATTCAATAACATTGTCATTGTTTAAATTAAATATTTAAAAATACTTTATTTTTTAAAATCAATGTGATATTAAAAAATTCCAGTCTAAACATATCCATAAATGATTAAATTTTTAAACAATTAATTATTGTTCCCACATGCGTATTTTTTCACATAACGTAATCCGGATCCTCATCTTGTGGTGTTGACTCATCTCACCATCAAAATTATTCTTAAAATGTTTTACATTACTCACATCTAGGATAATAATTATTTTATGTTCACTGATAAATATGATTACTTCAATTTAAAGTCATGTAATTTTCTAATATAGATCTATGCATAATGTAAAACTATTGTGGGATTCCCATGATTTTTTCTTTATAACGATAGAATATATCTTTTATGTGTAATTTTTACATGAAAAATTTGTTACACATCATTTTACTAGTATAGGAATTAGTTGCAACATGGGATTTTGATTAGGTGTTATTCCATCTTAATATGATATCATGATTACATGCATTCATGTTTATATGGGTTTATTCTTACACTAGACACCATATTTATAAGTAGAATATTTTCCCATTAAGGATAATAAATGAATTTTTTTAATATTCATGGAATGATATGCATGGAAATAATCCTTATGTAATCATCCATAAATGATCATCACATTATTATAGTGCTCAAACCCTCTCCATGAATCACCAATAACAATTTAACTATGTTTTCCAACTACCATTAATTTTCATGATTACATGGAGGGATTCACCATTTTCAATTACATTTGACATAAAATTTATTATATTATATAACTATAACATTCCATCACCATAAAAGTTTCATATAAAATACATATATATGCTACACATTTATTCGATATTTAGAACTTATGAATAATCATAACAAAAAAACATGTATTGATAAAAAATACAATGTCAATAATTTTAGGGTAAAACAATGTTGTACTTGATGAAGATAATAATTCTAATCATTCAAATAGTATTTTGGTGGATGAGCCTAACATTGAATACATTACAGCTTCCTATTCATGTTTTTTCTGCACATTAGACTATCATAATACCAATCATTCCATGTATGGTAATGTCTTATTTTCCGATGAATATTAATTAAATCCTTACTATTTAATTATATATGCATAGTATTGAATGTTTGATATTGATTTATACCACAATGATATCCAACCCAATTCCCTGATATACAACTAGCATCAGAATAGACATTATTTACTAATATTAAAATGAAATTAAAAGGTCATCGTTTCAAAGAAGTGTAATGGATTTATTTTATTGTTCATTACATCAATTTTTTATTGTGAATCTATATATTGTTATTCTCTTGTGATGTTCTCATATTTTTGGATTCATATTGTAGATGTTAAATCTAGTGTGGGTTGGGCTTTGAGTTTTGGTTTTTATTTGATGTAGTCGCATATGAATCACATAATTAGGAAACATATATAGTATAATTGGATTATTCATCAAACACGAAAGCAATTTTTTTTAATTTTTATTATTGATATTATTCATTTTTTTCATGGAGTAACCAATAATCTACATCTAAAATTTATACATTCAATTATCAATATGAAAAACACACATTGATGTTGTCTCATAGTTCTTTTGAGTGTCACGAAAGGAAACATGATTGGGTTTTATAATTAAAAAGTATTGTGTTTATGTTAATAGTATAATGCATGGGGTATGTCATGTTGACCAATATTGGGGGTCACACATACTATAATTCAACAACTTCTATGATTATGGGAATTTACTAATGAAAAATTCATATATTATGCTCAATGTTCATCATGTTTGAATATAGTACCATATATGCCTTCTCTTTAATGGAATATGATTCATCTTTTGAGGATAAATTAGTATTGCACTTATATTACATACACTGGTACATTATATATTTTGTTAAGTAATTTTACTTTTTATTGATTATTATTTGGTAATTATTCACACATGGTGAATGGGAAACATTTTATCAAACAATATTATTTTAATAATGATTTATATGACACTCAACATCTATTTTCTATGAAAGAATTTATACCTTAAGTTTTAAACATTTTACATGGGGATTTACTCATGTTTCACCTTATAAAACCCTATTGAAGAATAAAATTATGTTTCCACCTTGAATATTAATTTTATATTGTGTAAAATATTAAAAATCCATGTTGCACCTAAGACTCTAATACATATAGTAAATTTTTTATAATTAAACATGTCACAAACTATCCCTTTAAATAAAAACTCTGCAATAATTTATTTAAATGGTAATTTTATGAACATGAAATTGACCAATATATTTCCATTTTTATGATTTTATCATATGATAAATATTTTTTATGAAATATAAATATTTTAGTGAAAATATTTATTTTTAATAAAAAATTTGGCTTTCAAGAAAAAGGTAATTTTTATGACTGTCTCATTATTTCATAATGAACGAACTGTTTTTAGAAAAATTTTTCTGATAAAATATTAGTACATTGAATATGATTTTATATTTTATATTATTAAATTTCATAAAAAACATATTTCAAATATTTATATAATTAAGTAAAATGTCACATTAAAATAAAAATTGCATTTGAATATTTAGTTGAATCAATAATATTAAAGATATATTCAGTTTTAGATTTCCTTGAAAATAAAATAATATTTCTCTCAATTATAAAAAATATATTTAAATCATTGAAATAATTAACCAAAGTAACTCAAAATTATATATAAATTTGGAGTATAATATTATTACTTCTCTTGGAACTGTTTTTACACAATTATGTGTAATAATTTTAGAACTAATAATTGCGAACACCCGAATTATTATTTAGTAAATTAATTATAATATTTAAAATAGTATCCTACAAATTTATACAAATGGTAAAAATTAAATTTTTATTTAATATTAATTTTTAGGATAAGAAATAATTTACCACATAAAAAGTGAAACGGGTTTATTTGGTTTAACATTGAGTAAAATACCCCAAATATTTAAAAATATTGCATAATGTTGAATGGATGAGATTTTAGTCAACCAATAAATGTTACCCTATAGGTTTACCATTTTGAGATATTTATGATTCGATATTTTTATGGAATTTTAGAATAAATATATATTGTTCTTGAAAATAACTTTCGTTTCTATTATAGAAAGGAAATATCTTCACCACATCATGAGACACATAAAATTATAATTTCTATTTTAAAATCTTCTATTTTATCACAAAAAAATTATCAACCCATTAAAAATTCTATTTATTTGACTGATTTATCATAATCCCTTAAAATTTAATGAGACATCCATGGGAATAGCTTCTCCCGTACTACAGTATTGTCAAATAATGAGATTTATTGTTAATTATGATAATTAAAACCAATTATATAAAAACTAATATAATGATATTATTATCTTTAATTTTCAATAATTTTAATATATTATGGTCATTATCATTATTTATTCCTTTACTGCATCTATTTAGAATAACAACGTCGTTGTTCCTTCATTATGTGGATTGATGCTTACCTGACATAATGTAATTTTTCACTGAATTTTGGATAATTAATTTTATATAGATGATAATAAAGGAATAATAATATTTTATCGTTTCATTATAGTTGTAATGTATCGATTGGAATATCCTATTAATGATATGATAAATAATCAATAAACTTAATTTTAATCATCCATAATTAATATTTTATAGAGGTATCAATTAATACAAATTGCGTAATGATTCCATATCCAATAGTTCTTCTAATAATTCCATATAATTATTATATATCACAAAAATATACACCAACTATGATTACTAAACTCCTTTTTTAGGATATTATAATTAAACCATCTCATAATCATCCACTAATCATGGGATGATCTTTTCTGGGTTGGTTTACCCGAAAAATTGATCAATAATGTAAGTTTATATCATGGATGAATATGATAACTAATATATGAATATAATATTATATAAATTTGTACATGACTGTGTTTTTTTATTTGTAATATAATATATCAAAAGTTATTTCCTCAATTATAGAAAGACCCATTTGTTTTCTAAAAAAGATGAAATCATGTTGATTGTTGATTTCATCTTCATATATTATGTCTAAAACACTCATGAAATGGATTTTAAACATCACTAATTTATATAAAGCATCCATAATAGTACCAAAAAAACCATAATAGTACCAAAAAATCCATATTAGATTAAATATTTTATGAATGATTTATTTGGACAACACAATTTTAAACTAATTAGAATCATTCAAATCAATAATT
Source organism: Viscum album (assembly GCA_963277665.1). NCBI lineage: Eukaryota > Viridiplantae > Streptophyta > Magnoliopsida > Santalales > Viscaceae > Viscum > Viscum album. Next base: position 2,071,670,575 of record OY728138.1, read on the forward strand.
ACTGTTGTGGGAAATCATAAGAATTTTTATAGAGAACATGCAACTCACCAAAATTTTGAAAACTATTTTTTTGAAATGAATTTAGTCATTTCAATATTTATAATTACATAAACCACTAATTTTGTCTCCTAATACATGAAACAATGATTAATTGTTTTATTGGGCATTAAAATATGTTTAGTTTTCATTACATACAACATATAGTTTAAAACAATCATCAGATACTCTTAAAATATAATTTTTTAATATGATAAATATCACCAAGCTATTGGAATATAAGGTATGAATGGAATTAATTTTTTCATAATATATTTTATATTATTTATATATATAATGAATTATTATTTGACCAATTATTTAGAAATTCAAAAAAAAACATTTGATCAATTTCTGAAAAACATATTTTATAAACAGAAATGAGTTTTACAATAATATATTAAATTGAAATTATATTAGTTAATTATTTTAATTAAATTTATATAATATATATTCAATAAAATGTATAACATTAATATTTTGTAATTTCTATATAGGATATTATAAGAAATCCAGAGGATTTTGAGGGGGGGAAATGTGGGAGAACTCTCTTGCGGCGATTTTTGGGCGATTTCGACTCGGCGATTGATGGCAGCGTTGCTGGATTTCTACTTCGATCCTAAGGACGTATTCGTCCCTCCCTCGAAGGTGGTTGCTTCGGGTGTTGATTGTGCTTCGGCGGAGAAGGTTGGTCCATTAAACCCTAAGAGGAAGTTCGATGCCTCAGCTTCCCGTAATAGGTTTTTCTCTGAATCTATCTCTGATTCTGCTTCGTTAAATAAGAGGATCACAAAAAACGGTTCGATTGCCTTTGTTGAAGCTAGTTCGAAGGTCCTAGAGGATCGCCTTGAGGAATGTAGGTTTTCATTGCTTTCTAGGATGACGGGTATTCGTAGCGAAGCCCCTGTGATGGTTGAGGAGGTGCGCAATTGCTTGGCCAGAAGCTGGGGGTTCTCAGATTGGCGTTTGATTTCCATAGGCAGAGGTATGTATCATGTAGTTTTTCCCTCAAAGGAATTGCTGAATATCGCATGGAGTTTTGGACCTGTTTCATTGAAGCCTGGGTACATAATGGTGCAGCAATGGGATCCGTTATCGAATCCCCTTGCCACTAAGAATTCTTCCACTCAAACATGGGTCCGCATTAGGGGTTTGAACTGATTTTTTTGGCACCCTTCAGTTTTATGGGAAGTTGCTTCAGCCATTGGGTGTCCGATTAAGGTGGATAAGGAGACTGAACACCCTAGATTTGGTCATTTTGCTAGGGTCTTAGTAGAAATTGATATGGCACAGGTCTTGATTGACACTGTCTTCCTTGTTGCTGGTGAGTTTAAGCTAGAGCTTTCTATTCAATATGAGTGGTTGCCTACTTTCTGTAAATCTTGTCTTTGCATTGGTCATACTTCTGTGCAATGTAGTCGAAAGTTGAATTGTACACTTTGTAAGTCTGTGGGGCATACTTTTGATCAGTGCAAAAGGAATTCGGTTGTGCAGGCTGGTTCCAAGTTGGTTTCCAGAGTTCAAGAGCCTCCCAAGGTAGGTCCTTCCTCCTTTGTTGAGGCTGTCCAACTTGGCTTGGGTAAGAAGTCTGCTTTCCAGCCGGCTGCTGCTGCTGCTCGATCAGTGGATAAGGATTTGGACTCGTCTATCATTGGAATTTCTAGGGGTGATGTTTGCAGGTCATGGTCTGACATTGCGGAAGAGGAGGAAGGGTGTCATCTCGTGCTTACGGATGCTGCCACAATGGCTGCTGAGGTTCAACATGGGGCTATGGTTGATAACCAGCAGGGTGAATATTTGCTTGTTGATGAAGAGGAAGGGGCCCAATCAGAGCATGAGGCAGCTGTTCAGGACGATGTGAATGCTGAGCTTGATCGTGCTGCAGTGGCCTCGGCTCGTATGAAGGGTAAGATGAAGGTCTTTGATGAAGAAGGGTTTCAACTGGTGACGTGGAAGAAGCTGAGGGAAGGTTCAGCCCAGGCAGATGCTGATATTGGGAAAGCGGTTGTGTTGGAGAGATCCCCTCTGCCGGTTGCTGCTACGGAGGCTACCCCAAAGCATACTCTGGTGACGTTGAAGAAGCTGAGGGCAGGTCCAGCCCAGGTAACTACTGTGGGAGCCCAGTTGGAAGGTGCGGTGATGGTGGATAGTGATAGTGTAGGCGAGGAGGTTGCCCAGCAGGCAGATGCTGATATCAGGAAAATGGTTGTGTTGGAGGGCTCACCTATGCCGGTTGCTGCTATGGAGGATTCTCCTAAGGATTCTCTGAGTGCTGAGCAAAAAACTCCAGCGACAGGAGTTAGTTTCTTTTCTATGCTGGAGTCCATTAATACTCCAGAGTTTGATATGCTTAATTTGGAAGGGCTAAAGAATGCAGGATGCAGCAATCATCGAGCTATCACCTTGCGACCCGCTGTTGATAAGGGGATGGAGTCCCCTGTGGTAGTGTCCAACTCTGCTTTCCCCTTTTCTGGGACGCAGGTGATCCAGGATACAAAGGAGTCTCGGCCAGTTGATGAGATGCATGTGATCCAGGATTCACAGGAGGCTCGCCCAGTTGATCTCCCTGCTGCTGTAGCTTGCCAGGAAGGCAATTGTGAGGGGTCTTCTTCTGGGAGAATGCAGGTGGCTGTGGACGGCACACTGGATGAGCAGACCTCTCCAGGGCATCTGTCCCAGCCTACTCAACAAAACTGGCTGGTGTCTCAGACTATTCCAGAGGATCGGCAGCAGATTGCGGCTGCAGATCATGTGGAGTATCTGGTGGAGCCAGGAGCTGGAATTTCACGGGGGTGTGGGCTCCCTCCAGCCAATCGAGGGGCTAGGGGTCGGGGACGTCCTCGAAAAAGGTGATTTCTGTTTGTGGTTCCTTGCTTTTGATGTGGTTTGCTGCATTTTAGCATTTCCCCTGTATCTTTCTCCTTGCAACTTTTATCTTTTTAATAAATTTGGGGTCATGGGTCTTTGTGCCCATGATCGAGCCTTTTCGGTATAATAAGAAATCCAATTTTACACTAAAAACATTATTTTCAAAAAAACAGGTATGTCCCCTTTGTCAAACATACATGAAAATTAATACATAACCATTTTAAAAATTATATTTTAAAATTTAAAAAAATTTCTTAAATATGAATTTCAAAATTTTCTTACGTATCAATGTTGGGATTTTTTTTGAAATGTTTTTTTGTAGAATGATGAAAAACAGTAAATTACAATTGAATATTACTTTTTATTTTAAATTATTCATATAATAAATTAATCCTTAAAGTTGATTTTTAATGGATAACTTTTATAAATTATATATCGATTATTCCAATTTATTTAATTCTAAAAATTATCATATATATTAGTTTTATAAAAATATTTACAACTTTTGATCATTTTTCCTTTTGAAAATCACTTTATTAGATCATATTTCAGTGTCATTTCAAATATGAATGTAACCTTTTGTGAATTAAAATTGTAAAAATTTATTCAATAATTTTAATCAGAATAATTTATATTTTTGAATAGTATTATCCTAAATTCTATGCATTATAATTAGTGAAATAATTTTAAACATATGTATATTCTTTATGGTAATAATCGGTTTACCAAGTGTTTAGCTACATATTTTATAATTACTGTACCTATAATTTTGTATAAAATATATTTTATGGAAATATTTTGACCTTATTATGTATTATGATATAATTTTATCCACATTCTTAACTTTTGTTATGTTAATACTTGGGTATATGTTAACTTTTTATAAAATATTTTTATTACACTAGATAAACTTTTAAAAGGCCACACATGATCTAAAATTATATTTGAATCAACACCATATATTTCCATCAAACACCTAATAAAATCACTTCTCAAAAACTCTCCTATCATACAAGATCTGTTATTTTTTATGTAATCCCATCCTAGGATGTATTTTTTGGATAACCTAATAATGATACTTGAAAAGGTGTATATGTTCATCAACCAGTGGTTTTTATTTTATTTCTCCCAAACATACTTCAATTATTATTATACCATTATTATATTATAACCTAATTATTTTCCATATATTGAGGTATATATATGTTATTTTCAAGACTCTCAACCACATCCACTTTAATCAAATTGGGTTCAATGTCATTAATCACGTGTACTACGAACTAATACCTTGTGAAATTATGTAATTCATTTATCCATAACCACCACTAAACTAAGTTAATAATGATGGAATTTTTTTTATATATTATATATATTATTTTATTATTTTCCATGACTTATTTTATCACACATACATTCACACTATCAATTTTTTAGGAATATGATAATGTCGATCTTGTGTACGGTGGAATACCACCTCACAAAGAGAAGTGATTCATTCACAGTTTACATGGAATGTATTAAAGTTGGGTATAATGAAAATATGTTATATATATGACATAAATTATATTATATATTAATAATTTATAACATTTACTATTCATTCAATCCTTCTAAAGTTAACGTGTAACAAACATCCAGGTGTATGTATAATCCACCATCTCCATGAACAATGCATTTCTTTTTATATCTCTAAATAGTATGGATTACTATAAATATATATAGTGAATATATATTATATTTAAATTTTTATTAACATTATTGATACAATTAAACCATGATCAAGGTAAAAGGACCAAAAAATAAAAAATCATATATGTAAAATGAAGCGGTTATTACCTAAAACATAACAGTAGCATTGAATTATTAATAAACAAGAAATAATAGATGATAAAAAAATAATATATGTTATTATATATATAAATATTGTTATATAATATATTTATAATAAAATATTATATATATATATTACACAATAGTTTTTAATTGATTTCAATAAATGTCATGATTTCAGGCAAGTGATTTCCATATCACCTTTAATTACATTGACATGAATGAAATATTCCCGAAATTTTTTTTATGTGGTGTGTATACTATAAAAATATATTTTATGATCCTTATAATTAAAATTAGTTTTATTTATAAATCCATTTCACGATATCTCTGTAATGGGGTTTATAGTTCACATGTTTCCAAATCAGTAAGAGATTCCTAGTCACTCATTTATTTCTAGGAGACATATTTTATATTCACCACACATTTGTTTTTTGTTGTTTATATACTTCCCATTTGACGTGTTACATAATGAATAACATTACTTTCTTGATATTTAATGATTCATATGATTTATTAGTAATTTTTTTATTGTGAATCTAAATATTACTAATGTATTAAAGGATTTATATCACAGTTTCCCCCCTTTGAGACATATGTTATTTTATACACATATTCCCTTTCATGAGGTTTATATAAACTCATTTGACATGAAATATGCTGAATTTTTTTACAGTTTTGATATATCATATAATTATTTTTTTCTAATATCGTTATTATAGTTCAATTTTTCTAAAGTGGTAACAATTTTATGTTGTTATCTCATTGTTTACTAGGATTTTATTATTATTACGTGTCAGATTATAATATATTATGATCCAAATCTCATAAAATAATTAATTTTTTATCTCCTCTAGAAATTTAGTATATTTTCAAGTAATAGTTTAATTTTTACACTCATTTTTAGTAAAAATAATTGAGAAAGTATTTTTATGAAAATCATATATTTTTTTCACTTGTTGTTTTGGAATCTGATTTCATCCAAAACCATGTTTTCAAAAAATGTTATCATTTTTTTATTATCCATGGATTATTAGGAGAAATTTGTAATAATAATTTAATTTATAAAAAAAATTATGAAAGTGTAATTCAGGTGATTTTCAATACAATTCATGTTTCCCATTTTCCAATAGTGTGATTGGAATCATTGTTTTAATATGTATGAAATGAACAAAACTAATCATTTTATGAAACATAATTTCATTAAATATTAATTTATATTTGTTCAAGTATATTTTAAAATAAAATTATTTTCAGAAAGTTTAATATATTTTAAAGTAATGTTTTTCAATGTTAAATGGATCTTCTACACTTTAAAATTTTAAATTATTTTTCAAATATTCATTTATATGATTTCAATGTTATTTTAAATGAAAATTATTTTTAAAATTATTTTTATTTTAGATATTCATTCTATGAAAGGTTTTCTCCTTTAGAAATAATTTCAAATTAATATTTCATAATCCTTCACTTTCTAATATGATATCATATTTGGATACTTAGGATTTACTATAGACATGATATGATGACATAATTCTTATTCATTCTTAGAATATTTTACGTATATGTTGACATCATGTTTGTGAACCCTATTTATATTCCACAAGTTATACCATAATATTAATTTTATGAAACATGTTTTTTTTCATTTTATATTATATGAAGAATGTGATATTATCTTATGGAACTAATAAATATGGTTTTTATTAGGAGATTGATGGGACTTATATATCCATATAATGTATTTTTAATGAGGGATCAGACCTGAGTAAATATGTTATTGCCTGAATATAATTACATGTTATCATTATTATGGATTAATTGTACAACAATCTCAAAATGTTATTTGTGAACTACATTGCATGGTGAAAAATTTATGCATGAACCAGATTACTTATTCACAATTTTATGTGTGGACATGGATATCTTTTCTATAAGGTTATGGGCCGACCAAGTTATATGTTAAAAAATTTATTAATGGGCTTAGTTTCTTATCATAAACTTAATGAGGAAAACTATTTCTATTTATACATTTTTATAGTCATATCATATGATTTTTATTCAATAAATCTGTGTATTATACAGTTGATGTTCACTTAGGGAGAATAAATTTTGATTCCCCAATGATTCATGTCTCATGAATAGTAAAACATTATTCCAAGACACAATATAATTATATTAATACGAATGTTTTGAATTTCAAATGTAATTCTCATGACTTCATACCCTTGTTTTAATGTTATATATATGAATCTTTTTTTACTCTTGGAGACCATCTAACCTCACACTTTATTGTGTTTCATGTCCCTATGTAATGAATATATGTTTTCTATAAGGTATGTTTGTTAAGAGTGCTAAAGGGGAAGATCTCTAGGGGGATTTTGAATATCATTAACTAAATTAGATGATTTTTACCAACTATCCAATGACACTAATCCTTTTCCATCCTTACGAATGTGTATGTGTAATGCATTTAATATTAATCCAAAAATATGTAATATCCATTAATGGGAATCCTATGTTTGTATATGTGTATTAGATGATATATTTGGTTAACATTTGAAAACTATGATGAGAAAACATTAGTGGTATCTATATTGATCTTTCTAAGGATATATCTTGTGATACATCTAAGGATTTATCTAAGGTTGTGTCAATGTAATAGAAAATATACTCAAATATAGGTAAAGGATAGAGAATGTGGTTTTTAAGAAATTACATACATGTCATGATACAACAACTGGATGTGAATCTATCCCAATGGTCCCTATGGGTAATATTGTAAAAAATGGTGCATTGACATAGAAAATAACATCATCAATTTAATGATAACATGCCATGTTTAACACATATTTTGATACTCTAGTGGGATATGTTTTAGAAATTAAAAAACTTATTATGAACCGCCATGAAGGATTAATATGGATATTGACTATGAATGGCCTAAAAAAATAGAATGCGTCATATATTATTGAATTTTTCATTATTTCGACTTCATATAATTTAATATTCATTATTATGTGATAGTCCACTATTATTAGTTTTTCTCCAAGTATGATTCTCCATTTTAGTAAAAAGAATGAAACATAATGAAATTGGATACCATTAATTGTTATATCATCTTTATTAATAATAATATAAAAGTTATTATGACTGCAGTGAGTGTTATTTTCAGTATTCCTATATAGTTATCATAGAAAATGATTGAAAATGTCCACCTTAACCAAATTATGGGCACACCAATAAACATAAGGATGGAGATCATTGAGATTTTGGGTAGTGGTGACCATAGAGGAAATATGATTCAGTTTCTTATATGTGGAAAATGTATAAATAATCACTCAGAAGGTTTTATAGGTATTATATGATTTTTTTCAATAACTAAAAATAAGGACACACAGAATGTAATTTTATGTGAAAAATAAACATTTATATTAATGCAATGAATCGTAATAATGGTGTAATAACCAACTAATTCCCATTGTTATGAGAGTATAATGTGTTATTAATAGGCCTTATGAGACATACCCAAGATGCCAAAGGAAGGAAACAAATGTCGAAGGGTTTTGTAGAACGTTGATGACAATTTACCCTTTAATTCCTAAAACCAACAACCCAAAAAACCATCCAAAATAGATCACAATATGATGCATGAAATAAATAAAGACATTTCAAATCATTTTCTTTTAAAAACCCAACCCAGGTATGCTACAATTGAAGACAAACCAACATCAAAGTAAAAAAAAATAGATAATGAGTAAACCCCAAGATGATATCAAGACTCCATGCTCCAAAATATCTATACTCTAACATCACTATGTAGTTCAAAGTATCACAACATTGTGGTAAATAATATTGATACATTACGTATTCCCTTGTCTTAGAATGTATCATCTGAAAAAGAATCAAATTTCAAATGAAGGGGTGAGTAAAGACCTCAATAGTTTTTCCAATGACTTCCCTAATCACGCCACAAGGATAGAATGATTAGATCATTATATAATACAGTTTATATAAAACAACATACCAAAATAGTTTATTACAAAATATAAAGAAGTTCAAAAACCAATGATAACCAAATGAAAAACAAAGTAAATGAAACTAATTTTCAGTAAGTTATTTTCTAGAAATAACTAATAAAATGTTTAAAAAAAAATCATTATTATTTTGGAAAAACCATTCCATAGATCACAACACACCCATACATTCATGCTTTGTTCAATAGTTCAATAGTCATGTTTGGTCTCCCATCCAATTAACTTGAGTCCTGATGGATCATGCACCTGATACAGGGTCACGAACCTAGTAACCCAATAGTACTCATCCCTTATTCAGGGGCACATTGAAAATGAACTCACTCAAAACCCTATGTATGGCAATGAAATTCCAAATAACTATTTCCAACCATTTCAATGACAATGTACTTTTATTGAAAACAAAAGAACAAAAGAATTTAAATACAACCATATAGTTTCAATAAGACATAATATTTTAATTAAAAACATATAATCAAACCCACGTTCCACTATTCTAGAAATCCCCCATTTTAAAATCAATTTTTTAAAACCAAGAAAAATGGAGTATATTTAAAATCTGAGATTTCCCTTATTTCTATAATTTTACATACCATCAAAAAAGATGGTGTCCAAAAATTCATAACCAGACAATTCATGATTAATTCGTCACATTGAAATAAATTTCAAATCATGTGAAATAGTTTTATTAATAGGATTCGATAGTGAAGCCATCAACCTTGATGGTATTGATAAAACCTCAAAAAAAAGATGAAGAACACTCCCAAAAGACGGGTTTGTTCTTAAAATAATTGTCATTAGATCCCTTCCCCTATCAACCAAAATACTAATATCAAATTACATTGAAATAAAAAACCTAGATATTAAATTAAAGGGGATAGATCATATAACCAAGAGGATTGGAGAAGTAGATCTAATAGAAAACATACTCAGAGAGACATACCACAGACGCAATGAAGATCTAACATTGATCAGATCAATCAAGAAGAAGGAGAGCCTTTGAAAATAATATAGGGAGTGTCTAGAGTTATGAGTAAGGAGGTCTGGAAAAAATAGATTGAGCAATACTTCCGAACACATGACTTTATGCTAGGTGTGGGCCAGATCATGACTTTAACCCCTGTTCACGATGCGAAGGCCACGTTAGATAAGTCTACCAAAAAACCCATCGCCTCCTGTTAAAAAAACAATATTTAAACACAACACTACATGTACCAGATGATAGTATGACCCCTAATTTACAACATTATTATTTCCGAAGTAAATGTCTTATATTTTAGGTAAACATCTTTTACCTATTCTTAAACCTTCAGAAATCCCAAGAAAACTTCTATTATGGTTTTTTTATGAAAAGTGTACATAGAAAAGGTGGAAAAAAATAATTGATAATGGTAACGTGATGACACAAACCCGAAACATGGGGTAATACATTATCCCCACCATTGGGCTTTCCTCCTTCATAATGTAGAACACCCTCGCTAACCTAAAATATTTATAGTCATTATTATTTTATTTCCATTTAGTGTTCCCTATTCACTTCATGAATCTAACCATGCTTCCAAAAAAACCCCACCATACTAATGTTTTTTCCACTCAAGACATTATCATTCCTATACAAACCCCACAATGAGATATGTACCAATTAAGCATCAAGCTCTAGGTCAACGTGATCCCATCTAATCACATGTTTAGGATCAGGATGATACTTTTTCAACTAGGATTCACGGAACAGATTATGCATCGAATGGAACCATGGTGGTAATTCCAAATTATATGCCTCATCTCTAACGTATTAAAATATGTAAAAATTGCCTATTTGTCATAGAGATAACATTCCATACTTCCTAAAACAATGATTTCCCTGCCATCGAGATATCTGCAAGATCACATGATCACTTACTACGAAGGACAATAGTCGTCGATAAAGATTAGCATAAAATTTCGGACAACTCTGAGCTAGCTCCATTATTTTTTTGATCAACTAGATATTCTAAATTTTTTCATGGACAAGGCTTGGCCCAACTAGTGAAGTCTCACACATTTCCACTGAAAAAAGTGGAGAACGATTAGGATGACCATACAATGCATCAAACATATCCATATGTATCGAGGCCTGATTGTTGTAATTATATGAGAACTCCCCCAATGGTAGATGTTCTTCCCTTGTGCCACCAAAATCTATTACACAAACCCTCAACCTAATTTCCAATGTTGATATCATCTTCTTATAATGGAAACATATTTGAGGTTGATACACCGTGCTCATAGTCATCTAATTCCCAATGTATTATTTTAACATTTTCCAAAAACAAGATGTGAATCTTCGATCATTAACTGACCCAATTGAAACTGGAACACCATTCCTCTTCACCACTTCATTGATATAAATTTTGGTCACATACTGTACCGTATGATTTTCATGAATGGGGATGAAATGGGGTGACTTGGTAAGCCAATCCACTATCATCAAAATGAAATTTTGTTTCCAACCCATTCATGGATGTAATATAGCAAAATTCATCTATATCCTCTACAATTTACACATAATAATAGCTAAAGACTTCAACATACATTCATGTCTCTGATTTTCAGCATTAACCTACTAACAAGTTAAGCATCACGAGACGAACTTGGGCACCCTCTTTTTCATGTCGTTCCACCAAAACTATTTCTTCAATATCGTATACATTATTTGAGTTCCTGGATGTATAGACCATCTAAAACAGTGGTAAGCATGAAGGAGTTGTTTCGTATAATCCATAGGTACAACAATATGATCACTGAAACACAAAAATGAACTTATGTCATGCTTCAAGCCCTAAATGGTCTCCCCACCATTGAATTTTGAACACACAATCAATCTTTCTACATCAGTTTATTGTACTTCTATGACCATATTTACTAAATTATGAACAAGCAATGATTAAAAAAACTACATCATCACCTCCATATTTACATTCCACATGCATGTTGCGTAGGACTGACATTAACTTCCATTCATCTAACGATTATTTCAAAAACTGCGCATATGACTTTTGGCTCAATGCATCTTCCACCGAAATCCCTTTTCCTGGTGTATATCATCAAGTCAATGGAAAACATCTCTCGGTACTCCATACATCTCATTTGCCTAAAATTCAAATATCGCTGTCATAAAATATGTTTCAAGATGTTATGATGCGTAAAAAATGAATTTCTCACCAAAGTGATAATTTATCCATGTTTTCAAAGCATGAACGACTACTGCTAACTCTAAATCAGTTGGTGGAAAATTCACCTCATAAATCCTCAGCTTCCTTGAACCATAATCAACCACATGGTCTCATTGGATGAGAAAACAACCCAACCCTACTCCTAAAGAATCATAGTGCACCACATATCCCTATACTCGTTCTAGAAATATCATGAGAGATGCCAAATTAAGATGAACATTCACTTCCTGGAAAGTATTTTGGAATTACTATTTCATTTTTAATGGAGCATTATTATTTTTCATAGATGTCATTGTAGAATCTAGTAATGAGAAGTTACACACAAACAGTTCATAGTATCCAGAAAGAACATGGAAACTTTGAATATCAAATATGTTCTTCAGTGGTTTCTAGGAGATAAAATATTATTTCATTTTAGGATCCAATAAAACACCATTTTCGGAAAGCACGTGGCCATGAAAACATACCTCCTATATAAAGAACACACTTTGATAATTTGGCATATAAATAGCGATCTCTCTATATTTGTATCATTGTTTCCAGGTGTTCTTCATGTTCCATGCTTGTCTTTGAATGCACCATGATGACTTCCACAAACACCACAATAAAAGAGTCAATATATCCCTGAAATATCTAATTCATCTAATCCATGAAGACCATAGGTGCATTAGTTAGATCGAAAGGCATGAATATATATTAATTGTGATCATATATTAATTTTAATGTTGTCTTTGGAATATGTTCCTTCCAAAACCGCTATTCGTGATGTCGTAATCATAATTATATCTTGGAAAACCCCTGATCTCACCTAAATTAGTCAAACGGGTCATCAATGCAATGATGTGGGTGAATATTCATTATAATAACTTTGTTGTTTTTATGATAATCGATATACATTCGAATATGTTTATACACTTTTATAAAGAAGAAGACCAGTTGAACCCACAAATACATATATGGCTGAATGAATCCATTGATTTCAAAATCCTCTTAAATCTCATTCAAATCTCGTAACTCTTGTGGTGTCATTCTATAAGACGTATGGTAAATAATACTGCTATTTTGTAGGAGATCAATCATAATCTCCTGTTCTCTAAGAGGTGGTATCCCTAAGATATTCTTTGGAAATACATATGGAAATTGATCTACAGCTGCTGGAAATCTATTTTCCATGATCTATTCTATTGATTCCAAAGTCAATGATTTCAACTAATAATAGATGGTTCCCACCATTGGTTCCAAGAATATCTTTTAACCTATTTTTATAGTGTGTTCTCTTATCTAGTGTACCCCACTTACATCTTAATTAATGAAACTAAAAATATTTCCATAGTTGTCAATGTGACCATTGAAAGATGTCCCCCAAACCATACCAATAAATACGTCATAGATAGAATTGTCCAGCACTGATAAGTCACACATTCGCTTAGATCCATCAATAGTTACAGAACATTATCTACACAAAAAGTCTTGAAATTATCTTTCTTCGGCAGGAGTTTTCAGTTTTAAAACAAAAGTCATCATTTCCATCTTTTAACATAGAATATATATAATGTCATGTGCCCAGATGCCACCCGAAATGGTGCCCCGAACCTGGTTGGTCACATAACATCAAGCACATCTCCCTAACTACCAGAGGCTATCGACTAGTAGCGAGGGCCTTAGTGAGTTAGTGGGGAGACTATGCCCACATTACCAGAATATTATAGAAGAAGTCAAATATATATATAATAGCATAAATGATATTAACAACAATCAACTTAAATTCAGACAAGCATACATGAATACATAATAATAACTAGATGGGTCTCATATACAAAAAAATGATGCAGATGCTACATGTTTCTAGAAAGTTTCCAGAAATGTACATGGAAATATTATACAATAGGATTGTCCCAAAAAGAAATAAATTCCAAACAAACATCCTAGCATCACAAGCATGAGTTTGGTCCTATACTCCCCTACTACTAAGCCACAATCAGCAACATGTACTAGGGAACTTCCCCAATTATCACCTGCAAACATATATTCTTTTTGGGTCCCAAAGGAGGCCCAAATAGGGTGTGAGAAAAACATCCCAGTTGGCAATAACATAGGTCCATACAGTTCTAACATCAATTATAAAAAGGAGATAACAAGTGTCAAAAACTGGTAAAAACTTATGTATGCCCATGGAATAAGCCTACTGAAATGTAAAACCGAATAACCCTCAAGGATACCTACAAAAGAAAGTCAGCTCCTAACAATTAAGCATTAACAAGTAACAAACAGGTCACACTGACACAATGTACATCCATCTTTATCAAGAAAACACAACCTTAGTATATAGAGAAGTCAAGTAATCCACAACCATGCCATATAGTGAAATTAGCATCCCACAACCTCGCCGTATAGTGAGGTGCAGACCCCATGGGCCAGATCCATGGTTTCAGTAGACCAATACATGTAATTAATAAGATATATACCACAAAGAACTGGATTCATAGAGTGTGTCCAAGGAATACCATCGAGTCTCACGGGAACCCATGGTGGATACTTTGTAAGGGAGTGTTTGGAGATCTAGGTGCATGGCAATGGAAAGTCAAATGTGATCCCAAGAAAGCCATATCAAAGGGGCAGAAATGCACGTGGCATCCCCCAGAATCAAGACCCAAGCGGTAGATTCAACCCAAGGAATCCACTACCATGTTCCAGATCCATGGAGAGCAGTCCATGGAATATATAAAAAAATTAAATAAATCATTCAAGCACTCAAATCAAACATTCATTCCATATTAGTATACCCACTCACATCCACATAAAAAATACATGATTATACCCACTCATTAAAACCATTTATCAAAACAATAATATAGACCTACCCTCCCATAAAAACTATTATAAATGCCATTAGTCAATTACATATAGGTATAACCACCCATATAAACACATTCTATTAATGTCAATCTATCCATACAAATGAGTAATAACATGATATTCAATATGAATTGAGGTAGTACATCTCTTGATCATGATACATAAGCAGTAATGGCATATAAGGGCTTCCTCTAACTAAGGAAGCACTATCATACACCCCTTGGGTGGATTAAATAATCATAGAGATGTTTTTTCCTTAAGGAGCACCTTTAGGTTATCTCAAATTGAGCAACGAGTGCCAAAACACCTGCATGGATCCCATGGTAAACATCACTAGGTCCTACTAGAGCTACTAAGAGGAAATCACAAAAAAGTGACCTCACTAGAAAATATGACAAAAGGCATATTTCCCAAACAACCAAAAAACCCAGAAATACCAAAAAAAAGAATAGACCACCTACCTCACCTTGGTAGTAGATAGCTCGTCCAGTATCATTTCTTGATTCCTCTTGGTTTGGAAAAAATATGATGAAAGGCCGAATAAAGGAATATTACTGAATATGTGTCTAAATCCAAATAGTGTAGTCAATGTTTCTAAGAATCCAGAACGACTAAAAAAGGAATTGAGTACATACCGATACGTTTTCAGTCTGACAGACAGCAATCTAATCACAGTTCAGATGATTTCTATAATTTAAAAAACAAGAATAATGGTGTTTTGGGTTCAAAAAATGATAAGAAAACATATTGTCTATAAAAACATTTTCTACAACTTTTTTATACAAAATACTAATGAGAATGTACACGACATGTACCAAAAGTTCACGGTGTGTAATTCCCTTTTATTTTTATCTGATCCAGACTTGCTACTTGTTGTGAATGGCCAGTACACCATGCTTACTAGTTGTAAACGACCTATAGTCTATGTACACAATGTCTAGCTGGCCTTCATCTAACCGTTTTTATGTTTTTTTCCTTCTTTCCCAAAAAAAACACAACCATCCCACATCCCATCCTAGGGTCTAAGACAAAAATTAACGCAACGCATTTAACCCGAAAAGAAGGATATGAACCTGAAAAAACCTTGGATTTACAATCTTCCCCTTTTATAGAAATTATTCCCTGAATTACACTCTAAAGGATGGTCAAGATTTGTATGAAAACAACTATATCCACTGAGCACATATGTCGGCTTCCCTCTCCCATGTATCTCCCTATAAACGATCATTCTGCCTAGCACCCATACTGTAGGAACTGAACGACCTCGAATAACCATCATTCTCTTGTCAACTATATGAATCCGGTGCTCCCTGAAGGAAGAATCAACCTAATGCTCAACCTCATCAAGCTAAAAAAATATATAGGTATGAGTGATAGCGATTCTACTAATATATGTTAAATACAACATGCACTGATTGGTATCTCTATGTTAACTTCAATCGACATGAAATTGAACCAACTCCATCAAGAATCTTGATTGTCCTGACATATCATATCTAATATTTACCCTTTCTCTTTATTTTCATATTTCCAATCCTCGATGAAACACGCAATAAAACACGATCCATGACCTCAAACTCTAAGGTCATCTCTGTATATTGGCTTATGATTTCTACTGAGACTATACAATATACATCCACTTCTAAATCAACTGGACCTGCTCAAAATCTCCTATATGAGACACGGTCCCAGTAAAGCTACCTCTCCTACCTCTAACCAACAGTGGAGATAATGGAATATCTTACTGTATAAATCCTTAAAAGGTTCCATCTGTATCGTCACCTGATAACTATTATTATAGGATAACTCAAATAAGTGAATTTCCACTCCATAGAGCCCCGAAAATCTAGTAAATATTCTGAAAACATGTCCTCTAGCACCTGTATCGTATGCTCTGATTGGACATCAGTCTGAGGGTGGTATAATGTCCTCAGATGCACCTACGTACCCTGCTCCCTCGGAAAACTCTTCTATAAATGAGATGTAAAATGGGTGTCCCTATTTGAAACCATAGTGCAGATGACCCATGATGTCATACCACCTCTTAGATGTACAACATTACAATATCATCAAAACTGAATGAATACTTGATTAGAATGATGTGTGCAACCTTTATAATCCTATCATCAATAAACCACATAAAATCATTACCTCATGGCGACCTAAGAATAATCATTCACTAAATCCACCACGATATCATCAAATTTCGACTCAATGATATGTAACTACTGTAAAATACCCTCTGATCATTGATGATCCGTCTTTAGAATCAATGCCAACTACCTCTCTATTCATTCCTTTCCACCAGTACTAACGTCTCATGTAACGATACTTCTTGGAAACCTGGGGACGAAATTCCAATGTTGAAGAATGAAACTCCCACATCAAATCCTCATGTATATCAACTAGAACCCATAAAATTCAATGGATACACATGATCACATCATCGTTTACAATTCTACTAGGTGGAGGGTCCTTTCATGCTACACCTTCATGTGGAACTAGGACATCTGAATTCAATAGTTGTCACAACCTAACACTATCCAGTAGGGTAGAGGTAACATCTATTGTTGAATGAAATGTCTTCCCCTGTCTATTGTGCACCTCCCAGTGCATATTAGAGTAAAATTCCATAAGCTTTCTCTCGCTATTGGTCTGCTGCACTGCATGTATCTATGTCCTCATTCTCAGTGTATCAGCTACTTCATTTCCCCAACTAGGTATGTAGACATGATCTATGTCAAAATACTATAGGCACTACACCAACCCTCACTGCCGAAAATTTTGATCACACTGCATAAGGATATACTTGATCCTTTTTTTTCTTTGTACATCACAAAACGGTCTCCAAATAATGGTGACTCCAAAAACACAACGCATTAAAAAATACATCTAGATCGAGATTGTGAGTAAGGTAATTCTTCTCATGAGGCCTTTGCTGATGAGACCTATACGCCACTACTCGATCATCATGAATCAGCACTGCCCCTTGGCTTATACCGACAGAATCACACAACATTGTGTAGCTTTTTTCCATCCTCTAATAGTATTTGGATTGGTGATGATGTCAACCTCCATTTCACCTCTTGAAAGGCTGTCTCACACAATTCTGACCACACAAAAATCTCACCCTTCTTCATCAAGCTCTATTAACGGTGCTTCTAAACAAGATAAGTCCTTTATAAAATTCATGTAGTAACTATATATCCCCAAAATCACAGTATGTCAAAAACGTTACTGAGATGTTCAAAATATACTATATCTATCGCCTTATATGGGTCCACTAACACTTCTTTCTCTGAGATTATGAGATTGTGGAAGTAAATCTGATCCATCCAAAGTGGCATTTTGTCATCTAACTATATATTTGATGTTGTCTTAGTGCATTAAAATCAATAAATAGATGGTTTGTATGGTCTTGTTTATAGTCATAATACACCAAGATATCAACCAAAAATCCATAAAAAATGAATCCATGTAAGGATGTAAAACTAAGTTCATCAAGGAAATAAAAACATCTGGCGCATTTGTGAAACTAATAAACATTACTAGATACTGCAATATCCTATACCTACTATGAAAGGATGTACGAGGTATGTCTACAGGTCAAACAAGCACCTGGTGATATCCTAACCTCAAGTTGATCTTCTAATTCACATGAGATCCTCGAAGTTGATAAAACATGTCATAAATTCATGAAAAATGATATTGTTTTTTAACCGTCATCTGGTCCAGTTTTTTATCATCCAAGCATAGCTTAAGAGTTAAATCCACCATCTCTGCAAAAAACCACACAGAGAAGTAATGGGTCTAATGAACCCCTTTGACTCCAAATCCTCATGATCCCTCTTGAGCTCCTATAACTCTATTGTAGAAATCATTAATGAAGAAATATATACCGGCGCATCTCCTGACACTCACTTGTTGGAGAACTCTATCATGAGGTAAACCATAAATTTTTTTTGGGAAATACGTCTCTGAAGTGCTCAACCACTGGAGGAAATCATTCTTGACTCACACCATGATCATACAGAAACTAACTATCCTTTTAAGATATCACCCTGCATTTCATAGATGTTTAGGTCCATCTATGGTCTCCTGGAAAACCCTTTCACCCCAGTGAATAATCACTACACCCTTTATTGATGTCAAAGTCACCCTTCTGCGGTAAAAATCATTGTACACTTGATAAACAATGAGCTAGTCCATTCCATGAATGATATAGAACCCTATCGTTTTCGTAAAATATAAACTCTAGAAGACGATTCACCCAGCAACCACAAGGGGAAACTCCATACACTAGAATATATCTCCCGTTATAACTCCCAACAATTTTTCTTGCGTCAAAACTCCATAAAAAAGAAAAAAACAAGCACAAGGCTCTTTACCACCCATTCATAAATAAATCATTGAGAGGCACCTGTATCGAAAAGAGCAGATGCATAAGTAGATTCTACAAAGATCGTATCATTCAATGTAGATATTCTAGGATCCTACTCATATTGGGTCTGTCGCCCTGCATAGATCAAGACATTACCACAGCCTTGTTCCATGTTTGCCTACCCTGACCTGATCCATCCTGCTGCCTATGAGAACCCAGTGTCTGGCTACCACGTCCATCACCACCACTACACCAGACTCACCGGCCTTCACTACTCCAGCTCCCAGTCGGGTGTTGAGAAAAATAAATAGCTCCTGAACCTGACATCAGAACATAACCCTACCCCTCATAGCTGGAGGGAAGGACCTGAAAAACTACTGCATGTGCCCCATCATTCTGCAAGCTCGACACTCAATAGAGTCATGGTCATACTTAATTTTCTTGTGGCCTCACCTACCACATTGATGGAAAACACTAAGTTACCTGCACCCACATCTTGACTAGAACTCGCATCATGGTAAGTCTCAAAACAATGCATCATGGTTGATGATGTACTTCAAATTCGGTTAGAAACAACACTGCCATGTTTTGTACCCATATATTCCCACAGGTTCCACTACCTAATCAGAACCTAATTCAAAACCTCATTGTTACAACGAAATTGGAACATGTTGACCTTATATCATATAGCAAGACTAAGACATTCTTCAAAGAACCTCACCCTCGATAGCACATCCATAAGATACATCGACACAAATGCTACAGCTCTGTAACTTTTGTCGAGTATTCCATAACTGCCATTACGCCCTGTAGTAGATGCATGAACTCACTATCCAACACTTCCCATAGAGATGCATGGTAAATTAGTGCTAGAAGTGGTTTTGGAATTTAGACCAACCCATATTACAGAGACAATCATCCTATTTCATAATTTCACCCAAGCACTTTGACACTGTACATAGAATGTATGTCGCAAGATTCACCCTCCACTCCAAAGGCATCTCAATATTCTCCAAAATATCGCTAAAGTGGTCCCTAGACATAGATCTGCACCATTTGGTCCTCCATCCCTTGAACATGTTGGAGGATGCTACTGCTGTAATGCCCGTGTCAGCTCATCCATAGTCAAGGTTGGCTCCAGTGCTCCCTATAAATTCAATATGTGGAGAAAAAACCCTAACATAACTATGCCTCAAAACCTGTGTCCAAATATACTTCAGGTTTCACATCTAGCACTATAGGAGGATCAGGCCAAAGGTTTTGGCCCACCGTCTTAGATGTATGTTTATCGCCACCATCACAGCGTACCACTGGAGGTCGTCCTGGTGGAATGTCTCTAAAATTCCACACACAAACCTTAGAAAGGATCAACAACAAGGAACAAAGTTAAAAATAGTAGGACAAGTCAAAACCCTCCTAGAAACCAAGTGAACATCATATCATGATCCTAAATCAAGGAATGTACAATGAACAGCCATCGAACCACTATAAAATATGCATGTTTCACACTCAAAAGTTAGGTCTATGTCATGTATCTATTTTCCATTCATGTTCCATTTAACATTTAGTTATTTAAGAAATTACACCTATGGATTAACAATTTCTAAATCCATGAGGTCCTTTAACACCTCATGAACCCAAAACATTGATTCTTTTAAAAACATACATATCATGTTTATGTAACATTTAAATTTTACTTGTGCATCATTTCCCAATTCATTTGGTCTAATACTCATTATGGATTTAAAGATAACATCACACCTTTATATACTACTCCCAACTAACACAAAATTAGGTACAATTATCACATAAACTATCACAACAACTTTCTATATAAAATTCATCCTAGTTGAAATGGAATAATTCATTGCATGTGATTCTACCAAGTGTCTATATGATGTATGAGATGACACACCCTCATCTCATCCGGTTGTAACTAAAATAGATTCCATATTTTTCCAATATTAATAGAAAAAATCATTTGTCTCAAGCAACAATGAAATCAAATCAACTGTAATAGTCAAAATTCAAATATTAAGAATTAAATTTGAGGCAATTTATTATTTTTGTGTACACAGGGTAGATACTCCCATGCATTATTTATTAACAAATTCCATTTCCTTCCAATATCGGTGTAATTTATCTATATTGTATGTCAAACTCGAAAAAAAACATCTCTGATACGACTTTGTAATGGCATGATCCTAGATTCTACCCAAAAACAGTTCCCTGAACCTAGTTGGTATAATGGCCTCAGGAATATCTCCCCAAATTCCAGACGTTGCTGACTAGCAGTGAGGACCTAGGTGAGTTAGGGGGGAGACTATGACATCATTTCTAGACTATCATAACAGGATTCAAAAATATATAAAAAATAGTAGAACCAAAGCAAAAAGTCAAAAACAGAAAGTAATAAAAGCAGACATGAATAAATAATAATAAATAAATGTGTATCATGTACCAAAAATGATGCATATGGTACAAGTATCATGAAATAATAAATAATAGTACATGAAAATAAAATACAATACAATTATCCCAATATGAACAGAATTCCAAACAGACATCCTA
Source organism: Viscum album (assembly GCA_963277665.1). Lineage (NCBI taxonomy): Eukaryota > Viridiplantae > Streptophyta > Magnoliopsida > Santalales > Viscaceae > Viscum > Viscum album. Next base: position 2,071,692,363 of record OY728138.1, read on the forward strand.
GCATCAAAAGCCACAGAATGGTCCTATAATCCCCATCTCCAAAGTCACAATCAACAACATGTACTGGGGCTCTTGCCCCTATCATCACATGCAACCATGTATTCTATTTGGGTCCCCATGGAGTCCCAAACATAGTGAGATAAACATACTGGTATGAAACCACCCAGGTCTATACAGTTCCTACAACAATTTGACAAATATTTTACCAAGTGTAAACAACTGGAACAAAAAGTGAGTATTCCCATGAAATAAGTCTACTATATATTAAAACTAAAAACCCTAAAGGAAACCTACAAAAGAGAGTAATATCCTAACAAGGAAGATGTAACAAGTAATACGCATGTTGCATGACCATTCCATACATCCATATGTGTCAGGAAACTACAACCACACTTTATTGAGATGTAATTTAATACATGACCACACCGTATTGTGAATGTAGCATTGCATGACCACACCGTATAGTGACGTGTAGACCCAAATGGATGGATGAAATGTGTCACCAGATGAAGGCATCCTTGTAATGACATCTATAATATAGAGTGAAATATCTCAAGAGTATGTCTAATGAATCCCATCGATTCGCATGGACATCCATTGTGGAAACGTAGTTTGGCACTTGTTGGGTTCCTTGGAGCATGGCAATAGCATGTCATATGAATGCCTAGTAAAATTGGATCCATTGGGTAGAATGTGACAAGGCATCCAACATAATCAAGACCCAAGGGGTAGAGTCAACCCAAGGCATCCAATACCTTATTCGAGATCCATAATGAAAAGTTCACAGTTACTATCCAACCATTGAATCAAGCATTCAATAATTCAAATTAAACATTCATTCCATGTAAATATACCCAATCACATCAACCTACACAACCCATGATTATAACAACTCATGCAACCCGTTTTTTCAAAACATGCATATGAGCCTAACCTACCATATAAACTATCTAACATGCCATTTTTCATTTACATATAGTTATACCCACCGATATAAACACATTAAATTTATGCCAAGGAATAAAAATCGACGAGGCATAACATGATATTCAATATGTAAGGAGGCAGTACATCTTCTAAGCAAGGTAATCAATCAGTAACGAAAAATAATGGATTCATCTAACTAGGAAATAAGAAAAACACACCCATTCGGTTGTTTAATCATGTATACACAAATTATTTCCTTATGTCATATCACTCGAGTGACCTAAAAATGAGAAAAGAGTGCCAAAAAGCCTAAAGATAACCCACAGACAACCTCACTAGGTCTAACTACTGTACATAGATCCATTCTCTAAAAAAAGATACCTCGCTAGAAAAATCAGGATAAATAATATCGGATGAACGCCGGAGAAACCTTTAGAAAAGATGAAAGAAACTATAGACCACCAACCTCACCATAGTAGTAGATGGCTCATCCAGTATTGTGTCCTGATTTGTTCCAGATTGGATGAGACGTAAAGAATGGTAGAAAAATAAATTATTTGGGTATATGAGACTAAATTCAAATATCACAGTTGTTGTTTAGAATAATCAAGAACGACAAAAAAGGAATTGATTAATTACAAATATGGATCCAACAGGACAGATGGTGATCAAATAGGATTGTTGACAGCTTATATACATGAAATACAAGAATCGAGGTGTTTTTTGTTCAAAAAGGGGAGGAAAAAATATTTCCCATTATTTTTTTCCCTATAGCCTCTTTTACAACCCCCTTAATGGGAAAGTACACCATGTGTTCCTCAAGTAAATAGTGTGTACATCCCTTTTAATTTCTTTTTCTATATTCAGACATGATACACATCATAACTAACCGGTAAATGGTGGGTACTATATGTACAAGGTGTTTTGTCTATGTACATGATGTGTACCTAGCTAGTAGCAATAATTTTTCCTGTATTTCACCTTATTTCCCATGAAAAACCCAACCATCCCACGACCAAACCTAGGGTTTAAGAAAAAATGTTAAGAATCAATTTTAACCTGAAAAGAAAGATCTATACCTCCAGAAAATCAAATATCATAAAAAATCAATAGCTCGAGAAGAAATGAAGGAACGTGATGCCGTAGTATCGAAGATTACTTGCACAAGGGTAGAATTCAAAATAATAGTTCCTCTCACAGTAAATGGTACAACTTGATCATCGATAATCATCTACTCAAATCCATACAATTTCTTTATTACTGCATTGTTATCATTGTCACTTTAATGTGATTTCCCTGATTGAAAAAATTGTATTTCTAGAATCACCATATCTAGATATACTCTATTTATGAGATTGTTTCTAGTTTCCTTGCACCATTGATGCCTATGATGCTCATAATTCATGAGAAGTGTCTCAAGCACTTGATCATGGAGCACTACGACAGTATCATTGATGATTCACATTCATCATATAGTTATGACATACTCAAGTTTGGGTTGTACATTCTCACATTTGTTTTCAAGTAAACCACACTAAAAAAACCATCATTTCTCTTGGATCATGGAGTAAGGTTCACTAATCTAGCCATATGTATCTAATTTCCACTACCAACATGAAAATAAGTGTCCCTTTTCTTATTTCTATCATTATTATATTTCCCACCATTCACTATAAGTATTATCACACCAACTCTTATGGATACTATGATATCACATTCATCCGCAATCAATATATTCACTATCTTTGTAAAATCAGTAATATAGAGCACTACAATCTTCAACTGAATATCCTCCTGTAGCCCTAATTCGAAGATGTTTCCTTCAATAAGGACCCCGATGCAACTTATGGTGAAAAGATCTGAAAATTCATAAATTTAGATACATAATCTTTGAAAGATATATTCTATTGTTTTAGGATGCAAAATTCCATCATTTTCGGGATCTTGAACATGTGAGGATCTAATTTTTTATTGAAAACTTCCTCAAAAACATCCCACATAAGTGATTCATACAATATTTCTTTTACCACTAAATTCCATCACTAGTGTGAAAGTTCATCAAGAAAATAAGTCCCCTAAATGATTGTGTGCTATGATGGTGTTTTGTCGAAATAGGAGATATGATTCAGCCTACTCACCCACACATCCTCCTTTCTGGGTTCAACATCACCTGGGAGGTTATGTGGATTTTACATCATATACTTGATGGTATGATCATCATTACTTATATCATTAATATAGTTTCCCATATCCACTTCTTAAAAATCCTGGAAAATACTCTGAACGAGCTCCTAGTTCCCCTGTCGTTTAGGTGCATCCACTTTCTTTCTGGCTTCATCGGGATGGTTTTGACGATGTCTACCAGGTGTTATTTTTTAAAACAACAACAGACTCCCTCAATATCAATCTCTAGAAAATTATAGATTATAATTTTAAATTCTATGACATAAATTGTCACAACATTATTTTCAAAAATAAACATTTTACATGTTCAACCACTTTTGAAAACATTCATCTTGATTTTTGAAAATTAAACCATTTTCAAAATTCCATAAGCATTTCCTTTTTCAATATCCTTCATTTGAAAAATAATGATATACTTTTTAAAAAATAAACAATTTTTAACAACATAAATCATTAATAAAAATGATATTTTCACCTCTTGTGGTAATTCATTCCTCTACAATTCATGTCATTTTCATCTCATTGGCTAATCCCATGATAATGAGATTTCTAATAATCTAGAAGCATCTCTAAACAATTATGTCCCCAAATCCCAAGAAACATGAAATGTATCATAATGGTTTACCTTTTCTTTTTATGCTATACATTTCATATTCCAACAACCCCACTCATTTATAAGACTCCATCCCAATGAGTAGACAATTAGGAATTCAAACTCCAAGACCAAAAACTATAATAACTACTTGTTAGTATAGGACCAAACAAGTTGATACCATTTGTAATGACCATCTAATTCTCATTTTATAGAGAAAAAACATGTCATTACTTGGCCTTAAGTGACATCCCATAGATTTCAAAGGCATGAAATAAATTATATAGGGTTTCAAAGGTTGTGTGGGACGATTTAACCTTTAATGTCTAAAAACAACAACCCGATAAACCATCCACAAACATCTCACCATATCATTCATGAAATAAAATTATACATTTAAAATAATTATCTTCAAAACAATCAAACTAGGTATGCTATAGTGGAATACAAACAAACATCAATGTAAAAAATTTAAAAGATAATGAATAAACTCCAAGACGAAAATAATACTCTATGATCCACATGAACCATGCTCCAACATCACCATGTAGTCCAAAGATTCATGAAATGGCACTTATGAACTATGAGACTTTACCATTCCTCGAGTCCCATAAGGTAGGGTCTGCAAAATAACTAAATTCCAAAGCAACTATCTGTATAAAAAACATAATGTTCTCCCCATGGATTCCCTACTCACGCCACTATGATAAAATGGATAGAACATTATAATAATAGATTGTATAAAAAAATTTAACAATACAGTTTATGAAATGAAATCATTATTGAGTATATGATGATGAAGCCTATATAATTGATTAAGTATGAAATTGAATGATTGAATTGTTAATGTATTGGAATTAAAGGTTTATTTTATATGAATTAGGAATCATATAATGATTCTATAATATTTTTTTTATGATATATAAGAATATATTGTATAATAATTTTTTCCAATTATTTAGATTGAATGGATATGTAATATTTTATGGGAAACAAGTGAATTTGTGAATACAACCCTTAATATATACCTTAGGTTTATAAAATATTATTTAATTTGAATAAAGTGAAGATTGAAAATCAAGAGACTATGAGTAAGATATAAAAGAACAATTAATTGAATAAATTTTATTTAGAATAATTGAATTAATAATATATTTGAATTAAAGGATTATTTTATATGAATTATGACGCATAAAGTTATTTTATAATATATTCTTTTTGTTTGTGATATATAATAATATATTGAATAATAAAATTTTAGTATAATTTATATTCAATGGATATGTAGTATTTTATGAAGAAAACATGAATAAGTTAATACGACCCTTAATATGTTCTTTTGTTTAGGTAATCGTGATTATTATGAATAAATATAATATTGATATGGATAAAAATTGATTGATAATATTGACGATCTCAGAATTGATAAATGATCTACTAAAAATGTGGTTTATATTATCATTAAAAGAGTTCATCAAATTTCTAGATATATGTAATAAAAAAAACAATAAATGTATTCTATAAGTAATTAGGAAGAGTTTTTTAAATATATATTTAATTTGTATTATGTTATTACAATGTTTTAAGATAATACATGATGAAGGTAATTTCATTTTTGGTAGGTAAAAATCATTAATTTCTTTATAATATATGTGGGATTAATGATATATTGATATTACGAAACTTGGAAACATTATCTATAAAATATAAATTTATAAATGGTAAAATGATTAACTATTATAATAATGATTTATATTATACTTTAGATGAGGTTTTCTATATTTATATTTTACTTCACTATACAATGATTTATCCATATTGAATAACCAATGTTAAAAAAATTATGTTAAAATGAATGACTTGTCAATCTATTATAGATCTTATTTAGTGATTGAGACATGAAAAAATTAATCTCATAGGGTGGTATAAGAATAAAAAATTGTTCAAAAAACTAATGGATGAAATTATGCAAATAAAATAAAAAAATATAAAATATTACATTTTCATATGTTCTCACACTATAAGGATTTGTAATTCACCAAAATTAGTGAAAGAATCTTGAAATGAATATGTTATCATAGTACCATCATTTTTTATGAATAAAATTGTCCCCAAAATTAACATATATTTGTGGTTTTATTATTGTTAATATTATTTAGATCCAAAAAATTCTCATAATCAGTGATCACTATCACTATATATAATTACTTACACTTTTATTCCATGTAAAAATATTCACCTCAAAACTATGTTATACTATGTGGATTCCTATTTTTAATTTACATTCATTAACCTATATATTTCTAACATTCAATTTTAATTGTTGGTTTTTTATTCTTTTATCTTATTTGGGATGCAATGAATGAATTTTCAAACAAAAAATCATTTATTATCGTGATAAATGTTAAATGAGTTACTCATTTTAATAGGGTTAGAATCAAACACCCATAATTTTTTTGAAATATTTTTTAAAATAAATTTAATTCATTCTATATTTTTATCTACATGAACAAGTATATCTTGCTTTAATTACAGGAAACACTAATTTTTTCTTGGGTTATACATGTAAAATGTTTATATAATGTCACACGTGTAAAGACCCATAATATTTAATGGAAATTTTTTCTTATTTTTCTTGGGTATTTTTCAAAAACACAGCTTCTGACGGCACCTGATTCTGAGGCCTAGTGTACCCAGAATCAATTCCCAAATTTTAGCTCGGGTATGTTCAGTGAACGAATGAGCGGGTTTTCCTAACTTTTGAACCAGTGCTCGAAATCGAATTCTGAGGGCACCAATGGAGTCGCAGCACCAGTAATTGCTTAAGAACACCTTTTCTTGAGTTCCATTTGCTCGGGTGAGTTTTTTAATTAATTGGGTTAACTAAAGAATAAAAATAAAATATTGCGCTACAATTTTATTTTTATTCTAAGTAATGAAAACCTAGGCATAGTGGTTGGAGTGGGACCCACAAATATCCTAACTCCTATATGTGATATTAGTGAGGTGGGGCCCACATGATCCCGACCCCCATTATTTCCTTTTTACCTCCCACGTGCATTTAATTTGGTAACTCACTCGCACCCCCTCTAAATTGCCAATTTAACTCTCGAGTTTAATTGGATTATTAAACGCCTCATTAATTGGCCATCGCTCGATAATTAAATCCTGTTTTAATTTTGAATTTCAATTAAGGGGTGTCATGAGTAATAAAATATGGCAACACCTTATTTTATTATTGTTGTTTCGTTGTGCGAGAAGGATTGGAGAGGAGCCTCGGAATCCTCATCTTCCTCCTTGAAGAACACGAATAACACACTATCACCAATGAAGAATGTCGACCTCCAACGAAGGACGATGATGAACGTTGATTCCTCGGTGATCGACAACGTGCCACCATGTACCACGACACCGATCCTCTTCTCCGCGATGCTTTGTACTGCGACGCCGACGATCCCCTTCTCTGCGACGCCGATGATCCTCTTCTCCGCCATGTCGTGTACCATAATGCCGAAGATCCTTCTTCTGTGACGTCCTTTTTCCCACGACGAACATTCATTCAACAATGCTTGATGTAGGGGGTTTGGTTTAATTTATTTTATGTGGATTAAATCCTGGACATATAGTTAAATTGTTTAATGACTTCTTAACCCCTAACGCGGTGGGTTCGGACCAACGAACAAGTCTGAACCCACTGATTCTCTGTTCTTGGTGTGTGGATCAACGGGCGACGATGAAGCCAGCCGCAAAGCTGTTTTGAACCCTTCTCAGTAATCTACGGGTACCAGGAGAGCCGCAGGTGCAAACGGTGGGCAAAACAGAACAACGGAGCGCGTCCAGGGGTCCGCGGAAGGTGTTGTCGGCGCTCCCCGCCGGCGTTGCGGCGCCGGCGGCCGTCACCGTTCGGCCGCCCGGAAGCAGCGATGCCCCAGCATGCTGCCGGAAGGAGCCTCCATTGGTGAAGCCGCGTCGGCAGTGGGATTACGGGATCCCTCGGCTGCGCGGGATCCGGGGGAGACGCGGCGACAAGCGCCGCTTCCCCCCGTGGTCGGTCGCTGGCCGAGCCAGCGTGCCCCCAGGCCGGGCAGGGATGGGTTGCGCGGACCAGGCCAGGCCACACCCATCGGGCCGGGTCCCTCCCTAATGGGCTGTACCCAGACCTGGGTCAGGTCGAACCGGGTCGGGCCAACCCGGGGGGTTGGGTCGGGTCGGACCGGGCCCAGACCCCCCACTTTCGGACCACATTCGGTCTTTTTCCCATAACATGGGATACAGACCTCTGATCGACGCACCTTCAGTTGTGTAGCAATCCTTGGATGGAGACGGTCGTTTCGGTATCTTACTCTCAATGTTTCGGATAACTTTTGGTATAACCTGGTTGGTTCGAACACGAAACCAACCGGGCCCTCGGAGGAGAAACACTTATAACTTGAGATTCGGATGTCCGATTGACGTGCCATCAACTTTTTTGGATTCCTCTTAGTGAGAAAGACCTTTTTTATTACTCCGCTTGAGTTTTGGATGATGTTGGAGTGCGGTAGGGTTGTTTTTGACATAATAACCAACCGAGCCGCTGGAACGAAAAAGCCAATAACTCTCAGACCGGGCGTCCGATTGACGAACTGTCTGTCGTGTTGAGTTCCTTTTTTTGAGACAGAACTTCGGGATACATAAATTCTATACTACGTGTCAGTTGATGTATCGACCCCCTTTGGATCGTGGAGCGTACCCTCACTGAAATGAGCATGTTGTGTGCGGGAACCCTAGAGCTGGCTGCGACTGCGACGATAAAGACTGCACTGAAATTCTCTGTGGATTCGATAGCGATGAAGACCAGACTGAAATCCTCTGTGGGTTCGACGGTGATAAAGACTGCATTGAAATCCTATGTGGGTTCGACAGCGATAAGACTGCACTGAAATCCTATGTGGGTTCGGCAGCGATGAAGACTGTACTGAAATCCTCTGTGGGTTCGACGACAATGAAGACTACACTGAAATCCTATGTGGGTTCGGCAGCGATGAAGACTGCACTGAAATCCTATGTGGGTTCCGCAGCAATGAAGACTGCACTAAAATCCTTCGTGGGTTCGGCAGTGATGAAGACTGTACTGAAATCCTCCATGGGTTCGATGACAATGACTATTGTTCTTGTATCCTACGTGGGGTTGGCAGTGTCTGACTCTGTTCTTTCTATCATACATGGGTCTGGCAGAGTATCTGCTATGTATCTTATGTGGGTCCGACAGATTAGCTGGTTTAGTATCCTGCGTGGGTCCCAACATAGATGAATCAACGGTTACATCTGATCATCTCTATCACATTACGAAGAAGTATACTTCTGTGAGATGAGTCTTGACATTCAATCAATATCATCGATATGATTGACTTGATTTTTTGTGTGGATTGGTTTGTGTTCTCTTGTGTGGACGTTATCGAACTTGGTCTCGGATGATGGAGCCGAACGAGAATTGGTGGCTTAGGTATATGTTTGGGGATATTTCTAAGTAGTGTTGGTTGTTACTTCATGATTGTGTCTTTCCTTTGTGGATTATCCTTTTTGGGTTCTGGGAGACCTTCGGGGGTCTCGGGGTCCCTACTGAGTAGCGTATACTCAACCCTCCACGGGTTATGCTCGCACTACATTGTGTTGGATGCAGAAAACGGACATTGCTGATTGTGGTTGAGGCATGTGGAGCAGTCGGTACCTGGAGGTGGACCACTGGGCGGGACATACACGGAGCAGACGGCTAGACTCGTGGAGCTGAGGAGGCTATATGTACCCACCCTTCATGTGGGACTTCTAGTGGACGACTCAATTTTTCTACTTTAAATTCAGTTAATATAATTTCTATCCAGTTGTAAATTACTTTCAGTTTTGGTTTGTATTTTGGCACACTTACATTTCCGCACTACTTTTGTACCACTTTTTTACTTAGTGTTTACTTCTTCTTGCTTACTATGTGGTGTTTGATTACATTATAAAGGCATTTCCTTCCCCTTTCGTCTAGATTTACGACATGATAATAGTCTCCAGCCCCTGGCCTATGGGAGGCGGGCTTGGGGTAGTCATGGAATGGGTCCCGAGGACGGGTTGTGAGAAATTGGTATCAGAGGGGTTCGTTTCTACCACAGAACTCTGGACTCTAATATTTCTTCTTTGTGAAGCAATAGTGTTAAGGGTATTGAGTGTGGTTATCAGTATAGGGAGTCCATTGTTGGTGCGGCGACCGACGTATCCGTACACTAGGACCCTGACTTCTGATTTCCGACTCAATGCACGAAAACACAGATTGCATGTGTGTTTCAAATGTTTTCTTTGTGTCAGCTCACCAGGTATGATGTTTTGACCGTTCCACACGTGTTTCTTTTCAGGATGGCCCCACAACTGCAGCCACCTAGGGTTCCAAGCTTTGTGCGAGACAATAGCCCACCAAGCAACGAGGCCTCACTGCAGGGCCCTTTGACAGTAGAGGCAACGGTGGTACCTCTACCCGCCGAGCCACCGATGCTACCATCCCCAGCCGCTGATAGTGCACATTACCTCAGTGGACTTCACGAGTTTTAGCGTCAGAGACCACCCAGGTTCTGCAGGGAGACGGACCCTCAGGAAGCCGAGGATTGGATGGAGGTTGTTGTGCTAGTTTTCATGTTAGTGGGGACACCAACTGACCTAATGGTGATCCTCGCAGCGAGCCTACTGCACGTGGCAGCAGACAGATGGTGGAGCATGATGGTCCATGTGCACGACGAGGAATCACTCCTCAGGACGGACTTTGAGAGCCTCTTCCGTTCGGAGTTCCTCCCAGCCACCCTCCGTGCGGTGCACATCCAGGAGCTTCTACAACTGTGTCAGGGCCGCATGCCGGTCGCCCAGTACTCAGTGAGATTTACAGATCTCTCGTGTTATTCGACAGACATGGTATGAGACTCGTTCTTCCGGGCCCGGACCTTCGAGAAGGGACTAAGGCATGAGATCAGGGCATTAGTGATATCCCTCAGCATTCCGACACTCGTAGGAGTACTAGAGATAGCTCTTCTCATAGAGATAATTCTTGTTGAGCCTACGCCAGCAGTGAGACCTACCGCAGGGTGGAACGTAGCAGAGTCATCTGCAGCTGGTAGTTGATAGATGTCACATCGGTCCAGGGAGGTAGGACCTTCAGGAAGACAACCTGAGGACACTGGCTGAGAGGTGCAGGGAACAGGGCACAGAGCCAGCCTTCCGAGGATCAGGCAGTGCTACACATGCGGCGGGCAGGGCCATATGGATCGTGACTGCCTGACCCGTCGTTCAGAGGAGCAGCAGACGGTTGAGGGGCCACCCAGGCAGAGGCAAAGGGTCAACCGTGGCGGTCCGCCGAGAGCAGGCGGACGAGGCAGGGGAGTTGGTCGAGCAACAGGCGGTGGGAGATGCTTTGAGGATTTACCACCACCACCAGGAGGTCCACCCTGACAACAGGGAGCTGGCGTGTAGAGATATGCTCAGCTTCGGGAAGCAAATTCCTATGACCACGGCGCACCAAAGACGATTCTAGGTACTATCTGTGCCTACTCCAGCCTTGCTGTAGTTCTTATAGACACAAGAGCGAGTCATTCTTTTATTGCCTCTGCTCTTGTTCGGAGCTCAGTGATTACGACGGAGCCGTTGGCTTGATCCTTATGGCTAGATACACCTACGGGAGTAGACTCGACAATTATGCACTAGTGCCGGCTGTGTAATCTTACTCAATGAAGCGAGAGCTTTGGCTGGGATCTTCTTGTAGCGGTCCACAGTCCATGCTCCGATCGACTGTATTAGGCTCAAGGTGCGGTTTTTTCGCACCGATGGAAGCAGGTTCACCTTCACCATTGAGAAGGGAGCCTTAGCAGCATAGGATGGACTCACGTAGAGTATAGGACATCCCATCACTCATCAGTTGGCTAGCCTCATCCTAGGAATAGTTGACGTGTGGAGTCCATGTTTTCTTGAAGTGGTGGATCAGTATACGGACGTTTTCCCTGACGATGTTCCAGGACTACCTCCTCATAGAGAGGTAGAGTTTTATATTGGCATTTTCCCTGGAACAGCCTCGATATCCACTCCAGCATATCGGTTGGCCACCGCTGAGCTTTGAGAGCTATGGGTACAGTTGGAGGACTTGCAGGGAAATGTATTCATCCGACCCAGTGTTTCACCCTGGGCTTCCCCGATATTGTTTACCAAGAAGGCGGATGCGAGCTGGAGACTTTGTGTCGACTATCGTCGCATGAACTAGGTGACTATGAGGAAAAATTATCTGTTACGAAGGATTGACGACCTCTTCGATCAGCTCAATGGAGCACGGTGGTTCTCAAAGATAGACCATAGATCTGGCTATCATCATCTTAGAGTTCGTGACGAGGACGTGTAGAAGACGGCCTTCAAATGTCGGTATGGCCACTATGAGTTCTTGGTTATTCCTTTCGGCGTAACCAATGCTCCAACAGTGTTCCTGGGTATCATGAACATGATCTTTCAGCCATACCTCGATCGATTTGTCATGGTATTCATCGACGACATTTTGATATAATCGTACATTGAGGAGGAGCACGCCTACCACTTGCGGGTTGTACGAGACACACTCTGAGAGAACCATCTTTATGGAAAGCTCTCAAAGTGTTAGTTCTGGTTACGTGAGGTCCACTTCTTGGGACACCTCATCTCTAAGGCAGGAGTTGCGGTGGATCCTGCGAATATCAATGCAGTGCTAGCTTGGGAGCCACCCAGGAGCTTGACAGAGGTGCGGAGTTTTTGGGTCTAGCTGGGTACTATCGGAGATTTGTGAGATACTTTTCCAGAGTTGTGGCACTGCTCTCAGATTGGAAAAAGAAGGTGAAACCCTTTGTGTTTTCAGACAGATGTCAGCAGAGCCTCCAGGAGCTGAGATAGGGATTGACCAGTGCGCCTATCTTGAGGATACCAGAGGATGGAGTGGGGTACATAGTTTATTGTGATGCATCAGGGACCAGACTCAGATGTTTCCTGATGTTGGAGCAGTCCGTGATCGCCAATGGATCACGTCAGTTGAGGCAGCATGAGCAGAACTAAGTTACCCATGACCTGGAGTTAGCAGCAGTGGTCTTCACTCTGAAGATGTGGCGACACTATCTGATGGGCGAGCTCTTTACAGTCTACTCTTAACACCATAGTTTCAGGTACATCTTTTCTGAGGACCTGATTATGAGACAGCGGTGATGGCTCGAGTTCCTCCCGGCCTATGACTTTGAGATAGTCTATAGTCCTTGAAAAGGGGAACGTAGTAGCCGATGCTCTCAGTAGGAGGATGGGAATCCAGCTACTCGTGGAGGCGACGGAGCAGTTAGCCGCTTTGTAGATATAATTCGTGGATAGAGATGGTACAACCTTTATTAAATCACTCACAGTCACTCCTCCACTACTGCTGCGGTTCAGAGAGGCACAACATGGGGACGCTGACTGTGAGAGGTGGCATGCGTAGATATCCTCAGGACATGCACCTGATGGATTCTTAGAAGGGGGAGAGCACGTCGTCCTTTTCAGAGGACGTACCATGGTACCAATTTCTTTACAGTAGGAGGTGATGAGAGAGTTTCACACTTCCCCTTTAGCGGTACATCTAGGAGTGGCAAAGATGTACCAGGATCTCAGACGACAGCACTGGTGGCCGGGTATGAAGAAGGTTGTGGAAGAGTTCATTTCTTGATTCCTCACCTACCATCAGGTGAAGGCAGAGCACCAGGTACCAGCAGGCTTGGTACAACCCTTGGAGGTCCTGGAGTGGATGTCGGATGGGATATCTATGGATTTCGTGACTAGAATTCCACGCACTTCCAAGGGTCACGACTCCATTTGGGTTATTGCCGACCGACTCACCAAGTCAGACCACTTCTTACCCATCAGAGAGCATGGCTCAGTATAGAGCTTGTGACTTCTCTACATTCAGAATATTGTACGACTTCATGGTGTGTCATCATCTATCGTCTCCGATCATGATGCTCTCTTTAGTTCCCGGCTTTTGAAGGGGTTGCAGGAGGCATTCGGGACGCAGCTACGTCTGAGCACCGCCTTTCACCCTCATAATGATGGTCAGACGGAGAGGACCATTCAATCTCTTTAGGAAATCCTCCATGCATGAATCCTCGACTTTGGTCGCAGTTGGGACGACCACCTACCCTTGGTGGAGTTCGAGTACACCAACAGCTACCACTCCAACATCGAGATGGCACCATACGAGGCATTGTACGACCAACCATGTAGATCACCTCTGTGGTGGACAAACCCTGGGGAGTCAGCACTTGTGGGACCAGATATGGTCTAGGCCACGACAGAGAAGGTCCAGGTCATCCTGGAGCGGATGAGGACAGCTCAGAGCCGGTAGAAGTCTTATGCTGACAGGAGGCGGAGACCACTAGAGTTCGAGGATGGTGACCACGTCTTCGTGAGGGTCTCACCTCGACATGGATTACAGTGATTTGGCCGGGGAAGCAAGTTATCTCCGCGCTTCATTGGAAAATTCTAGGTCCTCAGCAGGAAAGGCGAGGGGGCTTATCGCATGGCTCTACCACCTCAGTTGCACCGGGTGCTCGACGTCTTCCACGTATCTCAGCTGAGGAGATATGTGCACGACCCGATGCATATCATCGACCAAGGGGAGTTGGACATTGACAATGGGGTGAATTTTGTGGAGGTCTCGGTGGAGATCAAGGATCGATAGGAGCGGGTACTACGTGGATGGTCGATACCTCTAGTGCACATCATATGGTAGCACGAGAATTTCCAGGAGAGCACATGGGATCGGGAGGCTCAGATGCGTGCCCAGTACCCACATTTTTCCCCTAGTTTATGATGTATCTTTACGGGGATGTAAATACCGGAGGTGGGTGTTATGTAAAGACCCATAAAATTCAAGGGAATTTTTTTTAATTGACTTTGGGATTTTAAAAGAATGCAACTTCTAACGGAACCTGGTTCTGAGGCCCGGTGCGCACGGAATCAATTTCCAAAGTTTTGATCGGGTACATTCTGTGAACAGACTAGCGGGTTTTCCCAACTTTTGAACTGGTGCTCGTAATCGAATTCTGAGGGAACAGATGGAATCACATCACTGATAATTGCATAAGAACACCTTTTTCTGAGTTGCTTTTGATCAGGTGAGGTTTTTAATTAATTGGGTTAACTAATAAATAAAAATTAAATATTGTGCTACAATTTTATTTTTATTCTAAGTAATGATAACCTAGGCATGGTGGTTGGAGTGGGACCCACAAATATCCTAACTCCTAGGTAGGATATTAGTGAGGTGGGGCCCACATGAGCCCACCCCCTTTATTTCCTTTTTACCTCCCACGTGCATTTTATTTGATAACTCACCCGCTCCCACTCTTAAATTCCAAGTCAACTCTTGTGTTTAATTGGATTATTAAATGCCTCATTAATTGGTCAAATCTTGATAATTAAATCGTGTCTTAATTTTTAATTTCAATTAAGGGGTGGCATGAGTAATAAAATAAGGAAATGCCTTATTTAATAATTATTGTTTCGTTGTGTGAGAAGGATTGGAGAGGAACCTTGGAATCCACATCTACCTCCCTGAAGAACATGAAGAACACACCGTCGCCGATGAAGAACGCCGACCTCCAACAAAGGATGACGATTATCATTGATTCCTCGGTGATAAACAACGTGATGTCGTGTACCGCGACACCGATCCTCTTCTCCGTGACGCCGTGTACCGTGACGCCGATGATCCTTCTTCCGTGACGTCCTTTTTCCCGTGACGAACCTTCGTTTAACAATGGTTGAGGTAGGGGGTTTGGTTTAATTTATTTTATTTGGATTAAATCCTCGACATATGCTTAAATTTTTTAAAGTCATTAGAACCCCTAATGCGGTGGGTGCGGACCAACGAACAAGTCGGAACCCACAGATTCTTTGTTCATGGTGTTTCGATCGACGGACAATGATGAAGCGGGCTGCAACGGCGTTCTGAACCCTTTCTAGGAATCTACGGGTCCTGGGAGATCCGCAGGCGCAGATGGCGGGCAAAACCGACCACCGGAGAGCGTCCGGTGGTCCGCAGAAGGCGCTGTCGGTGCGCCGCCGGCAGGAGCCGCCGTGGTTGAAGCTGCGACGGAAGCAGGATGACCGGATCCCATGGATGCGTGGGATATGGGGGAGACGCGATGACCAGCGCCGCGTCCGCTGTCAAAGGAAGGGGGGGACTGCATCCCCCCGTGCGCGGCTGCTGGCCGAGCCAGCGTGCCGCTCTGACGGGCCAGGCCGCGCCCAGTCGGGCCAAGCCACACCCACCGGGCCGGGTCACGCCCCTATGGACCAGACCCAGACCCGGGACAGGTCGACCCGGTTCGGTCTGACCCAGGGTGGGTTGGGCCGGGTCGGGCCGGGCCGAGACCCCCCACTTTCGGACAACTTTTGGCCTTTTCCCCATAACATGGGTTACAGACCTCTGATCGATGCACCGTCAGTTGTGTAGTGATCCTTGGATCGATATGGTTGTTTAGGTATATTACACTCAAGGTTTTTGAGAACTTTGGGTATGGACGGGTTGGTTCGTACACGAATCCAACCAGGCCCTCGGAGTGGAAATGATTATAACTTGAGCTCTGGACGTCTGATTGACGTGTCGTCGACTTTGTTGGATTCCGCATAGTGAGACAGACCTTTAGGCTTAATTTACTCGAGGTTTGGATGCAGCTGGAGTGCAGTCGGGTTGGTTTTGACTTAAAAACCAACCGGTCCCCTGGAACGAAAAAACCAATAACTCTCAGACTGGGCGTCCGATTGACGCACCGTCTGTCGCGTTGAGTTTTTTTGTTGAGATGGAACATTGGGATACATCAACTATGGACTACGTGTCAGTTGATGTATCTACCCTCTTTGGCTTGTGGAGAGGACCCTCCCAGAAATGAGCATGCTGTGTGCGGGAAACCTAGAGCTAGTTGCGACTGTGATGATGAAGACTGCAATGAAATCCTATGTGGGTTCGGCAGCAATGAAGACCATACTGAAATCCTTCGTGGGTTGGACAGCGATGAAGACTGCACTGAAATCCTATGTGGGTTCAGCAGCGATGAAGACTGCACTGAAATCCTATGTGGGTTCGGCCATGATGAAGACTGTACTGAAATCCTCTGTGGGTTCGACGACGATGAAGACTGCACTGAAATCCAATGTGGGTTCGGCAGCGATGAAGACTGCACTAAAATCCTATGTGGGTTCGGCAGCAATGAAGACTGCACTGAAATCCTCCGTGGGTTCGGCTACGATGAAGACCATACTGAAATCCTCCAAGGGTTCGATGATAATGACTACTGTTATTGTATCCTACGTGGGTCTGGCAGTGTCTGACTATGTTCTTACTATCCTATGAGGGTCTGTCAGAGTAGCTGGTCTGTATTCTATGTGGGTCTGACAGATTAGCTGGTTTAGTATCCTACGTATGTCCCATCTTAGATGAATCAGTGGCTATATCTGATCATCTCTATCACCTTACGAAAAAGTATAAATGTGTGAGTTGAGTCTTGATATTCAATCAATGTCTTCGATATGATTGGCTTGATTTCCTATGTGGATTGGTTTGTGTTATCCTATGTGGACGTGATCGAACTTGGTCTCGGATGTTGGAGCCGAACAGGAATTGATGACTTATTTATATGTATGGTCATATATCTAAGTAGTGTTGGTTGTTACATCGTGATTGTGTCTTTCATTTGTGGATTATCCTTTGTGGGTTCTGGGAGACCATCGGGGGTCTCGGGGTCCCTACTGTGTACCGTATACTCACCCCTGCACGGGCTATGCCCGTACTACGTTGTGTTGGATGCAGACGATAGATAGTGCTGATCGTGGTTGAGGCCTGTGGAGCAGTCGGTACCTGGAGGTGGACCACTGGGCGGGACGTACACGGAGCAGACGGCTGGAATCGAGGATCTGAGGAGGCTATCTGTACCCACGCATCAGGTGGGACTTCCAGTGGATGGCTCGGCGTTTCTGCATTACTTTCAGTTGATGTACTTTCTTTCCAGTTGTACTTTACTTTCAGTTTGGGTTTGTATTCTGGCCCACTTACTTTTCTGCACTACTTTTGTACCCAGTTTTACTTAGTGTTTACTTCTACTTTCTTACTATGTGGTGTTTGATTACTTTATAAAGGCAATTCCTTCCCCTTTTTGTCGGGATTTACGCCTTAATGCTAGTTGCCAGCCCCTGGCCTATGGGAGGCAGGCTTGTGGTAGTCACGACATGGGTCCCAAGGACGGGTCATGACAACCCGCATCATCGAGAATAATTATAATGTTATATAATACTAAAATATAATTATTAAATATGATAGTTATCATGGATTTGATGAAACGTGTGGTTAGTATAATATTACGATGCTTGTAAAAATATATGTTTTAAAAATTTATATCTTAGAAATTATTTGGGAATTTTTTTATTATAAATAAGAATAATAACCCTTTGAAAATAAATAAAATCATTTTATGAAACCACATTTTATGATCATAAACATGTTTTACGTTAATAAATTAAATGAATAAATTTTGGTAATCGATTTTTAAAAAAAATTATATTATATATTAAATATTTTTAAAAATTAATCCTATGTGTTTTCTACAAAATAAATAGGCTTAAATCTAATTTTACACTTAGGGTTAAATAAAAAAATGGTTTGTCGCAGATCGAGAAATTATTAAAAAATTATTTTTTTACTAATTTTATAAATATAATATTGAAAAATATACATCATTTCTTTCTTTAAAAATAACAATTATAATAGGATAAATTTTTCAAATGTTTCTGAATAGTTTCATTTTTTGATGACTACTGAAATTATCATACTTTTTTTCGTAAACATCAAATTAATTTTAATTATTATTAATTATATATTATATAATAATTTATTTGAAGTTAAATTAGATCATTTATTTATATATTATTCAAATTTAGGTCACAAGAATCATTTTTATGTTTTATTTTAATATAAATCTTTTTAAAACATTTGAACAGATTCTCTCTGAAATTCAACTATCTCATAGAATCTGTGGAATTAATTTTAAATTAAAGAATTATAATTGTTAATTGAATTCCAAAAAAATGAACTATATACTTAGAATAAAAATTGTTTATATTTTATAATAATTTTGACTTAATATTTTACCAAATAGAATAGTAAAAATTGAAATAATTATTAATCCATATTTACGTAAAAATGTGTTTAATGGGGGTTAAAATAAAAAAAACACTTTTAAATTAAAATATAAACATAAATAATATATATAATTTTAATATATTAAGACCTTATAATAGATAAGGATCATAATTTATTCTTTTTGGACCCTTTTTCAAGGGAAAAAACGTTTGTACACATTTACTTTTCAAATAAATATAATTGTGTTACTCACCTCACTTATAAAAGTCCAACCAAACTCATCTATTTTTACCCCATATGATTATATTTTATAGAATAATACGTACCTAAAAAAAATCCTAACATCAATATAAGAATCATAAAAGATTTATTTTGATATAGATCCTAACTAGGTAGGATTTTTTTGCAGTCCTATGTAGGATACCACAAGAATATGTAATACCTATCAACAATAATTTCTGGTTTCTTTCATCCTCCACCTCATTAAATTCATATTTTACCATAATTATATAATAAAATAAGTATGTCTAATATAATAAGTCATTTTTTTTCATTTCTCTGACTAAAAACCATATCCTTTTCTACGAAATGGGATATTAAATCATAGTTTGTGTTTATTGAGGAATACTTCCTCCTGAAACGATGTCATTTGTTTCCCCATAAAAACCTCTCAAGGATGGTCATAATGATGGATATATTTCATTATAGTATATTAATCATTATATTTTATCTTTATAATTATTATATAATTAATACCTTTATACTTCATTTTTTGGGAGTACCATAACAATGTCCATGCGTACAAACGACCACGGCCACGTGATGCGATGTTGTTAAATCGTTATTAACAAGGAATGTATTAAAATATTTAATAACCATAATATGATATATATATATATATATCCCATAGAATTTATTCTATAATTATAGTTTATATCGTTTGATATTATTTCGTTTAATCCAGAAATACTATAGAACCAGCATTAATTCTTACATACAAGATACCGTCTCCATGAATGGTGTATTTCATTTTATAAATCTATATATTATGGATTAATATAAATATATATATATAATGAATTTATATGATATTTATATAATGGTAAAAAATATGAATATTATGAATCCATGATCAAATAAATAGTAACAAAATACCAAACCAAGACATGTACAAAAGTACAAAATCCCTATTACCTGAAATGTGATATTATGATGAAATTGATAACCAATGTGTAATAAAATTTCAAAGTAAAATTACATTAAAAATGATATATATAAATATTGTAAATTAATATATTCATAATAAACATGTATTTATTATAATGGATGTTTTAATTACTATTATTGTAGATAATATTTAATGTAATGGATCTCCGTCTCATTTTTATTTCAAGTGAGACAAAGGACCTATTCATGAGATGTTTGCTTTATTTGGTGTATATACTAAAAATAAAAATATATTTTCATTTTCATTGATAAAATATGTTTATTCACATATCTATTTGGTGATCCCTCTTTCTTGGGGTTTATGGTAAAAAAATTTACAATTTAGCTAGGCATATCTAGTCATGATTTTATTTATCAGAGTAACCATTATACTCATTTTTGTAGAGTATAAAATAACCCTTTGAATTTTTGTTTATTTAATCATGTAATTTTAATCATATCTTAATTTTCAATTTATATTATTCATTATTGGGTATTAATGTTCAAAATATTACAGGGGAGGTATGTGATTTTTTCGCATTTTTCTTTCTTTAAGGTGTATGTTATGTTATGCACTGATATTTCATCACGATGTGTATATAAATATCAATGAATTATAGTATTATAAATTTTATTATTTTTATTATATTTTATATCATTTTTATGTTATAAATTCTTTGGTATTTTCTTCAGTGTTACCAAATTCTTAATGATTTTATTTTACAATATCATCATTTTATCGATATTGTTAATTAAAATATTTCTAATGAAAAAATATTATGATCCATCTATCAATAATCAATTAAATTTTTCACATATAATTTTTTATTATACATGGAATTAATAATTCCATTTTGCATTAGTTGAAACAAAATATAATTTATAAAATCATTCAATAAAAACATTCTTCATTTTTCTGTTCTTTCATGAATGTGTTTTAATCCAAAACCATATATTATAAATATTATTTCAGAAATTATTTTTTATTCACTTATGATTTTAAATATAAATTTCTACAGATTTTAAACTTTTTTATGGAATATTCAATTTATTTTCATAAAAAAAATTTCCGTTTTAAAAAAATTTAAAAGAAATATTATTTTTCACATGTAATGAATGAATGAAACTTCTCATAGTTATGAGCAATAATTACATTATAGCTTAATTTATATGTTTTTAAGGATAATTTCAATGTAGTGGATTTTGAAATGGAATTATGCTTTTTAAAAATTATTCATCATATTTATATTTATATTTTCACCATGGAATATTTTAAATGCTTTTTAATTTCATCCTTGATAGGATTTAAAAATTATTTAAAAAAATACTATTTTAAAAATTATTTAGGTCTTAAAATATTATTTTTTAACAAATTGTTATTTCCATTATGAAATGTTCAAATGGATATTTTGAAAGCCTTTTAAATATATTTTGAACTATAACGAGGTAACATTTTATTTATAGAGATATTATCCAAGGATATCATTCTTATATTTTCTCATTTGTTTATATTTGTGATGAAATAATGTTTAAGAATATTTTTGTATCTAACAAAAAATTCATTAATTAAAATACCTCTTGATCTATTAAAATGACTTATTAAGTACAATGGTTTTGTAAATGTTATGCACTTCCTTGGTTATATTTTTTTAGATTTCAAAAAATATCATTAGGAATTATGACTATATCTAATATAGTAATCGAACAGTGATCACATGATTAGTATAAATATATGGCATTAACAAATCCAATTTAATCAGCCAGAAGAAGCGATGGCCTCATCCAGTAGACTTTCCCCATACGAAACCAATTTGTCAGAGCTCATAAAGGAGGTGGCTTCTTTGGGATTCTCCCTTAACCAATCCCATTTAGAGATTGAGCACGTTGAGCTTGAGCGAAACCGCCTACGAGAAGTGTTGAGGTTGATAGAGATTACCACCCGAGCGACGTTTTCCGAGCCACCCCAATAGTCTATCCGGATTTCACAACTTACCCTTCGGTCTTATGGGTTGTCATAAGTGGTTATGAAATGAGACCCTGATACTATGATTATGTGCACTATTTTTCTGAGGAGAATGTACATTCATTTTATTATTGTTAATTGGTAAATTGTTTTTAAACCATAAATAGTATTTTTAGTTAATATCAAATTAATAAATCCATTATAATGAATTAATGGATTTTTGTATTAAATTATACTTTAAAAAGAATATTATTATTAAATAATTTTTTATTAAATATAATTGAGTGTATAAATGTTATAATACATTTTCAATTTGAATTATGGTTTGAAATCTATTTTTGTCAAAACCCATGAACATTTTATAAATGTCGGTTATATTTTTAAAAGTAAAATTTCACATATTTAGAAATTTATTTACATAAAATTGATATTATTTTTGATATCATGATCTTGAAATTATCCAACGGTGTATTTTTCATAATTTTAGGAGACATTCGAATTTTCAGGAAAAAATTAAATACCTTTTAAATATATAATGTGTTTTACTACATCATAATGACCCAAGAGTGATGTAATAAAATACTATAAACATTGTGTTCGGCTACTATATGTTTTAAAAGTAAAATAATGTGATTTTATATTTGATTGATTTATATTACAATGTTATAGTGGACCCTCCAATACTTATAAAACATTTTGTCTTTTTAAATTGTTTTCCTTAAGAGTGTGACCCACCTCCACGTTATCAACCCAATTATTTTAATAATTAATGAAATTATCCTTATAAAATATTTTTTTCCACTCCCATTTGGAAATAAAAATGAGCTGGATTTTGTTTTTGATTAGTTTAATGTGTGGTGTCCCAAACCTAAATAATAAATAATTCCCTCTCCATTCCTATATAAACTAACCGAAGCTCCTACTTCATATTCACTGAAATCCATTAGAGTTCATCCCACCTCTTTCCTCGTCTCATTAGATTCCTAAAATGGCACCCTAATCTCCCAATAAGCCACTCTAAAGCCCCTCTAAATCATTTGGTATCACACTTCCCTGCAAGGGATTACATCCTTTCTCATATCCATGTTTTTTAATATTTTTATGTCCTTTTATTTTCAATTAAAATTGTTGTGGTATGCTTTCACATCTCCCCCATTATTCCCTCTTCTTGTATTAATAATGAGAGACGAAGTTTTTATCCCATTAATTTCTTCCATTTACACCTGTTACAAGTAAAAATTCTATAAGGAATTTCTCTCGCTAAATTTACATTCAAGCTATTCTTTTGGGTTATGAATCAAAATTCCATTACTATTGTAGAGACATGTACCTATATTACACCCTTAAAATCCATATAAGGTATATATTATGAGGCACCCCTTTTCTCTGATCAACTATTTTGATGAATATTTACATCACATCATCATGTTGCCGAAATTGCACCGATTTTTTCCACGCTAAAATCATTGTGTATTGAATACCATTCCCATTTATCTATATAGGGTATCCAGCTTTATAAACATTTACTTATTAATTTTATAGTTTCATGTATTAATTCCTCATTCCATTATCATGGAATAATGTATGATGTTTAATGAATCCAAGTTTTAGGATCTTGTGGCAGACTTATGGATGAAATGAAATGTTTAAAAACGATGCACAATAATAGAGATCCAATGCATTGGGTAATGTATAGTATCATGATCTCTCATTTTAAATGAGTGTTGAATCATTTTAATTCATGTTCAATGAGGGTTTACTCAATATTCATGTGCAATAAGGGTTTATTCATGCTCCATATCCAATGATCCTTAGCTCATGCTAATTCATGTTAAGTGTTTTTCCACATTTCCATGTTATGATAGTCTAGATTTTTCATGTCGTTATTTCCATATTTCTCTTTTGCACCATTGATATGATTATTTCCTAACATGTTATTTATTCTTCATGTAATTCCTTTATTACTCACATAAAAGGCTTTATATCTCACCATTTTCTTATTAATGTTCTTATGTTATCCCATGAAATTCAATGTATGAGGGAATGTAGAGGGAATGTTAAGGATGTTTTTAATAAAGATGTGAATTTCATGTTTTAAGTTGTTATGTAATGTTCCTAAGACCCGAAGACACTAGGCCACTCAATATTCTATATTGTATCACGTGAAGGTTTTCTGTAACAAATCAGGTTGAAGTATGAAATAATGATCAGGGATGTTATAGTTGGAATCAATGGATTAGTTCATTTATTTTTGGCATTAGGATTAGAAAATCCTAGTTAAATCCTTAGGGACAAGACTATGTATAATAAAAAAATACTTAAATTTTGTTGAGTATTGATTATGTTTTTTATCATGAAAATAAATCCTTGTCTGGATACGAGAAGGTAGAGGAGGCTCTGGAACTGATGTACCAAGGAGTGAAAACTCCGACAATGAGTTTCCGTCCTTACTAGGGGTATCCTGGTACACAACAATGGGCCTTGCTGCACTCTTGGTTGTGAGACTCCAGAGGGATATGCATTACTAAATTCATAAGATAAGTATGAACCATTATTAAGGAAATAAGAAAATGCCTATAAAAATATATATGTTGAAGTAGATCATGGATATCATATATTGAACCCTGTAAATTCATAGGTTAATGAAATAAAATTAATTTATAAGTCATCCATTTTAGTCTTTGAAAAACCCATTATGGGTTACCCATAACATCCATTCGATGAAGGAATAAATAATAATTATAAGTCTTGTAGTTTAATATCACAAATTTATATTCCCTATAGGGTAACTCAAAATTTGATGTGTTTTTCTAGTAGGATAAAGGATAGTTTTGATATGGAGGGGGAAAAACCTCATACAACACTCCTGTCCCTTCTTGAGGACTTACAAGCTATAATTTTTGCAAAGTCAAGATCTTATAGAATTGAATCTTTTTTCAATGTCCAACTTTCTTACAAGATGCTATATGACATATCAAACACCTCCTCCATATCATGGAATCATTAGGGTTCATGGCTCAGCTATAATCAAATATTAAACTCCCAACACTCCCATATTTCAAAATGAGTGAGGTACCATCAGGGTATTTTTAAATATTTCACCCTATTCAAGGAGTGTGATGAACTATTTTGATTTTGAATAGCTAATGAAGAGTGTGAACTCCAAGCATCATATATATATATAGCACTATCTTTAAGACTTTTTGGAAACCTAGACAATATATTAGAAGAACCAGATTTCAAAAATTTCAAATCTGACTCTGTCAGAATATTTTACAATAACCTGGTAGATGGTGATGTTTTGAAACTATATGTTGGAAAAAAATTATTTCAAAAGTGCATTATATTTTCCATTGGTATGATCCAAGTTGGATGGATTTCATCGGTACTAAGGAAGTGGAAGTCTTTGAATGTTCATTGAGGTATTGTTGCACTAAAAGGACCTTCTCTCTCAGTGATCAGAAACATAATGGGGGTTGGGGAATGCTTATTTTTTGTGGGTAAGAACCCCTGAAGTCATGTTTAAATTTCAGAGTTATTTTTATATGTAATAATATTGCTAGAATGC
Organism: Viscum album; assembly: GCA_963277665.1. Taxonomy (NCBI): domain Eukaryota; kingdom Viridiplantae; phylum Streptophyta; class Magnoliopsida; order Santalales; family Viscaceae; genus Viscum; species Viscum album. Next base: position 2,071,717,975 of record OY728138.1, read on the forward strand.
AATTTTTTCAAGGGAAGAAGATTTCAACGACCCAAAAATTTATTAATGAAAATTATCTTGATCTATTTAAATGTCTTATTATAAAAAATGGTTATCTAAAACATATGAACTTACATTGTTTTATGTTTTTTTAATTTCAAAATATCTTTATGAATTATGACCATTTCTAATATAGTCGTTGAACTGTGATCAAATGATTTGTATAAATATAGGGCATTAACAAATCCAGCTTACTCAGCCAAAAGAAGCAATGACATCATCCTGTAGACATTCCCTATACAAATCCCATTTGTCGGAGCATGGAAAGGAGGTGGCATTTTTGGGATTCGATCATGAAAAATCTCAATCTGATCTTGAACACGTTATTCTTGATCAGAAGCGCCTATGGGAAAACTAGAAGTTAATAGAGATTACCTCCCGATCAATGATGTATAAGCCACCATAAGAGTTTGTCACCATCACAAACCTTACCCTTCAGTATTTTGTAGTTGATATAAAGGGTAATGTAACTAGACCATATTACTATGATTTTAAGACTATTTTTTTGATGAAAATGTACATTCATTTTATTACTGTTACATGGTAAATAGTTTTAAAAGAAAAAATAGTGTTTTAGATAATTTTAAATTAATAAATCTTTTTTATGAATTATAGGATATTTTAATTAAATATTATTTTAATAAAATATTATTATTAATTTACTTTTCATTAAATATAAATGATCATATAATTGTTATAATAGAATTTTAATTTTTATTATGGTTCAAAATCTATTTTCGTCCAAACCTGTGAATTTTTTATAAATTTCAGTTTTATTTTCAAAAGATAAAATTAAATTAATTATAAACTTATTCTGATAAAATGGATATTATATTTGGATGAAGGATGTTGAAATTATCCAAAGTTGGTTTTTTCATATTTTTTTGAGTGTCAATTTTTTTGGTGTAAATTAATACTCTTTAAATATAAAATGTATTTCATAACAACATAATGACTCTATAGTGATGTAACAAAATAGTATAAACATTATTTTCAGCCAATATATGTTTTAACATTATAATAATATTATTTTAGATAAGTTTTATTTATTTTACAAAGCTTTAGTAGACCCTCCAAGGCTTGTAAAACATTTTGTCTTTGGGAATTGTTTTCCTTGAATGTGTGACTCACCTCCATATAAGCAACCCTATTATTTTTAGAATTTCAGGATGTAGCCTTATAAAATATTGTATTCCACTCCAATTTGGAAAAAATCATTTGGAAAAACCCATGGTCTGATTTGTGGTTTTGATTAGTTTAATGTGTGGTGTCCCAAACCTAAATAATAATGAATTCCCTCTCATTTCCTATTTAAAACCACCCAAACAGCCATTTCCTCTTCACTAAAAAAACATTGTAGTTATTCCATCGTCTTCCCTCATCTCTCTAGAATACTCTCAAGTAACCCAAAAATACTATGAATACTCACTCAATCCCATTCCAAACCTTTTGGATCACACTTCTATGCAAGGGATTCCTTCTTTTCTCATTTTATCTATGATTCTTAATATTGTAATATCCTTTTATTTTCAATTTAAATTGTTGTGGTATGATTTCTCACCACCACCACACTTCCCTCACCATGTTTTAAATATTAGAGGCCCATTTTCTCTACCATTAATTTCTTTCATGTACAAACATTACCATTCCGAAATTTTGTAAGGAATTTATCTCTCCTAATTTACATTCAAGCTATTCTTTTGTGTTATGAATATAAATTCCATTAATACTGTATATATATGTACAAATATGATTCCTTAACTGTACATTTAAATTAAATATTATGATACACCCCTTTCATTCTCATCATCCATTTTTATGAATTCCTATGTCACACTGTTATGCTGGAGAAATTGCACCAAATGTTTCCATTGAAAAATCATTTTGTAGTTAATACCAAGCCCATTTCATTATCAACGGTATTCACCATTATACACATTGACATAGTGATGGAAGAGTATAATGTTTGAATTTCACATTCCTTTATCATTTAATAATCAATTATGATTAATGAATCCATGTTGTATGATCTTATGTCACACTTATGGATGAAATGAAATGTTGAAGAAGGGTGTGCCCTGATAGCACTCCAATGCATTGGGTAAACTATAGCATCATGATACATCATGTGAATTGAGTGTTGACTCATGAAAATTATTGTTCAATATGGGTTTACATGTGTTTCATGTCCAATGAGGGTTTACTAATGCTCTATGCAAAATGAGCCTTGCCTCATGCTAATTCCATGTTAAGTGTTGTTGACGAATTTCCATGTTATGATAGAAATGCTTTATCATGTCCTTATGTTCATTTTTCTATTTTCCTCCATTGATATTATTATTCCCTAACATGTACATTATTTTTTATTTTATACCTTGTTTACGCCCTTACTGGGGTTTATAGATCACCATTTTCTTATGAACCTTTTCAGGTTATCCCATGAAATGCTATGTATGAGGGAATGTGGTGGGAATGTTAAGGAAGTTGTCAATAAAGATGTGTATTTCATATTTGAAGTTGTTATGAAATGTTGTTAAACACAAAAGACACTAATCATATTGATCTTATATGTTTTATCAAGTGATGGTTTTATATTATAATTAATTTTTAAGTGTGAAATAAATTCCAGGGTTATTATATTTTATCTATTTTATTAGTTATACCAGGATAAAAAAATTTGATAACCATTTCTTTTCACGGGATGTGTGATCATAAATTTTTTATGATCTTGTGGAACACATAAATTTTTTTTTCATTATGATACAGTGTGTACTATATCCCCATCAAGTGAATTGGGTAAATATATATAACTCATGAGAAAATATGTTATACAAGAACATAATTACATGTTATTAATTTCATGAGTGTACCAGATTAAATATTAACAATGTTATGTTTGAACCTGATTACATGTTCACTATGTTATGTGTAACCGTGATTACATGTTATTAATTTTTTTTGGAACATACTTTCATATCCATAAGGTAATTTCTAGACTTGGTTTCACGTCCATATATTTATTCAAGGATATCATTTCATGTCCATAAATCAATTATTGAACATATTTTTTTTAATAAATGTTTAAAATGTAATATTTTATTTGTTATGTCACACATTATGTCTTATTCGATTTTTTTGATCTCATGTATTGTTATATATGTCTCCTTTTCTATTATGGTATTATAAATAGTCAATATTTTTTACATAAATCAATATTATAATATTTTAATGTAGGTAAAAATTTTCAAATCATTATCTCTTGTTCTCATACATTATTGTTCAGATTATGATTACATATCTCCTTGGATTACCCTTACTTAGAATCTATGAAAACTCTCTCTTATGTTTCCTATCCATGGAATAGGAAAATTAAATCTCATTCAAAATGTTTTTCATGTGTACTAAAGTGGAATGTCATTATAAATTATGATGAATATCATTCACTAAATTAGAATATTATGTACCTAGTTTCCAAAAAGAGTAAATCATTATGGTGTCTTGTGTGTGTTTGTGTAATGTATTTAACAATCATCTAAAATTATGTAATATAATTTATGATATGTATGGGTTGTTATATAAAAATTATTTATAATGAGTATATACGAATAATGATTTGAATAAATTCGTGAAATAATTGATTTAGAATGGTTTTTTTATGATACATGATATTTTATTAGGTTCACGATAGACAGTGTAACACCTAGATAATTCAGAAGAGGGAAATATTATCTATTAGAATATGTGATATTTAACATTATTATTTGAATTTAATGAATCTACCTATGAATATTGGGTTCTTTTTAAATTAATTTAATGTATTTGATAGGGTTCCATGCATTCCCCACAATATTTAAACAAAACTTGATACTATTTTAAAATATTTTTATTTAAAAATGAAAAATTTAAAATAGTTGTTCCGTTATTGGGGAATAATATAGCTATTATTATTTTAAAATTATATTTCTTAAACATGTAAAATTAAATTAAATAGTTATCTATTGATTATAAATAAATTAAAAACCATTTGAATGAAAAATTGATATATTAAGAAAAACTATATGTTATCTAAAATTCTTTTTTGTTGCGCATTGTGTATATAATTTAACATTATTTTTGAACACAATTAGAAAATCTATTTCAAGAAAATGGAAATTATTTTTGAAATATAAATTTAACAATCATCTTTGTTGAATTTATTACAATTTCTTTGAATGATTATTTTTTTGAAAAATTACGAAAAATATAGTCCTGTTATAAAAAATTAATTTTCATTTAAATTATATAGAATGATAAAAATTTTAATCAATTTTATTTAAATGTATTTTTTGTTGTATTATTTAAATATTTTTTTTTGATTCAGTTTCATTTAAACCAATTTTATATTGAATTATGAAATAATAATCTTTGAAACATTTAAATATTTTTCAATGAAGAACCTTTTTATATACTTGTCTATGCGTTTATCTTTAAAAGAAATATTCCACATCAATGAAAGGAATTTTGAAAAATATAATAATTAATTTTATTCATAATAAATAAAAGTATCTATTATTTTAATTATAATTTTTATACCATAAATAATTTTCAAAATAGTAAATAAATATATGGGAAATGTAAAAATAATTTTTTTCAGGGGTTAGACTAAAAACATAAATTCAATTTAAAATATTTCCAATTAATATTTTTTGATATTATTTATACCTAATAACATTATTTTTTTTATAATGAATTATTTTTTTAGGGTTTATAGATGATAGAGACATATTTATCACATTTTATTTTTTAAATAATCATGAGTGCCCTCTATTTTGGTTATAAAAGGCCACTCTCTCCTATAAAATTCCCAATTCCAAAAAACCATTAATTTATGAAATAATTACCAAAATATCCATTTTAATTACATCCCTTTATACCAGTGTCCTTATTTGTATTAGGAATCTCACTCAATAAGCCTTTTGGTATAAACCTAGTGAGGCACTCAAAATAAGAGATATAATTCTAAAATCTCAATATTCGATTTATTTCAACTTCCACTTCCTTAATATAACTTATCAGTGTGATAATTTAGTAACAAAAATTACCTACCTATTCTGTGATGTTATTATGTTAATGAAAAAACATATATCCATCCACACTCTCACTAAATGGGACACTAACCCAATGCACCTTTATACATTGGACAAAAACCTCACAAGCTAATGTAATTATTTTTCCATCAACATCATTTATGTATTTATATAGTGATGTTTTTTATATTATTACAATATTTTTTTTAGATTATTATAGTTATTTAATTATTGTATCAATTATAACTTCATTCATTTTATTTAGTGAGGGATACAATATCATCACTTGTGTGTATAACAGACTATTACCTTGAGAAATGATTGGATTCATTTTTTATATGATTTACATGGATTGTAGTAAGATTATAGTTAATGAATTTGTATTCTATTTATGAAATAATCATACTTATGGATATATAATCTCACATATAACTTCTTACCTTTAAATCCCATGTAAAACCAAAATTTTTCCTTTTCATATTTGTGGAATACCACCTCCATGTAGCGATATGAAATGGTTTTAATTTTATTAATAATAATTAGTAATAATGATGGATTTGATTAATATTACTTATATATATAGATACATATTATTTAATGTTGAATTAGTATTTATTTTTTCCATTAATTTTATCCATCACGAAAATAGAAATAGTGTTCAAGTGCATGAAAGGTCTACCATATCCATGAATTGTGTTATAAATTATTTATATCTAACTTTTATATATCACTATAAATTAAAATATATTGAATATATATGATATTATTATCTTTATTAACATTTTGGATATCATTTATACTTGATCAATGTCAAATGAAAATAATTACCTAACTAAAACTACAATAAAAAACTATGAAATTATTACACAAAAATATGATCTTAAAAATGAATGGTCAATAAGTGTGTGATAAAAGAATATAAGTAAATAATATCTGGTGTGAAATGTATGATTATTTATATATAATTTATTTATAATATATATATATATATTATTTTTTAACTCGTATGGTGGAAATAAAAACAAAGGTGAGGTATTTATTCTAAATTTACATTCTATTGAGGTATATTTGTTAATATGAGCATATTTAATTAAATGTTTTCATATATATCTACTTTTATGTATTTTATATGAATAAATATTTATTAATGATGTATAATGTTAAAATTATAATGAATGAGGATGATCATAAATTTCTATTAAATCATATTTGATAAATATTTGTTATATTACATAGACACACACAGAATGCTCATCAAATTTTAGAGTCTTCAAAAATATAGAAAAAACAAATAGTTGTTCCATAGGTTAACTATATCATCTTTCTATAGTAATTTTTTTAATTAATAATTCATTTACATATTGTACATTATATATTTATTTATAACATTGGGAATTTAAACATATGAAATGATGACCTCAGATGCTCAATAATGGAAACTAAGGGAGATGTGTAAGCATAAAATGGGGAAAAATTTTGAAAACAAAATCAAGTTTATCAAATATCGTAACATTGATTAATAAAATAAATAATCATATTTTATTAGATATGAATCATAATGGATTCATAGAACATGAGAAAAAATAATAGACCTTTCGAATAAGAAGAAGATTTTTGGTATACACATATGCATAATAAATCATTTCCAAATTAGACAAAACTCATTTCGAAGTATATCCTAGTAGAACAGGTTCACTCCCCTACCAATCATTGTACTCTAAAATCACCCCCAAGACCATCATATTGGATCGTGTATTTTAAATAAGGGTGTTATCTCTCTATTATTATCATGTTTATCTCGTGAAATATTAATTCATACCCAAGGAATTGGATAGAGATATATGTTCTACCCATCTCAGAATGACACCATATTTATGTACTCTACTAGTTCATGAAACATTAACAATATCATAACCCATATAATTAAATGGGTTTCAAAAAATTGTAATTTTATCAAAACATGTTTAAATGATATTGGTTACATAATCATTTCATCCTTTAATTATATAACTACCTAAGGAAAAAAATTGGATTCATGATCGTTTTATTATGGTATAACCATTTGAAGAGAAAAAAGTTTCCAAAACATCATTCCATCATAATCACACACTATTAAATGAAATAATAAGGATTGTATCCTTGTATTATTTCCCTTGTTTGGTATAGGTAACATTAATAGATGTCATATTTGATGGAAAATTATTATGATCAATAATTTCAAACATTTATTAAGTTAAATATCATTTCCACATTGAATCTAAAATTATAAAATATTAATAAATTTGAAATTAATATTATATTAAAATAAATTATAAAACATTTATATTAATATTCAAACAATATAACAGCTATTTTGATGGGTTGTTTTATTCATGGCATTTTTTTTAAATTATGATTTCCATCAATTTTTTGTTAAATGTCAAAAGGGCCTTGTTAAAAAATGACAGAAACATTCTAATCAAAAACATTTAAAAATTAAATCATCCGTAAAAATTCTTCTCAATAAATTTTATGATAATAAATCATTTTAATTTTTTTTAAATGACATTGTTTTATATGAAATTTTATTTCATACTGGAAAGATAAATATTTTTTGATTTTTTAAACATAATTATCAGTTAATTTACTTAAAAAAGATTGGAAAAAACTATAAATTTCATTAATATATCATCAATAACCAATATATAATAAAATTATTGAGTTTTATGGTATATTTATCATGAATGTGTATCACTAGAAACATAATCACAAACAATCTTGATAAAAGATGAGATTATAACATAAAATCATTACAAAATCTGTAACGTAGAATTGTAGCACCATAAAGGAAGAAAAAATTAAACATAAAATATCATGAGTTTAAATAAATTAATGATATTATATTTAAAATGGTCTATATATACACATATTCAGAGAATATATGTTCATAATGTATTGTGCATCTGAAAGAAGAAAAATTGAGAAAATATTACATGACCTTAATTATCGACATCCATCGTAATCATTAAATAATCTTGTATAATAAATATAGATTAATTATAAATCTATAATAGAAAAATATTAGTATATATTATATAATATAATATTTTTTAATGAAATTTTATTAACTATTTATTAACAATTTCATGCAAATTTTACCTTTTATGTAATAAAAGCTTTATTGTATAAATATTTTTTAATTTTTAGTTTTTTACTCTTACAATGAACATTATTTCATATTATATTCAATTTAAAACCTGATATAAATCAAATATATATGTATATATATCATTTGAATATATGTTAATAGATTAAATTTATGCAAATAAAATCAAATACCACATTCATGGAAATAGAACATTGTACATACGATTAAATGTAGCATACATTTTCATTTAGGATTTAGAGAAATAGTGTTAACTGATACATTAGCATTAAAAAGTAATTTTTATTTCATATATGTCACATAATTTCATTACATAAACACTTAAAAACTTCTATTTAATGAGTGAATGTATCATATCACTTTATGTGGTGGTAGTCTTCTATTAACACGAGTGACATTACCATATTCCAAAAAATGGAAATAAAAAAATTATACATGATATTAAAATTAAATGAGAATAATAATATCATAAATATCATATAAAAAATATATCAATAATTGCATCCATCCCTGAATGTTTTTATGTAAAAAATGAATAAAATCAATTCATGAGGCGGTAGTCTTCCATACTCATAAATAATGATTTTATAACCAATTGCATGTAAAGGTAGATGGTTCTAGCTCATTAAATTAACATAAATTTTTTAATAGAAAATATATTTCATAAAATATATTAGCATGGTTTAATGTTATTATAATGATGTAAAGGATGAAATAATTTAAAAAAACTTTCATTGATGAATGTTACCAATTATTCTAGAATCCTCCTCAAAATTTCACAAAAATAATTTCTAGGTAAGATTTCTATCCAAATTATTGTTTTCATGATTATTGTATGAAATTTATGATGTGATTTGGGTAGGTTCTATATGAACCAAATTGGGTTTAAAGTGTTAGGAAGTCTGGAAAATGTGTGTTATTTTATATTTGGGTTGAGTGGCATAATTGAAATGTTTAAAAAGAAATGATTTCACTCTTGTTTTATTAATGTGAATAGGATACCATAATTAATTATTATAAAACCTATAAGATATATGTTAATTATATTACAATAAAAAAATTTTTACACATATTTTTGGTTATTTATAACAAATATCATTATAGTTTAACCCCTAATAATTCCATTGTTACCTTAATTATCGTAAAATAACATTTACTATTTTTCAATTTATTTTGGAAAAAAATTATCGTGGAAAAATAAGGGAATATAAATTATTTTGATTCCAAATTTTGAATCCACTTCTCAAAAGTATTATTGGAGAATTTTAATCATTTAATTTTAAGTTAACACCTCATATAGGATGGGAAATATATCTATTAAAGAGATAATGTTCATATATAAATAATGATTAATATTTTTTTATATAATTAATCAATGTTAAATAAAATAATATAAAATAATATTATTAATTGAAATTCAATAATTATCATTATTAATTAATCATTTTAAACATTATGAAAAATAAAAACAATTCACCCTGTGATATTTTACAATTGATGATTTTTAAATTTATATTTAATTTATCAAATTTATTTTGAAAAATTTAGATATATTAATTTTATTATGGTTAGAAAATGTAATAAATAAAATATCATTGAGAAAATATTTTTTTTACAATCATATAATTACATTATAGAAAATTATGTAAATTATTATCAATATGTATACTTTTGGTAAAACAATTTTAGTTAAAATTAAATTTTTCTATTAATAGTCATATTGCTATGTTAAATGGATGGGTTATAAAAGTCACCACTAAATTATAAAATTTCATTATTTTTGTAAAAATGAATTTTCTTTTTAATATAATATAACACAATGTAGTGTGTATTGAATTATTAATGTGGTCATTCATGTAACAAAATCTATCAATGGAATTTATTTTATTTGAAAAATAATTCATCAAAAAATACAGTGTTATATTTTAACCACTTAAATGAATTTAATATATGGAATTTACCACTCTCATTACAATCAAATGATGATACATATGCCTCATCATATTGTCAAATTCCCTAGTTGATTTCTCAATTTGGTTGTTTCTCTTAAAAATATTGACCAACTAATGGTTAAAATTTCATAGAACATTAACTATATGATTCATAACCACCCTTAGTTATTCTACATAAAATGGTCCTTCTCCAGTGGTATGACCTCCGAGTTTAGTACATGTGAACGGATAGTAATGTTCTTCCTAGGAATAGAAAAATGAACAATGTTTTGTACATTATAGTGGTTTGGTGGAAGAACTGAGAGATAAGATACAGTCCTAATATGATAAATAATTTCAAACGGAATGATATACCTAGAAAATAGATTCCATTTAATCTTGAATATCACAAAATTATTATATAAACAAATTAGTAGAAACCACTTTCCACCAACATCAAAATATAGAAAATGTATTCGATTATCATCATAAATTTTATACTGAATCAAAATTTCCATGATATGTTACAAAATTGCTCTAACCATATCTTTCATTTCTTCATCTATCTTAGGCCACATTATATGTCTTTATCCAAAATTATTTTAGAACATTAGAGATCTAGGTTTATTTCCATGTAGGTCATCATATGGATCCATTGGATAGAATAAATAAACACATAATTTTTAAAAAAAATAAATTAGATGAAGGTGTTTATCATAACCGCATATGAAATAAATAGAAAATTATAAACCTATATGGTTTGAATTTTACCTAACACTGATCATAAATCATAAGATGATATACAATACTAAAACTCAACATTGTATCAAGAAATTATTGATGAATTTTGTAGAAAAGTTTGGTAATATTATGATATCAATCATAAACAATATAATCTGATAATCCATGATACCATACTAGTTACTTAATTAATATCATAGAAATCTGGCCCAATTGGGGAGACATATTTGTTAGTAATGAATTGTGCTGATTTTGAAAGGTGATCAACTAAAACCTGGATATAATTACTAGCTTTAAATATTTTGGGATATCTAACAATTCAATCAATGGTGATGTATTCCCATTTCGATTATAGTATTGGTAAAGTAGTTAAGATCCCCATATACATTTTCCTTTTAAACAAAATATGGTGACATTCAAATAACTGAGATACAAACTCTATGATATCTCTCATCATTCCATTCCACAAAAAACAATATTTCCATTCTCTAATCATATTTGTGTTTCTTAGATGAATAAAAAATGATGAACTATGAGATCCCACTAAAAAATCCTTCTTCAAATCCAGTATGGAAGGAACACATACCCAGTACATAGCCCATATTATACCATCATAAAAAAATCCAAAAATATTATTAACCTTATATTGCTGCTCTATATTTTTTTTGGGAGCCTCTAAACATTACATCCATATATGGTTTAACATTTATTTACGAAAGATAATATATCTTATCTTCATTCATGATTTGAAAATCAGTAATTTTAATATAAAATAATATTGTGTCTTTTTTTATCCTCTCCATGGAATGTAGAGAATGGTCCTTTTGATCTAATGAATCAGACTCTTTATTTTCTTTTTGATGGTGATAACATATTGAAAAGTCATAACCTGTAATCAGATCTAAACATCTAATTTGAATCATATTAAACTCTTTCTAGGTGAATATATACATTAATATTTATTTATCGATATATATATATATATCACAATTTTATCAATGAAAATAATTCCTCTTTTTTTAATTAAAAAAAATTATGTCTTCAAACTCAAAATCATGACATAGGTAAGGTTTCACATGAATGGTCAATATTGATGATGCATAATCATTAACCATGTCATTATTTATAAGATAAAAAATCCAAATCCCTTCTTGGATGCATCACTGTAGGTTACAAAACCTACTTGAGTATAACATAATGTATAAATTTGTTTACTAAAAATAAAATATTTAGATCCTTTAAATTTGGAATGAATTCATCTTTCTCGAAAATCATGGCTCCCTTCCAAGTTAATATGATTATTGTGTTAAGTATTAAAGATGAATTAACCATATTCTGACGATAATATCTAGTTAAACTAAGAAAATGTGGATATCACTCACCATGGTTGGTTTTATACAAAGCCCGAGAGCCTACCTATTTAATGGATATACCAATATACACTCTTTTGAGATAATATTTCCAAAAATAAATAAAGTTTTTAGAAAAAATAACACTTTTATAATTTGGAATATATTTTAGCCTTAAATAGAGATTTCGTAAAATTTTCAAATTGTAAATATTTTTCCCATTTATCTTTTAATTTATAATAATAACATCCATAAAAACTATAAAAAACTCATCAATATAATTTCTGAATACGTCATTCTCTAAATCTATTAGGGTAGTATGGGAATTATTAAGACTAAATGGACTCACTATATGTTCATATTGTCTCTAACTTTTATGAAATTATATCTTGGTTATATCCTCATTGTTGAATCTCAATTGATGATATCCAGAATTATGGTCAGTAATGGTAAACTATTGAGCTATACGTTGTGGAACAACCTAGTCATCAATAATGGAAAGATGAAACATATTCTTAATTTTGATCATTTTAATATCCTGATAAGAAATGAATTTTTGAATCCACCAATCTATATTTTTAACAAAAAGAACAAGTATAGACTAAGGTGGCATATTTGGATCAATGAATCAATTTTCATGGATTTTAGGATGTAGCTTCATTAATTCCTATAAATCAATAAGATCCATTCATTATAGATTATCTGAAATTGGAGTGGCTTGACATAATAATTATAGTAAGAAATCAAATTCTCATTTTTTTTGTATAAGACGATGTAACTATTCTTAAAAGGCACCGACAAATTCTTAAAAAAATTGTAATATCATTTATTTATGATTCCCTCTATCCATTTCAGATAAAAACCACTATTGAATGGGAATAAAGACTCACTATGTAAATACAATCTCCATCCTAATATTTTAATTACCATCACATTAAAATATGATAATATATTTATTTGGATTATAAAAATAAACATCCATTTATAGAATCATTTTTTGTTATTTATATAGAGAACACCATTCATTTCCTAATATAACATCAAATTCTACTAGATGAATAATTACATGATTTAAAGGTATAACAATCCCAAGAATTTCAACTAGAGTGTAATCATTGACATTAGATTATATCATCGTATCATATTGGGTTTCCACTAATAATTTTATATATGACCCTTTTTTGAATCTCCATATTTTATAAAATATATAGAATATATGAATAAATGGGTTGATCTAGTGTAAAAGAAGACATTATCTATTCTAGATTACATGGTATGTGAACCATTCACCATGTCATTATTTTACCCCACATTAGAATCAATGATGAAATGATATTTCACTTTTTTATACAATTTTAGAGGTTGTTGAATTTGATCATCCACATTAACCTTCAAAATTGGTAATTCGTTAATATAATGAACATATTCCTAAAATTTGAATCTATAGAGTGTAGATTTTGTATTATAAGAATAATTCTAAATATTCTAACCATTAGATGACTTCTTCCCATATCATTATTAACAAATTGGATGATTAACTTCCCTTCCAATGTTAAATCATTTATTAGTTACAAGAGTACACCTTTTTTCATGCTTCATACCACACGTTGATCCTAAAATAATTATCAAATTATTCCCACCATGGTTATTGTATTTTACTTTGAATCACCTTATTCTCATGTAATGAAAAACAATAGATTGATATATTACTCTAACCACTATTTTCACCATGATAAAAAATCAAACAAACACATTGTTTCTTATGATTTACAATATAAATGCAAATGTTTACAGACTTGGTTGTAAGACAATGATGAATAAATAAACTATACCATAATTTTTTATATAAATAATAGAAGAATAACATGAAAGTAAATTATAAATTTTCATTATAGGTACCAATTAATTCATCATTTATTTTATTTAATTCGAGGAACTAATTCACCGTCATTATAAAAAAATTCAAGTAAATTTAAATTGAAATATATGTTACTGAACATGTCATAATCCATTCATTAAATTTCATAATGTTTAGTTATATTCATGATAAGATTCCCCCATTGATATACTTCACCTTTGAATGGGTTAAATCCAAAATGAACTGTTCATGATCTGAACAATGAAGAAAGAAAAATTTGTATTCAATGGTGTTGTTCCATTGTTAAGAAACTAGTTTATCATAAGACCCACTAATAGAATGTAGATATTTATACATGAATAAGTCAATATTATTTTATTCCATCCTTTATTATTTTTAATTTCAACAATAATACCTAGAATGTAAATAATGTGTGATAATAGAAAAGATATTTAACATTCTAGCTCTTATAACATTTTCATACATAGGAGGAAAATAATTTTATTGTCATTCCTAACCAGCATTAACAAAATTTTATCACATATTATCCATTGAATAAAACCATAAATAACAGATAATACACAATATTGTTTATTTTGAGCCACATAACCATTAAACATTAATAAAAGGATGATTAACTCATGATAAAAAAAAATTAATATATGGACAGTTTGTATTATCCTAGGCCATTCATATTCACAATCTTGTTAAATCCATATTGATGTTCTGTAATGATATTGTGAATTTATAATCATATACTATGAGTGTGTAAAACCAAGTGTAAAGTGAGGACCAATTTCATGATCCAAGTGATAAGGGAGTACATCTCAATGTACAATATTTAGTGTCATTACCCCTAGGTAACATGGTTCATGAGATATATCAAATTTTACTATCCCGATAGTTATTTAATTTATGGGATCCCAATAATTAAATTATATACCCGAATTCGATGACAGTTTTCTATAATATGAATCATCGTCATAAAATTTGGTTCGGAACTCACTCTGTTTATGCTCTTATAAGTATCCAAATGATAACTAAATATATCCTATTAAACCAACTATATAATCTTTGGTTTATAATAAATATATATTACATCATTTTATATGAATATTTATTCTATTACACAAACACATGCTTAAGGAGTCTAATTGATTAGCCTTTATAGGAACATGGAATCAAAGTCAACAAGTCTTTATGTAAACTAAATCATCGCGCACAATTTTATTCATAAATATCACCCTTAATAGGTATACCAAATTTAGCACATTTAATTAAAACTTGTGGATAGAATCATTAGAAATGTATGGGATCATATTATCTATATGGGAAGTACAAGAGACACATGATCAAAACTTGAAAATAACGATATGAGAACATGATCATTGAATTTTAAACCCATTGCAAAGATATCAAAGATCGTTATATTGTGTCATGAAAAAATGATTGGTACTTCATTAGATATAAATCAAGGGGGAATAAAATTACATGAGTGGTTAAAGCATAAAATTATTGTATGTTATAGTTTTTTGGGACACATATAAGAATAAAAAATCATTTCCAAATTTATCAAGGATCCATTCCAAGTGATCTATAGTGGAATGGGTTCATATTCCAAATCATAGTATTTTTTACGGAATAATCCCAACACTATTGTAGTGAACAATGTATCTTACTGAATGATGTTCTCTCCCCATTCTAGATCAATAAGCCTCATGAGTTATAAATCATTACCCAATGAAATATATTGAGATATATGTCTGAACCAAATCATAATAAAAACTATATTCATTAATTCCAAAATATCATAAAATATTCATCATATTAAAACTAATTTAATTAATAGTCTTTCATAAAACATATTAATATCATATCCTATGGAATATATATGGGATTCATAATCATTTCACTATTTAATAATCGAAACAACTATGTAATATAAAGAGGTTATCAAGATTATTTTATCATGGTATAGACCTAGGAATTAAATTGAGTTTCCAAATCATAATTCCATAACAATCATAAAACATTTAGAGGGAGAATAATAATGGTATTTTTGGATAAACATAATTCTATTATAAATGGATTCATGGTACATTAACTTCAGTTTTTTTAAATTATGTCACATGAGTAATTCCAAAAAAAATTATTTGTTATTATTTATATTTGAAAACCAAATATTCCATAAAAAATATTTATCCTCAATAAAATGACTGGTAGTATAAATGAGGAAGATTGAAAATATTAGACATGTGAACCACAATTTCAATTTTTATAAAATGATATTTATGTTATTACATACCTTTATAAGAATTACGATAAAAAATAGTTTGACCTCAAATCAAACACTCAAAACCTTGTCAATCCTTGAATAGAAAAAATATTTAGATATCAATGTAGTGTAATTATTTTAAAAAAATTAATAAATTTTTATTATAAATTCGATAGTACATTATATATAACATAATAGTCAAAAAATAATCATGTGGATGTAGAACTATAATAAAAAATTTAATACAACATACAATGAAAAAATTTAGAAATATAGATCCATGGTTAATTTTTATTAAATAAATAAATTTTTTGGTATTATTGTGTGAAACATTTACACAAAACTAAACACTAGGTAAATAGTTATAATATGTAATTGTGTCTTATATGATTTTTGGAATTCATGTTTTATTTATTTAATAACCTCTCTAATATATACAAAATCATTTTTGTATCTATTTTATTGAAAAATATTTAATATATAAAACTTTTATCCATCAGAAAAAAAATTCAATACATATTTTATCTTATTTTATGATGATTATACATTTATAATCCATGAATTTAATTAGTTGGTGATTGAAAGCTAGAAATCATAAATAGTATTGATATTCATATAGTATTAATAATTTTGATGAGAAAATAGATTTTTAATAATTTATGAAGAATATTTTTCAATAATTGTTCATTAATTAATATATATATTTTTTAAATTTTTAAATTTTTTAAATATTTAATTTAATGATTTTAGATAAACTAATTGAGGATAACATATTAAATACATTTTATAGAGACCACAATAACCGTATTATTGAATTTGATAAAATTTCTATAAATCCATGTTTCTGTGTTCTAATACTATAATGAGTTGTTATGTGGTGGTGTTTTAAATTATAAGAGAAATTTATTATTATAAAAATTTTATCTGATTATAGATATCACTATGTACCTGGGTGTTTGGTATCGACTATCCTATAGGTTACATAGTGGATGGAGTAGGGCTCGCTAGGCCACCTTTCAACTGGTGGCCACTAGGTGGGTACCCATTTAGAACTATGTACATAGTGGACTATTTTATAATACCATATGGTATCATATCCATTATTTATAATTATTATTATTAAAATTTGAAAACAAAAATAAAACAAAGACCAATTTTTTTTAATCCTACGAGACCATTCCCCTTTAGTAACTACACTTCCATATTAATTGTGAACATAAATTATCATACGAACATTGATACCATTGTTGAATATCTCAGTTTATATATAGGAATTTTTCTAATTTATCACCCACAATTTTTACTTCATTTTGCACAGCCATTATTTATAAATCCCAAAATGAGGATTCTACCAGTTTTCAAAATTTCTTGTTGTTGAACATGATTTCTTCAATGATACCTAATGAGAAGGATTTTATATATTTTATGTATTTTTTACCTAAATTATTTTGTAATTTTAATTTTTAAATTTGTAAAAATATATAAATGTGTGTTGGGTGTGTGAGTTTGTGTGATCTTGAATAGACCCAAATTTACTTTCAATACATTATGATAAATAATTATAATGAAGACTATAAATCATTTTGTAATCATTATATATAAATATATGGTTTTCAATACACTTATTATCATTCTAAAATGATGATACCATAATATGAAAAAAAATAATATGGGTATTGTATTTTTGTGTGTTATTAATCAATATTAGTTAATTAGGATATATTCTCAGTGTTATAAATTTCCATCACTGGTTAGGCAAGGGAAATTTTTCTTTTATATATAAAATTGGCATGATTATCATCCAAAAATATAATATCTATTTGTGATTAGTGGTAAAAAATGAACCAATATTTTAATAAGTTTATGATACATCATTCATCATAATTATAAAAATTGTGGTAATGATTTATTAGCCTTATTGATCATGGTATGGTATCTATCATTCCCTATAAAAACATATATATCACTAATCTCCCCATTATTTCTTACATGGCATGAATATTAATTCATTTTTTATTTTTTTTATTTGTATAAGAAGTTTTGACATTGGATAAATGGTTCATGGTTGTTTATACACCCATACTATGAAATGGGTGATATATCATTCACATGATGGATTTTGTATTAGGGATAATGTTTTTACCATATAGATGATATTATAGTATTATAGTTCACTCAAATTATTTTTGGAAATAAATATCATTCATAAAAACCTAATGGTGACATATCATTCCCCAGAGGCCATGAATTATTCATAAATCAATTTATTGGAAAAATATCATTTAATATGTTGGTTATATATCATTAATTTCAAACAATTCCTCCTTCACATGATATTTCATTCAATATTTATCATGGTAAAGCGTCTATATTGTTATTATATTGTTCATATCATGTAATGAGACATTCAAAAAAATTATATAAGTGATTTAATATTCTTATAATATTTTTGGGATAAAAATATTTTACAATGGATGATAAAAGTTCACAATTTTCAAAATATGTGATAAATCATTAAAAATTTCTGTTGTATTGAGGATTTATTATTGAACATAGATCCTGATTTGGTGATACATCATCCACTATATTTTGTTATATTGAACTAAACCATTCATAATATTTGGATATTCGATGATATATCATGGAGAATATAAATATTAATGATATGTGATGTATCATTAACCCAATGATTACCAAAATAAGATTGGAGTGATTTTACATTCTAATATTGGTTGATGTATTTTTGGGTTCCTTATACTAGTGGATTCAAAATTTCCAATCATAATATGGTTATTATTATAAGGATTACTTCTTAAAAATAAATTATTACTCCTAAGAATATATATGTTTTGTTATTTATTTAGTTAAACCATTAGTTGTACATTATTAATCAAATTTCCATTGAAAAAAACCCAAATATAGGAGCCCGAATCTAGATTACAGGTTAGAAAATCCTGATAACTACATGAGTTTTACTTATTTTAAAGAGTATATGTAAATGACCAAACCATAGAAGACCAGAGTCAGTGTTCACATTAATACATTGTATCTATATACATGCATTCTCATCCCAACTGACTCAATAGTTTAATAGTATTGTATTATAAAAAAATTAAATATATTTTACATTTTAAAACAGAAAATAATGAATATAATTCTGATTTAGTACACTGTTATTTCAATTAGAATATCATTTTATATCAATCATAAATCACGTAATTGAATCTTGTAGAAGGAAATATAACAAAGGGTCATTTTAGATGCTCAATAATGGGTATGAATACAACATAAGCTGTCAATGATCGCATAAGAATAACATATGTATAAGAGTGTGATAACATGAGGTTAACATTTGAAATAACCATACTATTCATATCAAAGATCTCAATATTGATCCATTGTATAAATAGTATAACTTCATAATAAATGACTCATAAATGAATTAATGAATGAGTCCCCTTAGAGAATAACATATTCATTGGTGTTAGATTTGTGGAATATGCATAAGAATAGAAAATCATTTCCATATAAGTTAATTCACATTTATAAGGACATTATGATGAATTTTTTGACCCCCAATCCATATAAGTAGTAATAGAACACCCTCTTGACAATCATAGTGGACTAAGATCCATACTGAACCAGGTTTACTCCCCAATCATGTCTTATTGATCTAATGAGGTATCAAAATTTAACCAAGTCATTCAATGGAGATATATGTGCCGCCTGTAAAATAAATAAAATCCTTAGATGTTTTGAATAAGATCATAATGAAATTCATTATATTAGAACCCATGATAACAAGTGGGTTTCATAAAGCATTTATCACAATAGAACTATTAAAAATAAGCGTACATCATAAACATTTATCCTAACAGAAAAAATGAATTTATATGGGTTTCATAAGTATTCATCATATCTTAACAAATTATAAACAAAAGGGTTTCATAAAAAATTCACCATATTATAACCCATAAATGAAATGGGGTTCCAAAAAAAATAATTGTACACATAAATAATTTATATAAAAAATAAATATGTTATCATTAGATCATATCACCAAAAGTTATTCATTTTTATCAAAGGATCTCATATTATATGGGAAATTATTTTGAAATAAAACTAAATGAAATTTTTCTTTAGAAATATAACCTTTCATTGAAAATCAATTATTAAAACTACAAAGTAATTAAATGTATTAAAATCATTTTATTTGAACAATTACATTTCAATTGGAAATTCCACTTTTCAAAATTAAATGTTCAAAAAATATTATCACAATAATGTTCTTTTAAATTACCTTCTAAAATGGTAAATTATATTTTCAAAGCATAAAAATCAACATAAATTTTGAAAAATATTTTCTTTAAAAATAACATTCCCACATTGAAAATTACATTTAAAAACCCATAAATTCCCAAAACATTTTCAAAAGACGGTTCATTAAAAAAATTATTTGAATATTATAATTTAATACTTATGAAATTGTACTTCCATGATTATAAGAAATTATATTCACTTTTTAGTCATTGAAAAAATTATTCCTCTCATATTTTTAGTAAAATAAAAACTTTCATTATTATTAAAAGAACTCAAATATTAAATTATATATTTTTTTGGAATGTAAATCATGCCTAAAATTTAATTTAATCATAATATGAAAATATTAAATTAATATTTTATATAATTTTTAAAAAACATTAATATTTAAGAGAAACTATATTTGACCAAAAATATAAATAAAGAATATTATCCATAAAATCATTTTCTCTCTAATATTATGTACAAAATGGAAAGAAATTATACAATAAAAAAAAGTCATTCATGAAAAAAATATGCTAATAAAATAAATGAGATTATTTTGATATAGGTCATAAACTTTCATTACTTGAGTCACAATCATAAAAAATTATTATAATAAATAAGATTGTATCATAAAATATTTACCAATTTAGTAACATTTGTATCTAAATATTGAAGAATTAAATAACAAAAAAATACCATTAAGATAATTAGATTCTAGAAATATCATATCATATGGTCATTATATAAACACAAAATAAATTAGTGCTTAATATGACATAGGTCTCAATAATGTGAATGTTAGCTGAGAAAACCCTAATTGTAAGTCTCGAAAAACTTCATAAATTAACAATCCCCATGTATAATAAATATTTTCTTACTTTATATCAATTATAGAATAAAAAATATATATATCATACATTGTCGTTTCTACTCACTGCTTTTTTTCAATTTATTAACAATTCATTGTTAAAATCACATTTCTTGTAATAAGTGATTTGTTTTTCCTGTATGTTTGGGTTTTTTATTTTCGGATATCCTAATATAATCATGGATACCAAATTTGAACAATGGTATACATTATATAAATTTCTTTTTTATTCATTATATTTATTTTTTTATTTTTTTATTGTATTCCATATTATATAGAGATAGAAAATTAAATACACCATTTATGGAGACGATATATTGTAAATATGAATGATAATTGTTTCAATTTTAATGATAGATGAAACTATATAATGGTAAATAATATGTTAAAATAAAATAATAATTTTAATATCATATATATCACATATATTCATTAAATTAACACTTACTACATTTAATGAAATGAATTATTGAAAAATAATTCACATAGTTTTGTGAGGAAGTAGTATATTGTACAGACAAACGACGTTATTAGATACCCTCAAGAATGTAATGTAACATGGTAAATGTGATATATTTATTATGGTTGTATAAATATGTTACTAATATTATATATATTAAATGAATCTATTCATATTGAAAACAAATATTAATGGAAATAGGAAAACACAAAACATCAGTTTTCTATATAGTAGTCCATTGTACACATGAGTGACATTATCACTTTCCAATGGGTTGGGAGGTATGAAGATATATATATATATATCATATTATAATTAATTAATTATAAGAATATAATAAATTAGACATATAGTTATTTAATACGTCATTATATCCATCAATTTGTAGAGATGATTGAATAAGAATAACTTAGGTTCACAAGTCAGTAGACCACAATATATATAGTTGATGAATTTATATCATATTTGATAGAAGAGGATATAGATATAAGTTATTACATTGAAACCATAGCATATAAATACATGAGAGATATGTTTTTATAATATTATGACAATTTATGTCTATTTGAATTATTTATAAGAACATGTAAACAATAAAAAATTAGTTTAAAACATTACTTATTCTTTAAACAATATCTTTAGTTTTTACCTATTTCCTCCCTAGATTTTCTTTTATGATCTTAATAATTCCACAAGGAAGTACGAGGGAAATTTATAGTGAATTTTTTTTATGTTATGTATGAACCAGTGTGTTTTGTTACTATGAAGGGAATTGGATGAGATTGTTCTTTAATAAGTGACATGACTGGAAGACTTGTAATTTTTTAAAATAAAATAGTTTATCATGGTTTTTCACATTTTAAAATTATCCAATGAGGACCATTATTAATAATATAAGATATTATTTCTATATATTATTAGAAAATAAATATTATATATGTTTTTAATTCTTTCCAAACATTATATTGTTAGTTTAAACCCATAGTATACCCATTTTCACCATAACTATAGTAATTAATTTTTACATTGTTTACTCTTAATTATAGTAAAAAAATAATGTGAACATATTACATAATATAATTTAATATGATTCAAAAATATTAAATCAATTTTTCCAAATAAAAACCTTAAATTGAAAAAATTTCAATTTAAAAATTATAACTAAAAACGCGATGTGACATCGGTTTTTTGAAGAGAAAATTTTTAAATGGTTAAAAATATTTTATAGAAAAATACAATATCAATTTTGTTAAATTTACTGAAAATTTATTAATATGTATTTTATTTAAATACGTATATTATTAAAAAGCTTTTAAAATTAAAAATATATTGTAAATGATTTGTATAAAATGATATTTTGTTAATAAAAACATGTATTTTCCACTATTTCATGGAAATAATTATCTTTTCAAAAACAATATTCCAAGGTAATTTTTTTTCCTATTATTTAAAAAATGGAAATAATTTCTGAATAATATTTTTAAAATTTTATAAAAAAATATTTTTATTGAATGTGTGAAAAATTGGGAAACTATATTTTTAAAAAAATTAATTTATTGAGAAAAAAAAATAATTAATTATTATCTCATTGATGGAAAACATATAATATTAATCATAGAAATTAATTAAATATATAACATTTAATTTTAATTAATATAACTCCGCATCATTAATTTATTTATTTTATTGAGATAAAACCCTTTTTCTACAAAACAAAATTTCCCAAAAACGATTTCAATTTTTTAAAAATGGTTTTTAATATGAATTAATAAAAATAATTAAACTAATGAATTACTTTTATACAAACATATAAACCATATATTTCCATAAAATATGTTATTTTATTCATACCTTCCATTCTAAAGGATATATTTATCACACCCAAATTTCCTTTTTTATTATTTTTTCAAATTACCTTTTTATTCCATGTTTTTTTCAAAGGTTCTATGTGATCTAGGTTTTAATTTGGTGTTCATTGATGTTTTGGGTGGTATTTGGAATTGTTCAATGATAGTGCGAAGTTAGTGGGGAAAATTATTGAAATAGTGTTTGTGAACACCTAGTTTCATTTCTCTCAATGGTCTCTTTGATCGAAGGTTTTTCTCCTTGAGTTAGAAGAGTTTTCGTGGTGAAAAGTGTAATGTTTTACGGATTTTATATAGGTTGTATCATTAGGAAACATGGTAAGTTTAACCATGTAGCCTATGTATACAGGAATCACACTATTAGTACTCATTGTTTAACTAACCATTCAACCTATGTGTGAAGGCCATTCGACACTAGAATAAGGGAAATCAAATAGTTTCTACATGGTTTGTGAAATCGTGAAAGAAAACCATTTTACCCACTAAATAAATGTTATTTTGGGAATTTATCCTTCTTTTTAAGTGGGGTTTCTTTACTTATCCTCCCCCATTCGAAACCTATAATTGAAATTCCTCCCATTCTGGTTTTTGGTTCCTCTAATCCACTCTAAAAGGGTTTAAGGTGTTTTCATTGTGATTCATCAGTAAAATAATAAGGTCAAGGGCCCTCTCTCACACCCAATTGGTTTACATCAATTTTACCTTATCCTATAAAATTAGTGGCCACAATGGGATGATTTGGGTAACTAATGTGGTGCAGAATCTGGGGGTTTTCCTCCATAGGGTTCCATATGGATTTTCATTCTATATGAAACCTTCATTGAGTCATTTTAGTTGGGTGTCATTGAATTAAATTCAATTTACGGAAGGATACCCTTTCACTTTTCCATTAAATTTAATATTCCTTGGATTATTTATATGGGAACTATATTTATATGTAAAATAACAATAAAATATTTTTAATGTAATTTTTTAAGTGAAAGGAGGTGGTTTTATTAGTTGTTTGGACTGTATAGTGTGGTTTTTATGATTTGTGCAGAACACATGTTTTATAAATTTGTTAGTTGGATTTTCAAGTGTTTTGTCATTCATTTAAAATTGTTTTTGGTTACCAAACTTATTTGTGACTCCAAAATGGTGGTTGGTGTTTCACTGATGTATGTTTCATAATTTTGTTCTTGAATGTGTTGTGTGTTTGGATCTTTGAAAATGTATTGGCATGTGACAGAAATATGTTGCATTATTTATGGAGAAGGGTGGCATCTAAAAGGGTGTCTGAGGGCGAGTAGGAACTTTGGTGAAAATATTTGTGTTGAAAATAACCCATTGATAATTCTGAAATCTTGGTTATGGTTGAATGTTTTGGTAGGCCCATGCTGAGAGGCTCCCTTGAGCTCGAACGGTTGAAAGGAAATAGTTTTTTCCAAGGGGTGACTTTAGGGTTACTTCTTTTTTGTTCTGCTTATGTGTTATATATTTATTATTATGATTGGATTATCCTTAGGAATTAATTTCCTCATCCCTTTAATATTTGTGGCATGGGAACATATTATATAATTTGAATTGTTGGTGAGGGATTGATTCATTATTTTAGATAACGCACTAGTTAGTGAACCATAGTTTGGACTAATTTCTTCCGAATTATGCCCCTAGTATAGAATATTAGGGTAAAATCGAGCATTTCATTAATATGATTTAATAAGGTAGGCCATATCTTTTTGATGAGACACTTGTATAGTATGTTCTGTGTTATTCACTAGTTCAATTGTTATCTCATGTACTTTGGCACATAATTTTCTCCGATAGATGTTTGATATTGTTATTGGTTGGTTACTCTTGTGTGATTATTTCCAATTCCCATATTATGGTATCCTTTTTGTTTCTCTCCATTTATGTTATCTTCTTTATAAAATTTTATAATTAATTTTAACTGTTTTATAGAAACAGTTTAATAAAAATTTATTCCCATTCTCACATTTTTAGAGAAAACATTATCCTTTTTTTCTAATGTGAATTTTTTTCTTGAAAGATATTTTGTTTAAATATAAAGGTGAAATGGGATATTATTTGTTTTTACATAGAAAAATGTGTATGAAAAATATATAATTTTATATAGAATTTAAAAATTGAAATTTATATCTTATTTATTTAGATACTGTTCCTTGCGAATAGACTATTGAGGAACACCTACTATGATTTTATTCTCACACCTGTAGTTATTTAATGTTTTCATTTTATGTTTTAGGTTCTATCTCGGGACTAATTTAATGGGGAGATAGTAGGATCTAAATTTGAAGGAGAAACATGGGTTCAAATGGGTATGTTTTGGTCTTCTGGTTCAATTTTTAGGTTTTCTATATAGTATTGTATTCCACTTTTTTTGTATTTTCTGTCTATGTGTAAATCATGTTTTGTATGGTAATAATATTTATATTGGGATTATCTATTTATTAACATTTTTTGGTTTTTTTAAATGCTCTTTTTAATCCTGGATAATACTTTCCCTCCTATGTGGATCATGAATTCCCTTATTTCAATGTCTTTGACTGAGATGAGTGTCAAGTCAGGTGGAATGGAAACCTGGTTTGTAACAGAATAGTATCAAATGAAGTAATTTCCTTAGAGGAAAAATATTTGAGAAAAACTATTTTTTATTTGGAATTATATTTTCAATGTATTATTACTGTAGGAACTTGTGGGTAGGTATGAGGGAGTGTTGGGGAAACACTTTATGTTCCAAACCATAGGATACCACGGGAATTCGAGTTACATTTGGTATGTTTAGTTCATGTGTCTTGTTGGGTAATTGGGAAATAAAAATGGAGATAGGATAATGATCTAAATGATATCACAAGGTCTAGAAATCCATGTGGATCTAGGTACATTGTCTTGTAGGACTCCATATGGTGGTATCTTTCTCAGAATATGGATGCTAACCATATAGGCATGTCACGCATCGACACTAGTTTTACTTTCTCGTTTTTTTTAGAAAACCTATTGATTCAGATTATATTTGAAAATCACATTGACATTAAATATTGAAAAATTGAATTTTAGTGGAAATGATATAGATTTTTTCAATATGTAAAAAGGATATATTAGTGTCATTATAGTACATGATTTGGACATTTTATTTAATTAAGGAAACAATTTTTGATTAAATGATTTTGTAATCAAATGATTCCTGTTGAAATGTAATTAATGGAATTTAAATAAATGTTTTTATTGAGATTAATTGGATTTTTTATGATTATTTAATTTTTTTATGTATTTTATTTCATCCTTTGGGTGATTTAGAAATAATATTTTCCTTTGGAGAGTTTTTTATTGAGTTCCAAGTTAGTGCAAGGTTTAAAGAAATTATGTGGCATGCTCCAACATAATATGGTGGAATTAGGGTTCATCTCGTTGGGAATTCATTGGACACACATGGTTATTGAAAGAATTCATAATGTTTTTTTGTACCCTCTATCTCAAGTTAAAACAATCGCACATGATTGGCACATGATTTACAAACCATGCGTCCAAACAATGTGATTGACTAGGTATCATTAAAATGTAAAAACGTAGGTGAAATATTTTATTTAGAATGTGGAAAAGAATATTTAGTTTCCCTTTTGAATTTGTGGGAGATCCTATTTGTGAAGAAGTGTGTGAAATAGTGGATGGATGATGGAATGAGTAGATGGGTTCCATGATTGGCAAAAAAAATGCACATGTGTGTCGATCTATGGAATACCATTGGTGATTTAAAAACCTTTTGAAATAGTATTTATTTTTTAGAAGTGTTTTGAAGTGAAAACTAAATTGTGATTTGTTGGTGATCAATCGAGGTGTAGTTTGTTTTCTTGTGTATCAGGAATGATATTTATTATTCAGTATTTTGAGATTGATAATTCTTATTGATGGATTTGTTTTCAGTGAGTTATTAGATTCCCTGTATCATAATATCTTCCCCAATAATGATACGGGGGATATTCAACATGGTGATTCGGGTGGTTCACCGTTAGCAGAATTTTCAGTTGAACAATATATAGGCTACCTTCTTTAATTTCAGATGTTGAATCCTCCTCTCTTTTAAGACCAAGCATATCCTCTCAAAAAAAGAATAGTTGATGGGGATGATTGAGAAAAATGAGAGTTTCCTTATGTTTTGGGAGTCATTTTTGGTAACGTTTCCTAACATTATTCTTGAAGGTCCTCCCTAGAAGTGGTGAATGTTGGTCTATCAAAACAAGCCTCAAGATAATATCCCCATATAGATATTCAAGGCTATGTTAATATGGAATTATTTCACATGGTTCATGAAGTATGGGAAGCAGATTGAGATCTGATGTTAATTAAACGCTGATGCGTCAGTGTTGGAGTTATATCGCTTCATTTTAGATCTAGTTCCATATGGTCTGAGTTATGTCTTGAATTACGTAATGATAGTTTGGCATTTTGTTAATTGGATTCCTACTTATCTAAAATCAATGGTGTTAGAGTTTGACATGACTATTTTTTCCAATGTGGCGTGACAGGCTATTCTTGTTGATGTCGTACTACAACGAGTTCTTGAGATGGATGAAATTCCTCTAGTATATACCATTTGAGAATGGAATTGTTGTAAGAATATTTTGAAAATTCCTGAAGTAGGTGTTGTTGGTAGGGGAATTAAAAGACCTTCATATCTTTCATTAGCCTCTTTTGGTCCAAATATCGAAATGTGAAATCAATGTTCTATGATTGGTCAAAATAAGTTTTCATTTAAATCTACTATATGAAATAAACATGGATGTGTAATACTAGGTAACTTGTATAGGTATTGTCAGAGGTGTATCCAAGAAGAAACATGGAACCCAATCTACCTTTCTGAAAGGAACCCCTTCCCATTTTATGGAGCAAGGTGTCATCTTTGGTTCGGTTTTTATAACCCTTTTGTTGGAGTGTTTCTTCCGTTATAGCAATATTTTTTTTATTGAATTCCACTCCTTGCAATAATAAATTTTTTGGTGTATCCTTTTTGATTTTCTGTTTTAATGAATGAATTCGTTTTCTAGATTATTATTTTTCCATTCTATATTGATGTGTGTTTTGTGCGTTCCATTTCCCAAATTTTCATATTAGGGTTAAAGTCTAGGATATGTTTGAATATCATATATCCATGCCTTACTGAAATTGAATTATTAGTTTATGTTTGTTCAGTGGTTTTACCTACTCATTTGGTTATTTTTATGGTACCATGAGATGGATTCTTCCAAAAAATAATGAGTTCCGATCGGGAATCATTATCTTTTAACTATGGAGATTTAGATTCTAAAAAAATCATAACTCTAGTCCTAGGTCTCAGATTGAGGATTTTCATGTATCCAGGAAAACACTAGGTTTGTGGGGAGATTTGTCTTAGTTCTTATCTCCATATTTTGGGATTGGGTAATCTAAATGATTTCATTTATACTTTTATTCATTATGTATTAGTTACCATATGGATTTAGAATATTTTTTAAGGGCCCCTTATAATGGGGATAATATTTCAATGTTGTAATTTTTTTTGTTGACTCGTAAAACTTTTTCCATGCAGCGATATGTCATTAGTTAAAGATTTTTTATTCGTAATAGCGTGGGTACCCAGAGAGTCTCGATGACTGTTCTTTTGTAACTGATGAGTGCTTGTCATTTTATTATGATGTGGATACTATTACGACCTACCATGTTGATAATGTTGATTAATTTTAGATATGGGTTGACATATTGTGGATCATGTTTTCTATCACTTATTTGTAGCGACATTGATTATTTTCTTGTTTTGGGTAGATGTGATTATTTCGTTTGGTGATATATATAATTCTATTTTTGGTATATGGAAGGTAATATTAAAAGAGTGTGAACCTTTCTCATTATTTGATCAACTTAATTTTTTTTGGAATTCTAGGTGAATAATGAATAAGGGTGTGTAGAATTGTAACACTCGTATTTTTTTCTTCCTTCCTTTCGAACTATATTTTGGTTCAACGTTTTCTCGTTTATTTTGGGTGTTCATGATTTAAATTTGTTGCTCATGGATATTTTGGGTCATATTTGGTATGGATAATTTTTCATGTGAAGGCATTGGGAGGAAACAGATTGGTGAAGTGCTTTGGAAACCCTTAGTGCCACTTCTCAATAGGGTGTATTTTATTGAAGGTTTATATGATTGAGGAAAAGGTGTTTTGGGGTGAATAGTGTGATGTTTATGGGATTTTCACAATGTCACATGGTTAAGGTGCATGTTTACCATAACAATGATTCGTAACTATAGATAGGTCACATGGTCGGGTCACATGGTTTGACATACCATGCAGCCTAACTGAGCACCCCATGAAACCCTAAACTATAAGAAATCACATGGTTTGTTAAACCATGAATGCTAAAAATGAATCCTACTTGGGTAAGGGTATTTTTCAATTTTTCACCTTCTTTTTATGTGGTATTTCCTCCCATAGCCTCTCTCATTCGAACCGTGTGACCCAAACATAACACATAGTTTTTTTTGCCTCCATTGAGCCCCACCATGTGGGACTCAATGTGGTCTCTTGGATATTCTTATTGATGATATAAAATATAGGGCTCCTATCTCATTATCAATTTGTTTTCATTTATTCTACCTTTATCATATAACACTAGTGCCCATGATTAATATTTTTGGAAACTAGGGTGGTAAATTTTGGTGTTTTCTTCTTTAGGTCTCCTTGTGGATATTCTTTCTTCTTGGAACCTTTATGTAGTCATTTTGGATGGGCGTCGTTGAACAACCTTTTATTTGAAGTATGAATCATTTTTTACATTTCTATTCAATTTAACAGCCATTTGGTTCATGCTTTTTTTATCCATCCTAGCATATTAATTATCCATGTAAGATATTTAAAATAAATAATTAATGTGAAATGAGGTGGTTTTATTAATGTGTTAGAATTTATGGTGTGGTTTTGTAAAGTTATGCACACCATGTGTTTGATAAATTTCTCGGTTGGCTTTTGCAAGTTATTTATGATTTTCTAAAATCATTGTTTGTTTTTAAAAATATATATTTGACATCTAAAATGGTGTATGGTGGTTCTAAAATGGATTTAAACAGGATTTTAATAATAAAAGGGGTGTTCTTATTGGTTCTATGAAAATGGTTTGGCATGTTATTTATGTGTGTTGGTTTCATTTTCTAACAGTGTAATTTCTCGAAGGGTTCTTGAAAATTAGATGGAATTTTTTTGAAATGTGTTTTGGTGAAAACAATAAATGGATAAT
Organism: Viscum album; assembly: GCA_963277665.1. Taxonomy (NCBI): domain Eukaryota; kingdom Viridiplantae; phylum Streptophyta; class Magnoliopsida; order Santalales; family Viscaceae; genus Viscum; species Viscum album. The sequence goes on from OY728138.1 coordinate 2,071,749,140, forward strand.
TCTATTTCCTTTATTATGATTAAACATATTGGGAGGCCCAAGATGAGATTCTACATTGTTCTGAAATTTATGAAAGGAAATAGGTTGATCCTTGGGGTGACTCGGGGGGTGAAATGATATGTGAGATTACTATTTGTGAGATATATATATATATATATATATATTCATAGAATGGTATGATCTGTTGAAATGGTTTTTCTCACCCCATATTGTATTTTTGAAATGGTAACCTAGCAGAGGAAAATAATTTTTTGTGAGTAATTGTTTCTCTAGTTTAGATTATTTACTAGATAATGGTCCTTTGTAGGGAAAATATCCTTTGGGATTTTGCATGTCCATCAAGCCATGTCAGGTGAGATCATGTGTTTGGGAATTATGTTCTCATCTGTAAAGGAATGTTTTCAGGATGAGTCACATGTATAATATGTTCTAGATTATTTATTTTCTCATAGTTTCTCTCATTTTCTATGGCACATTTTTATATGTGTTGGATGATTGAGATGATTGTTTTTCTGTTTCTCTGGTATGATTATTTCTATTTAACTAATTATGTTACCCTTTTTGATTCTATCTTGAGTAATTTGATTACATAGAAGTGTGTAGAATTTTTTTTCAATGATTTATGGTTTTTTAAATTGATTTATATTCTCATTCACCCATTTTAATATATTAAAATATCTTTGTATTATAAATTGAGAATGGTTCATTGTTGTAAGATATTTGGTTTTCAATGAAAAAAGGTTAATTAAATTGGATTGGTTTTAAAATGAAAAACATTTGTGTGGAAAACCTATCTTTTTATATTTTATAACAAACGTGATGTTGATGATTCTTTCATTTAAATGATGTTCATTTAGAATAGATTATATGGGCATCCCTACTATGTTTGATACTCACACCTATTCTTCTTTCTTTATTTTCGTTCCTATTGTATGTTCCAAGTTGGCTTTTACTTCCTTGGGAGATGGTTGGTTATGGATCAGTGTTTGACCAATGGTGTCCCATGGAGATGATGTGGGTTTTAGGTTTAGTTTCAGTTTTCATGAATAGTTTTATTGTCCAGTTTGATGAATTTTCAGTTCATGTGAAAAAAAATGTTATGTTTGGTAATCTAATTTATATTGAGATTCTCTGCTTTTTTTCATTTGTGTAGTTAATTTATATTGTGTTTAACTATTCCATTATTTAATATGTTGATTCCTCGGAACTAGTTTCCCACACATGGTGATCGAGAATACCCATTGAGCCTTGTATTAGATTGGGCCAGGTGTCATTTCTGATGGAATCGTGGTATGGTTCATGAAAATGAGAAAAATATTATTTTAAATAAAAATATTTTATTAGTGTTCATCATTAAACATTAGTGTTTCATGAAATACATTCTATCATGGAATTTTATTTTAATCATGAAAATATAATTCAGAAAATACCAGGGTGTGACATTTTACCCACCTTATAACAATGTTTTACATTGAAAGGAAATAGTTTCTTAAAAAATGTGGACACATTTTTCCATTATATACTTAGTTTCCAAAATAATATCAACAAGATGATGATTTTTCCAAAACAAAATGATTAGGTTCTATGTTTTGTATTGGGAAACATTCTACTTAAGAACTATAATTTCCATTAGTTGTTCCTGAAAAGAAAATCCATAATAATATCTTATAACCTATGTGTTTAGTAATGCTTAAGGATCGTGTATGAAAATAGTTTGGATTGATATATAGAATACATCACAGAATTTATAGAGGTTTGATGGAGCCACCAATTTATTGCCTACTATCCAGATATAATAATGAATATCAAAGGGGCCGATATACTAAGGGAAAATCATTATATTATATCACAATCCCTATTTCATACATTGATTATTAATTGATCAATTTAAACTTTATATATTCCTCTAATTAAGGGAGATTAAATTTATATGATGGAATACCTAATTGATCCAAATATCCATAATATAATGATAAGTCATAACTTCTCTCTCTAGTTATTGAAATTGTTTGAATTGGTTATCCAATTTTCATAAATATTCATATGGTCAAGTAAAACAAAATTCAATTAAACATCATCCAAATATAATTTTATACCAATCGATAATAGTTAATCCTTATAAACCATCCAAATTTAAAAAAATGTTAATGGAACTACAGAATTTTGCAAAATAATCTAAATATGTATCCCCAAAATATCATAATGTATCTCTCAATTTTCACAAAAATAATATACAAATACCTTATTTATATGATCTCATAAAACATGTTAATTACTAGAATAACCATTAAAATATAATGAAAACGTTAAATCTACCTCATTTTTAAAAAATAAATAAATTATTGAATATAAACCATAAAGAGAGTAATGATGTAAAATTCAACAATGACATCTTAAACCACAAGGTCAAAACACCATTAATCAATTACATGGTCATCCATACTACCCAATATATATAATCTATGTTATTTATCTATTTATCAACACAAATAACATTGTTTCACAACTTTAGGAACATATTAAGGGTTATCTTCACTTAATAATGTTTTTTAAACAAAATATCACATTTATATTAAACAAAATTTGTAGGTTATTAATATCATTCGAATTATTCTTCAAAATCAATAATGAATGAAATCTACAAAATAAATACATATATATTTTAATCATCATGAATTCCAAATCATAAAAACATCAGTCATACTATTTTATTCAAAAACGATTAGCTAGTATTCATTTTCAAATTTATTAGTACATTTTTTCTATAATATGAAATATGAATCTTATATTAAGATTCACCAAAAACAATTTAAGCGCACTTATTATATTTAGAAAGAACAGTACTATTAGAGGAAACCATAAAATTTATTTGTAATTCATGGTCTCTATATCATCAGTATGATAACCATTACTCATACCACATTAGTTATTCTATTTCGAATATTTATAACATGGAACTTTATTTTCATATTAGGAATATTATCCACATATAAAACAATAAACCATCAATGATAACATAGAAATCATATTTTTCCCATCCCTAGTGGTAACTGATCTATTTAGTATTCCTTATTAGTAACATTATTTGTCTCATTATTTACCACACTAGAATCATTTTCCCATTCCTGTAATATATTCACATGGGTTCCTCATCAAACATTTATGACATATAAGAAACATAATATTACTTCTTAAATATTCCCCATTACTCAATATATAAATTAATTTTATCATCTCCTTCTTTTTTGAGTTATAGAGTTGGTGAGGGTGGATTTTGTTAACCATATGTCATCAAATATGAATAGGTATAGTAACAATATATTTCATTGTAGTTATCACCCACTAGGTTTCTAATCGAAAAATTTGCTATCACATTCAATGAAATCCTAGTTCATTCTTATTCCCAAAAAATAAAAAAATAAAAATTTACATTGTTAGAAATAACAACTAGACTGAGAAACCACATAATCATTAATGAATTAATAATGTCTAAATAATGAAACCTTCACTTAAAACTATGACACCTTAAGTTTTAAAATTTTCATTCATGATCACCATATATTAAAATCTTCCATGTTTTATCATATATAAAATATGAATTATCCAAAGAATATCCATTAAGAGTGTCAAAACTGGTGTAATGTTATACCGATTTCCATAATCTTGGTAACACTCGAGTTAAGCCTGACTGTCCTTTCTCGTGGTTATTACCACTACATAAAACTATTAAAGAACCAGTTACACTTTTGTATCCAGATTAGATTATGTTTCATAATAGAACAATATATTAAATTCTTTATATGAACAAAAAGATGTTCATAAAAGAATATCAGCATTTTTAGACATATTGATATTACCTGTAATATATGTGTTTAAAAATATAGTTCCCAATATTTATACCAAACATACTATGATACCATATATAAAAAGATAGTATTTTATTCACATATAAAAAAACTTTTAATATGATTCTTAATTCTGTTATAGAACCACATGCTTGAGGATTTTTAAGGTATACTGCATTTGAAAAATTGAAAAAATCATCTTGTCCATAATATTTTGACATATTCTCTTACATATTTTTTCCTAACTATCACCATTAATAGAGATATAAAAGATAATATATTTCATCCTAACCTATGAAAATAGAATATAAGGATGGGTGGTTTCAGATTCATTTTAAGGGTATGTGTATAAGAAAAATAGTAATTTAACACATAATAATACCATTAGTATAATGATAGGATAAAATGAGAATAATTTTTTAAACAAAATAAACTACATATAAAATATCTTAATATTTAGTCACAAAATAATTCTTTATTCCTCATAATACAAGAATCATTATGAAATCAAATAGAAAAATCTATGAGAGTATAAAAATTTCATAAGGAACAGATTCATGGAATTCACATAATCATATAAAATAACTTCATTTATTGATTAGACTTATTTTCATTTCTATCATAAAAGAATGGTTTCACTCCCAATCCATCATTTTTATAAAAGATAACCCCAAACATTATCAATGTATAATAATTACCATACTAAACTACATTCACACCCCATTCCAATCATGTTTATCTATTTAGTTATCAATCATTACCCACTGCAATAAAAGAGGATATATGTAACATCCATTAAATAATAAAAATAATACATATTAATTCAATAAGATCATGAATAATTTCTTTATATCAGTCCCCATGAAAAGAAGTGGTTTTTATTAAATAAACATCATATTAGAATCCATGAAAAGAATTGTGATTCATAGACATTCATCATATCATATCTTAATACATGAAATGGGATTCCAAAATATTAATCATTTTATAACCCACACAAATAAATGTGATTTATAAGAATTAATCACCAAATAAATAATTAAAATAACATGGATTCAAGAAATATTTCCTCATATATAAATCCATGAAAATAATTAGGTTTAAAAAATAATTTTTCATCAGAAACATAATCCATCCATATAATTAATGAATAATATATCATTGGATAATATCCAAAAAAAATCATACATAACAACAAATTATTTCATATTAAATTGATTTTTTTTAATGAAATCAACTTTTGTAATTTCATGGGGAAGGTAACATTGTTTTTGAATTAGAATTTAAAAATAATAAATTTGGATATAAAATTTTAAAATTATTTTTCATTAAAAAAAATCTTTTTAAGTTGAATTTAATTATTTGAAAAATAAAAGTACACATAATTTTTTGACAATCATGTTCTTTGTAACTATTCTTTTCACATTGAAAAATAAATTTTCATAGCTAAATAATCCAAAAAATTTAAAATTCCATTCAATTAAAAATAATAATTTTATATTAGATAATGAAATGTCAAAAGTAATTCATAAAGAAATTTAAAATTATTTTATTTGAATATATTAATTTAATAATATTAATTAATCGCTAAAACATTGATATTTCATGATTACCAAAAATTACTTTCATTCCATACATGTTAATATAAATATTATGTTCAAATTTTTAAGAAAAAATTGAATCAGAACTTATTGGGATAACAATATCATGGTTTATTTTAAAATTTTCTTTAAGAAAGAAAATAATGAATAAAATTACGTCTATAAATTATATGATAATTGTAAAAACATTTCTAAAATAATATTTAGATGACATGAAGAAGGATGAGAACTATTTTTCTGAAAATATATATATATTAAATATTTTCAGCAAAACTATTTTCATATTATTATTATACACCATAGTTTTGAAATGTATTGAAAAATTACTATAAATAATAATTAAACAATATAAATTATTTAAATAAAATATCTTTTTCAAATTTATTTCAGATTATTTAATCAATGGAATCATAATCATAATCAATCTTTTTAATAAATTGGATTGAAATATAAAATTGGTAACCCTTTGGTTAAATTCATATCATAATGGCATGAAATAAAAAAATATAGGATGAAACATTAAATACCATGAATAAAATTATATTACTGAAATAACATTATAAATGGAAATATTTAGACCATAATAGAGAAATAAGTAGTTAATTTGTCATCTATCTCATGGAAGTGAATTTTTGATGAGATAACCCTTACCATATGTCTCAAAATCCTTCACCCAGATTCGTAATTCTTTCATCATAATTTTATGTTTATTATAAATACATTAAAAAAATAGATATTTTATACTATATAATATTTACTTATAACATTTTATTACCCATTACTTAAAAATATCATGATTAAATCATGTTGCGGGTAATAACTAATTATTTTTTCATGTTAGTTTTGGATTTTTATTTTTGTTAATCTTAAATTGATCATAATTCCTTAATATACAAAATTATTACCATGATATATAAATAATATATATTTATAATATATTTATTTATTATATTATATAAATGTGAGAGATATAAAATTATATACATCATTTATAGGGACAGTAGGTCATACATAGGTATGACTATGGCTTCTATTTTATCATGAAATAAAAATTTTCAATGTTAAATTATATATTAAAACTATAGAATCCATTTTATATCATATATAAAAAATATATTCATTTTATTTACCCTTATTACCTTACATTCAATTTTTTATTAGAAAATGAGTCACACCACATCATATGGCAGTAATATTCTATACAGATGAAAGACGTTATAATATCCCACATAAAAAATAGATTAAGAACATATATATGATAAAAATTACAAATTTGTATAATTATGTTTCAAATATAATATATATTCACTTAATAAATCCTTATTTTCGGCCACATAATATGGAAATTGATAATCGTATCACATCTATTCATGAGGAGGTAGTCACTAGAACACATGAGTGACGTTATTTTTTCCAAGAAGGTAGGGTGATAAGAATGTTGATGTTTTATTAAAAATAAATACGTTTAATAACATCTTAAATATAATATATTAATATATAATATTTATTTATATCCATTTCTAATAGGTGGTGGTGGAAAAGGATTAACTTTGATTTATGAGGCGACAGTCCGCCATAAAAAATGATGATTTCATATACAATTTGATGGAAGAGGTGATGTATATAGGTTATTAAATTAATATAATTACATCTAATTATAGGTTATATAGTGTTTTATTATATAATAATTAATATAATTCTAATGATGTTGATGAATAATTATATCAAAAATACATAGTTTAAAACATTGCCTCATCTTTGGAAACCCCATTTAGATTTCCCCAAAATCATTCATAGTAATTATTTTTAGTATCAAAATGGAATATATGATTTTGGTATATAATTGAGTAATAATTAATTTTTCATTATTTTCCGAAACAAGGATTTTTATAATTTTTTATTTGAGAGGAGAGTGAGTGGCCTTATATAATTAAGTTTAGGGGCACAGCTAAAATATTTTTAAACAAAATCTGTTCACACAGTTTTTTTATTTTAATACTATAGAAAATGGGCCACTATAAGTAACATAATATATAAGGTATATATATGGTAATATAATATATTATATATATGTTTTAGGTTACTTAATATGTTATCATTTATTTTTAACCCCAGATAAATCCAATTTCATAATAACTATAGTAATTATTTTTTACTATATTCATTTTTAAATATGGGAAAAAATTGGCCTAAACATATAATATAATATAAATTTGTTTTATTATAAATATTGATACAATTAAATAGTACTAAATTCACAAATATGGGACAAATTTACTTATAATTAAACTTTTAGACACAATGAGAAAGTAGTTTTCCAAATAAAATATGTTTACTAGTTTAGAAAAGAATTAATATAAAAATTAAAAATGATATTCATAAAAATGGATTAGTTTGATTATTATATACATAGTTTAACTAATTTTACTTCTAATACCATATTTATATAAAATTTATCAGTAAAATACTATTATTAATAAGATAATTTATAATAATACAATATATTTTCAACTACCCACAGAAAAATTATTTTTTTCTTATACAATTATTAAAATGTGAGAAAAAAATATATTTTTCTTATACAATTATAAAAATTTGACAAAAAATTATTTTTTATTACATTAAATATGATTTTAAATTTCACATATTTATTATATTACAATTTAAAAAACAATTTTATACAGTGTTCAGAAAATGTGGATAACTGTATTTTTTTAAAATAGTTTTTTAAGAATAAATTTGGATTTTTGAAAATAACATGACATGAAAAAATAATAATAATTTAATTCATTTTATTGAATTTATAAAATATATGTCTTATTAAAATAATTTATCAAATATTTTTTATTTAATTTATGGAGATAAATGATATTTGGGTGCATAAAATTGGTTTTAAAAAATCATTTATTTTCAAAATATATTTAATTTACATTGTTTTAAAACATTTCCCACAACTAATTCATTTATATACATGTATAAAACCTATAATTTAATTATTTAGTAACTCATATTTATACCCTCTATTCCAAGATCGAGGTGATAACTGCCATATTAAATATTAATATTTCAGTAGTGTGCTTTCTCAGCACTCTGTTTTGCATGTAACACATGATATCAAAGAATTAAAATAAATTCACAAAAAAATTCTATAATATTATGGGGTTTTATAGGATTGAATCTATTTTTTGGGATATGATAATTATTTGGTAATGTTTATCCATAAAAAATTTACCAAAAACTATATGATTCATAACTAAATTTTTAAAATTTCATATCCAAAACAGAAATTAGAAATACAAATATAAAGTGAATCACCAAATGGTGGGTAGTGTATAAATTATTATACTCATATATTGATAATGATAAACAAGTAAAAAATTATTCAAATCCAAAATAAATTTTCTAGGTTAAATTATAATATAAATTTAAACTCGTCAATGTTACATACTAATACATTATGTAGGATCCATAACCCATAAACATCAACTGTTTTTTCCATTCCAATATTATCAAATAATTCATCTACATTTACACTGGAATTTATATGTAATGGTGAGTATGAATACCCTATATTATTAAAAAAATATCAATCGCATTCAAATTCATGTTTAAAAATCATCATACTTGTATCCCATTCCATTAAAAAGATCAAAAACATTTAAAACACAAATTTTTATCACAATATTTCTATAGCAATAGATTAAATAATGTATCCTGATATTTCCCATAAATGTAACCCTTCCTATTTTCACTCCAAATTTCATATAAAAATAATCCAATAAAACCAAATAATACATGATTAACAAATAAAGATATCATAATAATTCAATCTAACAACACTATCTTTCACCAAATATAAATCTTCACCAAATTGAGTTATTTCAGAATACCATGGGAAATATTTTACACATCCAAAACAAATTATTTATCATCATTTACATAAATATATCATGTTATTTACCTAAATAGATTGAAATCCATGGTCATTTAATATAAAAAATAGTTCATCAAATGAAAAAAATGATGCTTGCTGAATATAAATCATTAGAGTAATATAGTATTACCAATTACTAAATTAACTCAATAAAAATATATATTAATTGATTTTAATGCCAGTTTAAAACCCATCCATACATTACAAATAAAGTAAAATAAAAAAATCTAATCATATGTAATGATTAAAAAAATTAAAACCCCTTTATTTTAATAAATATACTAATAAAACATTTAATAAATTTTAACAAATTATCAAAAAACCAAATAATTTAGATAAATAGAAAAATCTCATAAATAATATAGGGTAATGGAATAGTCCAATATGTAATGAATAATAACCAATAATTTAGTATAATTATCATTCAATGTTCATGTAATCTATTACCTTCATCAATTTTCTCAGTATTGTCCTCCAAAAACTATATGCTAGAATAAATCATCATGAATCATATATACATGATTTAAATCAACAAATAGAATCCCTAATCACAATACATGAATAGAGATATATCCAATAAATCATTACTAAAAATTTGGTAAATTGGATGACTGAAGAAGCTGTGGTATCATAAAAAACAAACCCAAAATATTTCATCGATCAAACCAAACTATAATTGAAATCTATTTTTTAGGGTAAAAAATTAAAATTAGAATTTATTGATAACATATGGTTCTCCAATATATATATATATATATATATATATATGGAGTTTTATTTTTTATATAATTGGTTAATTGTATTTTTAGAATTCAAATATTGACATTAAAACATTATAGAATAGTCATCCACCCCAATAAACTGACGTTCGTGGAGTCCATTACAAAAAAAATAATAGATACAAGTCACCAAGAAATGTATTTCAATAATAATGAAGAAAAAATGAACTAATATGTGTCTCCAAATGTGACATGTTTGGTCTCAAATTATATACATTAGAATGTGAGTTTCTCATATAAAAACACAAAAGTGAATCCAGAATTCCATCAAACACAGCATTAAAATCCATTATCACGTTAACTATGTCATAAATCATTCAACCACATAAATCATTTAACACAAAACGAAACATGTGTTTATCTTCTCTAATTATTATAAACCATTAAGTTTATAACACCCTATATGTGGAATAATCAATCCTCTAAAAATCATTTTCTAACATTAAAAAATCCAATCCAACTTATCCATAAAATAAAATTTCCACTCTTAATCCACTAATCTATTAAAAATCAAATTGGATTGATAAAATAATTACTTCAATTTCATATAGACATTGAATGTTTACTGGTTCCTAGGACACATTAACTGAAATTCCATGTGATAATAAAATCATGAATTTGATCAGTAATATCATATATTCCCACATAGCTGGTAACAACCAAAGTTTTTATGAACCTTTTTATGAATAAATTAAATTTATTTGATGTATTGAGTCATATTATACACAATTTCAATCTTGTTATATATCAAACACTAACTTAGATTTTGAAACACAAAACATTGATTTTCTCAGAAACACCATTAAAATATTTTAATTATTTTAAAAATAAAATTATAACCTAGTCATTCGAATGGTGGGTATGGATAGGATTAACTAAATTATAAAAAAATTCTTTAAAAAAGTATATATAAATATTTATTTTGTATCAATTAAATTAGAAATAAAAATAAAAAACCCTTTTGAATATTATAGGAAATCAATTTTCCGAAAAATAAATTATATGTTTACATGATTTTTTTATTCCAATTTATAAACATATCACTTTTTATGGATTATATTAATGAAATTGATATATTATATATTCAATATAATTCGTAACATTCATCAAATGGGTTTTATAGATATGTTATAATAAAAAAAAAAATTTGTCACTCATGATGCATTTTTATAAAAATATTGTCTTCCACATTTTGATATAGATCTTTTTTTAGATAAATTTTTCATTATTTATAAATAATATTTTAAAAATTAGACTTCATATTTTAGATAGTATTATAATAGTTAAAATGTGGTTTAAAAAAATTTATGATAAGCTTGTTTTTTAAATGTCAACACATAGTAAATTTTAATTGAAAATTTTACATTCATATAATTAATATTTAATGATAAATTAAATTCAAAATTGGGTTTTATGTATCATTTTATTAATTAAATAATATTAATCTAATTTGTTATATTTTAATGTTTTTAACTTTGAATTATTAAATAAAAACAATTCAATATTTTTAATGTTTTCACTATAAAAACATGTTTTATCATTCCATCAACTATATTAATTTTATATTAATTTTTGAAAAATGTATTTTAGGAATTTTGAAAAGTTCATTCCAAACCTAAAATATTAAGTTACAAATTTAGTTTATGTGTACCTTTTATTTCCGGATAATATGATGAATATCTGTATTCATTTTTATTATCACGACTAAATGTAAACCTGATAATTGATGGTAAAAATAATGTTATAAAATTTAAAAATTTACCAAATTTATTTGGATTAATTTCATTGGACCCTTATCAACTAAGGTTACCAATTGAATTTTATAATAGACATTTTCCATGAAAATGAATTAATTATAATTAAGATCAAAAAGACTGACAAAATGTGACACACTTACTTTTAAAAAATGTAATATTTTTAGTATGTTGGTAAATATAATATCTCCTCAACTACGGATATTATTATAAAATTGAAATGTATTATATACAAAATTGATTTTAATTATTTATGTTTAGAGTAGAAATGTTAATCATAAAGAATAAAATAATTATGATGTTGTCATGATTAAATTAATGAAAAACTCAATTAATTAATACTAAAAAAATAAAATAAATAAAAATTTAATTACTTATTTTGTTCCATTTATTATTGATTTCAATATGACTTATTAGGGGTAAATTAAATGATTTGGTGTGAGTTACCTAACCGTATTTATTTCATAATTTAAATATTATGAATACTGTGAAAATTGAAAGTAATGATATTTTATGAAAATGATAGTTGAATTAATTAGTTATAAATAAAATAATAACTACAAATTGGATAGTTTTTGGCCTATGATTTCAAAAAATATCAATTTATTATTCAATTTACAGCTGATAAATATAAATAACCACCATTTACTATTATATATGTTGTTCCAATTGTTAAAATTAAAATAGATTAAATAATTGTTAATCAAATTGATAAGGACTAAAATTAAACATAAAAATGTACAATATCTATCATTTTAATTTATTACCACCATATCCCACATTATAATTGTATTACATTCTATTTGGGGGTATTTTTATTGAGATTTAATTTATTATAATTTAGTCCTTTAATAAATTCATAAAGTTCCACACTGATTCTTTATAAAATGAAACCTCCAACCTCATATCATTTCACCAATTTGAAAATTATATATCACAAAAAAAAACTACATAATTCTCCTCTACACATAAATTTTTCAGTTATAGGGGTTCTTTTCTTCCCAAATTACACACTCTAGAGCCATTCAGAGGAGTTATAATGGAGCTGTTTTGAAGAAGAGTAAATCGCTCTAACCGATCACTATCGTTTTATACTCTTCTCTACCACCTATAAATATATGATATATATATAATAATAATAAATTAAATATAAAAATATTTTTAAATGTTAATTAAAATATGATAAGACCATTATATATACCCTTTCACATTTAATAATAAGTGAAAGTATTGCTCGTGTGTACGTATGACTTACCTTCTCCGCATAGCGATACAATTCATTCTCCATCATCGTATATTTTGAGTATGAATTATGATGGATTATATTATAATTTATTATATATTAGACATTATACTTATAAAATTATTATATAACATCTACCTTTTTAAAATATAATCTTATATGAAATGATAGCGTCGCTCGTGCGTACATATGGATTACCACATCCACGATTAGATGTGATTTGTTTATCATTTTTATTTCACATGGGGGTAATAAGGATGAATATTATATATATATGATATATAAAAAATCCAAATGATTTTTAAAATTATTATACAATGGTTATTTTATAAGGGCATGGACAACTAAACCGAATCATGCTTGGAAAATGAATGCATTATCACTTAAAACAACGGATTTAGTTATAAATAAACTAGTTATAAGATGTATTAAAAAATATTAAAATTTATCATTGATATGTTTATTTTAATAAATTTATAATAAATCCATATTTATTATAAAGTACGTTTGTATGTGAATATGTAAATGTGAGGCTTGAGGTTACTGATTTTTTGTCAAACAGTTATTTTTGTTGGAAACAAAGCCTTATAAACTAATTGTTTCTTCTTTGTGGTGTATATAATACCCAATAAAGTATGTGTGATTATTATCCTGAATATGATGTTATTTTAATATAAATATAATATTTAAAATTTCATTTTTAATATGATTTAATAGATGAAAAAATTGTAAGTGATTATTTCACAATCTCATCCGTATTTAGGATTCTCTTATTTTAAACACCTATTGGTGAATATGTATATGATTTTTCAATGTTTTCAGAAAACAAATTATTATACTTCTATGAATAATTAAATTTATTTTAAACAATATTTTTCTTTTTATGAAATTGTATGAAGATAATATTTTTTTCTTTTTCTAAAAAATTTTCATTACAACATTTTGAGTAAAACTACAAAGAATGAATGATAATTAACTTATATTTAATTAATGTAATAATCATAATCCATGATTATTTTATACATTTATGATATCCTTACCATAATTAATGTGCCTTTTTATAGAATATTATTTTCTTTATAGTTTTTAGGATCATAAAATATAATATCATATAGGAAAGGATATTTTGCTCAAGAATAATTTCAAGGGATATCTCAAAAATCTATTTCCATATAAGTTAACCTATATTGATTTTAAAATTTATTTACTGGTGATATGAATTAGGGATAAAATTATTATTCATTATATAAATGTTAAATTGTGTTGATGGCATGATATTTGTGTAACTTATTTATTTTACAAGAGTTAGTTTATGGTAAAGTGTTTATAAAAAATATTTATATGGGTTCTTATATGATGAATGATTTACGGTCCAATATATGACAAAAGTATAGTTTTAAATAATTAATGAGTGGTCCTTATATCTCTGTAAACTTCATTAGGTACTAAATTATATCTAATGAAATTTTTAGGGGAAACAAGAAAGTATACTTGATCTATGATGGGAAAAAAGATGGTGTGATTGATCATTTAATGGAAAAAGGTGATGAAGAATTATATTAGAGTCTTGCAAGTTTACCTTGACATACGAAGTATTTTTATTTATATATGAAGATTATAGATAAATTATTGACTATATAAAATGGTTCAAAATGGGATGTCTTGATTTTTAATTATTATGGATCATGTTAAATGATTTATGAGATGACTTGCGTTTATGATCCCTGATAAATTGGGTGTGATCTTTCTATGTTATTCACAAGATCACATATCCATATTTCTTATATTATTAATTCATAAGATAAAAAATTCATATCTTCCATGTTTACTCTTACCATGTATCTTAGAGAATCCATTTCATATGTTTTCATTCAACATGATATATTGAAAGGTGTTACATTTGATATACTAAATGGATTTAGATATGAATAATTCATTGGGATATATTGTTTATATATTATGAAAAAAGTGATTATGTTTCTAATTTTACCAAGGCACTAGTCCTTTATGATACTTAATTATTTATTTTTACAATCAAATTGATATTCATTCTAAAAAACTGATATATATACCACATGTTTATATTATTACAGTTGTTATCCGAGGAAATTTTTAAATAATATTTGGATATTAGGATGAGACAACTTTAGTATGTATCAAAAGGATAAGTGTATTTATATGATAGAATCCAATAGTTTTGGTGAGTATTATGAATTATTTAAGTTAATACTAAGGATTCATCTATGGTGACATTATTTAACACATTTTCTTAATGGTTTTATGTGATTCCTCACTTTGTTGTTCATATATCACAATATGATTTTTGGTTTTAGTTAATAACCAAAACCTAAAGGAATCTTGTTAATACCAAATGGGATGGACAATTCAATGATTTCCCGCATGATAAAACAAATGTAATTATAGATGGAATGACTATCATTACTTAAATGCTAACACAACTTTCTAGGGATATATCTTGTACTAAATTTCCTATTGATTAAATAAGGACATAATATACTATTGAATATTTCATGAAGAAACAACAAACATATTTTGGTGGATCTTATTTCCCAATAGTGGATAAGCGATATATCACCACTATTGGGGAAATATTTTCTATTCATAAATTACCTGGACAAGAAAATGTTTTACAAAATATTTATCACATGTTAATAAATAAATTTCAATGATGTAATGTTGAATAGAATTTGAGCAAAGAGGAAGAAATTGAATACATGGAATATGATGAGTTCAATAACATATTTCTCAATAAGTTGATTCATTGTAATATTTCAATAATGGTTGACACATTTTTCATTTATAAAATGAAATATGGGATGAATTGATTGGTACCTATGCAGAATCTTCTAAAAGTTTTATGAGGATCACTTTTAGAATCACTATAAAACCCAATAGTAAAATTTATACATTATATTATGGATTTAGACTACATATATAAAGGGATTGAACCCTTACAGTCATTAGTAAATAAATATAAATTTATAAATTTTCTATTATGGTGGAAATAGAAATTGGTGAATACCACCAATACCATGATTTGATAAGAAATTAAATATCTATTATCATGGAAACTCAAATAAATAATACAATGGAAATAAATTTATGCCATATAAGTGCTTGAAATGATTTACAAAACAACATGGGGAGTGATTAAATGTATTTGGGGATGATATAAATTTGGATGGGTGGGTAATATATCCCATGTATATGGAAATTAAATTAAAATTATGGTTAATGAAATTGTGTAAAATTAGACACTGAGTGATGTAACACCCATCCTCTAATACTTTAAAATAATGAAGTCTATAAATTTTTCCAATTAATGACCGAATCTAAATGTTTTTATGGTCATCAATAAAAAACTATACATATAAAGGAAAAATGAAATTTTTTTCAAACCTTAACACCTAATGTGGGTTAAGAGAACAATATGGTGAATGGTACGCTTTAAATCCAAACAAAAATAGATAATGTTTTATTTGATTCTAAATACACCAAAGCTATTATTTCAAATAAATTTTTAAGGTTATCATTGTATCACCAAAAAAATTATATGTTAAAATAGTTTTGAAAAAACCTAGTTAAAAAATAGTTGCATCACATGGACATTTTTCTTCTCTAATTGATTATTTTTGTAATGAATATCCTCTCAATACTGTAATTCTACGAATAGTTGAATTCTATGTGATAGTTCACATGTATTAGAATTCTATATATGGATGAAAGAAAAATTTATTAGGATGAAATGTCACATTCCATATTCCAAATGAAACTATAAAAACCATTTCAAGGAAAAATATGAAATTATAATTGAATGTTCATCTATCTTGTGGGTCTTGATTCATTTATATGATGTTAATCTAGATTAGATAGTTGGGTAGACACTCAAAATTTTTAGTACACTTATTTTATGGGAATATTGTGGTGTTTTTCCAAAATAATGTCACAGTCTTACACAAAATCATAAAATATAGTTTTCAATATAACTCATACATGGTTCCATGTCTATTTTGAATACTACTTTTTTAATGGTCCCAATTGAGATAAAATAATTAAAGAAGAAACTACTATAGAATCATGATAAATGACTTGTATATCCATTTGTGTCACATTATTGTGAAATTTTTGTATTTCATATGAGGAAATATGGGTCATGACATCATTAAATTTTATAGAATTGTCCTAAAAAATTAAAAACATGGATATGGTTCCTCTTCCCCACATCAAGGATTTATTTGATCTAATAGAGGGGACTCAATGGTATTTCAATATTGTCATTCATTTTGGATGTTATAAATATAGGGTCAATAAAGATGATATGTAGAAGATATAATTTTGAACATGTTATGACCAATAATATTTTATATTGATGAATTTTATTCATAATAATGCTCCAACTATCTTCATAGTCTCGATGAATATAGTCTTTATAAACTATCATGGCTGGTTTTTCTTCGTATTTATAGGTGATATTCCTATATCATCATAGATATGGAAATTAAATGATGATTACTTAAGTATTATGATGATTTACATGAGAAAATATAATCGTTATAAAAACTTTACCAGTGTTAATTTTGGCTTCATAAAGGTTCATTTTAAGGATATAAAATATCAATTTATGGTATATCTATAATTGGTTCAAAGGATGATGTTTCTGAATAATGGAATAGAAAATCCAAGGTAAATGAAATTAATACTTTTCTTATTTTATCTAGATTTTTTTTGTTAATTTTTGGAATTATGGTTGACATTAAAATCCACTCACCATGTTAACATGGAAGGGTTAAATGATCCTCTGGATTAATGAATGATATAAAAATTTTAAGGAACTAAATTGGGGTTTAGTAAGTTCCACTATGATTAGATTAACATACAGTGTAGAAGGGTATATAATTTATATTAATTAATCCATTAGGGGATTAAGATGAATTACTATGAAAACTAACATGGATATATCTTATGCCTCATTATAACTAATTGTTCACTTGATTAATTAACAAACTCATATTTTGTAAATAGTTATGGATTTCGTTTAATTAAATTCGTAAAGGATTCATTTTTATAGAGAAATTTTTGATATTTATACTAATCACAAAATATTTAAGTAAATATTCACATTGATGGAATTGAGTATGCACCAAAAAATGAAGGTTGGAAATAATATAAAACTATGATTGCTCAATACATTTTAATCATGGGAAAGAAAACACTTTGGTAAGTGAGTAGAGTCAAAATAAACATGCAATCTTTTATCTGATGAGGATCACAAAACAATAAATATTTTTAGATATTTAGAGGATATATCAAGAAATCATAAATTAAGGGGATAAATCTTAAGTAGCCAAAATTATTGTTCACCATCTTTATAAGTGGTGATAAACGTGTAATTCCATGGACCTCTCTGGTCAATTACATTGTGAAAATATGGTGTTTTAGGTGTTTTAGGAGGTCAAGGTGACATATCTCCAATAGTTTTCCAAATTTCCAATTCATTGAACAGTGTTTCTATCGGTGAGGTTCAGTGAATAGTGATTCTATCGGTGAGGGTTAGTGAACAATGTTTCTATCGGTGAGGTTCAGTGAACAGTGTTTCTATTGGTGAGGTTCAGTGAACAGTGTTTCTATCGGTGAGGTTAGTTAACAGTGTTTCTATCAGTGAGGTTCAGTGAACAGTGTTCTATCAGTGAGGATTCAGATAACAGTGTTCTATCAGTGAGGTTTGGGGAACAATGTTCTATCATTGATGATATTTTGAACAGTGTTTCTATCGGTGAGGTTCAGTGAACAGTGTTTCTATTGGTGAGGTTCAGTGACCAATGTTTCTATCGGTGAGGTTCAGGGAATAGTGTTTCTATCAGTGAGGTTCAATGAACAGTGTTCTAACAGTAGGTGTATAGTAATGGTAGGTGTACAGTATCAGTAGGTGTACAATAACAGTGGGTGTACAGTAATGGTAGGTGTATAGTAATGGTATGTGTACAGTACTGGTAGGTGTACAGTACCGGTAAGTGTATAGTACCGGTAGGTGTACAGTACTGGTAGGTGTACAATAATGATAAGTATCCAGTATCGGAATGTGTACAGTAACGGTAGGTATATAGCAACGGTAGATGTACAATGTTTCCAGAATGGTGAGTTCTATCGGTATCCTCTAACGGTGTGGTCTATTAGTAACCTCTAATAGTGAGATCTATCAGTACCCTCTAACTGTGCAGTATATCAGTAACTTTTAACAGAGATGTCAATCATTAACCTCTAACAGTGAGGTCTATCGGTAACCTCTAATGGTGTGGTCTAATGGTGACCTTTTCTTTCTTTAGCCAGATTTTGAGTATGTGAATAGTGTTTCCAGCTTCCTACAGTTTCACCACTTTGATGTTTCCTTTGACGTAAAATTTATTTAAATCATCTTTTTAATGACTCTAATTCAATGTCCATAACTCTTATATTAACTATTCCCATGGCTTGGGATGATTTTTAATTTTTCAAACCATGTTGGATAATGTGATCCGATTTTAATGGGGAATTAAGTGTATCATATATCATCACCCCATTAAATCTTCAAAAGGGGCAAGATATCATCTTCCCATTTTCGTGCTCTTTGTTCTCGGCTATGAGAAGCTAGAACCTTTCAAACCATTTCATATGATTTGCACAATCAAACATTACTCCTCAGATCATCTCCCCTATGTTTTGAAACAACCGAGCCTTATCGGGAAATCTTCGATATAAGGTATGATTTATCATTGTTTCTATGGTGATCATATTATCTTGTTTCTCCT
This sequence comes from Viscum album, assembly GCA_963277665.1. Taxonomy (NCBI): domain Eukaryota; kingdom Viridiplantae; phylum Streptophyta; class Magnoliopsida; order Santalales; family Viscaceae; genus Viscum; species Viscum album. The sequence continues at coordinate 2,071,769,102 of OY728138.1, forward strand.
TTATATATTATAGAATGTAATATCCAAGCCTCTAATGGGGTTTTCTTGGGTTTTGGTTGGTGTTTCCGTATCGTGACATCCTCCTGTGAATGCACTTGTCATGAGAGGAGGATCGTGACCTGTTGTGTGGATAAAGATCGTGATAACTATTTGAGTTAGGGGATTTGTTGCTTCTCTTTCTTTTATGTGAAATTGTATTATTATCATGTTTAATCCCAGTAGATGAAAATCGAATTGACATAATAAATATTTTGACTCGATAAATAAATTGATATCGATTGTAAGTTATTGCCTCATGTTTTTCTAGATACTGAGATATCTATTCTTGCTTTGATTAGCTGTTCGTTCTTGAAGAAAATCGGTAAAGAACATAAACTGAGATTAATTGATAATCGTTGCCAGAATATAAAGAGGCATGAAAAAGTATCTGGTTCTTGTTGTAATTTAATGTTTATTAAATTAGTGCAGTAAGCATGATTATTTATTTGTGATAACTTACTGATTAGGTTTCCTTAATTTGGAACCAACGAATAATAAATCTGTTAACACAAGTTGGATTAAAGAACTGGTGGTTGTTAAAAGATAATTGCTTGTATAGTTCTGAGTTACTCTCTTGTTTGATTAAGGTCCAAGAGCCCAATTTAGAAGATGTTTGTTTTACTGCTATATGTTTTTTAATGTGAGACATGTTGGTTGTGGTGATATGTCGACGCATGGAGGCCCTTTTGGTTGTGGTAGCCGATGACGCCTAGAGTGGCGAGATGCATCAGTTTATGCATGTGGGTGACGGGGAGGAAACTAGGGATGATGGCATGGGATGGATGTGATTGTTGGATGCTTGGTGATTTTGATTGGTTGTTTATCTGATTTACTTTTCCCAACTTCTCAAGGTAGCTGGTCTTACTTACCCTTTTTCGGAAAGAGGCAAAGACACACAGGGTATGCCATGTGCTTTCCGTGTTTAGATTCTCAAGGAAGGATGTGTATATGCTCTTGTTATAAGTGGAAAAGATTCTGGGGGTAGTACATCTACTCCCTGTGTTGAGCCCCTTGTGTATAGTTGCATATAATGTTATTCTAGAATTCATGGGAATGTGGGAATGTATTTCTATAATGAATAATTGAATAAATGGTGTTAACCCATGGGGATGGAGATGCTAGAACATAATTATGAGGTTGTAATTTTGAAGGAACAATTAAATTTCGGTGTGATGCTAATGAAATTTATTGTGGAACTGTTCATGGTTAATTAATGTTCAAATAATTAATTAACGTAAAGTAGAACTGATAGAAATATAATGAAGTAATCTAATAAAGCTCTTTAAATGAATGTGTGGTTATAGGATACCTAGTCTTAGAAGTAACAGGCTGCAATCTAAGATACATTTTCAACAGTGTTGTCTAATACTAGTTTATGTCCGTAGTGTGGTTGTGGGTTATAGTATATTCTGTACTTTGTGTGTTTTTATATGATACTCCACCATTTCAGTAAGAAAAACTGACACCCCAGGGATTCGGAGCCCTAGGGGGTGTTTTCCTCAACATTACGTGGGAGGATAGATGGTTCACTACTCCCATTGGCCCAACTCTCTTCTCTTGGTAGCTACCTAGGCTGGTAGGCATATTGGTTAGTTTTCCCTATATATGTCTATAAAGGGCTGTAATGGCTTATGGTTGTTCACCCACATATATTCTGGATATAGTTTTCTATGGATTACTATTTGTGTATCTTGTATATGTTGTGATGGCTTGAGGATCCTTATTCTACGTATGTGCGTTGATATCTTGAGGTGTAATACCCAACGTATGATATACGTTATGCAAGCTCTGGTGGCTCCTGGAAACTACTTGGTTACTTTGGTGTGTGGATGTGGTGTTTTTGTTCCATGAGGTGCATATTTTGGTGCTTCACCCAGGTGTCTACGGGCAAGCCTTTTTAGAGATAGATGCTCAGGACGTGCAATGTTCGGGAAAAGCAGTAAACCAATGGGGAATTAGTAGTGGGGTACCCTTGATATTATTTATTATATACTATTTTATTGTATGCGTTACTTGGTGAGAGTTTCCATGGTGTGGCTGGGAAGTTAGTATACTTATTTATTTGATGAGTTATATTCACTTTTTGTTCACTCTGCTTTAGCATGATTTCTTTACTATTGCACGAGAGGCTTTGGGGAGGATCCTACTGAGTATACTGTTATACTAAACCTTTGTATATATAAACTGTTTTTTCTTCAGGTCACTTAGAGCTAGTTGGAGATCAAGCTGGTTTCTACTAGCATGGGGTTGCAGGAGCTGTTCGGGCTTGTGGTTGCTGATGTTTTTTCTTTCTTTTGGATACTTGTAGTTTTTTCCTTTCCGTTGTAGTACTTTTTCATGGCATTTCATATGTGTACATGGGTTTTCATTTATATTGTTGTCTATGTTGCAGTTGATTGGTGTATATCTTATGTCTATCTTTTGTATGTGTTCTCTTAGAGAGCATAATGCCTCCCATTTTGTGTGTTAATATACCCTTGGTTCTAGCTGCCAACCCGGTGCCTATTGGAGGTGGGACTCTGGGGTCATTATCTCCCTTCTTGCAATGCCGGCCCAGGAGGGGTACACTTAGTGGGGAGGGGGTCATGAAAGAGTGGTATCGGTGGTCTGGTTGAGGGACATGATGAAGTTTGGAGTTAGGCACATGTGAGGTTGCATGGGTTGGTAGGGATACAGAGTCATTCATGTTTAGAAAGCGAGGTAAAAAATGGAGATATGATGAGACATATGCGTTTAGGTCCCCCTATGATTTGATGTACAAAACATTATTTTTACAATGGAAACTAATCACGGTCATAATAGTTATAGGGTAGAGACCTAGGAAAAGATCATGCATCATTCTTCTTCGTGCCTGTGTTTGAATGGGTATACTTTGGGATATGATAACCAAAAATCAATGAATGAAAACAATTAATTAGTTAATTTTGAGTATTCCATATTCCAGGATTAGGAGCACTAACAGTTTGTTATTTTATAGGTATGGCCCCAGGTCAATGTCCTCATCAGGTTTGGGCTGAAAATGTCCAGCACGCTGTTCTAGCAGATTGTCGCAGGGTAGAGGTTGATAACGACGACACATTGAGGAAGACACTCCTAGAGTTTCTGCACCAGAGTTTGCAAAATAATGAGGGATACATTTTAGATGTAGTCAAAGAATACTGGTTAGAGGATTTTGAGATCAGCTTCAGTTCGAATCGTGCTCGGAAGGAGCAGTAGGTGTCCTTGGTTGTGACAATGCTACGTGGAGCAGCGAGGCAGTGGTGGTTCTTATTCGTTGGGGATCGTGAGGAGTCAGTGATCTCATGGGAGGAGTTACGAGACTGGTTTAGAGTTGAGTTTTTTCTTCAACTACGAAGGTGTCCAGTCGTCCGAAGATTCTTACCCATCGACAGGGGAGCTCTAGTGTTCAAGTGTTTGGAATCCGTTTCAGGAACCTTTTATGATATGCTTCAGACCTACTACCAGATGACGAGGCCAAGGAGAGGCATTTTGATTACTATTTGCGTCCAGAGATCCAGTGCCAGGTCAACCCATTTATGCAATAAAAATATCTTGAGGTACTGGAAATGGCATAGGTTGTCGAGAGGACTTTTTCTAGGAAGTGATCATCATGACAGGGTAATCGACATGATTCTTCACGAAGCAGTGCAGTGGTCCGGGGTTATTGGTTTTCAGGGCAGAAGAGTTTCCATTCAGCCGGGGTTAGGTGTCGGCCCTTTACATCTCATTTTTTCATAGGCAGCAACTATCAGACCTATGCCAAGGGAACATGTGCTTGTTTTTCTTGTGGTGGTTATGGTCATCAGTAGTGGTGGTGCCTGACCTTTGATAGTGATCATCATGCACCAAGCGCTACACTCCAGGTTCATCCGTTGAGGAAGTTCCGGCCAAGGAAGCAACAGCCAAATGCACCAGCTTTAGATTATCAGAGGGTAGATGTGGTAGGTAGATGATATCCCCATCCTCAGAGAGTAGAGCGCATCCATGGTGGTGGTCATCATCAGGGTTAGAGAGGTCGTAGAGGAGGTCATGGTCAGCTTCATGATCTAGTGTTGCCAGCTCTAGGAAAGCCAGATGTCGTTCGAGGTACCCTTTGCTTGTTTTCTACCTTGGTGGATGCCATGTTTGATATAGGAGAGACACACTCCTTCATATCACCTACCCTTGTCCATGCTTTGGGACATGAGGTAGAGAGGATTCTAGTGACCCCAGCATTGACTACACCAGTTGGAGGTCGAGCTGGCTTGTTTGAAGCATGTAAAGACTTTGATATAGTGTTGGGGAAACACTGATATTGGGGATATTTCCTATGTTTATGAATATGGACATATGATGTCATCCACAGCATGAATTGGTTTTATTCTTTGCAGACTATTGTGGATTTCTTCAAGAAGAAGGTCATCTTCATTGGTGCAGATGTAGAGAAAGTGGTGTTTGTTAGTGAGCGAGATCCTCGGATGGGTCATAGACACCTTCGATCCTTATCATCCATGATGGATGGGATGATGCTGAGTTATTCAAAGGTTCAACAGCTTGCATTTCCTAGGGTCGTAGATGAGTACCCTGATTCCATTCCAGTAGAGGTTGTATCATTACCCCCTCGACAAGAGATCATGTTTGGGATCGAGCTATATCCAGGATTGTCTCTTATCTCTATGTCTCCATATACTATGGCCCCTTCTGTGTTACCATATCTACGTATATAGCTCGATGGACTGTTGCAGTGTGGTTTTGTTCGGCCAAGTGTGTCACCATGGGGTGCACCATTTTTGTTTATGAAGAAGGCTGATGATAGTTTGCAGTTGTGTGTTTATTATCATCGCTTAAATAATGTGACAATATATAATCTCTATCCTCTTTTGAGAATTGATGATTTATTCGATCAACTAGAAGGTGAAAGTTGGGTCTCAAAAATCGACTTGCAGTTTGGATATCATCAGATGCGTGTGAAGGATGAGGATATCCGGAAGACTACTTTCCAATGTCGTAATGGGAATTATGAGTTCGTTTTAATGCCATTTGGTGTGACTAATGATTTATTTATATTCATGGGATTGATGAATGATGTGTTCCGTGAGTTGCTAGACATGTTCGTGATAGTTTTCATTGAAACAATCCTAGTATACTCCACATCTGTGGAGGAGCATGCAGAGAATCTTCAAGCCATATTGGAAGTTCATTGACAACATCAGCTGTTCGGGAAGATGTCTAAGTGTGAATTTTGGGCTCAACTAGTCAATTTATTGGGGCATGTTGTGTCCCAATAGGGAGTAGTTGTGGATCCATCAATGAATAGAAGCAGTTGTGGCTTGGGCAGCCCCCAAGATAGTGTCAGAGGTGCGGAGTTTCCTTGGTGTTGAAGGCTACTACAGGAGGTTTGTAGCCAATTTATCATGAGATGTGACTCCTCTAACAGCATTGAACAGGAAGTATTAGGAATTCATATGGACTGATCAGTGTCAGGAAGCTTTTGAGTATCTAAAGGAGAATTTAGTAACTGCTCTAGTCCATTGTCTTCCAACTGTGGTAGTTCAGTTAGATGTTTTCTTTGATGCTTCACTTATGGGATTAGGTTGTGTTCTCATGTAGTAGAGTTCGGTTGTTTCTTATGAGTCTCGGTAGTTGCATCCCCATTAACGCAACTGTGCCACTCATGATCTTGAGTTGGGAGTTGTGGTATTTTCTTTGATTTTGTTAAGACATTACCTCATTAGTGAGATCGTTGTGGTTTTTACCGATCATAGGATTTTTAGGTATGTTTTCTCCCAGTGTGACTTGAACTTAAAACAGCATTAGTGGATTGAGTTCTTACAGGAATACGACTTCGAAATATCTTATACACCTGAAAAAGGGAATGTTGTATCTGATGCAATGATCTGAAAGGCACATAGTGATGTTGTGCATGAATCCAGTGATTCCTGGAGAGTAATGTAAGAACTGTCAGCATTTCATCTTGATATGGATGAAGTTTGGGGTAGAGGTTGTCTTTTTCAGATGACGGTATAGTCATCCCTAGTGCAGAAGGTGGAAGAGTCCCAGTTGGGGTATCTTGCGGTGGAGGTCTAGAGGGACTGAGTTTTTTTGTGGTGATGCCCATGATGGTTGGTCAGAGGATGAACACCATTGAGTGTTGTATCATGGAAGGGTTTTTGTTCGCTTGAAGATGTGTGAGATGGTTCTCTTGGAGCTCCATAGTTCTCCCTTAGTAGTACATCCTGGCATGACACATATGTAACGATCCTTGAGGAGTCAATATTGGTGGTCTGGGCTGAAGCATGCGGTTGCGGAGTTTTTGTCTCAATGTTTAGTCTGCCAAAAGGTGATGGTCTAACACCGTGTTCCTTGTGGTCTTCTCCAGCCATTAGTGATTCCTTAGTGGAAGTGGGAGGACATCTCGATGGACTTTGTTATAGTATTACCTTGAGCTCCGAGAAAACATGATGTTTTTTGGGTGGTAGTGAATCGTTTAACAAAATCTTCTAACTTCATAGCGATCAAGGAGTTGAACTCAGTGGAATGTTTTTCGAGGTTGTATATAGAGGAGGTGGTGAGACTTCATGGAGTCCCTAGGGTGATCATTTCGGATCGAAATCCTCGTTTTATCTCTAGGGTGTGGAGAGGTCCCCAACATGATTTTGGTTCTCAACTATGCCTTAGAACTTATTTTCATCCTCAAACATATTTTCATACAGAGCGAAGCATCTAGACTCTTGAAGACATGTTACGCTCTTATGTTCTTGATTTTGGAGGTTCATGGATGAGGAGCATACCCATGGTGGAGTTCTCTTACAATAATAGTTTTCCCTCGACCATCGGTAAGGTGCCATTTGACGCCTTGTATGGTTAGCCTTGTCATTCACTGTTCTGCTGGACTAGGGTCAGAGAATCAACAATTTACGGACTGAAACTAGTGAAGAATACAATAGAGATGGTTCAGGTGATTCGTGAGAGGTTGAAGATAGCATATGATCATCATAAATCTTATACAGATCAAAGGAGTACCTTAGAGTTTAATGTTGTGGATCATGTGTTTCTGAAGGTCACTCCCCATCATGGGTAGCGATGGATTGGTCATAAAAGTAAGATTTATCCCCGTTTTGTTGGGCCTTTTGAGGTGTTAACATATGTTGGAGCTGTGGCTTATCAATTAAAACTTCCCCCACATATGATTCAGATACAAGATGTTTTCCATTTATCACCGTTCCATCGTTATCTTCATGATGACTCTAACATCATCGATTGGGGTGAGATCGATGTTGATGATGATGCAAACATTTAGGAGTGACCTGTGGAGATCCAAGACCATAAGGAGAAGGTGTTGCACTGGAATTTTATCCCTTTAGTTTGTGTCTTGTGGAGACATGGTGGCATGGAGGAGAGTACCTGAGAAGGTGATTCATAGATACGTGCTCAGTACCCAGAGTTGTTTGATGTTTAACACTTTTTATGTAATGATGTTACCTATGTGGTAAGACCTTTCATGTTTTATTTATGAATTTCATTGTTTCCTTTGGGGCATGCTTTCTTTTGAGGGGTATCTCTATGGGTGGTTGTTCGGACCCCGATCCTTTTTTTGTCTCTTTATGATGGTTTTGAATTCTCAAGGATGATAATGTTTTAAGAGGTATATGATGTAATGGATCGAACCTCTCTGGTCATTTACTTTGTGAAAATAAGGTGTTTGAGGTGTTCTGGTAGGTCAAGGTGATATATCCCCAACACTTTTCCAAATTTCCAATTCAGTGAAAATTGTTTTTATCGGTGAGGTTTAGTGAACAGTGTTTCTATTGGTGAGGTTCAGTAAACAGTGTTTCTACCGGTGAGGTTCAGTGAACAGTGTTTCTATCGGTCAGGTTCAGTGAACAGTGTTCTATCGATGAGGATTCAGTGAACAGTGTTCTATTAGGGAGGTTTAGTGAACAATGTTCTATTAGGGGGGATTTAGTGAATACTGTTTTTAACGGGGAGGTACAGTGAATAGTGTTTCAATCAGTGTGGTTCTATGAACAGTGTTTTAATCTGTGAGGTTTAGTGAATAGTGTTTATATCGGTGAGGTTCATTGTACATTGTTTCTATCGGTGAGGTTCATTGTACATTGTTTATATCGGTGAGGTTCAGTGAACAGTGTTCTACCGGTAGGTGTATAGTAACGGTAGGTGTATAGTAAAGGTAAATGTATAGTAACGGTAGGTGTACTGTACTGGTAGGTGTACATAAACCGTCGGTGTAGAGTAATGGTAGGTGTAAAGTAACGGTACGTGTAGAGTACTGGTGGGTGTACAATACTAGTACGTGTATAGTACTAGTAGGTGTACAATACTGGTAGGTGTATTGTAACTATAGGAGTAGAGTACTAGTTGGTGTACAATACCGGTAGGTGTACAGTAATGGTAATTTTACAATAATGGTATGTGTACAGTAATGGTAGGTGTATAGTACTGGTATGTGAACAGTACCTGTAGGTGTACAGTAAGTTAGGTGTAGTGTAATGGAAGGTGTAGAATAATGGTAGTTGTACACTAATGGTAAGTTTATAGTAACAGTAGGTGTACATTAATAGTAAGTGTAGAGAACCGGTAGGTGTACAGTACCAGTAGTTGTACTGTACCGGTAGGTGTACAATACCGGTAAGGGTACAGTAATGTTAGGTGTAAAGTAATGGTAGGTGTACAGAACTAGTAGGTGTACAGTAACTGCAGGTGTATAGTAACGGTAGGTTTACATTAACGGTAGGAGTACAGCGTTTCCAGAATGGTGATGCTTATCAGTAACCTCTAATGGTGAGGTCTATCGGTAACCTCTAATGGTGAGGTCTATTAGTAACCTCTAATGGTGAGGTCTATCAATATCCTCTAACGGCGACATTTTCTTTCCTTTTCCAAATATTGAGTATTTGAATAGTGTTTACAGCTTCCTACAGTTTCACCCCTTTGACATTTCCATAGAACTAAAATAAATTTAAAGTATCATTTTAAGGACTCTATGCCTGATTCAAAGGGCATAACTCCTATATTAATTATTCCTATGGTTCAGGATGTTTTTACTTGGTCAAACCATGTGGGTTTATGCACTCCAATGTTAATGGGGAATTAAGCATATCTTATACCGTCGCCCCATTAAATCATCAAAAGGGAAAAGATATCATCCTCCCTTATTCTTCCACTTTTTTCCTGGCTATGAGACGCTAGAACCTTTCAAACTTCCCCGTAGGAGTTTCACAATAAAAATTTACTCCTCAGATCGATTCTGCTGTGTTTTGATGCAACTGACCTGTATCGGTCAATCTTCAATATAAGGTATTTTTTATTGTCGTTCATTTGGGTATCATCTTCTCCCATTTCTCCTTTCCATATTATATCATGTAATCTCCATGCTTATAATGGGGTTTTCTTGTGGGTTGGTTGGTGTTGTTGTACCCTAAAATCCTCGAGTGAATGCAATTGTTACAAGAGGAAGATTGTGACCCTTTATGTGGATAAAGAACATGAGGAACTATTTGATGTAGGGGATTCATTGCTTATCTTTATTTTATGTGCAACTGTTTTGTTATTATGTTTAATACCACTGGATGATAATGGAATTGACATAATAAATATTTTAACCGGATAAATAAATTGATATCGATCTTATGTTATTGCCTCATGTTTTTATAGATAGATTAATATCTATGATTTCATTAATTAGATATTCGTTCATGATGCAAATCAGTAAATAACGTCAACTAGGATTAATTGATAATCGTTGGCTAATGATAAAGAGGCATGAAAACGAATCTGGTTGTTGTTGTAATTTGAATTTTATCAAATTAGTGCAGTAATCATATTTATTTATTTGTGATAACATACAGATTAGGTTTCCCAAATTTGGAACCAATGAATAATAAATTGGTTAACCCAAGTTGCATTAAAGAACTGGTGGTTGTTTAACGTTATTTGTCTATATGGTTCTGAGTTACCCTCTTGTATGTTTAAGGGCCAAGAGCCAAATTGTGATGATGTTTGTTTTATTGTTGCTTTTGTTTTAATGTGAGCATGGATAGTTTTGTGATATGTAGAGGCATGGATGCCCTTTTGGTTGTGGTAGTAAATGATTCCCAGAGTGGTGAGATGCATCGGTTATGCATGTGGGTGTTGGGGAGGACACTAGTGATGATGAAATGGGATGGATGTGATTGTTGGATTCTTTGTGATTTTCATTGTTTGTTTATCTGCTTTACTTTTCCCCCCTACTCAAGGAAGCTAGTCTATCTTACACTTCCTCCAATAGAGGCGAAGAAATGCTGGGTATGCCACATGCTTTCAGTGTTTAGCTTCTCAAGGAAGGATGGGTATATGACCTTACTATAAGTGGAAAAGACTCGAAGGGTAGTACATATACTCACCATGTTGATCCCCCTTGTGTTTAGTAGAATATAATGCTTTCCTAGAATTCATGGGAATGTGGGAAAGTATTTCTATAAAGAATAATTGAATAAATGGTTTTAACCAATGGGGATGGAGATGCTATAACATAATGATGAGATTGTAATTTTGAACGAACAATTGAATTTGGGTGTGATGCTAATGAAATTTAATATGGAAGTGTTCATTGTTAATTAACATTCAAATAATTAATTAATGTAATGTGGAAAAAATAAAAAGGGAATGAAGTAATCTAATAAATCTCTTTAAATGGTTGTGTTCTTTAAGGATACCTAGTCTTAGAAATAACACCCTGGAGTCTGAGATATGTTACCTAATGTAGTGTCTAACACTAGGATATGCCCATAGTGTGGTTTTGGGTTATAGTATATTCTGTAATGTTTGTGTTTCTATACGCTACTCCACCCTATCAGTAAGGGAAACTTATACCTCTGGGATTCTGAGCCCTAGGGGGTGTTTTCCCCAACATTCCGATGGGAGGATGGATGGCTGACTACCCCCTTTGGCCACACACTCTTTTCATGGTAGGTACTTGTGATGGAAGGCACATTGGTTAGTATTCCACATATATATGTGTAGAGGGATCTAATGTATAGTGGTTGTTAACACACACATATTCTGGATATAGTTTTCTATGGATTACTATAGGTGTAACGTGTATAGGCTGTGATGGCTTGAGGATCCATACTCAGTGTATGGGATGTGATGGATTGAGGTATAATACCCAACATATGATACACGTTATGCGATCTGTGGTGGATCTCAGAAACTACATAGTTACTTTTGTGTGTGGAGTGGTGGTTTTGTTGCACGAGGTGCATATTGTGGTGCTTCACCTAGGTGTCTGTGGGAAAGCCTTTTGGAGAGAGATGCTCAGGACGTGCAATGTTGGGGAAAAGCATAAAACCAGTGGGGAAGTAGAAAAGGGGTACCCTTGATATTATTTATTATATGTTATATTCTTGTATGCATTACTTTGTTAGAGATTTATGTGGTGAGGCTGGGAACTTAGTATACCTGTTTAGGTGACGAGTTAGTTTCACTTGTTGTTCACTGTGCTTCATCATGATTTTTATAATATTCCACATGAGTCTTTGGGTATGATCCTACTGATTATACTATTATACTCACCCTATGTATATATAAACTATTTTTCCAGGTCACTTGAAGTAGGTTGGAGATCAAGCTAGTTTCTATTAGCTTGGGGTTGCATGAGTTGTTCGAGATTGTGGTTGTTGTTGTTTTTACTTTTTTTGTGTACTTGAATTTTTTCCCTTTCAGTTGTAATACTTTTTCATGGCATTTCATATGTGTACTTGGCATTTTGTTTATATTACAGTCTGAGTGGGAGTTGATTGGTGTCTATCTTATCTCTCTCTTCTACATGTTTTCTCTTAGAGAGGGTAATGCCTCCCATTTTTTGTGTTACTATAACCTCGGTGCTAGTCACCAACCTAGGACCTACTAGAGGCAGGACATGGGGGTCATTATCTCCCTTTTCAAATTTCCGGCCCAAGAGGGGTAAACTTTGTAGGGAGTGGTAAATGACAAAAAGAGTCACAAAAAGAAGATGTGGATTAGTAAAAAGATGCAGAAATTTTTCCTTTATTCAACCTTGATTTTGATGGAATAATAAGGTTTAATAACCATGTATTTTTTCCTTGTATACCAAATTTAATGAAGGAACTTTTGGATAAGGTTCGTTGTTCATCATTATCTAATCATCCCGGATGTGTAAAGATTTATAGAGACTTGAATGAATATTTATAGTGGGGAGGTAAGAATAGACATATTATAGTGTATGATTCTCAGATATTAGTTTTTTATAAAGGAAAGTTTTGATATATATAAACCTATGGGGATGCTAAAACCATCATCCATAACATAATGAAAATGGTGATACATCAGCCTAGATTCTGTCATTAGACATCCTGAAACATCTAAATCCAAAAAGATATATGTGTTATAGTCGATCTCCTTACAAATTATTCACACTCCATTGACATTACTGAATATTGGTCTCTTTGTTTACGTGATATATTACATATTAATAAACTGGTAATAATTACTAGAGTACCACTTTCTATTGTATCAGATCTGTATCCAAATTTTAGCTCTATGTTTTGTAGAAGTCTTAATTAGGCTCTCGATACAATGTTATGATTTATAAGAGCTTATCATCTATCGAAAGATGATCAATCTGAGTCGAAAATTCATACACTGGAATATATGTAGAGATATTTCCCATCGTATATCAATGTAGGTGTGTATCAAAACCTTCCTTGGGTAAAATTTCAAAATAAGAATATTTTTCACTCTAGAATTTGGATAGCTCCTCATGAAGCCCTCAATTATAAGAAGTGTGTGACTCTTAAGTTCTAGATTGATGTTGGGAATTAAATTTATTGGGACCTCATTACGATTATGAAATGGGAGAAATGTTTGGATCCATTAAAAACACATTAAAGGGGCTGAATGTTGAAAAAATGTATGATGACAATTGATTGAATGATATAGAGTTTGAAGTGGGTGATATAGTATTTTTGTGAATATACCCTTTTAAAAAAGTAATTTGATTTTGAAATAAGGTAAATATAATATCGATATATACTAATCTTCTTTAAATTCTTGATCTTATTGATATGGTATCCTATTAATTGGATCTTCCACTAAATCAATCTCATGATCGTGGTTTGACCCTTATGTCTCACATATGTATGTACATACTAGATCCATCACTTGGGACGACGCAGACGTACAACTATAGAAAAAATATCCTTTCTATGAGGAAAAAATAATAGATATTTCACATTATATTGATAATATTCTATAAAACAATACCACTCATATAGTTATTGTTTTTTGGAAAGCCCACCAATTTTATGAAGGGACATGGTGACATAACGATGTGGTGAGTAAAATGTATCATCAAATGTTTGTTTTAAGGAAATAAATAAAAAAATAACTATTGTTGGAATATTTTAATGAAATATATATAATTATATAATATTTTCTCTATAGTTTAAAATTCAACCAATATTTTTTCTTGATAAACTAGAATACCAAATCATTTTTTACTTATAAAAAATATATTTTTCAAAAAATTAACTTTTACATATTTTTTATTGAAAAAATATTTTAAATATAATTTATCAACTATTTTATAATTTATATTTGAAAAAACAACATCTCTACTGAAATAAGGATATAAAAAATTATATTTTTTAAATTATGGTTTTCTTCGAATATGTTTATTTTTTTAATTGTAAACAATATTACATTTTAATTGAAAACTGCCTTTTTATCTAAATAATTTATAATTCTAAATTATATTCTAAATATGTTTTAATGTATAATATAATAAAAATAAATCTATTAATCATATTTTATTACATTATTATTTTTCAAATTGAATTAGGCTGTAAAAATATTTCATTCTTTGGAACATTTTCACATTTAACACATCTTCTCTCTATCCATAAATGGGATTAATTTTAATATAATTTTACCAATTATATGTTTTAATTTTCAAAAAATGGATTCCATTTTTCGAATAAAAATTAAACAATTTCGTTAAAATTTCCATTTTATTTCTAGACAATATGAATAGTAAATTTTTTCATTTTCAATATTATATTATTGTTTGAATCAGTTAATTAATTGTATAAATAATGTAATAAATATTATAAAACAACCATAACAACCAGAAAATATTTATTTGATTAATTTTAATCAACCCTCAAAACAAAATTGTAGAAATATATATTTTTTAACTTACATTTGTAAATTTAAATGACTTAGATGTTTTTAAAATTTAATATATTGATAAAAAGTTACACTCTTACATTTAATAAGTATAATATATTTAGTATGATTATAAATATAAGAAGTTATATACCATAAAAACTATTCTCAAATACAAAAGTTTTATATACATCATTGATTTTTTTTAAAATTTATTGAAGAAATAATTACCTTAAATAATAATTAAGTGATGATGTATTAATTAATAAATTAATGAACAAAATAAATTAAGTGATATTAAAAACTCACAACAAAAATAATGTGAATTAACTAAGGTGATCCAAAAAATTTCTAGGAGATTATAAAATATTCTTGTTATATTAAATTAATTGTTTTACTGTTATATATATATATATATATTCTTAAAATTCAATAATTAATAGTTTCAAAATTGAAAATAATGATATTTTATTAAAATAATATTTTATTGAATCGGTTACAAATAAACAAAATACTAAAGAAGTTCAAAAAGGTAAATTAATGGTCTTATATATATTTAGTTTTATATTTATTTATAAATTTATATATTATAATTAATAATATCCAGCTATCCATATTGATCATTTTCTTACGAAGTTAAAATTAAAATTGATTAACTATGGGTTATACAAAATGAAAAGTTCCTAAATTACACCAAAACGTTTCTAAAATCAATTATTTGATGATATTTCTACCATATCCCACATTATATTTTATTACCATTATATTTTTTGTATTTTTATTTAGAACTACTTTATTATAATTTAACCTTTTGAGAAATTTAAAAATTTCCCCTCGTCACAGTTTTAAATGGACACCTCCTTCCTCATCTCATTTCACCACATTGATTCTTCTAGATACACCAAAATCATAAAATTCATTTTATACATTTATCTATCGACATTATAGTGGTTATTTTATTCAAACTTTAATAACTCTAGACTACATTATTAGAGATCTAAAGGACCTTTCTCGAATAATTGTTAGTCTCTCTAACTGGACACTCTCCATTTACACTCTTATATACCTCCTAAAAATTAATTATATATATATCATAAAATAATAAAATATTCATACTGAATGTGATTAAATTATATTATGAATATAAAAAACCATTATAAACCACCTTTCCTATCAAACAATAATTAAAATTATCACTACTATGTACGTATGATATACCGTCTCCAGGTAGCGATACAATTGATGTTTATCACCATTTATAATGAGTGTGAATTATGATGGGTTTAATGTATATATATTATATTTAAAACATAATAATTATTCAATGATAATATTATATATACATTTTTACCACCATATCATATGGGAAATGATGATGTTTTTCACAGGTAGGTATAGCTTACAGACTCCAAGACGTAATGTGTTTAGTTTTTTATCTATATTTTATATGGTATGAGATAAAGGATAATTTTATTATTATAAATGATATAAAAATACAATAATTATTATTAATTGATGATTATATGATTATATTTTATGGAATGAGAAAATAGAACTGAAACATTCTTATAAAATGAAGGAGTTATCACCTTGAAAGTATATTTAAATTATTAACAAATGGGTCATAATATGTTTCAAACAAATAATACAATTTATAATTGACATATTGATATTTAGTTAATTTATAATAAATCCATATTTATTATAAATCATATTTAAAAATGAACAAGGAATTTTGAGATTGAATCTAGGTGATTTCGTTCAATTTTATTTTTATAGGACATAGGCCTTAGACACTACTTGTTTTTTTATGGTATATTTATTTCCTAGGACTATATTTTATTATGATTATCTTAAATAATAAATCTTTTTATATACAGTGAATTTTATTTCTTTCACATGTCATATGATTAAACAATTTATTAAATGGTAAGTGATTATTTCACAATCTCACTATTATTTAAGATTCTTTCATTTTAAATCCCAATTAAAGAATATTTTTCTCCCATGTCGATGTTTTCTAAAAAAATAAAAAAGAAATCAATTATTTTACTATTAATATTTAATTTCACTTTTAACCATGATTTAAATTTTATGTCATGATTTGAAAATAATATTTTTATTATTTTATATGCAATTTAGTAATTTACTTTACAGACAAAATTATACTAATGAAACTTTATTCATAACATATTAGGCTTGAATGGAACATTCCCTCTATATGAATATTTACTTCCATGATTCTTTTTTTACAATATTACAAGGTTTTTTTGAAGGAAATGTTCTTCATAAAACCTATGTGTATCAAAGAAAATGATTTCACAAAAAATAGATATTTTACTCTAGATTTATTTTATATGGTATTTCAAAAATTAGTTTCCATCTAAGGTGAATTCTGTTGATGCTCATATTCTTTATTTGGGAAATGTCCAAAGGAAATATTTATAATTCATTCAATGAATTGTTTATTTTTTTTGATGGAATTATATTAATTAAACCCATTAATATCCCATGACATGGGTTGTGATGAAGTGTTTATGAAAAATATTTATTTATATGTGTTCTGATGTGGTAAATGATTTATAGTAATGTCTCATACATATCTATTTTTTTAAATAATTAATCTTTTGAACCTATATCCACCTCAAATTTATAGGGTAATAAATTATATCTCTTGATATATTTAGAGGAAACAATTCTTCGTGCTCGATCTGTGATGGGAAAAAAATTTATGATTTACCCATTAAGGGAAATAATTGATAAGGCCTAATCTAAGTGTCTTTTTAGTTAACCCAACCAAATTGAATTATTTTCATTATATATAATGCTTCCAAATAAATTAATGACTTTATAATATTGTTAAATAATTGGTTGTGATTATTTTTTAATCATATTGTTTATATTAATATTTAATTCTATTACTTGTGTTTATGATCCAAAACAATTTGGGTATGATGTTTTTATGGTATGATCATTATCCAATACCATATATCTTATATATTTCATTAATAATTTAATAAATTGATATCTTCCATGTTTACCAATACTAAGCATCTAATATCACCCGGTTCTTATGTTTCCTTTCCATATGATATAAATAATTTTGTAGTGTTACATGCTAAAAGGGTGCTAATCATTGAGAATTATGTGGGAGATGAAGACATTATGTTATTAAAAAATTATTTATGATTCCATTTTTAGAAAGGCATGACACCATTATGATCATCATGTTTTTATTTGTATAGTTAAATGAAAATTCATCTTAAAATATGTAATATCTATGTATGAATGTTTTTTCTCATTGTAGAGAAAGGTTAAAACATAACAGGATTAATTTGTTTTCCCTCTACCATATATGGAAACATAAGAATGAAGTCTCAATATTAGACTATAAACTCCAGTTGATTCAAAATAATATCAATATAATATTTTTCCAAATACATTTCTATCTCAACAAAAAACATGATTAGTTGAACCTAATAAATCATTTTCAACAACATGATCAATTCCAAAATATATATTTATCCAAAATTGATATAAAAATACTCATGGTCATGGTTTTTTATATACCACATCACCCAGATCTATCTAAATCAATACCTAATGTGAATATTTTATATGATGTATTTAAAATACCTATGGTTCCATGAGGATGTATTTAAAAAATATATAATGGTTTCATGGAGAAAAAATATAGTATATATGGCCCACTTTGTTTGGACATTCATCTAAGGGTGATATAATAGAATCACCATTAAAGTGGAATAAATTTAAATCAATTACAATATTTGAATATATTTTTTAATAAAGGATATCTATAATACATGATAAATTATGTAATTTAAATAAAACTTACCACTTCTACTATTATAACACACCATAGTAGCCATCCGAAAATATCTCCCAAATAGGAATGAAGTAATATGACTTTATGTTGTGATTAAAAATAAATAATATCTCTTCATTCTTCTATGGTGATTTTGTAAAACTAAAACTAAATCCAAATAGATTTCATCCAAAATATATGATTTCACATTAAATGGTTAAAAAAACTCAATCTGATATTGTTTTTATATAATTATCAACACAAAAATTAGGCAAGGATAATCATAATCTACAATATCATGTCATCTACCCCACTGAAAATAACTATTATTTTAATCTAGGATTCAACATTACATATCTAGGAGATAACAATAAATTAGGTTTATAAAATAAAAACATAACACCATTCATTGAAATGAATGTAACGACCGATCCACCCCTGAATTAAATCTACAATTCCACTAAATTCAACCAACATTATACAGACTCTGTACTATTTAAGGTGTTGAAATTATCTCTAAATAAATAATTATTTCTTTCTCTCCTATAATTGATCTACAATCATGGAGGTAATGTTTATCTAATGTAACATCATGTTTCAACCCTTTAAAAACTATTCCAAATGTAATATTTCTCACAATACCATTTAGTTATATTACTCCATTGATTCCTTCATCAATTAATATTTTTACCTAAAGGTATATACTTCGACAATAACCTTACATGGCTTATAGGATATCCAAACATTAATAGAATAATAAAACTCTACCCATGTTTTTTATTTGGTTCAAAAATCATTGATATAATATGTTCATCAATCTATTGTGATCAAAATACAATGAAAATTTGAAATTGAATAGATATTTTCTATGATACACCAAGGAATGAAAACCCACCAGTAGCTTCATATCATGCATGGGATATTTATTGTAATTTTATATAGCTTCATTAATATGAACACAACCATATTATCACGTTCCATTCGAATATATCCATGTATTTTTTAAAAAATTATATTAATAATAAAACAATTAAATTATATCTAATTATTAATAAACTATTGTAAAATTTGTTCAATTATTTAGTTTAGAAAATACTAATTGACATATCTGATCCAACAAAACATTATTTACATTACATTTCAATTAATTAATTTGAGATCAAAATATTGAAAATTTATTATCAAATAATAATTATTATATTGATATCCCATTGAGATTATGAATCTCAAAAACATTCCCAATAGTCTCACAATACATTACTGTGATAAATTTCTTCATATCCTATTATAATACCTTCTAAAAAACCACATAACAATATAATTTCAACTATCGTATTCATGTTTATCCTTTTTAAAAATTATTTAGAATAGGCTGTCTGACATAATCCCCAAAAAAGTCACCATATATATCTTTTGATCATCATCAAATCCAGAATGAATTATAATTACAACCACAATCACCATGATAAATGCCTCATCTTATTCCTGGGAAAAATTATTATTCAATTATATAAACATATATTGATTGTTAAAAACCAAAAATAGAATTTACAGGTAATCATAATGCCAATACATACTCATTAATAAAATTTATAAATAATTTTCTCTTTCATCCTAATTTGGTGTTATCCCAAACAAATATCAATCATAAAATACCATATACATTCCATAAGGGATTAATAATATCATTAGTCTTGTTTAATTTGTACTTAATAGTCATATATAACATATTAAACATCCATTATAAGAATTAAAATCATAAGAAACAACCATCATTCTTAGAAAAAAAATTTAGTTTAACAACTAGAAGTCTTGGTCAAATTAATCAGTTACCCGTGAAATCCTTCAAATAAATCATAATATTTCATTTCCCAATAGACACTATTATATATAAAGGAAATAAAATCATAAATATCCAGAGATAATCCATGGTCTCTATAATTTCATGGTTAAAAACTGCATGATAATATATTATATCGATATGGTCTTTAAATATTATTCTAACTGAACACTATTGAATATCCAAATCTTCATGAAATGTATGAACACTCATCCAATTGTTTTAAAGAAAACATTGAAATCATTAATGTATCCAAAGGAACTAAACATCACAAAAAGTATTTATTATTATTATTTAAAATATATTTATCCACAAAAATATTAATTCCGATTTAATTTTTATATTTAAGGTCAAAATATTACAGGATAATCACTATACCCTCCCCTCTTTTTTCATTACCAAATAAGAGACTCATTTCCCATTAAATATTGTGTTTGTCCACATAGAAATTAAACTAATCCACCATTCATTCATATATTATTATATTGTTTACACAAATGTTGTATATGAAAAATATTATAGTATATGTTAAATGAAATTTAGGTATCACTATCAATGTAAGATCCTTAGACAACTTTAACACAGGATTTGTAGCGAAATCGTTCCTCTAACCCTACTGGATCAAAACCTGAGGGTTATTTCCAAATTTCAACATTTAAAACATAGTTGTACCATGAATATTTTTTAATTTCATATCATTAATATTTTTTATGGTTGGAACATCAGATTATATCACCTAGAGAAAAAAATAAAACTTACTCAAATTCTAAATATCCCTACATGGGTGACACACCCTTGGTTACTATAGACATTCCTACACATATTGTGTTGGGTTAGAAATGTTTTTATAGAAATGGTACCTACTCACATTGTGAGAACCTAGTAATACTAATTTTTCAGAATGAGCTACACATTGATAGTTTTTACTCATCCCTTAATTACCTTTAAAAAAGATTGATTTCATCTAAAAATAGAGGAAAACCATTCATTCATTATCTCTGAATTATATCTTCCTCATCCATAATCACCATGTTAACCACATAAAAATATTAATTAAATTAAAAAGGACATCTATATTAATAATCATGTGGTGATGATTATTCTCCAACCAAAATTAATTTATTTTTGAATTAGTAATTATATTTAGCCAAAAAAATTGTGATGCCCATATAGTGAGTTATAAACCATTGAACTATTTTCTTCTCTATATACATCTTTATTAAATAATTTTTATTTCATACCATATAATATTCTATACATAATAGAAGAAATAAAATGTTACGTAATATTACCCAGAATAAATTGTTATCTGAATTCACTTCCACATATATCTCCTACCACATATAAGATTCTAAATATATATGTGTTTGAAATTATTTGGCACAATATAAGTCATGGAAGGGATAAAAAAATATTTTCAAATGTTTTCAATGAGTAATATATAATAAATTTTTAGAATGAAACCTCAAAATCTCTTTAATAATAACATTTAAATTAAATTTATAATTAATTTACAACTATTATTTAATCAAACTAGAAAACCCTTTTGATCAAACCAATTTCATTACATATTTATTGTTTTTTCCAATGATAAATCAAATGAGGACATATCCTATTGAATGCATCTATTTTATTTAAATAAAAAATTGAATATTTAGAATTTAGCATATTATCTCAAAGAAACCTAATAACTTATGATTTTCTCCGTTGATCAAAACAATGATTTCTATTTATCTTTCTACATTCATGAGAGATGAGATTGATGAATCCTTTATCAAGGGTTTGATATAATTGTACATATATTTCATTTTTGCATACCGAAAACCTCCCAAAAATGATTTAATTAAGATTTTATTCTATTCAGATAACATTTGATAAATTTACAAATGACCATTATCAAATAATTTATTTTATCTAATCCACATGTTATGGAATAGTTATATTATTACTATTTTTATTATTTCCATTAGTTTTTTTATTTAAATAAAATTTCATAAATACAAATTAATTATTTTTATTTGATTTTAATTAAAATATATCTTTTCTATATAGCCAATAACCCATCCTATAAATAATACATGGTATTTAATAAACTATATATAATGAAATATTTAATAGAGTAAATATTTTTAAATTGTTGATATAAATATTATATTCACTAAACTTGAGAATAATCATATATATTAATACTAAAATAATTATAATATTTTAATCTATTAATATATTAACTGAAGTAATAAATAAATAAAAATTTAATTATTTACTTTTTTATTTAATATATTATGAATATTTAAATTAGAGATACAGTTGACCTCATTTATTCTGAACTCGAATATCAAAAGATTTAATTTTTACAGAAAATGAGATTAAATAATTAATCTTCCATATCATGATAGTAAATTTTTCAAAATATTATATTTAAAAAAAAATTTATTATATTTTGATTACGAAAACTATGTAACCATTTGTGAATTTTTTTGGGTCATTTAGTAAACTTACAAAAAGACAAGATGAATATCTAAAAAAATTCAACTATATCAAAATATGTTAATGTCATAATGAATGAATGCATATAATGAATACGACTATGAAATAAAAAATATTTTTCAACTACCTCATTAATTAAGATACATATTTGTTTTGTCACACTATATACTATTTGTTTCGTTAATTTTATTTCAAAAATGAACTCATTGGTTAATTGTATTGTCAAATTATTTTAATAAAATTATTCCACTTCAAAAAAACTGAAAGAGATCACTTACTGTATTAACTTGAAAGGGACTAATACATTCTTTATTGATTTAATTTACTTCATATCACTTCTTACATACCAAAAATTTAAGGTCCTTACAATAAATGTTACATAATCTTGTGGATTCGACTAAAATACTCATTCTTACATTACCAATTATCTCTAAGTTTTAATGTTTTAAAATGTTATTTAAATACACCATACACAAGAAACATATATATTTCAATGTAGACACATCTAATTTATATAGATTATTTTAAATGATGAAAAATTTAAATCTTAGTCATGATTTCTTTCCGAAAAAAAAAACATTCGGAATTAAAACATGAATTATTATGTTTTTTAACCTTATATAAACCACATGGAAAGCATTTTAAAACTTTGTATGAGTATAAAAAACATTTTAAGGGTCATAAAATGGATGAAAGAACCTTTTTATGAAGGAAAATATTTTCACAAAGTTATAACCTCTAAATATAAAACAAAATATCATTACCTTACATTATGAAATCATTAGATTCATATAATATCTTATTATATATACATAAACCATAAAGGAATATTGTGAAATAATTTTCATATCACTGTTACATATAATATATGGCACCCATCTAAAAATGATTTAACCATTCTGGTCATTCTTGGAATATCCATCATAGTGAATTCCCATAATCTCTATGGAGAAAACTAACAAGTCGACTTTGTCTCATTTTATAATGAATTAGAGAGCTATAATGGGATCACCCACCATCATTTTTTAGTGGAACCAACCAAAAATTAATCAAATCCCATGATCTATAACATGATCCTAACACATTATTCTATCATGAATGAAATTCTCTTCAGAAAAATAAAATTTTCATTTTAAAATCACCTTTCAATTTTAGGAAACTGTAAACTATAAATGATGAAATTTTACTTCAAAGTTAAATTATATTCATGTAATAGAAACATAAAATCAATAAGGTATTATGAATGTTGGAAAATATTCTTATGTTTTATAAATTAAAAATATTTATTAAATTAAAATTGTTGTAAAATGAATAGAGAATTTTAATATGAAATTCCCTTAACTTATGTCTGAAAATGTTTATAAGTTGTACATAATGTCTTGTATAATAAAAATATATTATTTAATTAATTAATTTAAAACATTTTTTTCATATATTTTTTTTATTAACATTTTAATAATTTTATTAGTGTATATTTTGATGATTTAAAAATATCAGAATCACCGTTAAATGATCATTTCTTTCATTGATTTGTGGTCGGTTCCATTGATTATAATTCAATTATTTCCTTTATAAAGGAATACAAACACTTAATGTTAAATTAAATTGTATTAATAAGTATTAATTATTTTAAATGATCCCATATACCATTTCATATTTTATAAGGATGACTAATTACATAAAACATTAATAATAAAATTTTTGTCTATTTTTGGTCATTTTACAACCATCACAAACAAGATTCATTTAATTTAATTATTATCTATAAAAATTAGTTCCCAAATATTACAAAAGAAAAATTTTAAAATATTGTATCTATTTGAACAACAATTATAGTATAATATAAATTATAGAAGTTGGTAATGTAAAATAAACCATTTTTCTTCTACGAATGCGGGAATCAATACATCAGGAATGATGTTTTAATTTTTTTGAATAACAGGAGAATAAAGAGGATTTTTGATGGATATTTCGTTAACATAATAATATTATAGTATATATCTATGTTACTAAATTTATAATTTAATTTTTAATAGGTCATGTGAGAATAAGGATGAATGATAGAAAGAAAGAATGAATTTTAAAGAGAATGAAAGATGTTTTTACCTCTTGAATACTATTTAATTGAGAACCACCTTAATGATCTTGATTTTGGCCTTTTGGGGAGACCACTATGTCTTGAACATGTAAAATTGAATTGGGAATCTAATTTGGCATAATTTATACATTACTAAATATTTTATGGGGTGTGAAGTAGAGATTTTCAAGGGAGGTATTTATATATAGTGAAGAGAGGTGTTTTTAATTATAAAAATTATTTCTTATTATTTTGGACCAATAATATAAATATTGTTGCGTATTTTGAATAATTAAAATATATAGAGGTTGTGAGGTTGAACTAATGTTTCATTACATCATCATTGACTAAAAAATTCTTGTATTTAATATATAATTTTAAATACTTTAAAATTTTAATATTTCGATCTTCACAAAAAAATAAACTATTTCAGAAAAAAGTTTCAAAATACCCTATCCATTAAATTACATATAGATTTAAAAAAAATTTATCCATTCTTGATAATTATATAAATACACATTTATATTTAATTTTTAATTATAATAATTATTTATTCAAACAAAATCTTGTTTTTAATTATATATTCGATTTAATGGAACATTTAAATATTAAATAAGGTTTGAAAAAATTATATTACAGTTAAAATAAAACAAAATATTATTTAATGAATATATTTTATTGAAGAAAGTAAGATTTAAATCATTTCACTAATTTTAAATTTTAAAATGAAAATTCCATTACACAAAAATACTAACACTTAGTTTTTCATTTATAAAAATTCTTTATTTATTTATTGGTATGATTTTTTAGATTTTCATATATGAGATAAGTAATATTTATTTATAATTTTATATGTGAGGTCATTATTTTGATGGACAGATTAAAATTCTTAATAGTAAAATTTTTATTCCAATGGTGAGGTTATTGATTCATTGATATAGACTCCATAATATCTATAAATACTGATTATTTCAATTTACATTTCAATTGAGTTTTACTATTTTGTTCTAGAATGAAAAAAATATACTAGAGGTACCAGGTTTGTTATATTCAAAACACCTTTAAGAAATTATGTCCTCACAATTTCGTTCATTTACAAAAAAATTTAGGATGCATTTCCCCCGTATAATTTTAATCACATGATTATTTTTCAACTATGTGTATTTTCCAAGAAACCATTACTTGGTGAAGTAACATGTTCTGAAATACATTCTCTCTATAGTAAATAATATGATCATCATTTCATTATAAGGAAGGATCTTTTCTAAGTGGACTAATTTACGGCTCAAAACCAGATATTGTTTATAATATACATTCATAACATTGAAACGTGAAATTCATTATGTAAAAAGGAAAAAATCAAAGGTAAATATACTCAATAGGTAATTGGTCTGTATGTATCCATGATTTTATAGGGTCTAATGAAATGTGGAATGATTTTATAGTTCTCACCAAAATTCATCACAATTTTTCTAGGAGAATGTATGTGAATAAATTGATCACCTACTATGAAAGAAAGATCCTTCATTCGGTTATGAAAAAGCCTTTTTTTCTAATCTGAGTTGTCTAAAAGTGTCACTAAATAAATATAACTATTTCTACTATTTCGACTGCCAATTATAGTATGATCATATTTAATTTACCTACAAAATATAAAAATAAGGTTCTTTCCCTACTACATATATTAAATTTTATAAAACAAACAAAATGTATACTTGAATGAAATATATTATTATAATAAGATGAACCCATCAATGGGATTGATCCAAACATCATAAAAATTTAATAAACTTGATCGATGAATATCACCGAATGTTTGAATTGTTCAATATGATTATCCATCATATGGAGGATGAAAATTTGTGATGAAATTTAATTCTGTTATTAATGACTTATGATGGCCATTCCATAATTTTGATGTGAAACTAGGATCATGGTTATATGTAATGAAACAGAAACCCAATATTATGTGACAATATATTTGTGGTATAGTTAAAACATATGATCGTATGACATAATATCTTGAACTAGAAGATAATTTTCAAAATTAGACAATCGATCAAGAATAACCCAAATCAAATCATTATCTAAATATGATTTTTATATTTCCACAGTGAAATACAATGATATATTCTGTAATTTAAAATATATCACTAGAAAAGAATCAATCAAATCCTTCCATAATTTTCATTCTTCTTTTACCTATTTAAAAGGAAAACATCTCTTAATAAAATTACCAATATATATTTTTATTACATCCCACTGGTAATCCTATGGATGTTATATGTACAACATTGTGATTCCAAGATGAAATGAAAACATAGAATTACAATATTAACATATAACAAATTCTTCATTTATGAAGAAAAAGGAACTAAATATCCCATCCAAAATATCAATAAAACATTCTTTATCAATATAATTTTTTGGAAGCATACCCCTTTTAAAAAATTCATTATTTATTTTGTAACTCAAAATATTCATTATATAATTTTATGATACTCCATGATATTAATGATTTAACTAATTCAAGAATGAAAATATTTGAATTTCCTTCACCAAATACATCCAAAACAAAATCATTAACCAAGTGGTCATGTTCCAAATGTAGCATGGTTGATTTATCATGATGTTTTTCACTCAATTCATCTAACACGTTTTTAAATTTTTAAGTTGGTAATATATCACGAATTCATATTCCATGAACAGTCATGGCCAACTTATATAACCCATGTTCAATTTCATCTGGGTGAATATATACTTCATTATTTTTTTATCAGTATATATATCAATCATTTCTCTATATTGATGAGGTCTCCAATTGATTTTGTAAAAAAACCCTTCATTATAATTCTAAATCATTTTTGGGATAATTTTACTCATACTTTTGTTTAGTTTTCATGAGGCATAAGAAATTACATGATTATTATGACATAAAATAAAACCAATTCCATTTTATGAAACATTAGTTAAGATAGGAATCTTTACATTTATTGAAGAATGGCAAAACAAGTAAATTCACTGATTGTCCTTTCAGTTCATGAAAAAAAATCAAAATATTATATCCAAATAAATTTAAAACCATTTTGTGTTGTATTAGTTATCGTTCTATATAATAAGGAATATTTTTATGAAATCGTATGTAATATCCAACTAATCCATGTAAAATACAAATCTCATTATCATTTTTCGTTCTTGGAAATTCATCAACTATATTTCATTTTGCAGCATCGACTGTTATGTCATCCTTATTCACAGTGTTCTAAATGAAAGAAAACATTTGAAACCAAAAATATAAATTCCTAAATTTTCCAGTACAACTAAATATCTTTTAGGGTATTGAGATCTATCCATAGATATTTTTCATTATCCTCAAATCTTTTTGAATAAACCAAAATATCATCATTAAAAAAACAATCAATATATCCAAATATTCATGTAAGATAATTTTCTTATGGTACATAAATATATAGGTAGGAATTTTCAAACCATGTAGAATAACTATAAACATAAAATTACTATATTTAGTCTGGAACACAATTTTTGGAAATTCATCATCCTCTACATTTATTTGATGGTACCCCAACATGAGGTTAATCTTTGAAAAACTATTTCTTTTCTTGGAGATTGTCATATATATCACTGATATGAGGAAATGGACACTTATTCTTAACAATAATTACATTAAATGATTTATAGTAAATACAATACCTCATGAAACCATTATTCATTTTATAAAAATAATTAGGATCTCCCCAATGTTAAGTGTAGGATAAAATATAAACTTTATCTAGAAACTCCTGTAACAACTTTTCAATAAAAAGATTACAACTTGGTCATTTCGATAAGGGGGTTTTGATAATGGTTTATAATTATAGAATAAATAAATAGTAAAATATACATCATAATCAGTTATAATATTAAGAAACTCAAAAAGAAAAAATCTAGATAATCATATTCTGTAGGAAAATCAATAATATGACGAGTTTCATTGTCTTCAAAAATATTTACAAGATAAAAATTATATTTATGTTTTAATGGTTTCTATACTTCTTGATATAATAATAATCGTATGGTTTCATTATTATTTGTAAACAGATACTAATAATAAAAAAATAAGATCTTTATCTCTACAATCAGTCATAGCATGATAAGTAAAAATCCAATCTATACCCATAATAGTATCAAATTATAGTAATGGAATGAAATCATTGTTTTAGGTAAAATCACTCCACAATCATAAAAAGGAATATTCTTATAATTTTAATTTTCATGAATATTACCCCCATGTGTTTTCTCCATATGTATTGACTTCATTTGTTATGGTAAAATATCATGTTTTTGCAAAATATCATAGAAATGAAATAATTTTTACACCCTGTATCAAACATGATATTATAATAATTTTATTAAACAATAAATAAACCAGATACCCCTTCATTGGACTTCCCGAAATTAATTAATGTATTTTCAATAGATTTGACCACATATTTTCTCTTATAGTATAGTTATTACCCATCATTCAAATTCCTCTTTGGACACTCGAATTCATAATAAGAAATCTCATTATCTTAACAAATTATTATCTATATATTGTACTTCTTCTTAACACTACCTTATTATTTTTAATTTTAACTATGATCCATATTCCAAAAAATATGACATTGGAAACACTTAATAAACATAAAAAAAATCTTTCACTAATTTTTTTTACAAAAAATCTCCAATAATGAAAACACAATTTTCATATCATCAATATTATTGGATACAGTAATTCCTTATTTATGCAACCTCCACCAGATTTCCTTCTGGTTCTCAAAGAATAGTTGATCACTATAAAAATCCATTACCAAATTCTCTACAGATATAATTCCTTTTTATTAAATTTTATTTCATAAAAATCCAATGTCGTATGATATTATGGCTTTATTACGAAGTATAAACGATTGATTTTCTATGAAGATGAAAAAAGATTAGACTATTCTATTCTAATTGAGAGAATTTATCTTCATATAGTGCCCCTAATTCCCCCCCCCCCCATCTCAATTAAATGTGTTTCTTTTCAATCCTAAAATTAGTCTCTTTTGTAAAAAATTTCTCAAAGTAATAGTTTTTTAATTCATATTATTCCAATGAATAAATATCATTTATTCAGAAATAATATTTGACCATCGAAAAAAATGCGTCATATTCTCCATAAAAAAAGAAAATAAAAATAATATACTTCAGATGATTTGAAGATCATATGACAATAAAAATTATTTCAATGTATTTTATCCATCCTTATCTACCACTAGGTCAGAATATCCATAATATAATGGATGATTTCGCCCCATAAAATGTTTCACCCTAAAAAAATTATTATATAGATGATCTAGAAGATCTATGGCATGTATTGCATTACAAGTTATTGATTTTTTAATCTATTCCATTATTGTCAAAAACCAATCACATCAAATTCACAATGTTTGAACTTACGAATTTTAAATGATGTCTTCAACTATGCGGATTCCTTCATCAACGTACCTTTTTGTTCTAGGTAATGTATTTTGAACAAGAATATAATAGACCAAAGAAAATAGTTATTATTAAAAAATACATCATTTTCACATATCCATAATGTAAAAAACATTATGTTTATTCTATTTACATTATACAAACCCCAGAAATTATCTAAACCATGAACTGATACCAACTATAGGGACCTAATCATAATCATTACATAATATTAATAATAAAAAAATAATTCACATTTATACATTATCATATATCTTTTTTGGTTCTAGTTTATAGTGTAACATCCCAAGTAAGTAATTAATAATAGATATTCTTATCTATGTCTATTAATGAATTATATAGTGTTTTAGAAGCTTAAAATGACAATAAATCCAATCTTAACCATGGAATACACTAATATATTTAAAACATTGTATTACTACCTTATGATGGAAAACCATTTTTAAATATATATTTTGAAAATTTTATAAGTTATGTTTGTCAAAATAAACTTATTATTTATTATTGGGACATCAAAATTTACTTTGTGTGAATTTTGGGTATTTTTCTGATAAAGTTCATTTTTTAATGAATAGTGAAAAACGTTGTATTTTAATTCAAATCCTCTTTTTAATCTAATTTATTTATATTATTAGATTATATTTTGAATATGTTTTAATGTTAAATTAGAATATATTTTTACCATTTTATCCAATAGTGTTCGTTGGAATCAATTTCACAATGAAATTGGACTTAAACTGCTGTCAATCTTTTGATACTTATGGTTTCATAATAACGCACTATTTTCCCTGACAGCTGGAATTAATTATTAAATTAATTAATGTAACTTATATGTTTTTAATTTTTTAAAATAGAAATCATTTTTGAATTCTTAATATCAAATATAGCTTAGGGTGATGTTTTGGTATTTTTTCTGAAAAACTTCAATTTTTGATGAATAGTGAAACCACTAAGTGGTACTTATAAAAACTAATTTTTCGTTTAAATGAAATTTTACCACCTCTGTGTTTTGAATTTAAAAATTCTAACATACATGTTTATCATTTAGATGTAAAATTTGGTTCAATGGGATTAAAATAATTTTTTTGTGAATAGTAAATTTTATGTTTTTAATCGCGATTAGATGTAATTAGTGTAATTTAAGATAAAATAATGTTTTAATAATATGAAATGAAGTTGACACATGTCCTTAACCTGTTGGATGTGTCATGGCCGACCAATACAATCCATGGGTCAACTTGGGGACCCCATGGAGCCAATTTGGTAGGAAAATTCATTAATATTTTTTAATTTAATGTTAAAGTAAAAATGTCAGAAACATGAGTTATTATACTAATATAATTTTTACATGGGGTTATACAAGTCATATTTTTGACAATAAATAGTCATTAGAATGATAAAATATTTCCTACATCATTTTATTTTTTTTATAATTTTTATACCTTATATAAATTAATGTATTTATGACACCATGATGATGCAGCGATTAACTCATTAATAATGGATTTAAATAAAATGAAAAGATAATGTTAAAACTATAACCTACACTTGTCAAAGACATATTTTATTGGTATATTTCAAAAACGTATCACCTTATCCATGAAATACATCAATTTGGGACCTTTAAAATCCGAAACTCATTTGAATATAAAGTAACCTTTTATACCTTTCCAAGAGTGCCCCCCCCCTCCTCTTATAAAAGGCCCCCACCACTACCACCTTACCCAAACTTCCAAATCCCTTGGCTCGGCCAACCCTTACTCATTTTTTCTCTCCACATCCCTCTATTACTCCTTGAAGCCTCACTTTGTGCATAAGTCTTCCCAAGGAAGCCTTTCATCACAAATAAAAAAGAGTTACCCGATTTAAAGGTAGTGTCTTCTCTTGTGTTCTTATGTGTTATTTTTCTTCTCCAACCCCCTAAAATATTTTTATTCATTTATTTTGTCACAACTCCAGTATCTTCAATATACAAGTATGTTTTTAAAATAATTATTCTAGCTA
Source organism: Viscum album (assembly GCA_963277665.1). Lineage (NCBI taxonomy): Eukaryota > Viridiplantae > Streptophyta > Magnoliopsida > Santalales > Viscaceae > Viscum > Viscum album. The sequence goes on from OY728138.1 coordinate 2,071,801,058, forward strand.
CACTTACACACACCTACATCTAATGGTTAAAGAATATACTATTTCTGTGGATGGCGAATTTCTGCCTCACGAAACGATGATTGTTCAACACTCATATAACACCTTCAAAGGTGGCCATTAAGATGTCACTATATTTATATATGATATATAATATGTTTATGTTTTACTTAAGCTTATGTATTTTTCATTTATGGCATACCTTTATGGTTTCCATTATGGGTAAACGCGATATCTACATTTTAGGAAGTGCGGACTACCGCCCCCCTCAAAGTGATTTGATTCCTTAATACCATATGTGGTACGTATAAAGGATAGATTGAATGATATTATATATGATACAATAATATAATTTTAATACTATTATGTATAATTATATTTTAATTCCATTAAATATGAAATTGAAATGGATGTAGCGTTCCTGCGTAGGTACGGCTTACCGTCTCCCTGATCGGTGCATTTCATTTCATACCTATAAATGTTATTTAATATTATAAATTCATGTATATACTAGATATATATAATATATATGATATATACATCTTGAGTATAACTCTGGATATAATGAATACATGAACAACTTGTAATTATAAAGAGCATATTTTTGACTCCACTACCAATGATCGTTAAAATGACTGTTATTAACATAAATAATTACATAGTGTTCATGACATGGTAATAAGAGATATAAAAGTAATAATGAACTTGAAAAAGGTTCTTAAGCAAGTAGAAATTAACTCAAGTTTATTATTCAGGAATTTAAAGAACGATCGAGTCAAGTCGAACCCGAGGTATGGGACTTCGTCTCAATCTCCTTTCATTAAGGCATATTATGTTTTATACACAACATTCTTTTATACGGTGTATAAACCCCTTTGACTTTTACGTTTATCCAAAAGGAATATTTTTTATACGAATTATTTTACTAAATGACAAAAGGGAATGTTTTTGTTGTACGTATGCGGCGACAACGACTTCTCTGCCGTCGTGACCATTATTTGAGTTTCAGCTTCCTCTACAAGCCATACATTTTTTAAAAGAAAAATAAATACCCTATTTTACTTTTCATTTATTTTGGTATTGAAAATGGTTTTCATAATGTTTTTATTATATCAATGTGTTGTATTGATATCTTCTGATTTAAATGTGGAAATGTTATGTTTCCTTTATGCATGTTTTATGTGATATGATTATGTTATGGTTCTTGGGAATTGTTTATGAAGACTGGTGGTTCCGTGATAAAAAAAGGGTGGGTGAGCCCGATATAGCTCTCCAATGCATTGGGTAACGCAAAGGAGTAAAACTTTGAGGATTTTCTGAAAAGATTTAGGGAATATACTATGATGGGTATTCTAAACGTAACCAAGAGGGTTACTCCCTATGTAAAAATGTAATGAATGCCTCATGTTACCTTTATGTATTATGATTTCTATGATTTATTCATGATTTGATGAGGTATGTTAAAGTGCTTATGTTTTATGGGTAAAGTATGATTTCATTATTATGTATATATGTACTAATGTTTCCTTTCAATATTTTTATATCCCTTACTGAGCTTTTTATGTTCATCCCATGTTTTTGAAATGTTTTTCACAGGTTAAGGGAAAGGTACATGATATGATGATAGTGTCAAGGAAGTGTCAAGAAAGAATCCATGTTTTATTTTAAATATGTTTCCGTTGGTGGGAAAAATGAATACTATATTTTATGTAACCACTTTGTTTAAATGTGGAATGTAATGCATGTTTTAAGATCTAATTCTATAAAAATCTAAACCTAAAAAGATCCTCAAGGTGTAATCCTGTAATAACTCAAGATTAAGTAATGTTTAAGGCTGGGGCCTTATAGTTGGTATCATTGGTCGGTTTAGATAACATTAGGAGTTAGAATTCTATTAAATGATTATCCAAAAATATTTTTTATGTTCAAATTGAAATGATATAGAATTTGAAGATTTCCATGTTGCTTCATCTAAGACATGTTTATTCAGAATGGTTTTATGTAGAGGAAATAGGGAAGCAGTGCTAAGAAGGAATAAAGAAGGAAATAACCTTCTGAATCAGCATCCTGAGATGGTCGGAATTGGAACTGAACAGTTTGTTGAAGTAATGGCGCAGTTGACTCAGGCGATAAATGGTGGCGGTATCCATGCACGAGATCAGCCAGATCTATAAGGCCCCCACCTTAAACCTTATTTAATCTTGAGTTATTACAAGATTACACATTGAGGATATTTTCAGGTTTAGAGTTTTAGAGAATTAGATCATGAAACATGCATTACATTCCACATTTAAACAATGTGGTTACATAAAAGACAGTATTCATTCTTCCCATCAACGGAAACATATTTAAAATAAAACATTGATTCTTTCTTGACACATCCTTGACTCTATCATCAAATCATGTAACCTTCCCTTGACCTGTGAAAAATATTTCAAAAACTTGGGATGAGCATAAAAAGCTCAGTAAGGGATATAGAAATATGTAAAGGAAACATGAGTACATGTATACATAAGAATGAAATCATACTTTACCCATAAAACATAAGCACTTTATCATACCTCATAAAATCATCAATAAATCATAGAAATCATAAGACATAAAAGGTAACTTGAGGCATTCATAACATTCTTATGTAGGGAGTAACCCTCTTAGTTACGTTTGGAATACCCATCATAGTATATTCCCTAAATCTCTTCGGAGTAACCTTAATGTTTCACTCCTTCGCGTTACCCAATGCATTGGAGAGCTATATCGGGATCACCCGCCATTAGTTTATCACAGAACCACCCATTTTCATAACAATGCCCAAGAACCATAACTTAAACGTATCACATAAAACATGCATAAAGGAAACATAACATTTCCACATTTCAATCACAATATAACATTTTAGTATATTGAAATAATTAATCTGTTAAAAAATAAACCATTTCCAAAACCATTTAAAACATTTAATAAGGAGATTTTTGAATCAAAGTGTCCCATACAACCTTGATGTTTTTAACATTTTAAACCATTAATATCCATATAAATAAATCCTTAAAACCATTTTGAAAACATGGATATTAATTAGAACAAATCATTAAAACATTTAAAGCGATATTTTGGTTAGAGGGTTTTTACCAAAATTAGAGACAGTTGAATACAATAATTGAGGAATAAACTTTAATCAGAAAATTATAATATCATGAGAATAAATGGATTCATGATATAATATTCCAAAGGAAAGTATATAAACCACATAAGATTGAATTGGTGCATAACAATAATGAAGTATTAATATAGATGTAAAATGTGATGAAATCCCTTATAAAGAAGGTATCCTTAAATTAAGGATAAATCTATCTCAAAATTATGTGTGAAAAAAATAAATACACCCAATATAATTTGATATTAAGTGTAAAACAATAAAAGGTCATTCACACATATTCAAAGGATGAAATATTCAATAACTACATGTTGAACCCAAAGAAATCGAAATTGGGTTAAAAAGTTCCCTTGGTGAAATCCGACAGCCTAACGGTGTCACATCAAAAATTCAGAAAATGAGTTGATGAGAGATAAAAAGGGAATCTCATCACTTGGACATAAAATTTTCATCAATCAGGATATAGAAGAACATATCCCAACATATAGTATGTGAATTAAAATACATAACAAATTAAGTCTTTTAAAATGAGGATGGTGAAAGGTTCCCTTACAGACTTGGGTAACTTTCGAAAAGTACACCCCATTGAAGAAGTGTCATACAATGAATATGTAAATACCCATAAATGGAATTATATTACACAAAGATTATAATAATGGGCAGTACATAAACCACTCAAAGTAAATTGTGGCAAATGTATCATAAATCTCACGTGAATAAAAGTGAGATGAAAAATCCCTTACGAAAACTCGGCAGCCTAACAACACCACTTAAAACATCCAAAACTGGATTGATGAGATCAAATAGGGTATCTCATCACATTCAAATAAAATGTACAGAAAGAGGAATATAAAATAACATCCCCCATCATATCAAATATGAGCTTAAAAGAAGTGACATAAAGGAGAGTACTTAAAGAGAAAGAGAGAGGTTTGATCTCTTACGAAAATTCGGCAGCCTTACGGCGCCACTCAAAACTTACAATATGGATTAATGAGAGAGAATAGGGTCTCTCATAATATGAAAATAAAAATTAGAGTAAGATTAATATAAAAGAACATCCCAATCACAAGAAATATGAGCTTAGAATTAATGACATAAAAGAGTGTACTTAAAAATAAAGAGAGGAGTAGGATCCCTTACCTCAAGTCCAACTTGTCTTGTGCGTTTCTTTATATTCCTGAATAATAAACTTTGGTCAATTAATAATTTTCTAAGTACCTCTTTTAGATATTATTATTCAGTTCATATCACATATTATAATTTTATAATAATTGTTTAATAATGTTAGTTCATATCAGACGTTTTTGCCGATGTTTGGTACATGAGTAAAAAATGAACTTGTTTGAAAAAAGATTGCCCATGTAGTTATAAGTAAATAATTTCCAGAATAGTATTAATGATTAAAATATTATATATATCCTGTAAATATTCATTTTATACTATTCCATATCATTTGGAGATAAAAAAATGAAAAGCACCGTTCATGGAGATGGTAGGCCGTACGTACGCATGAACGCTACTTTCATTTTTTTTCATATTAATGGAATTAAAACAAAATGAAAGATATATATATATATGTTATAATTCCAGAATTATATCCATAATTTATATGTAATATATTACATATATATCCGTTATATATATTTACTTATAATATTACATAACATTTTGAGATAAGAAATGAAATGTACCGTTCATGGAGACGGTAAGCCGTACGTACGCATGAACGCTACATCCATTTATATTTCAAATTTAATGGAATTAAAACATAATGATACATAATATTATTTTAATTCCAGTATGTTATCTTATATAATATCATTAAATATATCCTTTATACGTACCACATACGGTATTAACGAATCAAATCACTTTGAGGGGGCGGTAGTCCGCACTTCCTTAAATGAAGATATCGCATTTACCCATAATGGAAACCATAAAGGTATGCCCAAAATGAAAAATAAATAAGCTTAAGGAAAACATAAACATATTATATATCATATATAAATATATTTTCATCTTAATGGCCACCTTTGAAGGTGTTAAAAGGATGTTGAACAATCATCGTTTCGGGAGGCAGAAATTCGCCATCCACGGAAACAGTATGTTCTTTAACCATTAGATGTAGGTGTGTGTAAGTGTATCTCGAATACTTCTTATAACAACATCCTATTATATTTAGGATACTGGATTTGTTACAAAATAAAATAATAAAAAGAGTTTAGGGGGTTGGAGAAGCAAAATAAAACAAAAGGACTCAAAAGAAGACATTACCTTAAAATCGGGTAACTCCCTTTGGTTTGGGCTCAAAGGCTTCCTTGGGAAGACTTCTGCCCAAATTGAGGCTTCAAAGAGTAAGAGAGGGAAGTGGAGAGACTAAAAGGGAAGAGTTTGGCCGAGCAAAAGGCTTTGGGAGTGTGGGTAAGGAGGTAGAGGTGGGGGCCTTTTATAAGAGGAGAGGAGGGGCACTCTTGGAAGGTAAAGAAAAGTCACTTTATTTTAAAATGGAATTCGGATTTAATAGGTACCACATTGATTTGTTTTGAGGATAAGGTGATAAGGGTTCGAAATCCACTCATCCAATAGGTTTTGGACATGTTTTGGTCTTAGATATTACATTATCGTTCCATTTTATTTAAATCGTTAAATAATGAGGTCATCGCTGCATCATCATGATGTCATAACTAATTTAATTTATTTAATGTCTAAAAATTATAAAAAAATGATATGATGTAGAAAATCTTTTTATATTTCCAATGAATATTTATAGTCAAAAACCTTATTTCTATAACCCCATTTGAAAAATTGTTTTAGTAAAACATTTTATGTTTTTCTCATTTTTACTCTAACTTTAAATAAAAAGATATTAATGTCATTTTCCAACCAAAGTGGATTCATGGGGTCCCCAAGTTGACTCATGGATTTTCAGGGTCGTCCATGACACATACAAGGAGGTTAGGACATGTTTCAAGTTCATTTAAAATTATTAAAACATTATTTTTTCCTTAAACTAAACTAATTATCTCTAATTGCGATTAAAAACTTAATAAGTTACTATTCACAAAAAAAATTATTTTTATCCCATTGAACCACATTTTAATTCATAATGACAACCATGTATGTCGGATTTTTTAAATTCAAAACACAAAGATGGAAAATTTCCATTTAAACGGAAAAATCAGTTTTTATAAGTACCACTTAGTGGTTTCACTATTCATCAAAAATTGATGTTTTTCAGAAAAATCCCAAAAATTCTCCCTAAGCTATAGTTGATATTACGAATTCAAAAATGAAGTCTATTTTACAAAATTCAAAACATATAAGTCACATTAATTAAATTAATAATTAATTCCCGTTGTCATAGCAAATAGCGTGTTTTTATGAAACAATAAGTATCAAAAGATTGACAGTAGTTTAAGTCTGATTTCAAAGTGAAATTAATTCCAATGACCACTATTGGATTTAATGGTAAAAATATATTCTAATTTCACTTTAAAACCAATTCAAAAGATAATCTAATCATACAAATAAATTAGATTAAAAAGAGGTTTTGAATTAAAATACAACATTTTACACTATTCATTAAAAAAAGAACTTTATCGGAAAGATACCAAAAATTTACACAAAGTAAATTTTGATGCCCAAATTCTTAAGAAGAGTTTTATTTGTTCAAATAGAATGTATAAGAGTGAAAAAACTATATTTAATGACGGTTCGCCATCAAAAGGCGATAAGTGAACCTTTAATGAAAACTAGGGCACATACACCTAAAATTGAATTCTTTCTGTATTTTAAGCCTTTATCATTTATTGGATAAATGTAAAAACATTTAAAAACATATATAATCATATTTTATTTATTTCTATCCATTCCCGCAAATACAACGGCTACATGTTAACTACCATTTAAAATAATATTATTTTATTATTAGAGTGCAATGTAAGATTCTCAAGAAAACTCGTTGTTGCGTGTTGGGTACGCCATCGAGCATAACGTCCCCTTTAAAGTCATATTAATAATTTATTCAAAAATATGGATAAATATGAAATTTTCATATTCTTTATTTACCTGGGGTGTTACATCCTTCCCCCCTTTTGGGAATTGCGTCGTCGCAATTTTTTAAATTGAGCTTGGAAACATCCTTGAAAGTACCACATCGGAATAAGAGTCGGTAAAACAATCACTTTAAAATAAAGGAAGATAAGTACAGAGGTCACCCGAGTTAACCCATACTAGTATTCCAAGTAGAAAAACATGTACATGGAAGAAAATGCAAAGGGTCATGTTCTTGAGGGAGAGTGATAGTAAACATGTTTAGGAGAAAGTTAACCATGAGAAAATCACAAACATGTGATGGGTTAAACGGTATTCGATTCCCCAGTAGGAAAAGTTAATAGACAACATTTTTGTTTTAAGTCACTTTTTATTGAGGCATTTATTCATAAGAAAACATAATCACTTGTCATGTTGACTTTCAACCTTTACTAGATTCCTTAATCAAACTCATATTTTTTTTCCAAAAGACGAGTATTTTGGGAGACTTGTTCACATTAAGAGTACTATAATCAACTTCTAGAGAGTTACCTAATCCACAAAAGAGAACTATATACTTCCCATGTCTTTAGACTTTAACCAAAAACAAAACCAAAAAGGTTAGTACAAGATCAGATAATTCAGAAAAAGATAACCCTTTATAAAAAGATAATCTATTCTTAATCTCCAAAATTTGTCCAACAAAACCCAAAGTTCAACGAGGACCATCCGATAAACAATTTGTCCATAAAATTTTTCAAAGTAAACCAATATAAGATTAAAACCCAAATATTTGAAGGATTTAGTCACATAGTCTTCCAAGTTAAATCGTAACATTTATCTCCAAACAACATCAGTTGCTCCTAAAGTCTCGTATTGAAAAGTAATTAACCTAATCGCATATCCTCCATGATAGGTTAATCATTCTCATAATTAACCCAAAATCAACTTACTCTTAATTCATAAAATCATATAACTAAAAAGAATAAATCAAACTATCCAGGGACTTCACGTAGTCCAGTGGTAGGCGATAAATACCAGTCGCACTTTGGTTGTGGGTTTGATTCCCGCAGCTTTGTCTGACGCGACAGGTTGTCATATGGTCTGCATGTTGTCCTTTTTCCAAAACTATATAATTCTTAAATCATTCCCCAAAAAGAGATAAAATCATCAAAAATGATCATAACATACTTTAACCTCAAGTTTATCTCATCCCTTTCATTTTCCATCATATCATATAATAACCCATAATTACCTCAAAAGTAAGGATCATATAAACTCTAATGGTTACCTTTATAATTATTACCTGAACTTCCACATCGATTGGTCATCTCGTACATGATGAATTACAGAACATACCAAGGTTCAAGTGGTTGATCATGACTCCTTGATATTTGGTTTAGAACAACCACGAGTTTCCTCATTGAATCCTCCGTTTTATCTAGTATCTTAATCAGAGAACCACCACAGTTTCCTTCAAACCTGTTGTCTCTTTGGTGCCTACTAGATCCATCTATTCACTAAAAACATAAATTTCAGTGTGAGTATATCAACAAAACCATCATGTACTAATGAGGAAGTTAAACACTAAGATATACTTACTCATTCACTTTATATAAAACTAGGACTCTTTCTGAAATCCTAACCATTATGGTAATGTCACTTATGCTTAAAGAATACCCTAACCTCTAAAGTTATCTAAACCGACCTTTGATACCAACTAAAAGGCCCCAGCCATAAAACTTAGTTAATCTTGAGTTATTACAATATTACACATTGAGGATCTTTTCAAGTTTAGAGTTTTAAAGAATTAGAACATGAAACTTGCATTACATTCCACATTTAAACAAAGTGGTTACATAAAAGACAGTATTCATTCTTCCCATCAATGGAAAAATATTTAAAATAAAACATGGATTCTTTCTTGAAACATCCTTGACACTATAATCACATCATGTACCCTTCCCTTGACCTGTGAAAACCAATTCAAAAACTTGGAATGAGCATAAAAAGCATAGTAAGGGATATAAAAATATGGAAAGGAAACATGAGTACATGTATACATAAGAATGAAATCATACTTTACCCATAAAACATAAGCTCTTCATCATACCTTAGAAAATCATGAATAAATCATAGAAATCATAAGACATAAAAGGTAACTTGAGGCATTCAAAACATTCTTACGTAGGGAGTAACCATCTTGGTTACGTTTGGAATACCCATAACAGTATATTCCCTAAATCCCTTTGGAGTAACCTTAACGTTTCACTCCTTCGTGTTACCCAATGCATTGGAGATCTATATCGGGCTCACCCGCCCTTAGTTTATCACAGAACCACCCGTTTTCATAACAATGCCCAAGAACCATAACATAAACATATCACATAAAACATGAAGAAAGGAAACATAACATTTCCACATTTCCATCACAATATAACATTTTAGTATATTGAAATAATGAATCCATTAAAAAAACCATTTCCAAAACCATTTAAAACATTTAATAAGGAGATTTTTGAAGCAAAGTGTCCCATACCACCTTGAAGTTTTTAACATTTTAAAACATTAATATCCATATAAATAAATCCTTAAAACCATTTTGAAAACTTGGATATTAATAAGAACAAATCATTAAAACATTTAAAGCGATATTTTGGTTAAAAGGTTTTTACCAAAATTAGAGACACTTGAATACAATAATTGAGGAATAACATTTAATCGGAACTTTATAATATCATGAGAATAAATGGATTCATGATATAATATTCCAAAGGATAGTATATACACCATATAAGAGTGAATTGGTGCATAACAACAATGAAGTCTCAATAGAGATGTAAAATGTGATGAAATCCCTTATAAAGAAGGTATCCTTAAATTAAGGATAAATCGATCTCCAAATTATGTGGGAAAAATATAAATACACCCAATATAATTGGATATTAAGTGTAAAACAATAAAATGTCATTCACACATATTCAAAGTATGACATATTCAATAACTACATGTTGAACCCAAAGAAATCAAAATTGGGTTAAAAAGTTCCCTTGGTGAAATCCGACAGCCTAACGACGTCACATCAAAAATTAAGAAAATGAGTTGATGAGAGATAAAAAGGGAATCTCATCACTTGGACATAAAATTTTCATCAATCAGGATATAGAAGAACATATCCCAACATAATAGTATATGAATTAAAATACATAACAAACGAAGTCTTTTAAAATGAGGAGGGTGAAAGGTTCCCTTACAGACTTTGGTAACTTTCGAAAAGTACACCCCATTGAAGAAGTGTTATACAATGAATATGTAAATACCAATAAATGGAATTATATTACACAAAGAGTATAATAATGGGCAGTACATACAACACTCAAAGGAAATTGTGTAAAATGTAGCATAAATCTCACGGGAATAAAAGCGAGATGAAAAATCCCTTACGAAAACTCGGTAGCCTAACGACACCACTTAAAACTTCCAAAAATGGATTGATGAGATCAAATAGGGTATCTCGTCACATTAAAATAAAATCTACATAAAGATGAATATAAAATAACACCCCCCATCATATAAAATATGAGCATAAAAGAAGTGACAAAAAGGAGAGTATTTAAAGAGAAAGAGAGAGGTTAGATCTCTTACGAAAATTCGGCAGCCTAACGGCGCCACTCAAAACATCCAAAATGGATTGATGAGAGAGAATATGGTCTCTAATAATATGAACATAAAAATTATAGTAATATTAATATAAAATAACATCCCAATCACAAGAAATGTGATCTTATAATGAATGACATAAAAGAGTGTACTTAAAAATGAAGAGAGGAGTAGGATCCCTTACCTCAAGTCCAACTTGTCTTGTTCATTTATTTATATTATTGAATAATAAACATTGGTCAATTAATAATTTCCTAAGTACATCCTTTAGATATTATTATTCAGTTCATATCACATATTATAATGTTATAATAATTGTTTAATAATGTTAGTTCATATCAGACGTTTTTGTCGATGTTTGGTACATGAGTCAAAAATGAACTTGTTTGAAAAAATATTGCCCATGTAGTTATATGTAAATAATTTCCGGAAAAGTAATAATGATTAAAATATTATATATATCCTGTAAATATTAATTTTATACTATTCCATATCATTTGGAGATAAAAAAATGAAAAGCACCGTTCATGGAGACGGTAGGCTGTACGTACGCATGAACGCTACTTTCATTTTTTGTCATATTAATGGAATTAAAACAAAATGAAAGAGATATATATATGTTTTAATTACAGAATTATATCCATAATTTATATGTAATATATTAAATATATATCCATTATATATATGTACTTATAATATTACATAACATTTTGAGATAAGAAATGAAATGTACAGTTCATGGAGACGGTAAGCTGTACGTACGCATGAACGCTACTTCCATTTCTATTTCATATTTAATGGAATTAAAACATAATGATACATAATAGTATTTTAATTCCAGTATGGTATCATATATAATATCATTAAATATATCCTTTATACGTACCACATATGGTATTAACGAATCAAATCACTTTGAGGGGGTGGTAGTCCGCACTTCCGTAAAGGAAGATATCGCGTTTACCCATAATGGAAACCATAAAGGTATTCCCAAAATGAAAAATACAGAAGATTAAGGAAAACATAAACATATTATATATCATATATAAATATAGTGTCATCTTAATGGCCACCTTTGAAGGTGTTAAAAGAATGTTGAACAATCATCATTTCAGGAGGTAGAAATTTGCCATCCACGGAAACAGTATGTTCTTTAACCATTAGATGTAGGTGTGTGTAATTGTAGCTAGAATCCTTCTTATAACAACATACTAGTATATTGAGTATACTGTATTTGTTACAAAAGAAAATAATAAAAAGAGTTTAGGGGTTGGAGAAGCAAAATAAAACAAAAGGACTCAAAAGAAGACATTACCTTAAAATCGGGTAACTCCCTTTGGTTTAAGCTCAAAGGCTTCCTTGGGAAGCCTTCTACCCAAAGTGAGGCTTCAATGAGTAATAGAGGGAAGTGGAGAGACAAAATTGGTAGAGGTTGGCCGAGAAAAAGGCTTTGGGAGTGTGGGTAAGGAGGTAGTGGTGGGGGCCTTTTATAAGAGGTGAGGAGGGGCACTCTTGGAAGGTAAAGAAAAGTCACTTTATTTTAAAATGGTATTCGGATGTAAGAGGTCCCACATTGATGTGTTTCGAGGATAAGGTGATAAGGGTTAGAAATCCACTCATCCAATAGGTTTTGGAAATGTGTTGGTCTTATATATTACATTATCTTTCCATTTTATTTAAATCGTTAAATAATGAGGTTATCCTTGCAACATCATGATGTCATAAATAATGTAATTTATTTAATGTCTAAAAATTATAAAAAAACTACTATGATGTAGAAAATCTCTTTATCTTTCCAATTAATATTTATAGTCAAAAATCCGATTTGTATAACCCCATGTAAAATTTTTTTTAGTAAAACATTTCATGTTTGTCTCATTTTTACTTTAACTTTAAATAAAAAGATATTAATGTCATTTTCCAACCAAAGTTACTTCATGGGGTCCCCAAGTTGACCCATGGGTTTTCTTGGTCTGCCATGACACATCCAATGATGTTAGGACATGTGTCAAGTTCATTTCATATTATTAAAACATTATTTTTACCTTAAACTAAACTAATTACCTCTAATCGCGATTAAAAACTTAACAAGTTACTATTCACCAAAAAATTATTTTTATCCCATTGAACCAAATTTTAATTCTTAATGACAACCATTTATGTCGGATTTTTGAAATTCAAAACACCATGATGGAAAATTTGCATTTAAAAGGAAAAAACAGTTTTTATAAGCACCACTTAGTGGTTTCACTATTCATCAAAAATTGAAGTTTTTCAGAAAAATCCCAAAAATTCACCCTAAGATATATTTGGTATTCCGAATTCAAAAATGAATTCTATTTTAAAAAATTCAAAACATATAAGTCTTCTTAATTAATTTAATAATTAATTCCCGCTGTCAGAGCAAATAGCGTGTTTTTATGAAACAATAAGTATCAAAAGATTGACACTAGTTTAAGTCTGATTTCAAAGTGAAATTAATTCCAATGACCAGTATTGGATTTAATGGTAAAAATATAATCTAATTTCTCTTTAAAACCAATTAAAAAGATAATCTAATCATATAAATAAATTAGATTTAAAAGAGGTTTTGAATTAAAATACAACATTTTACACTATTCATTAAAAAGTACTTTATCGGAAAGATACCAATAATTTACACAAAGTAAATTTTGATGTCACAATTCTTAAGAAGAGTTTTATTTGGACCAATAGAATGTATAAGAGTGAAAAAAAATGTATTTAATGACAGTTTGCAATCAAAAGGCGATAAGTGAACCTTTAGTGAAAACTAGGGCATATACGCCTAAAATTGAATTCTTTCCTTATTTTAAGCCTTTATCTTTTATTGGATAAATGTAAAAACATTTAAAAACATATATAATCAAATTTTAGTTATTTCTATCCATTCCCGCAAATACAACGGCTATATGTTAACTACCATTTAAAATAATATTATTTTATTATTAGAGTGCAACGTAAGATTCCCAAGAAACTCGTTGTTGGGTGTTGGGTACGCCATCGAGAATAGCGTCCCCTTTAAAGTAATATTAATAATTTATTCAAAAATATGGATAAATATGAAAATTTCATATTCTTTATTTACCTGGGGTGTTACAAGATGAACCGCAGATGAACATGTCAGTGGTGGAACATTTCATGAGGCAACATCCCCCATCATTCAGAGGATCATCTGACCCTGTGCTAGCTGAAGGGTGGATTAAAGCACTGGAGAAGATTTTCGATGTCATGGGTTGTTCATACAATCAAAATTTAGTCTTGTTATTTACTGTTTGTAGGGTGAGGCAGATCAGTGGTGGTCGATGGTTAAAAATATGAGGGACGCTAATGAGATTGATGCTCTCGACTGGGATGAATTCAAATGTATGTTTCTAGAGAAGTAATTTCCTAAGGCTGTTCAACTTATGATGGAAAACCAATTCTTGGAATTGAGGCAAGAGGATGACTCAGTGGATTTTTATGAAGAAAGGTTCACTCGATTGGCAAGGTATGCTCCAAATTTTATCCGAGACCGTGATAGTAAAATCAATAATTTTTACTCAGGATTAATGCCAAAATATCGAAGGTCATTTTCTTCTCGTGAGTTGAAAAGTTATAAAAAGATTGTTCGATGTGATGAGAATGTGGAAATCGAGTTTGCCAATGATCAAGTGTTCTATAACAACCAGCAGAATAATAGACCGAGGTGGTAGGAGAAAGGGAAGAATTCTTCAAAAAAGTCTGATGGTAAAAAAACTAAATTTCCAGTTTGTGATAAGTGTTGTAAAAGGCATGCTAGGGAATGTCTTCTGAATTCTGGAAAGTGCTACCGATGTGGTAAGATAGAACATAAGGCTCCTGATTTCACTAAAAAAGATCAAGGTGATGGAAAGTCCAAATTTTATTTACAGTTAATGAAATTTTTTAAGTGCAAATGAGATGGGTCACTATGAAAACGAGTGTCCGACAAAGAGCTCGAGTGATGGGAAGCTGTTAGACTACAAGCAGAAAGGGGTGGTGAAATCATTTGCAACTACTTCAGTAGATTTTGGGCCATCAAATGAAGTTGTATCAGGAATTTTGTTTGTTTTTTCATATTATGCATGTGTGTTGTTTTATTCAGGGTCTACACATTCTTTCATCTCTGAAAACATTTCTAGTAAAATTGGAATACCATTTCAATAAATGACTCCTGAAATTTTGGTAAAAACACCGGGGGGAAATTTTGAGGAAAAAAGAATTTATAAGAATCTTCCTATCCTTATCCGTGGAAAGAACCGACTTGTGAACCTTATTGGTTTACTTCTAGTAGAGTTTGATGTTATTCTGGGTATGGATTGGCTCTCTATTTACCATGATAAGATTGAGTGTAGAGCTAAATAAGTTTCTTTTCATAAAGACTTTCATTTTGTGTACAAGAATGAACCCTTACTATTGATAAATTATCAAGAGGCTGAGAAACTTTTAAAATATGGAAATGAATGTTACCTTGCACATATTGTTGAAAACAAATGAACTGTTCAGATTAATGATGTACCAGTGGTAAATGAGTATCCTGATGTTTATCGTGGTGAGTTTCCTAGAATAATACCAGATCGGGAAGTTGAATTTACTATTGACTTAGTTCTTGATGCTAAGCCAATTTCAAAACCCCCTTATCGAATGGATCAGATTGAACTTTTAGAGTTGAAGGAACAATTGCAAGATTTATTAGAGAATGGTTTCATTCGACCTAGCACATCACCATGGTGTGCTCCTGTTTTATTTGTTAAAAAGAAAGATGGTTAAATGATACTTTTCATTGATTATAGAGCCTTGAATAACATCCCTGTTAAGAAAAAATATCCTTTGCCTCATATCGATGACATGTTTGCTCAGATCCAGGGAGCTCAGTATTTTTCAACGATTGACCTGAGATCTGGGTACCATCATCTGAAGGTAAAGGAATCAGATATTCCTATGACCGCGTTCCTTACAAGATATGGCCATTATGAATTTTTAGTAATGCCTTTTGGGCTAAACAATGCACCTTCTGTATTCATGGACAAAATGAATAGAATTTTCCATGACTTATTGGATAAGTTTGGGGCGGTTTTCATTGATGATATTTTGGTGTTTTCTAAAATTAAAGAGGAGCATGAAATACATTTAAGGGTTATTTTGAAAACCTTGAAAGAAAATAAATTGTTTGGGAAATTCAGCCAGTGTTATTTTTTGTTACAACAAATTTCTTTCCTTGGTCACATTGTTTCTAAAGATGGGATAACTGTTGATCCTGCAAAAACAAAGGTTGTGGAAGAATGGCCAAGACCCACAAATTTCATAGATATTCATTGTTTCCTTGGTTTGGTAGGCTATTACCGAAGGTTTTTTAGAAATTTTTCATGGTTATCTAGTCTAATAACTAAGCTAACTCAGAAGGGTGTTAAGTTTATCTGGAAAAAATAATGTGATGATTGTTTTCAGGAATTGAAAAGAAGATTGGTGAATGCTCTAGTTTTGGAACTACCTTCCAGGAATGGTGAGTTTGTTATCTACAGTGATGATTCATTGAGAGGACTTGGTTTCATCTTAGTGTATAATGATCAAGTAATTTCTTATGCTTCACGACAGTTGAAAACTAGTGAGGTAAATTATCCTAAACATGATTTGGAATTAGCTTCTGTTGTTTTCGTTTTAAAAATTTGGAGGAATCATTTGTATGGAGTAAAGTGTGAAATATATACCGATCACAAAAGGTTAAATTATATATTCACTAAGAAAGAATTGGAAATGATACAGATGAGGTGGCTATAATTAATCAGGGATTATGATTGTACAATTCATTACCACCCGGGAATAGAAAATAAAGTGGCTGATGCTTTAAGTCGAAAATGTAATGCTTCATTAACAATGTTGTGTTGGGAACATGATCCTTCGGTTAATGATTTGATGAACTTTGGCATAGAAGTTTTTGGTGCAGGATGTTCGTCTGTTTTGTTTCAGGTATCAGTGAAATCTTCTCTATCAAACAGAATCATGCATGCACAGAAGCAAGACAGTGAGTTCCAGAAAAAGGTAGTGCTGGTTCAGATGGGTAAGTTTCCTGAATTCAACATTGATAATGATTGTGTTTTGAGATTTGGGAAGATATTGTGTGTGACTTGTGATTAAAAGTTGAAGAGAGAGTTGTTATGTGAATCTCATAGTTCTCCGTTTTCAGTTCATCATGGCAGTACTATGATGTACAGAGATCTGCGGGAGTATTACTAGTGGGATGGAATGAAACGTGATATTGGTGATTTGACTGTGAAGTGTTTGACTTGTCAACAGGTTAAAGTAGGGCGGCAGTTATTGAAAGGGATGCTTCATCCTTTACCACTTCCAGAGTGGAAATGGGAAAATATATCCATGGACTTCGTTGTGGGATTGCCGAAGACACCTTGAGGAAATAATTCAATCTGGGTAATTGTTGATCGCTTGACTAAATCTACTCATTTCTTTGCAATACGAGATTCTTTTTCTGTAGATCAACTTTCCCATTTGAATCTTAAAGAGATAGTCAGGTTACATGGAGTTCCTCTCTCCATTGTATCTGATCGTGATCCCAGGATCTCTTCTAACTTTTGGAAAGGCCTTCAAAAGTCGTTGGGTACTGAATTAAATTTTAGTACAGCTTTTCATCCTCAATCAGATGGACAATCAAAGCGAAGAATTCAGACATTGGAGGATATGCTACGTGCTTGTTCTATGGATTATCATGGATGTTGGGACCAACATCTTTCTTTGGTTGAGTTTTCTTATAATAACAGTTTTCATTCCAGTATACAGATGGCACCATTTGAGGTGTTATATGGGAAGCGGTGTCGAACTCTGGCATTCTGGGATGAAGTGGGTGAAAGGAAGTTGATGGGACCACAATTGGTAGAAGAGATGGCTGAAAAAGTTCAGTTGATTCGGAAACACATGAGAACAGCTCAGAGCAGGAAGAAGAGTTATGCAGATAACCGGAGGAAGGATCTCTCTTTTGAGGTAGGTGATCATGTTTTTCTCAAAGTCTCCCCATGGAAAAATGTGATGCGATTTGGTAAGAAAGGAAATCTGAGTCCAAGGTTCATTGGACCATATGAAATTCTGGAGAGAGTTGGATTAGTTTCTTACCGAGTGACTTTACCTCCGAGTTTATCTGAGGTACACAATGTTTTTCATGTTTCAATGTTCAGAAGGTATATGCTAGATCCATCTCATGTTTTGAGTCCAGAGGTAGTTCAGCTGGAAGAGAACCTCTCTTATGAGGAACAACCGGTCCAGATTCTTGACCACAAGGAGCAAGTGTTGCGGAATAAGGTGATTCATTAGGTAAATATTTTGTGGAAAAACCACATGATTGAAGAGGCAACATGGGAATCTAAAAATGCAATGAGGGATAAATACCCCAACTGATTCGATAAGTAAATGAATTGTGGGGATGCAATTTTCTAAATGGGGGAAGGATGTAACATCCCATGTAAAATCCCAAGTATCTAATGAATAATAGATATTTTTATCTATGTCTATTAATGATTAAGATAGTTTTTTAGATGCTTAAAATGAAAATAAATACAATCTTATGCATGGAATACACTAATATTCATAAAAGATTGTTTTAATGCCTTTTGATGGAAAACCCTTTTTAAATCTGTCTTTTGACAATTTTATAAGCTATGTTTGTCAAAATAAACTTATTATATGTGATTCGGACATCAAAATTTACTTTGTGTGAATTTTTGGTATTTTTCCGATAAAGTTCATTTTTTAATGAATAGTGAAAAATTTTGTATTTTAATTAAAAACCTCTTTTTAATCTAATTTAGTTATATGATTAGATTATCTTTTGAATTGGTTTTGAAGTAAAATTAGAATATATTTTTATCATTTTATCCAATGGTGGTCATTGGAATCAAATTCACTTTGAAATTGGACTTAAACTAGTGTCAATCTTTTGATACTTATTGTTTCATAAAAACACGCTATTTGTCATGACAGCGGGAATTAGTTTTTAAATTAATTAATGAAACTTACATGTTTTGAATTTTGTAAAATAGAAATCATTTTTGAATTCGGAATATCAAATATAGCTTAGGGTGAAGTTTTGGTATATTTCTGAAAAACTTCAATTTTTGATGAATAGTGAAACCACAAAGTGGTAGTTAAAGAAACTGATTTTTCGTTTAAATAAAACTTTTCCACTTCTGTGATTTGTTTTTCAGAAATCCGACATACAAGGTTGTCATTAATAAATAAAATTTAATTCAATGAGATTAAAATTATTTTTTGGTGAATACTAACTTTTAAGTTCTTAATCACGATTACTGGTAATTAGTGTAGTTTAAGGTAAAAATAATGTATTTATAATATGAGAAGAGCTTGACACATGTCCTACCCTCATTGTATGTGTCATGGAAGACTAAGAAAATCCATGGGTCAACTTGGGGACCCCATGGAGCCACTTTGGTTGGGAAATGACATAAATAACTTTTTATTTAATGTTAAAGTAAAAATGACACAAACCAGAGATGTTTTACTAAAACAATTTTTACATGGGGTTATACAAGTAAGATGTTTTATTGTATGTATTAATTGGAAAGATAAAAAGATTCCATAAATCATAGTATTTTTTTATAATTTTTAGACTTTAAATTAATTAATGTATTTATGACATCATGATGATGCAGCGATTACCTCATTAATAAAGGATTTAAATAAAATGAAATGATAATTTAAAATCTATGAACTACACATGTCAAAATCCTATTAGATGGGTGGATTTCGAACCCTTATCACCATACCCTCTAATTATATCAATGTAGGACCTTTTGAATCCGAAACTCATTTTAAAATAATGTAACATTTATTTACCTTCCAAGAGTGCCCTCCTCTCCTCTTATAAAAGGCCCCTACCTCTACCTCCTTACCCACACTCCCAAAGCCTTTGGCTCAGCCAACCCCTGCCAATTTTGTCTCTCCACTTCCCTCTCTTACTCCTTGAAGCCTCACATTGGGCAGAATTCTTCCCAAGGAAGCCTTTGAGCTCAAACCAAAGGGAGTTACCCGATTTTAAGGTAATGTCTTCACATGAGTCCTTTTGTTTTATTTTGCTTCTCCAACCCCCTAAACACTTTTTATTCATTTATTTTGTGACAACTCCAGTAACTTAGATATACTAGGATGTTTTTATAAGAAGGATTCGAGCTACACTTAGACACACCTACATCTAATGGTTAAAGGACATACTGTTTCCGTGGATGGTGAATTTATGCCTCCCGAAACGATGATTGTTCAACATTCTTTTAACACCTTCAAAGGTGGCAATTAAGATGTCACTATATTTATATATGATATATAATATGTTTATGTTTTCCTTATGCTTCTGTATTTTTCATTTTGGGCATACCATTATGGTTTCCATTATGGGTAAACGTGATATCTTCATTTAAGGAAGTGCGGACTACCGCCCCCTCAAAGTTATTTGATTCGTTAAATACCATATATGGGACATATAAAGGATGGAGTTATGATAATATATATGATATTACACTGTAATTATAATATACCTTTATATGATTATGATTCCATTCTATAAAATACAAAATAGAAATGAAAGTATCGTTCATGCGTACGCACGGCTTAACGTCTCCATGAACGGTGCATTTCATTTCTTACCTATAAATGATTATGTAATGTTATAAATGCATGAATGTACTATATATATATATGAAATATATTATATCTACATCATGAATACCATTCTAGATATAATGGATACATGAACAAAATGTAATTATAAAGGGTTTATTTTTGACTCAAGTACCAATGATCGTTAAAATGACTGTTATTAACTTAAATAATTACATAGTGTTCATGACATGGAAATAAGTGATATAAAAGGAATAATGAACTTGAAAAAGGTTCTTAAGAAATTAGAAATTAACTCATGTTTATTATTCAGGAGATTAAAGAACGACCGAGTCATGTCGGACCCGAGGTATGGGACTTCGTCTCAATCTCCTTTCATTGAGGCATATTTTGTTTTATACACAACCTTATTTTATACGGTGTATAAACCCCTTTCACTTTTATGTTTATTAAAAAGGAATATTTTTTATATGAACCGTTTACTAAACGACAAAAGGTAATGTTTTTGTCGTACGTATGCGGTGACAACGACTTCTCCGCCGCCGTGACCGTTATTTGAGTTTCGGCTTCCTCTACAAGCCATACCTTTTTTTAGAAGAAAAAAAAATACAATGTTTTAATTTTCTTTTATTTTGGTATTGAAAATGGTTTTCATAATGTTTTTATATAAATGTGTTGTATTGATAGCTTGTGATTGAAAGGTGGAAATGTTATGTTTCCTTTATGCATGTTTTATATGATTCGATTATGTTGAGGTTCTTGGGCATTATTATGAAGATGGGTGGTTCCGTGATAAACTAAGGGCAGGTGAGCCCGATATAGCTCTCCAATGCATTGGCTAATGCGAAGGAGTGAAACGTTAAGGTTTCTTCGAAGAGATTTAGGGAATATACTATGATGGGTATTCCAAACGAAACCAAGAGGGTTACTCCCAACGTAAGAAAGTTATGAATGCCTCAAGTTACCTTTATGTCTTATGATTTCTATGATTTATTCATGATTTGATGAGGTCTGTTAAAGTGCTTATGTTTTATGGGTAAAGTATGATTTCATTATTATGTATAAATGTACCCATGTTTCCTTTCCATATTTTTATATCCCTTACTGAGCTTTTTATGATCATCCCAAGTTTTTGAAATGTTTTTCACAGGTCAAGGGAAAGGTACATGATATGATGATAGTGTCAAGGAAGTTTCAATAACGAATCCATGTTTTATTTTAAATATGTTTCCATTGATGGAAAAAAATGAATACTATCTTTATGTAACCACTTTGTTTAAATGTGGAATGTAATGAATGTTTTATGATCTAATTCTCTAAAACTCTAAACCTGAAAAGATCCTCAATGTGTAATCTTATAATAACTCAAGATTAAGTAAGGTTTAAGGCTGGGGCCTTATAGTTGGTATCAGAGGTCGGTTTAGACAACTTTAGGAGTTAGAATTCTATTAAATGATTATCCAAAAATATTTTTTTGGGTAAATTGAAATGATATAGCATTTGAATATTACCATGTTGCTTCTAGGACATGTTTGTTCAGAATGGTTTTCTGCAGAGGAAATAGGGAAGCATTGCTAGGAAGGCATACAGAAGGAAATAACCTTCCGAATCAGCATCCTGAGATGGTCGGAATTGGAACTTAACAGTTTGTTGCAGTAATGGCATAGTTGAATCAAGTGATAAATGGTGGTGGTATCCATGCACGAGATCAGCCAGTTGAACCGCAGAGGAACATGTCAGTGGTGGAACATTTCATGAGGCAACATCTCCCATCATTCATAGGATCATCTGACCCTGTGCTAGCTGAAGGGTGGATTAATGAACTGGAGAAGATTTTCGATGTCATGGGGTGTTCAGACAATCAATAGTTTAGACTTTCTATTTACCGTTTGGAGGGTGAAGCAGATCAGTGGCGGTCGATGGTTAAAAATATCAGGGACGCTGATGAGATTGATGCTCTCGACTGGGATGAATTCAAAGGTATGTTTCTTGAGAAGTATTTTCCTAAGGTTGTTCGACTTAGCATGGAAAATCAATTCTTTGAATTTAGGAAAGAGGAAGACTCAGTGGCTACCTATGAAGAAAGGTTCACTCGATGGGAAAGGTATGCTCCAAATTTTATCTGAGACCTTGATAGTAAAATCATTCGTTTTTACTCAGGATTAAAGCCAAAATATCGAAGGGCATAAGCTTCTCGTGAGTTTAAAAGTTTTGAAAATCTTGTTTGATGTGCTTAGAAGGTGGAAATGGAGTTTTCCAATGATCAAGTGTTCTATAACAACCAACAGAATAAGAGACCGAGGTGGCAGGAGAATGGTAAGAATTCTTCAAAAAAGTCTGATGGTAAGAAAACTAAGTTTCCAGTTTGTGATAAATGTGGCAAAAGGCATGCTGGGGAATTTCTTCTGAATTCTGGAAAGTACTACCGATGTGGTAAGATGGGACATAAGGCTCATGATTTTACTGAAAAGGATCAAGGTGAAGGTAAGACCAAATTTGATTTACAGTTAGTGAAATGTTATAAGTGCAATGAGATGGGTCACTATGCAAACGAGAGTTCGACAAAGAGCTTGAGTGATGGGAAGCAGTTAGAATACAAGTAGAATGGGGTGGTGAAATCCTTTGCAACTACTTCAGCAGATGTCGGGCCATCAAATGAAGTTGTATCAGGTACTTTTTTTGTTTTTTCAGATTATGCCAGTGTGTTTTTTGATTCGGGGTCTACACATTCATTCATCTCTGAAAATGTTTCTAGTAAAATGGGAATACCATCTCACGAAATGACTCCTGAACTTGTGGTAAAAACACCTGGGGGAAATGTTGAGGAAAAAAGAGTTTATAATAATCTTCCTATCCTTATATGTGGAAAGAACCTACTTGCAAACCTTATTGTTCTACCTCTAGTAGAGTTTGATGTTATCCTAGGTATGGATTGGCTCTCTATTTACCATGCTAGGATTGACTGTAGAGCTAAGGAAGTTTCTTTTCAGAAAGACATTCAGTTTGTGTACAAGAATGAACCCTTACTGTTTTCAACTTATCAAGAGGCCAAGAAACATGTAAAAGATGGAAATGAATGTTACCTTGCACACATCGTTGAAAATAAAGAAACTATTCAGATTAATGATGTGCCAGTGGTAAATGAGTATCCTGATGTTTTTCATGATGAGTTTCCTGGAATAATACCAGATCGGGAAGTTGAATTTACTGTTGACTTAGTTCCTGATGCTAAGCCAATTTCAAAACCCCCTTATCGAATGGCTCAAATTGAACTTTTAGAGTTGAAGGAGCAATTGCAAGATTTATTAGAGAAAGGTTTCATTCGACCTAGCACATCACCATGGGGTGATCCTGTTTTATTTGTTAAAAAGAAAGATGGTTCAATGAGACTTTTCATTGATTATAGATCCTTGAATAACATCACTGTTAAGAAAAAATATCCTTTTCCTCGTATCGATGATTTGTTTGATCAGCTCCAGGGAGCATAGTATTTTTCAAAGATTGAATTGAGATCGGGGTACCATCAGGTGAAGGTAAAGGAAGAAGACGTTCTGAAGACTGCGTTTCGTACTAGATATGGCCATTATGAATTTTTAGTAATGCCTTTTGGGCTAACCAATGCACCTGTTGTATTCATGGACTTAATAAATAGAATTTTCCATGAGTTCTTAGACAAGTTTTTGGTGATTTTTATTGATGATATTTTGGTGTTTTCTAAAAGTAAAGAGGAGCATGAAAGACATTTAAGGGTTATCTTGCAAACCTTAAAAGAAAAGAAACTATATGGAAAATTCAGCAAGTGTGAGTTTTGGTTGCAACAAATTTCTTTCCTTGGTCACATTGTTTCTAAAGATAGGATAGTTGTTGATCCTACAAAAACAAAAGTTGTGGAAGACCGGCCAAGACCCAAAAATGTAATTGAGATTCGTAGCTTCCTTGGTTTGGCAGTCTATTACCGAAGGTTTGTTAGAAATTTTTCACGGTTATCTAGTCCAATGACTAAGCTAACTTGGAAGGGTGTTAAGTTTATCTGGACAAAAGAATGTGATGATTGTTTTCAGGAATTGAAAAGAAGATTGGTGAAAGCTCCAGTTTTGGCACTACCTTCCAGGAATAGTGAGTTTGTTATCTACTGTGATGCTTCATTGAACGGACTTGGTTTCGTCCTAATGCAAAATAATCAGGTAATTTCTTATGCTTCACGTCAGTTGAAAACTCATGAGGTAAATTACCCTACACATGATTTGGAATTAGCTGCTGTTGTTTTTGCTTTAAAAATTTGGAGGCATCATTTGTATGGAGTAAAGTGTGAAATATATACTGATCAAAAAAGTTTAAAGTATATATTCACTTAGAAAGAGTTAAAGATGAGACATAGGAGATGGCTAGAATTAATCAAGGATTATGATTGTACAATTCATTACCATCACAGAAAAGCAAATAAAGTGGCTGATGCTTTGAGTAAAAAAATTAATGCTTCATTAGCAATGTTGCATTTGGAACGTGATCCTTTCGTTAAGGATCTGATGAAATTTGGCATAGAAGTTGTTGGTGCAGGATGTCCTTCTGTTTTGTTTCAGGTATCAGTGATATCATCTCTATCAGACAGAATCATGAAAGCACAGAAGCAAGACAGTGAGTTGCAGAAAAAGGTAGAGCTGGTTCAGAAAGGTAAGTTAACAGAATTCAACATTGATAATGATTGTGTTTTGAGATTTGGGAAGAGATTGTGTGTGCCTTGTGATTCACTGTTGAAGAGAGAGTTGTTATGTGAAGCTCATAGTTCTCCGTTTTCAGTTCATCCTGGCAGTACTATGATGTACAGAGATCTGCGGGAGTATTACTGGTGGGATGGAATGAAAAGAGATATTGTTGATTTTACTATGAAGTGTTTGACTTGTCAACATGTTAAAGAAGAGCGGCAGTTACCGAAAGGGATGATTCATCCTTTACCAGTGCCATAGTGGAAATGGTAGAATATATCCATGGACTTTGTTGTGGGATTATCGAAGACATCTCAAGGTAATAATGCAATCTGGGTTATTGTTGATCTCTTGACTAAATTTGCTCATTTCCTTACTATACGAGATACTTTTTCCCTAGATCAACTTTCCCATTTGTATCTTAAAGATATAGTTAGGTTACATGGAGTTCCTATCTCCATTGTATCTGATCGTGATCACAGGTTCACTTATAACTTTTGGAAAGGCCTTCAGAAGTCGTTGGGTACTGAATTAAATTTTAGTACAACTTTTAATCCTCAATCAGATGGGCAGTCAGAACGAACAATTCAGTCCTTGGAGGATATGCTACGAGCTTGTTCGATGGATTATCAGGGAAGTTGGGACCAACATCTTTCTTTGGTTGAGTTTTCTTATAATAACAGTTTTCATTCTAGTATACAGATGGAACCATTTCATGCATTATATGGGAAGCGGTGTCGAACTCCAGATTTCTAAGATGAAGTGGGTGAAAGGAATTTGATGGGACCAGAATTGGTAGAAGAGTTTGCAGAAAAAGTTCAGCTGATACAGAAACACATGAGAATAGCTCAGAGTAGGCAGAAGATTTATGCGGATAACAGGAGGAAGGATCTATCTTTTGAGGTAGGTGATCATGTTTTCCTCAAAGTATCACCATGGAAAAGTGTGATGCGATTTGGTAAGAAAGGAAAGATAAGTCCAAGGTTCATTGGACCATATGAAATTCTGGAGAGACTTGGATCAGTTGCTTACCGTGTGGCCTTACCTCCGAGTTTATCTATGGTACACTGGGTTTTTCATGTTTCGATGCTGAGAAAGTACATGCCAGATCCATGTCATGTTTTGAGTCCAGAGGTAGTTCAGCTAGAAGAGAACCTCTCTTATGAGGAACAACCGATCCAGATTCTTGACCATAGGATGCAAGTGTTACGGAATAAGTTGATTAATCAGGTAAATGTTTTGTGGAAAAACGACATGATTCAAGAGGCAACATGGGAATCTAAAAATGAAATGACGGATAATTACCCCAATTTATTCGATAAGTAAATAAATTGCGAGGACGCAATTTTCTAAAGGGGGGAAGGATGTAACATTCCAAGTAATTAATGAATAATAGATATTTTTATATATGTCTATTAATTATTAAGATAGTGTTTTAGAGACTTAAAATGAAAATAAATACAATCTTATGCATGGAATACACTAATATTCTTAAAAGATTGTTTTACTGCCTTTTGATGGAAAACCCTTTTTAAATCTATCTTTTGACAATTTTATAATCTATGTTTGTCAAAATAAACTTATTATTTATGATTGGGACATCAAATTTTACTTTGTGTGAATTTTTTGTATTTTTTCCGATAAAGTTCATTTTTTGATGAATAGTGAAAAATGTTGTATTTTAATTCGAAACCTCTTTTTAATCTAATTTATTTATA
Organism: Viscum album; assembly: GCA_963277665.1. Lineage (NCBI taxonomy): Eukaryota > Viridiplantae > Streptophyta > Magnoliopsida > Santalales > Viscaceae > Viscum > Viscum album. The sequence continues at coordinate 2,071,827,976 of OY728138.1, forward strand.
TGATTAGATTATCTTTTGAATTGGTTTTGAAGTGAAATTAGAATATATTTTTACCATTTTATCCAATGGTGGCCATTGGAATCAATTTCACTTTGAAATTGGACTTAAACTAGTGTCAATCTTTTGATACTTATTGTTTCATAAAAACACGCTATTTGTCATGATAGTGGGAATTAGTTATTAAATTAATTAATGCAACATACATGTTTTGAATTTTGTAAAATAGACATCATTTTTGAATTTGGAATATCAAATATACCTTAGGGTGATGTTTTGGTATCTTTCTGAAAAACTTCAATTTTTTATGAATAGTGAAACCACTAAGTGGTAGTTAAAGAAAATGATTTTTCGTTTAAATGAAACTTTTCCACTTCTGTGATTTGATTTTCAAAAATCCGACATACATGGTTGTCATTAAGAAGTAAAATGTGGTTCAGTGAGATTAAAATAATTTTTTGGTGAATAGTAACTTTTAAGTTCTTAATCGTGATTAGTGCTAATTAGTGTAGTTTAAGGTAAAAATAATGTTTTAATAATATGAGATGAGCTTGACACATGTCCTACCCTAATTTTATGTGTCATTTCCTTCCAAGACAATCCATGGGTCAACTTGGGGACCCCATGGAGCCACTTTGGTTGGGAAATGACATAAATAACTTTTTATTTAATGTTAAAGTAGAAATGACACAAACAAGATATGTTTTACTAAAACAATTTTTACATGGGGTTATACAAGTCAGAGTTTTTATTGTAAATAGTAATTATAAAGATAAAAACATTTCCTACATCATGGTATTTTTTTTTATAATTTTTATACTTTAAATAAATTAAATTATTTTTGACATCATGATGATGCAGCGATTACCTCAGTAATAAAGGATTTAAATAAAATGAAATGATAATGTAAAATCTATGAACTACACATGTCCAAAACCTTTTTGATGGGTGGATTTATAACCCTTATCACCTTACCCTCGAATTATATCAATGTGGGACCTTTTGAATCCAAAACTCATTTTAAAATAAAGTAACATTTCTTTACTTTTCAAGAGTGCCCTCCTCTCCTCTTATAAAAGGCCCACACCTCTACCTCCTTACCCACACTCCCAAAGCCTTTGGCTCGGCCAACCCCTAATAATTCTGTCTCTCAACTTCCCTATATTACTCCTTGAAGCCTCACTTTGGGGAGAAGTCTTCCCAAGGAAGCCTTTGAGCTCAAACCAAAGGGAGTTACCCGATTTTAAGGTAATGTCTTCACTTGAGTCCTTTTGTTTTATTTTTCTTCTCCAACCCCCTAAACTCTTTTTATTCATTTATTTTGTAACAACTCCAGTATCTTCGATATACTAGGATATTGTTATAAGAAGGATTCTAGCAACACTTACACAAACCTACATCTAATGGTTAAAGGACATACTGTTTCCGTGGATGGTGAATTTATGCCTCCCGAAACGATGATTGTTCAACATTCTTTTAACACCTTCAAAGGAAGCCATTAAGATGTCACTATATGTATATATGATATATAATATGTTTATTTTTTTCCTTAATCTTTTGTATTTTTCATTTTGGGAATACCTTTATGGTTTCCATTATGGGTTAAAGCGATATCTTCATTTCAGGAAGTGCGGACTATCGCCCCCTCAAAGAGATTTGATTCGTTAAATACCATATGTGGGAAGTATAAAGTATGGAGTTATGATATTATATATGATATCACACTGGAATTATAATATAACTTTATATCATTATGCTTCCATTCTATAAAATATGAAATAGAAATGAAAGTAGCGTTCATGCGTACGTACGGCTTACCGTCTCCATGAACGGTGCATTTCATTTCTTACCTCTAAATGATTATGTAATATTATAAATGCATGCATGTACTGGATATATAAGACATATATGATATATACATAATGAATACCATTCTGGATATAATGGATACATGAACAACTTGTAATTATAAATGGTTTATTTTTTACTCAAGTACCAATGATCGTTAAAATGACAGTTATTAACTTAAATAATTAAATAGTGTTCATGACATGGAAATAAGTGATATAAAAGGAATAATGAACTTGAAAAAGGTTCTTAAGCAAGTAGAAATTAACTCAAGTTTATTATTCAGGAGATTAAAGAATTACCGAGTCAAGTCGGACCTGAGGTATGGGACTTCGTCTCAATCTCCTTTCATTGAGGCATATTTTGTTTTATACACAACCTTCATTTATACGGTGTATAAACCCCTTTGACTTTTACGTTTATTCAAAAGGAATATTTTTTATACGAAGAGTTTACTAAACGACAAAAGGGAATGTTTTTGATGTACGTATGCGGAGACAACGACTTTTCCGCCGCCGTGACCGTTATTTGAGTTTCGGCTTCCTCTACAAGCCATACCTTTTTTTAAAATAAATATAAATACAATGTTTTAATTTTATTTTATTTTGGTATTGAAAATGGTTTTCACAATGTTTTTATATAAATTTTTTGTATTGATATCTTGTGATTGAAAGGTATAAATGTTATGTTTCCTTTATGCATGTTTTATGTGATACGATTATGTTGAGGTTCTTGGGCATTATTATGAAGACGGGTGGTTCCGTGAAAAACTAAAGGCGGGTGAGCCCGATAGAGCTCTCCAATGCATTGGGTAACATGAAGGAGTGAAACATTAAGGTTTCTCCGAAGAGATTTAGAGAATATACTTTGATGGGTATTCCAAATGTAACCAAGAGGGTTACTCCCTACGTAAGAATGTTATGAATGCCTCAAGTTACCTTTATGTCTTATGATAACAATGATTAATTAATGATTTGATGGGGTATGTTAAAGTGCCTATGTTTTATGGGTAAATTATGATTTCATTCTTATCTATATATGTACCCATGTTTCCTTTCCATATTTTTATATCCCTTACTGAGCTTTTTATGCTCATCCCAAGTTTTTGAAATGTTTTTCACAGGTCAAGGGAAAGGTACATGATATGATGATAGTGTCAAGGAACTGTCAAGAACGAATCGATGTTTTAATTTAAATATGTTTTCATTGATGGGAAAAAATGAATACTATCATTATGTAACCACTTTGTTTAAATGTGGAATGTAATGCATGTTTTATGATCTAATTCTCTAAAACTCTAAACCCGAAAAGATCCTCAATGTGTAATCTTGTAATAACTCGAGATTATGTAAGGTTTAAGGCTGGGGACTTATATCCCAGGTAAGTAATGAATATTATATATTCTTATCTATGTCTATTAATGAATTAGATAGTGTTTTAGAGGCTTAAAATGAGAATAAATCTAATCTTAAGCAAGGAATACACTAATATTTATAAAAGATTGTTTTACTCCCTTTTGATAAAAACCATTATTAACTCTATCTTTTGACAATTTTATAAGTTATGTTTGTCAAAATAAACTTATTCATTATTATTGGGACATCAAAATTTACTTTGTGTGAATTTTTTGTATTTTTCTGATAATGTTAATTTTTTATGAATAGTGAGAACTGTTTTATTGTAATTCAAAACCACTTTCTAATCTAATTTATTTATATGATTAGATTATATTTTTAATTGATTTTAAGGTGAAATTAGAATATATTTTTACCATTTAATCCAATATTGGTTGTTGGAATCAATTTCACCTTGAAATTGGACTCAAACTAGTGTCAATATTTTGATACTTATGTTTTCATAAAAACGCGCTACTTGCTCTGACAGGGGGAATTAATAATTTAATTAATTAATGTAACTTATATGTTTTGAATTTTGAAAAATAGACATCATTTTTGAATTTGTAATATCAAATATATATTAGGGTGATGTTTTGGTATTTTTCTGAAAAACTTCAATTTTTGATGAATAGTGAAACCACTAAGTGGTACTTATAAAAACTGATTTTTCGTTTAAATGAAATTTTACCACATCTGTGTTTTGAATTTCAAAAAACCGACATACATGGTTTTCATTAAGATTTAAAATGTGGTTCAATGGGTTTAAAATAATTTTTTGGTGAATTCTAACTTTTATGTTTTTAATCGCGATTAGAGGTAATTAGTGTAAATTAAGATAAGAATAACATTTTAATAATATGAAATGAACTTGAAACATGTCCTAACCTTATTGGATGTGTTATGGAAGACCAAGAAAATCAATGGGTCAACTTGGGGACCCCATTGAGCCACTTTGGTAGGAAAAAGACATTAATATCTTTTAATTTAATGTTAAAGTAAAAATGTCACAAACAGGAGTTATTTTACTAAAAAAAATTACATGGGGTTATACAAGTCAGATATTTGAGTATAAATAGTCATTGGAAATATAAATAGATTTAATACATCATAGTATTTTTATTATTATTTTTAGACATTAAATAAATTAAATTATATATGACACCATGATGATTTAGCGATTACCTCATTAATAAAGGATTCAAATAAAATGAAAAGATATGGTTAAAACTATAACATACACTTTTCAAATACCTATTGGATGGGTATATTTAGAACCCTTATCACCTTATCCTAGAAATACATCAATGTGGTACCTTTAAAATCCGAAACGCCTTTGAAAATAAAGTAACCTTTTATACCTTTCCAAAAGTTCCCCTCCTCTCCTCTTATAAAAGGCCCCCACCTCTACCACCTTACCCACACTTCCAAAGCCTTTTGCTCGGCCACGACCTACACATTTTGTCTCTACACATCACTATATTACTCCTTGAAGCCTAAATTTGGGCAGAAGTCTTCCCAAGGAAGCCTTTTAGCTTAAATCAAAAAGAGTTACCCGATTTAAAGGTAGTATCTTCTCTTGTGTTCTTATGTTTTATTTTTCTTCTCCAACCCCCTAAACTCTTTTTATTAATTTCTTTTGTAACAACTCCATTATCTTCAATATACTAGGATTTTTTTATATGAAGTATTCGAGCTACACTTACACACACCTACATCTAATGGTTAGAGAACATACTGTTTCGGTGGATGGAAATTTCTGCCTCATGAAACGATGATTGTTCAACACTCATATAACACCTTCAAAGGTGGCCATTAAGATGTCACTATATTTATATATTATATATAATATGTTTATTTTTTTACTTAAGCTTCTGTATTTTTCATTTATGGAATACCGTTATGGTTTCCATTATGGGTAAACACGATATCTTCATTTTAGGAAGTGCGGACTACCGCCCCCTCAAAGTGATTTGATTCGTTAATACCATATGTGTGACGTATAAAGGATAGATTGAATGATATTATATATGATAAAATAATGGAATTATAATACTATTATGTAACATTATGTTTTAATTCCATTAAATATGAAATAGAAATGGAAGTAGCGTTCATGCGTACGTACTGCTTACCGTCTCCATGAACGGTGCATTTCATTTCTTACCTCTAAATGTTATGTAATATTATAAATCCATGTATATAATGGATATATATAATATATATGATATATACATCTTGAGAATAACTCTGGATATAATGGATACATGAACAACTTTTAATTAAATAGACAATATTTTTGACTCAAGTACTAATGATCGTTAAAACGACCGTTATTAACTTAAATAATTAAATAGTGTTCATGACATGGTAATAAGAGATATAAAAGGAATAATAAACTTTAAAAAGGTTCTTAAGAAATTAAAAATTAACTCAAGTTTACTATTCCGGACATTAAAGAACGATCGAGTCAAGTCGGACCTGAGGTATGGGACTTCGTCTCAATCTCCTTTCATTGAGGCATATTATGTTTTATACACAACTTTCTTTTATACGGTGTACAAACCCCTTTGAATTTTACGTTTATCCAAAATAAATCTTTTTTATACGAATCATTTTACTAAATGACAAAAGGGAATGTTTTTGTCGTACGTATGCGGCGACAATGACTTCTCCGCCGCCGTGACCATTATTTGAGTTTCGGCTTCCTCTACAAGCAATACATTTTTTTAAAAGAAAAATAAATACCCTGTTTTACTTTTCTTTTATTTTGGTATTGAAAATGGTTTTCATAATGTTTTTATTATATCAATGTGTCGTATTGATATCTTGTGATTGAAATGTAGAAAATGTTGTGTTTTTTTTATGCATTTTATATGTGATACGATTATGTTATGGTTCTTGGGTATTATTTATGAAGGTGGGTGGTTCCGTGATAAACTAAGGGCGGGTGAGCCCGATATAGCTCTCCAATGAATTGGGTAATGAAAACTAGTTAAACGTTGAGGTTTCTCCGAAGAGATTTAGGGAATATACTGTGATGCGTATTACAAATGTAACCAAGAGGGTTACTCCCTACATAAGAATGTTATGAATACCTCAAGTTACCTTTATGTCTTATGATTTCTATGATTTATTCATGATTTGATGAGGTATGTTAATGATCCTATGTTTTATTGGTAAATTATGATTTCATTCTTATGTATATATGTACTAATGTTTCCTTTCCATATTTTTATATCCCTTACTGAGCTTCTTATGTTCATCCCATGGTTTTTAAATGTTTTTCATAGGTCAAGGGAAAGGTACAAGATATGTTGATAGTGTCAATGAAGTGTCAAGAAAGAATCCATGTTTTATTTTAAATATGTTTCCGTTGATGGAAAAATGAATACTATCTTTTATGTAACCACTTTGTTTAAATTTGGAATGTAATGCATGTTTTATGATCTAATTCTCTAAAACTCTAAACCTCAAAATATCCTGAAGGTGTAATCCTGTAATGACTCAACATTAAGTAATGTTTAAGGCTGGGGAATTATATATAGAATTACGTAGAAACCTATAGCATAGAAACACATATATTAAAATGTAGACACTTTTACTCAGGGTCCACTTTTTTACATTATGAAACATCAAAAAATAATACATAATCAATTTATATAATAAACATCATGTCATTAAACATGAATTATTACCTTCCATACCAATCCATTATCCCTATAAGAAAACATTTTATAACTTTGTAGGAGAGTTCAAAAATATTTAAAGGACATAAAAAAGAAGAAATAATATTTAATCCTTGAAGGAACTATTTATCATGAAGTTATATGTTATACACATAAAACACAATATCCTTAGCATAAATAATGAAATCATACTTTATCTATAAAATCCGTGAACAAATAACTAAATAATATATATAACCCATAGAAATATTTTCATTTAACTCCAATGGATATTGAAGGTCTCCAGGATACATATGGTGTAACCATCCTAGTTATTATTTGAATAACGATCACAATACATTCCCATAATCTCTTTCCATAATCCTAATTGGTTAACTCAATCATTGGACCCAATGTATTTGAGAGATATAATGGGATCCCCAACCCTTAATTTCACATGGTACCACCCATCATCATAACAATTCCAATGATCCATAACATGATAACAACACACAACCATTCATAATAGAACCATTCATGATGAAAATAAATTTACCATTTTAAATCACATTTCATTTTAAATATGTTTCACACATATATTTGAAACATTTTAATTCAAAATATACTGATAAACATATAATGAAAACATAAAATAAATGATGCATCATAAAAAAGAAAAAAACATCTTATTTCACAAATAACTAATAACAATTCTTAAATAAAAAGAGTTGTAACATGAAAATATTGTTATTAAAAATATTGTTCCTTAAGTTATGTATGAAATCATTCAGAACATGAATATAATAACCTTCATATTCAAATTAGATTCACTGGTTTTTTACTTGAAAACCTTTTCCACACATATTTTATTTAATACAAATTTTTTATGTTCATTTATTTATATATTTATGAGTAATAAATATCATAACATTAGATAAATGGTCTTTTTTTCTAATGGAATCATGATCTCTTCCCCATACTATAAGTATGGATTTTTTTTGGAAAGGGATGAAAAACTCCATAAGTGTAAATAAATTGTATTAATGTGTTTCAAAAATTTAAAATAATAAATTAATTAATTTTTTTTCATATGAAGAGGATTTATTAGATATATCATTAATGATCAATATTTGGTTCGTTTTTTTGGTTTTACAACCTTCACAAATTAGTTCTAGTCAATTTAATTAATATATTTATAAATTAGTTAAAATATATTAATAAAATTAAATTGAAAATATTACCCTATTTTTATGAAATATAATGGTTTTATGGCCAGTCTTGAATATAGAGACCCTTCATTATCTTACGATACTATTACATCGTTTTAATGATTTATAATATGAAAGTGTTTTAAAACAATGATCTTGAGGATTAGTGTCCTTGGATACTTAGGAACATACGCTACATTTAAATATGAAAACATCATAATTAACATAATTTGTTATTATAATGATTCTTATTTTCCCTCATCTTCCTCTATGTATGAGTAGTCACCTGAGGATCCACCTCAGATAATGGGGTGAGCTAAAATACTAGTAAAAAGACAGATAAAACCCAAATCTATATAACGTGAGATAAGAATATTCATCATAAACATTACATAAGAATATTATTAAGAAAATTATAAATATAAAAAACATTGGATAACTGCATGACATGTGTAAATGTTTAAAAATGAAACATCTTTTTATAATACTCAACTACCACACACAGTTGTGAACAAAGAAGGAACCATGTTCATGCATAAAATTTCTGAATAATCCTGACATCATCATTGTAAAATAATATAGTATCATTTTCATGAATATTTCACCATATTGAAATAGATACATCACGTTACCCTAATCATTAGAATTCCATATAGTTCTGGGTTCCCTCATCACATCATTACATTTACATAATCATGCATGTTTTATATAAAAAATAACAACCTCTTCTATAGGATAACCTGTGGAATAGAAAATTGGTTTCATGATAATTATATAAAGTATGAATTCATATATAAAATTTGGTGTTCCCAAAATTAAAATGAAATATCATATCTGTTATAATTATCATCAATCATGGGTGAATATGAGACTCTATCAAGAGATCTAATAGATGTGTTTTTAGAAGGAAGAGTTGTTTTGAAAAAATAATTAAATTCGTCAAAAAATGAGAATTGAAATATTTATATACCATAAAATAATATGTAAAAAATATATATTATATTTTAGTGATATTAAAATAACATCAACACTAAATTAACATGGAAGAGAAATATCCCAAGGAAAGGAAATTGGTTTCGAGAATCCATTAACCTTATGTGTTGTAAATTTCATCACCTTGTTATCCTAGATAATGAAATTAGATTAATTAATTAATAAATAAATAACATATTATTATTTTAAATAATTCATAATAATTTATCATCTTTTTATGGAAATTTTTAGGAGTTATAATGTACAATATCTTCATTCGGGGGTGTTTTTGTTCTTGGTTTTCATGATCAGTTCACTTTTATACATGTATAGATTTTCATGTAAAATGGTGATAATTTTATAGATCAGTGAATATATGTTATTAATTAAAATACATAATAATAAATAATCTTATATCTCATTTAGTTTCATGGTATGAGGATGAGTCATTATATAAAATGTTAAGGATATTAATTTAGATTAGTTTTGCAGTTTTTCGATCATCATAATCTAGTTTCATTTTTTATTTAATATTATTTTTATATGTTAGTTCCAGAAAATAAAAGGTGTTCGAAATTTAATTTAATGATATATTTATACCATTTTAATTTTTTTATGACTATCCATTAACGTTGTATAGGAAAATGAAACTGCACCATTCACGATGTTGGTAAATCAACACATCATGGATGAAGTTTTAATTTTCCTGATAAAAGGTAGAGGATATAGTGATTGATGATACATTATTACATTAATATAATATATTTAATGTATATTTATCATATTTCAAATATTATTAAACTTGGATAAGTGTAGATGAGTGTATAATTGGAAAAGTAATGAAATTGAGAAGAAATTAAATGAAAAGTAAGAGGATTTTACCTCTTGAATTAATCCCCAAGAGAATCTACTTCGGGAATTCCATTTTTTTCATTTGTTGAGAAACAATTCACTATGAATATTGTGAGGTGTTGGTAAGATCATTTAGAATAAATTTTATCATCTTAATGTCATGGAAGGAGTGATTATAAGAGGTGGTGTGGGTGATATTTATATTGTAGGAGAATATTTTTATGATTATTTTGATCATTAGTTTGTTATTTTTTTAGAAGATTATAAAGAGTATTAAAGTTATAAGTAAACATATTAAAATATATATTGAATGATTTATATTTTGGGATTAAATTTTAAATAAATAATATATTAATCAATAATTCATGAATATGATAAATATCATAAATTACTCTATTTCACAATTCACCACAAATTCCACTAGTTTAAAAGACTCAAAAATATTTACTATCACCACTTATCAACACATATAATTAAAACAGTCACTCCATTTTATGAAAATTACATTCCTAATATGGTATACTTAATATTTAATTAAAATCATTATTTCCATTCAAAACTCATATTTTAAAATTATTACTAATTATATAAAACATTAAAATTTTAATTATGGCCTCAATTAAATATCATATAATTAGAAAAATAAATATAATCATTTTTTAAAATTGTTATGAATAAAAATTTATTTTAAATTATAATATTAATTATAATATTTAAAATGAAAATTATTGTTTTTTAAAAATACTTTCCCAAAATTAAATTTCTTTAATACATTTATTTTCATATAATAAATGTCATTATATAATATTATCATTAATATGATACCTATATTTTATTTATAATGTCATAGAGGTGGTCAATATTATATTGGCTAGACTAATATTCTTAATGGCAACATTAGTATTCTAAAAGTCAATTTCTTACTCTGTAGGCATCGATTCATTGTCTTTTAGGATTGTGTCATATTTCATTCACCAATCATTTATAATGTTTTTATTGTATTATCTATGTGATTTAATGAGATTTATTATATATGGAATAATTATAAGAATTTATTTTCATTTAATAAAATTTTGGATGTTATATTCTTTTCCCCTTATGAAATTTCATTCCCAACATATAATTTTTAAACAATAGCCGAAGGTACTTATCCTTCATTACCTCCTCAGGTTCACATGTTTCCTCTTCATGCATATTGTGCTGTCAAAATATTTTGACCAGGTGAGTAGTCTTATTGAATATAATATTATATATACAAAATATGATCTTTACCGTCTACCACTTATGATTTAGATAATTTTTATAACCGTACCACCTATGGATTAAATATATTTGATTGGTCTGGTATGTAATTACTTAAGAGGGATACATGGTATAAATTTGTTACTCGAGACATGTGAGGTGAAAGTGCTAGCATATAAGCCCAAACTATAACACCATCAAGAATCCCAAATGACTTATTTTTCTAGGAAACATATTTCCTTTATCCCAAAAATCATAATCATCTTCCAATAATATATGTAAAGAAATACCATGTCTACAAAATAAAACTCTAGGTAACGTAAATGATAGTCTACAGAGAACTTATATCGTCTTTGGGTTACCTTGATGTGCTGCTGAGTTTCTTTCAACTACATTACCATTTGTTCCACCATTTTAGGTCTTGTAGCTCATGTTAAATAACATTATACCATCATGATGGTGTTTTATATATATTCCTATAATGGGATTCATATGAAGCCCGTATAATGATGGAGCAGAAACAATTTTTGTTGGATAACTATGAAAAATGAAGATGTCCATCCCATCCACTTTGAGGTCAACAGAACTTTCCATAAACATGTCGTCCATTATTTGAATAGTCCGTTAAAATAATAAATTTGTTTGAGGATGGTAAAAAGTGTTGAAACTAAACTCATTGGCAAGAGCATATTGGAGAATTTTCCAAAACATGGAGGTTAATCTCATATCACAAGTATATATAATCGAGACTATTATTCCATGTATCCTTACCTCTTCATTGTTACATATCCATTAATTTTGATCCACTAGGAATTTGTTCTAAATTGTGAAAAGGTGAGTTATCTTTATAAGAGGATCCATAACAACCCATATAGCATAGTTTCCTCTATATGTATCCAGATCTCTGGTGAAAAATACCATTATGATTTTTTTCAATTTAAATGTTCTTATGGGTAATGGTTGCATCATTCCTTTATAAAATTTCTTCTCACGCTTTACTAACTGAAATAATTAGATAACATATCTATACTTAGTGATCTTCTTATTTATAATATCACAGAGTGAGTTATTTCAGGGATCATGACACAATATTGTGCTCCCTCTATTAATATACAAGGTTGAGGTATGTGAATAATCAATAATATAATTCATTATATCTATATTATATGAAATGCACAGTTCTGACCCTAATCATAGGACTCCTTCCTCATCCATTTTTATCTCCTTGGATTACCAATTTCTATTATATTTCACTTTTTTCTAAATTTTTACATAATTTCATTTATCATCAATTAGTTTTACCATGAGGAGTGGTTGAGAAATCAATTGAGACAGGATTGATTATGTTCATTCCTTTGTGATTCACATTTATGTCATTTACAGGTCTAAGATGATTGGATCCTTATAAATTCTCATTATTGACATAGATGCGAGATCCATAATTCTAAGGTAATCTAAATCCTCATTTACTTTTTGAAGTTGGTACTGGATTTAGAAGTAATAATCCAAGATAATATTTAACTATACTCACAAGATCATATTAATAATGTGTATGATAGTTTTTTGTGGAAAATTTCAACTAAATTTGTGTATGAAATATAATTATCATTTTGTATTAGTGCATATCCTAGTAACATCATTTAAGAATTTATGTACCCAAATTGTCTTTCCGAATTATCAAATTTTTATGTAATGGAATGTTTATAATCCCCTTTTTAACTATAATATGCAATCATCACATTCACTAGTCACAAAAAAATTGTTTCCATCCATGTTATATTGGATATTGGTTTCAAATTAATGTTACACAATTCACCAAGGACCGACAATAACTAGAAAGGCCATGGAAAATATGAATCCCCATTGCATATTTTTTCCTTCTCCACTCTTTGACTGCCTTTTTCATAGAAGGGTCCTTAGATATTATTTTTTTGATAATAACATTCCCCATGAATGATTGTTCATCCATTCCGAAATCACATGTTTTATAATTTTTATCATGTGTATCCATTTCCAATGTCATTATCACAATATTCACATCCGCATCTTGTTCCCCATTTTTATTGGAGTTTATCATCATTTTGTCAATAAAAACTACCAAAAATAAGTCAATTTATCTCAAAACAGTCTATTAAATATGTCCCTGAATACTGTTGTAGCATTATAGGGTAAAAAATGAATCTCTTTGAACACATAGTGTGCATACCTCATTCACAATGATGATATGGGAATATCAACCTTCCTCAAATTTAATTGGTGATATCCCGACTGAAGATCCATCATAGAGAAATAAATTTCCCCACAAAGTTTACCAATAAATTTATCTATAAATGGAAAAGAGATTATTATTATATAAAATTATTTTGTTTATGACACGATAATAAATGCAGTGGAACATTAGTCCATCCTCTTCAACGATGAAGAGGACAAGTGAACCCCATTTTGAAGCACTCGAGTGGATAAAACAGTTTTTAATATTCAATTTTAATTTATTATTCATATCCCTTAACTCAATGGTGTACATTCAATAATGAATCATTTATATAGTCAGATACCCATGATTAATTTAAATTGATAACTCAAAACTCTTGGTCTGGAAGAAGACCATCCATTTAACCAGGGAACACATGACTTTATTCAATTAAAATGGGAATGTTATCAAAGATAATTATATCCATTATCTCAATTAGTTAATCCTGATAGGAATTACCATGAATAAATAATATCACAAAATTATATGATTATTCTAAAGGATATTCATCCTCCACTTTATACATGTATATAATTATAGGATTCCATGGGATGTAAAGAGTGATCTCACTTTCCTGAAAATTGATATTGGATTTATATAAATATTGGCAATCCTTGTACCATATAGCATAAATTGTCACCAAAGTAAGTTACAAAATAGTTACTAGGAGGTTTAGTCTACAAATATTAACAAATGAAGATATATATACATTGGATACAATTATTTATACATTTTATATTCTAACATATAACTCGACATTTATATTTGGAGGTGGTGTTCGATTTTTTCTTCAAAGAATTCATGATATGAAAGATTCTTTAGATCCAAAATCTAATACTATATATATTATTCATGAATGATTAACCAATATATCTATCAACAAAAAATTTTTGGGATCCATGTCAATAGTAGGGGTGGAATAAGAATTAACTTTGTACTTTAACATTGCTGGTTGTTGACATTGACTAACCTCAATTACTAAATGTTTAGTGTAGTGTATTGTATTGGGTAAATACTCAATAATGATATAGAATTGACCCATATTTGGTTATTTCCTTCCCTCCACTAAATTATCTAGCTTCTTCATGTCTCTTTGATATTTATGAACTTGGTGGCCATATCTCGGACACTAAAATCATTTTTCCACCCCTTTGAGTAAATTCCAAATATGCTGTATTGCACATCTTTTACTTGTGAGTGGTTGAGTTTTCATAAAACCATTTTTTGATACCCCGGTATAAAACACCATCTTCTATTTTATATATCCATATCCAAGGAACCATTCAGCATACATTATCTATATATTTGGAACACATTGAACAACTTCTTCATAACACAATAATTCTCGAATTACTAATGTTTTTAGAATGACTAGGATTAATATACTAAATAATAAACAAATGTTTATGTCTCTATTGAAGAAAAACTCGGAGATGTACCATGAACACATTGTGAAATTTTATTTCAGTTCCATGATAGATTAACCTTCCTTTCGAATCAACTCTTATAATTCTCCCTCTATCTTTTTATGTAGAGTTCAAGGACAACTCCTATTAATAAATATTTCCACAATGTATCCCCAATACATCTTTCAATTTCATCCATTTTCTTGGTTTTTTTAATAAAATCCCATTGTTTATGGAACTGTTTATATAAATGATAAATAACAAATGTCACCTTCTCTATCTAAGTATAACGATGAATATAAAATATCTTCTTTATTGTGTTTACCCACTGTCCTAGGACTAGTGTATTGGATGATCCAAAAAACATCAGTGGTTTCTACCATGTAAAAGAATAGATATCCAATCCTTATTTGGTGAAATCGAAAATTACACATTATTTATGTTAATGTTCATAGAATGAGAGAGCTATGTAGGTATCACCATGAAATTTTGAACGCCAACTCCCAAAAAATTGTTATATTGTTTAAGAAATCATTATATCATCTCCCTAACGAGTTTTTGTCTAGGTTTTTCTTTGTTCCCAAAAATTTTAAAATAGAATAAGTCTGAACAAAAGAAAATTCAATAACTCATGATTAAATAATTTCTTCCTTTGTTAAAATTATTCCAGAATAATATCACGTGGGATCTTTATGTTGAGAATTTTAAAAATAGAGAATCTTGTGTGATTACATTTACTTATACATTCAGAAACATTTTTTAATAGAATTTACCAAATATACTAAAACTATATCTCATACCAACTATATAGACGTTGATTTTTCATTCATTACAGTTTCATAATTTTAATGATTATTATTATAATAGTGTTACAAAACATGGAACAATATGTATACAACCTTAAGAGAATTTTAAATATACACAAAATTTACATAATAAAACCTCAATTTTAATATTAATATTTTTTCTATAGATTCTTATTGGACCTCATGTTTTAATTAGTATATGTGGTCAACTAGGGATATACATTAATGACATGGGTGAGCTAAAATCCCATTAATATGAATGATTATAACATGAATAAATAAACCTTGGGGAGACAATAATCAAAACCATAATAACATAATCATAGAATCACTATCATACAAATGGGAGAAGAAAATATATATAGGTATGGAATGTATAAATTCATAAACATGAAGCATCATGTCATAGTGGTAAACTAAAACACATAGTAATGAAAAAATAACATCATGTTCATACATAACATATGATTATAAGGAAAAAATAATCACTGTAAAAAAATATAATTCAATAATATATCACATTACCTCATGAGACACATCGCATTATACAATGAAATTTAGTTTGGTATTTTTTTTCACACCCACCATATCATAACATTTTCATAAGAACACATTCCATATAGAACATATACCATTTTTAAACATAAAATAACCCATTGAATATAAAAAAAATTCATGAAAATTTCACAATGAATACATTCATGGATTAACTCATGGGTTCCAAAAAAATAAGTGAATCACAAACATGGAATAATTATCCTCCATATTGAGTGAAGAAGAAGCAATCAGAAGAGAAATAAAAGATGAGTTTTTGGAAGGCGGATTTTTTTTAACAGTAATATAATTATCCATAAAAATTGAATGAAAACATATATATTATAGAAAAGAAAAAGTAAGTACCAATAAATTTTATTTTTTGAATATTAAAAGAACATAGACACTAATCTATGTAATTTAGGAGGAATAACCCAAAGAAAGGAAATTCGGATTGAGAATCCACATACCTAATATCTGAATGCTTTCTTCACTTTAGTATCCTATAAATAAAATTTCATTTATTAATTAATAAATAATAAACCACTTATAAATTTATTGTATTCATTAGAATTTTATTATGTCTGTTTATGTCCAATTTAATGAGTTATAGTGTTTAACTTCTCCATTTGAGAATGTTTTTTTTCTTGGTTTCATTATTGATTCACACGTATATACATTTGGACATTCATCAAAAATGGGTATAATTTAATATAATTGAGATTAAAAATTATTAATAAACATAAAAAAGATAAATAATATTATATATCATTTGATTTTATTGTATTAGGATGAATCAATTGATAAATCATTAATTATAATCTTGTAGATTTATTTGATAGGTTTTCTATCACCACAAACTATATTATTTCTATTATTAAATATTATGAATATGTGTTAGTTTTATAAAATAAAAAGGGTTATAACAAGAATATTATAATATTTTTCTACCATTTTAATGCATTCTTGTAAATACATGATGAAATTATTAGAAAAAAGAAATAGCATTCTACATGATGGTGGTAAATCGACACATCACCAATAATTTTTTAATTTTCATAATAAAATAATGAGAAGAATGAGTTTTATTAAATATTATTAAATAAAAATAATTAAATAATAGTTTATATTTTTTTGGAGTTATCGTGATACATTGATAAGGATATATTACTATTGAGTAATAAATTAAAATATATATAAACTAAATTATATGAAAATATATTTGAATTCACCTCTAAAATGATTCTCCATAATAAACTCATTTGGGAAATTATTTTTGGAATTTTATTAAGACCATAGGTTTATATATGGGGTAGTTGGTTATAATGTGTTTTGGGAATAAATTTGGAAATCATTAATGTTTTTAATGTTTTAGGAGTAGAGGTAGTGATGGGTGATATTTATATGGGGAGAAGGGTGTTTTTGATTATTTTAGTCATTAGTTTTTTATTTTAGTACATGATTGGGAATAGGTCCAACCCTATAACTAAAAAAGCTAAAATAATAAAATATTTGTTGAGATTTTTTTATTACATCATCCATACAACATATATGAATAAAAAATTAAGGAATTTTTTAAATACATCAAATTTCTGTATTTTACTTTTCACCAAAAACTCTACAATTTTAAAAAAATTCAAAAAAACTCACCTTAACCATTTTTAACATGTATAATTAAAACAATTAACATCATTTTAAGAAAATTAATTTTATAAAATTGAGAACATTAATTTTTATTTAGTTCTATTCCTTTTTAGATAAATTTCAATTCTAAAATTATAACTATTTTTATAATACTTTAAAAATTAATAATCATCTCGAAGATTATCTTATAATAATAAAAGTACCAAATATTAATTTATGAATATAATTAATTAAATTAAACATTCTTTAATTTTTTTTTATTAATTATAATATTAAAATTAAATATTTTCATATTATTTTAAAAGACTTATTTTGTAAATTATAAATGATTTATTTACTTATACTATGATATAATTATATGATATTATCATTTATAAGATGACAAAATTTTATTTATAAATTCATAGATAAGTATTATATTATATTTCCTAAATTAATACTCATAATTCTCACACTACTTTTCAAATTTCATGTCACTATTCTATAGGTTTTGATTCTTTAGGTTCATGAAATACATCTTATTTCATCCATTCTTCACTTATAAAGTTTGTATTCTTTCCTATAATTTTTTTGACTTATAATATATTGAAAATTATTATAAGGGTGACTCTGTTGATAACATTTTGGTTGTGACATTCAAGGCTGTAATGGATAATTAAAACCCATCATCTACGGAGGTGGTAAATAGAAATATTTCAGATGAGACTTTCAATATTCGAGAATAGGAGGAGAAGAGAGGAAGTTGGATGACTGATATTACATTATCATAATAAAATTATAATATATATATATGATACTATACTGACCTTTATTGTGTTGATAGGGGAGGTGAGGATAAGGTAGAATGAAATAATGAAAAAAATTAGGACAGAAAGAAAGAGAATTTTACCACAAGAATTTTGCTTCCTTGAGAAATTTATTAATGAAATTGGTGTTGATCATTTAAAGAGACCGAAATTTATTTAGGGTAATTCAAAGGCTACATATTGGAATTAATTTTAATTTATACATTCATCATGACTTGGATATTGTGAGGTGATGATATTGCGAGGGGCGATAATTAAAGGGGGAAGAGAGTGATGTTTCTGATCATGTTATTATTTTTCTTATTATTTTGTCTCAAGAGTGTCAGTTGTTTTGATTATTGTTACTAATTATATTAACAAGTTCATGTGATTTTAAAATTATTTGTATTTACATCATAAATTACTCAATCAGTCAAGTATTTAACTAATAATGTCATATACCATAAATTACAGTATTTCACTTATAAAAAAATCAACTATTTCAAAAAATTCCATGAAATTCAGCTTAAATTGTTTTATTGAATAGAATTCAACAATCAAATACATTTTTTAAAAATATATATCTAAATATTATAAATTTAATTCATCGTTAAAAATAATCATATATTTGAAAAATAACATTTTAAATTTTATAAATTTTTTTTAAACATTGAAAATTTAAATAACAGAAAAGAAAAAAACATTATATTATATTTATATTAAAATAAAATATTAATTTATTATTATAATTTCTAATTAATTATTTTATTTTAAATCATTTTATTAAATATAAATTTGAAAATAATCATTTATGTTTCAAAAAATACTGATACTCATGTTTCCATTTTTCAAAAATTTATTTCATTATTCCCTCAAATATATATATAAACTTTTCATTTATGATATACCTAAATTTTATTTATACTCTCATTTGTGATGTTGTTTTTCAAATGTCTATATCACT
Organism: Viscum album; assembly: GCA_963277665.1. NCBI lineage: Eukaryota > Viridiplantae > Streptophyta > Magnoliopsida > Santalales > Viscaceae > Viscum > Viscum album. The sequence continues at coordinate 2,071,847,547 of OY728138.1, forward strand.
AATCCTAATGTTCACATTACTATTCAATAGGTCAGTTTACTGTTCCAATAGTATAGAATCCAAAAATTTTACCAATACCACATATTTCATTATACATTTAACTAAATTAACTATTTCATTATAGAATGAATGAAATTAATATATTAGAACCTAGGATTTTTTCAAAACATAGAGAAGTTCACCATAGTCATATTTTGTCATAGATTTCAACCATACTTCAATGTACATGGTATATAATATGCATTTCTAACACTATTATTTATGAAGATGAATACACTTATTTATAGATAATAATTCCCAATGAAAAAAATACCATTTCTAAATCCAAATTTTATTTTTGTATTTATCACCGAAATTCATATATATCACTATTTAATAACATCATAACAAAATTTATGAATTTCTTATGATCTACAAACACATTATAGTCAAAATTAAGTTGTATTCCATAAGAAATATGTTATCTAAATAAAAGCAAATTTATTTTCATATATTTTAAATATTTATAAAGATAATAATTTTATGGGGAAACAATAGAATTGTATATCTATGATTAAAACAGTAATGATTGTATCATGTTAATTTTTTTGAAGAATAATAATCAATACTTTCTATGATGTTTTATTAATATACTATTAGAAAAATTTATACTAGTTCATTTGACTAAGGACAATCTCTAGAAAACTACACCTTTCAGTAGTTCCAAATAATAATACTTATAAACATATTATATCAAAAAATATTACAAATATTATGTTTCAGTATGAATATAGTTTGGATAATGTTTTTTAAATCAATGGAAACATTCCTCACATTTAATTCAACACATATAATAAAACATCTCTGAAATAAAATACTTAACTACATATTATTCCAATAAATATTCATCATGAAATCATATTTATTATATATTATTTAATATAATAGAACAATGAATTTTTATAATGATATTATTCATTTTTTTATGGAATGAACATGAATAAATACTTTATAAAACTACATAATAAGGTAGATGAGATGCTGAAATATTATAGTTGTATGTAGTTAAGGTTAGAAAAATATTTAGTAAAATACACTTATTAAATTAATTATAATATATATGGTTCATTACCAATTGGTCATTTAGGGGAAAAATTATATATCTCCTAGATAAATGTATTGCAGCCACTCCAATTACATTGAACATACTCTTTACACTTTCAAATATATTATTGATATCTTTCCACTATTTCAAATTGATGTTCTCATTTTTTTTGTTTTATATTTTCTCACCATTATTTATTTATATGAATATGATATATATATATATATTGTTATATATTATATATTAAATACATAAGATAAATGAATCCTATTTAACATAAAAATCTATTCACGTCTCTTAACAAATTTACATAGAGAGATTATATGCCTTTTAATACAAGAAAATATACACTCAGGAATGTTTGCATAATATATTTTTAAAAATCATTGAAAATTTATATATGATAACTTGAAATATGAATCCTCATAAATAAACTGGTATAGATCATAATCCTTATAACATTGGTTACTACTTTATTTCTTTTTGGGGAAAATTATTTTTATTTTATTATGTACTATCTATATGTAAAATATATGTTGACTATATGAATTTAACATAATATTTTATATAGAAAACTATAGTGCTCCCAAAAATCACATGTAGAAACATTTATCACATTAGTTTTTAATAAAACAAAACTATTATATGGATTTATCTATGTTTTTTCTTTGACCGCGACTTTTCATAAAAATGAATAAATGGTTACCTTCAAATTTAATATTTTATTAAATTTTGGTAGTGAAAATACTAATATTTGAAAAATATATAAATATTTTAATGTTTTAAATTATATAATATACCATTGATATAAATGTTTTAATAATAATGAACCTATTATATTTATATTATATGTAAATTTCGAATAAAATTTATCCCAGTTACTGGTAAATATTTTTTATACTTTTCTAATCCCTGATATTAATTGAAGCCTTAAAAAATTATTTATAATTAATAGAATTCTGAAACATATAAAATATATTTTGGAATATATTCCAATGAAATTGCATCTACTAGAGGAACCTCCATAATACTATGATTTATTTTTATATATGAAATCCATTTCAAAATTCATTTTTAAATTTCAATCAATAATTGTTTCAATTTTTATATTTCTCATTATTTTTTTATTTATTATTACCAATGAATAATTAAAACAAAAAACGGTGAGTATAAAAAAGGTTCTTTCAATTTTAAGATCTCATAATGTATGTATATCTTGAATAACTCCTCTTACAATGTCATATGAGTTAATGTTACTATACCAATTTGTGTTCCTCTAGATACCTGACATAATTGAATCTTATCTTGATCCCATAATCTCAAAACCTAATGGCCTCCCACATATATAATTATGGTCAAAAAAACTTATAATATTTTTGAAAATTATGGATATCTACACCCTTAGTAAATTATGAAATTTATTTATGACAAACAATAGTATTTTCATGATTTAAGATAATTGATAAAAATTATAATTTTTAAATGGTTCACATCAACGCACGTAACGCTATGAAATAATATATTTATTTCACATCTTCAATTTTTGGATTTCCATTATTCATTATATTTGGAAAATTATTATGGTGATAACTCCACTTTTTTTAAATCACATGTCAATAGGAGTAATGTAAAACTTATAATAATTATATTACTCAACATCAATCCTTATTTTAATAATATGATCCTCTTGATTGGTACAAGGTAATTTGGGTTTTAGAATAAATACACTATGTATTTTAAATGATTTATGAGTTCTAGTATCAGATATTCTTCATATCTCACACCCAATGTTACATGTAATATTTTATCATCTATATTCATTACAATACATTAAATTTATAAAATATTTTAAATGATTATCAAGTAATATATGAAATTACCCTTAGATTATACATAAAATAGTTAACAGATTTCATTATAATCTATTTAAGGAGTCCTTGAGGTATTATACATATTTATTTTTTACTTGATATATTTCATAATATAATATAATTATTCATTTTTAATATTATGTAGTTTGATCTATAGGGATTCAAAAAAATAAATTTGGTTTTCCCGTGAAATTATTCACTTAGTTTTTCATTGTATATAATATTATTGTGACAACTGGGTATAAAATGTCTCTTATATCTTTATATTTATCAATAATTTCAATTAATTTACACATATGATAAAATTATCATTACACTATTAATTATGTATAGAAAATAATAAAAACATTGAATTTATAACATGAAATAATGTAATGTTGTATCAAATAATACATAGTAAGATGAATATTTTGATTACACATAATCATGAAAAAATCGTTTAATAAGAATATAAATATTTTGAAAATATTGATTTTGTGATCTTATTTAGATGATGAATGATTCATGCCACAACAACAACCTGAACATTCACCATGAATCATGTACTCTTATGGATCATCCAAGGTTCTCATATCTATAAAATAGATTTTTACTCAAATATGGAAATTATTTATCAATAATAAAATTAAAATATATATATATAATAATGACTAAAATATACTTAGAATAATTTTCATTCAAATTATTTAATTTATTGAAAATATTATTCTAGAAACTATTATAGATATAAGTGAAGTGTGCTGTTCTCTATTAATTTATCTATATTAAATTAATTTTCCATTATAAAGGAAATTATTAAAGAACCAATTTCACTAAAAATATGAATATTATATAACACTTACCACACATAGATCACCATAAGTGGTGAGGAACCATGTTTCTAATAATCCTTCAAAACCATTTTCAATCATAATAACTATATTACCAAGTGGAATCTTCATACACATTATTATATTGTTCTTAATTAATATTGAATCTATTGGTGGTATATATGATAATTTATGATTACTGAATACGGTATTAATATATATAAGATTAAAAAATATAATTGATCAATATTAATTAATTTCAGTAATATATAATCACTATTTATGTATTCATTATCAGATGTAATCATTTATTGTGCGGTGGAATTATTTTTTTATCATTTTCCAATGTTTCAATTATTCATGTCATTATAGATGATTTATCATGGTGTATCTATCAATAATATTGTGTTTCATTCTAATATCTATGAATATATATGGTAACATGATTTATTGACCACATAAAGCATTTGATATGTTTCCTCTAATGAAAATACTGACACAGTCACTCTCAGACATGGTGGATATATACAAATTAGTTAATTGAGTATGTAAAAAATATTTTATATTACTAGAATATAATAAATAATCTATAACAATCATGGAAAATTGTATTATTGAGGATAAATTAATTTTACAGAAATTATTACAGTATCAACATGGATTTAGTTTACATTTCCTAAAAAAATAAAATTATTCATTAGTATGTAATAATAACTGTAGGTAATAATATATTTAATGAATTAGATTGAATCGTAGTATTTTATTTTTTTCTTAAAACACTAATTTTTTTTTAACATAACATGTAACTATGATATTATATAGAGGAAGGAACCTATATTTTCAATTTCATAATTCAAAATATCACTATGAAATTTACATGACGTTATTTTTGTAGATTTATCTTTTTGACTATACTAATACATAACTCCATTATATGTTGAATAAATTTGATTTTATTTCATTGTAAATAAATTTTTCTCTAATCCAAGTAGTAATATTCGTTAAAAGGTTCAAACATTTCATGAAATACCTATGTTTTAGTAATAAATAAATGTTTTGGGCATTATTACAATTAATCCAATAGAGTCTGTTTTCTATTTTATTTATAACTCTAACCATACTAATCCAATTTTTATGATTATTTTTTTATTCTTCCTTATTTAATTTTTTCAAATCATATTTTGATATTTTGGTCCAATTAGATAATTTTAATGGTCAAATGGTTCACACAAGAAGGACCAATGAATCTAGGAAGAAACCAGACCATCCATGACTATTGAAGTTATGGGCCCAATTCAGAAGCCAAAATTTGATGAAAATTATGAATATTTTATACATTACCAAAAATAATCTTGGATAAATATTTTATAGTCCAACTCATAAAATTGGCCCAACATATGCCTTTATGTTCATCCCACCATTATGTCTAGAATTTAAAACAAGAACATAATTTTTGAAATTTTCTTGATGTAGACATCATTTACAGAAGATTTTTTTTCTTTGTAATGACAATATATAAGATTCATACTTTTTATAAGAAATGTTTAGTATTTTATGGAATCTTACTATTAAAAAACCCATTCACAATTTGGCCATCAAAAAATTCTATATATATATGGAAAAAATAATTTTTTTAATTAAAACCACCATAAAATTGGATACATAATTCCAATGGCTTCCGAAATTTGGGAGTATATTTATGAAATTCATATACACATCTTTCGATAAAAAAATTTATTCATATTATTTTTTTTGTATTATCAAATTTGAGATCCAATTAAAGGGAATAATTTAGAAAGAAAATAGTCCACCTCCTTGTTTTATAAGTACATCCCCATACTCTCCATAAAATGGGATGGAATTTTAGGGAAATTGAGGATAGGTTTTCATGGTCATGGCTCAGTTAATGACTTCTATGGAACTTCAATACTCTTTTATATACTTGATATAAAATACTTCCAACATTATTTTGATATAATTCTTCATTTTTAGTTGTTTGGAATTGTGTAAATATTTGTGTTTGTAATTTTATTCTAATACATTTTTTATTATCATTATCTCATATTATCATTGATCCTCAGTTTTGGAATTTAAATTTTATTATATTTTTTAATCAAGTTGATTGTCACTTCCTTCTTTTGTTTTCTATTATAATCAAAAATATTTTTTTAACTCTCCTCACCATTTGTGTGTGTGTTCAGCACACTACTCTATTCTTATTCAATTATTATCATTTTCTTTTAACTAATCATTATAAGATAAATAAAACAAATTAATAAAAATCATAATTGATGAATAAATCTCATTTTGTGGTGATTCATGATTTCTATATATTATGTGATTGAGTGATTTTTATCATTGATTATTTTTTAGGATAACATTGTATCTTTTGAACATAAAATTTCATGGAATAATGATTTTTTTCAAATTTGTTTTACATGGATTATTGGAAAAATAAATAAAATAACATAATCAATTTCTGATTCTAATTATAATTCTAACATATTTTATATATTGTAATAAATTCAGTATTCTTGGGAATTCGGATAAAAATTATATTCTGAAGTGGGTGTTCATTAAATGCAATATAAATAAAAACTCAATGATATAAAAAGAATAAAATCCCCAATTACTAATATTATTCTAATATTTATTAAATTTTAAAATAAAAAATCATATATTTAAACATTTAGTTAATATTATCAAATAAACTCTCCATTAAAAAGACAAAAAAATCCATCGACTTGTAAAAATTACCATCATCGAGGTTTCATACCAACTGTTGATATACACAATAGAAGAGCACCGGAAACCTGAATGGTCAATAGGTGTCAATAAGACACACAAAAATGGTTTTATTTATAGGGATGGTGAATTATGTATTCATAAGTGATGGTTTTTTAAAAGAAAACAAAAAAATGAAAAAATAATCCAAAAATTGAAAAAAAAAATACAAAAAGAAAAACCAACCATCCACAACCTTCAAAACATATATGAATTGCCTATATCATCCCATAAATATCTACAATCTATTTGGCCATAAAATATATTTAATATTTATATAATTATAGAGGAACATTATAAATAATAAAATAACTCATCATCCGATCATTTTCTAACCAATTGAACTAGATATTTCCATTCCTAAAGATCAAACCCTTAAAGAACTCTCTACCCTTGACAAGAATTCCCTACCCCAAGGTATTTAATATAAAAACGTCTAGGATGACATTTATCTCATATCGATTAATATTCATATTCTAACTCATTCACACAGTCCAGCCAATGAGGATCCACATCTTCATCTCAATGTGTTCTATGTGGTGTGATCTACAATGAAGCCTAATGGGGTTTTAGTATAAAAAGTATAACTCTAAGAATTAAATTTATCATTATCATAATCTACCAAGTCATGGGCCTACTACCACCCTCATGGATCCATTTCACATTGAATAACCCGAATGTACTCTTCTTAGAGAAATTATATCTTGCTTCTCATACATCCTCTATTTAAAAGGAAATGAGCATTATCTGTCAATTCCATAATGAATCCGGCCATGAGTATATTAAGAGGTTGAAACATATTATAGAAACATTCACACATCATAAAATACCAAAATAAATTCTTATCCAATACATATATGATGGATTATTTTTAATTGATCGAACACTCCTTTATGTCACAAGCGGTAGTTCTCATTTTTGATAAGCCTCTTACAGCAGCACGAGATATCCTAATAAAAATAAATGCAAACATAAAATAATTCTATACTTGAGAACATGATCAATTCAAACAAGTCCATGATAATCAGTGCCCCATTCCCAATAATATGGCCATGATGATGTGTGAACATAAAGGTTTTGTGAGATAACTATAGGTGGATTCCAAATCCCCATCCTCATCTTCTCCACAATCTATTTTCCCTATAACTACCATGAATTGTGAAATATATAGCTCACACCTCATACAACTGACACATGTACACAAATTCAAGATGATTCACTTGACTCATCCATACTAGTGGATATCAATTATTTATATGCACAATGGAACCCCAATCCCTATCTATCAGTTTTGTTCATTAGAAATTTAATCTAACCTCATTATGATACCTTCTCTTTATACTATAACTCAAGCATGAGTTATGGTAATCCCATATCTCATCACCATTAATTCTCTCCTCCAAACCCAAACACGTTCTAATAAATTCAAGGTATTGGTAACATCAAATAACCATAATCATTTTTACCTCAAAATCTAAGGATAAATCATCCCCCTGCTCCACCTAGCTTCCACTATCCTAGAAAGCCTTCCCAATTCCAAACCCAATACCTTCTTCATCCCAAAAACCAAAATCCAGGCATTTCAAATCTAGTACAATCCGCTTCATCCAAGAAAACATGGGAATATTTAGTGGATGATCTTTCCTACTTCACCTATTCTAAAATAAAATACAATATAATAGAAATTGTTAAAGAATAATCCAACCTAAGCTAGAAACAACAAGAAAATTATTACCAACTCCTAGGTTAACCATTACCCGACCCCAAGGTTAATGTATGATCCATTTCACTATGATCAAGAAAGAAAATTTGTATTCCTCACAAAGATTCCTATAAAACAAGTTAAAATGTTGATCTAGAAAATGAATGGAAAAAAAACCAAAAAAGGAAACATAATCCACCCCTCACCTCCTTCCATTCCCCTATTGAACTCAATTCCATTTCCTCAATCCATTTCTAAGCCATGGAAATCCTTCGAACCCGATCCTGAAATGGTTTACATTTTTGCAAATTTTGAGTTGAATGTTTACCTATTATATTCCATGTAAAATTTATATGGATTCCATTATCATTAAGTAGAGTTTCACAAATAAGAGGAAACATAGGACCATGGATATTGTTTCAACCGAGCTGTCCAGAGCCATAAAGTTAAAATATCCAAGTACCTTTATGGTGACATCCCAAATAGAATGTTCAAACATCGATGATGCATTCATATACCTTGGTTCCTTGATAAATGTATATGTAAAATTTTCCTTATCTAACATTGGTTTAGGTCCCTTACATCCAATGGGTTTTGTCATCCAGTTATCCATTTGAAGAACTTCTTGTCTCGTGGGAATAATTGAGGATTTCCTTGTCCATGTTAATGATCGTATCTTCCATGTTGATTTCTATTTCCTTGACATGGATGGTGATACAAACTCTTATCAATCTGCTTTAAATCTAGTAAGACCATTCCTCATGACTATTTGAACTATGATTGATGTCCATTTGGGTATTATATCCATCGAATTTGCTGATCAACTAATAAAGATCATTATTTTTCAAGCCATGTGATTCCCATCTAAGGATCACAATACATTCTCAATCCATGTTTCTAATGAAACATTTGATATTTAAATGAACCCCATTTCATAATGATAATCTTGTTTAAATGATATAATAGATTTTTGATATTTTCACCCTGATTTACCATGTCATTAGTGGTGATATTGATGTTGACAATTCATTAAGAGACTCCATCGATCTAAACGATCTTGAAAACTCTCTATAATAACACATAAACTATGATATCTACTGTTCCACCTTGTATATTATTAATGAAAAGGATTAATAATCAATTGAATGACTTTTCACCATTCATGAGTTGGAAAACCAATAAATGAAGGATTAGACTAATCTGATACCTCTTATTGCACACCTAAAATATGAATTCCTCTTCCATTATCGCTCTTATACTATCATTTTTTCTTCTAATCCTACTAAATATGATGAGTCAAAATATTTTTAGTTGTTAACATAAAACAAAAAGTCCATTGGTTTGATCTTAAAAGACATACCCGTATTGAACTTGGCACTTTGCATGCATCAAATCCATCATGATGAGTCATCCAATCGAATCAGACTATCACAAGAAAGGCATAATCCACTCAAACGAGAGATTGTTAGGGAATATTTCACCATGATTATTCAAGATGGTATTATCCTCCAAATTTATAATAGTGAATGGGTTAGTCTATTTATAGTGGTATAGAAGATGGTTGGTAGAACTGTTGTCACAAATGAACATGGGGAGGTGGTCCCAACTCGATTGAAAAACAAATGGTGTCTATGCATAGACTACTTGAAATTGAATGTTGAAACATGAAATAATCACTACCCTCTTATATTCCTTGATCAAATTATAGAATGACATGTCAGAACGTCACATTATTTCTTTCTTGATGGATACACCAAATATAGTAAAATCTCAATGACACGTTAAGACTATGAAAAGACTATATTCACATAAATTTGGTACATATACATATGGGAGAATTCTTTTGGCCTTCAAAATACTCCTACAACTTTTAGAGGTGTATGATGAGTATATTTTATGAATTTATTGGGCATTAAATGGAAGTCTTCATGGTTTTTTTTCAATTTATGGAGAGTCATTTTGATCCCTCTTTCATATACTCTCTCTAGTCCTTAAAAAGTGTGTCAAATGTTACTTTGTTCTACATTTTGAAATATTCATTTCACTGTTACAAGTGGGATCATTCTAAGGAACATTCATTCAGAAGATGGTATTGAAGTAAATCATATGAAAAGTGAAGGGATCCAATCAGTTCCTAGACTCACATATATTCAATACATGAAATTATTCATTAGTTATGATTATTTATATTGTCGATTAATCCATAAATTTAGTAGGATTTACCTCCCACCCACATTGCTAATCCAAAATGATATCACGTTCTATTTCAAATAATATTGAAAGATAGCCTTCTATTAACTCAAATATGTTCTTACACATGCCCACATAATCCAACCCTATATTGGTCCTCACCCTATGAATTGATTTTTTATGCTTCTAATATAGATATTAGGGTCATGATTTGTCAAATAATAGAAATGATTTCATTTTCATCTAATGTGCCTAAATAAATAGTATGAAACTCAATCTCACAACATTGTGACTGAAAAGTCCATTTTTTCAGTAGTTGGTCATTAGAAAAATTATGTCCCTATATCTTTGGTTTGAAATTATCATCATCATATACCATTCCTATATTATGTTCTTACTCAAGAAAAATTCATCCAAACTGAGGATAATAATATGGATCCTAATGCTCCTTGTTTTTGACCTTGATATTAATGATAAACAAGGAAAATAAAACACTATTGATGATAATGTCATTAAAATCTATAATTCTTAATATTAGGTAATAATTGATCCTATGTTTCAAACATAACACCTCTCATATATCACTCCAATATTACCATGGTATTCCTTAATTTTAAATTACTTATTATTTGGTAATTTTCAAAATATATTTTCAAAGGAAACAAATTGATGTATAAAAGCGTATCAAAATATTATTTTCTATTAGATAATATTCATTGGAAAAAATTGGATGACATGGTAATTAGGATATTTATCGATGAAATAGAACATTATTCCATCATTGAATTTTTTCAGTCACTACTAAGAGGTGGCCAATTTTAAAAAAAGACCAACTGCATGGTCGGAGAATCAATATTATTGAAGGATTAAAACTTCAAAGACTAACATGAGTTCTTCAAATCATGTCCCATAGGCCAAAGTTTTTTCACATGTTTCAAAATAAACGAAATACCCACAAATCCTATCATTTTATGTGAGAGATACGATGTTTGGGGCTTCGATTTCATGGGACCATTTCCACCTTTTAATGGATCATATACTATTATTCTAGCTATTGAATATGTTTATAGGTCGGTTGAGGACAAACATAGTATGAATGATGATGCATATACTATTAGTGATTTCTAAAAAATCCACATTTTCCATTGATATAGAACATTGTGTTCCTAGATAAGTGACCTAGAAAATAATTTTTACAATTAGACAATGGAATATATTTTGAAACCAGTGGGGCTGTATATAAAAAATCATCTTCATATCACCTGAAAAAATGGAATGGGTAATAATTATAAAAGATAAGTTAAATGTTTTCCGTAGATAATTGTTAAGCCCACAATAAAAGATATTTCTGAAATAGTTGGTAACATCTTTTGGCATATTAAACTACTATAATATACCTATTTAGATTTATCCCTTTGTCCAGTTCTTTTGGTACAGAATGTCATTTACCAATTGAAATAAAATGATAATAAATTTATGTATAGAAAAAAATTTAATTTTTATTGTGAAAAATCTAGTGAAGAAGTATTGTAGCATTAGACTAATTTGGAGGAGCTTCGACTTGATTCTTAGGAGAACTCACATATATACTATGAAAAGTATATAGAAGTCCATGGGAAACACACTATGAGAACGATATTTCATGAAGGTGAAAAGTTGAATTCCAAGTCCCTTTGTCATCAAAGACATTCAAGGTTAATGAATATAATTTAATGCATCACCATGAGTGGAAAAACATCCCATGAACCACCTATACTTACATCAAACCCCATCTTCTATAGTTAATCCACTACCAAATAGAGATTCATACCGACCAAATCCAAACGAGGGGTCCATATTCCCAGTAACATTTCTTATCTATCTCAGTCACTCAATATACATTTTCTAACTCCTTTATTCCTATTTTTTTCAACTTTCCTTATAAGACATTTTAGTTAGTATTTCTCTTTTTTGTAAAGGTGTATTTATAAAAAAAATAATTAAAGAAAATAACTAAATACCTATTAAAAAAGCGTCAGAATTACTCACCATATACATTGTATAATTTATCATTACATTTAATGGAGTAAATATTCATGTTTTCTTGTAAATAATATTTTATTTTATTCATAAATTTTTTATGATTAATATTTTATAAAAACAAATAATTTTTTTAATGCATAATATTTGATTTGTAAAATGACTCATCTATTACCATGTGGATTAAAATTATCTGTCATGAAAAGGTCATCTATGGCCATATTTTCATTTTGTGTGTTTTTTCACCCCTAATTATGTGTCCTGAGTTTCTATATATTCGAGTTGAATTTCATACTTTGGTGTGACTTAATATGATATAGGCATTTATTGAACCACACAATAATCACAATATCGATATATCATCACTTCACTCTTAAATTAATAGACCTTTCAAAATACCCTTTGATCTTGTAAAACAATTCTAAATATCCACATTACAGGACCACTACCTTATCCCACCTAACTACTACTTGTATTTCCTTCAAATAATTTATTTAAAATTTAGTGAAGGGGGAATGGATTTTTTTTCGGGTATACTTTTATTTATTGTATGTGTCTTAGAATATCATTAAGGGAATGAATCCTTTTTAGTGTGTGATAGATTTTGTTATTATATTATTTATTTAAATTTATATATGTTAATAACATTATGAAAAAATATTATTGAAATGTTTTCAGAAAAAAAATGAAATTGAACAAATAATGGGTTGTTTCTTGGGTGGGTCAGGAATCACTCTTCCTCAACCAAATTTTCTGAAATAATTATTACAAATAGTATCACAAGGAAATCAAAAATGGGTTGGCAGATGAGTGTGAAATCTATTTAAAATTCATAATTTGAAATAATAATAAAAATTTTAAAAAATAACACATATGTCATTAGGAGAAGTTTTGTGTTTTTTAAATATTTCATCTTCTCATCCCCATATAATTTTCTTACATAATTGTTTCATTATTTACACAACCATTGACATGTATGTATGTGTTTATATTTACTTCCATGTTTCATGTCAAAATAAATTGTTAATGTTTTTACCCATATTGGTGTTTATTCTCTATTTTCCACTATTTGGATATTATGTTCTCACCATCCCTTAACCACAAAAAACCCCTAAAAATACATCTTTATTATTAATAAAATTTAGATAGATAATTGGATATTGGATCTATATCAAACTCTAATATTTTAGCTTTTTGTTTGTGAATGTGTGAACTTCGATGAATAAATCTTTACCATCTTGAGAGGAGTGTGTTCTAAGTGAAAACATTTTCCATTCCAATTATGAGCATGAAAAAATATGGATGAGTGAAATGGTCTAGACCTCCCAAATGTAGGGAAATATTTTTTTTTAATATTTTTTGGTGAGTGAGAATGATTTTTTGCTTTGAAATTTGTTTTAAATCAGGAAAATAACACGACTAGATGTGGGGGAGTTTATGTAATAAATTTATTCATAAGTGTTTTTCTAATCCCTATATTAGTTTTCATTTAAAATTTTATAATTGGTTTGAAATAACCATGTTTTAATTCTAAATTTTTGTTGACTATTATTTGGAATAATAAAATCCATTTAGATAAGTATTTTTATAAAGAATCTCATCCTAATTATACACATTATATTATTCTAGATTGTTTTTTTTCATTATTCAATTTTTACAAATCATTATCCTTGTGTTTTTTCCAATTCGTCCATTTGAAGGGTCATATTGTACACATAAGAAATCAAAAGAGAATCTGTGATGAAATTGGACTGTCCATGTTGATTGAATTTTTGGGCTCAATAGAGATACACAAAGTCTATGAAACTTGAAAATATGATTGTGATTACCCAAAATAATAATGGATAAAAATGTTAAAAATAAATCAAACATAAAGTGGTCTAACATATGGTTTAATTTTATCCCACCATTTTGTCAAGAATTTCCATCTATAAGACAATTATTGAATTTTCCGTGGATAATGAAATCAGATTGATATGATATTTTGTGGTTTGAGATAAATGATATATGTTCAATAATTTATTGAATAAATGATTATGATTTTTGGGAATCTTATTATTCAAAAATTCATTCACATTTTATCCTTAGAAAATGCCTGGATAGAAATGGAATGAATGAAATTATTTATTCAAACTATAATAACAATTAATCCTTATATAAAATGGAGGTCAAATTTAATGGTCTGACTACCAGAATTCATATGTGAAACGTAATAGAACACTATTTCTCAATCTTGTTCTATTATAATTATCATATTGGTGAGGTAAGTGGATGGTATGATTTGGAAATCAAATAGTGCAGCACTTTGGGATATAAATACAACCCCCTCCTTTCTTTTCACGGTGTGGGAATTTCTGAGGAAAGGATGATTGTTGTCCATAACCAAGGATCTTTCATTGTCTTTGTAGGATCTTCCATGATAATTTGTCTACTTTATCTTTAATTCCTCTAATAATATTTTAATTTATTTTTCATTATTCATCATTTATAATCTATATGTGTTTTGGATTGTAATTCTATTTTAATGAAAGTTTCATTCCCATTATTGTTTATTATCACTTGCACATTTGTTTTTTAGTGTTAATGTATTTATTTTTTTTTTAAATCAAGTTGAAAATCACACTTTTATTTTTCTTTCTCATTCAATCGAATTTACATTGTAAACTCTCTTCGCCATTTGTGTGTGTGTTAGGTGCACTACTCTTTTTTATCCCAATTTATTAATTTTATTTAACTCATCAACATAAATATAATAAAGAAGATTAATAATCATATAAATTTCTGAGTAAATATTCTATTAGGATGATTCATGATTTGGGGTTATTATGTGATTAATATCATTTTGTTGTTTATTATTCTTTAGGATTAAATAGTGTAGGATGAACATAAAGTGCCAAGGATTAATGACATGGTTTGATTAACATATGGATTCCATGTATTATTGGAACCATAAATAATCTACAGTATACCTGTACTAATTTAGATTTGAACATTGTGTTAAGATAAGGTTGGGATTAAATCTCCGTTAATTGGGTATTCCGATCAGAATAATCTTATGAATTGGGTGTTTTTTTGTGAATTGGGTGTTAATTTAATGAAATATAATGAAAATTCCAAGGATATCATATTATTAGAATACCCAATAATGAACTCAACCTAAAATTTATCAAATTGTAAAGTCAAAATTCATCCATTAATAAATTTATTTATGATCTATAAAAAACCTCCATTAAAAAAATAAACAAAACAAAAACAATTTAAAATTAAAAATAATCATTTTCACTGAATCAAACCCAGTGTTGTTTACACGTTACATAGAAACATACCCTTGAATATTTAATTAGAGATAATCAATCATTCTTCATAAATCACCAATTATGAATCCTTATATATCCATTTTCTCATCTCCTTCATAAAAAAAATTATTATTTAGGATTTTTTTCATTACCGTTAATACCAATTTTGTAATATAAACACATTATATTTATTAAGACTCTATACTAAATTAATGTCTTCAAAATTATTTCTAAAATTTAACATTATGTATGGTTTCACCATAAAATCAATTTGGGATTGTTTTGTCTGAAATATTATTCAAAATAAGGTATTTTTTACCCTATACATAAATATTAATTATATAATTCCTTTCAATATTTTTAATATTATGTGTAACATATATTATTAATTAACAATGATCTACACAATATTTTAGTAATATTTTTTTTATTTTATTTTATCTTTTATTTTATGTAAATATCATATCCTTATGTGATCTCATTTAAACATTAAAATATAACACGAATCATGTTAATAGATAAATAGTGATAAACTGATAGTATAAAATATTTGATATGATCATACATTATTTTATACTACTTGGTTTTTCAATATATGTCAATTTGAATGATCCTGAAATAGAAATATATTTTATCCTACACTGGGTTCGAGTTGTGGAATTTCATAATTCACTTTTGTATCTCTTTGGAAAGATTCACCGCATATCCAGTCATTAATTTCAACCTCTTATTGTGAGATACATATTTTTATACATTCTTTCTCATGCATGGGTGATGATGACATGGTGTTTATGGTTATATCAAATATTATTTTGAGGAATGGGTATATACATTATAAATAAGTGAAGTATTATTCATATATTATTAGGTTTAATTTAATAATATTACATAAAATAAAACCTCATAATTAATAATTACATAAAAAATACATCTATCAAATGGAATGGTCATCCCTTGACCTTGATTAATCACAATATATAATAACTAAAAAAATTATTCAATTGAATCTGGTTATGATTAATTTTATTCGTAAATAAATTTTCCATGTAATTAATCACGTAATTATTTATATTGATATTATTTTCTACCTAATCACGACACAAATTTTAATTCACATATTATATTATTTTAAAAAATTTATGTAAAATATTATTTAAATTTTAAAATAAGTATTTGCTTCCAAGGTACTCCAGAGAAAACATGAGAAGTAACAACTATATTTAATGAAATACAATTATGGACAATTATTCTTGTGTGGTGTGTAATATCACCCAAAATTTCATAATACAGTCACATTTATCATTTATTATCATGTACTATATACTTATATTATATGAAATATATCACAACCACCTCACTCAAATGATACCCCTCCTATGACGGCATTGACGAAGGGGATATGGCGACCCCCCGATTCCCACTTCCAGTATACCTTAGGTTAGCGACTATCAGCAAGGGTATAGAAATCTCACCATATGGATAGAATTTCACAATATAAGGAATCATGATCGGGAGATAGGATATGTCAACCATAAAAAATCATAACATATATATAATAAAAAAATTAAAACCATACCCCAATGCACGTGTAAATAAAACTAATATAGATAAATGTATCTAAACTAATTACCCAAAAAACCATTAGCAGAGCAACAGTAACTCTCAAATTTTATGACTATTAACTCCCATCACAATATACATGAAAACTAGAGAAGATTTTCTATATACTTTTAGTGAGAATAAATGTATTCCTAGTAGGAAAACCAGTCTATCATGTAGACATGGGGAAGCAACATACTAATTCCCTTATGAGAAATAAATAAAACTAAACCACACCTAATAACCCGACTAACTAGAACACCATCATCACCATGGCTCACTCACTAAATATTAGATCAAAAGAATATAATATAATATAAACCATATCGATAACAATGTACCATGTAGCACCTTCCCACTAATTAGCCACTCCCACACTACAATAGAAAACAAACTAGTACTCCCACCTCATCCCCATAACATCACATCACATAACCACTTCACGCACTTGTTCCACACCTCATAACACATCCCAAACACACACATTTGGGCCATAAAATCACTTCACATCCTTCCCGGACACACCATGTCCATCACAACACTTAACATCCCAATGTCACCTAGGACATCACTACCTATCTCATCCCAAAAATACATGGGATATCACAACACATATCATCCTGAAATCCCTAGAGCCACACATAATAAATCCATTAAAGACACATCAGAAATTATTTCCTAGAAAAAGGCACTTAAGATTGATTTTTCATCTATCCATCCTCCCACAATGATGAGTTGAAATAACCCCTCACGTGACTATGCTGGTTTCGGCATATAGTGCTATACATGTGTAGAAATCATTTATAAATCAAAAGGATAATAAAATGCATACATACATATATATAATTCCATATTATCCCAATCCATGGGTCTATAATACGATCTATAACTAAGTCACATAGTCCCCCACTTTTGTTGATAATACTAAATGAACAACCCCACACAAGCTGAAAAAACCTACATTCCATTTTCAATCATTAATTCATATTTACAATTTTCAATATTCATTGGTTCCAACTAGTACCTCTAAAACATGTAGCTTAATATGTAGGTAAAACTCATAATAAATTAATCCATTTAACATTCCATTTAATCCATTCTCAGAAAATTATTACTGTTTTTTATTTTTATTCATCTTTATATCCATACCAATCGAGAAACTAACACATCACAAAACCTAATTGGTAGAATATTCAAAAAAACCTAGGATCCAATTCGAAATACATTTTACATTGAAACTACACTACACAAACATATCATGACCAAAATATCCCCACTAATAACCATATCTCATTATATTCCCCCACATATGTCATATCGCAAAATATACTTTTAGATTTATGAATGAAACTCTTATTCAATTTGAGTTTTTTAATTACTGGTGTTATCATAGAAATTATATGATCCTAGGGAACCCATTTTGTTAACCAAATGTACACAATTATAAAATTACATAAAAAGTGACTTAAACAACCAAAAATTAGCATGTTTTAACAAATACATAAACTAGTTCAAAAAAATACCCCAAATAGCCACTATTTTCAGTGGGTGTTTATATAATTCAATTCACAACATCAACAAAAATATCTATAAAATAGTAAGACCAAACATCAAATTCCCCGACCCCATTTTGTATTAATTTTAAACTAATTATATTATAATTTTCATTCATATGATTAAATATTCAGAAGAATGACCAATCATATACCCATAGATAATGATATGAATTAGTGAAAGATGAAGGAAATATTACCTGGAAGAAATACTATCAAAATAATCATGCCTCAAAATAGACATAGTTTTTTATACAGTAGGAAATTATCCTGGTAAACCGGATCCAACTGTAGAAAATAGGTTACATGACACATATGGGAAGAGGGATTTGGGATTTCTGGTCATAACTGATATCTAGACAAAAAGGGATCAGGAAGGATAATATATAAATATATATAATGTTTAGATCCTGAATGTTTAGGATTTCAAAAAATTGTGAATTTCCATAAAATGAGTATCCAAACAATACCATGTGGTTTAACCTTTTAAATTCCACAGGGCATTGGATAAATTTATGATATAATTTATAGACTTAAAATTATTCTAAATTCCTCTTAAAAAGTGCATCAATCCCATACCTCTTCAAATAAATGAATAAAAGAGAAACTCAAAAAATCAGAAATATATAATAATTTGGGAACCTGTTGAATTGAGTCACCACCAGATCAGAAACCGCCAGATGGGTAACCTCTAGATGAACCAACACTATTAATTTAACACAAAAATGTCACTAACAATGATCCAAATCAAATGAGTAGTTTCTTAGTTGATCTACCATCAGATAATTAGCTGCCGAGATAAGCTACTCTGAGACGAGTCACCGTCACGATGAGCTAATTCCAAGATGTGTCACTACTAGTGATTCACAACCAGTGATTCAACACCAGAAGAGTCCCCACCATTGATTCATATCTAGATGAGTCACCTAAAGATTATTCGTCTCTTGGATGATCTACCACTAGATGAATCACCACTAGGATGATTCACTATCAGAAAAATGGAAATTTGGTAATCAATCCCAATGAATCACCATTGGCAAGACTCAAACATCACAAAAACATCTCAGAATACCCTAAAAGACCTCAAACATCAATGTTTTAGATAATTAATGGTATAGAAGGTCTAGTACATTACATTAGATTTATCTAATACTATTATCTCTAGAGATAATCCATAACCAATCTAGTATAATATAGAGGAAGGGTCTGAACAACCAATCCTAGAGATAACTCTCGTGAATCTAGTTACACATGAAATACCCCCACCAAACAAATGTTAAATCCCAAAATCCCATTATAGGTAATGAACCATATCATTATGGACATAGGTATCGGGGAATTACATCCTCCATGGCATGATATTATAAGCATTGGGTTGCACTGATATTCATGCTTTTGTTTAATAGCATCATAGTTGAACTTTTTTTGATTGGGAATCATTTCATCCGATATTATCATGATTGAACATCAACACACATCACATGAAACATAGTTCAAAGAACATCAAGTGAACATAAATTACTCATAAAACACCACAGTATGAACAACACATCATAATAAAAAATAAATAGATGGTAAAACTCAAAAACAACTATGTGTATTGGGCTCTCATCTATGTCTCATGTTCTCATGTACTCTCCTATAATCCACCATTACATCATTGAACATGATCATTTCAAAATTTTATTCCATGTAAAACATTATTTTAATAGTATTGGATCCTCACTAAATGACCCACAATGGATGGGTCATCCTCAATATCCCACTATCCCTAGTCAATGAAATTGTAGTTATCTTGATGATATCCACAAATATGAGAGGTGTAGAAAGCAACATTGATCAATCCTAGCAACGGTGGAAATTTAATCTGATATTGAACCTCACCATCTCTCCTCATTTCCTACCATGGTCCAACAAAAAAGTGTGAGAGATTTTTATAGTTCGTGAATAACTTCTTACCACATTGATGGTTAACCTTTATGAACATATGTTCTTCACCCTAGAACACTATGGGGTATAAAACTATGATCCAAATAAGACTTATTATATTCCATTGGATTAGTGATAGATATTATTTTAAGAAAACATATCTAAGTGTATGTGTTGTAACAATATTCTTACAAAGCCCAAGACACATGCCCACAACATGTACTAAAGTGTCTGGATATTCCATTCTATATGCCAATCTATCTGAGTGTGGGAAGATGTGTTGTGGCTGAACTAGGTGCCAAATGAATTTTATAAACCCCTCTAGACCCGTGAGGTAAAATTAGAATCTCGATTTGAGACAATATACATCATAACACTATGAAAATGTACCAATCATCCACAACCCTATTATTTAGAGATCCCAATACACCCATCACCAGGATTCTTAATAATTGGTCTCATTTCATCCAATGATCATTAATATCATAGATACTATAAAAACCTCCCATATATCTAGTAATCCATGTAAATAAATCGATTGATATTCCTTCCAATTTATAATCAAGCCCATTAAAGGGTAGAAACAGACCACCTAGAACACGATGTTATGCCTCTTCCTACTAGAAAACCAAGTAATATTCCACATCTACCATCATCGTCTTGGGCCACCAAAACAGTAGCCTCAAGCTGTGGAAAATATTATTACACTTATTTTGCACTTACAAAGCTGATTAATAAAACTCACTAATAACCCCATTTTCTATTACTACTACAAAAAAAATGTCTTCCAAAAGACAACATATGATTCTTACCATCCTCCAATCATCCTTCCAGATTATCACCATATCCAATACAATCACCCATCAACCCTACATGGAGTCTCCCCACTGAGACTTCACCACCTACTGTTTCAAGGAAGATTGAACCACTATTTACCCAAAAAAAATAGCCAATGAAAACATCCATTATTTATTTTAACTATTGGGATACAAACTCCTATATCTCTCCCCTATAATTTTTATACTCTTGAACAACATCCTTCTGTGAAATCATTCTCAATGCATCAGACAAAAATTCTCATTTCATAAGGATTTGGGTAACCCAAAATCATATTTTTGAGGTAACTCTATCCACTCCCACTATCATAAATTTAGGATATGTAGTGAAAAAAATAGAGAACACTCTTATGACTCATGAAAGCCAAAGGTATCTCCTCAATGTGGTAACATCAATCCAAATTTATCTAAAAAAACTACTTCTATATTTACTTAAATGGTGAAATATTTACATTTGTGATGGAATGACTGCCTAAAAATATAAGAGATCAATATCTTCTTTTGTATTATGAAATGACATGTTCCCATAAGGGATTCATCATTGAGGACCTTAAACAACAAAACCTCCTATGGTTGCTAAATCACGGGAGAAATAACCAACATCACCTTCATGTAACTGAATGTATCCTATAATTGATCTTTCCATAGAAAAGATTCATATTTCGTAGTCAATTATATTAATGGGGATGAATCTTGAGAGGAATATGTCACAAAAATCGGATAATAGATTGGTAGACCAACGAAATCTTTGGTATGTCACCTTCTTTTACCCCAATAATGTGATATAAAGACCCTATAGTGATCATAAAAAACAAACATGCCCCTCTCAATGAGCCAAAATGATCATCAAAACATAGAATAGAATATCAATTCTTGATAATCACTCGGTTCAACCTCTGGTATTATACGTAAAACCTTATAATATCCCAAAATCATTGTCACATTGAGAAGGTTGTGTAATAAACACATTTACGGTTTCTTCTATTAATTCATTTACAACATTAGGAGACTCTCATATACATATGTATACTTATTTTAAAAAAACACTCAGCCACCAACGAACGAATGGGCTCAACGGACCGTCATCCCAAAAAATTAAACTCACTAATAAAAACCACAGCGGCCATCGACATATAAAAACATGATTCTCCATTGAATGAAGTAGAAAACGGAATGTACATAATAAAACTAAAAATTCACAGTGATGACATTTTATGGATGCGTATGAACCACGAAAATATTCCCATGGGACTAATGCGGCCTAATCATCAGCCTACACCCTCATCACATATCCAAAAAAAATTGCCTTGAAAAAATATATTCCACACTTGGGGTATAGTAATCTTCTCTACATATAGTAAAAATTCATGGACTATAGTGGGTTACACAAATTAGACGGAATATCTAGACTCAAAAAAATAATAATAAATGGTAAACTGATCGTATATCTAAATATCACATTCCCATCTGGTGTTACTGCCTCCACTTCATTTATATGACCAATACGAGCGCCCCTTCCTATCTTTTAATGGATGGATCTATTATCACACTCAAGTCGAGGTCACTAAGCATATGAAAATCCAAAGGTTGACCTCTACCTATCACATTGGCCCTAGCTGGACAATAGTTCCCCCAGTTTCCGGTATGTACACTACAAAATATTTAGCTTCTTCTAACAGCGACATATCTCTTGTTAAAAGTAAAATTTTTGTTGGTAAAATGTTTTACCAACATATATGTAATTGTCACTAAACTATTGGTAAAAACACTGTCACTAAATATTTTTGTGATAGAGAAAATAGTTCTCTTGAAATTATTATAATTCCAACAGATAATATATATGTTGGTTAATGTGTTAGAATCAAAATAATACAAATTATTCTATTGGTAATAATATTACGAATATATAATATCTATTTATAAATAACATTTAACTAAAAATATAAAAAAATATAGTGAAATATCATGTTAAATTTATTAATTTTTATTTTATAATACACCTATATTGATTATTAAACTAAAAAAACTTTTCACACATTCTCAAACATTGAATAAATATTAATTATATATTATACAAAATGAATTAATACATAGTTGAAATTTCTTGATATGTAAAAAGATCATAAAAACACAAATTCTATGATCCATCTATCTGGTCTCCCCTAACCCCACATGGGAAAAGGGAATGTCGTCACTTGATTGAAACCCCGCCATTGAAAAAAGTATATGTATTCTCGACTCCTTTAGCACCCACCATGGTAGAAGAAGTGTTACTACTGCCAAAGATCTCTCATCACCCATCAATAAGCCACTAGAATAATGACCCCACATCAACTCAGGGCCCTGCTATGCGACATCAGCTCATGTCTCTATAATGCTGCATCATTCAGATCTAAGATCTACACCACACAACCAAAGAGCATATCCAAAAATCAATGCAAAATATATGCCTGTATAGAAAAAATAGAAATAAATTAAAGCGTAAAAAATTATTTGCTTAAAATTAACATTTTTCATCATCTTTCTTGAAAACTCACGAAATGTTAGTCCAAATGAATGCCACGCCCTTGATCTCCAAGGTTTACACCACACTCCCATGAAAAATTACAAATTTCACTATTAGTTAGGTTTGACCCTAGGTCTATGGGGTTAGTTTAGAGTAAGATAACACAATACCAATACTTTTCAATAAAAAAGAAAAAATAGAGTAATTTAATTATAAAAAATTCATGATAACAGCCAACTAAAACCATGAGGTACTTGTAATTATGGCAGAGGTTAAACCTAGTGATTCTAGTGTTAAAAACATTAATCAATAGATTCCTCACAGCTTCAACACCCATGCTCAATCCCCAGATCCATTTGTTATCATTCGACCCTACTGAATCTTTGGAGGAAATATTTCATTTCAATGGATCCATACGAGTTCCCAACACCTATGCACAATTGAGGAAACAAGCATCATCCATCCAAATGCTCTATCACAATCTTTAATCTATTATGATATCCATGCCCTCCATTTGGTTGGCGCCTTTTGATATCATTTAAAATGATCATTTCATTATAAACCAACAAGATATAATGCAGCTGCACATCATAATATGTTGCAAGGGGATAACCCTCTCCCCATTGTAGCTCATGTAACCCGGTGGTTTTTTCAATGAAATCGGCACCATGCCAATGAAATCAATGGATATAAATACCTTCAACTGTAATCTTTTCAAAACAATGACTTTTTTGGAAAATGCAGTCAATAATATCAAAACCAACATTATTCCTAGTTTTGTGATTACTTGTCCCCGTATTTCCCAAAACAACAATCATCCAAGGGGTATAATCCAATTTACGCCCTGTCAAATTAAATTATTAAGAATTGACAAATAGAGACTGAGGGGATAGATCCATGTTCTTCTGATAAAAAAGTGGGATCCTAGGGTAGGGTACACATGTTTTGGGGCATAAACTACATACAACCAAAGAGTACATCGGAAATTTAGTGAAAAAAGATGCATGATTTGAAATTAAAATAAAACTAAATTAAAGTGTAAAACAATTCATGTAAAAAGCTTCAAAATAGTCACCCAACATCTTAAAATAGAGTAAAATTGTGAAAAAAATAAAACATCCCATAATTTTACATCCCTTGTCCCACCCGGTTTAGATGAATCAACAACCTAATGCCTAATATCTAATGGCATGCCTCCAGTAGATCCAATACCATCCCTGGCCATCGTATGAAGAGATTATATAGAATAATGTCTAGTCTGAAACCCTTTGTATGCCCCTAAACATTGTAATGCAGCCTAAGAAACATAGTTACCAATAATTTGAGGACCGAAATACTTAATCCTCATTTGTGTAATAAATCATGCACTTGAGCCAGTAGGATTACTAACACCCCAGCTAACATGTTTCAAAATTCCACCTGGAATAGATGGTGACATCATTGAGCAAAAAACCCACCCATACCCATCATTGGACTCAGAATATTCAGCCCATGATTCTGATTAACCACAACCACACCATGGTTTGGATTTTTCCTAATCAACCCCTAGTTCAATCCCAAGGGATATATTCGCATCCCAATATACGTGGGGTAAATGTTGTAACCACATTTGAATAGAATTGTCATTTTTCATTGTTCTTATTGGCATCTCAATGATTGGTAGTCCAACTTAGTGAAACCTAGGAATCAATGAAGAACCTCAAGTCACACACCCTTCACCTCCAAGATCTGTAACACCCAAACAAAAGAGCATACCCAGAAATCAGCACAAAATATATACATTAATTGGACCCAAAATAGAAATAAATGAATGTGTAAAAATGATATGTATAGAATGTGAATTTTTCATCATTCTTATTAATATCTCAGGGATTGGATGTCTAAATTACTGGAATCTAGGCATCATTTCTCCAAAAATATACCAAGATCCCAAACACAATATTGTCTCAAAATATCATTTCCACATTCACTAAGTTGTGATATAATTGATTATAATATGTTATACCTCATATATCATTTACAAAAGAGTCAAAATTTTAAAAACATCCCATAGAATAAAGTCCATGCTCATCTATACTGGTCAGATGTGTGTGGGCCTTATAAAACTCATACCATCTGCACAATATCATTCTATCTTGCCCATGTTCAAAGGAAAAACAAGCAATTCAAAGAACATTAGTGATCCCAATAACAAAAGATCATGTATAATAATGCATGAATCATGTGTAAAAAGAAAATAATGATACCCTAGAAAATAACAAAACAGCAAATTATGGGTAAACAATAACCCAGCATGCACATTAATCCACCTCAATGAAGAAAAACAACAACACAACTTGCCAATTTCATCTTAACATGCCCATTAATCCACCTTAAACACAGTCCCATAAACCCAACTTAATCACATTCTAATTTCAACTTAAAATTAAACACACCAACCACTACATTTTTAACCAAACAACCTATTCTGAGTAGTTTTCAGAAATTCCCTCACTTAATCCACCTTACTGAGGAAAACAGAAACCCAAAATGTCAATTTCAGCTTAAAATACCCACTTATCCACCTTATACTCATTCCCATCAGTCCACTGTAAATACATTCCCATTTCTGCTTAATATGTAACAAATGAAACACTGTATTTTTTTAAACAAATGATCCATTATGAGTATTTTTTAGAAATTACAACACTTATTACAACCAATTAATATTTTATAATAGTTTAAAATTTAATTTGATCATCAGTAAATCATTATGAAGTCTTTGAACAACTCTATCATAATATTTAAACACATATGGAAGTTAAAATACATAGCAGTTTTCATGTTTCGCGTAACAGTAAACATGTTACTTTCAAAAACAAATAACCACCCATTCTGAGTAGTTTTTAGATATTCCATCACTTTTTACAACAAAATATTTGTTTAAAATAATTTAGAATACAATATGATCGTGATGAAAGCATTACTCAAGGCATTGAGAAAATCTAAAATATTATTTAAACACATATAAATGTTCAATTACATAGAAATTTTCATGTTTTCATAATGGGAATCATGTTATTTTCAATAAAAAGTAACTACCCATTCTGATTAGTTTATAGAAATTCCAGCACTTATTAAAACTAGTTATTTGATTGAAATAGTTTAAAATTCAATATGATCATCAAGAAAACATTATTGAGGCTTTGAACAAAGTCTACCATAGTATTTAAACACATATCAATGTTTTAATAAACAAACAGTTTTCATATTTTTCATTACGGGAATCATGTGACATTCAATAATAAACAAAAACCTATATAGAGACAAAAAATAATGCTTCATTTTAAATACTTCTGATTTGCAACCCCATAATTCAAATGTACTCCCTGATGGGAATGCTACTATCACTAAAATTATTCTATACTGAAATGCTTCACATGCACCCCTATTGTAATTGAATAATTGATCTGCTAAATATGCTTACATTTCATGTTTTTATTGTCATCGGGTGGATACTATAGGTAGAGTGGGAGCTATTGGAACTGAGATATCAGTTAATACAGTTAGGTCATGGAAGTTCAATAATTGACAACTCATGATGGGTTTCTTTCAGTTACATTGGATATGGGATAACTGTTGCTGGAATTGTGGTGTATTGATGAAGAAACACAGTGTTAATGGGTGTGTCAAAGTGTGTGGGGTTCAAAGTGAGTATTTTGGAAAAGGGATACTCATACCTCTTTTATATAATAAATAAATAAATAATATTTAAACACTTGTTTCTTCCATTATTGATTTAATGGTTATGGAATAAATTGTTTTGATCGTGGTATATAAGAGACTACATGAAATATGTATATTCTCTAGTATTTCGAAGACAAATTGTAAGGGTTGGTTCATGCGGAAAGGGTTACCAAGGATGTTTTGGTGTATTGTTTCAAATTTCCTTCATTGTGTGGTCATGGATGACATTACATGGAGACCTGAGTTGAGATTATAGATTCTATCCAACAATATCTTATCACACTTTTGTAATTTGTTTGTGAAAAGTTCCAATCTTCTATATTCTAATTATTTTTTTTCTTTTTTTTGTCACAATAAAACTATGGCCATCACAACATGAGCCCTAGGTGGTATATTTAAGGAGATCACAACATTAGTTTTATGGTCATCTTATTATACTCTATCTAACACAATGAACATTGAAGAACATGTTTTAAAAGTGGATTCAATAGCTCTCCCTTCTTTATTTATAGAAAGTATTAATGTTTTGTTCTAAAATTTTCATTTGCAAAATATTGAGGGTCAAAATGATATTAATAGTTTGTATTTAATCTTAATATTTTTTAATGTAATTTACACAGATTGAATAAAAAATTATTTTAAACTAACATTACTACAATGCATTTAATGTATATGTGAGAACATAATTATATAGTTAAGTGAGTCAATGTAAATGTGTATTTAATATAAAGTAAAACATATAGGAAAAAAATTGTTACATACCATTGGCAATGAAAATGACATTGTTGTAGAAATTGATACAGTTCAATGAGAGGTTGCATCATAAGGCACAACCTGCAAAGAAATGAATATTAAAGAATTCTGATTGATAAATTATTGTATATGTTATATGAATGTGGTATCAAAGATAGGACTTGAATTCATTTTCATTGTTATCATAATCTATGTATTGTTCCACATTATCAGTTATAAATACTTCTTTGGAAGAATTATGTTATAATGGTAAGTTGGACTTTTTCTCATGTGCACTAATGGCATGTGAAACTATGCTGCCTCCCTTCATCACAAGATCAAACCTCAGGTATTCCTCATGTTGTACATATACTTTGCTTGAATAGATGGTCATTGAAACCATGAAAACATCTCAATAATAGAACTGAGAAGTAATCTGGCTACAAAAATAGACTTACTTATAAGATAGTAGTTCCATGGACCACTTCAACTATAGTGAACCAACCTGGTTTGCATTGATCCTCGAGGTAGCCTCAACTAGCCTCCATGGAATTGCATATGACCAACGTCATGAACCAAAGAATCAACAATATAAATCCATCAACATTGAAAGAATCTATAGTGAATAGAAGATCCATAAAGTAATATAAATCAAGGAGCCCTTGCGATATATAACACTAAAAACCGACTTTGAATAGCCCTGATCTGGACTAGTCAGGGTAGTGGTGTGACCCTCAGTGATATCCCACCATCATTCAGTCAAGAACCTTTGTTTTCAGACAACATTTCATCACCAACATTAATGGCACCATGAACCTCCATAAAAAGCACCCAACCCACAAGGGAGTAGTGTCGACCAAACCTTGGTAGCCCTGCAGTGCGAACAATAGTGCGCATGTTGCAACATCTCCTTGTAATTTCTACAGAAAAAATTAACCTATGAGAATCATGAATTAACACCCAACTGGACATGGTTTGAGAAAAAATACTCCTAAACATGCAACTCAGACCTGAAATTGTATTGACCCAGTATAGTGGTGTCTTGGCACCTTCTATGATATAGCGGTCAATAGATAAACCCACCGGTTCTTATTACAGTGATTCCAAACACCCACGGTAGTGGTAGATATTTACGCATCCTCCAAGTATAAAAAATATCTCCTATGTGATCCGACCACCTAAAGACCCACACGGACACTCAAATCCATAATCCTCGGACCACCCAACTGTGATTGGTCCATCTCATCGTGCAAGGATTCCGAGCAGGGACAAGGAGGTGGTGGGGGGTTCGAACGATGATGTCGTAGGGGGACGCAGGCCGAGAATAGGGAGGAGGTTCATGAGATGATATCGGAGGTGGGTGACGGCCGTGAATGAGGAGGATCCGGTGAGGAACATGGTGGAAGGGTAAAATATTTTAATTAAGCATGTATAAAATATCAATTTCTAGTAATATGATTGATATTATTTAATAATATATTACTGATGGGTTTTTAAAATGGTAAAATATTTTTTCATAATAATAATTAATAACATATTCATTTATTAGTAAATCAATTATTCGTATTATTATGATATGACAGCATATTTAAATGTTAGTAAAAAAATTTGGTTTTAAACTGCTAATATAAATAGACATATCTATTGGGAAAAATAATTGATGGTACCTATAGTTAATATCAAACAAATTTAAAATATGTTGGAATTAATCATCATTAACAATAGATATATTATCTGTCGATAATATTCCATAGGAAAAGGTCACTTTATTGTATTGGTAATAGTAGTTTTATGATATTTAAGTACATAAAGCAGATGAGAATTGGTTGGGAATTTTTGGAGACCTTTAAAGTGTTAAAGGGAACAAAGTGGTGATGCACGGACTCGCACGGTTTTCCCAAACCATGCGGAAGCCGTGCAGGGGGTGGTCAATTTGGATAGAGGAGACCACATAGTGTGCACACGGTTTGGGAAAACCATGCAAGGAGGTAGTGCAGAGCATCCCTTCCATGTAGTGACTACCGCACAATTAGTGCATGATTTTCCTATCCATGCGGACTAACCATTAATGGGGTTAACATAGATCCTATTTTTAAGGATCTAATCTGTTCTATAATTACATGCACTCATTTTTTCTCCTAGATGGCCCTAACTCGGTATTTTACTCTCATGACGGTGGGAGAACACTTACCTGGATTTTTGGAAGCGATCTCGAGGCTTGACATGGAGTTTAGAGGCCGGTTGATCTAGGTAAGTCTCATTTCCTTTAGTTTTCTTCGATATCCTTCTTCCCTCTTGATGGATCCTTAGATCTACGACCAAGGAGGGTAGATATAAGGTAGTGGATGACTTTTATGTCTGGTTTTGGTTTTTTTGGTGCTAGGGAAAGGAATCTAAGGAGGTTTCTGGGAGTAGTTGACTCGGTTTTGTTGTCCTTCTTCATCCATTGGTTGGTTTCACCTAATTTGTTGAGGTAGGTGGCTTCACTCTAGATTTATCTTTCTTAGAACTTGAAGGATTAGTTTCAAATTGTTTTCCTTGATTGAAATGGTTTGTTTATCTGTTGTGAAACAATGGTTGAAACCCCTTTTTAAGTAACGGGTGATGGAAATTGTGTGTTTTTGTAATGTTTCTATTGAGGTGGATTTAAAATGGTTATTTTAAATTGGTTATTGTTTTTATTTTTGAAAGAAATGGTTTTCAACAAAAGGTTTGATGCTTTATTGAATTTTTTTGAACACACATGGTTTTTTCATTGATTTTCATTGGTTCTGGTGTGTGTTCATATGCATTGGGATGGAAACGGTCGAGAAGTACCCCCATCAAAAGGTTGGTATGGATAAGGGCGAGAAGTATCCCCATCAAATGGCTAGGATGGATAAGGGTGAGAAGTACCCCCATTAAGAGGTTGGGATAGATAAGGGCATGAAGTACCCCTGTCAACGTAGTCCACTAAGTGACAACTTAGTGGAAGGATAACTCACCACTCGTGAGTATAGGGAGGTCCAAGTTTCATGAATGGTTTCTTGTGTGTATTTGTGAAATAGAATGAATGTGCCAAAATGGAAATAGTAATATGATAGGAAACATTTCTTGGTTGCTTTTCTTGAGAAAGATGGTTTTCGTTGAAAAATGATTTTGACATGGAACTTGTTATATTGTGAACTGTTTTGGAATTGTTTTATATAAATTATTGTATACAAATGTGCTAACATGTTTTATCATAGAGTAATGGGTTGGGAAGTCATTAGGGAAAACCTACTGAGTTTAATTACTTACCCCCTGCTTCGGTAGGTTGGTGCTTTTGCAGATTTCATATACCGGGATGTTGGAAAAAAAAGTGTCACATGTTTATAGAACTACTTAGTGATACTTGGTCTGGTTCGTGATGTTGGACATTTGAGCTTGTAGAGCATGGAGTTGTGTTGTCTTCTTGTAGTCTTTTATTTTTTCTTCTACTGTTTACTCTGATTTATTGTTAGTTTCTATTGTGGTACTCTTGGTTGATTTATGATAAAATAAATGGTTGAGTTGTATTATATTTTAACATTCATCATTTAGTTGATTAGTTTGGTTAAGGATGTTGGTTCAGTGGTATGTTCTGAAATGGAAAATCATCCCTCACTTGTTTTGAAACCCTTTGGCATTTAATGCAAGCCTTTGGAACCTTGGGGATGTCTCTTAAGGCCTAGTAATGACTCATTGATCTCTCAAGACAACGTTAATTGGTGGGTCATTAGAAATTGTATCATTTTGTTCGTTCCTTATGGTATAATTGAAATCAGCTAGTTCTTTTCATTGTAGAACAAGTAGTCATCAGTTTTTGTTGGTCTTTCCATTGAATTCATATGTGTTTATTCTTTGAGTTATCATATTAGGATGGATTAGGATTGTCGGAACATGGAATGTACAGAATTAAAAGACGTAGCTAACCTTTTTATGTTAAACTTCAAGTTACAAGGGAGTTGGGTATATAAGAGTTTTTTAGACACTTATAGAATAAAAAATCTCATTGTAATGGGTTTATCCAATGACACGAGCATGTCATGCGTTAGAGGAATGAATTCCCACTTAGAGTGCATATATCATTTTGAGAAATGGATTATGGTTTGACACAAAATCATGATTTGTGAGAATTTTAAACTTGGTTTCAAATGAATGATTATAAAAAGAGAATGGTTGATGTATTTTAAAAATAGATTGATTATCAAAAATAATGGAAATATTTTTTAAGAAATGTGTAAATGTGGAAAATATTTATGGTTGGAAATCAATGTTGTGATATTGATGTGATAGAAATTGAAATGCTAAGCCTTCAGTTACTAGGAAGTGAGACTAATGGTGTGTATTGTTTTTATAGAAAATGGAATTTGTTAGGAATTGTAGAAACAAAACAGAAGAGGCTGTGGAGAATGTGGTCTCACCTGAGCCATTGGTGAACCAGCAGCTAGTCCTAAGTATAGTTCAAGAATTTCAGGCAGTGGACATGGGGAATTGGAGGGATGGGTCAATGCAGGTAGACCAATCCTTCTAGTTCCAAAATAAAAATCCACCCATCTTTTGGGGTGATTCTAAACCATAATGGGAGGAGGTGTGGCTAAGTAGGATGAATTGTATCTTCGATTTCATCGGCACACTAGCAGAACAGAAATTAACGTTTGCGACGTATATGTTGGAAGATCTTGAACGACAGTGGTGGTAGCTAGTGGTGTAGTCTACGGTTGATCAAGGGCTGGGCTGGGAGGAATTTGAAGAATTGTTAAATAAACAATTCTATCCTCACTCATTAACGATCCAGAGGATAATAGACTTTTTTCAGCCTGAAGTAGTATAATCTCTCTGTCACAGAGTATGCAGCTAAATTCATGAATTTAGTGCACTTTGCACTGGATGTTTCTACATGTGGTCGCTGAATGCACGTATCATTGAATCAGGGTTGCAACAAGAGATTCGCTCGATGATAGTTGGGCTATGTATTAGGGATTATACAAAGATGGTAAACAGAGCAAAAATAGCTGAAAGAGACATCTCAAGAGTTATGGGAGGAGGAAGTATGATGATACCCACAAGAATGGGTGGGAACACTAATGCTGGGAACAAGTGGAAGAGGGACACCTACTTCTAATGTGGGAGTGCGAATTATAATCTGACGGTTGGATCAGTGAATCATCCTCCACGACCCATGATGAATGTCGGGAGTTTTCAATGTGGCTCGATTGATCACCTGAAACGAGAATGTACAGCACCACCTAGAGCATGCCACAACTGCAACAAGATGGGCTATCTTCATCAATATTGTCGCAGTGCTCCACTGTTGGGTGTTCGTGACACTTCTCAGGTGTCGCAAGCATATTATGCTTCGACAGGACAAGGATGGTAAAATCAGTCTCACCCGCAGAACAGAGATAGCTATGGTGATTCTAGGAATACCATGACTCCTCAGGCAATACAATCTCAACTAGGCAATAATAAGCAAAGTTGTGCAACAACGCAATTTTATGGAGTGGAAAAAGTGATTGTGGATGACCAGTCTGGACCGTCTATGGTGAGAGGTACAATTCTTTTGAATTCTACACTTATGCAAGTGTTGTTCGATACTGGTGCATCACATTATTTTCTTGCTTCTTGTGTTTCTTATTTGGTGAACATCAAACATTAAATGATGCCTTCTGTGATAAAACATCAAACTCCTCTCGGTGAATGAAATTGTAGAACCGTTGGGGGTAGATCATGTTCTGTATCTGTTGATGGAGATGTGCTGAAATTGGATTTCTCTGTGCTGGAGATGGATGCCTATGATATAATCATGTGTATGGATTGGTTGATAGAGAACAGGGCTCACATGGACTGTTATAGTAGAACAGTTAGATTCGCGACTGAGGATGGTGTCGAAAATCTCATTAGAGAAGAAAGAGTGTTGAAGGAAGGTGCAACGGTCTTGTTAGCACCAGTAGTGGCAAGGATCTCTTACCAGTTGGTTGCGTAAAATATGGAATCGATGGATGAGATTGCGAATAACAGTTTTCTAGTAGTCGTGGATTAATTTCATGATGTTTTTTCTAAAAACATCTCAGGGTTACCACATATAAGAGAAGTGGATTTTACGATTCATCTCCTTCCAGGGACTACTCCTATATTATATCCATCTTATTGGATAGAACCAACAGAGGTAAAGGAATTGAAAGAGCTTTGGAAGAACTGGAAAACAAAGGTTTTATTCGGCCAAGTGTGTCTCCGTGGGAAACACCAGTTTCGTTTGTAAGGAAATCATATAGGACATTAAGGCTATGTGTGGATTATAATAAACTTAACCAAGTTAAGATAAAGAATATATTTCCACTTCCACGCATTGATGACATGTTTGGTCAATTGAGGGGAGATCAGTGGTTCTCTAAGATTAACTTGCGGTCAGGATATCATCGGTTGTGAGTTCGGAAGGAGGATATTCCAAAGACAGCCTTCAGAAGCATATATGGCCACTACAAATACGTAGTGATGCCTTTTAGTCATACAAATGAACCAGAAGTCTTTATTTCATTGATGAATCGGATATTTCAGCGATATATGGGTTATTTTGTTTTGGTGTTTGTGGATGGCAAATTAGTGTATTCAAGATCAAAGGATAAGGATGAGAAACACTTTGCGATAGTGTTAGAAATATTAAGAGACCATCAATTGTATGCCAAATTATCAATGTGAAAATTTTGAATACAAAGGGTATGATTTATGGGCCATGTTGTTTATGAGAATTTTTTTTAGTGGACTGAGAAACGATAGAATTTGTTCTTTATTGGCAACCACCGAAGAATGTCTTTGAAATATGATGTTTTCCTGGTCTAGATGGTTATTACCGATGCTTTTTTCATGACTTCTCATGAATATTGTCACCTATGAAAACATTGACAAAGAAGAATAGATCATTTCAATGGAATGAGGAATGTTAGAGATCTTTTCAAGAGTTGAATGTTTGCCTTACATCAGCATCCATCTTGATTTTTCCAGAATCAAGATAGGGGTAAGTAGTGTATTGTGATGCTTCAGGATCTGGCTTGGGATGTGATCTAATGCATGGAGAATATGTTATTGCATATGGCTCAAGATAGTTGAGAGTGCATTAAATAAACTAACCAACACATGATTTGGAGTTATCTGCAGTTGTACATGACTTGAAGACTTGGAGTAATTATCTCTTTGTTTAGAAAATCATTATGTTCATGGATAATAAGATTTTGAAGCATATTTTCTCACAACGAGATTTGATTCTTAGGAAGAGGAGATGGATGGATTATCTTAAAATGATCGAATTTGAATTGATGTATATAGCAGGTAAGAGAAATTTGGTGGTCGATTCATTAAGAAGAAAATTTTATGCTCAATTGATGAAAGAAGCATCAGATGAATGTCAGTTGATGTCGATCCTAGATGACATGTGTATAGAATGTGAAGACTGAGATGATGTTGCAGTTTTTTTTCCAGTTGCGCTTGTTCCTGATTTGGTGGAGATAGTAATGGAGGCACAGACATATAATTAAATTGTGTTTCAATGAGTTCAAAATTAAATGGTGGGAAGTCCATTGAGGGATGGAAGATGGATGGGAGTACAATTTTTCGGTTTTGAGATTGGGTGGTTTTACCTTTAACTACTCATGAACAACTCCTTCATGCTCACCATCATTTCAGATGGGCTGTTCATCAAAGAATTCAGAAGATGTATAAGGTGGTAAAGGCATAATTTTCGTGGAGCGGCATGAAATGGAAGGTAGATTAATTTTTTTCAACGTGTTTAACTTGTCATAATGTTAAAGTAGAACATCAGCGGTCTGTTGGTATATTGAAGTCTCTAACAATTATAGAGAGGAAATGGGATTAGATAACTATGGATTTAGTTACATGTCTCCCAAGAACGGTTCAGATGCATGATGCCATATGGGTGATAGTGGATTAGATTTCTATGTCGGACCATTTCATCCATATTCGTGAATCTAATACAGTGGAGGATCTGTCCAAAATATATATTCGAGCAGTGGTAAAGAGACAGGATATACCAGTTTCAATCGTGTTAGACAAAGATCTGAGGTTCACATCTCATTTCTGGCGATCCTTACTGAATCCCAGGAACTCAGTTGAATATGAGTACGATGAATCATCCTCAAATGGATCGACAATCCGAAAGGACGATACAGACGTTGGAAGACATGTTGCGGGATTGTGTAATGGATTTTGGTAGAACATGGGAATAGAATGTTCCTTTAGTGTAGTTATCATATAACAACAATTATCAGGCCTCGATACACATGGCTCCATTTAAATCATTGTATGGGCATCGTTGTCGTTGTCCACATTTTTGGGTGTAAATAGGTGATACTTCACCAGTTGGGCCGAGCCTTGTCCATGGAATAATAAAAAAGATTCTGTCGATAAAAAAGAGAATGTAGATGGCACAAATTTGTCATAAATCTTATGCGGATCATCGCCGAAGACCGTTGTCGTTTGCGGTGAGTGACAATTTATTTTTGAGAATCTCACCAAGGATTCGACACCGTCATTTTTACAGCCAGGAAAAATTATATCCTTGATATATAGTCCCTTTTGAGATACTGGAATGGGTTGGTGAGATGGCGTATCAGTTGTCATTACCACCACGGTTCAGTGCAGTGCATAATGTGTTCCATGTATCTTAGTTGAAGAAGTATCATCCCGATCCTAGCGATGTGATCAGATGGGATCATGTTGACCGAGTGTCGGATACTTCGTTGGTACATATTCCGGTATGGATTGTGGATAGGTAGGAGAAAAAAATTCATGGAAAAAAAATCGGTCTTGTGCGGGATTTGTGGTAACATGGCCAAATTCTAGAAGAGACATGGGAACGCGAGAAAGAAATGAAAGGGTAGTGGCCAAAACTATTTCAGGAAAAATATGGTTTTCTACTTTCCAGGTAAGGAAAGGCCAATGGTGGGGAGAATGTATTACCCCCGGTTTCTGGTATGTAACCCTTTTCTTATGACTCTTAAGTACATGAAGCATATGAAAAATGGTTGGGAAAGTTTGGAGACTTTTAAATTGTTAATGGGAAAAAAATTTGATGCACGGGATTCGTATGGTTTGCCCAAATCATATGGAATTTGTGCAGGGGGTGGTCACTTTGGAAATAGGATACCACACAGTGTGCGCACGGTTTGGGAAAACCGTGCGAGGAGGTCGTGCGAAGTGCCCCCTTCCAAATAGTGACTACTGCATGGTTAGTGAATGATTTTCCTAGCCGTGTGTACTAACCTTGTGCGGGGTCAACATCGATCCTATTTTTAAGGACTTAATCCGTTTTATTATTAAACCCACTTGTTTTTTCTCCTAGAAGGCCCTAACTCGGGATTTCTCTCTGGTGAAGGTGTGAGAACACTTACCAGGAATTTTGGAAGTGATATGGAGGCTTGTCTTGTCCTTTAGAGGCCGGTTGATCTAGGTAAGTGTCATTTACTTTAGTTTTCTTAGATCTCCTTCTTCCCTTATGATGGATCATTAGATCTTTGCCAAAGGTGGGTAGATCTAAGGTAGTGCATGACATTTATGTCAGGTTTTGGATTTTATGGCACTTGGGGAAGGAATCTAAGGAGGTTTTGGGGAGTAGTTGACTCGGTTTTGTTGGCATTCATCATCTGTTGGTTGGTTTTGCCTAATTTGATGAGGTAGGTGGCTTCACTACATATTCAACATTCTTATAACATGAAGGATTAGTTTCAAATTTTTTTCCTTGATTGAAATGGTTTGTTTATCTTCTGTGAAATAATGGTTGAAACCTTTTTTTTTTGTAACGGGTGATGGAAATTTTGTTTTATTGGAATGTGTTTGTTGAAGTGGAATTAAAATGGTGATTTTAAAGTATTTATTGTTTTGATGCTTGAAATAAATTGTTTTCAATAAAAGTTCTGATGATTTATTGAAAGGTTTTTAAAACAATTTCTTTTGGCATTGATTTGCATGGGTTGTGGTGTGTGTTCATATGCATTGGGATGGATAAGGGCGAGAATTACCCCCATAAAATGATGGGATGGATAAGGGAAAGAAGTACCCCTATCAAAAGGTTGGGATGGATTAGGGTGAGAAATACCCTCATAAAAAGGTTGGGACAGATAAGGGCGTGAGGTTCCCCCATCAAGGTAGTCCACTAAGTGACAGCTTAGTGGAAGGATAACTCACCACTCGCGAGTATAGGGAGGTCCAGGTTGCATCCATGGTTGGTTGTGTGGATTTGTAAAATGGAATGAATATGCCAAAAAGAAAATTGGAATTTTATTGGAAAATTTTCTTGGATTATTTTATTAAGAAAGATGGTTTTCGTTGGAAAATGTTTTTGACATGGAACATGTTATATTATGAACTGTTTTGGAATTTTTTTATATAAATTGGTAAATATAAATGTACTAACACGTTTTATCCTAGAATAATGGGTTGGGACGTAATCAGTGAAAACCTACTGATTTTCATTACTCAGCACCTGTTTTGGAACTTTGGTGTTTCTACAGATGTCATATTCCGGATGTTGGAAAAGGAGAAGTGTCACATGTTTATATCAATACTTCGTGATACATGGGCTGGTTCGTGATGTTGGAGCTTGGAGCCTGTGGAACATATAGTTTGGTTGTCGTATTTTAGTCTTTTAGTTTGTCTTCTGTTGTTTACTATGATTTAGTGTTGGTTTTTTCTTTCGTACTATTGGTTGTTTTATGATAAAATAAATGGTTGAGTTGTCGTATCTTTTATCATGCATCTTTTAGTTGATTAGTTTGGTTATGGTTGTTGGTTTGGTGGTATGTTCTAAATGCGTAAATTGTCCCCCACTTGTTTTGAAGCCCTTTAGAATTTAATGCAAGCCTTTTTCTTCTTGTGGATGCTGCATAAGGCCAAGTAATGGCTCGTTGAGCTCTCAAGCCAATGGGAATTGGTGGGTAATTACATGGACCATTGAGCTACTGCACATTATGTTATAATTCCCTTTTTGGTAACTGTTTCTAAGGCTGTAACTTAACATTCATACTTCATCAAAACCGATCTCAAGTAGCAGGTACGAAATGATCACGAGGAAGGTCTCGAACCCCACATAAGAAACCCATCTACGCCAAGCTCACATGATAGGACACAAAACCAAACGAAATAAAGGTAGGCTAGTTTGATTCCTGGCTGGTTGAATCCTCAATGTCGATAACACAAGAGGATTCCCACTTACAACTCTACTCCTCATGTGACCATATTCTATCTCCTTTCATAGAAAACCTCCTCCATAGTGCATCCACTCCATCACCTACTCTTCTTAAGAACCATTAGTTCTATTTGTTATGTAAATGGTGTAACCGTATATTAGATTGAGGGATAGATTTCCTCTTTAGGACACCTCTCTCAAGACTCTCCATTCGGAAATGATATGGTGTGATGTGTAAAAGTTCCCAGAACATCACATCAAGCTCCTACATAGACATAATCCCATGATTATAGGAGATATGCTTTTTTCTCTTCTAAACAATCATGGTCAATGAGAGGAACTATACCTAAAACTCCATCTTGAAGAAAAAACATGAAACTTCATATATCATCTACTCACCATGATACAATTTCCACCCCTATTTTTCATCTCCTCGTATATGTCTAACAACCAATGTGACCCTATACTTCATTAGATCATGGTTCACAACAAATGTGATCTCCATATCCTCCTGTCGTCTCTCGTTTTCCATATCAGAAATGACCTGCTGGTACATTTCATAATCCATCTAATGAAAATCACACTACATCCTCAACCGAGGATTATCATACATAGCTTGATCAACCCACTTTCGATCATCCATGTTGTTTTACGAAACCTCAACTTCCTAAGCCACACGTAGACAATGACGCATATATATTTTTATAAGATAAAATATGATTTCTAATCCATGTAGTATGGATTTTCATTCTGATATATTTTAATTATATTTAATCTATTTCATTCATTTTTAACATTTTCAATTTCCCCAGGAATGTGCAATTCATAAAATAAAAAATTCATCATTATCCAAGTGCATGTCATAGGTCTTTACCATATAATGTGCCTAATCTCAATTTATTGTTCAATAATCAAAACATATTTACAATGGATAATGGGGGCAGTTATATCCCATGTCATAGCCGGTCTCCCTGTCCTATTTCACACAACATGGTCAACTGTCACTATTTTCATACAAATCCATGTATTCTTAATTATTTATGACTCCCTAATCCACCCTATCGCTTAATAATATCCTCTCACACAACTCTGTCACAACCCCCTCCTTCAAAAGATACCCCTCATAGGCTGTAAATGACGAATGTGAGATAATGACCCATGAGTCTTGCCTCTATTCAGCCCTGTGATAGTGACTATCACTAAGGCGGTACAAATCTCACAATAGGAAGGTCATTACCATTAATACAGAAATATGATCTGGAGGTATTATTCATAAACTATACTCAACTCCATGACATTTATGGATGAGAAAAATTATAAAAACCATCACACTATCCATGTTTAAATAAAACAAATATAAATAAAATTATCCATTGTAAATACCAAAAAAGAAGATCATCAATAGACTAGATGTCTAAGCGTGTGGATAGAAATTCTTTGAATGGTCCACATAATCCACCTAGAAACCTGAAAACATTTTTTATATAAGTAGTGTTTTAATTCAGGTATACACAGTAGGAAGACTAATATTTTTAATGCACAATTTAAAGGGGCATACATATGAACCCATGGAAGAACTACAGAATCAAAAAGTAACTAACATGTAGACTTACCAAAACCCCACCCACACCAAGTATCACCTACTAATTAACATATCCATGTAATGTAATATAATAGAAATCATGTCAATTATAGGTTACCCCTATCACGACCCGTCCTAGTGGGGCCCAAGCCGCAAACTTCGCAAGCCAGCCTCCAATAGGCCATGGGCTGGTGACTAGCACCGAGTAGGCATGCTACTAACATGAGAGGCATTGCCTATAAACCTGTACACGCGCACACACATCTCCAAGTCCACAATGCTGAAAATTAAAAACTACTAAAAGCAAAAGATGCATGCATACACTAAAACCCAACCACAGAGTACGACAGGAATGTAATGTACAGTAAAGTAGAACCCTGGGCCAAAAGTACAAGCCCACCAAAAGAAATTCTACAGAAAATTCCAACTTGTTGCGAAAGGTGCTAATACTACAACCCATCACCGGAGGGACACCTCGGCCTATTTGATCTCACTGAACATAGTCCAGTGCTGGTTTTCCTAGAATCCTGTCAAAGGCTCGCTCGTCTGCACAAGACATGACACATGCGGGAAATGATTGTGCAGGGGTGAGTATAACAATACCCAGTAGGACACCCCGAAAACCACAATGGAAATACAACAAATGAAAATACCACAAATAAAGGTACAGTCAGCTCTACACAATATATGTCTAGAGAACATATAACAAGAATATCCGGATATACCCATACACTAACGACCATTGCGATACCGCCACTAGGATCCATCTCGAAGATTTCACTAAGCATACTTCTGGGAGAAAACACTCCTATGTATGAAGAGAGATACGAAGTACTCGTTCTGGGAGAACACACTCCACAAGTACCTTGATGACATGATTCTCAGATGAGGATCACAGCCAAGTCATGGGGTGATTCCGACAACTCAGTCTAAGATAATCCGCTAAGAAGAGGATCGACTCCCGAGTAAATTTGGTCATGTTGATACCAAGAACACTACCTAGGGTTCGAGGAATTAATAGAGGATCCAGATCTAAGACTCACAGAGGGGATTCCAACAACTCTATTCGGTGAGTTCTGCTGAAGGGATCATACTCCTGTATAATGGAATTGATACCAGAACCTTCAGGGGATTACAAAGGGTACGAACCCAAAGAACTAGTCCAAGTCACAGAAGGAAAGTGGATCAAGCGATGAAGAAAAAGTTACATGGTGTGTAGTATGGTTACACGCTGGGTTCCTTGACCCCAGGTGTTGCCCGTGTAAACGGCTCGTGTCCTTCGTTCAAGCAGTGCAAAACCAAACTACACGGCGTGTAATACAGTACACGTCGTGTGCCTTGACATTGGGTACTTCCCGGGTAAATGGCCTGTGTCCCTTGGATTGTCAGATAGAAATAAACTACACGACATGTAGAAGAAAACACACACCGTGTTCGAGTGCCGGTGCTCGCTCCGTGTACGCTAGCCATGTGCCTGTACATGGTCTCTGCCCATGTCTTTGTCGCCTACCCGTGTACTAGTACACGGGGTATCCCGTGTATTTGGCCGGGGAGGGGTATATACGGTGTGTATGTGGCAGTGTATCCTGCTCGTGTCTGTGTACTCTTGGAGTACACGCCGGGTAACCCTACCGACGAACACACACCATGTATAAAAGTACTCGGCGTCTAGTCGAGAAAATTCCAAAAACCGCGTCTTCCTCCACGCGCCTCAGTCGAACCTCCGAATCTTGATTCTCATGTCTGTTTGCTGTGAAACTCCAGATGCAGGGTTGCCTCATCCTTGTGAAGCCGAATCTGTGGGTTCTGGGCCTTCAATCGGCTCCTAAATCCGATTCCAGCCATCCGAGTGGAAATCCTCCGAAGAACGTTTTATTCCGATCTGCATCGATTTTTCCGTTGAAACCATCGTCGCACATCTACGAGATCACTGCGGTGTTGATCCTTCAAATTGGGATTGTTACGTCGCAGAACGGATGCGTAATAATCCATTGTTCATCGCCCTGCGAAGAACGCAAAGAATGCTCACGAAGAATGCGAGAAATGGGGAAGAAGAACACAACAAATTGAGAGGGACGAACCTCGATCGATGTTCAAGTCGATCTTGGTCCGTCATCGTTAAAATGATGAAAAAACCCAAAATAAAATCAAGAATCACATCCCCAAAATCCCCGCAAAATCCCATCCCGCAAGAATGATCGATCTGTGGGATAATATGTTCATGGATTAGTCTATGTTTGACCTGGAAATCAAAAACGGGGAATGGAAAATCAAATCAACATCCTACCTAGATTCACAGTGATTGCCGGCGAAGATCCGCTCGCCGCATCGCCATCACCGTCGAAATCTGTCAAGAACGTTGTTGCTGCCTCGTTGGGTGTTTCCTCCAGAGCCACAAATGGTTTTCAGGGTTATGGGTTGTGTAACCCTAGACCTTGGCAAAAGCCTCTATTTAAAGAGGATAAAATAAAAAAAATTTAAAAGATCTCTCTACAAAAATAAAATATTTTTATTAAATATTTTATTACTGTTGCGTCCAAAAACTAGATTTCACCACTGACCTGTGCCGGCCAAAGTTAGGCCTCACCTAAGGTAAAATCGATGTTCTGAACGCAATGGTGCCCTCATATTTCTGATCCAAGCAGTAGTTCGGGAGTTATCAACCTTTTCAGGAAAACCTCAC
This sequence comes from Viscum album, assembly GCA_963277665.1. NCBI lineage: Eukaryota > Viridiplantae > Streptophyta > Magnoliopsida > Santalales > Viscaceae > Viscum > Viscum album. The sequence goes on from OY728138.1 coordinate 2,071,891,645, forward strand.
GCGCGCATACGTTAATTATTAAATTAAATTCCAACACTTGTTCCGGGCCCACCGGGCCTCGGAACTGCACGCCGTATCAGAGCCTGGCCTCAAAATAATTCCCATATAATATTAAAATAATACATGGAATAAATCTGGGACATTACATCACACCCACGTTAGGGATTTTACATCCCCGAAAAGCCAAAATAAGGGGTACTCAAAAAGATGTGGGTACTGCACGCGAATCTGAGCTTCCCGCTCCTATGTGCTCTCATGGATATTCCCGTGGTGCCACCGGACACGCACCAAGGGATTAGCAGGTCCACGAAGGATCTTCTCTTGCCGATCCTTGATCTCCACTTGGTACTCAGCAAAGGTCGCTCCATCATTGATGTCCAGCTTGCCCGAGTCGATGACGTGCGATGGATCATGCACGTACCTCCATAGCTACGACACATGGAAGACATTGTGTACCCGGTCCATCTGAGGTGGTAGAGCCAAGAGATACGCCACCTCTCCAACTTTGCGCAAAATTTGAAAAGGGCCAACGATCCTCTAAGATAGATTTCCTCCTCGGACAAATCTCTGCAATCCACGTTGAGGTGAGACCTGAATAAACACATGGTCTCCTTCCTCGAACTCTAAGGGCCTCCGCCTCTGGTCAGCATAAGACTTTTGCCGACTCTGTGCAATCTTCATCCGCTCCTTGATGACCTGGACATTCTATGTAGTAGCTCTCACCATTTCTGGGCCCATGAGTGCTGACTCTCCCGGGTTAGTCCAGTAAAGTGGAGACCTGTACGGTCGCCGGTATAGAGCATCGAATGGTGCCATACCAAGAGTAGAATGATAACTATTTTTAAGAAAATTCCACCAGTGGTAGGTGATCCTCCTTGCTACGACTGAAGTCATGTATGCAAGCTCGTAGCATGTCCTCCAGGACCTGGATGGTCCGCTCTATCTGACCATCAGTCAAGGGATGAAATGCTCTGCTCAAGCATAAGTGAGTCCCAAAAGCTTCCTGTAATCCCTTCCACAACCGGGATGTGGAACAAGCATCACGATATGAGACGATCTTGGATGGTACTCAATGAAGTCGAACTATCTCTTACATGTAGAGGAATCCCAAGCTCTCTACTGAACTCTTCTCCCATATGGCTAGGAAGTGGGCCGACTTGGTGAGTCGATCAATGATCACCCAGATGGCATCGCGTCCCCTTGACATACATGGTAAACCCATTTTGAAGTCCATGGATATTCCATCCCACTTACACTCTGGAAACTCAAGGGGCTGAGTCAAACCTGCTAGAACCTAGTGCTAAGCCTTTACTTGCTGACATGTAAGGCACCGTGATACAAACTCTGCCACACTCTTCTTCATTCCTGGACACCAGATCTGACGACAGAGGTCCTGGTACATCTTTTCCATGCCTGGATGCACCTCCAATGGGGATGTATAGAACACCCTCAGAACCTCCACCCGCAAAGTCACGAGTACTACTGTGCACCCTATGAAAAGGAAAACATGCTCCCCACCTTCTGAAAATCCATCAGCATCATCACCTGTGGATATCTAAGGACGTAGAGTCTCACAGATAGCATCCTCGCGATGTGCTTCTATGACTCTCTATAAGAGTAGAGGGGTAACAACCATCGACTGATGGTAAGCACCCTCATCTCCATCCATGAAGAAAAACTGCAAAGAGGCCAGATGCCTTGTCGCCTCATCCAGTAACTGCGAACTGCACTTCCTACTAAGAGCATCTACCACCACATTCCCCTTCCCAGGAGTATAAACGATCTCAATGTCGTAATCCTGGAGGAACTCAAGCCATCTCCTCTGTCTCAAATTCAGATCCTTATGAGAAAAGATATATATGAAACTCTTGTGATCAGAGTAGATGGTAAACCGCTCGCCCATCAGGTAGTGCCACCACATCCTCAATGCAAAGACTACCGCTGCCAATTTGAGATCATGGGTCACGTAGTTCTGCTCGTGTGGTCTCAACTGACGATAGCTATAGTAAATCACCACTTTCCTCAACATCAGGACACAACCAAGCCCGGTTCCTGATGGGCCGCAAAACTCTACGTGTCTGACACCCTCCTCCAGTAACCTCATGATCGGGGTGCTCGTCAGACTCTGTCTCCACTACTGGAAAGCCTGCTGGCATCTCTCGGTCCACATGAAAGGTTTTCCCTTTCGGGTCAAAGATTTCATGGGTGCTGCAATCCTGTAGAAATCATGGATGAATCTCTGATAGTAGGTTGCAAACCCAAAAAACACCGCACCTATGTCACGCTCCGAGGTGGCTCCCATGCTAGCACTGCCTCCAACTTTGCTGGGTCCACTGCTACACCATCTACTGAGATAACGTGCCCTAGAAAGTGGACCTCATGTAACCATAAATGACACTTCTAGTTGTTTCCATACAACTGGTGCTCTTGGGGTGTGTTCAGAACCATCCTTAGGTGTCTTGCATGCTCCTCCTCAGATGGAGAGTACACAAAGATATCATCGATGAAGACCACTACAAACCGGTCTAGAGAGGGCGGAAATATCCGATTCGTGATTCCCATGAACACTGTCGGGGCGTTTTTCACGCCGAAGGGCATCACCAAGTACTCATAGTGACCATAGCAACATCTGAAATCCGTCTTCGGTATATCCTCTTCCCGTACTCGCAACTGGTGTTTGCCTGATCATATATCAACCTTCTAGAACCATCGTGCCCCTCTCAACTGGTCGAAGAGGTCATCGATCCTCGGTAGTGGATACCGGTTTTTCACGGTCAACTGATTTAAGCATCGGTAATCCACACACAGCCTCATGCTCTCGTCCGCCTTCTTGGTAAACAGCACTAGGGCCGCCCAGGGTAAAACGCAGGGTCTCAGAATGCCCTTCATCTACAAGTCGTCCAGTTGCATCCTCAACTCAGGAAGCTCTGCAGGAGCCATCCGATAAGTCGATGCTCATATCGGGGTCATCCCGGGTTGCAACTCAATGCAGAAATCTATCTACCGGTGGGGAGGTAGCCCGAGGACATCCTTCAGAAAGACGTCCTCGTACTCATCCACCATTGCTGGAAACTGGAAACTCATAACATATGCCGCACCAAGGGCTAGGCTAGCCAACTGATGTGAAATTGGTTGTTCCCTCCTATGCATGAGTCCATCATGCGCTGCATGGGTCTCTCTTTCACCGACAAAAGAGAACCTCATTCCATCACTGCGGACACACCGCACCCTTCGCCTAAAACAGTCAATTTGGGCATGAACTGTGGATAACCAATCCATGTCAAGAATGACATCGTAAGGCCTCGACGCTACCACCAATAGGTTCCAACCGAAACTCTTGCCTCCAAGGGTCAGGTCACAATGCCTGCAAAGGTGTGTGATCTCTGAATCTTCTTCTCTCGGTGTTTCTAAGCGTAAGGGTCGAGTCAACAACTCAACCGGAATCTCAAGGTCTCGGACAAGATAAGCAGCCAGAAAGTAATGACTAGCACCTGTTTCTATCAATACGATAGCCAAAGTAGAAAAGACAGAGATAGTACCTCTAATAATCCCGGGAGTACCTGGGTCACAAGCCTCTACCGCCTGTAGCTGCCCCTGCCCCAGTCCACCAGCTCCCTGAGCCTGGGGTGGACCTCCTAGGGGTGGTGGTGGTAAAGGGTCGAAATTGCGACCAACCTCCAGCTGCCCTCCCAGCTACTCTTCCACGTCCACCGCCTCACGGGTCTTCATGCTCCACACGTTGCCTCTGCCCCGGTGATCCATCCACTGCTCCGGTGTCAGTATCACGGCGGGTCGGACAGTCTCAAGCGAGATGTCCCTTGCCGTCAAATGAGTCACATAGCCTCTCTCGAGTCTGGATGAATGCACCCTGTGAACCTTATATGGATGATCCACTATCCTGGGATCTCCTCTAGAAAATTCTCCCACACCTGGGTCCCTGATGTCAGCTCCCTTCCACTGAGGTCTCTGCTCTAGCTCACCCAATACTGACAACTGTGGGCTTTCCTTGTTCCGCTAAGAATCTCTCGACCACCAAAAGCCGGTCGAGCACCCTAGAATAAGTAGGAATGCTCATAGGGATGATTCTAGCTCGGATATCTCTGTGAAAGCCCCCGCTTAAAAGCCCGAGCTCTGATGTACTGATCTATGACCATATCCATCGAGTGTTGCGAGAGGTCTGTAAACCTCGACGAATAGTCAGCCACCATCATGGTTCTCTACTAGAGCTGAAGAAGCTCCTGTATATGTACTGCTCTCAGGGTAACCAGTGAAAACTCCTCTCTAAAGATATGATCAAACTCCGACCATGAAAGAGTCACCTCGTCGTGAGTCTGGTTGACCAAACTCCACCATTGCCATACCGAACCCTGTAGAAGGCTCGCTGCCAGGATCACCATCTGGTCTGCTGGTGTCCTGACCAAATGGAAGTCTCTTGTCACTAACTCAAGCCAATCCTCTGCTGCCTGAGGGTCATGATCACCTCGAAACCTAAGGGGTCTCTGTCTCTGAAACTCGTGGTGTGCGCTCAGCCTGCGCTCCTCCTCCACTGGTACAGCGGGAGCTAAACACTGCCCCACAAGTGGTGGAATAACTAGCATGCCACCTGGTGGTAGAATTGGGGGATTTGGTCCCTCTATCGAAGATTCATCACTGAGGGGGTCATCCTTGTGATCGAGTTGCTGGATCCTAGCGGGTCCGCATCGCGGAGGCATCCTGTTTATGAAACAATATGAATCATGGTCAGTGAGTATATCTGGAGAGCTGACTCAAGAAGGACATGGAAACCAAAACCCATTCATATATGATGCATGTACCATTATGTTTTCCCATGAAACTAGTGTTTTCATGTTCCGAGTTGAAAAAAAAGTTATCAGAGTCATGGTGTATGGATATGTCGGTCGCCGCACCAACATTAGGGTCCCTGGCCTGAGGGCCGAACTCAAAACACATAACACTGTTGCCCCAAACCAACTCACAGACTCTTGGTCCTAAGATAGAACCGACCAGCTTTGATACCACTCTATCACAACCAGTCCCAGTGGGGCCCAAGACGCAACTCCCCATGCCCGCCTCCAACAGGCCAGGGGCTGGTGACTAGCACCGAGTAGGCATGCTACTAACATGGGAGGCATTGACTATAAACTTGTACTCATGCACTCACATCTCCAAGCCCACGGAGCTGAAAAGTTAAAACTACTAAAATGAAAAGATGCATGCATGCACTAAAACCCAACCACAGAGTACGATAGGAAAGTAATGTACAATAAGGTAAAACCCTGGACCAAAAGTACAAGCCCACCAAAATAAAGTCTGCAACAATGTGAAACTTGTAGAGAAAGGTGCTGGTACTACAACCCGTCGCCGAAGGGACACCTCGACCTGTCTGATCTCACTGAACACCGTCCGGTCCTGGTCCGCCTAGAATTCTATCAAAGGCTCGCTCGTCTGTACATGACACGACACGTGCTGGCATAGCCCATGTAGGGGTGAGTATAACAATACTTAGTAGGACACCCCGAAAACCACAGAACAAATACAACAAAGGAAAATGCCACAAAGAAAGGTACAGTCATCTCTACACAGTATATGTCTACAGAACATATAACAATAATATCCAGATATACCCATACACTAACGACCATCACGATACCTCCACTAGGATCCATCTCGATGATTCCACTAAGAATACTGTTGGGAGAACACACTCCTGGGTTTGAAGATAGATAAGAAGTACTCGTTCCGAGAGAACACACTCCACAAGTACCTTGAGTACATGATGATCAGATGAGGATCACATCCAAGCCATGGGGTGATTCCAACAACTCAGTCTGAGCTAATTCTCTAAGGAGAGGATCGACGCCTGGGTAAAGCTGGTCACGTAGATACCAAGAACTCTACCTAGGGTTCCAGTAATGAATAAAGGATCTGGCTCTAAGTCTCACAGAGGGGATTCCAACAACTCTATTTAGGGAGTTCTACTGAAGGGATCATACTCCTGTATAAAGTAATTGATACCAGAACCATCAAGGGATTACCAAGGGTACGAACCCTAAGAAATAGTCTAAGTCACAGATGGAATGTGGCTCAAGGTATGAAGAAAAAGTTACACGACATGTAGTATGGTTACAGGCCGTGTTCCTTGAGCACGGGTGCTGCCCGTGTAAACAGACCGTGTTCTTCGTTCAAGCCGTGCAAAACCAAACTACACGACCTGTAATACAGTACACGTCATGTGCCTTGACATCGGGTACTGCCCATGTAAACGGCCCGTGTCCCTCGGCTTGTCGGATAGAAAGAAAATACACGGCGTGTAGAAGAAAACACATGCTGTATTCGAGCACCTAGGCGTGCACTATGTACGCTGGCCATGTGGGCGTACACGGTCTTTGCCCGTGTCTGTGTCACCTGCTCGTGTACTAGTACACGGGGTATCCCGTGTATCTGTCCGGGTCTGGCCGGCGAGGGGTATACACGGCGTGTAAGTGGCCGTGTATCCTGAATGTGTCTGTGTACTCCATGAGTAAACGCTGGGTAACCCTACGGACGAACACAGGCCATGTAGAAAAGTACATGGCGTGTAGTCAGAAAAATTCCTGAAACAGCGTCTTCATCCGCGCACCTCGGCCGAGCCTCCGGATCTTGATTCTCATGTCCGTTTGCCACGAAACTCCAGATACATGGTCGCCTCATCCTCATGAAGCTGAATCCGTGGGTTACAGGCTTTCAATCGGCTCCTAAATCCGATTCCGGCCATCCGAACGGAAATCTTCCAAAGAAATATTTTTTCTGATCTGCTTCGATCCATCCTCCGAAACCGTCGTCACACCTCCGCATGATTAGTGCAGTGTTGATCCTTCAATTTGGGATCGTTGCATTACATAATGGATGCACCATGATCTGTTGTTCATCGCCCTGCGATAAACGCTGAGAATGATCAAGAAGAACGTTAGACTTGGGGAAGAAGAACACAACAAATCTAGAGTGACGAACCTCAAACAATGTTCGTGTCGATCTTGGTTCGTCACTGTTATAAGGTTCAAAAAAACCAAAATAAAATCCTGAATCACATCCCCAAAATCCCCGAAAAATCCCATCCCACAATAACGATAGATCCATGGGCTAATCTGTTCGTGGATTAGTCTGCGTTCGTTGTGGAAATCAAAAACGGGGAATGGAAAATCAAATCAACATCCTACCTGCATTCGCTGCGATTGTCGACGAAGATCCGCTCACCACATCGTCGTCACTGTCGAAATCCGTCACGAACATCGATGTCGCCGCGTTGGGGGTTTCCTCCAGAGCCGCCAATGGTTTTCAGGTTTATGGGGTTTGTAACCCTGGACCCTAGCGTAGGCCTCTATTTAAAGAGGATAAATTAAAAAATGATTTAAAAGATCTTGCTACAGAAATAAAATATTTCTCTTAAATATTTTATTACCGTTGCATCCAAAAACTATATTTCACCACCGACCCGCACCGGCTGAAGTTAAGCCTCATCTAAGGTAAAATCGATGTTCTGAATGCAATGGTTCCCTCAGATTTCTGATCCGAGCACCCATTCGGGAGTTATCCACCTTTTCAGGAAAACCGCACACACGCGTAATTTAATTATTATATTAAATTAAAACATTTGTTCCGGGATCCCTGGGCCATAGAACTGCACGCCGTCTCAGAGCCTCGCTTCGAATTAATTACCATATAATATTAAAATAATACATGGAAAATATCTGGGACATTACAACCCCGAACAACATTATTGTTGATTGTCCATTCTCACACTACAATAGAAACGTACTTGCACTCCCACATATAATTAATAACATCACATCACTTCTCTCTAACACACACATGGTTTATGCTTCACTGAATATCCCACCCAGACACACATTGTCCGTCAAGACACATCCCACACAGCCTACATGTGCCTGTGCCGTCATAATAATTCACATTTAGAAGACACAAGGGACATGACAACACATCTCTTCCTAAAGACACCTTTGATAACACAACATATCTCATTCCGAAGATATTTTCACATAAACATTAAAACATTCATTGAGACACCTGGTCCATTATTTCCTAGAATAGGGAGTATAGAGGAGTGGGTGGAAATCTATCCATCCTCAAACCGGGGTATTTGAGAAAGACACCCATGTTTGACTATATGTGTTTTGGTACATGGTGCTCGAAATATGTATGGTATATATAGAAATACAGAGGAAAATAAAATATGTAAATATATATATATATATCCATAAAATACCCACTTATGGATATACGAGTCGATCACCAACCAACACACTAGGTCCCCCATGTCCACTTCCCATACAGAATTGACAACAACACATAGTTATAAATCATGGAAATAGTCCTTAGTATTTAATTAATAATAATCCATTTTCTATATTGTTTATTACCAACAAGATCCACTAAAACACGTGGTTTGATTTTGTACATAAATCAAATCATACATTCTTCTACTAAGCATGTTGTTTTAGTCAATATCATGTAATAATTCTTGTTCATGTTTATTATTCATTTTATCATCCACACCTACCATCCAACTAACACCTAACAAAACATAGCAAGAAGTATATCCAAAAAATCACAATAGCCAAGTCCCAATCAATATTCCAACAAATCCCCACAGTAAAAACCACATCATGACCATCACAACCCCACTGGATAACTATATATCATTAACTTGCCACTACGCATGTCATATAACACTCCATAACAAATCATAAATTTATATTATGGTAGGGATCCCTTAATCAATATAACATTTTTAATTAAGTTTTCTATTTTATAAACAATATGATCTTGGGGAATCCATTTTATTAACAAAATGTATGTGGTTATATAGTTATATAATTAGTGATTTCAAAAACCACACATCAAAATTGTATACCATAAATCATCAGATAGTTCAGCAACAAGGACCCCAAATTTCCTTGATTTAAAGGTGTTAATTAGTCCATACTATTCAAAACATCATTAATAATATCTACACAATAGTAAGGCCAAACATCACATTCCACTTCCCATATTAGTATTAATTTTAAATCCATTCAATTATATTTCTTTATTCAAGATAACTATATTCACAAGGATAAATAGTCATATAGCCATTATTCTAGATACAAATTTGAGAAAGATTAAGGAAATCCTAACTAGAAGAAAGACAATAAAAACCATAATGCTAGACCAAAAACATGGGTGCACATATAACATGATACTCTCCCAGTAAACATGAGCCAACAGCTGCAACCATGTTACACAACTTCTCTTGGAAGAAGGATCAAGAATGATCGATATTAAGGAAAATAAAAAATTAAATGGAGGAGGATAGATATTTTTTATAGAATGTATTTATCATAATTTTTCAGCATTATATATAGTTATCAATTTCCAAATATGGTGGATCTAAAAAAACTATGTGGTTGGACCATTTAAAAGCCTCTGGTCATTGATGAAGTATAATTTATAAATGGTAGCCTTTGAATTAGTATCAAAGACTCTTAAATATGTAATTGGACCCATTTCTCATAGAACAAAACATATAAATTAAAAAGTGGTAAAATTTGTAAATTATTGAAATTTGTAAGACTTATGAAATGAGTCCTTGCAAGACAAGTCACAACCTTTGTGTAATAGCAAGAAGGGTCACCGCCAGTGATTCACTAACCATGATTCAACGAAAATGATTCAGAAACTTATGAGTCACATCTATGATTATTTATTGGCACTTAAGTCATCTCAAGGATGAGATACTTCCATATAATTCACTTTGAGGATGAGATAACACCAAGATGAGTCACCACCATTGAGTCACCTCCAGTGAGTTAGTGCCATAGGAGTCGCCGTCAGTGAGTCCCCACCATTGTGAAAAATACAAATAATTCACTTCCAATAGGATTAATTGTTAGATGATACACCTATATTATGATTAACCCTATAAAACTATAAATTTGGAAAACTATTGAAATGACATTCTATTGGAATGAATATCATGTCCCAAAACACCCAGGACTACCCTCAGACACCTCAAACATCATATTTTTTACAACGGAATTGGTTGAGTGGTCTTAAAAATTCCGTTAGATACACTAAATGTTATGAAATAAATGTTCTATGGATTCAGATGTCAAGAAATGTAGTCTATAGAGTGTGTACAAACCAACATCATGACATAATATAGGTGGCTTGTGTTTCTTATTTTGTGTTTGAAGTACATATTCAGTTTAATAAAAATTAAATTTCATAAAGTTCCATAATGTACCATGAATTTAATTGTATGTGTGTGTTCCCACCGAAAATTTCATCATTTAGAAGTCATATTACTCTTATGGAAAACCCAAGTAACATATCATTTATAGAGAACTACACATTAATGATTTATTACTCTATTTTAATTCCACGGCATGTTAATCCACCAAATTTTCATCAAAACCATGATGTTTACCTTATATTGGTTCCCATGTATTATATGATATTAAAAATATGGGTAAATTTCATGTAGTCTGCGTCATGGGTTGTTTCTAAACTAATAGTCTATAATGGTCTTGATAAAAATAAATTGTGGGATTTATTAATTATAGTTCACATTGAGAAGTAATATGATGACTCGTACTATTGTATATACATTTTCTCCATAAATGACAAAATGAAATTCATGGCACTCCTACTGATACAGTTTCTAATCCATGTTATTTATATAATTCAATATTGATCATAATATTGAGTTACTTGACTATATGTATGTTCTTCATAGGGAGGTATGAACATTACTCCCTCCAAATCATTAATGAATTCTAATGATATTTCTATGTGCACAACTCTTAATTTTTCAAACATGGTATTACAACGATTTTATACATAGGGTTAAACATTTGAAAATTACATAAAGGATCTTAATTATTTATATATCTTAAATAAATCCTTATATTAAATGATCATAATTATATTATCATTATTTTGTTAATATGTTTTATTTAAATATGATCTCATAAATAAGTAATTTAATACATATTTAAATGATAAAAATTAAATTATATCATTTCTATTAAACCATTTTCTTGATCAGTAATTCTTGAAAAGAATTTATTGAATCTTGAATAATGAATTTCTTATTAAAATAAATATTTTTCATTTAATAAATATGTAATTAAATATTGTATTTATTCATCGAATCAATAAGTATTTATTTTTTTGTTCATGTAACTAAACACACACACACACAGATATATATATATATTCAACGAAGTGATGAATAAGTAAATAATTATTTACTAATTACCTTATTTATAGTTGACAAATAGATAATAATAAACTCACATATTCTAGAGAAGAATATTTCACAATGGAATTTTTGTTACTAAGAATACATGATTTTTTATTTCACCACAAGTTGGGAATAATATTTATTAATAATATGTAATTTAATAATATTAAATGAGAATCTCAAAAATATAGTGTGAAGAACTATAAGACTTTTTTCTGGGTTATTATGTTAGTTTACCAAAAAATAAAATATATTAGATTATCTATATATCAAGCAGTGTATATGGAAACATGATAAAGTCATAATGAAATAAAAATTCATGTGAACGCTAATATGAAATATAATACATTCTACTACCAATGCCTAATTAATAATAATAAAGACATGTTTTAGTGAAATATATTATTGATTTAACTATATTTGAAATTCCAAAATGTCCTCATCAATGAAATAACATAAACATCTATTTAATGAGATAGTTCCACTTAAATCATAGGAAAAAAGATATCTTCTTCAATTAACCTACAATTAGTAAATATTTTCACAACTTTTTCAATTAATGTAGTATCTCAAATAATTTAGTAAATACATTCTATATAACTACATGTATATTTCTTGATCATATTCATCTATAAAACAATGTACAAGGACCACAATATGCTTTAATAATATGAAAATACTATGAATCAATTCCTATGTTTATATTTTAGAATACCTAATTAAACATAAAACCAATTGATTTATTATGCGGGGAATCTACTTATCCCAAGAAACATGATTCTAAAAAACCTTCTATGTATTATAAGAGACAGGTCATCTAAAAAATAGGAAATATATCTATGAATATTTCAATTCCATCTCCATGTTCTCATTATAGTGGGAAACTACAATAAACTTTTAGTTTCATAAATACTCCTATAAGATAATAAAATTAATGTCATACTCAAAGATAAAAATTATTAGATAAGAAGATTTATTACTATTCTGATAGTAATATGTACAACATCAATTATTTTTTGGGATCTAACTATATCGTCAATTATAAAACTCCACATAAGATATGTGTTGTGTATGGTGTGATTGGAATATTCGGTGAGTCTTCTAAAATATTCTTTATGATATTGAAATACACCATTTATAATAATGAAAACATTATATTACATCCATTACATTGTTTCTTGATCCCGTTATATATATCACTCATGAAATCACACCATTATTGGCACATAACTCAAATAAAAAAGATTGTTCAAGGGTATTAGAAAAATATCCGGGTGTCTACCTCAATATTTATGTGAATTGTCACCTCCCACAACCCATTCCTTTTTATTATGAATAAGATATCTTATCAATATGATATATAAAACATTAAAATCAAAAAAGAGAAATCACATTCATCACATTGAATAAATCGCATTTATTAAATCAAGAAATTATAACAAAAGGTATCTCAATTTATCATGTATGTGGAACTATTAACCCATAAGGATTAGATTAAAGGAAATGTTCAAACAAGAAAGAAAAAAATAATGTCAAAAAATTTATTCTCCAATTAGAATTATCTAATGTAATTTTTGAAATTACATTTTAATCTACCATTATGAAATAATACTCTCTATAAATCATGATTAAAATTTATATTATACCATATCATTCTTATCACGATCAATGAATACACTTCTAATCCTAGTAAACTAATGTAATAGACAAATATGAGTAAGAAGACAGAAGAAAAATTTATGTGATCATTACAATTAATTTTGTAAGGTATAATCCATTCTAACATTTGATTTTCCAAAAAGATTTTAGTTATACATTTTTTAGAAACCTATTGAGTTATGCCCACACCAGAATCCAAGGATACCAACATCCAAAAATAATAATATCAAAAACATGATAAGTTATCATTTTTAAAACATTGACATAGTAACCCAAATCCAAAGTCACACATGAGGTCATCTCATGGAAAAAAAATATTAAATCATTTGAGGATAGAAAATAATTTTGATTGAAAAACAAACTACTGGCTAATGATTACCGGAAAAAATAATTAATAGAAATATGATTTATAATTATTTAATTAAAATTAAAAATCTAAAATAATTTGAATCATTTAAGTTTATTAAAAAAATATAGATTGATGTGGAAAATAAAATAAAATCATGTATTTACATGTTATGGACACCCATTGAACAATGATAATGTCAATTAGAAGGACCACCTCATCCTATAATGAATGGATAAACATCTACATTTTTGTTAGGACCCCCACACCTAGGATATATCATCTATGATGCTCATAACTAATCTACTCTATAATTAGGATGTAAAAGATATTAACACACAATGACATGTTCTTATTTGAGAATGTATGAGTAGACTAAATGATTTACCCAAATTTATCTCATGTAATCCCATGAAGAATAATTCTTACACATGTATCCAATTTTTTGAAAATAGGTCGGAACAACTAAAACAATGTAATTCCTAATAATAATAAAAATGTAGATGCTGAAATAATATATTATATAATTTTGAAATAATGTAATAAATATGAAGGCAACACCCACATCTAGGATAATATTCTCCAATAAAAATACATGATGCCTTATAAACAAGTAATAATATAACATTAATTGATTCCTTATATAAGAAAAAATTCCTAATATCAATTTTCACAAAAAAAATGATTTGAAAATCTCAAATAGTGTTCAACTAATAACAAACCCACATTATAGAACATAACATCATCTAGAATACGCTATTTTTATGTAATAATCAAAAAATCATGGTATTGTTTCAACGTAGACACATTTGTAACATAAAAATTGTTTTATATTATGAAAACAGATCACCTGAGAAAGCCAATAATACCCAATCCTTATATTAAAAAAATTCGATATTTCATTGAATATTCTTATTAACCCCTTAAAAACATATCATAATGTTATAATTATATTCCTGTTGAAAACCAATTATAATTTATCAGTTTATAATTCCCTATATTATCATTCCTCCAACCTAAACCACATAAAATTACTTTTCTAATAAATTTAATGTAATAATTATATATTTATGGATTATTGAAATGCAGTTTAAATATAATCAATTATAATTAAAATAATCATAATATATTATTGAATAAATAAGAACTACCTAATTTACATCCTGGTCAGGCGAGAATCCTGAAACTATAGATAATATTACTTCTATTAAATCTTGATCCACTATACACTATGAGAAATTAAATAGTGTATCTATTGTTATATTAACGATTTAAATCAAGAAATAAAATCCGAGATATTAATATATAAATTTATATCTTCCTAATTATAAAGAAATATATAGGATTTAGAAAATTGAAAAAAATATGGGCTCTTTTAAATTATTCATCGAATTTGAGTTGATAAAATTGATCCTATAATAAAATAAATTTTTTATTATATATAATCCTTAATTTTAATCTTATAGATCTCTGGGAATATCCCAAGTTAAAATAATATTTTTATGGGTTATATAAGATTCCAAATGGTTTTTAAAAAATCATATCATAAAATAACATCCATAAATCTTTTTTAGGCTATATGATTTATAGAGGAAAAGCATTGACTTTGTCGAGACCCCGTTCCACAATCGGATTATTCATGGTCACTATATAATGGTTCCTATAATGTAACACTGTATATTCCCTCTACTGAATAACCCTGTGTGAAATTCATTTTCCTACAACCACATCATTGATACTTTGTATCCTTCCCTCTTTTTGTTGATTTTAACTCAAAACACATAAAAATGATCTAAAAATCATGGAATCGTAAAGGGGGGATGCACTTATCAAACTATGATTTTAAACTTACATACTATATATATACACCATACTATGTCTCTATAATTCCTATTTATTGACACATATTAGTGAATATGTCCAATATTCTATGAAAGAGTAAGATTCCTGGGGAAAAAATGAAACATGATGAGGTGAATACTTAAAAACAAATATTAATAAACATTAATTTTTTCTATGAATACTAAATAAAATTTCATATAGAGTGGATCAAATAGTTGACCATAGATTTATGAATTAATTCAATGAAATTACATTTTTTTCATAAATTTTAATGATGGTGATAATTACATAATCTTTTTTATTGATGAAATATCTATAAAATGTTTTTATATAGTGTATTATGAGTTGTATGTTTTATTCATAGTCATTATGGTTATCTAATAGAGGGTCTAGTCACATTTCTTTATTAATAGATCTCCATTTTTAGCTTACAACCATTGACTTGTGGGGAGGTGTTCTAGAGTTCATTTAAATAAATTCATTTATTCACTATTTTACTCATTTATTTTTCAAAGTTATGTATTGTTAAGAAAGGATTTTTGTGTTTTTATAAGTATATGGGACATAGTAGTTAAATATTTATTCTACTAAGTGTATGGTAAATACCATATGATTGTGTATACCAAACACAAGTAAATTTAATGTCATATTTATAGGGGTATGGAATTGTATTTCATGGTTTTTAAATGTTATGGTTTTGTTATTTTTAAATAATAAAATGAACGGGTTACCTATTATTCTATTACACATAGATAATGGTATAACAAGGCCATGTTTTCTAGTTTCATATTAGGATTTTAGGAATCACAGTCATTTTGTGGGAATATATGTGATTAGTCAATGAGTTGTCAAAGGGGTTTTTGTTATTTAAATTCTCAATAAATTTTTATTCACTATTCTCATATATAATTTGATAGTGTCACTTTTCTTATCTGAATACATTATTGCTGGTACTTTATTACTATATAAATTCAATGACATATATTATAGATCATAATATTATTGTTTAAATTAACCCAACATATGGTAGATGGGGTTTGTGATATCAATGAGTCATTTAAAATTGTTATATTATACTACACGTATCAACTAGATGAATATATATCTTATTAATTCAGTCCATTACAATGATATCATTAAATTTAGCTATCTTCTATAATCCATATTCAAGGTATATTTGAGAACAATCATTATAAAAATTTCTAGTTGAATTCTGTGTTGTTGGGGAGAAGAATGCCCCATGGAATTTCACATCAACTCATATTAATTCAATGGATATGTTTATGAATTATAATATTATTGTGATCATAATATTTTTTATTTAGTATATTAACAGTGGCTATTTATGTGTTAAAATGGTCATGTCATATCTGATGAAGAAGTTATGTCTATAACATTCACCCCACTTCCATAGTGAGGGTATACTATTGGCTATATATCTGCTGATTGATATTATTGGAGATTAATTTCTTTTTATATATAGAAATCTCTTAATTTTATAAGTGATTTTTTTAATCATATTAAATTAATACTGGACATGGAATTCAGTGATTATCATATCGATCAAATCTTATTATAGGGGATGACTTGGTGATAAATTGATGATATGTTTATCAAAAAAAATCTCAGTAATGTTATAATGGATGGTATGGTTTTAAATATAGTACAAATTTTTTAATGAGGATTTTTACTAATTCATTATGTTTCTAGTATTAACAACTTATTTTGGTTTTCCACTATAATTGAAATTATATTGAGTTATATTGGGATCAATATACTAATAATTGGATAAGCTATTCTATAAGAGTTTGTTTGAATATTGGTCACCAGTAATAAATTTATAAATAGCTGAACCACTCTCTCATAATGGAGGGGATTAATATAAGGTAACCTATACCTATACAATTTAGTTATTTATTCACCATCAAAATTGCATTTTGGGTGTGTGAGTCAACCTAATAGGGTTTTTAATTGGTAATAAAGTGATAATATTTTTATTGTTGGGGATTTTTATATCCCACTATGTGATGGAAAACAGTTAAGTGGTATTAATGTTAGTTAATATGAAATATTTTATTTCAATAGGATAAAAATATTAAAGGGTATCGTTATTATGAAAAATAGAGACCATATATAGATTTACGAATCACATTAGAATACTAGAGGTTTAATTTTAATCCTACTAGAACATTATGGTGGATGAAGTTCCAAATGGTTTTTATTACTGCATAATATAGGTGAAACCCCATAGAGTTTCATTTTTCATGTAGAAATTTGAGGGGAACATGATTTTTGATGTTTTTTCATTGTTTATTCGTTTCCACATACCCGTATGATGAGGAATTCATATATAAAATGAATGATTCTTGTGAAATTCAATAGTGCCTTAATATTTTTTAATATGGGTTCCAAATTAAATTTCATATTAATTTTTTCAGTTTATATTTTAGTTTTGGTTAGGAGTTATTTAATGGGTATGATGACTACTAAAACTACCATTGTATTTTTATATGTTTTAATTTAGATATATCAATGTTGTATAATTTTTATTATTCTTTATATTAATTTATTTTATTTAATTAAATTTTTGTGTTATAAATTAAATTATGTTAATTTCATGGAATAGTTCAATCAAAATATAGAACACATAAGAATTTATATTAATAAGGTCAATTTGTGTCTTAAAATGATGATATTTATACATTTTGTTATATTGTGGGGAATACATAATGGGAAATCAGAACATGATAATCTATGTTATGGTATTATTATAAACTTATTTTTTTTCTATTGGGCATGAGATAGATTTGATACATAAGGTCATTATTATTGACATGGATTAGTTTAAGGACATAATTTTATGGGAATTATATAGGTTTCCACATTGTAGTGGTAAATTTTATTTTTATAAATGATAGTGTGTTGTGTATGCATCTAAACTCGATTTCACCAAATGAAATGTTTAATTCTAACTTTGTATATTTAATTGTATAACTAGTAGACATTAACAAATCTTTATTTTTTACAACCATTCAATTTCATAATTGGTATCTCCAATTTTATTAACCATGAAATAGGATGTGACATTATTATTTTCAATGAATTATTTATGGTTGAACTGACTCATTATTATGAATCGGTTTCCAAATACTAAAATATTTGACATGATCTATCTAATAAATTGATTTAGGTGATTTAATAAAATTATTTTGTAGTTGATATATCACTAGTTGTGGGTAGGGATTACTGATATTCCTTAAACACCATTTCTATGAAGATATGGGTTATGTGATATTTAAGAGATATTATTAATTTACAGGTAGTCATAATGAATATTATAAATTGGGTATCATATCCTTATATGATTATATAAATTTTAATATTCATAAATATAATTCTCATGTACACCAAAATATGGGATGAGAACAACTAACATTTATATATCTTATTAGTAAAATTGAGATAGAAATATAATTATTCAAACATCTCAAAATATAATTTATAAATTTTTTAGCAATACATAATAGTGATAATTAATTCAAGGGTATGAATTTTTGTGGAGCCAAAAAATGTCAGTTTTTTTGTATCATATGAAAATCCCATAAACTTATTTCATATATATATATATTTATATTTCTAGACTGTTGTAATAGATTTATTCTATAATTATCTTGAATGGTTGTGATGATAATGGCCATTTCCATGACATGTGAAAAAAATGTTATATGATACCTATGATAGATCCTTATTAGATTTAAAAAGGATATTTTTTTTCAAATCATATTATTACATAAGAAATATTGATTTTACATTATAATATGATGCATCAAGACTCGAGATAGATTATGTTCAAATACGCAATTAAATAGTATTATAAATACCCCAAAACCTATAGAATAAATTTACTAGTTACATTAATACATTATTATTATATACATGTTTTCTAATCCAAATGGATATAGTACCTTAGCATCCTTGATAAACCGGATATTTGGTGCAATCATAGTCACATTTGAAATATAAAATCCAATATTGAATTTTCTTTTAGAAAACCCTTATTCCGTTTGACATATTTCTTTATATCATTTATAAAAACATTTTATAATTATGGGGATATATAAAATAATAATTTGTTATATCAGATGATTAATAAGGTTATATGTAATTTTGAAGATATAAATGGTCGCATAATCATAACAAGAGTATAAGGGTAGAAGAACATGAGATTAACAGTGGAAAAAACCAGACCATGCATATAAAATATCCTAGTCCCGATCCATGGAATAAAAATTTATAGTTCATACGGAATTAATCATATTAAATTAAAATATTATATTCCATGAAATAAAAATATTTTAATACATTATATATTTTTTTCATATAAATATGAAAATAAAATAATTTACTTAATAGTCAAGGATTCATTCTGAGGATATCATTATGGGAGGGCTCACTCCAAAACCAACATTTTAGTCAAGGTTCACTCCCAACAATATTGTAGTGTAAAAATAACTTTATAGATGTGGGTTCACTCCCCATTTTTCTACAATTTACCTCATGTGATATCAATATTTTCCTGATGCGGCGGTGGGGGGTATAGGGCCCAACTATGAGATAATGAAAATAGTAGATATATGTTAAATAAGATTAGGAATACCTACTTAAAATTAGAACCAATGAAACAAAATTGTATTCATAAAATAATCATCATGTCAAAAATATAAAAAATACTTCTTAATAACCTTTCATCATTTTAGAACCCATTAATTTAAATTTTTTTATAAGCATTATTCCAATATAATAGTAGACCATACATATAAATACTAATGATTATATCATTAGATTATATAACCAATATTTCATAATTAATATCCTAGGATGTAATCTTATATGATTTTATTTTGAATGAATCCACATGAAATATTCATTATGGAAAATAAATATTCATTGAAAATAATTTTATTAAAAAATTGAATAATTTTTTTAAAAAAATATTAATATGAAAATAACATCTTCTTATATGGAAGTATATATTTTTTAAAAATTTTCACAAGGAATTTATAAAATAATTTTTGTTTAAAATATACATTTCACATTGAAAATTAACTATTCTAAACTAAAATATCACAAATCGTTTGGAAGAACATTTACATTTAAAATAAATTTTTAATTTCTAAAATTAAGTTTTCATGTAAATATGTTCAATATAAATATTTAATATACATTTCAATGAAAATTAAATTTGAAAAATATTAATGAATCATTAAATAAAATAGGGTTCATAAATGCATGAAACATTAAAAAGGTCATACATATTAATATATATATTCTTATCATATTACTACTAAATGGAAAATGGGCCTTCTTATGAAAATTACTTGACTATTCCGTTCAAAAAATATATATCAAACTAAATAATTTCAAAATTTTAATATTATTAGTTATTAGAAAATAGTAAAATCATTCATAAAATTATATAGAGAAAACATAAATATTGATGACAATGATTTTTTAAACAAAAAGGGAAAGATAGTAGATTTTACCTAGAAATATTTCTCAATCATTTTATATACCAATTATTTGATAAAATATGATTCTATTAATTTAATAGTATATTAATTACAATTGTAGAACAAAAATCATGAATTTTTCTTTGGAATATAATTATAATTAATTTCAACAGTGGATGAGATTACTACATAAAATCCTTAACACTTTGGAAACATTTGTATAATAAGAAAAAAGAATTTTTATCATCTATTGAATCATTAAATAATATGAATATAATTATATTAATTATAAAAAATTAATGAATTTTTAGTATAGACATACCAATAAATTAAAAAATTGATTAATTTGTCATATATCTCTTGGAAGTGAAAGTGAGATGAGAAAAACACAACCTATAATCTTGAATTAAATTGTAACTTTACGAAAAAAATTCTAATAACTATATTTCTATTATAAATGTATTCAATAAACAAAATTTTAAATACTATAAAATATTTTATCCGAATCGTTCTTTTTATTACCTATTTATTAATAATTCCTTTTAAAAATCAAGTTTCTTGTAATAACTGCTTTATTTTTTTGGAATATTAAGAGTTTTTATTTTCAATCCACATTCATTGATTATGGATCTTTAAAGCCTAGAATTGTTCCCATGGTGAAAATATTATAATTACTTATCATTAATTTATTTACATTAATCCATAATTTTTTTTGATAGTTACTGAACTACATCTTTAATAAAGTTCGTAATTCGTACAATGGTATTAACATTTTCCCCATTTTTATGATGTATTGAATAAATAATATTAAATTTAAATTAAATGTTATTTAATTTTTACTATTTTATAGATAAAATTTATACTAATTAAATATAATCTTTTACCATAAATGTAAAACATGATTGGAAAACATTTCACATCACTGTTTAGAGGTGATAGTCTACTCAAACTAACAAGAAGAATTATTTGTTTCCAACTGATTGGAATGTACAAAGTTGATGTGATATAATTTTTCCCAAAAAATTAATATATCACCAATATAACATATATTAATTAATTTTTATCTTTAATATCTTCCATGGAAAGGGTATGCGAATAACTAATAACATCACTTTGCAAGGTGGTAATCTACTGTACACACGAGCGATGTTATCATATCCCACACATAACTGAAAGTAAGAAGGTATAGGTTATGTAGAAATTGCAGTAGTATTATAATTTCATTAATATAATATAATTTATTTATATACAATATTATACTGATCCTTGAAAAGTGGTTATAGAAAATGAATTACAGCAGTTCAGGACGCCGTAGTCAACCATACACATGATAGAAAAATCTAATTATAATTTAATGTATATGGAGATAAATTTAGATTTTTAAATTAACATAATGATGTATAATTATATTGAATATGTATTTATTATATTGTTATCAAAATTTAATATAATTTTATGGAGTTGTAATAAGAAATAATATAAATACAATGTGTTGGAAATTTTACCTCATCTTAGACCACAACTTTATGATTATACCTAAATACATTCAATAATGGATTTATGATCATAATAAGCATTTTAGGAAAATTTAATGGAAGAAGGAATTTATTTGGGCGTGTATTGGATGAACCAATGGGGTTTTGAATTGTAATGATGATAGGAGGTTTGGTGTCCCTTTATATGTGGGTGAGAGGATAAACCATGTCTATTTGGAAAGAATAATATGTACCCATGTTTTTCCCATTCCAAAATGATGAAAAAATGTCAAAAAAATAGAAACATATATTGGATACGGTATAAATATTGTCATAAAATATAATTTAGATAAGGTTTTATGTAATTTTTACCCGTGTCATTTTAGTTTAACCCCCTTATAAAAACATTTTTTCATTAATGATGGTTATTAATTATTACTATTTTCAAAAATTTATATAGTATTTTTGTAACTCATCAGATAATATCAATTACTAATATTACATATATGCAATCTATATTGATGAATGAAATTGACATAAGAGGATTAATTCAAACTAAATTGAAACGTATTGAAGTGTTGAAAAACTGGATTTCAAGAAATGTATTTTTCATGGTCAATATGCTATTATTTTACTAATAATAATTTAAATAATAATTATATGGAATTAAAATAAAAACTATGTATAAAAAATATATTTATCATTTAAATAATTAACCATTTTGATTAATTAATATGGGGAATCATTATTAATATTAAACCATTTAAAAAAAGATATTTAAACCTAGAAATTAAACTATAATAAAAAATAGAATGAAGATGATCAAAAAATTACTTATATGTGTTAAAGATAAATAAATAATACTTTTGTCACATTTATATCAAATTATAATAATAATTATGTAGATTCCATGAGCCATATATCCTGGTGTGTGTGAATATTTTAAGACATTGGCATAAGATGCAATGAGTCAAGTCCTGAAATAATGGATAGTTTAGTATTTTTTTTTGAAAACCATATGCTTACATGATTTCAATATTTAATTTGAATAAAGAATTTATATTGTAATGTTTTTGGATAATATCATTATTACTGATATCATATTATTACATATCATTCATATTACGCTACATGGATTCTTATGAAGAGATAACAAATAAGGGTGATCTTAATAACTTTGTGAGGCTTATATATTGCATATTCAATGAAAAAATCAATAAGAATAATAAAAATCATAATGCAGATAACTAAAAAACATTAATTTTAATTAATAAAAAATAATGAATATCATCGAGAGATAAAATCAAGTCCAATATCTTATAAATAATCATTAATATGGATAGGTAAAAAACTAAAATCAAATTCCATATAAGCAGTAACATAATGATTATAATTGGATAAAGAATAATCAATATTGGAAGGTATTGATTAGAAAAAATATTCCATTCAATCATTGACTTAGAATGTAATGCATCTATACGTAATATCATTATGAAAATATCATCAATAATAATAATAGACTTTATTGTTATGGAAATACATAATTATTTGACATAATGTTTCCAAGTCACATGAAACCCCTATTTTCATAATATATACCCATGATGGATATTAATATAAGGGTAAGAACCCATTTAACTCAGGCGTTCTAAATGATTCATCCCAAGATAATATCAATGCATTAAAAGTATACATATAACTAGTCCTCACCCGTGTCATGCATGTCTAATTATTTCCACATGTTTCGAATAATCTATTTAATTAACAAATAATACTTCTTATCAAAAAATATATGTATCGAGTAAATAATACATATCTACCAATACATCCCAATACAAAAAATGTATTTCAATGTATAATATAGTATGTAGAAATGTTATACAGTTTATAAAATAAAAATATCGATTATAAATTGTACATATATTTAGGTGGAATTTAATTTTAAAATATCACATGACTGTGAACATTTGTTAAAGATAGTTATAAACCATTTGTAGAAAGAATAATGATTGTATAAAATGAATATTTCTATAGGGTAATATATGTAAAAAGAATCATTTTTTAATTGATGAATAGAGATACCATAAGAATATCCTTATAAAATTTTAAATGAAACATTCCTTTTCAAAATGAAAATAAATTTATAAAACAAAAGACATTTTAAAAATCATTTTCATTGAAAATATATTTTTAAAACTAAAAATATATAAAATATTAGTGATAAATTATTTAAAAATTACTTTGTAAACAGACAAAGGAATAATCAATAATAATATGGTCACTGAAATACTTAATTCTAAATATGAAAATTAGAATAAAAATAACATTATTTTTGTACTGTTAAAATAGTTTGAAAAGTGACTTGTTCTAAAAAAATCATCAATATTCATTTAGAAAAATTCTATAAAAATAAAATAAATTAGGTAAATATAAATTTAAAAAATAATTTTTATTTTTTGAAAACATTCTAGAAAACATTTACATAACATGTTATTGGAATAAAATAGATTTTAGACTGAAGATATAAATGATATCTGATTCAATTTCCAATAGTAAATCATTTATTTTTGTATGAAATTGTGTAAAATAATAATATTTCTTCAAAATAACATGAATAACTTGAGGATAATAAAATGTAAAAATTTATTTTGAAAAATGATCATGTATTTTCATTCCACTAATATTCATGAATAAAAAATGTCGACTTGAAAAAAATTATGAAACTAACCCTTACAACGATCATAATTTTGATGTGAGAATGAGTCAATTAATCGATTATGTTGATCGATTATAAATAAATATATATATTTTTAAATAAAACATAATATAAGACAAATTAATTATACACATAATCTTATAACATCACCGATAATTTAGGAGTAATAAAACCTAATGAAAATAAATTCATTTATGAAATTCATTACCATGTTTTTATTTTCCATTCTAATCCCCATGAAATAAACCATTCATATAGAAATGTAAAATTCAATTAATTATTAATTAGTCATTATAAAACATTTCTATAGGGATGAATATATTAAATATAATGTAAAATATATAAATATCATTACAGTATACCTCACTGAAATAAAATGGGAACCAAATCCAT
The DNA here is from genome assembly GCA_963277665.1 of Viscum album. Classification (NCBI taxonomy): domain Eukaryota; kingdom Viridiplantae; phylum Streptophyta; class Magnoliopsida; order Santalales; family Viscaceae; genus Viscum; species Viscum album. The sequence continues at coordinate 2,071,916,870 of OY728138.1, forward strand.
TGACACACACTATATTTTAGATGAACATGATTAAAAATATGATATTGTGGTTTTCATCATATTATTATTTTTTAATGAACAATTCTAGAATTTATTATATCATATATGATCCTTTTATTACATTTTATCTCACATTGTTTAATAATATTTAATTATTTTCTTTTTTATAGTTCATAATTTTATTTTTTTCACATGCATGTTTCACCATGAATGATCCACTACATTTTCAAATTATATAGTCTTATTAAATACATTTTTATTATCATGAAATAAATATCATATTAAAAAAAATTATAATAGAACATGAAATATTGTTTTGAAATATGGATCGTTATAATCATGGATTTGATAGGCTATACATATTCATGAGTAATGTTTCAATTTTTCAATGATCATTATAGAAAATAGGTACGTAATAATTTATCACTAAATTATTATCATAATATCATATATAATATAATATTTATTTAATTATTTTTATATATATCATATATGTTGTGTGGTTATGATGTGAGAGTCACATTGATTCATGAAGGTCGTAGTCCCATCGTACATAAACGATGACATCATTTTTCAGTGTAAAAATAAAAATGAAATTTTATATTTTCAAAATCATAAATATTTAATTAATTTAAAATATAAGGCCCCGACATTAAACATTACTTAATATTGAATTAAATGAATAATTCACACTGAAAAATGTTTTCAGGTTTAGAGTTTTAGAGAATTAGGACATAACTGTTACATCTCAAAAGATTACAAAGTAGACACTTCTACTAAGTTTCCATAGAATAAAAAAAACTCTCAAAAAGAAACATGTCTAGTTCCTTGTTTTATATAGCATGAATTTCCCTTGATCCCGTCCTTGACCCTATTCCACATTAAGTCCTATGAAAAAAATTTCAAAAAAACATGGGGTGAGCATAAAAATCTCAGTAAGGGATACACAAAGAATGAAAAATGATAGTTTTTCAAACATCATTTAAACCATGTATACATTATCAAAGTAATACCTTCACCTTCATGAAGTAGTAAAAACTCTTCACTGGATAAAATATCATTACTTACCCTTTTGTAACCAAAGTATTACCTTAAAACCCATATAAAGAACACATAACATAAAAAGGTAACTTGGGACATAAACATACTTAAGTGGAATAACCATATGTTCGACTTCCACACATATCACTTAATGGAATAACCATATGGCCAACTTCCATACATACTTAATGGAATAGCCATACGGACGACTTCCATACCCAATGCATTGGAGGTTAAAACGTAACCACCTGTCCTGGTATTCACGGCACCACCCGTCATATGGTTTATCACATAACCACCCGTCAAATGTCCAAGTACCATTATAAAATCATAAGACATAAAAAAAATGGAAAGAAAAAATTTCCACACTTTGATCACAATATATCACTTAAATATATTGACATACCAAATCCATTATAAAAACCATTTTCAAAACCAAAATACATAAAAGAGTATATGGTATTTATTTCATTTTATAATAACATTACAGCTTGTTCAGGAAGCCAAAGACCAAATAATACTCACGGCGGCGGAAAAGGTCATTATCAACACGTATGTTAAAAGAAACATTCCTTTTTTTCGTTTTGTAAAATGATTCGTAGAAAAAGATTCATTTTTTATTAAAGTAAAAGTAAAAGGGGTTTATACACCGTATAAAAGATAGTTGTGTATAAAATGAAATATGCCTCAATGAAAGGAGATTGAGATGAAGTCCCTTATAAAGATCTTTATTTTTGAATGAAATAGATCTATTATGTGTATTCACTATAGGTACACATAAAGAAAGTAAAAATACAATATAGTACATAATGATATAATAACATAATTTTAAAGTAGGAGATTAACCAAAAGAATGGAAATTCGGTTAAGAAGTTCCCTTACCTCGGGTCCGACTTGACTCGATCGTTTTTTAACGTCCTGAATAATAAACTTGAGTTAATTTCTATTTTCTTAAAAAACTTTTTCAAGTTAATTATTCCTTTTATATCACTTATTTCCATGTTATACCCATTATGTAATCATTTATGTTAATAATGTTTGTTTTGTCGATATTTGGTTCTTAAGTCGAAAGTGGACTTCTTACAATTACATGTTGTTCGTGTGTTCAATGGTTCTTTATATCCAGAATGACATTCCTGATTTGGATATAATATATATCATATATATCTAGCATATACATGTATTTATAATATCACATAATCATTTAGAGGTAAGAAATGAAATGCACCGTTCATGGAGACGGTAAGCCGTACGTACGCATGAACGCTACTTTCATTTCTATGTCATATTAATGGAATTAAAACTAAATGATAGGTATGTATATATTAATTCCAGAATTATATTAATCATTTAGATGTAAAATACATCATATATATCCATTATATATATGTACTTATAATAGTACATTACATTTGGGGATAAGAAATGAAATGCACCGTTCATGGAGACGGTAAGCCGTACGTACGCATGAACGCTACTTTCATTTATATCTCATGCATTAATGGAACGAAATAATAATTTTATAGAGTTATATTATAATTCCAGTATAACATCATTTATAATAACATTAAATCCATCCTTTATACGTCCCAAATATGGCATTAACGAATCATATCACTTTGAGGGGGCGGTAATCCGCACTTTCTAAAATTAAATCATCGTGTTTACCCACAATGAAAACCACAAAGGTATATCACAAATGAAAAATAAATGAGTATAAGGAAAACATAAACATAATAAATATCATATATAAATATAGTGACATCTTAATGGCCACAATTAAAGGTGTTTAAAAGAAGATTGAACAATCATCGTTTCATGAGGCAGAAATTCTCCAACCACAGAAACAATATGTTCTATAACCATTAGATGTAGATGTGTGTAATTGTAGCTCTAAAGATTCTTATAAACACATCCTAGTATATTTAAGATACTATAGTTGTTACAATATAAATTAATAAAAATAGTTTAGGTGGTTGGAGAAGCAAAAGAAAACAAAATAATACAAGTGAAGACATCACCTTAAAATCGGGTAACTCTCTTATATTGGAGCTCAAAGGATTTCTTGGGAAGACTTCTGCCCAACGTGAGCCTTCAATGAGTAATAGATGGATGTGTAGAGACAAAATGGGCAGGGTTTGGCCAAGCCAAAGGCTTTGGATGTGTGGGTATGGTGGTAGAGGTGGGGGCCTTTTATAAGAGGAGAGGAGAGGCACTCTTGGAAAGTAAGGAAATGTTACTTTATTTTAGAATGAGTTTTGGATTTTAATGGCCCCACATTGATTTTTTTCAAGGATAAGGTGATAAGGGTTCTAAATCCAAACATCCAATATGTTTTTGACATGTTTAGGTCATAGATTTTACATTATCTTTCCATTTTATTTAAATTGTTAAATAATGATGTAATCGCTACGTCATCATGGTGTCATACATATTTTAATTTATTTAATGTATAACAATTATAAAAAAATACTATGATTTAGGAAATCTTTTCACCTTTCCAATTAATATTTATAGTCAAAAATCGGATTTGTATGACCCCATGTAAAAATTGTTTTAGAAAAACAACTCATGTTTGTGACATTTTTATTTTAACATTAAATAAAAAGATATTAATGACATTTTACAACTAAAGTGGCTCCATGGGGTCCCCAAGTTGACCCATGGCTTTTCTTGGTCGGCCATGACACATCCAATGAGGTAACGACATGTTTCAAATTCATTTCATATTATTACAACATTATTTTAGTTTCCACCTAAGGATTAGATTTCACTTCAATCATATTCTCCCTGATGATGAAAGCTGGGCGACGGTGGAGGTCTCCCGATGAATCCCCTCTGTAGGTGACGACGGCGGCCTCTGTGCCGATCCCTCCCCCTTCGATGGGGGAGGGAGAATCGTCGTATCTTAGGAGGGCGAGGACCTTCCAACCTTTCTCTAACCCGGAGTTTCTCCCTTCCTTCCCGAATGTGGCTTTAAACCCTAAGGTCCCGGATCTGGTGGACGGGGTCCCGAATCTTCATTTATCCTCGACGGAGTTTTCTGAGTCGACCAACCTATTGAATCTCACTCTTGTTGCCCGCTTCAAGGACAAGAGGCCCTCGGTTGATGATTTTGATCGTTTCGTTTTCGGTTCGTGGGATCTCCAAGAACGAGCGGTGGTGGGTTTACTCGACAATAGGCAGATAATGGTTCGCTTTGAGACTGAGGCTGATTTGATAAAAGCATGGTCAAGCGCGCCTCGTTTTTACAAGGGATCCCATTTTCTGCTGCTGCGGTGGTCATTCGACCTGCACATGAAAAGGGACTCACCTTCAATCGCAGTTTTGGTATGTTTTCCCAAGCTTCCCCTACTATTCCAGAACCCTGCAATTATCTGAATGCTTGGAAATATGGTAGGTAGATTCCTTTGCGCGGATAGTTGAACTGAAGCGCTCTGTCATCCAGTGAATCCTCGTGTTTGTGTTTAGATAGATGAATCTAGATCTCCCTTTGAGTATGTTTCTGTCACGATCGGTGAAGAGTATCGCTGTAAACAGCGGGTGATTTATGAAGATTGGATTGATTTCTGTGGGTCTTGCAGGAGGTTAGGGCACTCGACCGAGGTCTGCCGTAGGGGAATTCCTCCTCGGTCGACCAAGGGAGATGGTAAAAGGAAATATATCCCGCCGGAATTGAAGGGTAATAATTGTTTGCAGGTTGAGGAGGGTTCTCACTCTAGACCGATGGAGCCAGCTACAAGAGGAGAATGCTCTGGGGTGGCTTCGATGACACTGGATGGGGAATCAGTCAGGACTGGTAAGGCAATTCTGGAGTGTGATTCGGGTACTGGTTCTTTGGATGGGAAGGGGCCAGGTAGTCATCCGAATTTGGATCGTTCGAAGGATTCCAGGGGATTGGATCCTGTATCTCCCCCCTTTACACCTTTGAGTAATAGATTCTCTATCCTTGCCGTGGATGGTCGATCTGAATGCCTGGAAGAGAATGTTTTTGCAGGTAAGGAGAATGGTGACATGACCTTAGAGGATCAGTTGGCTGGAGGTTTGGAGACTGAAGTTGGCTTGGTCAAAATGGAGCCTATGGAGGTTATGCAAGAGGGTGACAGGGGACTGGGGTTGGAGGGAGCACCCTTGGCTGTCTGCACGGAAACCAGAAACTCCATTGTGGTGGGAGCTGATGAGGGCCAGGTTGAGCAGGACCTGAAAGCAGTCCCTGCGGCAACAGTGGATGAAGGTGCTTCAGTGGGGGTGCTTCTGCCAGTGATGGAGAACCCTATTACGAGTCAGGATGATAAAGGAAGGGAGTTCCCTTTGGGAGGGACAGAGAAGGTGAGTGGAACAGGTGACCGCTTGTTCAGTGAGGTGGTTCAGAATGAGCAAATCGAAGGGCCTGGTTCACCCACAGTAAGACGTCGGTCAAGGAAGGATTACTCCTGTCTCCCGCGGCCTATGCTGACTCGTTCAGCTTCTCGGAAGAAAGGCAAGGTCGCTGTGTCTTTTGCGAACAACATTGTGACTGAGAGGACTTCACCAGACCCTGTTCTGGAACTTCTCAGGAATCGGGTGCAAAGTCCTCAGTATTGGAGGACACCAGGTTGGGAAACAGCCTCGGCCACTGGTGAAGATGTGTCTGGCAGGGGATGCGGAGAGGAGTACGCATTTGATGATTTTTACTGATGTTTTTAGTGTGCTGATTTCTGTTTCTGATTTTATGTTGTGGTTGTATGCTTGGGCACTGGGACCCATTAATCCGGATATTGAAAATCAAAAAAAAAGGATTTCCGTACAACATTATTTTTACCATAAATTACACTAATTACCTCTAATCCCGATTAAAAACTTAATAACTTACTAGTCACCAAACAATTATTTTAATCCCATTGAACCACATTTTACTTCTTAATAACAACCATGTATATCGGATTTTTGAAATTCGAAACACAGAGGTGGTAAATTTTCATTTAAATGAAAAATCAGTTTCTTTATGTACCACTTAGTGGTTCCACTATTCATCAAAAATTGATGTTTTTCAAAAAAATACCAAAACATCACCCTAAGCTATATTTGATATTACAGATTCAAAAATGAATTCCATTTTACAAAATTCAAAACATATATGTTGCATTAATTAATTTAATAATTAATTCCCTCTGTCAGAGCAAATAGCGTGTTTTTATGAAACAATAAGTATCAAAAGATTGACACTAGTTTAAGTCCGATTTCAAAGTGAAATTAATTCCAACGACCACTATTGGATTTAATGGTAAAAATATATTCTAATTTCACTTTAAAACCAATTCAAAAGATAATCTAATCATATAAATAAATTAGATTAAAAAGTGGTTTTGAATTAAAATACAACATTTTACACTATTCATTAAAAAAATGATCTTTATCGGAAAAATACCAAAAAATTAGACAATGTAAATTTTGATGTCCTTATTCTAACGAAGAGTTTTATTTGGTCCAATAAAATTTATAAGTGTAAAAAAAACTACATTTAATGACGGTTCGCCATCAAAAGGCGATAAGTGAACCTTTAGTGAAAACTAGGGCATATACGCCTAAAATTGAATTCCTTCCGTATTTTAAGCCTTTATCTTTTGTCATATAAAAGTAAAAACATTTAAAAAACATATATAATCATATTTTAGTTATTTCTATCCATTCCATCCAATACAACGGCTATGTGTTAACTACAATTTAAAATAATATTATTTTATTACTAGTGTGCAACGTAAGATTTCAAAGAAACTCTTTGTTGCGTATCGGGTACGCTATCAAACATAGCAACCCCTTTAAAGTAAAATTAATATTTAATTCGTAAATATTAATAAATATGAAAATTATTTATTCTTTATTTACCTGGGATGTTACATCCTTACCCCCTTTTGGGAATTGCGTCCTCGCAATTTTATTCACTTATCAAAATAAGTGGGGGTATTTATCCCTCATAGCATTTTCAGATTCCCACGTTGCCTCTTCAACCATATGGTTTTTCCACAAAACCTTTACCTAGTGAATTACCTTATTTTGCAACACTTTCTCTCTTCGGTCAAGAATATGGACTGGTTGTTCTTCATAAGATAGGTTCTCCTCCAGCTGAACTACCTTTGGACTCAAAACATGAGATGGATCTGGCATATACTTCCTCAACATCAAAACATGAAGAACATTGTGTACCTGAGATAAACACGGAGGTAATGTCACTCTGTATGAAACTGATCCAACTCTCTCCAGAATTTCATGTGGTCCAATGATCCTTGGACTCAGCTTTCCTTTCTTAACAAATCCCATCACACTTTTCCATGGAGAACCCTTGAGAAAAGCATGATCACCTACCTCGAAATATAGATATTTCCTCCGGTTATCTGCATAACTCTTCTGCCTGCTCTGAGCTGTTCTCATGTGTTTCTAAATAAACTGAACTTTTTCTGCCATCTCTTCTACCAATTCTGGTCCCATCAGCTTCCTTTCACCCACTTCATCCCAAAAATATGGAGTTCGACACCGCTTCCCATATAATGCCTCAAATGGTTCCATCTGTATATTGGAATGAAAACTGTTATTTTAAGAAAACTCAACCAAAGAAAGATGTTGGTCCCAAATTCCCTGATAATCCATCGAACAAGCTCGTAGCATATCCTCCAAGGTCTGAATCGTTCGTTCTGACTACCCATCGGATTGCGGATGAAAAGATGTACTAAAATTTAATTCATTACCCAACGACTTCTGAAGGCCTTTCCAAAAGATAGAAGTAAACGTGGGATCACGATCAGATACAATGGAGAGGGGAACTCATGCAACCTGACTATCCCTTTAAGATACAATCGAGAATGTTGATCTAGAGAGACTGTATCTGGAATAGGAAGGAAATGATCATATTTAGTCAATCGATCAACAATAACCCAGATTTCATTATTACCTCGAGATTTCCTCAGTAATCCCACAACAAATTCCTTGGATATCTTTTCTCATTTCCACTCTGGCACTGGTAATGGCTGACGCATCCCTTTAGGTAACTACCGCTCTGCCTTAACCTTCTGACAAGTCAAACACTTCACAGTAAAATCAGAAATATCCCTTTTCATTCCATCCCACCAGTAATACTCCCGCATATCTCTGTACATCATAGTATTTCCAGGATGAACTGAAAATGGGGAACTATGAGCCTCACATAATAGCTCATTCTTCAACTGTGAATCACACGGAACGCACAATCTCTTCCCAAATCTCAAAACACAATCATTATCAATGTTTAATTCAAGAAACTTACCCTTCTGAATTAGCTCTACCATTTTCTGCAACTCGCTGTCTTGCTTCTGTGCTTGCTTAATTTTGTCTGATAGATAAGATTTCACTTATACCTGAAACAAAACAGAAGAACATCATGCACCAACAACTTCTATGCCAAATTTCATCAAATACTTAACCAAAGGGTCATGTTCCAAACACAACATTTATAATGAAGCATTACTTTTTCGACTCAAAGCATCAGCCACTTTATTTTCTTTTCCCGAAAGGTAATGAATTTTACAATCATAATCGTTGATTAATTCTAGCCATGTCCTCTATCTCATGTTCAATTATTTCTCACTGAATATATACTTTAAACTTTTGTGATCAGTATATATTTCACACTTTACTCCATACAAATGATGCATCCAAATTTTTAAATCAAAAACAACAAAGTATAATTCCAAATCATGTGTAGGGTAATTTACCTCATGAGTTTTCAAATGACGTGAAGCATAAGCAATTACCTGATCATTCTGTATTAAGACGCAACTGAGTCCTTTCAATGAAGCATCACTGTAGATAACAAACTCCCCATTCCAAGAAGGTAGTGCCAAAACTGGATCATTCACCAATATTTTTTCAGTTCCTGAAAACAATCATCACATTCTTTTGTCCAGATGAACTTAACACCCTTACGAGTTAGCTTAGTCATTGGACTAGATAACCGTGAAAAATTTTCAACAAACCATCGGTAGTAACCTGCCAAACCAAGAAAATTACGGATCTTTGTTGAATTTTTGGGTCTTGTCTATTCTTCAACAACTTTTGTTTTAGAAGGATCAATAGTTATTCCATCTTTTAAAACAGTATGGCCAAGGAAAGAAATTTTTTGCAACCAAAACTCACACTTGCTGAATTTCCCATACAATTTCTTTTCATTTAAGGTTTGTAAAATAACCCTTAAATGTCCTTAATGATCCTCTTTAATTTTAGAAAACACCAAAATATTATCAATGAAAACAACCAACATTTTTCATCTGAGTCAACTGAGCCATCACTACAACAAACTATTTAGTTCTGATTCTGACCATCTCAGGATACTGATTTGAAAGGTTATTTCCCTCTGTATGCCTTCCCAGAAAATCTGTTCTATTTCCTCACTGAAAACCCTTTCTTAACACAAAAATATCTTAGGAGAAGCAACATGGTAATATTTAAATGCTATATCATTTAAATTTGACCATAAAAAAAATTTGGATAATCATTTAATAGAATTCTAACTTCTAAATTTATCTAAACCTCCCTTTGATACCAAATATAAGGCCCCGTCCTTAAACATTACTTAATATGGAATGAAATGAATAATTCACATTGAGGATCTTTTCAGGTTTAGAGTTTTAGAGAATTAGGACATAACTGTTACATCTCTAAAGATTACAAAGTAGACACTTCTACTAAGTTTCCATAGAATAAAAAAACTCTTAAAAAGAAACATATCTAGTTCCATGTTTTATATAGCATGACATTCCCTTGATCCCATCCTTGACCCTATTCCACATTAAGTCCTATGAAAAACATTTCAAAAAAACTTGGGGTGAGCATAAAAATCTCAGTATGGGATACACAAAGAAAGAAAACTGTTAGATTTTCAAACATCAAGTAAACCATGTATACTTTATCAAAGTAATACCTTCACCTTCATGAAGTAGTAAAAACTATTCACTGAATAAAATATCATTACATACCCCTTTGTAACCAAAGTATTACCATAAAACCCATATAAAGAACACATAACATATAAAGGTAACTTTGGACATAAACATACTTATGTGGAATAACCATACGGTCGACTTCCACACATATCACTTAATGGAATAGCCATATGGCCAACTTCCATACATACTTAATAGAATATCCATACGGCCGACTTCCATACCCAATGCATTGGAGGTTATAACGTAACCACCCATCCTGGTATTCACGACACCACTCGTCATATGGTTTATCAAGTACCCACCCGTCAAATGTCCAAGTACCATTATAAAATCATAAGACATAAAACAAATATAATGGAAAGAAAACATTTCCACAGTTTGATCACAATATATCACTTAAATATATTGACATAACAAATCCATTATAAAAATCATTTTCAATACCAAAATACATAAAAGAGTATATGGTATTTATTTCATTTTAAAAAAACATTACGTCTTGTTTAGGAAGCCAAAGACCAAATAATACGCGCGGTGGTGGAAAAGGTTGTTGCCACCGCGTACGTTAAAAGAAACATTCCTTTTTGTCATTTTGTAAAATGCTTCGTAGAAAAAGATTACTTTTGTATAAAAGTAAAAGTCAAAGGGGTTTATACACCGTATAAAATATAGTTGTGTATAAAACAAAATATGCCTCAATGAAAGGATATTGAGATGAAGTCCCTTCAAAGATCATTTTTTTGAATAAAATAGATCTATTATGTGTATTCACTATAGGTACACATAAAGAAAGTAAAAAATACAAGATAAGACATAATAATATAATGACATAATTTTAAAGTAGGATATTAACCCAAAGAATGGAAATTGGGTTAAGAAGTTCCCTTACCTCGGGTCCGACTTGACTCGATCGTTCTTTAACGTCCTGAATAATAAACTTGAGTTAATTTCTATTTGCATAAGAACATTTTTCAAGTTCATTATTCCTTTTATATCACTTATTTCCATGTTATAAACATTATGTAATCATTTATGTTAATAATGTTTGTTTTGTTGATATTTGGTTCTTATGTCGAAAATGGACTTCTTACAATTACATGTTGTTTGTGTGGTCAAAGGTTCTTTATATCCAGAATGACATTCCTGATTTGGATATCATATATATATATATATATAGCATATACATTTATTTATAATATCACATAATAATTTAGAGGTATGAAATGAAATGAACCGTTCATGGAGATGGTAAGTTGTACGTACGCATTAACGCTACTTTCATTTCTATGTCATATTAATGGAATTAAAACTAAATGAGAGGTATGCATATTTTAATTCTAGAATTATATTAATCATTTAGATGTAACATACATCATATATATCCATTATATCTATGTTATTATAATAGTACATTACATTTGGGGATAAGAAATGAAATGCACCGTTCATGGAGACGGTATGCTGTACGTACGCATGAACGCTACTTTTGTAACACCCGAGGTAAATAAAGAATATGACATCTTTATATTTATCCATATTTGTGAATAAAATATTAATATTACTTTATAGGGGATGCTATGCTCAATGGCGTACCCAATACACAACAACGAGTTTCTTGGGAATCTTACATTGCAGTCTAATAATAAAATAATATTATTTTAAATGGTAGTTAATGCATAGCCGTTGTAATGGAGGGAATGAACAGAAATAACTAAAAAATGATTATATATGTTTGTCAAATATTTTTTTCTCTTTGCAATAAATGTTAGTGGATTAAAAATGCAAATGAATCCAGTTTTTAAGCGTAAACATTCTAATATTCTTTAAAAGGTCGATTAACCGCCTTTTTATGGAGAACCCCTTTTAAATTCACTTTTTGAAAATTTTATAAGCTCTATTTTTCAAAATAAACATATTATTTATTATTGGGACATTTAAATTTACCTTGGGTTAATTTTTGGTATTTTTCCGATAAAGTTCATTTTTTAATGAATAGTGTAAAATGTTGTATTTTAATTCAAAACCTCTTTTTAATCTAATTTATTTATATTATTAGATTATCTTTTGAATTGGTTTTAAAGTGAAATTATAATATATTTTTACCATTAAATCCAATAGTGGTTGTTGGAATTAATTTCACTTTGAAATCGGACTTAAACTACTGTCAATCTTTTGATACTTATTGTTTCATAAAAACACGCTTTTTGTCATGACAGCGGGAATTAATTATTAAATTAATTAATGTGACTTATATGTTTTGAATTTTTTTTAAAATAGACTTCATTTTTGAATTTGGAATATCAAATATAGCTTAGGGTGAATTTTTGGTATTTTTCTGAAAAACTTCAAATTTTGATGAATAGTGAAACCACTATGTGGTACTTATAAAAATTGATTTTTCGTTTAAATGAAATTTTACCACTTCTGTTTTTTGAATTTCAAAAATCCAACATACATGGTTGTCATTAATAAGTAAAATGTGGTTCAATGGGATTAAAATAATTTTTTGGTGAATAGTAACTTATTAAGTTTTTAATCGCAATTAGAGGTAATTAGTGTAGTTTAAGGTAAAAGTAATGTTTTAATAATATGAAATGAACTTGACACATGTCCTAACTTCATTGGATGTGTCATGGCCGACCAAGACAATCCATGGGTCAACTTGGGGACCCCATGGAGCCACTTTGGTTGGAAAATGACATAAATACCTTTTTATTTAAAGTTAAATTAAAAATGAGACAAACATGATATGTTTTACTAAAACAATTTTTACATGGGGTTATACAAATCATATTTTTGACTATGAATATTCCCTGGAAAGATAAAAGGATTTCCTACATCATAGTATTTTTTTTAATTTTTAGACGTTAAATAAATTACATTATTTATGACATCGTGATGATGCAGTGATGACCTCATTATTTAATGATTTAAATAAAATGGAAAGATAATGTAATATCTAAGACCTAAACATGTCCAAAACTTATTGGATGAGTGGATTTAGAACCCTTATCACCATATCCTCGAATTATATATATGTGGGACCTCTTAAATCCGAATATCATTTTAAAATAAACTGACTTTTCTTTACTTTCCAAGAGTGCCCCTCCTCTCCTCTTATAAAAGGCCCCCACCACTACCTCCTTACCCACACTCCCAAAGCCTTTGGCTCGGCCAAACCCTGCCCATTTGGTCTCTCCACTTCCCTATCTTACTCCTTGAAACCTCACTTTGGGTAGAAGTCTTCCCAAAGAAGCTTTTGAGCTCAATCCAAAGGGAGTTACCCGATTTTAAGGTAATGGCTACACTTGTGTCATTTTGTTTTATTTTGCATCTCCAACCCCCTAAACTCTTTTTATTAATTTATTTTGTAACAAATCCAGTATCTTCATTATACTAGGATGTTTTTATAAGATGTATTCCAGCTACACTTACACACACCTACATCTAATGGTTAAAGAACATACTATTTCCGTGGATGGCGAATTTCTGCCTCCCGAAACGATGATTGTTCAACATTCTTCTAACACCTTCAAAGGTGGCCATTAATATGACACTATATTTATATATGATATATAATATGTTTATGTTTTACTTAAGCTTCTGTATTTTTCATTTATAGCGTATCTTTATGGTTTCCATTATGGGTAAACGCGATATCTTAATTTAAGGAAGTGCGGACTACCGCCCCCTCAAAGTAATTTGATTCGTTAATACAATGCGTGGTACGTATAAAGGATATATTTAATGATATTATATATGATACCATACTGTAATTAAAATACTATTATGTATCATTTTGTTTTAATTCCATTAAATATGAAATAGAAATGGAAGTAGTGTTCATGCGTACGTACGGCTTACCATCTCCATGAACGGTACATTTCATTTCTTATCTCAAAATGTTATGTAATATTATAAGTACATATATATAATGGATATATATATAATATATAACATATAAATTATGGATTTCATTATTGAATTATAACATATATATATCTCTCTAATTTCATTTTAATTCCATTAATATGACCAAAAATGAAAGTAGCGTTCATGCGTACGTACGGCCTACCGTCTCCATGAACGGTGCTTTTCGTTTTTTTTTTGTCTATTACCTTTTCCTACCGAGGAATCGAATACCGTTTAACCCATCACAAGTTTGTGATTTTCATATGGTTAACTTTCTCCTAAACATGTTTTCTATCACTCTCCATCAGAACATGACCCTTTGTTTTTTCCTCCATGTCCATATTTTCATACTTCGAATCCTAGTATGGGTTAACTCGGGTGACCTTTGTACTTATCCTTCTTTATTTTAAAGTGATTGTTTTACCGACTCTTGTTCCGATGTGGGACTTTCAAGGATGTTTCCAAGATCAATTTTAAAATTGCGAGGTCGCAATTCCCAAAAAGGGGGAAGGATGTACCACCCCAGGTAAATAAAGAATATGACATCTTTATATTTATCAATATTTGTGAATATAATATTAATATTACTTTAAAGGGGATGTTATGCTCAATGGTGTACCCAATACGCAACAACGAGTTTCTTGGGAATCTTACGTTGCAATCTAATAATAAAATAATATTATTTTAAATGGTAGTTAACACATAGCCGTTGTAATGGCGGGAATGAACAGAACTAACTAAAAATTGATTATATATGTTTTTCAAATATTTTTTTGTCTTTACAATAAATTTTAGAGGATTAAAAATTCAAATCAATCTAGTTTTTAAGCGTAAACATTCTAATATTCATTAAAAGGTCGATTAACCGCATTGTTATGGTGAACCCATTTTAAATTCTCTTTTTGACAATTTTAAAAGCTCTATTTTTCAAAATAAACATATTATTTATGACTGGGACATTGAAATTTACCTTGGGTTAATTTTTGGTATTTTTCCGATAAAGTTCATTTTTTAATTAATAGTGTAAAATGTTGTATTTTAATTCAAAACGTCTTCTTAGTATAATTTATTTATATGATTATATTATCTTTTGAATTAGTTTTGAAGTTAAATTATAATATATTTTTACCATTAAATCCAATAGTGGTCGTTGGAATTAATTTCACTTTGAAATCGGACTTAAACTAGTGTCAACCTTTTGATACTTATTGTTTCATAAAAACACGCTTTTTGTCATGACAGCGGGAATTAATTATTAAATTAATTAATGTGAATATATGTAATGAATTTATTAAAATAGACTTCATTTTTGAATTTGGAATATCAAATATAACTTAGGGTGAATTTTTGGTATTTTTCTGAAAAACTTCAATTTTTGATGAATAGTGAAACCACTAAGTGGTACTTATAAAAACTGATTTTTTGTTTAAATGAAATTTTACCACTTCTGTGTTTTGAATTTCTAAAATCCGACATACATGGTTGTCATTAATAAGTAAAATGTGGTTCAATGGGATTAAAATAATTTTTTGGTGAATAGTAACTTATTAAGTTTTTAATCGCGATTAGAGGTAATTAGTGTAGTTTAAGGTAAAAGTAATGTTGTAATAATATGAAATGAACTTGAAAAATGTCCTAACTTCATTTTATGTGTCATGGCCGACCAAGACAAGCCATGGGTCAACTTGGGGACCCCATGGAGCCACTTTGGTTGGAAAATGACAAAAATACCTTTTTATTTAAAGTTAAAGTAAAAATGAGACAAACATGATATGTTTTACTAAAACAATTTTTACATGGGGTTATACAAATCATATATTTGAATATAAATATTCATTGTAAATATACAAGTATTTCCTACATCATAGTATTTTTTTTATAATTTGTATACGTTAAATAAATTAAATTATTTATGACATCATGATGATGCAGCGATGACCTCATTATTTAACGATTTAAATAAAATGGAAAGATAATGTAATATCTAAGACCTAAAAATGTCCAAAACTTATTGGATGAGTGGATTTAGAACCCTTATCACCTTATCCTTGAATTATA
Source organism: Viscum album (assembly GCA_963277665.1). Taxonomy (NCBI): domain Eukaryota; kingdom Viridiplantae; phylum Streptophyta; class Magnoliopsida; order Santalales; family Viscaceae; genus Viscum; species Viscum album. The sequence continues at coordinate 2,071,932,835 of OY728138.1, forward strand.
TAAATGTGGTACCTCTTAAATCCGAATATCATTTTAAAATAAAGTGACTTTTCTTTACTTTCCAAGAGTATCCCTCCTCTCCTCTTATAAAAGGCCCCCACCTCTACCTCCTTACCCACACTCCCAAAGCCTTTGTCTCGGCCAACCCCTACCCATTTGGTCTCTCCACTTACCTCTCTTACTCCATGAAGCCTCACTTTGGGAAGAAGTCTTCCCAAGGAAGCCTTTGAGCTCAAACCAAAGAGAGTTACCCGATTTTAAGGTAATGACTTCACTTGTGTCATTTTGTTTTATTTTGCTTATCCAACCCCCTAAACACTTTTTATTCATTTATTTTGTAACAAATACAGTATCTTAAATATACTAGGATTTTTTTTATAATAAGTATTCGAGCTACACTTACACACACCTACATCTAATGGTTAAAGAACAAATTGTTTCCGTGGATGGCGAATTTCTGCCTCCCGAAACGATGATTGTTCATCATTCTTCAAACACCTTAAAAGGTGGCCATTAAGATGACACTATATTTATATATGATATCTAATATGTTTATGTTTTACTTAATCTTATGTATTTTTCATTTATGGCGTACCTTTATGGTTTCCATTATGGGTAAACGCGATATCATCATTTAAGGAAGTGTGGACTACCGCCCCCTAAAAGTGATTTGATTCGTTAATACAATATGTGGTACGTATAAAGAATATATTCAATGATATTATATATGATAAAATACTGGAATTAAAATACTATTATGTATCATTATGTTTTAATTCCATTAAATATGAAATAGAAATGGAAGTAGCGTTCATGCGTACGTACGGCTTACCGTCTCCATGAACGGTACATTTCATTTCTTATCTCAACATGTTATGTAATATTATAAGTACATATATATAATGGATATATATATGTAATATATTACATATAAATTATGGATATAATTATTGAATTATAACATATATATATCTCTCTCATTTCATTTTAATTCCATTAATATGACAAAAAATGAAAGTAGCGTTCATGCGTACGTATGGCCTACCGTCTCCATGAACGATGCTTTTCATTTTTTTATCTCCAAATGATATGGAATATTATAAAATAAATATTTACTGGATATATATGATATTTTAATCATTAATACTATTCTGGAAGTTATTTACTTATAACTACATGGGCAATCTTTTTTCAAACAAGTTCATTCTTGACTCATGTACCAAACATCAGCAAAAACGTCTGATATGAACTAACATTATTAAACATTTATTATGACATTATAATATGTGATATGAACTGAATAATAATCTCTAAATTAGTTACTTAGGCAATTATTAATTGACCAATGTTTATTATTCAGGAATATAAAGAAACGAACAAGACAAGTTGGACTTGAGGTAAGGGATCATACACCTCTCTTTCTTTTTAAGTACACTCTTTTATGTCATTCCTTTTAAGCTCATATTTCTTATGATTGGGATGTTATTTTATATTACTCCTACTGTACTTATTATTTTCATATGATTACAGACCCTATTTCCTCTCATCAATTCCATTTTGGATGTTTTGATTGGAGCTGTTAGGCTGCCGAATTTTCGTAAGAGATCTAACCTCTCTCTTTCTTTTAAGTACTCTCCCTTATGTCGCTTCTTTTAAGATCCTATTTCAAATGTTGGAGGATGTTATTTTATATTCCTATTTCAGTAAAATTTATGTCAATATTATGTGAGACCCTATTTCCTCTCATAAATCCATTTTGGAAGTCTTAAGTGGCGTCGTTAGGCTGCTGAGTTTTCGTAAGAGATTTTTCATCTCACTTTTATTCCCGTTAGATTTATTCTACATTTGCCACAATTTTCATTGAGTGGTGTATGTACTGCCCATTATTATACACTTTGTGTAGTATAATTTCATTTATGTTTATTCACATCTTCATGGTATGACCCTTCTTCCATGGGGTGTACGTTTCGAAAGTTACCCAACTCGGTAAGGGGACCTTTCACCCTCCTCTTTTTAAAAGACTTCTTTTGTTATGTCTTTTAATTCACATAATATTATGTTGGGATATGTTATTTTATATCCTTATTGATTTAAATTTTATGTCCAAGTGATGAGATTCCCTTTTTATCTCTCATCAACTCATTTTCTGAATTTTGAAGTGATATCGTTAGGCTGTCGAATTTTACCAAGGGAACTTTTTAACCCAATTTCGATTTCTTTGGGATCAACATGTAGTTATTGAATATTTCATCTTTTTAATATGTGTGAATGACCTTTTATTGTTTTACACTTAATATCCACTTATATTGGGTGTATTTATATTTGTCACACATAATTTTTAGATTGAATTATCCTTAATTTAAGGATACCTTCATTATAAGGGAATTCATCACATTTGACATTTCTATTGAGACTTCATTGTTGTTATGCACCAATTCACTCTTATATGGTGTATATACTGTCCTTTGGAATATTATATCATGAATCCATTTATTCTCATGATATTATAAAGTTCTGACTAAATGTTATTCCTCAATTATTATATTCAAGTGTCTCTAATTTTGGTAGAACCCCTTTAACCAAAATATCGCTTTAAATGTTTTAATTATTTGTTCTTATTAATATCCATGTTTTCAAAATGGTTTTAAGGATTTATTTATATGGAAATTAATGGTTTAAAATTTTAAAATCTTCAAGGTGGTATTGGACACTTTGATTCAAAAATATCTTTATTAAATGTTTTAAATGGTTTTGAAAATGGTTTCTTTTTGAATGGATTCATTATTTCAATATACTAAAATGTTATATTGTGATTGAAATGTGGAAATGTTATGTTTCCTTTATGCATGTTTTATGTGATACGTTTATGTTATGGTTCTTGGGCATTGTTATGAAAACGGGTGGTTCCGTGATAAACTAAGGGTGGGTAAGCCTGATATAGCTCTCCAATGCATTGGGTAACGCGAAGGGGTTAAACGTTAAGGTTTCTCCGAAGAGATTTAGGGAATATATTGTGATGGGTATTCCAAACATAACCAAGAGGGTTACTCCCTACGTAAGAATGTTATGAATGCCTCAAGTTACCTTTCATGTCTTATGATTTCTATGATTTATTCATGATTTGATATGCCTATGTTTTATGGGTGAAATATGATTTCATTCTAATGTATATATGAACTCATGTTTCCTTTCCATATTTTTTTTATAACTCTTACTGAGCTCTTTATGCTCATCCCAACTTTTTGAAATGTTTTTCATAGGTCAATGGAAAGGTACATGATTTGATGATAGTGTCAAGGATGTGTCAAGAAAGAATCTGTGTTTTATTTTAAATATGTTTCCATTGAGAGGAAGAATGAATACTGTCTTTTATGTATCCACTTTGTTTAAATGTGGAATGTAATCCCAGTTTCATGATCTAATTCACTAAAAATCTAAACCTGAAAAGATCCTCAATGTGTAATCTTGTAATAACTCAAGATTAAGTAAGGTTTAAGGTTGGGGCCTTATAGTTGGTATCAAAGGTCGGTTTAGATAACTTTAGAGGTCAGGGTATTCTCTAAGCATAAGTGACAGTACCATAATGGATAGGATTTCAGAATGAGTCCTAGTTTTAGATAAAGTGAATGAGTAAGTATATATTGGTGTTTATCTTCCTCATTAGTATATGATGGTTTTGTTGATATACTCACACTGACATTTCTGTTTTTAGTGAATGGATGGATCTAGCAGGCACCAAAGAGACAACAGGTTTTAAGGAAACTGTGGTGGTTCTCTGATTAAGATACTAGATAAAATGGAGGGTTCAATGAGGAAACTCGTGGTTGTTCTAAACCAACTATCAAGGAGTCATGATCAACCACTTGAACCTTGGTTTGTTCTGTAATGCATCATTTACGAGATGACCAATTGATGTGGATGTTCAGGTAATGATTATAAATGTAACTATTAGAGTTTATATGATCCTTACTTTTGAGGTAATTATGGGTTACTCTATGATATGATGGAAAATGCAAGGCATGAGATAAACTTGAGGATGATTTTTTTGAAGATTTTATCTCATTTTGGGGAATGTTTTGAGAGTTATATAGTTTTGGAAAAAGGAAAACACACGGACCGTGTGACAACCCATCGCATCGGACCAAGCTGCGGGAATCGAACCCATAACCAAAGTGCGACTGGTATTTATCGCCTACCACTGGACTACGTGAAGTCCCTGTTTAGTTTGACTGATTCTTTTTAGTTAGATGATTATATTAATTAATAGTAAGTTGGTTTTGGGTTATCTATGGAAATTTATTAACCTATCATGGAGGATATCTGATTAGGTTAATTACTTTTCAATACGAGAAATTAAGAGCAACTGATGTTGTTTGGAGATAAATGTTACGATTTAACATAGAAGAATATGTGACTAAATCCTTCAAATATTTGTGTTTTAGTCTTAGTTTGGTTTACTTTGAAGAATTTTATGGACAAATTGTTTATCGAATGGTCCTCATTGAACTTTGGGTTTTGTTGGACAAATTTTGGAGATTAAGAATAGATTTTCTTTTTATAAAGGGTTATCCTTTTCTGGATTATCTGATCTTGTACTAACCTTTTTTGTTTTGGTTTTGGTTAAAGTATAAAGACATAGGAAGTATATAGTTCTCTTTTGTGGACTAGGTGATTCTCTAGAAGTTGATTATAGTACTCTTAATGTGAACAAGTATTCCTAAATACTCGCCTTTTGGAGAAAATATGAGTTTGTGTAAGGAATGTAATAAAAGTTGAATGTCAACATGATAAGTGATTATGTTTCCTTATGAATAAATTCCTCAATAAAAAGTAACATAAAAAAATTTTGTCTATTAACTTTTCCTACTGAGGAATCGAATACCGTTTAACCCATCACAAGTTTGTGATTTTCTTATGGTTAACTTTCTCCTAAACATGTTTTCTATCACTCTCCATCAGAAAATGACCCTTTGTTTTTTCCTCCATGTCCATATTTTCATACTTGGAATCCTATTATGGGTTAACTCGGGTGACATTTGTACTTATCCTTCTTTATTTTAAAGTGATTTTTTTACCGACTCTTGTTCCGATGTGGGACATTCAAGGATGTTTCCAAGCTCAATTTTAAAATTGCGAGGTCGCAATTTCCAAAAAGGGGGAAGGATATAACACCCCAGGTAAATAAAGAATATGACATCTTTATATTTATCCATATTTGTGAATAAAATATTAATAATACTTTAAAGGGGATTCTATGCTCAATGGTGTACCCAATACGCAACAACGAGTTTCTTGGGAATCTTACGTTGCAATCTAATAATAAAATAATATTATTTTAAATGGTAGTTAACGCATAGCCGTTGTAATGGCGGGAATGAACAGAACTAACTAAAAAATGATTATATATGTTTTTCAAATATTTTTTTGTCTTTACAATAAATGTTATAGGATTAAAAATGCAAATGAATCTAGTTTTTAAGCGTAAACATTCTAATATTCATTAAAAGGTCGATTAACCACCTTTTTATGGCGAAACCCTTTTAAATTCTCTTTTTGACAATTTTATAAGCTCTATTTTTCAAAAAAAACATATTATTCATGACTGGGACATTGAAATTTACCTTGGGTTATTTTTTGGTATTTTTCCGATAAAGTTCATTTTTTAATTAATAGTGTAAAATGTTGTATTTTAATTGAAAACGTCTTTTTATTCTAATTTATTTATAAGATTAGATTATCTTTTGAATTGGTTTTGAAGTGAAATTATAATATATTTTTACCATTAAATCCAATAGTGGTCGTTGGAATTAATTTCACTTTGAAATCGGACTTAAACTATTGTCAATCTTTTGATACTTATTGTTTCATAAAAACACGCTTTTTGTCATGACAGCGGGAATTAATTATTAAATTAATTAATGTGAATTATATGTAATTAATTTTTTAAAATAGACTTCATTTTTGAATTCGGAATATCAAATATAGCTTAGGGTGAATTTTTGGTATTTTTCTGAAAAACTTCAATTTTTGATGAATAGTGAAACCACTAAGTGGTACTTATAAAAACAGATTTTTCGTTTAAATGAAATTTTACCACTTCTGTGTTTTGAATTTCAAAAATCCGACATACATGGTTGTCATTAAGAAGTAAAATGTGGTTCAATGGGATTAAAATAATTTTTTGGTGAATAGTAACTTATTAAGTTTTTAATCGCGATTAGAGGTAATTAGTGTAGTTTAAGGTAAAAGTAATGTTTTAATAATATGAAATGAACATGAAACATGTCCTAGCTTCATTGGATGTGTCATATCCGACCAAGCCAAGCCATGGGTCAACTTGGGGACCCCATGGAGCCACTTTGGTTGGAAAATGACATAAATACCTTTTTATTTAAAGTTAAAGTAAAAATGAGACAAACATGATATGTTTTACTAAAACAATTTTTACATGGGGTTATAAAAATCAGATTTTTGACTATAAATATTACATGGAAAGATAAAAGGATTTTCTACATCATAGTATTTTTTTTAATTTTTAGACGTTAAATAAATTACATTATTTATGACATCATGATGATGCAGCGATGACCTCATTATTTAATGATTTAAATAAAATGGAAAGATAATGTAATATCTAAGACCTAAACATGTCCAAAACTTATTGGATGAGTGGATTTAGAACCCTTATTACCTTATCCTAGAATTATATAAATGTGGGACCTCTTAAATCCGAATATCATTTTAAAATAAAGTGACATTTCTTTACTTTCCAAGAGTGCCCCTCCTCTCCTCTTATAAAAGGCCCCCACCACTACCTCCGTACCCACACACCCAAAGCCTTTGGCTCGGCCAAACCCTGCCCATTCGGTCTCTCCACTTCCCTATCTTACTCCTTGAAGCCTCACTTTGGGCAGAAGTCTTCCCAATGAAGCTTTGGAACTCAAACCAAAGGGAGTTACCCGATTTTAAGGTAATGGCTACACTTGTGTCCTTTTGTTTTATTTTGCATCTCCAACCCCCTAAACTCTTTTTATTAATTTATTTTGTAACAAATCCAGTATATTCAATATACTAGGATGTTTTTATAAGACTTATTCTAGCTACACTTACACACACCTACATCTACTGGTTAAAGAACATACTGTTTCCGTGGATGGCGAATTTCTGCCTCCCGAAACGATGATTGTTCAACATTCTTCTAACACCTTCAAAGGTGGCCATTAATACGACACTATATTTATATATGATATCTAATATTATTATGTTTTACTTAAGTTTCTGTATTTTTCATTTATGGTGTATCTTTATGGTTTCCATTATGGGTAAACGTGATATCTTCATTTAAGGAAGTGCGGACTACCGCCCCCTCAAAGTAATTTGATTCATTAATACAATAAGTGGTACGTATAAAGGATATATTTAATGATATTATATATGATACCATACTGTAATTAAAATACTATTATGTATCATTATGTTTTAATTCCATTAAATATGAAATAGAAAAGGAAGCAGTGTTCATGCGTACGTACGGCTTACCATCTCCATGAACGGTACATTTCATTTCTTATCTCAAAATGTTATGTAATATTATAAGTACATATATATAATGGATATATATGTAATATATTACATATAAATTATGGATATCATTTTGGTATTATAACATATATATATCCCTCTCATTTTGTTTTAATTCCATTAATATGACAAAAAAATGAAAGTAGCGTTCATGCGTACGTACGGCCTACCGTCTCCATGAACGGTGCCTTTCGTTTTTTTATCACAAAATGAAATGGAATAGTATGAAATTAATATTTAATGGATATATATGATATTTTAATCATTAATACTATTCTGGAATTTATTTACTTATAACTACATTGCAATCTTTTTTCAAACAAGTTCATTCTTGACTCATGTACCAAACATCGGCAAAAACATATGATATGAACTAACATTATTAAACATTTATTATAACATTATAATATGAGATATGACCTGAATAATAATCTCTAAATGAGGTACTTAGGAAATTATTAATTGACCAAAGTTTATTATTCAGGAATATAAAGAAACGAACAAGACAAGTTGGACTTGAGGTAAGGGATCCTACACCTCTCTTTCTTTGTATGTACACTCTTTTATGTCATTCCTTTTAAGCTCTTCTTTCTTATGATTGTGATGTTACATTATATTACTCCTACTATAATTATTATGGTCATATTATGAGAGACCCTATTTCCTCTCATCAATTCCATTTTGGATGTTTTGAGTGGCGCCGTTAGGCTGCCGAATTTTCGTAAGAGATCTAACCTCTCTCTTTCTTTTGAGTACTCTCCCTTATGTCACTTCTTTTAAGCTCATATTTCTAATGTTGGAGGATGTTATTTTATATTCCTATTTCTGTAAACTTTATATTAATATTATGTGAGACCCAATTTCCTCTCATCAATCCATTTCGGAAGTCTTAAGTGGCGCTGTTAGGCTGCCGAGTTTTCGTAAGGGATTTTTCATCTCACTTTTATTCCCGTGAGATTTATGCTACATTTTCCACAATTTTCTTTTAGTGGTGTATGTACTGCCCATTATTATACACTTTTTGTAGTATAATTTCATTTATGGGTATTCACATCTTCATTGTATGACCCTTCTTCCATGGGGTGTACGTTTCGAATGTTACCCAACTCGGTAAGGGGACCTTTCACCCTCCTCTTTTTAAAAGACTTCATTTGTTATGTCTTTTAATTCACATACTATTATGTTGGGATATGTTCTTTTATATCCTTATTGATGTAAATTTTATTTCCAAGTGATGATATTCCCTTTTTATCTCTCATCAACTCATTTTCTGAATTTTGATGTAATGCCGTTAGGCTGTCGAATTTTACCAAGGGAACTTTTTAACCCAATTTCGATTTCGTTGGGTTCAAAATGTAGTTATTGAATATTTCACCTTTTGAATATGTGTTAATGACCTTTTATTTTTTTACACTTAATATTCATTTATATTGGGTGTATTTATATTTTTCAAACATAATTTTGAGATTGAATTATCCTTAATTTAAGGATACCTTCTTTATAAGGGAATTCATCACATTTGACATTTCTATTGAGACTTCATTGTTGTTATGCACCAATTCACTTTTCTATGGTGTATATACTATCCTTTGGATTATTATATCATGAATCCATTTATTCTCATGATATTATAATGTTCTGACTAAATGTTATTCCTCAATTATTATATTCAAGTGTCTCTAATTTTGGTAGAACCCCTTTAACCAAAATATTGCATTAAATGTTTTAATTATTTATTCTTATTAATATCCATGTTTTCAAAATGGTTTTAAGGATTTATTTATATGGATATTAATGGTTTAATATTTTAAAAGATTCAAGGTGGTATGGGACACTTTGATTCAAAAATCTCATTATTAAATGTTTTAAATGGTTTTGGAAAGGGTTTCTTTTTGAATGGATTCATTATTTCAATATACTAAAATGTTATATTGTGATTGAAATGTTGAAATGTTATTTTTCCTTTATGCATGTTTTATGTGATACGTTTATGTTTTGGTTCTTGGGCATTGTTATAAAAACAGGTGGTTCTGTTATAAACTAAGGGTGGGTGAGCCCGATATAGCTCTCCAATGCATTGGGTAATGCGAAGGGGTTAAACGTTAAGGTTTCTCCGAAGAGATTTAGGGAATATACTGTGATGGGTATTCCAAACGTAATCAAGAGGGTTAATCCCTACGTAAGAATGTTATGAATGCCTCAAGTTACCTTTTATGTCTTATGATTTCTATAATTTATTCATGATTTGATATGCCTATGTTTTATGGGTGAAATATCATTTCATTCTAATGTATATATGAACTCTTCTTTACTTTCCATATTTTTTTTATAACTCGTACTGAGCTCTTTATGCTCATCCCAAGTTTTTGGAATTTTTTTCACAGGTCAAGGGAAAGGTACATGATGTGATGATAGTGTCAAGGATGTGTCATGAAAGAATCCATGTTTTATTGTAAATATCTTTCCATTGATGGGATGAATGAATACTGTCTTTTATGTAACCACTTTGTTTAAATGTGGAATGTAATGCAAGTTTAATGATATAATTCTCTAAAACTCTAAACCTGAAAAGATTCTCAATGTGTAATCTTGTAATAACTCAAGATTAAGTAAGGTTTAAGGCTGGGGCCTTATAACTTCCATTTCTATCTCATACATTAATGGAAAGAAATAATAATGATATAGAATTATATTATAATTCCAGTATAACATCATATATAATATCTTTAAATACATCCTTTATACGTCCCACATATGGCATCAACGAATCACATCACTTTGAGGGGGCGGTAGTCCGCACTTCCTAAAATGAAATTATCGTGTTTACCCACAATGGAAACTATAAAGGTATACCACAAATGAAAAATAAAGAAGCATAAGGAAAACATCAACATAATACATATCATATATAAATATAGTGACATCTTAATGGAAACCATTAAAGGTGTTTAAAAGAATATTGAACAATCATCGTTTCGTGAGGCAGAAATTCGCCAACCACAGAAACAGTATGTTCTTTAACCATTATATGTAGATTTGTGTAATTGTAGCTCGAAAACTTATTATACCAACATCCTAGTATATTGAAGATACTGGAGTTGTTACAAAAGAAATGAATAAAAAGAGTTTAGGGGGTTGGAGAAGCAAAATAAAACAAAAGAACACAAGGGAAGACATCATCTTAAAATAGGGTAACTCTCTTGGATTTGAGCTCGAAGGCTTCCTTGGGAAGACTTCTGCCCAAAGTTAGGTTTCAAAGAGTAATATAGGGATGTGGAGAGACAAAATGGGCAGGTTTTGGTCGAGCCAATGGCTTTGGAAAGGTGGTTAAGGTGGTAGAGGTGGGTGCCTTTTAGAAGAGGAGAGGAGGGGCACTCTTGGAAAGTAAAGAAATGTTACATTATTTTAGAATGAGCATCGGATTTTAATTGTCCCAAATTGATGTGTTTCGAGGATAAGGTGATAAAGGTTCGAAATACACCCCTACAAGTGGTTTTTGACATGTTTAGGTCTTAGATTTTACATTATCTTTCCATTTTATTTATATCGTTAAATAATGAGGTAATCACTCCATCATCATGGTGTCATAAATAATTTAATTTATTTATTGTCTAAAAATAATAAAAAATACTATGATGTAGGAAATATTTTTACCTTTTCAATGAATATTTTTAGTAAAAAATATGATTTGTATAACCCAATGTAAAATTTTTTTTAGTAAAACAACTCATGTTTGTGACCTTTTTATTTTAACATTAAATAAAAAGATATTAATGTCATTTTCAAACTAAAGTGGCTCTATGGGGTCCCCAAGTTAACCCATGGATTTTCTTGGTCAGACATTACACATCAAATGAGCTTAAGACATGTGTAGAGTTCATTTCATATTATTAAAACATTATTTTTACCTTAAATTACACTAATTACCTCGAATCGTGATTGAAAACTTAATAAGTTACTATTCACCAAAAAATTATTTTAATCCCATTGAACCACATTTTACTTCTTAATGACAACCATGTATGTCAGATTTTTTAAATTAAAAACATAGAGGTGGTAAAATTTCATTTAAACGAAAAAACTGTTTTTTTAAGTACCACTTAGTGGTTTCATTATTCATCAAAAAATTGATGTTTTTCTGAAAAATACCAAAACATCACCCTAATGTGTATTTGATATTCCAAATTCAAAAATGAATTCCATTTTACAAAATTCAAAACATATAAGTTGAATTAATAAATTTAATAATTAATTCCCATTGTCATAGCAAATAGCGTGTTTTTTTGAAACAATAAGTATCAAAAGATTGACACTAGTTTAAGTCCGATTTAAAAGTGAAATTAATTCCAACGACCACTATTGGGTTTAATGGTAAAAATATATTCTAATTTCACTTTAAAACCAATTCAAAAGATAATCTAATCATATAAATAATTTAGATTAAAAAGTGGTTTTGAATTAAAATACAACATTTTACACTATTCATTAAAAAATAAAAATTATCGGAAAAAATTTTTTACAGAAAGTGAATTTTGATGTCTTGATTCTAAAAGAAGAGTTTTATCTGGTCTAATAGAATGTATAAGAGTGAAGAAAACTATATTTAATTACGGTTCTCCATCAAAAGGTGATAAGTGAACATTTAGTGAACACTAGGGCATATACGCCTAAATTTGGATTCTTTCTGTATTTTAACCCTCTATCATTTATTAGATAAAAGTAAAAACATTTAAAAAACATATATAATCATATTTTAGTTATTTCTATCCATTCCCTCCAATACAACGGCTATGTGTTAACTACCATTTAAAATAATATTATTTTATTACTAGTGTGCAACGTAAGATTTCAAAGAAACTCTTTGTTGCGTATCGGGTACGCTATCGAACATAGAAACCCCTTTAAAGTAAAATTCATATTTAATTCGTAAATATTAATAAATATGACAATTATTTATTCATTATTTACCTGGGATGTTACCTAAAAATTATATAACCTATATAGCATGTATTAATTATCATTATCCTTATTACATTCCATTTAATGATTTACTAAAAAAGAATCATATAGCATCATGATGTGTTAGTTCATCGTATACAGGATTGACGTTATTAAATCCATTGTGGAATGGAAGGTAAAAGTAATATGTTATATAATGAAAAAATTGGTTTAAATACGTTATATATATATATATTATACTTTATAACCATAATAAAACCCAACTATGATACTTTTTCATGAAAAAAATGAATGATATCAATTTGTGAGGCAGAATTCCACCGTACAAAACAACTATGATTTCAAAAAAACATTTGATGGAAGAGGAAGGAATTTAGGTCATTATTTGATAATAAAAACATATTACTATATGGATAGTTTAGAGGTTATTATGTCATCATGGATTTATATGAATTGAAGGAGATGTATGAATAAAACAATTAACATGCTCATTGAGTAAGGTTACATCTTCTTCAGGAATCCCTCATAGGTTCTCATAGAAGGACTTCCCTGATGGGACTTAATCAAAAACTATGGAATATAAGATTATGTGATGGATTTTTGTAGGAAATATTTATAGGTATTTTCAATCTAATATGGTGTGGATGTTTTAATATGAGATGAGAGGGTGTGAAAAATTGTAGGTGAGGTCAGTGTCAAACTTTTAATTTTTGAAAGGATTTAATCACACCCACAATTGTTACATTCTTCTATCCTCCAATGTAATCAATTATCGAACCTAAATGAAATAAGGTTGAAATATGTCCTTAAATTTACTATTGGACATGTTGTAAGGTATCTTTTATACTTACCTTCTCATATTAACCATAGTTATACTTTTTTACCTTCACTATAGTAGTTAATATTTACTCTTTTCTATATTTGTTTTTGTGAAAATTAATATCTTACATATTAGAAGTTATATATTATTCTGATTTAAAATATAGAATTTATTTTTTCAAATTAAATAAACATACATGAAATTGTTTAATTTAATGTTAATCTCTCAAACATGATAATAAACATGTTTTTAATGTAAAAATGATCAAAAACATAAAATGATTTTATATAAATATTATATAAAAAATTAAATCTAATTTCATAAATTAGATTAAATAATATAATTTTACATTATTATACTTTAATGTGATTTTAATAAATTATTTAACAACATAAATAATTAAAAATATGATGTTTTAAATAAAAAATCAACAATGTTAACTATTTAGTAGAAATATTAAATATTTAATAAAATAAACAAAAACACAATGAAAGATAATTTATATTTTATTTTATAATAAACCTTAGAATATTTTTTTAACTTAATATTATAACATAATATAATATAAATTTTATTTTATTAATGAAAGGCATGAATAAATCATTTTTTATAAAAATAATGTTTACAAGAAAATATTAATTTTACGTTCAAATGATACGTATTATTATTTATCCGGAAAATATAACCAACTAATATTTGTAAATTCTATATTTTAATAAGTTTTCTATTACCTATCATACCCTCCAATTGAGTTTCTAGTCTACAATGGTATAATGTATTACATTTATTTCAACTCATAGTTGTGTGTTGTGCAATCTATTGAAAAACTAAATTTATGGAAATATAGTATGATGGGTGTTTAATATCACTGTTTCATGTAAATTTTTTTATAAAATGAAATGTTGTCTTCTGATTATTTTTTGTTTAACATTTACCGGACATTAGATATATATTTTCTCTATATTTTTTTGATGAACCTAGAAATCAAGGGTTTTATATTTGAAAATTATTTTGTCAAAAATCCATATAGAAAAAGGAGTTAATAAATCATTCTCTTAAAAAGATAGACTCATTTGTATTAATTTCATATGGAAATAAAATATCTAGGATTTTATATTAATAAAAATTGGTTGTAATTGAATATATGAACAGAGATTAAAAAAATAAGTAATTATAGGGTGTGATAATGTCAATGATGATATGTATTTGAATGATCAATGGGATGTTAAGGGGCTCAAAACAATAAATATATATTAATATAAATGAGATTTTATAATTTTTGATTTTAATGTAATATGATAACACTTTTGTTTCGAGTACATTTTCCTAATATTGAGTAATTATTTTTTTGAGAATGTAAGAAATAAAAATTCCATCCTTTGGATGTGATTTAATCAAAATCCAATTAATCCAATAATCCATGATGTGAATATCAAAAATTGATTTAATTTTTTCTGAATCTATAAAATTTAATTTTGATGGATCATAAGATCAATAAAATAGTGAAAATTCTCTTTTTTGTAATTCTAAATATTTTAAAAAAACAATTGGGTTAGAAAACGTTTTTACATATTGAAAATTAATATCTAATAATCAAAAGTAACACAAATTATTCAACATAAATATGTGTTCACCATGTTATTTAAATAAAATTAATGACAAATTAACTAGAACATCACTTAGTCTAGTGGTAGGAACTAAACCATATTTATCTATTGGTTTTTGGTTCAAGACCTATGAACTTACCAAACATATGGGTATTTCACGAAACATATGTGTTTTCCTTTTTCAAGAACAATCTTAATATAATTTCTATAACATCCAAAATATATTTGGTAAAGATTAGTTAAATAAAATTATTCATTACATACACTCTTTAATATAGATTTTAATACGGTTTATTTATTTATTATATTCTTCTACAATGTTTAATAAATTTTTTTGATTATTAAAACATATTAATAATGATCCTATTATATTTAAATGATACCAATACCATTAAACTTTTTTCTATAAATAGTAATGGAATTATTCCTCAAATAAAATTCATGCTAAAAAATATTCATTCCATAATTGTTTTTTGAAATATATTTAATCATTGTAGTCTCTCCTCACATAAAATATAAAATTATAATAATTCTAAAATAGAAGATTTCATAAATGTATTTCTAACAATTATATTAATTAGGATATATACCCTTTTTAATTCTAACACAATCCTTGGATGTTTCATGGTTATTACACCAAAGTACCATGTGTAAAGATAATTCCTAAATTTAATTTTTTAATCCCAATACATAAATACATCAACTGTTTATTTAATAATAGGCCCTTTCATGGACTAATGATTAATCATTACAATAGAGCATTCATTCAATTAATACCTATGATCCCAACATTTATTGAAATGGAATATAAATAAATTCATCAGATGGTATTTATTTCATTTAATCATACACTTCACTATTCTACATAAATTCTTTTTTATGCCAATAATTTTTACAAATAATGATTATTCATGTTCCATTGAGGCACATTAATTGGTGTCACTTTATACATTTCTGACATGAAGGAAATCTTTCCTTAGTTCCTCCATTGTCTCCACAACTCTACCTCTTAAATAACATCATTATTGTCATCTTTTTTGAATCCAAATGTAGTTTTTTATTGGTTATTCATAATATTTTATTATATCTAACTAGGAATCATCATAATACCTTTCATTATAATCATGGACCCATTTGGTCTTATATACCCAAAAAATATTCCATTATGTTCAATGTTAAGAAGATTCTATTTAGTGTCATCATTTGAATAAAACAAAGAATTATAGTTTGAGTAACAATAATTGTAGTGGGAAACTATATAAAAATTTATAGGATTCCTAAATTATGAAATATAATATTCAATATAAAACCCCACGAGTTTTACCTCGGTCATACATTTTCATCATATATTCAAATAAATCATAATTATTTCTAAACAAATTGACTTAACCTAAAAATATACTTGGGAGTGTCAATCTTGGTGAATAATACGGCTTGTTGTTGTCTACTTGGTGATGCTAGGGTTTATCCCAATGCTCCATCTTTGATTTTATTAACCTTATTTACATTGTCTCCAGATCCACAATCAATTTTAGTGTCCATAAAGGGATATATTTATTATTAAGGTCACATTATCCTTTCCTTACCCTAAATTTATTTTGATCATTCTGATTATCCTCAAATTATATCATAGGGTTGTGGTAACTATTATATTATTTAATAAATATAGTTTACATAGTTTTTACTAATCTTCCTTGGAAAAAAACTATTTAAAACATAAACCTAGTTTCATAGTGGTGGTTCCTATAAGAATACTTTTTAATAAAATACATGTAATCACAAAACGAAGGAAAAATTATTTCACTATTCCTATTAAACTAGATAAGTACTTGAGTCATACAAGAAACTTTAAAACACAAATCATAGCATAACTTTTTTTGAGAATGAAATTCGTCACTCATGCATATACATCCACATAAATCATAGAACACTTCATGGAATCCTATGGAATGAAAAAAATAATTTTTAACTCAAATAACATATAATGGTTAATTGAAGTGGAATAAATAATGAATCAATATTAATAATCAAAATAGAATGGTAAATAACTAGACTCACTTACCATATAATCCATAAATTCGGAAAGAAGTATATCTAGAGATAATATCAATGAAGAAATTTTATTTATAAAAATAGATATGCGGAGTTAAATAATTGAAAAAAATTCAATTTAATCAATATAATGACAATCATAATAAGATAATGAATAAAAAATATTGTAAGGTAAATAAATAAAATCTTTTAATTCAATCAATAAATGAAGAATGAAATTTATGCTAAGATGAAATCATTGTAAAAAGATCACATATAATTATAAAATAATTCATAAAGATGGAAACAATTATCTATTTTACATCATGTGTTAGGAACCTGGGACCTCTACTGTCACGATCTATCATCAAGAGTCTCTAAAACAGATGCGTATAAACCCATTTGACGAGGTCTATAAAAATAATTCATCTCATGGGATTATCGATGAATTGAGGGACGATATATAACTGAAACCATCCCATTTATTTAATTTCAAAACCATTATTCATATGTATAGTAATTTATTTATTTTATAAATAATTTACATTATTATTGAATATCGGTATAGAGTGGATAATATATATTTCAATATTTTTCAAGATAAAGAAATTAATTTCAATGTATAAAACCATGTGTAGAAATGATACATATTTTAAACATTAAAAGTATCCATTATAATTAATATGGATTTTTAGGGTATATTAAATGTCAACTGATATTATGAAAGTGAATATTTTAAATAATTTTTATTGACTATAATAATGAATCAAATAAATGATTGTTAATACTATCCATAGAAAAAATAATTATGAACCATCTCGAGGGAGAATAAGGATTTTAATGATAAAACATATCCCATGTTTATTATATGTAAAATTAAGTGTTTTATTCATTTATGAATATAAATTACATAAAAATATCATTTAATTTTTTTTCAGTAATGTATCCTTTTTGTCCTGAAGATTAGTTTTTATGTAAATAATAATTTTTAAAATACATTTATTTTATATTAATATTAAAAAAATTATGTATTTATTCAAAATTATAAAAACCTCATGAAAAATAACCACATAAACATGAAAATAATGCTTCGATGAAATGGAGTTCTTTTCTGTGGGTAATTATGTAAATATTTCCCACGTAAAAATATGTTTCTTTTACACTATAAAATGAAATAAAAGTGAGTTTTTCAGAAAATTATAAGAATATACCATTTACATAATTTTTTTAAAATAAAAAAAGTTTAACATTTTAAATAATTATTAATTTTTAAATTCATAAAATCATTTTCGATAATATTTTTTTAAAACATGGTTTTTTATGGAAAATAGTTTCCAAATGATATGATAAATGAAGTTGTAAGTTCTTAATAAACATGTTATCAATTATTTAAATTACCAAACTTGAAAAAATTGTATTATCACATTGAAATATCATGAATAAACATAGGATAATAAAATAAAATATGTTTTTTCAGAAAACATTCAAATAAATTTATTCAAGTAATACTCAAGAACTAACATTCTTAATTAGAAAAATGCAGTGAAATAAATAAAAACAATAATTATAACATTGACATGATAATTAATAATTTAATAGATGATGTGTATTAACTATAAATTCAAAACAAATCAATTATAAATAAATTATAATATAATAAAAATTCATTACTCTGATAATCTTATAATATCAGTGAAAATGATGAATTAATATAACCAAATAAAAAGAAATTGAGTTATGAAAAACATAACCACTTGTAAATTTTAAATTAAAATCACCTTGGACAAAATATTTCAAATCTATACATTATATACAATGAATTATTAATCCAAAATTATATAACATTTCAATGGGACTTTATATAAACCATATAAAAGAAAGTATGTTATAATGTAACAATATGCCTCAATTAAATGTAATTGAGATGAAATTTCATACCTAACACTTCCGTTTATATTAATGTTCTTCATCATTGGGTATATTGGTTTTAAAATTATTATTAACATATGAAAACCAATAATAAAATTTATAACATCATTATAATGAACTATTATTTCAAGATACTTTTTGAACATTAGATTTCATGTATCACAATATATCAAAAACATTATATTTAATGAAATATATTTCAAAGGAAAAATTAACTCAACTTTACATGTCGTATATTCTATTAAAAAAATGTTTTTATTTAAATATAAATTTGATAAATTTTACATCCATAATTTTATTTGTTCCCCATAATTTTATCTTTATATTGGTGATAATGTCTCTTGAATTTTAGGATAAATTTATGGGAAAACCACATCTTAAAAGGGTAAATATAACATTTTGTTGATAAGGGAGAAAGGTATATAGGAAGGTCATCTAGAATATCACATTATAAGAATTGGAAATATGAGATAATTAGTGAATGTGGTGATTTGGACATGGATGAAAATAATAAAGGAGAAATAATTATAGTGATTGATATTCATCATTAATAATATGGATGTTAATGATTAATAAAATTCTAAGGACGTAAAACTCATAACCAATGTTGTGGGATAGTGGAAATTGATTTCAACATAAATGTTAGTAATACGAAAACATTTTTTTCAAGATTTTTTTTAATGTTGATATATTACATCACCATTTACACTAAAATCATAATGCAATATACTTAATTGACAAGTAAATCTTTATTCTTAAACCAATTTCCACCAATATCTAATATATTACTCCAAAAAAATTATTAATCAAGAAGAATTTATCATGTAAGAAACACAAATTATAACTTATAATGGATTATAAACATAATAAATTAATCAGAAGTTATTATTTCAATCACCAAATCCCAAATGATTTGAAAATGGTGCCCAATTTTGATACATATTCATATGAATAGATAATACATTAACATCATAAACCTCGTCTAAATTTGAACTAAAACAATTTAAAACATTATTAACCATAAGACACTAACAAATTAATAATTTATAAAAACTATCACTAAATTTTAAAATTGAACATGAAATTTACCACGAAAATATCATTAAGTTTCTCTTAATTATTAGACTCAAAATATGTGAATAAATTATTTATATATTCTCTTTTAATAAGGTAATAAAAATAATTATATTAAAACCTCATTTAAAATTTACATTCCTCATTAATAATTATGTAATCTTTATATTAATGAATATATTCTATATATCCATGAATTCTATAAAACCCACAAATCATAACATAAACCACTTTTTCCTCAAATAATTAATATGTTTTATGGTCATTTATAATATTCAAGTTACTTTTTCCATATCTACCAAAACATTATCTATTCTAAATTGAATTTTCTCAACATTACTAATGGATTCAAGGTTATCTCCACATAAATATATGATTTATGTAAAATATCTCCTTTATATTAAATTAATATTCTAGTCCATCAATATCATTCAACATATTCTTGAGAATATTTAATTCAAAACATTTATATAAAAACCGTTATAAGATATTTCATGATTTATGTAGCATAATTCCTGAATTCCAAAACATAATAATTTAAATCATTACATTTAGTTCATAAACCATTAACTGTGATTCCATATCATATTCCGCAATACCCCGTTCCTAAAATATTAAATATGAATATTTTCTTATGATTTATTAGACATTATTTAGTATTTATTCTTAGGGTTAACATAAATCATTCTATTATAATAACATATACATTTCATATTTCATTCATATACTATTTGTCGAATCCCAAACTTGATTAGCCACAAAAATAGTGTTTTCAGGATTGATCTCACTAGCCATAGGCACGCTTTCGCTAATGAAAATGGGAGTCAACTAGATGTGAGGCTATAAAGACGGTATATTGGGATGGTTATACATATAAAAAATATAATAATTTTCATAGTATATATATAGAATGTAATAGAAAATAAAACTCTCCATACCTAAACCAGACCCACCAATGTGTAAGCACATTCAATATGAGATAAATACAATAAGATATATATAATAGTTGTTATTGAAATAAATAAAAAACCAAACATAAAACATTAATAAATTTTTTATATCTCATGCATCCAAAAATGAAATATAATACAGTATTCAGTAGGGGTCTCTAATGTATGACCACAATACACATACACATATATCAAAGGTATACAATATAATGAGAAAAATTGAATAGAAACTCCAACTAAATCAACAACCCAAGGTCTCATGACGTCATACCATTCTAACTCAGCTAGGATCCAACTCTTGAGCATGATCCCTTAATTGTAAATAAATTCATAAAATTTACTCGCAACATGAAGTGCCCATGTATTTTGTGAGAATGGGTCTCAATAGAATACCACTAATTTGTGCATACAAAGTATAACTGTTTAATCAAGTGTATACAAAAATTAAAGAATGAATGAAAATACAATTCATTTAACACAAGATTCCCTAGTGATCAGAACAACTTGGAATCTTTTACTTAAATCAACCAACATCATAATATCTGTAGAGGAGATGAACCTTATCACATGTCCCAATGTCTCCACTGAAGTAGAATAGCCTAGATTAACCCATAGATTATGCCTCTAAATATCTAACCAAATTAATATTTCCAATCAACACCTCATGTCCAAAATTAAGTGACTGACTTCCTGATAGAAATCACATGTTTTATAACACCAGTCCTTTAGACCACTTATCAAAATCACATTTCGGCTCAAATCCAACCATATAAATGCATAATTATTTATTTCATCAAATAAATATCACAGTCTCCCCATTTCATGAAGTCCCTAGGATGGACCATATTTTCCCTCCTGTTATATCTCATGCACAATGGCCTCAATATAGTGAGCCTCATCTCCCATCTGAAAACCTAAATGTTATCATCTGAAGGATACTCTCCTTCCACATTTCATTTGATGGAATGTACCCCCCAAGTGAAATTCCTAGTCAACTCTATAAGGGGTATCTTCCCACATGAGTGCTCGATGCATCTTAATCACTATGTCAACCAGTCTGCATGTTACTCTTACTGGCACTTTGGCAGTCACATGTTTCTGGAAATCAATAAATAAATACCTATGATAAAAATTTCTTGGAATCTCATATTGTTGTGACAATTTCTATCAAGTATGATAGTCATACCATGGACTATCATGAGCAATGACTTCATCCTAATAGCCATTCAACCGAAAAACTAAATCCATGAAACCCAACTAGTGATCAAATCTCCCACATTATTCATTCCAAGCCCAACCAAAAAACCATATCACCATGATCCTGATGTCCATTCCATTCAAATTCCATTAGATAAGACCATCACAATCAAATGGATTAAAACACATTCATATATAAATATTAATCAATTCACATTAATTAAAATTCAATCTAACATGATGCAATTCAATAATTTAAATTAACACAAAAATTCAATTTAATTTTATTGAATAACTAATTTTCAAATAATAAATGAAATTTAAACAAATGAGGTAAATAAGAATAAATAACCCACCTAGCTAAACTACCATAACAGTCTATGGCCACTAAAAAAGTCTTCAAAGTGTGAATGTCATTTAGGAATTCCCACCGGTATCCAACAAGGTCATGACATCAATTTGACATGAAGTTACTAATTAAAAAATGATCGTACTAAACTACCTAATGTTGCACTATACATTATGCCCCAAAAGAACCTCACAACCATGATGAAATATATTTAATACCTAATAGGACTTGTGGACATAGGTCCATCTGATATTATCCTTTAACTCAAGGTAGTCTGCAAAATTCAATGATTTCATCAAAAAAGAATAAAATTCAAAAAATGACTATAAATAACATTACTGCTATTTGAGATCAAAGAATATAAGAATAGAATATATGGTGAGGATATTCATACTATTATTACTGCAATGTTCCTAATGGATCTAAGAACAATGTTTTATTGTATGAGGGGGAGTAATACATAGGGGAAGAATAATGTAGATGAACTCCCAATTATGCTTACAATCCAGAAGGACGAAAATAGAGGATAAACAAGAAACAAAAGGAAGGGAAAACCCCTAATTTATCCTCTTTAATAGGACACACTTTTATCTGACATGGTTTTTCAAACTATGCAGCAGTCATGAAGAATATAGTGCAAATGTACTATGTTTGTGGCATGGCATGTGTGTCCTACTGCACAATTTCCCATGAACATGTGCTAACCATGTGGAATCCCTCTGATAAATCTACACCCATGGATACAAGGCCATGAGATACAAACATTCATTTTTTCCAAAATTCCCTCACTATTAAAATGGTTTACATTGTTACATAAAAGTGGTTGTGAGGTTTTCCCCAAAAAAATGCCATGTGTACTCTAACATCCAAAATAGGCCTTCAATCCTTCGATAGAAATTAAACCTATACCGATGCCCAATGCATTAGAAAATAATCTTAAACCATCCAGAAAATGATAGTGGACTATAAAAAATCATAGAGTTGGGTTCTGATGCTGGTAACATAATTTGGCATACCCACCAATTAAAAAAATTCAAAAAGGTATTTGTTTTCATCCCCCTCAATAAAACATGGCACATTACAATCTTACCAAACTAATATAGCTCATCCTTGTGATAAAAAATGAATATGGATTTAAGCACACGTATCCTGGTAAAATATCCAAGACTACCATGATCTCAAGGGTACAAACCAACTACATTTAGAGGGTCCCACCTTAGGGGATACCTTCCATAGTCAAATCCCAACCAAAAGAAAAACAATCATATAGTCCATCAACCATACCTAGACACATAATTCTCCTATGATGCATTGTTACTCTTGCCCATGATTAGGTGATCCAATGTCATATATGAAACCCATCATGATTCTACATCTAATCGATGCCCACCTAATGCAATTGAATTACATGAAACCCATGAGGTCCTATATCTCAATATCTACTCAAATAAACATAGTGCCATACACCTCAATAAGTACCACACCACAATAGTTCCTAGATTCTCCAACACTACTAATAATCACAATCTCTTCAATTCTCTAATGCCAACACATCTTAGTAAACACACATACAATGATGCTCATATATAAAAAATTATTCAGAGAACCTCATATGCGTGTGTGTGTGTGTGTGTATATATATATATATCACACACCAAAACATATAACAACATCTAAACTATCATCTTGTTACTACATACATATATCATGTGCACCTCATGTACATAAAATGGACATGCCTCAACAGGACATGCCAATGAAATTAAAATTAAATAAAAGTAATTCTCATGTTACACCATTGACCATATTTGGATTGGCATCATTCTTATCACCTAGATATTCCACATCATTCACCTGGCATAATTCTCAACTACGTGATGTTGAACCTCCCTGTAATACTACAACATCCATCAAACAATGGGCCCAATGATGGGTCCCGCTATCTCCTTTATGACCACCGCATGTGAATAATGCTCTGATACCCTCACCTAGTACTGATCCCATTTTAAATTCATACACCTAGTTCGTTTATTTTCTCAGAACTATGATTTTATGAGGATGATTCTTGGAGAATATCTGAAGAATCCCAAACTGTGCACATGCCCGACACTCCATTAAAGGCATCTCATACTATGTTTGGACATGTACTGGTTGCTCACACTAAAAGAAAACCATAGAATTCCCACAATTAAGTGTTTTTGTCGAATCCTTGTCCAGAAATCCATATTGTAACTCATATAATCTTCGATTCATTCTATCTAAAATATCTCAAAGAATATAACATGGATCTATCACCCTTCTCATATGTGATTAGTCTATCATGATGTCCTCTTCTATGATAACCTAATTAATGGACATTGAGAATGTGGCCAATGTAAAGCTGTTTACCGGAACCGAAATGGCATTTAATAAACCATCATAGAAGAAACTCACCCTCAAGAAGTCGACACTCACCATACAAGAATAGAAGGGATACGACTTAGTGAATGTCACTACATTGTCCTCTCTAGACAGCCACCATGTTGAACACTCATGAACACTAGAGCACTCTTAACCCTTAGTGTCTCTGAGAATCAATTCTCAAAGAACATGGGTTCATTGTCAATTTAGGATAGTCTCTCATGTATTATTTCCAACGCATTCGCCTTTCATATAATCATATCTAGTCAATTAAGAATATCATTTTCTCATTTCACTCTCATTTTTTGAGGCATCATTAACTGCTCAAAAATTATTTCCAATAACTTGGTCTAGTTCTCAACATAGTGTAGGCCACACACACCCTCAAAAAATTTTGGGTTCTATGACTTGAACTAATGAATACAATATTCTATAGAAGGCTATCAATCCTAAGATCCCCTATCAATACCATGGTAACATGAACTAGGCTCTCTTATAGCTTATCATCAATCCATGGAGAAATAAATGTCAGATGTGGAGGCTTCACCACATTCATTATAACATGTTTTGTGGCTTGTACCTATAGTTGAGCCCATTGATCTGTATATTCCTGACCCATATGGGTGTCATCATGTTCATGCTATTGAGTTACTCCACCACCACCCAGCAAACACTCCATCGAATTAATTTAGGGGGAATCCCTTTGAAAATAGTTAACATAGTTAAAGAGTCCAGACAACAAATATATATAAATCACATATTGGTAATGCAGTAATAGGATGTGATCCACAGTACCCTTACCCTCCCCCACCATAACCATTCCACATGGAATCCTAGCATCATCCATATAAGGCCCCAGCCTTAAACCTTACTTAATCTTGAGTTATTACAAGATTACACATTGAGGATATTTTCAGGTTTAGAGTTTTAGAGAATTAGATCATGAAACTTGCATTACATTCCACATTTAAACAAAGTGGTTACATAAAAGATAGTATTCATTCTTCCCATCAACGGAAATATATTTAAAATGAAACATGGATTCTTTATTGACACATTCTCGACATTATCATCACATCATGTACCTTTCCCTTGACCTGTGAAAAACATTTCAAAAACTTGGGATGAGCATAAAAAGCTCAGTAAGGGTTATAAAAATATGGAAAGGAAACATGAGTTCATATATACATAAGAATGAAATCATACTTTACCCATAAAATATAGGCATATCAAAACATGAATAAATCATAGAAAACATAAGACATAAAGGTAACTTGAGGCATTCATAACATTCTTACGTAGGGAGTAACTCTCTTGGTTACGTTTGGAATACCCATCACAGTATATTCCCTAAAATCTCTTCGGAGAAACCTTAACGTTTCACTCCATCGTGTTACCCAATGCATTGGAGAGCTATATCGGGCTCACCCACCCTTAGTTTATCACGGAACCACCCGTTTTCATAACAATGCCCAAGAACCATAACATAAACGTAACACATAAAACATGCATAAAGGAAACAAAACATTTCCACATTTCAATCACAATATAACATTTTAGTATTTTGAAATAATGAATCCATACAAAAAGAAACCATTTCCAAAACCATTTAAAACATTTAATAAAGAGATTTTTGAATCAAATTGTCCCATACCATCTTGAAGCTTAAAATTTTAAACCATTAATATCCATATAAATAAATCCTTAAAACCATTTTGAAAACATGTATATTAACAAGAACAAATAATTAAAATATTTAAAACGATATTTTGGTTAAAGGGGTTTTACCAAAATTAGAGACACTTGAATACAATAATTGAGGAATAACATTTAGCAAGAACTTTATAATATCATGAGAATAAATGGATTCATGATATAATACTCCAAAGGACATTATA
Source organism: Viscum album (assembly GCA_963277665.1). Classification (NCBI taxonomy): domain Eukaryota; kingdom Viridiplantae; phylum Streptophyta; class Magnoliopsida; order Santalales; family Viscaceae; genus Viscum; species Viscum album. The sequence goes on from OY728138.1 coordinate 2,071,959,630, forward strand.
TACACCATATAAGAGTGAATTGCTTCATAACAACAATGAACCCTCAATAGAAATGTCAAATGTGATGAAATCCTTTATAAAGAAGGTATCCTTAAATTAAGGACAAATCAATCTCAAATATATGTGTGAAAAATACAAATACACCCAATATAAGTGGATATTAAGTGTAATACAATAAAATGTCATTCACACATATTCAATGGATGACATATTCAATGACTACATGTTCAACCCAAAGAAATCGAAATTGGGTTAAAAAGTTCCCTTGACAGCCTAACGACATCACATCAAAATGAGTTGATGAGAGATAAAAAGTGTATCTCATCACTTGGACATAAAATTTACATCAATAAGGATATATGAGAACATATCCCAACATAAAAATTTGTAAATTAAAAGACCCATCAAAAGAAGTCTTTTAAAAAAAGAGGAGGGTGAAAGGTTCCCGTACCGACTTGGGTATCTTTCAAAACATACACCCCATGAAAGAAGGACAATAGATCATTGATGTAAATACTCATAACCGAAATTATATTACACAAAGAGTATAATAATGGGCAGTACATACACCACTCAATGGAATTTGTGGCAAATGTAGCATAAATCTCACGAGAATAAAAGTGAGATGAAAAATCCCTCACGAAAATTCAGCAGCCTAACGGTGCCACTCAAAACTTCCAAAATGGATTGATGAGAGGAAATAGGGTCTCTCATCATATGAACATAATAAGTACAGTAGTAGTAATATAAAATAACATCCCCAATAATAAGAAATATGAGCTTAAAAGGAATGACATAAAAGAGTGTACGTAAAAAGAAAGATAGGTGTAGGATCCCTTACCTCGGGTCCGACTTGACTCGATCATTCTTTAATCTCCTGAATAATAAACTTGAGTTAATTTATAATTCCTTAAGAACCTTTTTCAAGTTCATTATTCCTTTTATACCACTTATTACCATGTCATAAACATTATGTAATCATTTAATTTAATAATATTTGTTTTGCCGATATTTGGTTCTTAAGTCGAAAGTGGTCTTCTTACAATTACATGTTGTTCGTGTGGCCAAATGTTTATTATATACAGAATTGTATTCATTATGTAGATATCATATATGTCATATATATCCAGTACATTCATGCATTTATAACATTACATAATCATTTAGAGGTAAGAAATTAAATGCACCGTTCATGGAGACGGTAAGCCGTACGTACGCATGAACGCTACTTTCATTTCTATTTCGTATTTTATAGAATGGAATAATAATGATATAAAGGTATATTATAATTCCAGTATAATATCATATATAATATCATATTTCCATCCTTTATACATCCCACATATGGTATTTAACGAATCAAATCACTTTGAGGGGGCGGTAGCCCACTCTTCCTTAAATGAAGATATCGCGTATACCCATAATGGAAGCCATAAAGGTAAGACAAAAATGAAAAATACAGAAGCATAAATAAGACATAAACATATTATATACCATATACAAAAATAGTGACATCATAATGGCCACCTTTGAAGGTGTTAAATGAGTATTGAACAATCATCGTTTCGGGAGGCAGAATTTCACCATCCACGGAAACCGTATGTTCTTTAACCATTTGATGTAGTTGTGTGAGAGTGTAGCTCGAATAAATCTTATAACAACATCCTAGTATATTGAAGATACTGTTTTTGTTACAAAAGAAGTAAATAAAAAGAGTTTAGGGGGTTGGAGTAGCAAAATAAAACAAATGAACATGAGATAAAGAATTACCTTTAAAAGTGTAACTCCTTTTGATTTGAGCCTAAAGGCTTCCTTTGAAAGGATTCTGCCCAAAGGGAATCCTCTAGGATGAGGAGAGGGATGTGGAGAGTGTAAATGGGCAGGGTTTGTCCGAGCCAAAGGCTTGATGAGTGTGTGAAAAGAGGTAGAGGTGGGGGCCTTTTATAAGAGGAGAGGAGGGGCACTTTTGGAAAGTAAGGAAATATTACATTATTTGAAAATATGTTTCGGTTTTAAAAGGTCCCACATTGATATAATTCGTGGATAAGGTTATAAGGTTTCTAAATACACTCATCCAATATGTTTTGTATATGTGTAGTTCATATATTTTACATTATCTTTCCATTTTATTTAAATCGTCAAATAATGATATCATCGTTGCATCATTATTATATCATAAATAATTTAATTTATTTAATGTCTACAAATTATAAACAAATTACTATTATGTAGGAAATATTTTTAGCTTTCCAATGACTATTTATAATCAAAAATATGACTTGTATAACCCTTCTTAAAAATTGTTTTAGTAAAACATATCATGTTTGTGTCAATTTTACTTTTCCATTAAATAAAAAGTTATTTATGTCATTTCCCAACCAAAATGTCTCCATGGGGTCCCCAAGTTGACCCATGGCTTTTTGTGGTCGGCCATGACTCACCCAATAGATGTAGGACAAGTGTCATGGTGTTTTCACATTCTTATAATATCATTTTTACCATAAACTACATTAATTACCACTAATCGCGATTAAAAACTTAATAAGTTACTATTCACCAAAAAATTATTTTTATCCCATTGAACCACATTTTACTTCTTAATGACAACCATGTATGTCTGATTTTCAAAATTCAAAACACAAATATTGCAAAAATTCATTTAAACGGGGAAAATCAGTTTTTATAAGTACCACTTAGTGGTTTCACTATTCATCAAAAATTGAAGTTTTTCAGAAAATTACCAAAAATTCACCCTAAGCTATATTTGATATTACGAATTCAAAAATTAAGTCTATTTTACAAAATTCAATACATATAAGTCACATTTATTAATTTAATAATTAATTCCCGCTGTCATAGTAAATAGCATGTTTTTATAAAACAATAAGTATCAAAAGATTGACACCAGTTTAAGTCTAATTTCAAAGTGAAATTAATTCCAACGACCACTATTGGATTTAATGGTAAAAATATTTTCTAATTTCACTTTAAAACCAATTCAAAATATAATCTAATCATATAAATAAATTAGATTAAAAAGATGTTTTGAATTAAAATGCAACATTTTGCACTATTCATTTAAAAAATGAACTTTATCAGAAAGGTACCAAACATTTACACAAAGTAAATTTTGATTTCCCGATTCTAAAGAAGAGTTATGTTTGGTCCAATAGAATTTATAAGATCGATCAAAACTATATTTAATGACGGTTCTCCGTCAAAAGGTGATAAGTGGACCTTTCTTGAAAATTAGGGTATAAATGCCTAAAATTGAACTCTTTCCGTATTTTAAGCCTTTATCTTTTATTGGGTAAATGTAAAAACATTTAAAAACATATATAATAATATTTTAGTTATTTCTATCCATTCCCGCCATTACAATGGCTACATGTTAACTACCATTTAAAATAATATTATTTTATTATTAGAGTGCAACGTAAGATTCCCAAGAAACTCGTTGTTGCGTGTTGGGTACGCCATCGAGCATAGCGTCCAATTTAAAGTCATTTAAATATTTTATTCACAAATAGGGATAAATATGAAAATGTCATATTCTTTATTTACCTGGGGTGTTACATCCTTCCCCCATTTTGGGAATTGCGTCCTCACAATTTTAAAATTGCGCTTGGAAACATCCTTGAAAGTCCCAGATCGGAAGAAGAGTCGGTAAAACAATCACATTAAAATAAAGAAAGATAAGCACAGAGGTCAACCGAGTTAACCCATACTAGGACTCCATGTAAGAAAACATGGACATGGAGGAGAAAACATAGGGTCATGTTCTGATGAAGAGTGATAGAAAACATGTTTAGGAGAAAGTTAACAATGATAAAATCACAAACTTGTGATGGGTTAAACGGTATTCGATTCCCCAGTAGGAAAAGTTAATAGACAACATTTTTGTTTTAAGTTACTTTTTATTGAGGAATTTAATCATAAGGAAAGTTAATCACTTATCATGTTGACTTTCAACTTTTATTAGATTCCTTACACAAACTCATATTTTCTCCAAAAGACGAGTATTTAGGAAGACTTGTTCACATTAAGAGTACTATAATCAACTTCTAGAGAATCACCTAATCCACAAAATAGAACTATATAATTCCCATGTCTTTAACCAAAACCAAAACCAAAAAGGCTAGTACAAGATCAGATAATCCAGAAAGGGATAACCCTTTATAAAAAGAAAATCTATTCTTAATCTCCAAAATTTGTCCAACAAAACCCAAAGTTCAACGAGGACAATTCTATAATCAATTTGTCCATAAAATTCTTCAAAGTAAACCAATATAAGATTGAAACCCAAATATTTGAAGGATTTAGTCGCATAGTCTTCCAAAATAAATCGTAACATTTATCTCCAAACAACATCAGTTGCTTCTAAAGTCTCACATTGAAAAGTAATTATCCTAATCACATATCCTCCAAAATCAACTTACTCTTAATTCATAAAATCATATAACTAAAATGAATCAGTCAAACTAACAAGGTACTTCACGTAGTCCAGCGGTAGGCGATAAATACCAGTCGCACATTGGTTGTGGGTTCGATTCCCGCAACTTTGTCCGACGTGACGGGATGTCACACGGTCTACGTGTTGTCCTTTTTCCAAAACTATATAATTCTTAAAACATTCCCCAAATGAGATAAAATATTCAAGAATAATCATAACATATTTTAACATCAAGTTTATCTCATGCCTTTCATTTTCCATCATAACATATAGTAACCCATAATTACCTCAAAAGTAAGGATCATATAAACCCAAATGGTTACCTTAATAATTATTACCTGAATTTCCACATCGAGTTGGCCATTTCGTACATGATGCATTAGAGAACTCACCAAGGTTGAAGTGGTGGATCATGACTCCTTGATATTTGGTTTAGAACAACCACGAGTTTCCTCATTGAATCCTCCGTTTTATCTAGTATCTTAATCAGAGAACCACCACAGTTTCCTTCAAACCTGTGGTCTCTTTGGTGCCTGCTAGATCCATCCATTCACTAAAAAAAATGTCAGTGTGAGTATATCCACAAAACCATTATGTACTAATGAGGAAGGTAAACACTAAGATACAATTACTCATTCACTTTATCTAAAACTAGGACTCTTTCTGAAATCCTAACCATTATGGTAATGTCACTTATGCTCAAAGAATACCCTAACCTCTAAAGTTATCTAAACCGACCTCTGATACCAACTATAAGGCCCCAGCCTTAAACCTTACTTAATCTTGAGTTATTACAAGATTACACATTGAGGATATTTTCAGGTTTAGAGTTTTAGAGAATTAGATCATGAAACTTGCATTACATTCCACATTTAAACAAAGTGGTTATATAAAAGACAGTATTCATTCTTCCCATCAACGGAAACATATTTAAAATGAAACATGGATTCTTTCTTGACACATCCTCGACACTATCATCACATCATGTACCTTTCCCTTGACCTGTGAAAAACATTTCAAAAACATGGTATGAGCATAAAAATATCAGTAAGGGTTATAAAAATATGGAAAGGAAACATGAGTTCATATATACATAAGAATGAAATCATACTTTACCCATAAAATATAGGCATATCAAATCATGAATAAATCATAGAAAACATAAGACATAAAGGTAACTTGAGGCATTCATAACATTCTTACGTAGGGAGTAACCCTCTTGGTTACGTTTGGAATACCCATCACAGTATATTCCCTAAAATCTCTTCGGAGAAACCTTAACGTTTCACTCCTTCGCGTTACCCAATGCATTGGAGAGCTATATCGGGCTCACCCGCCCTTAGTTTATCACAGAACCACCCGTTTTCATAACAATGCCCAAGAACCATAACATAAACGTTCACATAAAACATGCATAAAGGAAACAAAACATTTCCACATTTCAATCACTATATAACATTTTAGTATTTTGAAATAATGAATCCATACAAAAAGAAACCATTTCCAAAACAATTTAAAACATTTAATAAAGATATTTTTGAATCAAATTGTCCCATACCACCTTGAAGCTTAAAATTTTAAACCATTAATATCCATATAAATAAATCCTTAAAACCATTTTGAAAACAAGTATATTAACAAGAACAAATAATTAAAATATTTAAAATGATATTTTGGTTAAAGGGGTTTTACCAAAATTAGAGACACTTGAATACAATAATTGATGAATAACATTTAGAAAGAACTTTATAATATCATGAGAATAAATGGATTCATGATATAATTCTCCAAAGGAAAGTATATACACCATATAAGAGTGAATTGGTTCATAACAACAATGAACCCTCAATAGAAATGTCAAATGTGATGAAATCCCTTATAAAGAAGGTATCCTTAAATTAAGGACAAATCAATCTCAAATATATGTTTGACAAATATAAATACACCCAATATAAGTGGATATTAAGTGTAATACAATAAAAGGTCATTCACACATATTAAATAGATGACATATTCAATGACTACATGTTCAACCCAAAGAAATCGAAATTGGGTTAAAAAGTTCCCTTGACAGCCTAACGACATCACATCAAAATGAGTTGATGAGAGATAAAAAGTGTATCTCATCACTTGGACATAAAATTTACATCAATAAGGATATATGAGAACATATCCCAACATAACAATATTTAAATTAAAAGACCCATCAAAAGAAGTCTTTTAAAAAAAAGAGGAGGGTGAAAGGTTCCCGTACCGACTTGGGTATCTTTCAAAACATACACCCCATGAAAGAAGGACAATAGATCATTGATGTAAATACTCATAACCGAAATTATATTACACAAAGAGTATAATAATGGGCAGTACATACACCACTCAATGGAATTTGTGGCAAATGTAGAATAAATCTCACGAGAATAAAAGTGAGATGAAAATCCCTCACGAAAATTCGGCAGCCTAACGGTGCCACTCAAAACTTCCAAAATGGATTGATGAGAGGGAATAGGGTCTCTCATCATATGAAAATAATAAGTACAGTAGTATTAATATAAAAGAACATCCCCAATCATGTGAAATATGAGCTTAAAAGGAATGACATAAAAGAGTGTACGTAAAAAGAAAGAGAGATGTAGGATCCCTTACCTCGGGTCCGACTTGACTCGATCGTTCTTTAATCTCCTGAATAATAAACTTGAGTTAATTTATAATTCCTTAAGAACCTTTTTCAAGTTCATTATTCCTTTTATACCACTTATTACCATGTCATAAACATTATGTAATCATTTAAGTTAATAATATTTGTTTTGCCGATATTTGGTTCTTAAGTCGAAAGTGGTCTTCTTACAATTACATGTTGTTCGTGTGGCCAAATGTTTATTATATCCATAACTGTATTCATTATGTAGATATCATATATTTCATATATATCCAGTACATTCATGCATTTATAACAATACATAATCATTTAGAGGTTAGAAATGAAATGCACCGTTCATGGAGAAGGTAAGCCGTACGTACGCATGAACGCTACTTTCATTTCTATTTCGTATTTTATAGAATGGAATAATAATGATATAAAGTTATATTATAATTCCAGTATAATATCATATATAATATCATATTTCCATACTTTATACATCCCACATATGGTATTTAACGAATCAAATCACTTTGAGGGGGCGGTAGTCCACACTTCCTTAAATGAAGATATCGCGTATACCCATATTGGAAGCCATAAAGGTAAGACAAAAATGAAAAATACAGAAGCATAAATAAAACATAAACATATTATATACCATATATAAAAATATTGACATCATAATGGCCACCTTTGAAGGTGTTAAATGAGTATTGAACAATCATCGTTTCGGGAGGCAGAATTTCACCATCCACGGAAACCGTATGTTCTTTAACCATTTGATGTAGTTGTGTAAGAGTGTAGCTCGAATAAATCTTATAACAACATCCTAGTATATTGAAGATACTGTTGTTGTTACAAAATAAGTAAATAAAAAGAGTTTAGGGGGTTGGAGAAGCAAAATAAAACAAATAAACATGAGAGAAAGAATAACCTTTAAAAGTGTAACTCCTTTTGATTTGAGCCTAAAGGCTTCCTTTGAAAGGATTCTGCCCAAAGGGAATCCTCTAGGATGAGGAGAGGGATGTGGAGAGAGTAAATGGGCAGGGGTTGGCCGAGCCAAAGGCTTGATGAGTGTGTGAAAAGAGGTAGAGGTGGGGGCCTTTTATAAGAGGAGAGGAGGGGCACTTTTGGAAAGTAAGGAAATATTACTTTATTTGAAAATGTTTTTCGGTTTTAAAAGGTCCCACATTGATATAATTCGTGGATAAGGTTATAAGGGTTCGAAATCCACTCATCCAATAAGTTTTGTACTTGTGTAGTTCATAGATTTTACATTATCTTTCCATTTTATTTAAATCGTCAAATAATGATATCATCGCTGCATCATTATTATGTCATAAATAATTTAATTTATTTAATGTCAAAATATTATAAAAAAATTACTATGATGTAGGAAATATTTTTATCTTTCCAATGACTTTTTATAATAAAAAATATGACTTGTATAACCCTTCTTAAAAATTGTTTTAGTAAAACATATCATGTTTGTGTCAATTTTACTTTTCCATTAAATAAAACGTTATTTGTGTCATTTCCAAACCAAAATGTCTCCATGGGGTCCCCAAGTTGACCCATGGCTTTTCTTGGTCGGCCATGACTCACCCAATAGGTGTAGGACAAGTTTCATGGTGTTTTCACATTCTTATAATATCATTTTTACCTTAAACTACACTAATTACCACTAATCGCGATTAAAAACTAAATAAGTTACTATTCACCAAAAAATTATTTTTATCCCATTGAACCACATTTTACTTCTTAATGACAACCATGTATGTCGGATTTTCAAAATTCAAAACACAAAGATGGAAAAATTTCATTTAATCGGGAAAAATCAGTTTTTATAAGTACCACTTAGTGGTTTCACTATTCATCAAAAATTGAAGTTTTTCAGAAAATTACCAAAAATTCACCCTAAGCTATATTTGATATTACTAATTCAAAAATGAAGTCTATTTTACAAAATTAAAAACATATAAGTCACATTAATTAATTTAATAATTAATTCCCGCTGTCATAGCGAATAGCGTGTTTTTATAAAACAATAAGTATCAAAAGATTGACACCAGTTTAAGTCTAATTTCAAAGTGAAATTAATTCCAACGACCACTATTGGATTTAATGGTAAAAATATTTTCTAATTTAACTTTAAAACCAATTCAAAAGATAATCTAATAATATAAATAAATTAGATTAAAAAGGGGTTTTGAATTAAAATGCAACATTTTGCACTATTCATCTAAAAAATGAACTTTATCAGAAAGGTACCAAAAATTTACACAAAGTAAATTTTGATGTCCCGATTCTAAAGAAGAGTTATGATTGGTCCAATATAATTTATAAGATCGATCAAAACTATATTTAATGACGGTTCTCTGTCAAAAGGTGATAAGTGGACCTTTCTTGAAAATTAGGGTATAAATGCCTAAAATTGAACTCTTTCCGTATTTTATGCCTTTATCTTTTATTGGGTAAATGTAAAAACATTTAAAAACATATATAATCATATTTTAGTTATTTCTATCCATTCCCGCCATTACAACGGCTACATGTTAACTACCATTTAAAATAATATTATTTTATTATTAGAGTGCAACGTAAGATTCCCAAGAAACTCGTTGTTGCGTGTTGGGTACGCCATTGAGCATAGTGTCCCCTTTAAAGTCATTTAAATATTTTATTCAAAAATAGGGATAAATATGAAAATGTCATATTCTTTATTTACCTGGGGTGTTACAATCCACCCCTTACCCTCCCATATTAGAGCTATGCATCAAGTAAACCCTAGTCCATTCAGATTCCAATGACCAAAATTACCAAAATATGATGACCACATCACCCAACCTGGTGATTAACATCAATCCATAACATAAAACAAGAATGCTCTTATAATGTCAAGTCCATATCATATAGCATATGAAATTTTTCATCACATAATATCAAAATTCACCGGTTATTTCATATCTTGGAACATGAATACTCAATATTAAACCACCCTAATATGTCAATAATCAATATCAATAAAAAGATTAAACCAGTCCCCTGTATCCTACCAGGCCAAGGGCCCCACATAAAAATAGGTAATAACCACATCCATGAATACCACTCAAACTGAAAATCATATAAATTGTGGAAAAATGCAATTCCCATCCTTTGGAAAATAGTCCATTACATGTACATGGGGCTGTAGGCACACATGCATGAGTTCTAAACCTAATTATAACTACATCATAATATATAACCTACCATAACTCAAATAGTAGTACTAGTACAAAAGAAATGGATAAATCGATCTCATTAGATGCCCGTGGAACACTGATACTAACTCTTTGTCAACAACTTGTCATATACTATTTGTAGTGTACCCAACCCATTTAGCCACACTAACAGTTCTTTTTGGCAGGTTTCCACTAGCCATAGGCACTCCTTCACAAAATATAATGGAGTCTAATAAGCATCATGGCTGTAATGTGGGAAAATTATGAAGGTTATATCTGCATGGAAGATATAATATGTGTTTAAGTATATATAGATTATATGCAGCTGAAAATAATATTCAGAGTATTCAAAACATACCCCCCAAAAGGAGATCCATGTTGAATATTAGATAACTATCATAGGAAATATATAAAAATAGCAGCTAAAATAAATAAATATCCCAACATACCACTTGTAGGTGTTTAGAATAGTGTATGGATCCATAATAGGACGTACAAGACAATATCCTGTATAGGTCACCAATGGATGACCTTAATAAACTTAAACATATATGAATTGAATGATGAAACTGAAAAGGAAAAATAAAAAGTAACTCAAACTAAGGAATGAAATCATCGTCCCATGTCAACATCCAATGCCAAATCAACTAGGATCCATCTCTAACCCTGAACCCATCCCAGTATGCAAATGCATAAAATGTACATGCATCACTAAGGGCTACTCTAGGATGTGATAACATGTCTTATTATACTACCATGCAAGTTTCTAAGTTTAATATAGATATTAAAAAAATAATCACAATGTTATAATTTTAATTAAAGCCTCAATGATTCTCAACATCCACCAGAAATATATTACCTAACTCTCCAAATGCTAGAATATTTATAGAGGAGATATCCCTTATCCCATGGATGAAATCATCCACATTAGTATAATAGAATAGATGAACCATTAAGATCCACATCAAAATATTTAACACAACACCTCATGAAAAAAGGAACATTGTGTCACAAATCAACTCTCTGGTGTACCGAAGAAATGCCTAAGAAACCACACTCTGCCCCTTAAACTCCTCATAATAACCTATCAGATCAATGCCCGAAATCTAGGGGAAAATCATATCTATACTCAAATAAAAACACTATTAGCCTATAACACAACATGTGTAAAAATGTTGATCTTCATCCACCCAGAGGATCCCAAGTCGAATACCCTCAATATGGTGATCTTTATCCCTCAATTGATAAAATCAACAATATCATACAAAGGCTCCTCACCTTCCTTGTTTTTTTAATGAAATAACTCCAATAAAAATACTAAATCACCAATACCAGGGGCCTCTACCCAAACGAGTTTTAGAAAAAACTCATCACTAAGTCATCCTATGTGAACTGAATCCATGTAATGCTTCAGCTATCACAGGTGGTGGGATATCTCAAAATTAATACCTAAGACATGACCATACGATAATCTAATTCCCCTACAATATTGTCTCTCATGTCTGATTTCCATTATACAAAATTTCAGAGGAATTCCATCAACATGATATCCTAGCTTCCTTAAACTAATGTCCATGGGGCCCCACGAGGGATCACATCAATCGAGTAATCTAGTACAATCCCTACCAGACTGCCAAATCACCTGAAACCCAATGGCTATTCCATTTTAATTCATCGGGAAGAGCCTATAATGATCAATTAAATCACATAAACAAGTCATATAAATATTAATAAATTCACTTTTATAACAAATCAAACTAACATTATTGAATTAAACTATTTAAATAAACATAACAATTCAATTTAATTAAATTGAATAACTAATTTTTAATTAATAAATATAATTTAAACAATGGAGATACATTAGACTAAAACCCCCCAAAAAAACAAATGATGTGGTTTATGACCACTAACACATCCTCGCCCGAGAAAACGGGCTTTGTACATGCCCAAAAACATCCAATAACGTCATATCATGAATTTAACTTCATGCAACCAATTTAAAAAGTGTATGTACCAAATACCCAATGACGCGCTAAAAGAAGAACCCCCAACATAATTATGAAAATGTGAATAATGGTTTTAAACACACTTATTGGACTATTATACATATTAACATTTTTTCTTAACTTATAAATTGATGTAATCAAGAAAAAATCATTGATTAAATCGAATACCCTAAAAATAGGGTAATAAAAGTAATTTGGATTATGCGATATGTGAGGTGGTATAGTTGAATAATTGAATATAGGGTGAGTATAACATCATATTTATGGTTCCAATTCACCTGATATATCTAAAAATGGTATCTAGTAGAAGGAGGGAGAGAAATCCCTAGTGGCAAAGGAATGGAGCTGATCCCCTTATTGTCTATCCAATCATAATTGTATAAAATAGAGGGAAAAAGTATAAGGAAGGGTAAAATACATACTTTTTCATCTTTAACGGTTCACATGGTTAGATCACAAAATATTTTAAATTTCATGGCAACTATGTGAGCTACATTTCATATTAACTGCCTTAGTAGCACTAAATGTGCTTCTAACTGCATATTTTTCCCAATCCACGCATAAACCATGTTTAATCACTATGTAACAAAAAAACCCAAGGCTACATGGTCATAAACCACAAAAATAAAAATTTACACTAAATGATTCTATCTAAAAAATGGAGACACATGGTAAGAACAAAAAATCCGCACTATTTTTTCAAAATCCTGTTCCCTGACCTAAAACATACAAAACAAGAATTCGGGCCTCCAACACAACCAAAACCCATTCAGAAACTAGGCACTGTAACCAAAAGTCAATAAATATATGACATCATCATATTATATTGAGTAAGCCCTCATAATTGAGTTACTATTATTGAAATGTAATTTGGAATACCCACCTATTTAAAATTCCAAACACAAGTGGTTTTCAACCCAATCTGAAAAAATGGTACATTATACTCTTCATCGATGATAATATAACAATTATGCATTCCATTTTTGTACTATCTTCACACTATTTACAAAAATTAAATTAAATTTTTAGTCATTATAATTACATATATAAAATATTCAACCATCTATGATAAATTAGGAGACTATTATTTTCATCTTTTACATCAACTAAACATCTCATTTTTTTCTTAGATATTTTATTATTTTTTTTATTTTAAAAGAAAAAATCATAATTCGATTTCTATGGTACATTCACATGGTCTCTTATTCCCTCATTCATGAAATATAGGAATCATAATCCCCTTTCCTCTATGGCCTCCACCACAAAATCTCTTAGTGAAATTTGTCCTTTAATAATTTAGTGATTTCAAAAATTGGTTAAGGTATAAGTTTTAAATTATATATTATCACATCTAATTTTGTATAGTCAAAAAACCATTCACTTATGTCATCATCGCTCTAGAATACTCATCAATATATTTTCTATCACATTTAATGGTAACATATATCATTTTATTTCTCACAATTGTATAAAACTGAAATGAATACTGTGATAAATAATAACCATAGTGACAAAGCACATTGTCTTGAAACTTTTAATGGATTTCTTAAATCATGTCACCTTTACAAAAAAAATAGATACATTATAATCGTTCTAGCCCATTCTTGGTCATAATTTACACAAATCCATCATGATGGATCATAATTAAAATGTGAATTATCCAAATCATGTCACCAATGAGTGTTTGTATAGGTTTGGGTTAAGTGGAATTATTTTGTAATAGGTAACACTTGAGTTGAGTTCGATAATAATTTTTCTTAGTTATTGAAGTGCCCAGATCAGTGTGAATCACTGAGAGGGGGAGGGGGTGAATCAATGATCCTTTAAAACTTTTTACTAATTGATTCATAATCAATTAAACCTCTATGGTTGGTTAAAGCCTCGATCCACTCTTCTTGTATCTCTCACCTTTCCTCGAATGATGCAGTAAATGTAAAGGCACTGGACACAAGGATTTACAAGGTTCGGCACCAAAGGCCTACGTCTTTTCCATGTTGGTTATACGCCCCAACATGGTTTCTCCCATTATAATATGTTAGTATTACAATGGTCGATACAACATCCCACTGTATCTCTCCTGAGTCCCACAGGAGGGTCTTTATACTGCGTCCCACAGTGTTACCAGAGTCCCACTGGCCTGCTCCAGAATCCCACTGAAGACTTCTTCCACCCTGAGTCTCACAGGGGGCTTCTCCTGGCTCCTCGAGTCACACGAGTAGCTCTTCTTCACTTTAAGCTTCTTCAAGTATCTTCAACAGTCTGGGATAAAGACTGCTGGCCTTGCTCTGTACCTCTGATCACTTGAGTTGATCAGGTCTTCTCGTCTTTCTCGGGATTTATCTCCTTCTTCTCAAGATGACCTGGCTTCACTCCAACTACTGAATACTCAGACAACTGATATCTTTAACTTCAGTCTGGTCCAGTCTCACAGCAATTCAACTTCATGCACTGAATGCATGGAAACTCTGAATCCTCATGCACTGACTGCAAGGCCTTCTCAAATCTCTTCAAGATCTTCAAGTCTTGGACAACTCAAATGCACACAACCAGATTTGGCTTTGTTCATGTGTGCACGTGCATGCACGTAAGCATGCACTCCCCTTCTTTTCTTCTTGGTGCAATAAACCCACAAGGGGTGTAGTATATTTAAGCACACACCTGCTTCTCACTTCTTCACACACTTTATTCAATTTTCTTACACACTTGAATGTGTGTTATACTTTAGTGTGGATGTCCTCTTTCTTACTTCTTCTAAGTGTGTTCACTTCACTTAGTGAACACACACTAGGTTCGGCCTTTTAGTTCTTTTGCACACACTTGACTTGGGCCTCTTCCCACTTCTTGTTGCACACCCTTAACCCGTAGGTTGTTCTTCAATTTTGCACACACAAAATGTGTATTCACTTGGTGCACACACAATGCATGAAAGACTCGGGTCCTCTTCTCCACTTGGCACACACTTGGCCTCGGCTTACTTCCTTCACTTTAGCACACACACACAATGGTGTGGTCTCGGCCTTTTTTTTCAAATGCACACACTATTTATTCTTAGATTTGCACACACACAATGAGTGTAGTCTCGGCCTCCTCCTTTGCACATCTACTGCCCGTAGGTTCTTCTCACAAATCCAATGGGTGCAAGGCGTTGTGCAAGGCTCGGGTGCAAGGCGTCGCGCAAGGCTCGGGT
Organism: Viscum album; assembly: GCA_963277665.1. NCBI lineage: Eukaryota > Viridiplantae > Streptophyta > Magnoliopsida > Santalales > Viscaceae > Viscum > Viscum album. The sequence goes on from OY728138.1 coordinate 2,071,975,138, forward strand.
TCAAGACAGCCTACTTCCGCACAAGCCTCAATCAAGCTCGGGGCGCGCAAGTGATGCGGCCTCGGGTCGCGCAAGTGCAAGGCACAAGCTGGCCGCACAAGCTCCTCCTGCCGCGCAAATTAGCGGGCAGTGAGGGCTCCTTCTGCTGTGCTAGGACGCGGGCAGGGACCTCCTTCAGAGCCTCGGGTGGCTCTGGAACTTCAGCCGCGCAAGTGTGCGCGGTGGCTTCAAAACATTGCGAGGCACATATGGCACTCACGGGACTTCGAGTTTTCAACAAATCAGCAAGCATCAACAAGGGCTCGACCTCTCTTTATATAGGAAGAGGGCCTCGGTTCATCCGCGTGGGATATAAATTCAAACTCCCGAATATCTCGGGTTTTCAAGATTTCCAAAATCTTGTTTCTCCTCTATTTCACGCGGGTTCTTTTCCTTCATTATTTTCCTCTTCATGCATGTGCATGGAAACGTACGCATGGCCTTTTTTAAACCCAATCCATGCAAAGAATCAACACCAAATGGCCTCGGACCTTCGGTTGCTTCGGCCGAACTTCAAAACTCTCCAAACATTTCATGCAAGTGTATTTTTAAGCATGGATCGGTTCAGTGCGTCGAGACGATCCCAATGGACTCTTCGGCTTGATCGGAGATGGCCGGGAACTCAAATTCTATCGTCGGGGAGGCCTCTGGTTCGAACGGAGCTCGCAGGTGGCAGCGGTCGAGCTCGAGGAAGGAGACGGACCGCAGGCCGTTGGATCAGATCTTTGGACGGCCGTGATTTGAATGGGAATGGCGCGATGCATCGGGCGGCCGAGATCTGCCGCGCGATCACTCGGACGGCCAGGATTTTCTCCTAGAATTTTTTCCGCGTCCCACATCGAAACCGCGCGCGGGACTCTCGCGCTTTATCAACCTATCGCTCTCCGCTACTCTTCAATTGAATCTCCTCCCCTCTCGGTGCCGCCCCGCACCGAGTTCTTCTGTGGGCGTGCTCTCCGCCCACTCCTGCCACTCGGGCGCACCACTGGTGCCCACTATGCGTGCCTTCGGGCGCGCGCGCTGCGCGGACTTCACCACCGCGTAGCTCGGGGCTTATACACGGCCCCGCCCTTCTGCCTCCGGGAGCGCCTTGGCCTTGAGGGTTCCCCATGGGAGTGGCGCCTTAGGCCCATATGTGCCTTGGGTGATCCCTCGGCTGGCCTCCTTGGTGGCCATATTTTTGGCAAAGTGTTGAATTAAACACTATTAAAAACAAAGTTCTCCATATGAAACATGCCAAATGCCAAGTGCCACAACTCTTCTTCTTCATTTCTTCCCTTCTCTTCTTCATTAGAATTCCTCAAATCTCCTCAACATATATTCATTACTTAGGAGTGAATTCCCAAGGTTTCTTCTTCATCAACCGAACTCCTGAATCACATAATTCTTCAATGTTCTTCATTGATCTAATCAGAGATCAAGTTGGATCTTCTTCACATTCACATGCACTAGGAGATAGTGCATGGACATCTTTAATCAACTTCATCCACTCAGTAGTTGTGGATGGATCATCTTCATCTCCTCATGCATTGTCAATACAATGCATGGTCTTCTAATCATGTTGTGACTTTGTATCATCTTGATACAAGTTCTTTGAACTTTAAAGATCAGCTCAATAATCGTCAGATGTAATGATGCTCCATCATCATTCATTGTTCAAGTGTTGTAACTTAGTATCATCTTGATACAAGTATTGAAACATTAGGATCAGTTCTACAATCGTCTGATATACATAGAGAATGTTTCAACCACATCTCCTATGTCACTTAGTGAATCTCCTAAGTGACATGCATCTTAGTACCATGGCCATTATCCATTCATCACCAACACCATCACATCCTTTGTCATTCACATATTGAACCTTCTTGACATCCCTTGACATCCATTCATTCCATGACAACATCATTCCTCATTGACAACAAATGCAACACAGTGCATTTTAATCTCCCCCTTTGTATTTGTTGTCAATACACTTCTTCAGCACATATGAATGGGTCAATATGTGTGCCAATATTTCTCCCCCTTATTGGCAATCAAATGCAAAGGTGTGGTGTGGTTATCTTAAAAAAAATCACTTCCTCCCTTCGAATAACATCTTCTTGAAAAATCACTAAGAGAGGGATGATGTCACATGTTCTCTTTAGCAAAGAACCTTTATTAAATCATCTCTAAGTCTACTTGGGCTAACCCGGTGTAGAAAACAAGAGTGATATAACCAAGGAATTCAATGCTGTCCAAAATTCACTGTACATGTGAGATCATGCTTCAAGGGGTTTGAAATTTTTCAGATATAACAATGAATTGCTAAATCCTGCACATACTTCACAAAAATCATTAGAAAGTTCAGTGCAAAGATAATGATTCCCCTTTCAACCATTTGTCTTCACTAAATAATCCCCCTTAATTGTCATGATAAATACAATTAAGAAACAAGGGATGAAAGTATGATTGGAATACCTTCACTTTTCTCAAGATGGTATTAAATCTTAGAATACCATCTTCTCCAGATTGGCTCCCCCTCAAGGGGTGCACTCCATTCTGTCCAAACCACTCTCCAGATGAGAATGATCATCATCTTCAATTCCCTGCAATGTCAGAACATGTAAATACAAGTTATTAGGGAATAAGATGGAACCTCCTTGGTTCATCAATGTGAATAACAAGGTTGAGAAGATTCTCTCAACCGAGATGTCCCATTTTCACCATTCTTCACACTTGCACATTTGATCTTCAATGATGTTGGTGCTGGTGTGGATCTCAATACATCTTCATGTGAAATCTTTTGTTTCCTTTTTGCCTTAGCAATTGCTAGTGCTTCATCTTCAGCTCTTTGCAGTTCTCTGGCAAGTTGCAACTGATTGGGCCATAAGACTAACAAGTCATTTGGAAGTGAGGCCTCAGTTTTGGAAATTCCACATGGTTCTTTTGATGCTGTTAAGATACCTTTCTTAGGCAACTTATTTTCAACCAATCCCTTTTGCTTCTTCTGGATTGATTGTCTTTTTGAGTCCATTCTGCTTCTATTCAGTTCCATGGCTTGTTCACAAAGATCCATGGTATGACCTTTCTTTCCACAGTAGAAGCATATTTTCTTGGTGGTCCTTCTGGATGCATCACCCTTCTTGGATTTAGACTCCAAGGACTTCTTTTCCTTTTTCAAAACCTTCTTGGGAGCATCTTCAACTTTCTTCTGGCATCCCAAGGATTCTTTCTGAGCCAGGTTCTGTGATCTTTTCTTCTTTTGAGCTCTGGATACAGTTGGAGATTGACATGTATCTATTTGAACACTTTTGCACACGTCCCAGATGTTATCAAGCAATCCAAATCTGTTAGCAGTAAACAGATGTCTCTGGACCTGTGGAAGTTGCTTATTTCCTTCTGGCTTGCTCCCCCTAGGCATGGGCTTCCTCTGTGCTTTGGCATTCAGTGGATTGTACCAACAATCCTTTGCACAATGCCCATACTTGTTACAACACCAACATTGACCCACAAATCTTGACCTCTTCAGTCCTTCTGATTTTAGGGTACTTTTCTGGAGCTGCTGTGTTGTTTCAGGAGAGCTCTGCTTCTTCATTTTCTTCATCCATACTTGTTTGGATTCATTCTTCCATCCTGCACTTTTAGTAGAAACACTTTTAGAAGCATGAGTACAAGATGGTATGGATGGTACCTTCTTTTTAGAAGTTGTTTCCCTTATATTAGAGGATGTCTTTCTTTTAGAATCATCCTGCTCAATGCATACTTGAGTAGCAACATTTCTTCTTTCAGCTGACTGGGAGGCTTTAGCTTTGGGTGATTGCAGATTTTTCAATATCACCTCTAGTTCTAAGCATTTCATGTTAAGGGAGTTCTTCTCATCCTCAACAGTTCTTACACTTCCTTCCCATTTATCTTCTAGCTGCTTCATCAGGTCATCATGCACCTTATTCATTTCTACCAATGAATTGTCAAGCTCCTTCACCATTTTGACTTTGTCTTCGAGTTGAGCATCTCTGACATTCATTGAAACTTTGTGCAACTTCTCCAGTGCATGGAAAACTTCTTTGATCATTATCATAAAGATTTCTTTCTCAGAAAGGCTTCTTTGCAATTCTTCAGCAGTGTCTTCATATATTTCATTACAAAGAGAAACAGTTTCATCTTTAGCCTTCACCAGCTTTCTGAGAGTGTTGGTTATGCCAACCCTTTTAGCCAACTGATCTTCCATTGCATTGGCTTCTTCTTCTAGCTGTAATTTTTCTTCTTGAAGATCAAGGATGCCTGTAGTAATACACATTGCTACTTCCCTGGGGACTGTCTTCCGAAGATATTCAATTGTATTTTGAAGATCTTTCATTGTTCCAACTTCATCACAGCTAGGACAGACTTTCTTCATCTTCTTGGCCTGTTTCTTCTTTCTATTTTTTTGAGTCTTGGCATATATCTCCATTTGAGGCTGGTTACTCATTTCTTCAAATCTGCACTTCATAAAGACTCCCTTGGATCTTTTAGAGGTAACCTTCCCTCTGATACCAATTGAAGTGCCCAGATCAGTGTGAATCACTGAGAGGGGGAGGGGGTGAATCAGTGATCCTTTAAAACTTTTTACTAATTGATTCTTAATCAATTAAACCTCTATGGATGGTTAAAGCCTCGATCCACTCTTCTTGTATCTCTCACCTTTCCTCGAATGATGCAGTAAATGTAAAGGCACTGGACACAAGGATTTACAAGGTTCGGCACCAAAGGCCTACGTCCTTGCCATGTTGGTTATACGCCCCAACATGGTTTCTCCCATTATAATCTGTTAGTATTACATTGGTCGATACAGCATCCCAATGTATCTCTCCTGAGTCCCACAGGAGGGTCTTTATACTGCGTCCCACAGTGTTACCAGAGTCCCACTGGCCTGCTCCAGAATCCCACTGAATACTTCTTCCACCCTGAGTCTCACAGGGGGCTTCTCCTGGCTCCTCGAGTCACACGAGTAGCTCTTCTTCACTTTAAGCTTCTTCAAGTATCTTCATCAGTCTGGGATAAAGACTGCTTGCCTTGCTCTGTACCTCTGATCACTTGAGTTGATCACGTCTTCTCATCTTGCTCAGGATTTATCTCCTTCTTCTCAGGATGACCTGGCTTCACTCCAACTACTGAATACTCAGACAACTGATATCTTTAACTTCAGTCTGGTCCAGTCTCACAGCAATTCAACTTCATGCACTGAATGCATGGCAACTCTAAATCCTCATGCACTGACTACATGGCCTTCTCAAATCTCTTCAAGATCTTCAAGTCTTCGACAACTCAAATTCACACAACCAGATTTGGCTTTGTTCACGTGTGCACGTGCATGCATGTAAGCATGCACTCCCCTTCTTTTTTTCTTGGTGCAATAAACCCAAAAGGGGTGTAGTATCTTTAAGCACACACCTGCTTCTCACTTCTTCACACACTTTATTCAATTTGCTTACACACTTGAATGTGTGTTATACTTTAGTGTGGATGTCCTCTTTCTTCCTTCTTCTAAGTGTGTTCACTTCACTTAGTGCACACACACTAGGTTCGGACTTTTAGTTCTTTTTCACACACTTGACTTGGGCCTCTTCCCACTTCTTGTTGCACACCCTTAACCCGTAGGTTGTTCTTCAATTTTGCACACACAAAATGTGTCTTCACTTGGTGCACACACAAGGCATGAAAGCCTCGGGTCCTCTTCTCCACTTGGCACACACTTGGCCTCGGCTTACTTCCTTCACTTTAGCACACACACACAATGGTGTGGTCTCAGCCTTTTTTTTTCAAATGCACACACAATTTATTCTTTCATTTGCACACACACAATGAGTGTAGTCTCGGCCGCCTCCTTTCCACATCTACTTCCCGTAGGTTCTTCTCACAAATCCAATGGGTGCAAGGCGTCGCGCAAGGCTCGGGTGCAAGGCGTTGCGCAAGGCTCGGGTGCAATACAGCCTACTTCCGTACAAGCCTCAATCAAGCTCGGGGCGCGCAAGTGATGCAGCCTCGGGTCGCGCAAGTGAAAGGCACAAGCTGGACACACAAGCTCCTCCTGCCACGCAAATTTACGGGCAGTGAGGGCTCCTTCTGCCTTGCTAGTACGCGGGCAGGGACCTCCTTCAGAGCCTCGGGTGGCTCTGGAACTTCAGCCGCGCAAGTGTGCGCGGTGGCTTCAAAACTTCGCGAGGCACATATGGCACTCACGGGACTTCATGTTTTCAACAAATCAGCAAGCATCAACGAGGGCTCGGCCTCTCTTTATATAGGCAGAGGGCCTCGGTTCATCCGCGTGGGATATAAATTCAAACTCCCGAATATCTCGGGTTTTCAAGATTTCCAAAATCTTGTTTCTCCTCTGTTTCACGCGAGTTCTTTTCCTTCATTATTTTCCTCTTCATGCATGTGCATGGAAACGTACGCATGGCCTTTTTTAAACCCAATCCATGAAAAGCATCAACACTGAATGGCCTCGCACCTTCGGTTTCTTCGGCCGAACTTCAAAACTCTCCAAACATTGCATGAAAGTGTATTTTTAAGCATGGATCGGTTCAGTGCGTCGAGACGATCCCAATGGACTCTTCGGCTTGATCGGAGATGGCCGGGAACTCAAATTCTGTCGTCGGGGAGGCCTCTGGTTCGAACGGAGCTCGCGGGTGGCAGCGGTCGAGATCGAGGAAGGAGACGGACCGCAGGCCATTTGATCAGATCTTTGGACGGCCGTGATTTGAACGGGAATGGCGCGATGCATCGGGCGGCCGAGATCTGCCGCGCGATCACTCGGACGGCCAGGATTTGCTCCTGGAATTTTTTCCGCGTCCCACATCGAAACCGTGCGCGGGACTCTCGCGCTTTATCAACCTAGCGCTCTCCGCTACTCTTCAATTGAATCTCCTCCCCTCTTGGTGCCGCCCCGCACCGAGTTCTTCTGCGGGCGTGCTCTGCGCCCACTCCTGCCACTCGGGCGCGCCACTGGCGCCCACTATGCGTGCCTTCAGGCGCGCGCGCTGCGCGGACTTCACCACCGCGTAGCTCGGGGCTTATACACGGCCCCGCCCTTCTACCTCAGGGAGCGCCTTGGCCTTGAGGGTTCCCCATGGGCGTGGCGCCTTAGGCCCATATGTGCCTTGGGTGATCCCTCGGCTGGCCTCCTTGGTGGCCATATTTTTGGAAAAGTGTTGAATTAAACACTATTAAAAACAAAGTTCTCCATATGAAACATGCCAAATGCCAAGTGCCACAACTCTTCTTCATTATAATTCCTAAAATCTCCTCAACATATATTCATTACTTAGGAGTGAATTCCCAAGGTTTCTTCTTCATCAACCGAACTCCTGAATCACATAATTCTTCAATGTTCTTCATTGATCTAATCAGAGATCAAGTTGGATCTTCTTCACATTCACATGCACTAGGAGATAGTGCATGGACATATTTAATCAACTTCATCCACTCAGTAGTTTTGGATGGATCATCTTCATCTCCTCATGCATTGTCAATACAATGCATGGTCTTCTAATCATGTTGTAACTTTGTATCATCTTGATACAAGTTCTTTGAACTTTAAAGATCAGCTCAACAATCGTCAGATGTAATGATGATCCATCATCATTCATTGTTCAAGTGTTGTAACTTAGTATCATCTTGATACAAGTATTGAAACATTAGGATCAGTTCTACAATCGTCTGATATACATAGAGAATGTTTCAACCACATCTCCTATGTCACTTAGTGAATCTCCTAAGTGACATGCATCTTAGTACCATGGCCATTCTCCATTCATCACCAACACCATCACATCCTTTGTCTTTCACATATTGAACCTTCTTGACATCCCATGACATCCATTCATTCCATGACAACATCATGCCTCATTGACAACAAATGCAACACAGTGCATTTCAATCTCCCCCTTTGTATTTGTTGTCAATACACTTCTTCAGCACATATGAATGGGTCAATATGTGTGCCAATATTTCTCCCCCTTATTGGAAATCAAATGCAAAGGTGTGGTGTGGTTCTCTTAAAAAAAATCACTTCCTCCCTTCGAATAGAATCTTCTTGAAAAAGCACTAAGAGAGGGATGATGTCACATGTTCTCTTTAGCAAAGAACCTTTAGTAAATCATCTCTAAGTCAACTTGGGCTAACCTGGTGTAGAAAACAAGAGTGATATAACCAAGGAACTCAATGCTGTCCAAAATTCACTGTACATGTGAGATCATGCTTCAAGGGGTTTGAAATTTTTCAGATATAACAATGAATTTCTAAATCCTGCACATACTTCACAAAAATCATTAGAAAGTTCAGTGCAAAGATAAAGCTTCCCCTTTCAACCATTTGTCTTCAATCAATACCCCCCCTTAATTGTCATGATAAATACAATTAAGAAACAAGGGATGAAAGTATGATTGGAATACCTTCACTTTTCTCAAGATGGTATTAAATCTTAGAATACCATCTTCTCCAGATTGGCTCCCCCTCAAGGGGTGCACTCCATTCTGTCCAAACCACTCTCCAGATGAGAATGATCATCATCTTCAATTCCCTTCAATGTCAGCACATGTAAATACAAGTGATTAGGGAATAAGATGGAACCTCCTTGGTTCATCAATGTGAACAACAAGTTTGAAAAGATTCTCTCAACCGAGATGTCCCATTTTCACCATTCTTCACACTTGCACATTTGATCTTCAATGATGTTGGTGCTGGTGTGGATCTCAATATATATTCATGTGAAATCTTTTGTTTCCTTTTTGCCTTAGCAATTGCCAGTGCCTCATCTTCAGCTCTTTGCAGTTCTCTGGCAAGTTGCAACTGATTGGGCCATATGACTAACAAGTCATTTGGAAGTGAGGCCTCAGTTTTGGAAATTCCACATGGTTCTTTTGATGCTGTTAAGATACCTTTCTTAGGCAACTTATTTTCAACCAATCCCTTCTGCTTCTTCTGGATTGATTGTCTTTTTGTGTCCATTCTGCTTCTATTCAGTTCCATGGCTTGTTCACAAAGATCCATGGTATGACCTTTCTTTCCACAGTAGAAGCATATTTTCTTGGTGGTCCTTCTGGATGCATCACCCTTCTTGGATTTAGACTCCAAGGACTTCTTTTACTTTTTCAAAACCTTCTTGGGAGCATCTTCAACTTTCTTCTTGCTTCCCAAGGATTCTTTCTGAGCCAGGTTCTGTGATCTTTTCTTCTTTTGAGCTCTGGATACAGTTGGAGATTGACATGTATCTATTTGACCACTTTTTCACACATCCCATATGTTATCAAGCAATCCAAATCTGTTAGCAGTAAACAGATGTCTCTGGACCTATGGAAGTTGCTTATTTCCTTCTGGATTGCTCCCCCTAGGAATGGGCTTCCTCTATGCTTTGGCATTCAGTGGATTGTACCAACAATCCTTTTCACAATTCCCATACTTGTTACAACACCAACATTGACCCACAAATATTGACCTATTCAGTCCTTCTGATTTTAGGGTACTTTTCTGGAGCTGGTGTGTTGTTTCAGGAGAGCTCTGCTTCTTCATTTTCTTCATCCATACTTGTTTGGATTCATTCTTCCATCCTGCACTTTTAGTAGAAACACTTTTAGAAGCATGAGTACAAGATGGTATGGATGGTACCTTCTTTTTAGAAGTTGTTGCCCTTTTATTAGAGGATGCCTTTCTTTTAGAATCATCCTGCTCAATGCATACTTGAGTAGAAACATTTCTTCTTTCAGCTGACTGGGAGGCTTCAGCTTTGGGTGATTGCAGATTTTTCAATATCACCTCTAGTTCTAAGCATTTCATGTTAAGGGAGTTCTTCTCATCCTCAACAGTTCTTAGCCTTCCTTCCCATTTATCTTCCAGCTGCTTCATCAGGTCTTCATGCACCTTATTCATTTCTAGCGATGAATTGTCAAGCTCCTTCACCATTTTGACTTTGTCTTCGAGTTGAGCATCTCTGACATTCATTGACACTTTGTGCAACTTCTCCAGTGCATGGAAAACTTCTTTGATCATTATCATAATGATTTCTTTCTCAGAAAGGCATCTTTGCAATTCTTCAGCAGTGTCTTCATATCTTTCATTGCAAAGATAAACAGTTTCATCTTTAGCCTTCACCAGCTTTCTGAGAGTGTTGGTTATGCCAACCCTTTTAGCCAACTGATCTTCCATTGCATTGGCTTCTTCTTCTAGCTGTAATTTTTCTTCTTGAAGATCAAGGATGCCTGTAGTAATACACATTTCTACTTCCCTGGGGACTGTCTTCCGAAGATATTCGATTGCATTTTGAAGATCTTTCATTGTTCCAACTTCATCACAACTAGGACAGGCTTTCTTCATCTTCTTGGCCTGTTTCTTCTTTCTATTTTTCTGAGTCTTGGCAGATATCTCCATTTGAGTCTGGTTACTCATTTCCTCAAATCTGCACTTCATAAAGACTCCCTTGGATCTTTTAGAGGTAACCTTCCCTCTGATACCAATTGAAGTGCCCAGATCAGTGTGAATCACTGAGAGGGGGAGGGGGTGAATCAGCGATCCTTTAAAACTTTTTACTAATTGATTCTTAATCAATTAAACCTCTATGGCTGGTTAAAGCCTCGATCCACTCTTCTTGTATCTCTCACCTTTCCTCGAATGATGCAGTAAATGTAAAGGCACTAGACACAAGGATTTACAAGGTTCGGAACCAAAGGCCTACGTCCTTGCCATGTTGGTTATACGCCCCAACATGGTTTCTACCATTATAATCTGTTAATATTAAAATGGTCGATACAGCATCCCACTGTATCTCTCCTGAGTCCCACAGGAGGGTCTTTATACTGCGTCCCACAGTGTTACCAGAGTCCCACTGGCCTGCTCCAGAATCCCACTGAAGACTTCTTCCACCCTGAGTCTCACAGGGGGCTTCTCCTGGCTCCTCGAGTCACACGAGTAGCTCTTCTTCACGTTAAGCTTCTTCAAGTATATTCAGAAGTCTGGGATAAAGACTGCTGGCCTTGCTCTGTACCTCTGATCACTTTAGTTGATCAGGTCTTCTCGTCTTGCTCAGGATTTATCTCCTTCTTCTCAGGATGACCTGGCTTCACTCCAACTACTGAATACTCAGACAGCTGATATCTTTAACTTCAGTCTTGTCCAGTCTCACAGCAATTCAACTTCATGCACTGAATGCATGGCAACTCTGAATCCTCATGCACTGACTGCATGGCCTTCTCAAATCTCTTCAAGATCTTCAAGTCTTGGACAACTCAAATGCACACAACCAGATTTGGCTTTGTTCACGTGTGCACGTTCATGCATGTAAGCATGCACTCCCCTTCTTTTCTTCTTGGTGCAATAAACCAACAAGGGGTGTAGTATCTTTAAGCACACACCTGCTTCTCACTTCTTCACACACTTTATTCAATTTGCTTACACACTTGAATGTGTGTTATACTTTAGTGTGGATGTCCTCTTTATTCCTTCTTCTAAGTGTGTTCACTTCACTTAGTGCACACACACTAGGTTCGGCCTTTTAGTTCTTTTGCACACACTTGAGTTGGGCCTCTTCCCACTTCTTGTTGCACACCCTTAACCCGTAGGTTGTTCTTCAATTTTTCACACACAAAATGTGTCTTCACTTGGTGCACACACAAGGCATGAACGCCTCGGGTCCTCTTCTCCACTTGGCACACACTTGGCCTCGACTTACTTCCTTCACATTAGCACACACACACAATGGTGTGGTCTCGGCCTTTTTTTTTCAAATGCACACACAATTTATTCTTTGATTTGCACACACACAATGAGTGTAGTCTCGGCCTCCTCCTTTGCACATCTACTGCCCGTAGGTTCTTCTCACAAATCCAATTGGTGCAAGGCGTCGCGCAAGGCTCGGGTGCAAGGCGTCGCGCAAGGCTCGGGTACAAGACATCCTATTTCCGCACAAGCCTCAATCAAGCTCGGGGCGCGCAAGTGATACGGCCTCGGGTCGCGCAAGTGCAAGGCACAAGCTGGCCGCACAAGCTCCTCCTACCGCGCAAATTTGCAGGTAGTGAGGGCTCCTCCTTCCGTGCTAGTACGCGGGCAGGGACCTCCTTCAGAGCCTCGGGTGGCTCTGGAACTTCAGCTGCGCAAGTGTGCGCGGTGGCTTCAAAACTTCGCGAGGCACATATGGCACTCACGGGACTTCGAGTTTTCAACAAATCAGCAAGCATCAACGAGGGCTCGGCCTCTCTTTATATAGGCATAGGTCCTCGGTTCATCCGCGTGGGATATAAATTCAAACTCCCGAATATCTCGGGTTTTCAAGATTTCCAAAATCTTGTTTCTCCTCTGTTTCACGCGGGTTCTTTTCCTTCATTATTTTCCTATTCATGCATGTGCATGGAAACGTACGCATGACCTTTTTTAAACCCAATCCATGCAAAGCATCAACACTGAATGGCCTCGCACCTTCGGTTGCTTCAGCCGAAGTTCAAAACTCTCCAAACATTGCATGCAAGTGTATTTTTAAGCATGGATCGGTTCAGTGCGTCGAGACGATCCCAATGGACTCTTCAGCCTGATCGGAGATGGCCGGGAACTCAAATTCTGTCGTCGGGGAGGCCTCTGGTTTGAACGGAGCTCGCGGGTGGCAGCGGTCGAGCTCGAGGAAGGAGACAGACCGCAGGCCGTTGGATCAGATCTTTGGACGACCGTGATTTGAACGGGAATGGCGCGATGCATCGGGTGGCCGAGATCTACCGCGCGATCACTCGGACGGCCAGGATTTGCTCATGGAATTTTTTCCGCGTCCCACATCGAAACCGCGCGCGGGACTCTCGCGCTTTATCAACCTAGCGCTCTCCGCTACTCTTCAATTGAATCTCCTCCCCTCTCGGTGCCGCCCCGCACCGAGTTCTTCTGCGGGCGCGCTCTGCGCCCACTCCTGCCACTCGGGCGCGCCACTGGCGCCCACTATGGGTACCTTCGGGCGCACGCGCTGCGCGGACTTCACCACCACGTAGCTCGGGGCTTATACACGGCCCCGCCCTTCTGCCTCAGGGAGCGCCTTGGCCTTGAGGGTTCCCCATGGGCGTGGCGCCTTAGGCCCATATGTGCCTTGGGTGATCCCTCGGCTGGCCTCCTTGGTGGCCATATTTTTGGCAAAGTGTTGAATTAAACACTATTAAAAACAAAGTTCTCCATATGAAACATGCCAAATGCCAAGTGCCACAACTCTTCTTCTTCATTTCTTCCCTTCTCTTCTTCATTAGAATTCCTCAAATATCCTCAACATATATTCATTACTTAGGAGTGAATTCCCAAGGTTTATTCTTCAACAACCGAACTCCTGAATCACATAATTCTTCAATGTTCTTCATTGATCTAATCAGAGATCATGTTGGATCTTCTTCACATTCACATGCACTAGGAGATAGTGCATGGACATCTTTAATCAACTTCATCCACTCAGTAGTTGTGGATGGATCATCTTCATCTCCTCATGCATTTTCAATACAATGCATGGTCTTCTAATCATGTTGTGACTTTGTATCGTCTTGATACAAGTTCTTTGAACTTTAAAGATCAGCTCAACAATCGTCAGATGTAATGATGCTCCATCATCATTCATTGTTCAAGTGTTTTAACTTAGTATCATCTTGATACAAGTATTGAAACATTAGGATCAGTTCTACAATCGTCTGATATACATATAGAATGTTTCAACCACATCTCCTATGTCACTTAGTGAATCTCCTAAGTGACATGCATCTTAGTACCATGGCCATTCTCCATTCATCACCAACACCATCACATCCTTTGTCATTCACATATTGAACCTTCTTGAAATCCCTTGACATACATTCATTCCATGACAACATCATGCCTCATTGACAACAAATGCAACACAGTGCATTTCAGTTATCACACCTAGTAACATTTGTTCCATAATCAGTTTTGGATATATTATCTAGAAAAGATGTACTTCAAGTAAAAATCACATAATCTCTTCCTCACCATATGTAATGTTTTTTCATATAATCTTATCCTAAAAATCTATATTTGGATTTGGTTCTCTAATATATGTATGCATAAATATAGATCCAGTGGTTTCAACTGAAATTATTAATTTGCTAGATATAAATTCATTGATCCCATTTTCCCATAGTTGGTTGTTACTTTATTACATTGGTGAACGATACAAGTATTTGAATTATAAAGGACATAATAATGCAGTAGTTTTGGGAAACTATATTAATATATGACACACTTTTAAATTCAGTATCAAAAAGTACAACATATAATTTTCAATTAGAATACCATTATTTCCCTTAACATATCCCGGGATTTCATTCAAAAATTAATTCTTGGAATCATGGGGAATGATAACAAAATAAAGGGTGGTCTCCATGTCTCAATAGTGGTTTTTATATAGTTAAAACTATCAATGGACATATAAGAATAAAATGAGTAATAGGGTATGATATCATGATCATAACATTTAAAAAAACCCATATAACCTCCATATCAATATCATAATCATATTTCATGGAATAATGGTTGGTACTTCATAATAAATGAATCTTAAAATAATAAATGAACATGACCCATGAGATCATAACATTTTCATAGGTCACTATTTTTTCATACACAAAAGAATATAAAACCTTTTCTATATTTGTAAAATATCATTTCCATTATAATTGTAGTGGAATGGGATCACTTAACAAAAAATCATAGTAGTCTCAAATTACTCCTAAGACAATTATAGTTGATGAAATCTGTTACTAAACAATGTTCACTCCCAATTCCAGTCCTTTTTAACTAATGATATATTAATTTTTACCCAATGCATTATTGGATGATATAGGTTATAACTATCACATAACTATAGCCATACATATGTATCCCATAATATAATGAATAAATTAAAAATATAAAACCAACTATAGGAAATATGTTCCATAGGACATTTATTATTTCTAAACACATTAAATTAAATGGGTTTCATTATAATTTTATAACATTAGGTCCCATAAAATGAAATCGTATTCATAAACATTTTTTCATCATATAAATAAATTATATATATAATTAATAGAGTGTATCATGGTATAACATCCCCAATAAATATTATGTAATATCAATGGATATAATCGTAAATAGATAATTATTATTAAGTAAAACAATTTGAAACATTTTGTGAAGAAATGAACTATAATTTGAAAATCCATTTCTAAAATAAGGATTTAAACATCAAATTTAAAAATAATTTTCATTATAAATTACCATTTCAATTTGAAAATAAAATCATAAAAACGATAAGCATTGAAAAAAATTGTAATCATTTTATTGAAAATTGACCTTTAAAATTTTAAAACTAATTTTTTTAAAATAATAAAATGATAAAATATTTGGAAAATCCTTTTATTTTAAAATATTATATTCCTGATGAAATTTATATTTAGGAAAATAAAATTTCATAAAAAAAATTATATCATTTTATTTGAAAATATCATTTTAGAATTATAAAATATCCATTAAAATATAGATTGGTTGTGATGGATGAATATAATGTTTATTTCCTACAATTTAAATCAAATATTACATTACCATTTTCGGAACATAAAAAATGGGCATATTTTGGAAAAATAAATGAGTAATCCTTACCAACAATATTTCCAAATTCAATCATTGGAAGAAAATGACTATTAAAAATCACTGATAATTATTAAAAAATATTTTTAAAATGTTATTATAAAACATGAAAATGAAATAGATATATGTTTCAACAGAAATAAGTAATAAAAAATATTTTCTATAAAAAGATTTTATCTACCATTTTATGTACCAAATTCTGGATAAAGTTGATCTATTACATGATTATTTGATACATATAAATAAGGGAGGAATTCAATTTTTTTCTTCAAATATATATCCTAATGTCTATTCCTTGGAATAATAATCATAAACAATATGAATAATCAACTAAATTTGAATATAACAACATTTCCACATTGTAATCATTTGTATAATGTGACCATATAAATAAATAACATCAAATGAAACTTGTCATAACATTATTATAAAGATATTGTTGATATAACATATCAACAAGGGTTTATATACAACAAAAAAATAATTTATAAATATGAAATATGTTCCACGAATGTGAAATAAAGTTGATAACACCCTTATGGTTAATCTTGAATTTCTTCAAACACATTTGATCCCCCAGTAAAATAAATATAATCATTAATACATCTGTTACATTAACATAATATAATATATAAAACAATTTTTATTATTTAATGACATATTATTACCAAATTATTATAAATTGTTATTTAAAATCATGTTTGGTTAATAACTGCTTGTATTGTATATACGATTTGATTTGGTATTTGGATTCGTCCAACACTGATCGTGGTTCTATAATCATTGGTATTTCACAATGAATGAAATACAACAAATATGTAGTTAATTAATTTACATACATGTATATTTTATCGATAAAAATTGAAATACACAAATCCTGAGAATAATTAGTAATATTTATGTATTACCACTATTAAAATTTTGACGATAGATGGAATAATGATGAGAAAATATTTATTTACCTTTACAGAATAATTATGATGTAATATATTTAATTTATATTAATAAACTATATTCTTATTACCATCCATGGTCAAATATAATTAAAATCATTTCACACCACTAATTTGAAGCAGTTTTCCACAAATACGTTGGAGCGATGTCATTTATTTCTATTTTATTTGAAGGTAATAATTTATATTTGATATAATATTCTCATAATTATGGTTACATAAATTATTTGACATAAATTAATTAATTTTTTTCCACATTAACTTCTATATAAATCGTTATCATGAAAGAAATAACAACACCTCTTGAGACGATAGTCCACATTACACACGAACGACATTATCATATCTCAAATGGAATAGAAAGTAAGAACATATATGTGATATATTAATTAAATAATTATAATAATATCATAAAAACCATTTATTTATGTTAAATTCATAACTAAGTCAATATTTTTTAAGATGGGAATGTCAAATAAATTACAACAGATCATGAGGCATTATTCTTCCTTAAACATGACCATTGGTTTCATTTACTATTCGATGAAAGTGGAAATATATTTTTTTATGACATTAAAATTATAAAATAATATTATTTGAGATAATTTTCATTCATTGTGTTTTAATGTTTGAAAAATGTTAGAATTATTTGGAGTAATAAATATTATAAAAATACTTGGTTGGTAATTTTACTTCATCTTATACCACCTCTATTGGATAATAACTAACGGCATACTATAATGTACTTATTATCATAAAAATTTCTACATTATGTGACTAGGGAATTAAGTAAGTGATTTGTAATGTTCTTGTCTAATATAATGGAATTTCGATGCTTGGAGATGAGAGGAAAGAGGGTGCCTTTTATAAGTTGGGGAGAGGACACACCTAGTTTTTTCAAATAATAATGTTTTATCATGTTTTCAAAAATAAAAAAATCTCCTAATATGGAACATAATTGAACCATATATGTTAAAAGGTTGAAATATGTCCAAAAAATATTTATTATACATGTTGTTATAAATGTTTTTCCCTTATCATTTTAGGTTAACAACCAGGTAAACCGATTTATGCCTAAATCCCAGTATTTAATTTTTAATTATTTCATTAGTCATTGTGAAAAGATATAAATATTAATATGTTAGATTATATTAACAATTATGGTAAAAAATATGGAATCAAATTTATTAAATTTAACCCATTTCATTCATTTCATTCTTTTTAATATAAAATCCATAGGCATGTCTAAAAATTGGTTTTCAATAAATTTATTTTCATTGAAAATATGATCATATGTTAATATACATATATAAATAATCACTGAATGAATTAAAATTTAAAAATAATTATATATAATGTATTAATATCATTATATTCATTTCAATTATTTATTATATTAAATAGGGAAACATTACACACTTTAAAAGTGTTTTTAGAAAACTGTGTTTTCGATCACAAAAGTAAAGCTATAATAAAATATATTGTGAAGCTGATTTAAATGTAATTATTTTATAGCATAATAGTAAATATAAATTATGTGAAATTTATATCAAATTAATATAAAAAATTTAATTTTAAATTTAATTTTTTATTTATAGGAGATATTAAATTTAAAAAATTTCCAATATTTACTATTCATAAAAAATTTGTAGTTTATGAAAAATTCTTAAATGTAACCAAAATTAAGTTCATAGTTGATAAATAAAAAAATAAATTAAATTTTGTTAAATAAATTTTCTATAATATTTTAATATATATTTTCAATAAGTTCTCAATACGAGATGAAAGTATTTTTTTATGTTTGTGAACAATATAATTTCCTTATGATAAATAGTCATATTAATAACCTCCAATTTATTAACATGGTTATAATTTTATAATATTTTACAGTTTATTTAAACATTAGGTTCTATGTATTAAAAGTTATAGAAGATAATAAATTTATATAAATATAGTTTATAAGCCATTTAAGATCAGATATGTGTTTCTAATATAGTATTGAAAATAGAACTTTCATTTAATGTCTTTAGGTGTTTGAACAATTCACTTACTGTTCTATGAAGTATGATTTCATGGATGGATATTACATATGTTTGATTTAATTAGTTAATAGTCTTTTATTTATTGAATTCATGGAAACACTATATATTGAGAATAAAATATTTGGTTGATTTACACAAAAAAAGTTTAAAATACATATTATGAAAGAAGAATTTTAACCGTAAATACATAATGTGGGTCAGTTATAGTCATTTCTGTTACATTGATATTTCATATAATATCAGGAATGATTATTTTATAGATAATGTTCTATGAGAGTGTGTCTATTAAAATGTTTTGTGAAATAGTTATTTTCAGTTGATGTAGATAAGCCTCCTCACATAGTTACACCTAAATATTTTAGAGTTTCATGGTTGGGATACACTTGTAGGACTAATGATTACCACATCCCTATGTAATAGAATGATGAATAGTGTAATTTGACACAAACACTAGATTGATGAAAAATAAATATATACTAGTATATGACCACTAGATTTATACAAAAACACTGCTAGGATTATCTACTTATTAGATGCCATGATTTGTTCAATAAATGAATGAATTAGGATTTCATATGAGGATAAATTTCCACTAAATTATTCTTTCACCTAGTATTTATCAAGGTGATTCATAATATCATTAGTAAGTATCATTGGCCTTAGATAAAGAAGATCGTTATAGGGTTTGTATTGTTGTATCTCACATGTAGTATGTGAATGCCAATCAATAAGGATGCATCGGTTCTATCCAAGAATTTCTAATTCAATTATACATCTTCTATGATGTTACTACTGATTTTTTATAAATTTATAATAATCTCATAAAATCTATGATTTATTTTCACATAACCATCATTGGTTTACTAAAGAGGCTTATTTTTTATAAATCATGTATTCTTATTTAATCAATGAGTATAGAATGATATTTTTATATATTATTTTTCATACAGAAATAGGTATAAGGAAAAAGAGTATTGATGAATATATTAGTATAAATATATTATTCTACATCATTCCATTCAATTTAGTTTTTGTATCGATTATTCATAACGTAGTTAAAACATGGTATTATGTATTATATGTTAATCTTCGTGTAAAAATTGTAAAATATTCTAGTATAGGATGAAATTTTTTTAAAATGAATCATAGATTTAAAATTTTCATGCGAGATCCATATCCTATTATTATATTTCCAATAAAACATTAGTTTTAGGAATCTATATAGATATATATTTTTGATGCATTATATGGAGTCCCGTGATATTTTCATCAGTTATGACTAGGGTCTGAATAATCTTTTACCATGCATTTTAGTCGATTTAAGGATACATTAGAGATTATCCAGTTGAATTATTTTTTGGATATCACACATATTTGGTAGTGATAATTTTTCATTTTTTGATTTGTTTTCCTCCAATGCTTGTGGTTCGTGATGGCGTGACACATAGAGTGTCTCATATATTGGGACAATACTATATTCAGGGAAAGGAGAAGTCAAGACCGAGTTAAATAGTGATATTATTTTTATATTGGAGGTGTATATTATAATAATGGATAACGGTACATCATTGGAATAGTTTTATGATTTAAAAAATTAATAATTCATAAATATTGACACTTTTTATACATTTTTTATTTAATCAGTATCAATGATATCAGCATAGAGGATAATTTTTCATTAAAAGGATATGAATAATATATAGGAGAAAAGAAGGACAATATACTTCAAAAGACCATAATAAAACTATTATATGTTCGGTGGTAGCATATAAAAATATAGGTAATATATTGGATTGATAAAAATATTTACACGTGAAGTGGATGAAGCCTTCCAAAAATGAGTACCAGTGAATAATACTAAGGATTGACTACATTATGATTCGGATTTTGTAACATTCCCCAAAAATTGATATTTAAATTTTATTAAATTAATATAGATCCATGTGTATTTTAGTGATGTTATATATTAAAATCAGTTGCTAGAGGTCTATGGTTGAAATTTTTGGAAATTGGCTAAATTCAACAATAATTCCTTTGATGTTATATAGCACTATGAACCGAATTTCTCATTACTAGTATCATGCTGTCTTGGGAAATGGATATGGATAAACATGATAGGCCATTATCTCCCATATATCCACATTATAGATAGATATAATAGTAATTATTATCCAAAAAACAATGGCCACATATATATTGGCCTAAAATAATTTTCTTTACCTTTTTTATTGAATTATTAAAATGTTAAAATCATAAATTTCACACCATAAATGTCCATACGATTTTTTATACCCCTCAAATTTATAAACATTAATTCAAATTATATGTAGGAATTATTCATAATTTTATTTCAAAATCATTGATTTTCTTCCCCAACTAATTGATAGAGGTATGATTGTGGTCTCTCCAAATTTATGGTTTTCATTTATAATTATTTTGGGCTCATAATATATACTTGAAATAAGGGTTTCATCTTCTTTTTGGATGTAAATATTTTAATAATACTTTCATTGATGATTCATAGATTGTGAGATTCTATATCTTTTAGGTATATTTTATATAAATAGTCATACCTTTTATATGTTTTTCATGAGTTCTATGATTTATTTGAATTGAAATCAATCTGTGTATGACTTAGAAGGACATCGAGTAATGTTTCCATCATTTATGAGTGATGAATATGGAGTATCTAGAAATTTATGGGTTCCTTAAAAATATTTAATTATATATAGGGTTATTTATGGCCATGATTTCTTTGTAATTTGAAATTTCTAATGGTTGAAATGTCCAAAAAAATTTATCATTACTTTTCTATGAAGTTAGTGAGAGTTTTAATGAAACCATGAGTTATCCATGTTAAATAAAATAATCAATGAGGGTCAAGATATGTGTAAATTAAAAACTATAATGATCTTTTTTTTGATAGTTAGATTATATAAAATATGTCTTTTTATATGAAAAGTCATATTGTTAACTATGATAACTAATGCCATGATAAATTATTCCCCTAAATATATTAAATTATGGTTTTGAATCATTCGATTTATTAATTGATGATAAAAATATACTTTTAGTAATCATTTGTTATAAAAATATGATTATTTGAAAAAAAATTATTGGTAATTATGGTAAGGTGTCCACCCATTTATTATATTTACCGATACATGAATAACATCCGTAAACAGGTTGGTAGTAGTTCATCAGTATTACAAAACAATGGTTGACAAAACAGTTACCTAATATATTATATATCTATCATACATTGATCAAATTATATATTTTTTTTATTATAAGTATTTCATGCATTATTTATTTGTCATATATTATTATCCCGAGTATACACTTGTGAAATACAATTCACTATAGTTGAGGAATCATTAAATTGAGATTATATTGAAGATAAATATTTCCCTTGGGTATATATTGGTCATAAGTAATTAAACATATGTGTTGTATCATTAATTAAATAATATATTAAAAATACCCCTATAATTATAAATTTTATTTGTGATTTATCATTCACCCTTTCTTTGTAAAAATTCACCTAATATTATATTATAGATATATAAGTCCCTAAATTATTTATTAGTTATGAAATCATTCACCATAGGGGTTACATAATTAAATTTAATTTATATTGGTGATTTATTATTAAACGTGGTTAGTTCACATGTGATCTCTCATTAACTATTTTGTAGTCATTTGGTGATAACTCATAAAGGAACAATGATCAATTGATGAACTGTTATCGACCATGACCAACAAGTATTTTTTAATAAAAAAAATTTGATATAACATGATAAATAATAATCATGTCTAACTAATATTATTTAACAAAAAACAAAATGAAACCCGATAAATGGATGATAGGATCCTTCATATTAAAGTTATATTTACTTTAATGAAACATTAATTTATTATTTTATTGGATGATCAAAATATTGTTTGTTTTTTTACCATATTTATTCTATGATAATCTAAAATAAAATAGCATATGCAGTGATCGACACATTATCCATGTTCTTTGAAAGATATTCGTAAAAAATTAATTGCTACCCTTGATAATCAAAAGTTTTTGTGAATTTTCATCCTGATAAAAATATAGTTTTTCAGTTTCCCACACTAATAATTTTGTTATAGTTCTATATAAATATATTTCAATTTTAAAGTTGCTTACTTTATATGAAATCCTCAGTTTAAATAAATCATGTTATTCTATTGAAATAATAATTTTTAAAATGATATTTTTCACTTATACATTGGAATGATTGGTATGAATTGAAATAACTAAACTATGAATAATATATATATATTATAGAATTAGTAAAAAAATCATTTTTTAATCAATTGTTACAAATTAGAAGATTATGGTTAGATGTTAAATAGGGATGTTTTCTAAAAAAATCCTTTAATAAATTTGTTATTATTTAAATAAATTAGATTACTCTATATTGATGAATAAATTTAGTGATATAAAATGATAATATATTCAATAAATTGTTTTAATATTCATCGAATAGTTTTGTCTAGGCATGAAATTTGAAAAAATAACATTTTATTTTCAAATATTTATTTTATAAAAATATTTTTGGTGTGAAATTTTTGTAATAGGAATTTCTACAAAATTTTAGAATTGAATTATGAAAAATGAATCCCTTTTTCAGAATCAGGATATTAAAATTTGAAAAATATTTACCACTTATTTATGTTCATTATAAATAGTATCATTGTTAAATACATTTCGTCATTATTAAGGGAAAATGAATAAAATTGGTTCAAACATTCTGAGAAGGATTAAAAATTTATCCAAAACCTACACACATTTCATTATATGGGAAAAATTCATCCCCATACATCTGAGTTTCAATTTTATAGAATATTTTTCTATTTTTAATTGATAATGTTATTTACCAAAAATTTATTAATAAAAAATCCAAAAATTCACCAATTTTACATTAATAGATCTATAGTTTTAACAAAAAAGAAAAGAATGATATTTTTGTTTATAATTTTTTTAAATAGTATTTGATTTTTAGCGTAATTTAATATTGATTTTTAGTGAGATATTAAATACATTATCTGATAATACAACTCCAACATAGTGCTTCTGCAAGTTGTAGAAATGTCAGGTAAATGGTTTCAAACACTCCAAAAGTAAAATTTCAGGGATTGGTTATAGTTCCCATATAATTTTATAGAAAAATATAACATATTTAAATTAATAAAATATTTATTATATATTTAAATTCCTATATTTTGTTATTTAATTTAAATTTATTGAATAATATTAGAAATAAAAATAAAGATATTTTATGGAAAAAATTTATTAAATTGTTAAAACTTACTTATAATCATGAAATAAGATTTCTCTTATTATAATTTTTCTAAAATTTGATAACATGGTAGTATTTGATCCAATTTTTACCTTTTATGAAACAATTTTCCCCCATTATATTGAAGAAAATTGATACTACAGTTACTGTTAATGTTGGATAAGGTAGGGGTTAAAAAAAATGTTATGTTCTAAAATGACAAAAAACATGGCCAAATTTAATTTTATAAATATATATTTTCTAGAAATTTTTTTAATTCAAATTAATATCTATTTGGAAACATTATAATTTATAAATAAATTTTTTATATATAAATATTTCTAGAAATTCCAACTATTTCTTCTCTGCCACTTATAGAAGGAAAGTCCTCATTTCATTTATCTATAAGTAATTAAGTAATCTACCTCAACCAAACCCTAAACAATTCACTTTTTAACTACCTTATCTATGAATTTGTGGATATTTTCATCTCAAATGACCATTATACGGTTCCTTAAGAAGGAATATAAATGATTACTAATGAAGAAGATGTTATACTTATACACCTCCCCGATCAAATCATTTCTTCTTATACCTCCCCTAAATTTGTTTAAATCATCATAAAATAAAAAATTAAATCTCATCAACATAATAATATTTTTATTTATTATTAA
Source organism: Viscum album (assembly GCA_963277665.1). Taxonomy (NCBI): domain Eukaryota; kingdom Viridiplantae; phylum Streptophyta; class Magnoliopsida; order Santalales; family Viscaceae; genus Viscum; species Viscum album. The sequence continues at coordinate 2,071,999,770 of OY728138.1, forward strand.
TGTACCATTATCTACCCAGCTTCCATTCAATTGTAACAGAATGTATTGCTCGAGTATTTGTTGGGACTACCAACCCCATATTGTCATTCTTTTCATTTTTCATCACCATATTTCATTGATGGGTATTATTATGGGTTAATGGTTTATATATTATATTTAATACAGAAATATTATTCTATAATTACAATATTACTTCTATCTTTTTACATTTGATTTCCTTTGAAAATGATAATGTCAATTGTGAGTACGTGTGGACAACCTCCTCCACAGAGCAATGTAATTCAATTTTAATTTGATTATAACAAGGATAGTAATAAGTAAATATTTAAATATTATATATAATATATATAATATACTTATTATTATATAAATTTTAATTATTATTTTACATTCTCCCCTTAAATCCATTAAAAAGTGAAAATATCTTTCATGCGTACGTGCTACCTACCATCTCCATTTAGGGTGTTATACATTTCTCTATATCTATATATAATTGATGTTTATATAAATATATAATGAATATATATGAGTTTTATATCATTTTAACATTATATAGATTATGGAACCATTATCGAAGTCATGTGATATAACTGTTGAACTATAATTCATAGGAAAAAAGAATTAGTTAACTCATGAAAATGGTAAATTTGATAAAGAATTATTAATAAATTTCCTTTTAATTTTTATAAGTGGATAATTTATATTATTATAAATAGTAAAATTATTATTTATTAAATATTTATAATTTAAAATTTATTAAACATTATATAGGAGTGATTTTGAAGAATGTTTAACTCAAGGTAATGATTTTATGTTATAATATCATTGTTTATAAGAATTGTTTATGATTATGTTTCTAATGATGAAATATAATAATATACATATATTTAATCCTCTGATTCATTTTTATAATATGAATATTTATAATTATGTAATTCTTTTGTTTAATCATCATCTCATTATGTATAACGACCTGACCATATGTTTAAAATATTCTAATGATTTTAAAGTAGAATTCAAATTTTTAAGATCAAAATGATTATTTCGGTTTAGAGTTCCATAGAATATAGAAAAACCCACACATAGTATAAAAATATATAAATTGTTATAATATATGCATAGTATCCATTTATTCAACAAGCCATAAAATTGAAAAAACAAACATGTTTCCTCTAAATGAAAAATCATCACAAGATTGAAAATGATCTCAACATTGTAGATCAAATTCCAAGAACCCTAAGAAAAGCATTTTAAAATTTATATTAATCGATAAAATCTTATAAATTGTAATACATAATGTAAATAGATAGTCTAGTGTAAATCAATACAAATATCATGAAAACATACCTTTCTACCTTAAAATGTAGTCATATTTTCAAAAAGACAATTATATTACCTTTTAAAAATAAATTCATTTCCATCATTAATCATTATAAAGAATATAAATTATAAGTGTTTATCATGGTTCATAATTTTTCATATCACTCTATCAAATGCAGTGAAAATTTTGCCTAACCTTGAACTATGGAGTACACAATTCAGTAGACATTATAAAAAAACCTCATGTCCATGGTCTATCATGGAACCACCCGCCATTGTTATAAAAAGTAACAATGCGTCTTTATATTATCATGGAACAACCCATAATTGGTTAATAAAATAATCCTCCATAATAAATATCAATACCCATGAAGCATAACATAATCAGGAATCAGGAAAGCTCTCGTTATAGAATAATTCTTTAATGAGAAGAAACATTTCATTTTGAAATCAATCATTCTGAAAAACTATATAGTTACAACAAAATAAAACATTCATTTAATGTAGGCATATAATATCGTAAATTAATCTCTACCATATTAAACTTAATTTACAAATTGAAATTCTATTAATTCTATAAACATAAAAAAATTCCATCTGACTTATCTAAAAACAATATTTAAAACAATATTTTCTTTTATAGTTCACATTATGTAAATCAATAAAAATTTCATTTTTGAAAAAAAATTGTTAGAAATTAGAAAATAATATATATAAAAGACAAATACATATTATTATATTAAAAAAATTATTTTTACAAAGATGGACATAAAATAGAATTTTTATGATATTAAATCATTATACGATTTAAAAATCATTTTTATTCTAAAATTCCATTTACCAGATGTTTGAAATCCTTCAATAAATTTCATACATCATATATAATGGTTTATGTAATGTAAATAATTTATTATATAAAATTATTCATATATAGAAGAACTTATATGATCATTTTGAAAAATCATTTCACAAATTCAATAATAATATTTCATAATTTTCATTATTCCAGGTGCATTTGTTTCGTGGATTCATGGTCTGTTTTTTTGTATAATATTGGATTTTTTTTAAAAATGGAAATAATACTATATAATTGGAATAAAATGTTATTAATGAAGTTCCAAAAGTATAAATAGTCCCATATATTTTTCTACTGACACGAGGAAGATTCATTCGAAAAAATGTTAATGGTAAATATCTGTTGTATTTTCATTGTTCATTTAACCATCATGAATTTGTTTAATTATATTTTATATTATGGTTATATATTTGTTCCATATCATGAAATAATTTAAAATATTTGAATTATATTCTTATTTACCAATAATAATAACTTCTTTACCATCCATGAATGAAATAATGGAAAATAAAAACTCATTATCAGTGGAGATATTTATCAACAATAATTTGTAATTTTTGTAATAGATCAAACACTCCTGTTCCATTTAATTGAATTCTAGTGATAGGGTGTCCTGAATTCCAATGGTCATTCTGGAGGGTGTCAGTGTCAGTGGAAGGGAGTCACCATGTTGTCACTTATCTGTGCCATTGATTGGTTCCACATAGGGTTGTAAGGGTTTCTTTTCCCAGTCATCCAGTAACCTCTCTTTTATGACATAATACATATTTTCAAGTGTATTAAAGAGGTTTTAAATCCCATTAATTATATTTAAATCCCCCAATAGTGGGGCACCATGACTTACCAAAAAAAGTTCCTTTGTATTATTAGTGTTACACTTTTTCCGCATTTCTAATTTATCCCATGTAGCATGTTATCCCAATTTAAATTATTTATATCAACTCAAATCCATTATATCCACCATATCCAATGAGAATTATTAAAAACAAATAATTTCTAACATGAAAAACAGCCTATCTACATAGTCAAACCTAGATCCACATTTTAAGAAATTTTAGATTGTGCATCCCGTAATGCAGGGATCATGCCTTTAAACAAACCATGATCTTCTTCTTCCAAGGTCTATTTATTTTCCTTGGTGTGCTAGGATTCCATCTATTAGAGATGAATTTTGTGCCCATGTTGAAGCATGTACCACACAGCCTTGGATTCCTTTGATTTATTCCTCTACAAGTCGTGCATCCCACGTTCTTGGTGCTAGGATAAAACATTAATCATTGATCATCTAGGTAGGGGTTTTTTACTTTGTATCTCATTAATTGTGCATTATGTGGGGAGGTTATGATGATTATCCTTCGAAACCTAGATGAAACGAACTTTAAAAAGACAAGGAATTGTCATTTTTAAAAGGATAAATGGGTGGGAATGACTATGTTGACTTTGTTGTGCTACCATTGTTTTTATATTATGAATTGTATGGACTCATGTCCACTGAAAATAATAATCATTGATATTCCCTTATTATGCATTAATGAAGCTATATTTTTCTAGATATTCTTGTCATTCAATGGATATAACATGGTAACTGTTAAATGACATAAACATGGTTGATTAAATGGATGCTCGATGAATAATATCCCCTACATGAATACTCCAGTTAACCAAATTGAAGGAACATAGTGAACGGTGTGGCTAAATTTGAAACTTCCACACTCTTTTCTGATGATACACATGGTTTTTATGTTTAATGTTTGTAGGTTGACTCAAAAAATGGGGAAGGAATGTTCTAGATGATAATTTGTTGGCCTGTGAATCTGAGGACATGGATCTGGAATGTTGGAGCTAGGTTTGGTATCATTACTTTGAGGAATCTCTTATATCCCTTTTTAATGTCATTACATTACAATAGAACTAGGTGTGAATGCTTAAATGTCAATTGGTGTTTTTAATTCAGTTTTTATTTTTGATTTTGGTTATTCATATTAGTTTCTCGGTTGTGGAGGAATGTTTTAAGAGGAATCACTTGAACATGATAATCAGAACCAATAAAATAGGTTTTTTTTTCAGAAATGGGTTGTGCTCTAGTTATAGATGTTGTGTATTGTTTCATGCAGATATTGCAGTAAGAGTTGTTACATATGCGTAGGTTGTTGGTTTTAGAACCATTATATTGGGATGTGTTCTTGATTAAAAATATGTATGAAATTTAGTTCATGTGTTTCTTATTCGCAACATACCCATGTTGAGCACTTCATGATGAACACCCCCATTTCATGATGGAGGGTGTTTTTTATAACATTCTTAAGAGTGGCTAGTTATTATCTTCTTTCTACTCTCTCTCCCTTGTATCCAAATTCTATTTGGGCATTATATGATGTCCTAAGGATAATTATGAACCATGAATCTTCGAGCAGGGTGTGTAGTCTTGGTTGGACTTGGTGTATGTATGTAGGTTTGTTTTCCATGTGTCTTCGAGATGAGGCACAAGTGTCTTTGGACGTGGATGTGGTGGTTTTGGAAAATTATTCCTCAGGCATGGTGTTGGTTGTTGTGGCCCAAGTGTATGTGGGCATTGTTATTCATGGTTGTTATGGCCCAGGTGCTTGCGGGAGGGATGCGTGGTTGTGGTGGCCCATATTATTTTAGTTTGGGGATATAGTTTGACTACAATGGAAGTTGTGGGGGATGTCTGATATGTAGGATGCCATAAATAACTTGTGGGAAAGCAGAGTGGGGTACCCAAATATCTATGTGCTATTACTATTACCTTAATCAACTTGTGTTATTTAGGTACTATTCCTTGGAGTGGTTGGGTGGATAGTTTCCTTTCTATGTGTTTTGTTTTTCTCTATTTCTTACAGGGCATTATAATTTCTCCCCACCTGTTCATGAGAGATTTTGGTTTTCCCTTCTAAGTATACTAGTATACTCACTCTATACAAATAAAACATATTTCAAGTATCCATGAGGAATTTGAGGACCGTATCAGAACATACTAGATCGGACGTGGGCACCATTTTCATTTCTAATTTTGTTTTCTTTTGGTACATTCCTTATTAGTACTTGTACCTTGTAACACATTATTTTGAACACGCATATAGGAATGGATATTTGTCTACACTTTTACTTCTAGTTGATGTTGTTTTTTGGGGTTTACCATCTTATCTCTTGATCATGTTCTATAAAAAGGGTAATGACTTCAATTTTACCTGAGATTATATACCCTTGGTGTTGGTCACCACTCTAGGTCCTATTGGTGGATGTACTCGAGGGTCATTATCACTCCATCATCTTGAAGATGATAGGGTCTTTCAGTTTGATGTCCCTTCCATCATCATTGTAAATACAGGTCATGAAAGAATGGTATCAGAGTTGATGGTTGAAGAATAGGATGGAGTGAAATGTTAGGAACATTGAGTATCTCATGAGATGGTAGGTAAATAGTGTTATGAAATCTTGGTGTGTGAAACAGGCTAGAGAATACTGGAAGGACACATGATTTTAGGGCCCTACGTTATTCAATGCAAGGACTCTAGGCCTACTGAATGACCATGTGAGGGTCCACTTAGTAAAGGACAGAGACACTAGAAAAGATACATGAATCATAATGACTTTTTTTCTTTTGTGTCATGTGTGTTTGAGGAATTTAAAACAATTAAGTAGAATAAGAACTATTTAAAATAAATGTTCTACACTACCAATGCTTAGGCATTCCTTGTTTACCTTACAGCTATGGAACCCGGACGATGTCCACAAGTAGTGCGGGTGATCGAGGCCCAATATAATGAATTGGCTGATCTAAGGAGGTTTGATTTATAGGAGTAGGATGACTAGTGGACTAATATGATTCATTCCTTTAAATGGTAGACCCTCAATAAGTATGAGGGTAGTGTTTCTGACGTGGAGACAGAGGGGTGGCTTATGGAGATGACGATCACCATTACCTCAAACTATGCTCTGAGAGAGTACTGGGTTCTATTGTATGTCAGTCAGATAATGGGACTACACATCAGTAGTGGATGCTCTACCTCATAAAGAGGATATAGACTGTGGTTTTTTTGGAATGACTTTGAGAATGATTTTTCAGAATAATTCCTATCATCATTGATAATGGCTTAAAATAGGCAAGAGCTTCTCTCCCATCAACAAGGTAGTATTATGGTAAGGGAGTTGGGGATCATGTTCAAATATCTCCTTTGATTCACTGCAGACCTTTTCCCAGATGAGGAATCATGGGAAAGATGCTTTGAAGAGGTGCTCTGACCATCCCTTCAGTTTTTTGTTGCTCACTTCACACTACTCATGTATTTAGGGGTTCAGATGATTGCTGATGTATAATAGAGGATGCACAATCTAGGAGGTGTACTATGACAGGGTAACTAGTTGCACTCTTTAAAGGGGAAAGACACTAGTAGCAACCCCCCAGCATCAGGTTCTTCAAGGTTTCAACTGACAGGGAGCAGGCCTCAACAACTCCAGTTTCAATCTGCTGGTCCCCGCTAATTCTCCCTGAGCCTAAGGCCGATATTATTTTTCTATATAAGTTGTCTGAAATTTCTAAATCAGTGCCCTGACATATTGCAGTTTAGTGGGGGTGGGCTGCGTCATTTCCCTCTTTAGAGGCACTAGATTCCGGCCAGATAGTTTCAGTAATAGTAGCAGAGGTAGAGAGCTCCCACTCCACTGAGGGTGGTTGGTGCCAGAGCAGGCTGACATCAAGTCTCTCCTTAGGGACCTTTACCAGGGATTGTTGGGGGAGGTGGTTGGTATATTAGGGGATGAGTGGCTAGGCGTGGGTTTTCACATGTTGTAGAGGCTGCAGTTCCAGTAGGGCTAGAGGTCATCCGAGATATGGTAAGTCTGTTTATAATTATTTTCAGTTCCTTGTTTGATTCAAGAGCTTCACACTCCTTGACTGAACAGATTCTAGACCATTCCATTGGTCAAGACATAGAAAGAAATTCTTTATTCCTGGTGTTAAGAACTATTCCTGGAGTGCAGACCAATCTGTTTATTGTTTTTCAGGGATTCCGATTGATGTTGGGGTCGTATGAGTTTATTGTGGATCTTCTTCCATTACAAAATCATCCATGCCATGTAATCCTAGGTATCGACTTCTTGGATTCAATTCACGCCATTATCGAATATTTCTGGAGAAGGGTCGTATTAACAGATATGTGTATAAGGTGTTTAGATTTTGTTGCCGAGCGAGGTTTCTAGGTGGGAAGCCAGTGAGTGGATCCCCTTATTTCCTTATTAGCTGAGTTATTTGTGGAGTTGGAAGACTCAGTGATGGTGTATGATTAGGGGATTATCAGTGTTTTCTTGGACATCTTCCTCGAATAAGTTTGACTATATTTCCTCGACGTGATGTCGAGTTCGGGATAGACTTACAACCTGGTGCACGTCCGATTTTCATGAGTCCCTATAGGATGGAACCTTCTGAGTTTACAAAGTTTCAGAATCATGTTGATTACCAAATGAAGAAGGGTTTTAGCTGACAATGCATGTCACTAAGGGGTTCACTAGTTTTGTTCACGTTGAATGTAGATGGTGGTATAATACTATGAATTGATGATCGAAGACTAAATCCGGTGACAGTTAATAACCATTACCCCCTCTCAATGATTAACAACCATTTTGACCTGTTGAAGGGAGAAAGTTGGTTCTATAAGATCAACATATGGTCAGGATATCACCAGTTGACTGTGAAGAATGGTGACATCTTGAAGAATGATTTCAAATACTGATATGGGCACTTCAAGTTCATGGAGAAGCCGTCTGATGTTACGAATGCACCAGCCATGTTCATAGGGATCATAAACTCCATCTTCTGTGAATATATGTACGGGTTTATTGTAATGTTCATCAATGAAATCCAGATATACTCATAATAAAAGTAGGATAATACCAAGCATCTAAGGATAGTTTTGTAAGTCCTCTAACATCACCATCCCTATGGGAATTTTTCCAAGTGAATGTTCTTGACATGAGGGGTGCACTTCCTTAGACACGTGGTGTCCCGACATGGGATAGAAGTGGACCCATCAATGGTCGAGGAAGTTTTTTCTTTGGAGGCACCAATTAATGTGGCATAGGTTATTAGTTTCTTGGGACGAGAAGGTGACATTCAGAGGTTCATAACTATCTTCTCTTGAGTTACAGCACCTTTGATGACCCTATCTCAGAAATACCAGGGTTTTATATAGAGTGATCAGTACAATGTAGATTTTTTTAAATAATGGGGAACCTAGTTAGAGACCTAGTGATTATGTTTCTATAGGAAGGGGTAACATTTGAAGTGTTTATTGATGCTTTTTGGGTAGGATTTGGGTGTGGGTTGATGCAACAATAGGCATAATCTCTTATGGGTTATGGAAGTTATGTCCCCATGAATTTAATTATGCCACACGCGATTCAAATATTACATAAGTGGTTTTCATACTGATGTTATGGAGACATTACCTCATCATGTAACACTTCATGGTCACCATAGAATAGAAGTGCTTGAGGTATGTCTCCTCCAAGTGATGCCTAAACTTGCAGTAGTGGAGGTGGATTTATTTTTTCCGTACTACGACATCTAGATCTCATACACCACAAGAAAGGGGGACATAGTTTCCAATTACTTGAGGAGGAAGTCACATAAGGATGTGGTTTGAGAGCTAGTAAATGATTGGAATGAAATAGAGGAGTTTCCTACTTTACAGCTGAGCATGAGAGTGGATGATGGTAAATGTTGTCTGTTTCAGATAACCATACAATCTTCCATGGTATGACAGGTGGAGGATTCTTAGTGGGGATACACAGAGGATAAAGGTATGTGTGGTCGTGTTCTCTAGGGAGATTCTTTAGAAATCAGGTTGGAGGATAGTCAGAAAATTATCATTTTCCAAAGCAATTTGTTAGTTCTAGGGACGATTTGAGAGAGAGTTCTCAGTGAGTTCCCTAACATAGTCTTGGCGGTACACCTAGAAGTATCAAAGATGTATCAAGTCTTGAGAGGTCATTTTTGGTGTCCTGTAGTGAAGCGTTTAGTGGTGGATTTTGTGGAAAAGTGACTTGTGTTTCAGTAGGTGAAGTTTGAACACCATGTTCCTGGCAGTATGTTGCAGACAATAGACATTACTGAGGTTAAGTGGGATGATGTCTCAATGTATTTCATCATAGAACTACCCAGGTACAAGGTAGTTTGTGATTCCATCTAGTTAATAGTGGATGGGATGGAAAATTTGGCTCCCATATTAGTGGTTAAGGCGTCAGGTGCGGTGGATAACGTAACAAAGCGATATGTAGAGGTGGTGGTGTAGTTTCATGGATTTCTGAGGTCCATAGTCTAGGATTCAGATTTACGGTTTACCTAACAAGTCTCAAGGGGATTAAAAAATTCATTTGGAACCCAACTACATCTTAACACTGCTTTCCACCCCCATTCAGATGGTATGATAGAGCAGACCATCCAAACACAGGATGATATGCTACAAGAATTTGTTTTGGACAACACGTAATTATGGGTATGACATTTTACTATAGTAGAGTTTTCTTACAATAAATGTTATCACTCTACTATTTGTGTGGAAATGTTTGAAGCCTTATGCGGGAGCATGTGTCATTCACCCGTGTGATGGACCGAGGTTGAGGAGGCAAGTGTTCATGGACTAGAGCTAGTTTAGAGCACAATAGAGGATGTTCATCTTGTGCGTCAGAGGATTAAGTTAGCACGAGACCAAAAGAAGTTGTATGTCGATCGTATTAGGATGCCCTTGTTGTTCAAGTTTGGAGACCATGTGTTCTTTAATGATTCCAGTCAACACGATCAGAAAAGGTTCAACATGTTGAAAAATCCCTCTACTAGGTTTATCAGGCCTTTCCAATTGTTGGGGTGAGTATGTGAGGTGTCATATCAGTTGGCATTGCCACCTTATTTGGAAAGGATCAGTGATGTTTTCCATGTCTCCCATTTTCATCGATACCTTCATGATGAATCTCAAGTCATTTTCTAGGGAGAGTTGGATATAGGGTATGACACTTTGTTCGTTGAGAAAAAATTAAGGATCAAGGATCCAAAGGTGATGGTTATTTTTAGATGGAAAATCCCATTTGTTCATGTGTTGTAGATGTAGGGTGTCCTCAAGGAGAGTACATGGGTGTGTAAAGCCAAATTTTTTTCCCAGTACCCATATCTATTTTTACATGTTATCTTGTGTTGATTTTTTCGTTTATGTGATATAATACATGGCCTTGTTTTCTATTAGATGATATGTTTCCCTTGTTCACTCAATGTGTGGGAAATGTACTGACTATGGGGAGGTCATAATCCAATACCTAATCAAGACACATTGAATTGGATGTGATTAAACCCATGCAGGAGAGACAGCGATACCCAAAGTGGATAGTATATTGACATGGAGTAATGAACTCCCTAATCCATATGTATAGATGATGTGACTTCTTTGTTTTGGTGTTTACATGGGGGAGAGTAGTGGTAGTGTTTCCATAGTTTTTATAGAGATAGATGTGAGAGTGGTGTTTTTGGATGTCAAGGGTAGTTCATGGTTTCAAACAACACTATGGTGGTTTGGACGTGAGAGGTATATTTTGATGTGTTGTTTGGACACCACTCTTTTTTCGGGTTTAGTATTGACTCTAGATGATGAGAATTGTTTGAGAGGTTTCCCATGTAATGGCTCGGACCTACATAGTCAATTACATTGTCAAATTCTAGTGATTCGGGTGTCCTGGATGCCAATGGTGAGTCTGGAGTGTGTTAGTGATGGTGGCAGGGTGCCACTATGGTGTCGCTTATTGGTGTCGCGCCTGAATAGTGCCATAGAGGGTTGTAGGGGTTTCTTTTCCCAGTCCTCTGGTAACCTACCATTATGTATTAATACCTTTCATCAAGATGTTTAAGGAGGTTTTTAAGCCTATAAATGATATTGAAATCCTCCAATAGTAGGGTTCCCCTTGACTTACCAAAAATGTGTTCCCTTGTTTTTCTAGTGTTACACCTTTGTTGTGTTTCCAATTTCTCCAAATTTAGGTGATTTTTCAGTTTAAAAGAAAATTTATTAACTCAAATCCTTTATCTCCACCATCTCCATAAAATAATTATTAAATTTAAATAAATTATTTCATGTGAAACTGCCCATCCACATGGTCAAACAATGATCCACCTTGTATGAATTTGTGATTTCACATCTCGTAACTCTAGAATCAAGACTTTTAAAACACTGAGTTCTTATTCTTCTTCGGTATGTTACATTTTATTTGTACGCTTGGTGTCCCTTATCAAAGATGAATTGTGAACCCTTGCTAGATCCTTTCTCGTATATCCATGAATACCTTGGAGTTCTTCCTCTGCATGTCATACATCCCCATATATTCACACCATGATAAAACATCAATTATTGATCATCTAGGAAAAGGATGTCCATTCATCTATATTTAACTATGAATCAAGTGGGGAAGTTATATTGATGTTTCATCTGAATATATAAGAAACTAACTTTAATGAAGATAATGAATAGACCTTTTAAATATTGAAAGGGTTATAATGATGATGTTGACATTTTTTATAACCATTGTTTATGTTGTGAGTTGTATGGACTCATGTCCACTAAAAATCGTGTCCATTGGTGGTCCCTTCTTGCACAATAATTAAGCTTTATTTTTCTGGATTTTCTTATGATTCAATGGTTGTAACATTGATATTGGGTAATCATGTATACATGGTTGATTAAATAGATTTCAGATGAATAAGATCCCATGTGTGATCACCGAGGATAACCAAACTAATGGAACTTAAAGAATGGTGTGGCTAAATCTGAAACTCCATTAATCTATTCTAGTAATAAAAATGGTTTTTCTATTTAATGTTTGTGTGGTGAAAAAAATGGGGTTGGAATGTTCTAGTTAAGATGTTGTTGACCGGTGAATTTGAGTCTATGGAGCCGATATTTTGGGGTTTGGTTTGTTTCAAGTACTTTGAGGGATCTCAAATATCCCTTTAGATGTTGTTACATTACATGTGAACTGGGTTTGAATGCATAAATGTAACTTGGCTATTTTCCTTCAGTTTTTGTTTTGGATTGTGGTTATGCAGGTTAGTTTCTCGGTAGTGGAAGAATGTTTTAAACAAAATCACTTGAACATGATAATGATAAAGGGTAAAATGGGGGATTGTTTTCAAGAAATTGGGTTTTCTCTTGTTTTGGTTGTTTTGTATTATTTCATATAGGGATTATAGCAAGAGTGGTTACGTATGATCTGGTTTTTGGATTCAAATCCCTTAGGTTGGGATGTGTTCTAGATTACCTATATGTATAAAATTTTGTACTTATGACTCTTATTCTCATCCCATCCGTGTCGAGAACTTCGTGACGAACACCACTATTTCTTGGGGGAGGGGTTTTTCAAAACATTCTTATGATTTCATGGTTGTTAGATCATTTATTAGTTATATTATATGTAGAAAAAAATTCATTATTTAGGTTGTGGTGGCCTAAGGTTCATTATAGACCATGATTCTTAGGGGAGGGTGTGTAGTGGTGGTTGGCCCTGGTGTGTGTAGGTAGGTTTGTTTCTCAAGTGTATTTGGGATGAGGCCCATGTGTCTTCTGAATGACAGTGGTGGTTATGGCCCAGGTGTCTTCAGGCATGGTGGTGGTTGTTTTGGAGCAAGTGTCTATAGGCGTGGTTATGCATTCTTGTGTTGTCCTGGTTGTTTTCAGTGGGGATGGGTGGTTGTGATGGCCCATATTGTTGTAAACAGGGGTGGTAGTGGGACTGCAGTGAAACTTGTGAGGGGGGGGGGGGGGGTTGACGTGTAGGATGTTCTAAATAACAAGTGGGAATGTGGTGTGGTTTAGCCAAATATCAATGTTTTATTAATATTACCTTACCAGAATTGTGTTATGTGGGGAGTGTGGTTTGGTGAGGTTGGAGGGACAGTTTCCATGCAAGGTTTTTTTTATCTCTAATTCTCATGGGGAATTAGAATGTCTCCCCATCTATACATAAGAGATTTCTGTTTTCTTGCTGAGTATACATGTATACTCACCCATCATATATAAAACTGATTTCAGGATTCCAGAAGGCCTATGAAGACCATACCAGACATTACTAACTCGAACATCGTGATAATTGTCATCTCTACTTTTTTTATTTGGGTACCTTAATTTGGAGTTCCTGTACACTGTACCACATTATTTTGAACATGAATATGGAAATGGATTTTTTCACGTTTACATTTACTATCAGTTGTTGGATTTGTTTTGGGATTCTTGCCTTATATCTTGATTGTATTCTATTAAGAGGGTAATGCCTTATATATTATGTGAGATTCAATACCCTTGGTGCTAGTCGTCACTTCATGGAAAATTAAACGTCAGACTCTGGGTCATTATCTCTCCATAAACATAAACAAGGTAGGTTCCAACAGTTTATTGTCCCTTCCCTCATCTTGGTGAAGGCATGTCATGACATAATGGCTTCATTTTATTGAATAAGGGGGATAAAAAATGATTTATTATATGATATTAAATTATAAATATAAAATTATTGTACATAAATTATTCATGTGTTATTATTAATTTATGGATAAATTTATTGATGAGAATATAGAATAATAAATGATATCAAGAGCGGTGTTCTTAAGAATATGTCTCATTAATAAAACATCCTAGAAATATCCCTCAAAAAATATAGAATTTGTATTAGGGTGAGACCATAAGGACATAGAATTAGAGAGAGTCTATCGGAGTGGGATATTTAGATACTTGAAATGAATCTAGAATTTTAATGGTTAAATGGAATAGTGTGGAATGTTTTTTATACTTGAGGATGGGGGTTTTTGTGATTAAAATTTTTTTATTATTTATTTAAAGATGAAAACATTTTGGTGGCAATAATTCCTAAAACATTTACTGATAAATAATTATTTAAAAGATGATTAATTTTTATAATCACCAAAAACTCTAATTTAATGTTTTAGTATTTAGTTATTTTAATCTATTAACTTTTTACTCCATCCTCTTCCATTATTTTTCTTATACTACAGTAAATAATTTTTGTACCATGGAAACTTCTATATGAATAAAAAATTATAAAGGCCGTATAAAATAATTTATACATTCTTAATCTTAATTGGTATTCCATAAAAAATCAATTTACAAATTTAGAAAAATTATATTTAAAACAAAACCCGCAAATTCTATGAAAAATAACTTCAAGAAGTTTCATTTTTAAGAAAAAGATGATTTGAAATTAACTAATGAAATAATAATAATAATTGTGTGAAACCAAATTTATTTTTACTCATATATAATTAATAAATTTAATTTAAAACATTCCCCATTATTATTTATTTTAATAAATTAAAATCTACATCTATTAAATAATTAAAAATAGCTCAATAAAATTCATTTCTAAACAAAAAATTAAACTAATTATAATTTTAAAAATAAATTTGATTTAAATGATAATAATTTTATTGAATATAAATAAATAATAGTCATGTTACACGAAACTGTATACAAAATTTAATTTATCTATTAAATTGGTTAATTTTGTATAAATGAAATGACATATTTACAAAAAATCTTATTTTTAACTATTCACCAAAAAACCGATCTTCTTAGATAATTATAACACATTAATGATAAGTTATTTTCAATATTCTGAATCCATAAATTATACCCATGTTATCATATATTCATTTTTTAAAATTTCCTACTATTAATAATATCATTTTAACATAAATGAAATAAAAATCATTTTCTGGAAAAATTATATTCTTAAAAAATTAAGTGAACTTACTAAAAAACTGATAGAAATAATATTTCTAGAAATATAGTATTTTTTAAAAAGGAGTAATTTATAAATTATAAATTTTTATGATATCTATATATCTCATAATTTTGAAAATATTATTCATTCGTGCTAAATTAAGGGATAGATTATAACGGTCACATAATACGATTTAGGTATTTGTTTAATCTCATATTTATGCGTATTTTACTCTATTGAACCAAATATTTTTGTAAAAAAAATTGGGTGTTACATTCTCCCCCAATAAATAATTTTTTTCCTTCAAACATTAAGTAGAGATAGAAAATTAGAGGTTTGACTATTCAAAATACCATTATTGATATCCCACATTAAGAAATAGATAAAAAAACAAACACTTTAATGTCGAGAAAGGATCTACCAAAGTACTCATAGATAACACATACTAGGTTTACATATTGGAAAATAGTTTAATGGAAGATAAGATATGACACCTATATACAGATAGAGAGTTATGGAGCATGTTTTCTTAAGAAAGACGACTATCGTTAGTCTATGATGGGTTAAAAATTCATCGATTTCTTAGAATCAAATGTTAATAAAAAATTTCGTTTCATAACACATTTCTATATAGTATCGGAATAAATTTACTATATATATACTATTGAAATTAATTAATATACAAACTAGAAAAATTTAATTTCATCCCCTTATTTTCTATTATCGGTGACTATTCATGAAGAAACTTGTATACCTAATGCATTGAAATAAACATATATAGATCAAAAAATATGAAAAGGTATAACAATGTATTCCACCTTTCTTTCTTCACTAATAAAAACCAAAATAACCTAGTAAAATATAATGTAAATCTAAAAAAATAAAAAACCATTACATCATGAGAAAATAATTTAATAAAAAAATTCAATAGTTAAACCCAATGATAAACAAAGGTAATTAAGAAAATAAATATAATTAAAAATTCTCAAAATATACAAGATTAACACTGAGACCCAAAAAATAAAAGGATCTCATAACATACTCTTCCATGATTTATTTAATATTTATCAGCAAAAAATTTCAATCTCTCTTAATGTCTCACTCCAAAATGTAATAAACATGATAATATACTAATTATTTCCATAAATAACATTAATCATCAAAAATAATATATTTTTCTGAAATAACATTAATCACATAATCATGAAATAATTATTCTAATCTCATCAATATATATGTGATAATAATAGACCCTAATATAAAATAAAAATTCCCCTATCAAGTTATTTATCTAAGAATAAAAATGTCATAATAATTTGGAAATCACATTGGCTAATGGTAGAAAATGCACCCTTTTCAGCCTTATGTTGTGGGTTCAATACTTGTGGACTTTTGTGATGTGATATCATATCAGATGGTCAATGGGACATCCATTTCTAAAAATATATTTATATAATCCTTATAAAATTCATCAGATGTAAGAAACATTCTCAAAAATTACATTACTATATTTAAAATAAAAATTTATCTCTTACATTACATTATTCCTCCCAGAAAGTAAAAACCATAATTAACTCAAATTCCGATATCATATTAACCAAAAAACTAAAAATATGTTATATCATATATCCCACAAATTTAAAGGCATTGTTCAAAAAATTTAAATTTATCATATCATAAAAATAAGATTTATATGAACCTAAAAAATTTATCAAAACTAAATTAATGTCTCGTAATTAGTATCACCTTTTCAAAACTATTTAAATGAACTAATGTATTTAATTTATCTTCCATAATTATTTTAAAAAACCTACCACTGAAAAATCAATATGTGTTCAATGATTCCCATAATATCTAGAAACTTCTACTATTTAATAAATTTGAAAAATTATTAAATAATCGAATTGTTTATTCTAGTTAATTGTTAAACCATTAACCATGATTCATCGTATTATTCTAATAATAAATGATGTGATTTATATCATTACAGTTCATTAATTTCAACCTAAAAAATATACATACTTAGAGAATAAGTGAATAAATCATACCATAAATCGAGACACAAGTATTTATTTGATATCCGCTTTATCTTCTCCATTGATGAAAATGTGCTAAAAATTAACATTTCATGTTATTGTTTGGAATTTACTTTTGCACTATAGGTGGTAATATGTCCATTTTAAAATCAAATCAAAGTTATACAATGTCCCATAAATGTTTTGGAGAAAATAAATGTTGTTATATAAGCCAAGTAGTTTCTTATATGTGATTTGAATACTAATAAATCATTTAATGTTTTTTGTATTTTTTCAATAATAGTGATTATATTATCATCAGGAGTGTATAACAAAGTTAGGGAAGATCACTTTCCACCCATATGGATAAACTATCATTAAAATATATTATAAACATAATTAAAACATGATATGATTTATTACGTGTAAAAAATTGAAATTTTAATTTTAATTATAATACTAATATAATGTATATAATAATAAAAATTCAAATAAATTTCACTTAAATTGATTACCTTTCAAAATACAATCACAAAATACATCATTAATATCGTAGAAATCAATCATATTAAGTAAGAATTTGGTGTATAATAAATTGAACAAATTATAATCATTAAACATGAAAAACCTATGGATTATTTTCATAAATTATAAGACAACAAAATAAATATGTGATATTTTAAGAACCCTCCTATAATAACAAAAATATGGTTCATGCCTTCATCGTTACATAATCTAGTGATTCTAAACTAGATTTAACATTTTTGAAATCTTAAATAACTTTTATATATGTATTTAAAGAAGGTTATATTATACCCTTACATAGTAAACACATATTTTATAATTGGATACTTATAATTAGTATCCATGATTTCCAAAAATATGTCTTTATTGATAAAAAATAATTTATCTTCATGAAAAGACATCACAATTTCTCATTATTCTCCTCCTTATCGCTACATTTCAAGAAACTAACTGCAAAATTTTTAAAAAATGGTTTATGAAAATATCATCTCAGTATATGAAAATTTGAAAGGAAAATACTATTCAATAGAATCCCCATATAAACAATTTCATGAAAACAAAAAATTCCACCCTATAAAATTATTCCCCATTTAAAAAATATCATTAACATACCATATCAATATCAATCAATTTCAGAGAAAATTCATTTGAAAAAATATAAAATTTATGTTGGTAACTAGGGATAATGTTTTCCATTCAAATCTTACAAATGGAGTAATCACTATGAACAAACCCCTCTCTAGAGTACCCAAAGTATTCAATGTTATAGCATAACCACTCATCCTTGATTTATCACGGAACCACCTGTCATTCGTTAATATTAAAACCAAACAACATTGGATTATCATCGAACCACCAATAATTTGATTGTAAATAAACCAAATATCATCTCAAGAAATTATCAACAACCATAACATAAACATAAATCATGAAATATTCTATTATAAAACATTAATTGATGAAAATAAATTTTTCATTTTCAAATCACTTATTTTTTTAAAATATTCCTTAAGATGGGAAACATTTCATTGTTATTAACTATATTAAATTTTAATATAGTTATAGAAATAATTATATGAAGTGATGGATAAAAAATTATATTCATTACCCAAATATATAAATAATTATTTTTTAAATTTTGAAATTGAAACATTAAAATAAGATTTGTTTTCATAAAATTCCTTTACAGAAAGACAAAAATAATCTCTTTTTATAAAAAAATGAGAGATATTAAAAAAATTTATTTTTTAACCCCTTCATTTTCATTTATATATATTCCAAAATAATTATTTAAAAGATGGGTATATGAAATAGAATTATTTAAAAAAATATATCTTCATAACATTTTAGAGAATATTTTTTAGTTGAACAGTCTATTTCCACGAGTTCAAATTCCTTAAAATAAATTCAATCTTCAATTATAATAATTTAAATAAATTTATTAATTTGTTCCAGAAATAAATTCATATAAATAATACCTTATATAATCCTTTTGTAACATCTTACCATGTGTTCTTTAATACTATTTCATTATTTTCATTGATTTAGGAAAATTCATTTTATGGATTCATGGTAAGCTAAATTGTGTGTAATTATGGATTTGGGTTTCGAATGGAAATAATTCTCCAGCATTGGAATGAAATGATATTAATTCACTTTCATAAAAAAATAGTCACATGTACCACTTTTTTGGATATGAGGAGAATTCATTTAAAAAGTAGTTAATGGTAAATGTTTCGTTTATTTTTTTCAGTTTTTCCAACCATCACAAATTCATTTAATTTTATTTAATATTATTCTTATATATTAGTTCTATAAAACTAAATAAGATAAAATATACCTATTAAAACATGATTTAATGATAAAAACACCTTTATGACAAGTCTTAATACTGGTAATGGAAAATGAGAACTCGTTATCCATGGAAATGGTTAACCACCATAATTTTCATAATTGTTTTTCTTATTTGTAAAAGTTGTTATGAGAAAATGGATTAATAGAAAATAATAAATTAGAAATATAAACTACATTATATAAATTAATATGACGTTATTATTCCTGTATAGATGATATAGGTAAGGATATGTTAAATGAAAAAAAAAATTGTAGAAGTGTTTTCAGAAAGGTACCTCTTAAAGAACGCCTCCCACAACGATCCCTTAAAGAAAATATAATTGGTCATTGAATTATATGAGTAGAAAATATATGTGGGAAATTTTAGAATGTATTTTTTATATATATATGGAAATATTCATGGATTTTCAGGATAAAATGGGTGATGTGGTAGTATTTATGATTGAGGAGGGGCGGTTTTATGTGATTACATAATGATTATTTTATATTTGAATGACCGGTTATGTGATTATTTTATGTGAGGAATAGTATTATTTTATATTTTATGTGATTATTTTATATTTTTTGAAAACCAAAATTAGGTGGAATTATTTGAAATTAATTAGATTTATAATTAATGTTTGAAAGACCGGTTATTTATAAGAAACACCTCAATATAAAATTTATGTTTTAGTTTTCAGTAATTTATGAATTTAATTTTTAACGTTGACCTGTAACATTATATTACTTATATTACATTTTATATTATTTTATCATGGTAATATTTTATGCCAAAAAATTAAAATGAACTTACTCCTAGTTGGGAAATTTTAATTCCAAATATAGAATACATTTTAACATGTTAAATTCAAATTATTTGAAAACATAATTCCAAAAAAACCAGACAGTTAGGACAAAAAAGTGGGATTTCAAGGTGTTTATTTTTTATAAAAAATATGAATTTATAAAAACATGATAAATAATGAATATAATAGAAATAAAAATAAATATTCAATTTTATAAAACAGAAAAATTAAGTTTTAAAAATGGAAATTATGTATTATTTTATATAATTTAAAGAGAGAATCATTAATTAATTTGAAACACATTTCAAAAACATATCTCTTTAAAATAAAAAAATTTAATATAATATAAAATATAAGGGTTAATTTAAAACATTTATGTGTATTTTCTATTACTAAATAATATATTTTACATAATTTCATATTAGAAACATTAGGGGACATTTAAATTTCATCATTTTTAAACAATAGATTTAATTTTCACAAACATTAATGATTTTCACTATTCACAGAAAAATTAATCCCGTCATAAAATTCTAAAAAATACTTCGTTAAATAATTTAGATATACTGAATCAAAAAAATAAATTGATTTTATAAATTATTTTATAAAAAGATAGATAGATTATGTATATTATTTATACAAAACAATTTTTTAAAATAATTTGATTTTATATGAATAAACCATCATTAATAAAATACTAATAGAATAAATTTATTAAAAATACAGTACCTTTTTGGAAGGAATAATTAATAAATTAGAAATGATTATGTCAATTTCTTATTTCCTAAAGTTGTAATTATATATATTCAACAAAATTTGATGTATATTTTAAAATGGTCACCTAATAATATTTTTTGAAATTCTTAGAGTTATGTATAAAATTATCTATTGAATAATATAATTTCAGGTTATAATTATAGGATGTCACATTATGTAATCAATAGATGTAATGACCTGAACATTCTTATCTCTCTTACACAATGGAAAGTCAAGTCATCATAACTTTATATTGCCTCCATAGGAAAGGGGTTGAAGACTACAACTGAGAAGGAATAAATTAAATGGGATGAAATTTTCTACTTTATAGGTTAACAAACCAATAAATTTCAATAAATAACTATTATGAAATAATAATAAAAGGAAATAACACTTTGATAAAAAACAATGCATGTAATAACCACCAAGAAATATGAAATAGTATTATAGTGTACTTTGAAATGTAAAGCGAAAACATACACCACCAACAAAAAATGTTCTTTCATCCTGAGAATAAAAATATTTAATGAAATATGTGATATCCATACACTTGATCACCATAAATGAACACGATACAAGGTAAATTTTCCACCATATCACTATGATTTAACATATTCACCATTGGGCCTCTTGTCGTCTACATAAGACATGACACATGTGGGAAAATATAATACATAATTGATTATATACATACCTAGTAGGGATCACCAAATAATTGGGGGAGGCATAGAGAGATAAAAAATATTCATCGTTACCGAATGAAATAGGGAAATGATTCCCAACTGATGCACACACACAAACACACACAGACACAAACACACACACTCACACTCACACACAAACACACACAGACACAAACACACACACTCACACTCACACACAAATACACACACACACACACATATATATATATATATATATATATATATTCTCATAAAGAATCCAATATGATAAGAAAATGGATCTCTATTATATATAAAAAAGAATATTTTGAGTAAGACAACATCCCCATAAATCTATCACGGAGGCACAACATCAAGAACAACCTCAATAGAATATGTACATTGGTTCCCGCACCTAGAAACACCAATACACACCTGAGTGAGCACACACCACCCATGGAGGACCCATGCCCCACTATATATTGATGAAAAGGTATAACTAATCCATAGTTAGAGACCCCACACCCTATAGTGATGGGATTTCATACCCAACCAATATAATGAAATTGAGAACCCACACTATGGTGTGATATGGGATTACTGGACCCAATATATCATTAATATCTTGAGGATCCTGTGCCGGGGTGTTATAGGGTTGTACTGTCCTAGAATATTCTCTTTTATAATGTGGTCCTAGTTTTCTAGTGTGATAGTGGAATACTGATCCTAGAATCTCTATGATATAGTTTAAAACCAAAAACCTATTGTGATAGGGGAGAAATAAAAATTTCAATTTATATGATGATCACACATGATCACCACCATAATCGAGAGTTTCATAAATAAGGTAGATTCTTTTATATTCTCTACTTATATATCATTTATTAACTTTTATGTACCCTAATGCATTATTCATGGAAAAAAAATAGAATATGCTACATGTGGGCTAAAATATAATTTGAAAAAAAATAAATACGATTGGCACAAGATTCATATTTGAGTACATAGAATTTATGGGGTCCACACTCCATGTGGACCTCATCCACTTCTTGGATAAGATCTTCTATGACACAGATTATGAATCCATGTCTATGTACATGGTACATCAACTAGGATACATGGTGTTTGTGACCACCTAGGGTAATGTCCATGGAAATCAACCAATGTAAGTGTATTCTTGGTCATACCTATAAACTTCATAACAATGTGCATCAAGCAACACTTGGACTTGGGGGTGTGTATCTACAAAATGAATTAGACACCTAGGTCAGGTTATAGGGGTATATTCCCACCTACACATCATGTGATATATTACCTTACCCTAATCCATAATTCCACATCCATGGCTACATAGTGTCTTTTCATTCAGAATACATGGAATATTGTTTGCATTTATAAAAACAAATAAGTTCTCACATATCTATTAGATATGATAGCAAAATATCAAATATCTACTTTTGAGGACATGTTATTGAGGTGTTGTGCCATCGTATGATGAATCTTGGCTTCTGGAGGATATAAATTGACTCTAGTCAGCCAATCAAGACCATATCGACTACTATTGCATGTATCACCTCACACCATCCCCTTTTTCCACTTGGTATCTAATGTTTCCAAAGAAAAATCCACATTACACCCTTACTTGTCCGATACCACTTATTTTTCATCATTAACACATCTCTCATAAATAAGGGGGTCTATTCAGCCTCGTATCAGACCATTAATGTTTAACCATGGAAACATAGACCAATGAAGATGAACAAAGATAATTAGTGGGGAATGTAATAAGAATAAAGGTGAAAACAAAATTGACCATGTTTTTGTGGATGAAGATCAATGGTCATGGAAATATGGATAAGAATATCACAAAAAAATATCTAATAATGATTAATTTAATCTATTATATGGGCTCATGTGATGGGTGTTAAAATATAGATCTAGAATATAAGATACTATCAATGATCAATGGTTTGGTGTAATTGGATTAATTCTTTAGGTCATGATCCATACCTTTAAAATGGATTTGTGATTGGTTAATAATGAATATTATAGTGGTGGAAAATACCCACTATTTCTATTTCCAATCAATATGATGAATCATAATCCTCTATTCTCAATCTTCTAAATAGAATGCCTGAGTGATTATACATTATTTCAAGCTATATGAATCTAAAACTAGGGAAGTGAAATATTTTGATATAAATAGATTATTTTAGGCCACGATTGTTGAAAATAATATAAAATAAATAAATTTATTTATTTTAATTAAATTCATCATCAATAAATGCCTAAACCAGACATTTAGTGTTGACGAACCTAATGTCACAGATATTGTGGTCTCTATATTCTTAAATAAATCGAAGTCTCATACATCATATCTATGACCATTTTTATGTGATATTTCATTAAACATAAAAATATACTAGTGTGGGATATAAATATATTTAATATTTTTTAATATTAATTTCAAATATAACACGACTCATAATCTCATGTCTTCTCAGCGACTAGCTCTAAAAATATTCCTTCATATATATCAATTTCATACCATGAAAAATATGATCATTAAATTATTCCATCTTTCATGGACTTTCATCCCTGAGGACCATAGAGGAAAAATGGTGGTGATATTGACCTTAAATATGGATCTCCCACTACTAAAACTTGTCTTACAAAATCCTCTACTACCATGACACATGAACCATGGTTATATTTCATCCTCACAAGATCTTATCATATCGATATCCTATCACTATTATGTCCTCTGCGATGGTGTCTCAATCTTGATGTCCAGAACTCCCAATTCAATAACATGAATAGAATTAAACAAGTATCTCAAATACTATAACACATGGAAAATTTCATACACTCAATCCTTATATTGATGTATGTTTAGAAAATAAGAAACCTCACAATCCCTCTATATGTTCTCAAATTTCCCAGTGAATCAAGGTGATAGTTTTCCTCATGTCCAAACATATGTAATATAATTAGTGGGAGACTCTTATAAAAAAAATTTCTCCATCAATGAATTAAATGAGATTTGTATTTAAATATAAAATAGATTTGCATCAGGTCTGGGATGTCCCCATATTCTCACAGATGACCTGTACCTTTTCCGCCATTTCCTACACCCTCTCTAGCATAACTAGAGATTGGTCGCCCACATATTCCAACATATGGTTGATTGATAAGGTCACACAAATAGAACCAAAAAAGATTCCATATCGATCTTATATGGATTACTATTATTATAAGAATTATCTTCCAATGGAATGTGATCCTCCAATATCTGGATGAAGTCCAAAAAAAAAGATCTCTACATAACCGCCAACACCTATATTGGAAACATAGTCTATCCATTAATATGAGGATGAAATTACATATACATAGGTCTCTGCATATCTGTTAGGAAAACCAGAAATAATGGTTCGATACAATCATTGAGCACACCCCCATGGTGCTGGATGATCTTCTACACATAAATCTATCTGAAATCCTCCATTAAACATTGATCCCTAATATAATTGAAGTTTACTAACATCATATGTTGGTAAGATATCACCCATATGGAATTATTTCTTCTCACATTATATGGATTCCATTCAATAAATTCCATGGATATTTCATCCCAATTACACTCTAGGATCTTAAGAGATCATGTCATACCTATAAGATAATACTCCTCATCCTTAACCTAAAATCTTGTGAGGCACCGAGAGATGAACCAAGAAACATATACCCTCATTTAATCCCACTAAAACATTAATTATTTATCCCATTGAATATACCCAAAACACGGTTATAGTACCTTGGAAGATGTGTGAAACTACCACATCACATCCACTCACATCGGAACTATAACTTCCCCCATACTCTGAAAAATGATGATGTGTTCCCCTACATCAATAAACAATCTGGTGAATCTCATAATTATATCTGGTTAGGGAGAACCTCACTATCATTGTCTCACAAATAATCCTCCCTTGCCCATGGATAATAAAAGGATCCATAACTCATGAATAAAGATAATTTTCCTCAGTAATCCACCATGGTCTGCTATATGAATCCAACTACTCAAATGAGTCCTCAAACAAATGGGAATGAGGCCTTATCCTAAGTACATCCTCTTCCAGGTTTAAATTTCCATGTGTATAGATTATCTCAAAGTCATATCCATTATGAATGGAATCTAGGGCATCTATCATAGGTTCAAATATATATATATGTGAAGATATATCTAATACACAGATGTTCTGAGTTAAAAAATGAATTTCCCATTAGGAAGATAGTACAACCACACTGTTACATTATGTATTACCAATTCCAATTATAGGTCATTATTCTAATAGTTATACTCAGGGGGTCTCAAAATCCTAAACCCAAATGGGATCAATACCTATCTATGAATCAACAGGTAGTCGGCCACAACTATAGAGGAATCAAAATAAAATATGTACTCCACACCCTTCCAATGTATTCTTAAAATAGGATCACTAGTCATCCTTATCCACAACTCTACAAATTCTCTCTAAAAATTTTCAATATTGGAAAATACATACCATTTCTATTATATAGTGGTCAAATATACAATATTCATAGATAAGTATATAATGAACCATCTATTGTACCCATAAATGCTATGAATGTTAAAAATCACTAACAAGCTCTTGGATGTCTCCCAACAACGTACTACATGAATATTTACAAGGTCTATATCCAATCCATGATTAGAAATTACATACCCCTAGAATTTTACTTTTTAGATAAATATTTTCAATATTAAGAGGTTACCATAAATATGGTGAAACCAAAGAATGTCTAGGAACATCCTCACATGCATTAAATATTCCTCCTAAGATACATATAAGATGATTATGACATTAATGAAGGTAACTGAAAATAAGTTCATGTATAGCCGGATGATATGTTTCATAAAATCCATAAAAATATTGGGGGAATTAATTACACCAAAATTAATCATTACAAACAAAAAATATCTATATCGACATATGAATAATAACATCAGAATATCAGTTTCATAAATACTCAATTTTTGGTAGCCAAACCTAAAATCAATCATCAAGAACAAATTCATGCATCTCAAATGATCAAAGTGGTCATTAATCCTCGGTAATGGGTACATGTTAATTATTGTGGTTTTTTTAGGTGGAAATAATAAACACAAATCATGAATCTCCCATACTCATATTTTAATAACAATGTATGTGTATCCTAGGGGGACACCCTGGGTATGGTAAAACCCTTACCTTAAAGGTCTCCCAAATTCACTCTTAGCTCGCAAGGATTATTATTGACCTTCAAATATTCAACAGAATATGTCAGTATGGTAATAGGGCTATAAAGACCCAGAAATTTCAAGGAAATGTTTTTCTTAATTTTCATTAGAATTTTACAAGAACGCAATTTCTGACGGCGCCTGATTCCAAGACCCGGTGTGCCCGGAATCATTTTCCGAAGTTTGGCTCGGGTACGTTCAGTGAACGGACGAGCGGGTTTTTCTATCTTTTGAACCGATGCTCGAAATCGAATTCTGAGGGAACTGATGGAACCGTAGCACCGGTAATTGCTTAGGAACGCCATTTCTGGAGTTGCGTTTTCATGAGAGAAGATGATAAAAATTGTGGAAGTTTAATTTATAAATTAACTACAATTTTTATTTTCTTTTAATGGTTTAAGGCTTTGGGTGGAAGTTGGGTAACTACCTAACTTCCCAAGAGAGGTTATGAGGGTGGTGGGGCACACACGAACCCCACCCCTTCATATTCTTCAACCCCCCTAAACTCACCATTTACTTTTGTTAACTTAATCATTAATAACTTATGTTATTAATTAAGTGAGTTAAGTGTGGATATTTGAATTTTAAACTCTTGAAATTCAAATGTTATGTTATGTTAATAAAATAAGAGGTAAGCTTATTTTATTTTTGGGTTGGAACCTTTGTTTCTTGAGAGGTTTGGGGAGAAAATCTAAGGAAAGCTAGAGTTATTCATCTTCTTCGTCGAGGAACACGAAGAACACGAAGAACGCATCGAACTCCGTCGAAGAACGCCGACTCCTCGGAGACCGACTGTAATGGCTCGGACCTCCCTGGTCCATTACTTTGTGAAAATGTGGTGTTGGAGGTGTTCCGGGAGGTCAAGGTGACTTATCCCCCAGCTTCTGCCTACCGGTAGCTCGGTCTACCGGTAGCTGCTGATTACCGGTAGCTCGGTCTACCGGTAGCTGCTGATTAGCGGTAGCTCGGTCTACCAGTAGCTGCTGCCTACCGGTAGCTCGGTCTACCGGTAGATGATGATTACCGGTAGCTCGGTCTACTGGTAGCTGATGATTACCGGTAGCTTGGTCTACCGGTAGCTGCTGATTACCGGTAGCTCGGTCTACAGGTAGCCGCCGCTTACCAGTAGCTCGGTCTACCGGTAGCCGCATCCTACCGGTATCTGGATTTACCGGTAGCCGCGGCGTACTGATAGCTCGGTACACTGGTAGCCGCAGTCCAGCAGTAGCTCGGCTAACAATTTGCCAAATTTCTAGTTCTGTGAACAGTGTTTCTATCAGTGAGGTTCAGTGAACAGTGTTTCTATCGGTGAGGTTCTATCGGTGGACTTCTATTGGTGAGGTTCATTGAACAGTGTTTCTATCGGTGAGGTTCAGTGAACAGTGTTTCTATCGGTGAGGTTCTATCGGTGGACTTCTGTCAGTGAGGTTCAGTGAACAGTGTTTCTATCGGTGAGGTTCTATCGGTGGACTTCTATCGGTAGACTTGAACAGTGTTTTCTATCGGTGAGGTTCTATCGGTGGACTTCTATCGGTAGACTTGAACAGTGTTTCTATCGGTGAGGTTCTATCGGTGGACTTCTATCAGTAGACTTGTACAGTGTTTCCATAATCCTAAGAGCTACTGATTCCATACTTTTCCAAATTTCACGAATGAACAGTGTTTCCAGACATCAAGAGAGCTACTGATTCCATACTTTTCCAAATTTTGAGTATATGAACAGTGTTTCCAGCATCGTAAATTTGACGTTTTCTTTGACGTAAAATACTTTTAAAACCTTACTTTAAGGACTTTAAGGCCGATTCAAAGGCCATAAATTCTATATTAACTATTCCTAAGGCCGAGATGTTTTTACATGGTCAAACCGTGTGGGTTAATGCGATCCATTTTTAATGTAGAATAAATCGGATCTTAAACCGTCGCCTCTCTAATTGTTTTTTAAAAGGAACAAGATATAATTCTTTGTTGTTCTTCCTCCTGGTTCTCATCTACGAGACGCTAGAACCTTGCAATCATTCTCGTAGGAGTTTCACAATCAAACGTTACTCAGATCAGTTCCGCTCTGTTGATGCAACCAAGTTGTGTCGATCGTTCTTCCATATAAGCTGTCGTGAGGAGAAGAGGACTGTGACCCGTTGTGTGGATAAAGGACGTCAAGAACTCTTCGAGGTAGGGGATTCATGGCCTCTCTAATTGGGTATGTTCAATCATAGAATTTGCATGATTTAGTCCTTTGGATCACAATGAAATTGACCTAATTAAATACATGAACCGGATTAAAAGAATTGGTTGATCGCATGTTGTTACTTTGTACCGTGATAATGGTTTGCCTCATGTTTTCCTAGATAGAGTGATACCTATGTTTTTCTTTAATTTTTTGCTTGTTCATGATGGAAATCGATAAAGAACGTAAAGCCAGAATTATTTGTTAAATAATTGGCTAAAGATAAAGAGGCATGTTAATGAATCTGTTAATTCAAGATGGATTAAAGAACTATTAGTTCGATAATTTCAAAAGGGTTCTGAGTTACCCTCTTGCTTGTAAGGCTGAATGCCTTGTGTTTTGGAGCTCTGAGTGCTCATCTTGTATGAAGGTCGAATGCCTTGTTAAAGGGCCGAGAGCCCATTTTGTGATCTTTGATTTCCTGCTGCTTGTGATTTGATGTGAGCCTGGATGGCTGTTGTGATATGTGGAGGCATGGGGACTTGTGGTTGTGGCAGCGGATGATGCCTAGTGTGGCGAGATGCATCGGTTTATGCATGTGGGTGTCGGGGAGGACACCAAGGATGATGGTATGAGATGAATGTGATGGTTTGATGTTGGTGGTTTGAATTTTTATCTGCTTTACTTTTCCCCACTGCTCAAGGCAGCTGGTTTTTCTTACCCTCTTTCCGAAGGAGGCAAAGACATGCGGGGTATACCACATGCTTTCCGTGTTTAGCCTCTCGATGGAGGATGGGTCTATGCTCTTGCTATAGGCGGCAAAGACTCGATGGGTAGTATATCGACTCACCGTGTTGAGCCCTTTTTGTTTAGTAGCATAGGATGCTTTTCTAGAATGACTGGGAATATGGGGAAGGTAATTCCATAATGGAAGTTTTTTTAAATGGTGATAATCCACGGGGAGGGAGAAAATGGCATTTAATAGTGATGTGAATCCTAAAAAGGAGCAGTTTTTGAATGTGATGCCAATTTAGTTTAATGTGGTAAATTGTTCATGGATAATTAATGTTTAAAGAATTAATTAACGTACAGTGGAACTGATAAAATGAAAATGGAGTAATCTAATAAAGCTCTTCAAATGGTTGTGTGCTTATAGGATACCTAGTCTTAGAAGTAGCAGCCTGGAGTCTGAGAGACGTTAGCTGTAGTTGTGCCTATGACTAGGTAATTCCCATAGTGTGGTAGTGAGTTATATTTATTCTGTACTTTTTGTGTTTCTATACGCTACTCCACCCTGTCGGTAAGGGAAACTGACACCCCTGGGATTCTGAGCCCTGGGGGGGTGTTTTCCCCAACATTCTGATGGGAGGTTGAATGGCTGACTACCCCCTTTGGCCCCGCTCTCTTCTCTTGGTAGATACTTGTGCCATGAGGCAAGTGGTTAGTTACCCCATATATGTGTGTAGAGGGCTGTAATGGCTTGTGGTTATTCACACGCATATATTCTGGATATAGTATCCTATAGACTACTATAGGTGTAACGTGTATAGGCTATGATGGCTTGAGGATCCTTACTCAGAGTATGGGCTGTAATGGCCTGAGGTATTATACATGACGTATGATACATGTTATGCGGTCAGTGGTGGCTCCCAGAAACTACCGGGTTACCTTTGGTAGTGAGGATGGTGTGGTTCTTAGCCCAGGTGTCTGCGGGCAAGCCCTTGTGGTGCACGTGGTGCAGGTTGTGGAGCTTAGCCCAGGTGTCTGCGGGCAAGCCTTTGGGGAGAGATGCACAGGACGTATGTCGTTTGGGAAAAGCGGCAAACCAGTGGGGAAGTAGTAGCGGGGTACCCTTGATATTCTATGCTATATGCTATATTCTTGTATGTGTTACATGGTGAGAGTATCTATGGTGAGGTTGGGAACTTAGTATACCTGTTTAGGTAACGAGTTAGTTTCACTTGTTGTTCACTAGGCTTTAGCATGCTTTCTTTACTTTTGCACGAGAGGCTTGAGGAGGATCCTACTGAGTATACTGTTATACTCACCCTATGTACATATAAACTATTTTTCAGGTCACTTGGATCAGGTTGGAGATCAAGCTGGTTACTACTAGCTTGCGGTTGGAGGAGGAGCTATTCGGGCCTGTGGTCGCTGTCATTTTACTTTCTTTTGGGTACTTTTAGTTTTCCCTTTCAGTTTTAGTACTTTTGCATGACATTTCATATATGTACTTGGGTTTCTTTTATATTTCAGTTATGAGTTGGAGTTGGTTGGAGTCTATTCTATCTCTCTCTTCTGCATGTGTTCTCTTAGAGGGTAATGCCTCCCATTTGTGTGTGTATTATACCCTTGGTGTTGTAGCCAACCCGGGGCCTATTGGAGGCGGGACTCAGGGGTCATTATCTCCCTTCTCACATTGCCGGCCCAGGAGGGGTACACATTGTGGGGAGGGGGTCGTGACATAGTGGTATCAAAGGTCTGGTTGAGGGATAGGATGGAGTTTGGAGTTAGGCACAGGTGAGGATGCATGGGATGGTAGGGTAACGGTGTCATTCATGTTTAGAAAGTGGGGTAAACACTGGAGACCGGCAGAGACATAGGCGTTTAGGGCCCCCTGTGATTTGTTGCACGGACCTTTAAGCTTACGATGGCTACTAAACAATGTGATACCGGTTGTAGGGTAGAGACCTAGGAAAGGATCATGCATCATTATTATTTGTGCTTGTGTTTGAATGGGTAGACCTTGGGATATGTAACCTAAAATAAATAAAACAAAACAATTAATTAATTAATGTTGTGTCTTCCATATTCCAGGCTTAGGAGCTCAAACATTTGTTATTTTGCAGGTATGGCTCCAGGTCGACGTCCTAGTCAGGTTTTCCCAGAAGATGCCCATCAGGCTGTTCCAGCAGATCGCCGTCGAGTAGAGGTTGACGAAGATGAAACTTGGAGGAAGACAATTAGAGAGTTTCAGCGCCAGAGTCTACAAAAGTACGAGGGCTCTATTTCAGATGCATTCATAGAAGACAGGTTGGAGGAGATCGAGATAGGCTTCAGTTCGATTCTTACTCGGAAGGAACACTGGGTGTCCTTGGTTGTGATGATGCTGCGTGGAGCAGCGAGGCAGTGGTGGTTCTTGTTCCTCGGTGATCGTGAGGAGTCAGGGATCTTGTGGAGATCTAGTGTTCGAGAGTTTGGAATCCGTTTCAGGAACCTTCTACGATATTATTCAGACCTGTTACTAGATGATAAGGCCAGGGCGAGGCATTTCGAGGAGGCTTTGCATCCAGAGATCCAGCGCCAGGTCACCCCATTTATGCTGAAGACATATCTTGAGGTGCTGGAAAGGGCAGAGGTTGTTGAGAGGACTTTGGCCAGGACTGGATCGTCACGAGAGGGGAATCGTCATGATTCCTCACGAAGCAGAGCTGTGGTCCGGGGTTCCCGGTTTTCAGGATAGAAGAGTTTCCGTTCACCTGGGGGTAGGTCCCAGCCCTTCCCATCTCGTTTCTCCGGAGGCAGCAACTCTCAGACCTATGCCAAGGGATCAGGCGCTTGTTTTTCTTGTGGTGGTCGTGGTCATCAGCAGCAGGAGTGCCCGACTTTTCAGAGCAGTCATCGTGCACCAGGCACTCCACTCCAGGTTCCTCCTTTGAGGCAGTTCCAGCAGAGGCAGCAGCAACAGGTTGCACCAGTTTTAGATCACCAAAGGGTAGATGGGGCAGGCAGAGGACAGCCCCATGACGCTCCCCGTCATCAGAGAGCAGAGCGCGGCCGTGGTGGTGGTCGTCATCAGGGTCAGAGAGGCCGTGGAGGAGGTCGTGGTCAGCTTCATGCTCTAGCGTTACCAGCCCCAGGCGAGCCAGATGTCGTTCGAGGTACCCTTTTCTTGTTTTATACCTTGGTGTATGCCTTGTTTGATTCAGGAGAAACACACTCCTTCATATCACCTACCCTTGTCCATGCTTTGGGACTCGAGGTAGAGAGGCTTCCAGTGCCCTTGGCGTTGACTACGCCAGTTGGAGGTCGAGCTGACTTGTTTGAAGTATGTAGAGACTGTGAGCTAGTGTTGGGGCAACACCGCTCTTGGGGAGATTTCCTATGTTTACGAATAAAACCATATGATGTCATACATGGAATGGATTGGTTGTATTCGGTGTAGGCTGTTGTGGATTTCTACAGGAAGAAGGTCATTTTCTTTGATGAAGATGGAGAGAAAGTGGTGTTTGTTGGTGAGAGAGATCCTCGGATGAGTCATAGACGAGTTCCATCCTTATCTTCCATAATGGCTGGGATGACGCTGAGTTCTTCAGAGGTTCAACAGTTGGCGTTTCCTAGGGTCGTAGAGGAGTACCCTGACGTCTTTCCAGAAGAGGTTGTATCCTTACACCCTCGATGAGAGATCGAGTTTGGGATCGAGCTACAGCCAGGAGCGTCTCCTATCTCTATGTCTCCATATAGGATGGCCCCTTCTGAGTTACGAGAGCTACGTATTCAGCTCGATGGTCTGTTGCAGTGTGGTTTTGTTCGGCCAAGTGTGTCATCGTGGGGTGCACCAGTTTTGTTTGTGAAAAAGGCTGATGGCAGTTTGCGGTTGTGTGTCGATTATCATCAGTTAAACAAAGTGACAATAAAGAACCGCTATCCTCTCCCACGGATTGATGACCTATTAGATCAAATGAAGGGTGAAAGTTGGTTCTCAAAGATAGACTTGCGGTCAGGATATCATCAGATGCGTATAAAGGATGAGGATATCCCGAAGACTGCTTTTCGCTGTCGTCATGGGCATTATGAGTTTGTTGTAATTCCATTCGGCGTGACTAATGCTCCGGCTGTTTTCATGGGGTTGATGAATGCTGTGTTCCTTGAATTCCTGGACAAGTTTGTTGTGGTTTTCATCGATGACATCCTTGTGTACTCCACATCTGAAGAAGAGCATGCAGAGCATCTACGAGCCGTTTTGGGAGTTCTTCGCCAACATCAGTTGTTTGGGAAGTTTTCCAAGTGTGATTTCTGGGCTCGAGAAGTTCGTTTCTTAGGGCATGTTATGTCCCAACAGGGAGTAACTATGGATCCATCGAAGATAGAAGCAGTAGTGTCTTGGGCATCCCCCAATACCGTTTCAGAGGTGCAAAGTTTCCTTTGTCTCGCAGGCTATTATAGGAGGTTTGTAGCCAATTTCTCCCGAGTTGCGACTCCTCTGACAGCTTTGACCAGGAAGGATCAAGCATTCATATGGACTGATCAGTGTCAGACAGCTTTCGAGTATCTAATGGAGAAGTTGGTAAGTGCTCCAGTCCTTTGTCTTCCAGCGGAGGGTGTCCAGTTTGATGTTTTCTGTGATGCTTCACATCTAGGGCTAGGTTGTGTTCTCATGCAGCAGAGGTCAGTTGTTTCTTATGGGTCTCGGCAGTTACGTCCACATTAATGCAACTACTCCACCCATGATCTTGAGGTGGTAGCCGTGGTGTTTTCTCTGAAGTTGTGGAGACATTACCTCATTTGTGATCACTTTGTGGTTTTCACCGATCATAAGAGTTTGAGGTATGTTTTCTCCCAACGTGACTTGAACTTGAGGCAGCATCGGTGGGTGGAGTTCGTGCAGGAATACGACTTTGAAATATCATATACACCTGGAAAAGGGAAAGTTGTAGCTGATGCACCAAGCCGAAATTCACGTAATGATGTTGTGCTTGAATCTGGTGATTTCTGTAGAGTGATGGAAGAGCTAGCAGCTTTGCATCTTGATATGGGAGAAGTTGGGGGTAGAGGTTGTCTTTTCCAGATGACGGTGCAGTCATCTCTGATGCAGAAGGTGGAAGAGTCTCAGTTGGGTTATCTAGAGGTGGAAGTCTGGAGAGACAGAGTTGTTTGTGGAGAGGCCCCTGATGGATGGTCGGAGGATGAACAACACTGAGTGTTGTATCATGGCAGGCTTTTTGTTCCCTTGGCGATGCGCGAGACGGTTCTCCGAGAGTTCCATAGTTCACCCTTGGCGGTACATCCTGGTGTGACAAAGATGTACCGATCCTTGAGGAGTCAGTTTTGGTGGCCTGGGCTGAAGCGTACAGTTGCAGAATGTGTGTCTCGACGTTTAGTCTGCCAGAAGGTGAAGGCCGAACACTGTGTTCCTAGTGGTCTTCTCCAGCACTTAGAGATTCCTCAGTGGAAGTGGGAGGACATCTCAATGGATTTTGTTACAGGTTTACCTCGAGCTCCGGGAGGACATGATTCTATATGGGTGGTAGTGGATCGTTTAACAAAATCATCCAACTTCATAGCGATCAAGGAGTCGAGCTCAGTGGAAGTTTTGTCGAGGCAGTATCTGGAGGAGGTGGTGAGGCTTCACGGAGTTCCTAAGACGATCATTTCTGATTGAGATCCTCGTTTTACCTCCAGGGTGTGGAGAGGTCTCCAGCATGCTTTTGGTTATCAATTATGCCTTAGCACTGCTTTTCATCCTCAAACGGATGGTCAGACAGAGCGAACCATCCAGACACTTGAAGACATGTTGCGCTCTTGTGTTCTTGATTTTGGAGGTTCATGGGTGAAGCACTTACCCTTGGTAGAGTTCGCTTACAATAATAGTTTTCACTCTACAATCAGTATGGCGCCGTTTGAAGCCTTGTATGGCCGGCCATGCCGTTCTCCGTTGTGCTGGACTGGGGTCAGAGAGTCAGCAATTCTCGGACCAGAACTACTGCAGAATACAACAAAGATGGTTCAGGTGATTCGTGAGAGGATGAAGACAGCACAGGATCATCAGAAATCATATGTTGATCAAAGAAGGAGACCGTTAGAGTTTAATGTTGGGGATCATGTGTTTCTAAAGGTGACTCCCCGTCGTGGGCAGCGAAGGTTTGGTCGTGGAAGTAAGCTTTCTCCCCGGTTTGTTGGGCCTCTCGAGGTGTTAGCTCGTGTTGGAGCTATGGCGTATTGAGTAGCACTTCCCCCTCAGATGAGTCGGATACATGATGTTTTCCATGTATCACAGCTCCGTCGTTATCTTCATGATGAATCTCATGTTATCGATTGGGGAGAGATCGATATTGACGATGATGCAACCTTCGAGGAGCGACCTGTGGAGATCCAAGACCACAAGGAGAAGGTGTTGCGTGGGCGTTCTATACCCTTAGTTTGTGTCTTGTGGCGACACGGTGGCATGGAGGAGAGTACCTGGAAGCGTGAGTCACAGATACGTGCTCAGTACCCAGAGTTGTTTAATGTTTAACTCATTCCATTCAATGACGTTTCCTTTATGGTTAGACCTTTCATGTTTTATTTATGTACCTTTGATGTGATGTTATGTTTGAATTGTTTGGTTATGGATTGTTTGTTTCCATACTCTCGGATGTCGTAGTTTTTTTCCAGCTTTTGAAAAACTCATGGTGGTTTTCCCCTGAGAGGTATCTTATGGGGTGGTTGTTCGGACCCCTCTTTTCATCTGGGTTGGTTTTTAATTCTCGAGGACGAGAATGTTTTGAGAGGTATCTAATGTAATGGCTCGGACCTCCATGGTCCATTACTTTGTGAAAATGTGGTGTTGGAGGTGTTCCGGGAGGTCAATGTGACTTATCCCCCAGCTTCTGCCTACCGGTAGCTCGGTCTACCGGTAGCTGCTGATTACCGGTAGCTTGGTCTACTGGTAGCTGCTGATTACTGGTAGCTCGGTCTACCGGTAGCTGCTGCCTACCAGTAGCTCGGTCTACCGATAGCTGCTGATTACCGGTAGCTCGGTCTACCGGTAGCTACTGATTACCGGTAGCTCGGTCTACCAGTAGCCGCCGCTTACCGGTATCTCGGTCTACCGATAGCCGCATCCTACTGGTAGCTGGGTTTACCGGTAGCCACGGCGTACTGATAGCTCGGTATACTGGTAGCCGCAGTCCAGCAGTAGCTCGGCTAACACTTTGCCAAATTTCTAGTTCTGTGAACAGTGTTTCTATCAGTGAGGTTCAGTGAACAGTGTTTCTATCGGTGAGGTTCTATCGGTGGACTTCTATCGGTGAGGTTCAGTGAACAGTGATTCTATCGGTGAGGTTCAGGGAACAGTGTTTCTATCGGTGAGGTTCTATCGGTGGACTTCTATCAGTGATGTTCAGTGAACAGTGTTTCTATCGGTGAGGTTCAGTGAACAGTGTTTCTATCGGTGAGGTTCTATCGGTGGACTTCTATCGGTATACTTGAACAGTGTTTCTATCGGTGAGGTTCTATCGGTGGACTTCTATCGGTAGACTTGAATAGTGTTTTCTATCGGTGAGGTTCTATCGGTGGACTTCTATCGGTAGACTTGAACAATGATTCTATCGGTGAGGTTCTATCGGTGGACTTCTATCGGTAGACTTGTACAGTGTTTCCAGAATCCTAAGAGCTACTGATTCCATACATTTCCAAATTTCACGAATGAACAGTGTTTCGAGACTTCAAGAGAGTTACCGATTCCATACTTTGCCAAATTTTGAGTATGTGAATAGTGCTTCCAACTTCGTAAATTTTACGTTTTCTTTGATGTAAAATACTTTTAAAACCTTATTTTAAGGACTTTAAGGCCGATTCAATGGCCATAAATTCTATATTAATTATTCCTAAGGCCGGGATGTTTTTACTTGCTCAAACCGCGTGGGTTAATGTGATCCGTTTTTTGATGGAAAATAAATCGGATCTTAAACCGTCGCCTCTCTAATTTTTTTTAAAAGGAACAAGATATCATTCATTGTTGTTCTTCCTCCTGGTTCTCATCTATGAGACACTAGAACCTTGAAATCATTCTCGTAGGAGTTTCACAATCAAACGTTACTCAGATCAGTTCCGCTCTGTTGATGCAACCAAGTTGTGTCGATCGTTCTTCCATATAAGCTGTCGTGAGGAGAAGAGGACTGTGACCCGTTGTGTGGATAAAGGACGTCAAGAACTCTTCGAGGTAGGGGATTCATGGCTTCTGTAATTGTGTATGTGCAATCGTAGAATTAGCATGATTTAGTCCTTTGGATCACAATGAAATTGACATAATTAAATAGTTGAACCGGATTAAAAGAATTGGTTGATCGCATGTTGTTACTTTGTACCGTGATAATGGTTTGCCTCATGTTTTCCTAGATATAGTGATATCTATGTTTTTCATTAATTTGTTGCTCGTTCATGATGGAAATCGATAAAGAACGTAATGCCGGAATTATTTGTTAAATAATTGGCTAAAGATAAAGAGGCATGTTAATGAATCTGTTAATTCAAGATGGATTAAAGGACTATTATTTCGATAATTTCAAAAGTGTTCTGTGTTACCCACTTTCTTGTAAGGCTGAATTCCTTGTGGTTTGGAGCTCTGAGTGCTCATCTTGTATGAAGGATGAATGCCTTGTTAAAGGGACGAGAGCCCATTTTGTGATCTTTGATTTCCTGCTGCTTGTGATTTGATGTGAGCCTGGATGGCTGTTGTGATATGTGGAGGCATGGGGACTTGTCGTTGTGGAAGTGGATGACGCCTAGTGTGGCGAGATGCATCGGTTTATGCATGTGGGTGTCGGGGAGGACACCAAGGATGATGGTATGAGATGAATGTGATGGTTTGATGTTGGTGGTTTGATTGTTTATCTGCTTTACTTTTCCCCACTGCTCAAGGAAACTGGTTTTGCATACCCTCTTTCCGAAGGAGCCGAAGATACGCGGGGTATGCCACGTGCTTTCCGTGTTTAGCCTCTCGATGGAGGATGGGTCTATGCTCTTGCTATAGGCGGCAAAGACTCGATGGGTAGTATATCTACTCACTGTGTTGAGCCCTTTGTGTTTAGTAGCATAGGATGCTTTTCTAGAATGCCTGGGAATATGGGGAAGGTAATTCCATAATGAAAGTTTGTTTAAATGGTGATAATCCATGGGGATGGAGAAAATGGAATTTAATAGTGATGTGAATCCTAAAAAGGAGCAGTTTTTGAATGTGATGCCAATTTAGTTTAATGTGGTAAATTGTTCATGGTTAATTAATGTTTAAAGAATTAATTAACGTACAGTGGAACTGATAAAATGAAAATGGAGTAATCTAATAATGCTATTCAAATGGTTGTGTGCTTATAGGATACCTAGTCTTAGAAGTAGCAGCCTAGAGTCTGAGAGACGTTAGCTGTAGTTGTGCCTATGACTAGGGAATGCCCATAGTGTGGTTGTGAGTTATATATATTCTGTACTTTTTGTGTTTCTATACGCTACTCCACCCTGTCGGTAAGGGAAACTGACACCCTTGGGATTCTACGCCCTGGGGGGTGTTTTCCCCAACATTCTGATGGGAGGTTGAATGGCTGACTATCCCCTTTGGCCCCGCTCTCTTCTCTTGGTAGATACTTGTGCCATGAGGCAAGCGGTTAGTTACCCCATATATGTGTGTAGAGGGATGTAATGGCTTGTGGTTATTCACATGCATATATTCTGGATATAGTATCCTATGGACTACTATAGGTGTAACGTGTATAGGCTGTGATGGCTTGAGGATCCTTACTCGGAGTATGGGCTGTAATGGCTTGAGGTATTATACCCGACGTATGATTCAAGTTATGCGAGCTATGGTGGCTCCCAGACACTACCTAGTTACCATTGGTTGTGAGGATGGTGTGGTTCTTAGCCCAGGTGTCTGCGGGAAAGCCTTTGTGGTGCACGTGGTGCAGGTTGTGGAGCTTAGCCCAGGTGTCTACGGGCAAGCCTTTGGAGAGAGATGCACAGGACGTATGTCGTTGGGGAAAAGCGGCAAACCAGTGGCGAAGTAGTAGCGGGGTACCCTTGATATTCTATGCTATATGCTATATTCTTGTATGTGTTACTTGGTGAGAGTAGCCATGGTGAGGTTGGGAACTTAGTATACCTGTTTAGGTAACGAGTTAGTTTCACTTGTTGTTCACTGGGCTTTAGCATGCTTTCTTTACTTTTGCACGAGAGGCTTGAGGAGGATCCTACTGAGTATACTGTTATACTCACCCTATGTACATATAAACTGTTTTTCAGGTCACTTGGAGCATGTTGGAGATCAAGCTAGTTACTACTAGCTTGCGGTTAGAGGAGGAGTTGTTCGGGCTTGTGGTGGATGCCGTTTTACTTTCTTTTGGGTACTTTTAGTTTTCCCTTTCAGTTGTAGTACTTTTTCATGACATTTCATATATGTACTTGGGTTTATTTTATATTTCAGTTATGAGTTGGAGTTGGTTGGAGTCTATTCTATCTCTCTCTTCTGCATGTGTTCTCTTAGAGGGTAATGCCTCCCATTTGTGTGTGTATTATACCCTCGGTGCTAGTCGCCAACCTGGGGCCTACTGGAGGCGGGACTCAGGGGTCATTATCTCCCTTCTCACATTGCCGGCCCAGGAGGGGTACACTTTGTGGGGAGGGGGTCGTGACACCGACTACACGACGCCGTTTACCACGACGGTTCTTCCACAACTTCTTCTTCCGCGATATCTCCTTCCGCGACGTCTCTTCCCGCGACGAATCCTCATTCGAAGAACCTCCAATCAAGCAACGTCGAGGTAGGGAATTTGTTTTTTTTAATATTAATAAAACCCATGTTACTTCCTTCTAAATCAAAGAACGAAGATCAACTAAACATCAAGTTGATCCGTGAAGAATATGTTGCGGGTTGGGAATTCTAGATTGTGGGAAAACTGTAGGGGTTTAAATTATTTAATTATTTTCGTTCATGAATTCTAGTTTGTCGTTCTTCGTGAATATACGAATAAATGCTTTCGATTAACGAGAGGGGGTCAGACCGCACAAACATGGCCGACCCTCATCCTTTATCCATGTGTTGTTTCTTTGTGGTTTGAAACGAGTATGGCGTGGTGCCGTCGCACCGTGTGTGATCGTGTGACAAGGAATGCGCGGCATCGTTGCGTCGTTCCATGGAAACGAACAAGGACACGACGCAGTCGCGCCGCCCTGTGACGTTGAACCAAGTCGCAGCGTCGTCGCGCCACGTCAGAGGAAACCAAACACACCGCAGCCGAAGCAGGGCCACGACTGAGGGGCGTGGCGCCATCGCACCATGCCGGTAGAACCAAATTCGCGGCTGGTTCCGGGCCGCGGCGGAGCAGAGTGACCGGCGGCCGGTTCCGGGCCACCGGTGTCGGAGCAGGAAGGGGACCGACCGTTGCCGGTCCCGTAGAGGTAGAAACTGGCCGGCCGGGGCGGGTCGGCCGTACAGGTGTGCAGTCGGAGGTTCAAACCCCCGGTCGGCCGGCACAAATCGGCCCCCATTTAATGGGGGGCTGCGGTTACACCAGGGGGACAGCTCCCCAACCCCACTTGCCAAACTGCTCGGCCGATTGGCCCAGCGCCGGGCCAGCGCGCTGGGCACGCTGTGCCCAGGCCGGGCCGGCCGCCTGGCCGGTCCGCCAGGCCGGGCTACGCCGAGGTCGGGTCGGGCCGCGTCGGCCGGGCCGGGCCGCTCCCGGGCTGGGCCGGGCCGGGCCGCTCCCAGGCCGGGTCGGTCCACGCCCACGCCGGGCCGGGCCACGTCGGCCGGGCTGGGCCGCGCCCAAGTGGACCGGACCCGGACCCGGTTCGGGTTGACCCCGGGGGTATCGGGCCGGGTCGGACCGGGCCTGAACCCCTTAATACAAAACCCTTTTTGGTCGGGCGCCCAGAACATGTGCTATGGGTCACCGATAGACGCACTGTCTATTGCGATGCGATCCTTGGATCAAGTCGGTCGTTTCGGTATATCGCACACAAGGTTTCGGAATACTTTGGGTTCGGCCGGGTTGGTTCGTACACGAAACCTACCGGGCCCTCGGAGTAGAAACACTCATATCTTAAGCTTCGAACGTCCGATTGACATGTCGTCGACTTTGTTGGATTCCACTAAGTGAGACCGATCTTTTGGCTTACTCCACTCGAGGTTTGGATGTCTTCGGAGTGTGGTCGGGTTGGTTCGTTCATTAAACCAACCGGGCCCCTGGAACGAAAAAGCTAATAACTCACAGACCGGGCGTCCGATTGACGCGCCTTCTGTCTCATTGAATTTCTATTGATGAGACGGAACTTTTGGTATACTTCGCCTGAGTTTTGGTTGCAGTTTGATAGTGGCCGGGTTGGATTGTACCTGAAATCCAACCGGGCCCTTGGAACAGAAAAGCTGTTATCTTTCAGACCAGACGTTCGTTTGACGAAACGTAAGCGTAGTTGGTGATCTCATTGAGAAACGGTCCCTATGAGTATACCCTATGAGTGTTCGGGTTACAGTTGCGATACGGCCGGGTTGGTTCGCTCACGAAACCAACCGGGCCCCTGGGACGAAAAGGCTAATAACTCACAGACCGGGCATCCGATTGACACGACGTCTTTTGCGTTGAGACCCCTATGACGAGGAGATCCTTTGAGATACTTCTTCGTGGGACTTTGAGATACTTGGAGTATTGACCTGTAGCTCGTGGAGCGGACCCTCCCAGAGACGAGCGTGCGGAGTATGGAGACCGTGTAGCCGACTGAGACCTGACGACTGCTTGACCGACTCGACTTGGAGTGAGTCGACTAGGCCAGTGGACGGAGCACTACTTTTGTTGGGTGAAGACCTATGGCAGACGGAGCACTGCCTGTGTGACAGTACAGACCCGCGGCACACGTCCATAGAGTACCTCAGCAGGCTACTAGGTGGTGTGCACTACTTTGTTTGGGTGACATACCCCGGCGGGAAGCACTATTGTGTTTGGGTGGCTGACCCGTGGTACTCGACAGGAGGAGTAACTCATTAGTCTTAGGTTAGTGAGCAGTACCTCGGAGTCGTGACAGGACCACTGTACACTCCAGAGATGGGTCTCTTCAGCAGTTACGGTTTCGATAATGAAAATCCTGGTTTGAGCTGAGACTTTTGACCTTTATGTTTACTTCGTAATTGAGATGGGTCACTTGATAACATAGGTATATGTATGGGCATATACCTGGGTATTGGTTATCCATTGATTTCATGATCTTGGTGTTTCCCTCATGATTGATATGGGTTACTTGATAACTTAGGTATATCCATCGGCATATACCTAAGTAGAGGTTATCTATTGAGATCTTCTTTGTGGTTATCCATGTTGGTTTTAGTGAGACCTTGAGGGTCTTGGGGTCCCTACTAAGTATAGTTATACTCACCCCTGCACGGGCTATGCCCGCACCTTGCTGAGTTGTATACAGACGACAAACAGTGTTGACAGAGGCCGAGTGTTCGAAGACTGGACGGTACCCAGAGGTTGACCACACGACGAGTCAGTATCCAGAGGTGGACCTCGCGACGAGACGACACACGGAGGAGGTTGACGGGCGAGAGCATTGTGGAGGCTATCTGTACCTACCCTTCAGGTAGGATCCGTGGTGGATGATCCAGGAGCTGCGCCATCTGTACCTACCCTTCAGGTAGGATCCAAGGAGGATGACCCAGAAGCCGCTTCTGTTCTTCTAGATGTTGTCTTTTTCTATTGTACTTGTTCAGTTGTAGTTGTACTTTCATTTGGGATTGTATTCTGGCTCATTTACCTTTGAACACTTCACTTTGTACTTAGTGTTTTACTTCCTCTTGTACTCTGTGGTGTTTTGTTTACTTTTATAAAGGCAATGCCTTCCCAGTTATTGGGATTTATGCCTTTGGTGCTAGTCGCCAGCCCCTGGCCTATGGAAGTAGGGCTTGGGGTAGTCACGGCATGGGCCCTGAGGGCGGGTCGTGACAAATTGGTGTTAGAGGATTCGGTTCTACCACAGAACTTGTAACTCTGATATATTTTTTCTGTGAATCAATAGTGTTAAGGGTACCGAGTGTGGTCTTCAGTTCAGGGAGTCCAGTGTTGGTGTGGGAGGCCAAAGTATCCATACACCAGGACCCTGATAACTGAATTCTGACTTTGTGCACGAAAACATTGATTGCATGTGTTTTTTTAGAAGTTTTATTTAAATATCAGCTCAAACCGGGTCTGCTCAGCAGGGATAATTGTTTTACCGTGTCACGTTGTTTATTTCAGGTTTCCTTTTATCGGATGACCTACTAGAGCCCAGAGGGATGTGCGTACTGACATCCTACCGAGCGACGATGCTTCTGTAGAGGGCCCTCTTGCATTTGAGGCACCATCGGAGGCACCAGCGGTAGTACCATACGTTGGGCCACCGATGCCACCAGCCCTAGCTGTAGGTGATGCACGCCAATTGAGCACGCTACATGGGTTCCAGCGCCAGAGGCCACCCATGTTCTGAGGAGAGACGGACCTGCAGGCGGTTGAGGTTTGGCTGGTGGCTGTGGTGAGAGTCTTCATGCTAGTGGGGACGCCGGCAGACTTCATGGTGATATTTGCTGCCAGCCTCCTTCAGGAAGAAGCAGGCAGGTGGTGGAGCCACTTGTTCCAGTTTTGCGATTCGATGACCTTCACATGGGAAGACTTCGAGACCATCATCAGGGTGGAGTTTGTGCCAGTGGCTCTACACACCGAGCGTGTACAGGAGCGTCTGCCTTTGCCGCGTGTTATTTAGATCAATAGCCGAGTCATCTGTTGGTAGTAGATAGATGATGCGGAGGTCCAAGAGGACCAGAGCCAGTCATACAAGGAGCAGTAAGTGTTATGAATGCGGCGGGAAGGGTCACCAGGCACGTGACTGTCCAACTCCTTGTACAGTTGATCTACAGGCTTTGGAGGAGCCACCAAGGCAGAAGAAGCGATGAGTGCTTGAGCAACAGCCAAGTAGTGGACAAGGCAGTAGAGCTCTGGGAGCAGGTGGATAGGAGCGGAACTAGTGGATACATCCCTTATACTTCTAGTTCCATGTTGTTGTTGTAT
Source organism: Viscum album (assembly GCA_963277665.1). Lineage (NCBI taxonomy): Eukaryota > Viridiplantae > Streptophyta > Magnoliopsida > Santalales > Viscaceae > Viscum > Viscum album. The sequence goes on from OY728138.1 coordinate 2,072,044,577, forward strand.
TCGTGTCTTTTTACTATGAGCTGCAATAATAAAAAGACACTTATCTTGTGATGTCTGCTTTCCTGTCCATTTGTTTGTTTGATACTGAGAGGTCCCGGTTAAAACTGTTTACTTAACCCTCACTTTCGAGATTTCTACTGGAGGAGACCCAGTGGCCTCACACTGATGCCGACAGTGTGACTCGACCCTTGGAGGCGAGAGTGACAGTTGGATCTCTTGGTAGTTACGTCGACGCCTTAAGACGTCATCCATGGGATGAATGCATCCTTCATGTCAGGAATGACTGTATTATGAAATGGGCGTGGTTCATCCAGGGGATGAGACTGAGTTTCTCTTTTCGGAAAAGGAGAAATTTTAGCAGCTCTTTCATATCATAAGCAAAGAAGGTGAAGATCATCCAGGAGCAGATGAAGACTTCAAAGTGCTGTAAGAAACAGGAAACCAGCGCCAGTATTAGAGACTCGAGAGTGATAAATGTTTCAATAAGAGGAAGATTTAAGGAGAGATGAGTCTGCGGAGCAGCAGACGTGGAGGCAGATCTAGGAGAGCATCATGAGGTGGTGTACATCTTAACATGCTACAACCTCCCGCCATAGTTTTCCTCGCCAGGCTCAGGAAGCTGGAGGGCGGAGGAAGAGAGTAACTGCATGCGGTCAAGGAGTGTGACCCAATGGATCTAAAAATGATTCAAGGGATAGTATGTGTCCACTACTAGCTGCTGTAGTAATGGACGTCGATATGAATCACTCCCTGCTTTCAAAAATCTTGTTCCAAACCTAGAGTTTCCGGTAAGCCGTGGACTTGACCCTCAAGTCTGGAGATACCTTGGGAGGAGACTCGATAATCAAACTTACACCGACAGCGTGGTCAGACCCTCGAGGCGAGAGTTTCGGTTGGAATCTCTTGGTGGAAGCATTGAGGCCTTACGACGTTGGTCTGAGTATGGATTGGATCCACAGTTCATACACGGATTGACTGTATTAGGCAAAAAGGTTGTGGTTTAACTACGACGTCGGAATGGGTTTTCCTTGTTCGGCGAAAAAAGAAACCCCAGGCAGCACAATGTAACTCAAGCATTAGAGGGTGCGACTGATCACTCTTGAGTCGGTCAACCATACCCTCGTGGCATCAGTCGTTTGAGTTTCAGTTTTAACAGGAATTGGAGACCTCCAGAGTTCGAGGATAATGATCACGTCCTTATACGGGTCTCACCTCGACGAGGTTTACGGGGATTTGGCCAAGGTGGAAAGTTATCTCCGGGGTTCAACGGACCTTTCTAGGTCCTCAGCTGGGTAGGCGAGGTGGTTTACCACTTGACCCATCCACCTTAGTTGCACCAGGTGCATACCATTTTCCAAGTATCTCAACTTAGGAGATACGTGCTCGACCCTTCGCATATCATCGACCATGTGGAGCAGGACGATGGAAATGGGGTTACATCCATGGAGGATCCAGTAGGGATCAAGGATCGACATGAGCGGATCCTACAAGAACAGTCAAATCCTCGGGTGCGATTTCTTTGGCAGTACGGAATCTCCAGGTAAGCACATGAGAGCGGAAGGCTTAGATGCGTGCTCAATACCGCTTTTGTGACCCTAGATTGTGTTGAAGCTTTACAGGGATGTAAATCCCTGAGGTGGGAGTAATGTAAAGACCCGGAAATTTCAAGGAAAATTTTTTCTAATTTTTTTTTTTGGAATTTTACAAGAATGCAGTTTCTGACGGCGCCTGATTCCAAGGCCCGGTGTGCCTGGAATCATTTTCCAAACTTTGGCTCAGGTACGTTCAGTGAATGGACTAGCGTGTTTTTTCTATCTTTTGAACCGGTGCTCGGAATCGAATTCTGAGGGCACCGATGGAACCGTAGCGCCGATAATTGCTTAGGAACGCCATTTTCGGAGTTGCGTTTTCACGAGAGAAGATGATAAAAATTGTGGAAGTTTAATTTATAAATTAACTACAATTTTTATTTTCTATTAATGGTTTAAGGCTTTGGGTTGAAGTTGGGTAACTACCCAACTTCCCAAGAGAGGTTATGAGGGTGGTGGGGCCCACACGAACCCCACCCCTTCATATTCTTCAACCCCCCTCAACTCACCATTAACTTTTGTTAACTTATACATTAATAACTTATGTTTTTAATTAAGTGAGTTAAGTGTGGATATTTGAGTTTTAAACTCTTGAAATTCAAATGTTATGTTATGTTCATAAAATAAGAGGTAAGCTTATTTAATTTTGGGGTTGGAACCTTAGTTTCTTGAGAGGGTTGGTGAGAAATGCTAAGGAAAGCTAGAGTTCTTCATCTTCTTCGTCGAAGAACATGAAGAACGCGAAGAACGCATTGAACTCCGTCGAATAACGCCGAGTCCTCGGAGACCGACTACGCGACGCCGTTTACCGTGACAGTTCTTCGGTAACGTTTTCTTCCACGACGTCTCCTTCTGCGAAGTCTGTTCCCGCAAAGAATCCTCGTTCGACGAACCTCCATTCAAGCAATGTAGAGGTAGGGAATATGTTTTTTTAATATTAATAAACCCCATGTTACTTCCTTCTAAATCAAAGAACCCGGATCAACTAAACATCAAGTTGATCCCTGAAGAATATGTTGCGGGTTGTGAATTATTGTTTGCTGGAAAACTGTAGGGGTTTGAATTATTTAATTATTTTCATTCGTGATTTCTAGTTTGTCTTTATTCGTGGATATACGACTAAATGCTTTTGATTAACGAGAGGGGGTAGGACCACACAAACACGGCCGACCCTCCTCCCTTATCCATGTGTTGTTTCTTTTTGGTTTGAAACGAGCATGGCGCGGTGTCGTCGCACCGCGTGTGATCATGCGAGAAGGAATATGCGGCGCCGTCGCGCCGCGCCATGGAAATGAACAAGGACACGACGTCGTCGCGCCGCACTGTGAAGTTGAACCAAGTCGTGGCGTCGTCGCGCTGCGTCGAAGAAAAAAAAAAGACACCGCAGCCAGAGTGGGGCTGCGGCGGAGGGGTGCGGCGCCATCGCACCATGTCGGACGAACCAAAACCGCATCCAGTTCCGGGCTACGGCAGAGCAAAGTGACCGGCGGCCGGTTCCGGGCCCCCGGTGTCGGAGCAGGGAGGGGACTGGCCGGCCGGGGCGGGCTGGCCGGACACGTGTGAAGCTGGGGGTTCAAAACCCCGGCCGGTCGGCACAAAACAGCCCCCATTTAATGGGGGGTCGCGGTTACACCAGGGGGGTAGCCCCCCCCCCCCCCCTTGCCAAACAGCTTGGCCGGTTGGCCGAGCGCCAGACCAGCGCGCTGGGCGCGCTGTGCCCAGGCCGGGTCGGCCGCCTGGCCGGTCCGCCAGGTCGGGCCATGCCCAGGCCGGGCCGGACCTGGACCCGGTTCGGGTCGACCCCGGGGGTATCGGGGCGGGTCGGACCGGGCCCGATCCCCTTAATACAGAATGTTTTCTGGTCTGATGCTCATAACATGTGCTACGTGTCTCCGATCGACGCACCGTCAATTGTGATGCAATCCTTTGATCGAGACGGTCGTTTCAGTATATCGCAATCAAGGTTTCGTAATACTTGGGGTTCGGCCGGGTTGGTTAGTACACGAAACCAACCGGGCCCTCGGAGCGGAAACGCTCATATCTTAAGCACCGGACGTCCGATTGACGTGCCGTAAACTTTTTTGGATTCCTCTAAGTGAGACTGATCTTTTGGCTTACTCCGCTCGTGGTTTGGATGTCGTTGTAGTGCGGTCGGGTTGGTTCGCTCATGAAACCAACCGGGCCCCTGGGACGAAAAAGCCAATAACTCACAGACCGGGCGTCCGATTGACGCGATGTCTGTCTTGTTGAATTCCTTTTGATGAGACGGAACTTTTGGCATACATCGCCCGAGTTTTGGTTGCTGTTGGATAGTGTCCGGGTTGGACTGTACCCGAAATCCAACCGGGCCCTTGGAACGGAAATGCTATTATCTTTCAGACCAGACGTCCATTTGACGAAACGTCAGCGGCGTTGGTGATCTCGTTGAGAAACGGTCCCTATGAGTATACCCTATGAGATTTCGGGGTACAATTGAGATACGGCTGGGTTGGTTCTCTCATGAAACCAACCGGGCCCCCTGGGACGAAAAGGCTAATAACTCACAGACCGGGTGTTCGATTGACACGTCATCTGTTGCGTTGAGACCCCTATGACGAGGCGGTCCATTGAGATACTTTTTCGTGGGACTTTGAGATACTTGGAGTATCAACTTGTAGCTCGTGGAGCGGACCCTCCCAGAGACGAGCGTGCGGACTACGGAGACCGTGTAGCCGACTGAGACCTGACGACTGCTTGACCGACTCGACTTGGAGTGAGTCGACTAGCCCAGTGGACGGAGCACTACTTTGTTTGTGTGCAGACCCATGGCGGACGGAGCACTACCTGTGTGACATGCAGATCCGTGGTACTCATCTGGAGAGTACCTCAGCAGGCAACTAGGGGTTGTGCACTACTGTATTTGGGTGACATACCCCGGCGGGAAGTACTAATGTGTTTGGGTGGCTGACCCGCGGTACTAGACAGGAGGAGTAACTCAGCAGTCCTAGGTTAGTGAGCAGTACCTCGGAGTCGTGACAGGACCATTGTACACTCTAGAGACGGGGATCTTCTGCAGTTACGGTTTCGATAATGAAAATCATGGTTTGAGCTGAGACTCTTGACCGTTGTGTTTACCTCATGATTGAGATGGGTCACTTGATAACTTAGGTATATGTATGGGCATATACCTGGGTAGTGGTTATCCGTTGATTTTATGATCTTGGTGTTTCCCTCATGATTGAGATGGGTTACTTGATAACTTAGGTATATGCATCAACCTATACCTAAGTAGAGGTTATCTGTTGAGATCTTCTTTGTGGTTATCCATGTTGGTTTTAGTGAGACCTTGAGGGTCTCGGGGTCCCTACTGAGTATCGTTATACTCACCCCTGCACGGGCTATGCCCGAACCTTGTTGTGTTGGTTGCAGACGACGGACAGTGCTGACGGAGGCCGAGTGTTCGAAGACTGGATGGTACCTGGAGATGGACCACACGACGAGTCAGTATCCGGAGGTGGACTTCGAGACGAGATGACACACGGAGGAGGTTAATTGGCGAGAGCATTGTGGAGGCTATCTTTACCTGCCCTTCAGGTAGGATCTGTGGTGGATGATCCAGGAGTTGCGCCATCTGTACCTACTCTTCAGGTAGGATCCGAGGAGGACGACCCAGGAGCCGCTTCCGTTCTTCCAGCTCTTGTCTTTTTCTGCTGTACGTGTTCAGTTGTAGTTGTACTTTCATTTGGGTTTGTATTCTGGCCCATTTACCTTTCAGCACTTCTCTTTGTACTTAGTGTTTTACTTTCACTTGTACTCTGTGGTGTTTTGTTTACTTTTATAAAGGTAATGTCTTCCCAGTTATCGGGATTTACGCCTTTGGTGCTAGTCGCCAGCCCCTGGCCTATGGAAGGTGGGCTTGGGGTAGTCATGACATGGGCCCTGATGATGGGTCGTGACAAGGGCATAGGTCAACATAAAAGTGTGTTTCCTGCATTAATTTTAGTCTCTAAACATCCTCTATAATTAAATTCGTGAAGTCTTACACTATAAAAGGAATCTCGAATATTGGAGTGTCTACTATGCTGGTAACTAAATTTCCAACTAAAGTATGGTGGGATTTCACCACCTATCCACAAGGCACACTCATTGTTTTAGGATATATCTCTCATCAACATTGGAGAATGTTATCCCATTTATCGAAAATCAGGTATCATATCCATGATAATAGAAAATCCAGGATCGAACCATTGAGTACCAGTCCATACCCAATATCATGACATAATGTTTTATCATTACAACCAAGAGTTCCTATATGAGCCTCTCACATTTAATAGATAACTTGAACTACCCATAAAAAAGAGATATCGAATAATCACTCCCGCTATAAACCCGTTATCATAAATTATAAGCTAAGGTATCAAATGAAAGCTCCATCCCTCACAATAAGAGTGTCGATATAATGGAATGAATCATACTTCTATGTATTGGTATTGTATAAATATTATAACAGAAACATATCATACGTCACATCATCTCATGTGTATCTTTTTCATAACCCTATAGGGATTCCACATTACATGTTCCTGAATTGGTTCAATCTGAGCCTAATATGGGCCACCCAGTGGTGGTTGTCACAGGATACTATCAAATATAGCTCAATCAACATCTTCAACCTTTAGAGTGTCTCATAATTATCTTATGGGAATTTATCCCTATGATATGCTTAAACCATGTCTGGGAGATCCCATATCACAATAATCCTTCTATCCTGGTGATCCATCCACTATCTTCTAGACTTTCTAAATGAAATGGATTAGAAAATCACTTTCTATGTGAGCATGATTGATAAAGGATTCAAATTGACACACATTATACTTAATGGACACTTTGTGTGATACCAAATACATTCACCCATGGGTCTGAGTATGATTTTCTTCCTCTAATAAGATCTTAATGAATAAATATAGCTTCCTACAATAAATGACTCAATCACATATGTTGGATTTCATAAAGATCCCACACTGGATCTAATATCCCTCTGGATAAAATAACTAGACTTCATCCCATAGAATAATCTATCTCAAAACATTTTATGGAGTACCATGTAAGGTTAGTTACCCTCACATCATATTAATCTAATAACTTACACCCCAATTATAGGCCAATAAGCTTGTTTATCCAAATTTAGTACATGAATGATGGGTAATAATCCTCAGGAAACAACTATGGTATGTAAAAACCTAACAACATCATCTCATCATGTTTTAGGGTTACCAAACCCCACTAAAACATATAATATCAATGGAATATTTATGTTTCATTCAAAAAAATCTACTCTTTTAGTGTCCTAAGAAACCTCTTGAATCATATCACTAACTTTATCCAATTATCCTATACCATGGGGGTCTAGCTCACCATGGAGCCTTGATAGCATCTAAAACTTGAAGTCATAGAGTGTGTTAAGACTATAACAATCATCAATGTTTATCATTAGTACTAACTACAACTCTAATCTAATAGGTTTTATTTTTTCCCACATAGAGGCAAAACATTGGAGGATGTGCACTAAATTGAGGCCACATCACTCATCGGGTAATATTTATTATCTAGAATAGGTATCTGATATGGTTTTTTAAGGCAGAATCATAGAAATATTAATGAAATAACTCATTCATATGAGTATATATATTTACCTTTGACCAGGGAAGGATAGTCATTGTGTATAATCCTATGTGATGCTTAGACCATTGTTCCACGCAAATAATATGTATATATAAAGAGTTTATATGTAGTTTTTTAGATACATTTTGTATGTAAATGATGGTCTCCAAACCAAAAGAGGGTTACCTAACCCAAAATCTATAGATGATGCACTTTGACATCGTTTCCCCATGTCCCAATCACTTCATAATTTGATGAAAACATAGAACTCCATAACATGGAATAAACATTGCAAATAACACTATGTAATGACCGAGCATAGTAAGAAACACCTATAATTTGGATGGATGATCCATTACATCCGTAAACCCTCCACCATTTTTTTGGATGGTGACAATCCTTGAGAGGGAAAACAAAAATTGGATTGATTTTCTAAGTGAACGTATATATAATCACCCAACTATATATATAATGAATTGTAGAAAGGTAATAATAAAAGATAGAAAAACTATTAATTCAACAACCTTTAGGTAATAAAAAATTGTATGCTATTGTAATCAGAAATGTAGAAAGGGTAACATACATGCCCAACCAAAAAAGATATCCCAAATTCATAATAGTTAAAAAAACAATTTAGTGTGATAATTTATCTATATCTCCAATATCGGCATCCATACATAGTCAACACACCCAAGTATCACTATGCTCTACTATAATAACTATTGATATTTTGGTCATATTCATAATACATGACATGTGTAGAAATATCATATGCAGTGTTGAGTATATAGACACAGATTATGATTACATGAACCTTATTGGGATAAATAATTATATAAAAAATAGTTATATTAACCCAAATAAATAGGGAAATGAAACCTAATCGATACAAATATATATATTCTCATAGTTATGTCCAAATGATAGAGAATGAGGTTGTCAATCTAAAAATATATCTTAGGACAATGAGAAATCCATCATCCCTATATTTATAGAATGAAACTCAGATTCAAAAGCGGCCTCACCAAAATATTTGTAGATGGGTCCATACCTATTGCATCTGCACTCCCCATCTGAGGGAGAACACATCTCATATGGTGTACTTAATCCCTGCTAGTTGAACATGTGACCCAATTTGATATGGAAGTACTGATCCCAAAATATCAAGGTTATCCTAGGTAACCTATTCTATTATGATAAATGCAATTACCAACATTCGTATCTCTATAATTTATTGTAGAATCCATAACCTAGTGTTCGGGGGAGTATTAAACCCAACATATACTTGGTGATACTATCTAATCCCATTAATTATCATGTTTTTAATTAATAAGTATCACACTCAAAATATCCCACATTATGTCTTAAAATACAATTTGAATGCATCCATCAAGATATATATTGAAAAAACAATAGATATTCTACTCGTGATCCAAAATCAATATCAAAACTAACATGATACGGTAGGTAAAAAATTCAAATATGAGTACACATTGTGTATAGGGTCCACGTGGTATGTAGACCTGATACACTTTTTGGTTTTGTTCTTCCTAAAAAATTCTTTGGAATCCATTTATCTCTAAAACAATCAAAGAGTCATAGCATATATTACCGCCCAAGGAAATGTCCTTGTAACGTTACCCATGCCCGAGTTTTCCTTTCCATGCTTGTGTACAATGGTACAATTATTCTCGATCCACATTGAACCTTGTGAACGGGCATCTATCCCATGGCTTGGCCACCTGTGTAGGGATATAAATAAATTAAGACCACATGCATGTAATGTGTTATTTTAATTTACCGAACACCCTAACAATGTATCCAATGGTCTATATTACCTATTTCCTTACAGAATTCATGGTTTATAGCCAATATTTCCACATAAATCAACGATGGATTTAGGTATCTTCTAGATCTGATCATTCCTCTATAACCTATTAAATTCTGGCACCTAGGATAGAGGGAACATTCCACCATATGATTTTTCCTTGTCTCTAGTGGTTGGAAATTTCATTCCAGTGAGCTACTCGATGACTTCATAACCTCTAATCACATGTAGAATCTCTAGTAATATTAACATCACCATTCCAAATCCAAATATCCATAATTAAACACCCTCAATCCATCCAAATCATTAAAAAATAGGTCCAACATCATGTACACATACATCATGATTTTATGGGATTAATCCAACGTAATCTTCCTCTAATATGTTGAATCATGGTATCATATGAAAATAGAGAAATAAAATAATGATCCTTTGGGGGTAATTGCATAAGAAAAAAGGTGATAACACAATTGAAAAAATTTCACCCCTTCCAATAATGGATCAGTAAAACTAGGTTTAAAACATCGTATAAAATGTGTTAAAATATTATACAATTTAATCTATTAAATTCTCTCATGTGAAGGGTATGGAAACATTGAAATAAAATATAAAATATAAACAATAAACAATATTTTAATCAAAATTAATCAAATCAAAAATTCATTATCATTACATCCAAAGGGAATAATCATTGGTGAAGAATGATCTCATTAGTGATGGAGAAGCCCAAATATGTCCACATCCTATTGATCCATATCAATCCAATCAAATTTCGTCCAAAATTCTTAAGCCTCTAGTGAATAATTTCAGAGATCCTCTTAATTATCATAGGGTGTACAAGAATAAACCTAGAAAATTTTTCTAATAATGAATATATTAACGATTTTAGTTCATGGGTGTTTAAAATAAATAAATTTTTTTATTTTAATTAGACACACCACCACACAACTGCCTCAAAAGGCCATCTGATATTGAATAGTATTAGGTCATGCATAGGGTAAAGTCTACATTCCGAAATCCAGAGATACCAAAAATTTCCCATTTGAGAAACTAATTATGATATACTCTATGAAAACTAAAAAAAATGTACATGCATGATATTAATATATTTTATATTTTTATAATTTCAATTTTGTTATAATAAGGACTCAAAATTTCATTCCATCTTAATTCATGGATTCAAAACTATTCCTTAATATATATCAATGCCTTAGAAGAAAAAAAATTGTCCGTAAAATAGGTGGAGGGAATATATTTAATGAAAACATATTTCATTTAACCCATTGACCTAATATCTTTTTTCCAAAATACATATTGTATATAAAAAATTAAAGAATGATATTAATATTATCTAGCAATATTTTAATATATTTATTACCCATTATTGAAATTTTAAAAATATATTCCCAATAGAAGTTTAATTTAATATTTTGATGGGTTATTGTTCACATTATTTGAAATTGTGAAGGTAATATATATTTTATGTTATGATTAATTAAATAAATTTACATAGTTTTTAACCAATTGATTCCATGAAATTTTCATTACAAGATTTTGAAATTCCATTCAAATTTTATGTTTTCATTAATATTTTTTAAAAATTATATATATCTTATTTATGCTATTTAAAATTGAAAAAATTATTTTCATCTAGAAATGTTCCAGTATTCTCATAATGTAATTTTTTTCATTCGTAAAATCCTTGATGTTATTTTTTATTTACAGGGTTTAGGATGAAATAATAACACCCTCTTTATATACTGATATTTCATTGGATTAAAAATATTTTAGGGTATTTTTATAAAACTATTTTATTCCAATGGGTTAATTATGTTATGATGATACCTTTATGAAATATGTTACATTTCATGGCATTATAATATGATGATATTAAATAAGTATAACGAAACTGATTTATATTCCATGGGATATGACATGATTAATAGAATAATGTTTTATTATATTGTGGACTATATATTTATTAATATATTAATATGATTAGTAGGCCTAAAAAATATTCCTCCTATAAAAATTTTAATGGTTGATATATCTTGAGAAAATAAGTGTTAGAATGGGGGTGAATCTAGTTCCATAAGGTACTTATACAACAATTATTTTCATGGGAATGATTATTCATTAAGAATAAGAAGGAATTTGGAGTGAACCAAATGAAATATTATTGTCTTTTTAGTGGTCCATGACTAATGAAATGATATTATATGATAATTTATGTGCTAATAACTTATTTTATATTACATTTTTATGTTCTCATAGACTATGAAATTCATTGTTTGAATGAAGGTAGTTTATTTCATGAAATGGTTTATAATTTGTTTTTATTTTTAATAAACACTAGGTTTATCCGGAATTTGTCAAGGGCACTGATCATATAGTGTATGATTACTACAGTGATTTAAGAGGCATCATATCCTAGTTCTTACCAAATTTTTAAAATAAAAATCAGGAGGAAGATGAAAGAATCACAGAAGGTTGTTTTTTAGGATTGAATATTCATAAACATATGTTAATGACATGGGTTTCATGAAAATTGGGTTTCCTAAATGCTGAGACTCATGAAATTTTGGAACATCATAGAAAATAATCACAAAAATTTTGTTTGGTTAGAGGTAATATCAAAAAGTGTGATAATTGGAGCATTATGAAAGCTTTCTTTGTCAATTTTAATCTTGGGGACTATGATAATATTATCCATCTGGTTGAATTTCACATGATCTTTAAGAGTGTGGGAGATTGGAGTATAGGATTTTTTAGACTCATTAGAAAGTCATTGGAGTCTTGGGTAATAATAAAACGTCTTGCCTGTAAATATATGGCAACCCATATGTTATTTGACATGAATATGATTGGAGAAAAATTATCATTACTCTGATTTCTTGAATTCCAAATGTTTTTCAAATCAAGTATTCAAAGTAAGATTGAACTTTGAAAACAAATATCATATCCTGAACAATGGTAAGGTATATCAATAAATTCAGTGTCAAAATAATGGTCTATTCTTGTGTTGAATTAGTGAGCTTCATGAATGCAGTTTATTCCCTGAATGAGGTTTTCTTTATGAAGGTAGTGTGAATCATAAAGGAGTTTCATGAAAGGAAGTATTGATAATATCATTTAAGAAAAAACTTGTTTTAATGGAACCAGCTCATTACTATGATTCAATAATACTCTAATTCTAGTCATTGAAAAATAATTAATGGAAATATACTATGCCGACCATTAGGTCATTCAACTACGTAATAATTCACCTAACAAAGCGTACTTGGGGGAGTGAAATGAACAATTCCATTGGATCCAATCTAAAAATACTAAAATATTATAATGCAAGTATTCTAAGAATATAGGGATTTTGTTTGTTATTTTTGTATTCCATATCTAGTGATGATTATCAGATTTAGGTATAAATAACACACTATCAGTTTATTCTCCATGGAATTCACCGTAGTGGTGAACGAAGAAATATTTATGTGTTATATCTCTAAATGAAAGTGGTTAATTATTAAATGATTCCATAATTGATTTTTTTAATATGTTCCTACCAATGCGGTAGACAGATCCATCTCTTTAAAAATTAACATCCTCATTTACCCCTCCCCTCTTAAGGTGTTCTAGGTTCTAACACATTTATTCAATTTATTTAAAGATTTATAAACTACCCTAATTTATTCAACGATTGAAGATTATGATCTATGATATTATGTATATTATTATCAAATGTTATGCTCTGTTTCTCTTACAATTATAATCATGTTATGATTATGTGTTCATCGATATCACCATAAATTACATGTATTATCTCTATAAGCTCACACATTATTATATATCATATCATTGTGTTATAATTTATTTCATTTTGTTGGGTATAACAATAAGGGTAAAATGTGAGAAGAATAATATGAGAGGTGATGATGATTGTACCTAAATAATATTTTTTTTGTATCTCTCCAACAAATTCACTAAATCATTAAAGTTATCTCATGATTCTTAATGTTATTTATTGAATATATATCTAATATGAGTAAATACTAATGTAAAAGAGTATTGTTACATTATAGATGTTATTAGATGCTGGTTTAGTTAATTTAGAAAGTGTGTATGAAATATATTATTAAATTTTATTTTGTAAAATTCTATGTATAAGGTAACATCATAATGCTTTTTTAGTGATCATGGATGGCCAATGATAAAACAAAGATTTTATATATTGAAAAGATGGGTACATAACTTTCAGATCCTTTAAATTATATTTCAGGATTATTATTTTCTCCACTATGATAATTTATGGTTGTGTTATGTTTTTTGGATTTATTCAATCCATATAAATTTAAAAAAATTCTTGTTAATGGTGTATTTTTTGAAAATGAAATTATTTCATTCTTATGAATCCAAATTTTTTAGGACATAGAATGAATATTATTTTTGGTATGATTATGAAACATTCTAAAGATATTTATCATGTTGGGAATAAAAATTATAAAAGGTGTTGAAACAATATATTGAGTTCTTCATGAGGAAACATCCAACCCCATTATTACCTCTTTTAATCCATTAGTTACCATGAAATGGATCAATACCACTAAAAGTATATTTCCAATTCACCATTGTTGTGGAACATTAATATTATATTACAACAATTTATCTATTGGAAGGAGTATAAGATCAATGGTAGAGTTTCACCTATAACACTAGGAAACAATAAGAAATTATCATCATGGATCAGGATGAATTTGATAGATTATTTTTCATAAATTATTTCATCATATTATTTATACAAAAAAATGAATAAATTCGGTTAGACTTAAGGGATGTATGATGAATATATTTGTATCTATGGGTAAATTTTATTATGACATTGGAGGTATAATCATGTTATTATCATATAATGTAAATGCAAAATTTATCAATTATTTAGTTTCTTAAGAATATGTATATAAATGGTGATATCCCAAATATTCTTGAGTATATATGAAAAAACAATTAGATGTTTAATCCAAGAAGACATGGTGAAAGGAATTACCCATCCTTCTAATTATGTTGATAAGAAATGTTTTTTTGAATTCAATGGAAATTCAAAAAACCATGGAGATAAGAAGATGATATTTTTCTATTCACAATGTGTGGAAGGAATCATATAGAAACTTTCATTAAGGGGATAGGTAACATTACTTGTGTTGTATAAAATTTCATCAAGAAATTTAAGACTGATGTGATGGGAATAAGATACTAGAAAATGATGGAGAAAATTTCAAAAAAATCACCAATAACATTATCATGTTTCCAATGAACTATGTAAGTGAATTATGCTAACCATTTCTTAAATTCAAAGGCTAAAGAATATGATCAAAATAAAAAAACACATAAAAGTGGATAAAAATGAAAATATAATGGAATAACTTTTATTGATGTTGATATTGAAGTGTTTGAAGGTAAACATACCATATTAAGTAGAATGGATAATATATTACTTGATATTGTATCTACCTACACTATTATATCTGAAGAAATTGATAATGGTTTCACAATACCACATATATTATAAAATATTAACATATTAGTGAATACTAATAATTATATTATGTTCATATATCATTTCGTGACCCCTCTCTCATTAATATCTGTGGAAATGTTCTTCTTAAAATACAAGTTATAAATTCTATTGTTGAGTGTGATGTTATTAAAGGCATAAAATTTCTTAATTTATCTAAATAAAACATCAATTACTGGGGAATGAAGTCATGTTTTATATTCCAAATCAATATACAGACATCAATAATTGAATAAATAAATGATAACATCCAATGTAAATTAAATCCATTTTATAGAAATTGATTCCAAATTAAATTTTTGTTTGTCTTAGGTAGTTAGAGAAAAACTCATCATCGCTAATATACCAATTGTATGATATTTTTTTTATATATTTATGGGATATTTTCATAGTATTATTTTAAAACATGATTTATTTTTTTTATAGAACTTATATTTGCTGCTACACATATTTTAAATGTTGTAATAATAATATCCCCAACTATGTAGTAGGAATGAAAGGATTAGATTCCTAATAATATTGATAATGTATTTATTCAGCCGTTTACATCACCATGTGGTGCACCAATTCATTATTGGTATTAATAATGATAGATCAATTGGACTCTCCCTATAATATTGGGAAATTAATAACATCACATTCAAGAACGTGTATCATCTACCCTATCTTGATTATTTGTTTGACTAGCATCATAGAGATAAATACATTCGCAATAAATATCATTATTATGTATATCATCAGTTAATTTTCAGGAAGATTATATACCCAATATATCCTTATATATAGTTTATAGACACTATGAGATTAAATTGATTCTATTTTGCGTAACAAATCCCCCATTATCTTAATGAATTATTGCATGTGGATTACATTGTTTAAATAAAATAAGTCATCATACATGATATTATTATATATTAATTCAGAAAGTAAATGAATCAATATATCTTAATAATTATATTTAATATGATATGGATGGATAATATGTATGCATAATTTGCCATTTTTTTATTTTAGTAAAAGAATGATTGTTTTAGTCATATAATTTAAACAAGGGTAGATCTATGCATCTATCAATGGAAATGTTCTTGACCATTAGTATATACCAACCACAGTTAATGATATACATATATATCTAATTTTTGCATAATAATTTTGTTACATATTGAATAATGTAGCGTACTTATAAAATCCGCAGTACATTATTAACTTGGAAGGTATACATGTTCCTTATGACAAAATAATGTTGGGAAAATTTCAATAAACTTAATAGAAGATTAGTCAGCTCACATGTATTAAAAATATCAAATAGATTAAAAGGGTTTATAAATATTATGATTCATAAAATGATGGGTTTTAATTTGTTCAATTTAAAAATTATATCATGATATATAATTCATCATGAATATTAATATTTTATTAGAGAAATCACCAAAATCATGATTTCTAGTTAACTGTTGTAATTTATCCACTAAAGACATTGATCAATTATAATTACAATGAATGGTGAGATATATATAATGTCTATAATAGTATATATTATATATTCACCTCAGTAAATCTGAATATTCAACTGAGTAAATTCTATAAATATTTATAATTATGTATTCTCAAAAAAATACAACCCTATGAAGTTGAAAAATGTGATAGATGGAGTGAATTAAAATGATCATAATGAATTATCTATATATAATATCACAAAAGATCAATTATTTAAATATTATAAAATCATGAAACTGAGAATCATTATGAAAGTAGAGATATCATATCTTTTCGAAATTAGTTTTCAACCAATTATACATGTGGTCATTATAAAGTTATGGAAGGACGATATAAAACTAAAAAATAAGGTGAGAATTGTTCATGAGATATTATTTGATTATAATGTAAGGATAATTTTCATGGATCATATATAATATTATTCCACACTAGATGTAATAATTAAAATTATATATTAAATTCAAATTTCATCATCTTCCATTAATTTCATCCTAGATGTATCATGATAAATACAGATTGGAAAGAGTACTATTTGTGGGAAAATATTTAATTAAATATTGCAGGGTATTTAACTTGTTACAAGGATGGGAAGAATGTCAAGTATGATATAATGGATTTTATGGGTGTTTTATAACCACTATTTATACGAAAATGTTAATGGGAAAACATCTATATGGATTTTCACGTCAGAATCCCCAAAACCTATAAAGGCCATAATACTATTTGGGATGTAGTCGATCAGTTTGGGTGCTAACACACTTCACTGAAACTAAAGAATATTTCTCACGTTATTAGACTACTAAAATATATAGTATTTTTAGTACAAAGGTTTTATATAGTACAAAATTAAATTCTATATACGTAGGATCTAAGGAATAGCTCAATTTTCTAAAAATGTATTTAGAAGAATCATGATACTGAGAAATGTTTTAGTACTTCTTGTCATCAATCAATAGATCGTAGGTATGGGAGAACCATTAAAAAGATATAGGATAAAATAAAATTATTATTTATGGATTTTAATGGTGGTTGGGATCAACAACCCCATTCCAGTCATTTTTTCATTAAACAATTTCCATCATTCGAGCATTCATATGGATCCCTCTGAAGAACTCTATGGGAAAAAAGTGTAATAATCCATCATAATTGGATGAAGTTGTAGAAATAATTCTATTAGTACAATATATAGTATAAGATATTATAGAGTTGTTTAAATCCACTTTTAATCACATAATTTTAAATCAATATTGGTAGAAATGTAATGCGGGAATATTTTAGTGATATCTAGGGTTTGATGTTTGTGAAAATACATTCCTATGAAAATATCTATTATAAACAGTTTTGAGAATTAGAGAGATGTTAATGATGATCTCTATATATACTATTCTACCTATGATACATGATCACCATGGGATAAAAGATTATCATATGGCACTTCCACTAAATCAATCCCATGCTCATGATGTGTTATACATATCACTCGAGACTAATTATGTACCTAATCATTCACAAGAAATAAACTCATAGGTTGTTCAAGTATAACATGAATTGCCTTATAATGAAGAACCTATTTAAATATTGTATAATAGAGAGAAGTTATAAAGAATAATTGTACCCGCCTGGTTAATGATCCCTAGATGAGCCATAAATTCAATGAAGCTACTCGGGAAACCAATATTGTAACAAAATAATGATATCCTCATTTTTTATCTATGTGATGAAATTTATATTGTGAAGTTAAAGTTAATGGGGTTTTATTTTACCCAATCATATTTTATGATATATTAATTTATCAATAAATTTTTTTCTAATTAAATTATTCACACTAAACATTTATTTCAAAAAAATTATCATATAACATTAAAATATTATTATTTAACACACAAAAATATCATAAAACCATTAAAATTGTGGATATGAATAGGTATGAAAAAAATATATAAAAAATTAAATACTTTTAAAATATGTATAATTTTATTTTTTAGTATATCATATTAATAAAAATGAAAATGATATTGTTTCGTCTTATATATAGATGTTTTTTCTAGAAATTAATCTATTCACAAAATATATTTTTATTTAAATAAATTTTATTTATATCTTTTGATGAATTATTTTAATAAAATGAAAATATTTTATATTATATCACATTATTTAACATTCATATAGAGTTATTTATTGGGCATGAAATAAGTATAAATCCATGATAATGTTAAAATTTGAATTTTTATAAATTTGTTTTATTTTTATTTTTAAAAAATTAATCATTTCCATTTATATAATTTGAATCATGAAAAATGGATCCCATATTTAAAATCATCAGGTTTAAACTTGAAAAATACGCCACTTTTGTTTGTGTTAATCAATAATAGTTATAGTGTCGAATATTTTAACCATGGTTTTGGTAAAAAGGAAACAATATGGTTCAAAATTTTGAAAAATGATTTAATATTTCTAAAATAAATTTTATTTTTATCATTAAAATAGATAAATATGAATATATAAATCCTAAATTCTTAGATATGTTATTCTGGATCTACATTCTCTTGATGATGAAATAAATGTTATTTTATGTAATGAGAAATCAAAAAACATACTATAATGAATTTAATATCTCTAAAATTTTAAATAAATATAAGTATATGATAAATAAGGTTATAATATTTCTCATAATTTTGATTTATTTTTTATAATGTTAATTATTTTTAAAATTTTAATTATTGGATAACTACATAAAATTTATACACAATACTGACACGATTCTTGTTCGACCAGTAGAAAAATCATATAAATTGTTTTAAAACATAAATGTTATTTATTTTTGGGAGAGTTAAATTTATTAAGGAATATTGATGAAAAATAAAATATAATGGGGTTTTAATTGTTTTATAATCTAATTAAATTAAAATCATTATTAAATTAATTTCAAATGTAGAAAATATGATTAGAAATGACGTTAATGATATTTTTTAGAAAGTATTATTTTAAAAAATTACCTCAAAATAATAAAAACCAAGACATAAAGAAATAATGATTTGAAATGATATATAATATCATTATTTTCTATTAATGATCAAATTCATACATTATATTTAAAACTATAGCACTTTATGTTTGAAAAAATCTTTACCCCATTTAAAGATGATGTTGTGTATTGAATGTGTTACACTAAAAGAAAATTGGAAAAATGGAACTAAATCATATATAAATATAATTTTTGGATAAATGTTTTAACATTCATTTTTATTTTGATTCATATATATTGTAACAAATTGTGATTGAGAAATAAATTATTTATATTTTTAAAAAATTAGAAATTCTATGCGTGTCACATCCCAAACATATTAAATCACACACATCGTTTCACCACAATAAAACAATGTTTCATATATATATCAAAACATATTATCCCGTAATATTACAAACATATCTATACATTAATTAAATGATATTTTATTCATAAAATTTCATTCTATGGTACATTAGAAAGGTATATAAAGGGGTACTACCAGAGAAGTAGAAATCATTCTACCCGACTTTATTCAATTTATTTCCATCCTACCTCTTATTAATTTGTTTTATTCATAGTTATATAATAAATACATGTTACCAATATAATAAAATGTTATTTTGATTATTGAACTTCCATTTTCCACCTTATTTTAAATAAAATGTAAATTGAAAGAATCATTGTTGTGTATGTGTGGACTACCGCACCCACATAGTGATAACATTCATTTTCCCTTACAATATTTCTTGGATTATACATATAAGGGGATTAAAATTTATATATGATATTTATAACATATTTATTATTAAAAATTTATAAAAAAATATGTAAACCAATCATTTTAAAAAAGATAATATTGCCCATACGTATGTGTGAACATCTTGATCCCCGAAGCAATGTGATTCATTTTTTATTCACAAATTCCTTGAATGGTAATAATTATGAAATTAGTGAATATATATGAAAAATATGATATATAAATCTTCAATAATGTTCTATTATTACCCATATTTTTATCATTCAATCATTTAAAAACTCGAAAATTGTTATTGTTTACGTACATTCGACCGTCTCATTGTATTGAATAACTCAATTCTATATATCAATGTTGTATTTTTTAATATATATATAACTAAAAATAATTCAAATATTTTTATATAATAATTTAAATTATATTGGTTATAGATATACGATCAAAGTAAAATGACCGGAACCACTGGATTGAAATTCTCAAGAAAAATGAAATAGTTTACATCTAGAAATGATGATTCTAATAAATAATGATTAATAAATTAGTTTCCAAATGTTATAATTATATAATATATGATATTATATGTATTAAAATTACTATATAATATATTTATATTAAATTTGATTTGATTATAAATGAGGTTAGAGTGAATTCAACTAATGTTTATCTCAATGTAAGTATTTGATTTTATAATTTCATGACTCATAGTGATTATGTTGGATTAATATTTTAATGAAGAAAATTTCATTACCTACCTCACAAGAATCACATTAATTTTACTCCCTACTACTTATTTATAGATAATTAATGTTTTATTTTCATTTTACTCTATCTAATATATCAATATATCTACATAATATATTTACATAAATGTGAATTAATTTTTTAAACAAAGAAAAAATAATTTTTCTTTTATATCAATATATTATAAAAATGATTTAAATAATTATTCTCTATTATAATATAATTTTTAAAATTCATTTTAACCATTAAAGTATTTTTGTTCATAATTCATTAAATATAATCTTGTTTTCAATTTAACAATGGTGTACTATTGACATTTTCCATAAAAAAATGTGAAAAGAATTATTTTTTTATCCAATGTAAAATAAATGAAATTTACAACTATCATGTTCTCTCAATCCATTTATGCCTCCATTATATGATTCTTATGTTCTTTATAATGAAATCATATTCCATAGTATTATTAAATATATTTTAAAATAATATTTCATTGTGAAAAAAGTATTTTCCACATGAAATGTTCTAATGTTTTGTTAAAGGATTTTCTCATCTACAAAGTATTTCTTTCAGATAAATATTATTTATTATAGATATAATGCAATGATACAATCCAATTTTTTTATTTTTATTCCTTCTGATGATTATTATCTGATAATGATACTCTATAAGTCAATTCATTACTATGATATTGTTGGGAGTGATCTTTGATTATCAACGTAATGAAATGTTGAGGGAACCTATTCAAATATTATAGTCTTTCCAAGAAATTCATGAATAATTAAATGAGTATTTATTCATATTTTAATGAAATAAATTTATATCAATTGACGATGTTGTGTTGTCATAGACTATATTAATATATTCCTTTTTTTAATTTCATATAAAATACCAGAACATATTTGGTTACTCATTATATGAAAAATGATTTTATGGGTGCTATATTAAATTTTCAGCACGTGTTCTCCTACAATTATTCTCATTTTATTCGTAATTGATAATCTATATATCACATATTAATCCATACTGATAATATAAGGTCACAATTTCTTATGAATCCTTTTCCTAGGTCATGATTAAGGATTTTATGTATAGTATATCAATAGGGGAACATGATGGGAAGAAAATTATGAATGATGTTAAAAGAATGAACCCAAATATGATGTTTATTTATATATTCATTAAGGAATTTAATCATATATGGTTTTTGGATGTATTAAAATGTTGGGAATTGAATATTATTAAAATTATATTTAATATTTATATTTATTTATTTATTAGGTTTAAATGGTTATTCTTGAGGATTGGCTCTCTTATTCTCTCATTCATGAGAGGGAGGAAAGTGGTGAAAAATTCTCTATAAATTTAAATGAACCATATTCATTTTCATTGTGGATAGAATTATCTATGTAGATAATGAGTTCAATAGAACACCAAAAATATCACACAGTACCAATTTATATATAATGATATTGGTTGTAAATTTTTGTTCCATTTTTTCATATATATATATATATAATTATATATAATACATTAATAAAATATGAAAACTAATATATTCCCCAAGATAATAATAATATTATTATTATTAATTATTGAATTTTATAATTTTTACAAATAAATAACAATTTTTAAAATTTGATTTATCTTTATTTATCTAAAATATATTTAATATTATATCATTTTGATTATTCTAGACATAAATATTTCTTTACACCATTCATGACTTTTACTAAAAAAACTAATAACAAATAAATATTATATCGATGGTATATAGAATAAAGATCTATTTTAATATTCACAACACTATATAAATATTTAGTATTTAATAATTATTACTTTATTACATTAGGAGTAAATCAATGTATAAATAAATATATCATATATTGGTCTTGGTAATAAATATTTTTTTAACATAGAAGTAACCAATATAAATATGGTGACTAAATATTTAAGAGCATGAAATGTGGCTAAAATATTATTCCATGTCTTTGAGAATAATATTTATTCAAATTAATAAACTATAATAAATTCTTACTATGATTTATAGATATAATAAATTTATTTCCCTCAAGTCCTTTATTAATGTCTCATTTGGTAGACTTTCCTAAACTCAAATATAAGTATCCATAAATACGTCAATGAACCAGTAGAGAATGAATTTAATGTAATAATGAAAATAACCAAATATTAAAATTAAATGTCTAATATAACACCTTCACCAGGATATGTCAAATCAATATATTTCCATGCTCCTGTCATCAATCTATTATATATATATATATTCAATTTTTTAAAATTATGACATAAATAATAGTTACCCTGTAATTTTGTCTTGTCTCATCCAATTGTGATTGATAGAATATCCCTTAATCTAAATGCATAAATCCCCTATTAAATTATTCATTAATATTAAACCACTAATGGTGAAGAAACTATATCTTACTTAATCATAACTATTCATCATTGTAGTTTTGGGAAAACAACAAAGGAAAAGAATTGTGTAATCAGTTAATAATATACTAAAATATAAGTATCATTACACACATTCAGTGATGGGAATACCAAATAACACGTATAATTGTAGAATTAATACCAGGGGATAAATCCTCAAAATATCCTGTAATGTATGTGAAAACATCATCAAATGTAATATCATTTAATTTTGTGTATCTTGAACCAATTTATTGATCATACTATTTTTATTTTATAAAATATAATTTCTAATATTGTACATGCTTTTATGAAAATCATCATAAAACTCAATGGTTCTTAATATAGTGTGAAACTATTATTATTTATAAATTGGATAGATACTCTACGAAGTTATCTAATAAATTAAATAATGAATTATATAATTTATTTCATTATATATTTGTTAAATATTAGGTTCTGTTAATATAAAATTAATCTTAAGAATAAAGAGGTTTCTTATTAGATATTATAATAAGAAAAAGATTTATATAAAAATGTATTTCTATAGCTATTGATTCAACCACATTCATTTGGTTGTTCTATATAATATGACATCATATCATTGTGAACATTTTTCAATAGGTTGTTACCTGAATTATTTTCCCTTTGTCTTATTATTTTAAATATATTAGATTGGTTAATAATATAGTTTGAGTCTATAATGAATGTATTAATATTCTAGTATTTTGGTATGATCAGGATTGGATGAAACCATTGATAATCTCACTTTTATTGTATCTCAATTTTCATTGTAATTAGTTAATATACATATAAAATCCAATTGTCATAATAAGTGTTTCATTCATAATAGCATAGTATCAAAATGATCTAATATAAAGATAATCTAAATGTAAACTAGTGTAATTCCCCCATAAACACGATTATTCCATTATACTTTTACTAAGAACTTATTAAATAATTCTTATGAAGTACTGTTAGAATATTTTGACTACAAAACATTTTATTTTCATGTTATGTTTTATATTTTATATACATGAATAAAAATACACAATTGAAATAATAAGTAAATATCGTGTAATAATTTATTGATTACTAGTAGTTAGGGTTATGAACATCTTTTAATAATCTATTCCTATAAAATAGAGATTTAATTCCATGTACGATAGTCAAATATTTACTCTTAAATTGATCAAATTTGTCACCATATAAATTATTTATTAATTTTTTGAACCCATAGATATTCAAATTTAGAAATCATTACACATGAAATAAATTTCTATATATGTAATTATTTGATAAATTTCATTTAATAGTCTTATAAAACTAGTTAGAAAAACTATAAGTTTTCTATATGTTATATGTAAATATTACATAAAAACTAGCCTGCCAAATAACCTTTTGAAGAAACATTCTAGACAATAATTAAAAATAAATATTTTCTTGATTTATATTCTCATTTATATACATAAATATATATATGATAAATTAATATATAATATTTGTATTCATTAATTTAACAAACCCTTTTGGTTTTGTAATATATTTATTTTCCATAACATCTCAATTAAGGAGACAGGCATTGACATCCATGTGAATCATAAAATGATCACACAATTTGTATATAAAAATTAAAATCAAAATAAATTTTAGAATGATGATTGAAGAATGTATTTAGACTTGTAATATGTCTTAATAAACATTTGTTTTTTATAATAATCAATTATGTTATATCATTATTGAATTATGCCATCAATTAATAGTTTCCTTGGAAAACTAAACTACACTACATTTTCTAAATCATCCATGGTTTGGAGGCCATGAAAATTTCAACATTGATTTCAATACATAATTCACACAAACATGGAAGTAATTTATGGTTTCCATTTACAATATTTTGAGAATCCTAAATTCTCATGAAATAATTTATCACAGCTCCTATTGAATATAACACTACGCCTTTGGATTTATCATCCTACTATAAACGTGTATCTCAAAATAGATCCACCTATAATTCATTGTGACGTCCATATTTCTATTTTTAATCATTTGAAATTTAATCTTTGAATTAATATATATATCCTACTCCCACAATCTCCAAATGATATTTGATGCTCTCTTATTAAAATGAAATCATTTTTCACTTATAAATGATGTTAATTTACACATTTGAGGTAGTATAATTAATAGAAAAGCCTTTATATTTTAAATGATATATGTATTTAGATAGACTGATAATTTAAAAAATGAAACTCATCAACCATATGGATAAAAATATATCCAATTTATTATAATATTAGAACAAATATAACATCTATTGGTTAATGTGTTCATTGAAATTTTTTAAAATAAAGTAGAGGAATATCAAGTGGTATATTAACATACCTCTTAGAATTAAATTAATAATATTTTTCAAAGTCTTGTTTAACTAATTTATGTATCATTATGGTGTAACATTTTTTCTTATGGGCTCTATAAAAAAATTATTTGAGAGTTTTCCAGTATTAATTGTGTCTTGGATTGGGAGAGATTAAAACATAATTATATATAAAAACATGTAATGTTCAATTTTTTTATAAAAAAATTCTAGTTCCACAATTGGTTACACTTCTTGTTTCATTTGTATTCATCATCAATTAATGATTTCAGATATCGTAAATTTGATAATTAATAAACTATTATTTGATTAAAAAAATCCATAATTACATTAATTCAAATATAAAATATACTCGCATTCAGTCTAAATACAATTTATAAATCTGGTTTAGTAATAATTAATACCAGATAATAATTTAGCATGAATATTTTTGAAAATATTATAGTTATTCACATCAATAGAATGATCTTTGAACCACCCTTCTATAGGTACTAAAATAATACACATTCATTCTTAAAATATTTCTAAAAAATTTTCCTTTGTATTCCAATACATATATTATCCAACGGCCCGATTTCCTTAATTGTTTTATTATAATAATAAACCTCCTTTGATGGGAAGAAGGTGGAACCATAAAAGACTTCATGAACATAAAAGACAATAGGACCTGAGGGTCTTATAGAACCAAAACCAGACTATCCACTTTGTGCTCCCCCCTACACAGTGTAAAAATGTGATGATGATCTCCACCTATGCATTATTGTTCAGCTAGAAATGTCATGTGTAAAATAAAATGTCTGATGTGATGTCTACTTTCATACCCTCTCAAATATCTAAATCCATAAATCAGTAAATAAGTGATCTGCCTGCTCTGAATCCTCCTATTGGGCCTTGTCCAAAAGATTTAGTTTGGAAGCATCTACAAATCAAGGGGTTTGAAGGTTTATACAACAACAATCGAGACCATGTTTCATAGAGCATATAGATTTCTGAGGAAACCATCACACCATGATGGCCAATGCTGCATGCTGTCAGAACCAAAAAAATCAAACAATCAAAAAAAGAAACATGAATCACCCAATGCAGACCAGCAAGATGACTGCAGGACCACTGGAATCACGATCCAAAAGATCCTCCCCCTCTACGCCACACCAGGGCTGATGCCAAGCCACACCGAACTAGTTCCAGAAAAATCCTTCACTCTTAGACGTGAGTATATACAATAGTTCATAGGCACCAACACAGGTCAGATCCGTGATGTTTATCGGCTAAGGCCTTCGCCTGCTGAGATGTGACGGTGAGGAAACCTTTCCTGATCCGATAATACCGGGAAGGGTCCATGACATATAATAGGTGTTTACTGGTCGATACCTTCATCCACTAAGAATATGGAACCTATTTTAAGTCGATGATGATGGAAGCATCCAAAAATAGCCACGCCATGACGAGATGAAGGACACTGACACTGAGCCGATGGATGCCGATGATGAGAGAGAGGAAGCCAACGTTGAGACGAAGGAAGCAGACTCTGAGCCAACCCAGATGCTGGAGGAGTAGAGGAAGAGAATCAAAAATAGAAACCCTATCCCCGTGAGAGAGAGAATATCCGTCCATTCAGAGGTTAATAACATCCCTTTAAATGCATATTTGGAAAAATTATTTTAATTTTTTAGCCGATACGTAAAACATAAAAATTACATACAATGATTAATATAACTATATTAGATGTAAATAATTAATACTTATTGAATTCAATAATTTTTTTATATTGTACATTTTTATGACATGAAAAGAAAATAACATCATGTTCATTTAATTCCCAGGTGAAAATATAATCCATAGAAGAGGATTGTGTAGAAGATTTAGAATTTTCCTCAGTTTCGGTTCATTCCATCTATCCTCTATTATTATTCCCAAAAATTGAATTATTTTGAAACATCATATAATAATATACCTTATGAATTAGATTAAGTAGAATTACAAAATACATTAACATGTCTCTCATATTAATAAAAACTTTATAACTAGTGTATCATTGAAAAAGTGTGATTTGTATGGGATCTGTTCTATGTTAATTTGTAATCCTAAAATCTAAAATATGATGATGATAACTTTTGAAAATAATTTTGATCACATAAGGTCGATCAGTCACACCTAAACTATGTTCTCATTTATTGATATATTTTTAGGTCCAATACCACATTTTCCTTACTCTATAATAATAAACATAAGTTATGTGGATAACCTAGTTCATGTGCCCATGTTCTCATGTGTCATGTAATGTTTGTCGAAAATAGATTAAAAAAACACTATATATCTATTTCATTGAATAAGTGTTTCAAATAGATATTGATATCCTCTTGACTCCCATCCATAGAAACATTATTAAAAATTTGGGACTCTCACCTACAATGATTACTTTCAAAACATTGTATAACAAGTAAGAACTGATACTATTACTAGTATTAAAATAATACAATGATTTTGTTTCATCATTAATACTATAGATAGAATGAAATTGATGATATTTTTTTCACATAATTATAAATCTGTAAAGAAATACTTAATATTGATTACCAATTTTTTTGTCAAAATAATTGTAGTTTATTTATTTAGTCTCCCAATATATTATCATGTCACAATTTTCTTCACCATTAGAAACCGAATATACTATCCATACACTATATACTGGAAATCATTAATTTATACCATATTAAAACCTACAATTATTCCAATAAAATAAAAAGAAGGTGTGTGTGTATTTGGTCTTCTAAAATGGCAGCTTATACATCCTTTATCAGTTTAATAGACCGATGAATCCTAAAATAATAATGTTAATATTATCAATAATAACCCTAAATTTTTTATTAAATAGTCTCTATCTTTTAAATCTAAAAAAATTATTAATTGAACCTGACATCTTCATGTATACTCCATGAAAATTAAAATTTTTCTACCTATACCTTGTATTTAATTTTTACTATTATTCAATATTAACTCATCTAATATAAAATATTTCAAACATAATATTTATTTGATGGAATTTTTTTATGTGTAAATTTCAATTTTTTATCCTTTTCATTAAATTTTAATGTTAGTTATATTTTATATAATTAATTAATCAAGATATATTTATAGTGATTTAGGCTTTTCATACGTTGATATTAAAATTTTTTGTTGAATATTAATTACATTACACAAATACATGCCTTAAGAATATAATAATGCAGTGTCTTTGGTGATTTTGAAACTCAAACAACAAGTCCATATGTATACTACATCATCTATTAATAAGATATAAATTACTATCAACCTTTATAGTTATATCTTATTTAATATATTTCTTCATTCCCTAGAGAAAGGAAACATAAGAATGGGCTAGCTGAGGTGATATGTAAGATCAAAAAACAAATATACCTAGGTATAACATGGAAACAAGGGTATTAGAACATCATCATAACATTTATAAACCATACATTGAATATCAAAGATTATAATCACAAGTCATAGAAAAAATATTCGTAGTTTATAATACTTTAATAATAAGGGAATCAAATAACACGATCTATGTTATCATAACAATACAATAAGATATAGATTTGTGACATACAAAAAACCATGATTTTCATATCAATAGTAGTAAAGGATCACATCGAAGAGTATCATAGTAGAAAGGAGTCAATCCCTATGACATCATATTAATAAATGTTCACTCCCAAAAAAATCATAGAAGATTATGTCCCTTATTGAATATATTTCTCTTGTCATGCATGCCTTTTTTATCTTAGGAGATATAAATATTTTCCTAATGCATTATATGGAGATGTAGGTCTTATTCGTCTCATAATGAATATTGTATTTATGCATTCCACATGGTCATAAAACATTCCTGATTTAATAACACATAAAATTAAATATATTTAATAAAATAATAATTATATTATAACATGTGGGAAGAATAATGCTTTAATACTCATTTAATATTTTCATAATATCATAACTTGTGGAAAAAGATGTGGGATTCATAACAATTTTATCATGGTATAACCTATGGATGAGAAATGGAGGTCATAATAATTATGGCATTATTAACAAAAACAATAATGATTAATAAAAAGAATTTTATAGATGGATCAAATCATGATAAGTAATAAGTAACATAAATAGAGGCCATCTTAGATGAAAAAAGATTTTAATCGGTCATTTTAAAAATGTCCTCATGAAATAATCATTTCCCCAATGATTTTTTTTATAAAAGAATAAATATTTTAAAAAGAAATTATTTAAAACTAACCTTTAAATTGTATAATGGAATATTCAAATCATATAATTTTTATTTTGATGAGATGTTTCCTTCATGAGATATATGATAAAATTAATATACCTTTCACATTTTTTGGAAAAGGAAAATTGTTTTTTTTTGGGAAAATGACATTAATATTCTTTTAAAAAAATTTAAAAAAATTCAAAAAATAGTAAAATTAACATTTAAAATAAATAGGTTAACACTAAAACATTTTCCTAAATTTTTTAATAAATCTTAATGTTTGAAGAAAAAAATACAACTAAGTGAAGAGAAAAATAAATTCCATCTTTGATAAAAAAAAATTCCAATTAATTTATGTAAGAAAGAGTATTCAAATGGTACTATTACATGAATATATTATTAATAACAAAAGGTGAAAAAGATTGTGTTTTTTTAAGATAGTTTAAAGATAATATTTTATCAGTTTATATTTAGTCAAAAACAATCTTAACAAAAAGTGTGACTGTAACATAAAATCATTACCACATTGATAAAATTGGATAAAAATACCCATAAATGAATAACATAAATTGGAACATATGATATTGATAGGATAACCAAATTCATGATATTACATTCTTTAGGGGATTTATTACACATAGTGATAGAATATAGGTACATATTATGCCTCACATCTTAAAAAATGTTAAATGGGTGAAAATTCCCTTAAAATAGTTGTTAACTTGTATCATACAGATTCAAACTTCACTAATAATAAATATTATTGTTTTGGTTAAACTTTTTTTTTAAAAAAAATTTATAGTTTTTTTAGGAAAATAATGATCGTGGAAATAAAATCATAAGGGAATGTAAATGTGGAGGTTGAGGGAGTCCCTATTAATAATGTCAACACCTCCATGTGGATGTGATCCTAGGTTGGTGAACACATTTAGAGAAGATTCTTAGGTATTTGTGGATGAAAGGATGTTATCAACTCGGTTTCCTTCATACAATGTGCATAGGACCTCCATGTTTCTATAAAAGAGAGACTTGCATCTATGAAGTATATAAGTAATTATTTAGTGGTGTTGAATTTTTTTTTGAAATCTCTAGATGGTTTTTCATTATGTATCCACCATAGACAGAAAAATGATTATTTTATGGTAAATTTCTTGGTGGTTGAGAAGTTCCTTGGAATCCACCAATGTGGAGTTTTTGTTCCCATATCATGAGATAAAGGCACACGACACTTAACTGATCGTGTTGTTGACCACACCCAGTCCCTACAAGCAACCCCGAAGGAATGCACCATCAGTGTTCAGTTTTCGGACCTATGGGGGGGGAATAGGAGACCTAATGACCTCTATTTATAGATCTGGGTATGTTGGCCTGGAAACTATTAGAGGTAAAATATCTGATCGAGGGAACCTTCTCTTTTTATTTTAGAATGCTTGCTAGGTTGGTTGTCACCTGTCTTGTTTTCCCCTTCAGCACCATCCCAATGGGGAAGGAAATTGTACCAATAATGGGATTGACTATCTCAGTTATATGAGCATCCCATATAAAGAAGGAAGAACAAGGATTCCTCTGCATGTCTACTTCTATTGGTTCCAATGATCATGTTCTGTGTGAACTCCTCAAAGGATCCAATTGTGCTTTTTCTTCTTGAGAACTCACCAATCACTCTCATGATATTTAATTTCCACTCACTTTTAAAGAACTGTGTATGTTTTCCTCCTACATTAGAGTATGGAAACATGTTAATTTTGAACCCAAGAGAACATCACTACCTTTTTATAGTCACATCCCTAGGGATCAGATTGTGATTAACCCTCTAAACTAGAAAATTAAATTTATCCTGGATGGATTTTCTCCAAAGGAATATTCCCCAGGGGTAATTATTATTTTTCATGGACAACATCTTATTATATCCTTTAATAGTGAACCTAGCCAATGAATAAATCACTGAAAGAAACAATTATGCGTACTCATTTATCTTAATAATTTCAAACACAACATTATTGGGGGTCAAGGATCACCTGGATGAAGGAGGGATATGAGCATGCCTATTTGAAAGTCATGTGGAACACATGGTAGCCTAATAATTCCATTATGATACGGCCCTAGTTAAATTCACATAAGATAATATCACCCCATTCTATAATTCAACTTGAGTTTATCTCATATAATATTATATTGTGGAAAGGTAACTCTTGAGGAAAGAAGGGTTCATTATTCT
Organism: Viscum album; assembly: GCA_963277665.1. Taxonomy (NCBI): domain Eukaryota; kingdom Viridiplantae; phylum Streptophyta; class Magnoliopsida; order Santalales; family Viscaceae; genus Viscum; species Viscum album. Next base: position 2,072,076,491 of record OY728138.1, read on the forward strand.
CTATATTATGTCGTAACCATACATTCCTATAATGAACTGACTCCTGGGGGAATGACACCCATTGACCACACACAAAATTTTTCCTTGGAGTCAATGCATAAAATCACCCAAATTTTCACATTAATTCCGCAATGATTAACTACATTTAAATTTTTTCTCTAAGATGACTAGTGGAATCTACCCTCGGCATTGGGCATCCATGATGAATGAATTTAAAAGGTTCTCAATTTCATTCTTTCCCCGATGATCACAGATAGAATATGCATGTAAATGTATGAAATCACATTGTTTACCAGGGTGATCCTTACATAAATGAATAGAATCATTTTCTTCCAATTATTTTTTATATTACTACACTTATTCACCAGACCTTTGATGTAACTAATACAGACCTTTCTAGGGGTAATGAGTTCCTAATACACATAATTTTTTTTTCTATTTTGTGGATGTATTTATTGAAATAAAATATAATGATATATCATAATTTCATAATCATATTTATTTAATATTTAACAAATATTTTCTTTAAGCATGTCGTTATTACATTACATTGATGTGGAGGAGAAATCAAATCAATTCATTAGGTGGTCGTCCACCATACACACAAACGATGTTATCATATTCCCACAATATGTAGAAATTAATGTTATTTTTATAAAATAATTATTAATGTATAATAATATTATATGTATTATATAAATATTAAAATCATCAATATGACCAAAATTGAGTCATATTAATAGAAATGCAACTGACATCTGTTTCTGAGGCGATAACCCTTAAATAATTAGAACGATGAAGTTGTAACCCATTTGTTATAATTGGATATGGTTTTAGTTAATAGTCATAACAAAGAAAAATAAAATTATATGTATGATTCTGAAGTTATTATATATTAACTTTTTAATAATAATGGAATTATAAGTTGGAATAAATAAAACAAAAATTATAATTGATAAATGTCACCTCTTCTTCTTGTATCATCCTTATGTTTACACTGAATCTTGCCTAGGTTTTTTTCCAAACTAAGGCATTTAAGATGAGATTAGGGAAATTGGAATGTGATTGGGTGAGGTATTCTCAAATACAATATATTTATATATTGTGATGAGGATATTAGAGGGGTGTCCTATTATATGTTTGTTGAGTGGACCATGTTCAGTGTTGTGAAAGAAATAAACCCACCAACATTGTTTCATGTCACATGGCCCCAATAATTGAAAATTGTCTAGAATAGAATATATAAGGATTATATAAATCACTCCATTAGTATTGGGAAGTTTTTTTCATTATTTTTAACCATTTTCATTTTAGAATAACCCCCAACAAACCTATCACTACATTACTAACATTAAATAATTTTTACCATTTTTTCCATTTATCAAAGTCCAAAAAAAATTCACTTTATTTGATATTGTAAATTATTATTATTTAAAAAATTTAATTATTTAAAACAAAATACATCCAAAGAAGAATAAAATTTTATTTTATAATTAATCCCATCATGGGGATGAAAACATTGGTTTTAGAAGAGAATGTATTTAAAATTTTTTATTGTTTTTATATCAAAATTAAATGTTGAATTGATACCAATGACCCATAATGGGTTAATGAATGTACAATTGAGAAATTTGTTTTACAATATTTTTTGAAAATTATAATTAAATTTTATATATGTAAAAAAATTCATATATAAATTAAAATTTACTATTTTAACTATTCACCATAAACAAACTAATTTAGAAACAACCAAAAAATTTACTGTAAGATAGAATTAACATATAGGATTCAAATATGATATATATTTTAAAAAAAATAATTTTATAATTGTTTGAAAATATTATTTAATTAATTTTAATAAAAAATAAAGACCGTTTTAATTAGAAAATAGATTTATCAAAACATATATAGCCTTTACAAATATCAATGTTTTTTTAAAAATATGTATCTTTTATATAAAACATATATAGTTAATGTTTAAAATATATTTATAACTATTTAAATCATTAAATATAATGGAAACATTATAATGGTTGTGTTTTAGTAATAATATAAAATGATTTAATTAAAACACGGTTTCATGGGTAACACATGATAACCCATTATTTTGTGTTGTAAAAGATGAACTTGGTGTTTCTTTTAGGAAAAAATATCAATGAAATTTTATTTATTCTAAAATCATAAAAACACATGTTGTTACATTATAAACCACATAAAACTAACATGCCCCTCAAAATTTATCACTCTGATAAAATATTGAGGATGGTTCTATATCATCATATCATCATGAACCCATGTCGCTTCCTTAAACATCTTGTTTTTTCAAAAAAACATTGACCATGTGAGTTTTAGTTTTTTAACATTATAAGTATGATACGAAATATCAATTGGTTGTTCCTCGTATGAAATATCTTTCTTCTATGGTATGACCTTTATCTTCATTATAAATGAAGGGTAAGTTATATACTTCCTTTGGAGAGATACATGGAATAAATCATGTAGTATTTATAAGTTTCATGGAAGCATTAAGAGATAATCAAGTATTTCAATGGGGATGATATAACTAAGCCTCAGTTTTCCCTTCATTGGGAATATTATAAACAAATTCCATGTAAAATTCATAGAAACACTTTTTCCCAAAATTGAAATTCTAGATCATGCTAAAAATTATCATCAAAACATATATTTATGAATCTATGATACCTTGATGTGTTGTTGAATGGATCTAGCCTTTTATTCATTTTCATTGTCTATATGAGGTCCCAAAATATTTCTTTCTCTATCTTCATTCCATCACATTTGAGATCTATATTTCCATTTATATAGGGATTTATTAGCAGGCATATGAGTGATTAAGTTAGAGGTATCTTTTTTAGATAAATTTAATATATCCATTAGTGAATTCCGACAACATTTTCAATGAAAATAATAAGATATAAACATATCCTATAGTGTTATAATTGTACTATCAGTCTGATCACCTATATGACGATCATACAAAATTTTTAATTTCATCCCTGTATCAAGAGATTTCAGAGTAATTCACTATAAATTTGATGTAATCCACGATTACATACTAAACAAAATGAAATGTGGTAATCCATGAAACTTTAACACATCCATAATGTATATCCATGAATGATGAAAAAGAGAGGATTAACATCTAATACAGATTACATGTGATGATTTCTTAAGGAGATCGATGTAAAACCATAAAGAATAATGAATATTGGTTGTTTTGGGGAGTTTACTGACAAAGTAAAAATTGATGTTTTCCCATTTTAATTATGCTATTGTTAAGGTATGTAGCAACCCCTATGATTTTTTACTAATGAAATAACATCATAAAAAAACAATAAAAAATCAAAATAAAAAATATTGGATGTCTCTATTTGGTACATCCCAGCCAAAATATTCATTTAAATAACAATACATATTCATACATCCAAGATGAATTGATAATGGAGGGCGATGAGATTCCTCTAACAACTAATTCTTCAATTATTGTATGGAAGTAACACATAAACATTCATTGAACATTATCACTCCATCATAATACAAGATAATCTCAAAAACATTTTTAACCTTATTTTGTAGCTCTACATATTCATGTTTTCCTCTTTAATAATTATAAGGATATAAGGTTGAATATTCAATTTAGGAAGTGTAAATTTTCCCCTGTAATTCTGGAATTCCAAATCCATCCTTTGTAAATCCAGAATATGGGAAATTTTTCATCATCATTGTTGATAATCTAGCTTTATCTTTTTGACTCAGGGAATCAGACACCTTGTTTACTTTCCCATAATGGTAATGTATTGACTAGTGACAATCCTCTATCGTCTATAATAGTCATCTATGAGTAATATTCAACTCCATCTATGTGCATATATAATTTAACATTATATGATTGATATATATATATATATATCACATTTACCTATAAATATAATGCCTCCCAATATATAATAAATGTTTACCAATGATAAATCCAAATACAGATTTATTCATAAGAATCAACAATTTTCTTATGAAATATTCTAAAATCATTTCATTCATCATAAGAAAAAATCCAAATCCATTCATTGTTTCAAAAATAAATATTTTTAACTCTTATCTACTACAGGGTAATTTAATAATTGGTGTAGTGATTAATCCCCGCTTTAGTTCCTTGACATTTTCCTCACATTCAACTAACACTATGAAAATCTCTATCTTTAAAATTTAATTGGTCATAGGATTATTTATTCATCCCAAATTATCTACACATCTTTGATAGTATCTAGGTAATCCTAGAGAACATAATTTTCAGTCACCAGGGTTGTTCTAGAAAATTAACACAATAGCCTACATCTTTGAAGGATCTACCAACATACACTCTCTTGATATTATAAGTTTAAAAAATGTATCATTTTGGTTCCATAAGTAACACTTGGTAAATTTTAAAAATAGTTTCTCCATTCATTGTATCCTTAATACAATTATATGGTTTTCATCATGATTTTCCATTCTCAGGGAATGTATAACAATATCATCTATAATGAATACTAAAAACTAACCATGGTAATATCTAATAAATATATTCATAAAATCAATGAATTATGTGGAGGATTTAGTAATACTAAATGAAATAACATCATATTGAAATTACCCATACCATATAATGAAATTTCATATTATGTATATCAACAAATTTATCATAAATTAAATCTCATATTCTTCTATACATAGTTATTATATTTTATATTGAATTCCATTTTTATTTTCATATAAAAATAATGAGACTGATACATAACTACGACATCTATTTACACTATAATATCACATCATGAAGCAAATTAATAAATGATTAACTCTCATATGGATAACTCATTTCAAATAACTAGTTTAATCCATAATGGAATCGATCATGCTTACTTTCATTTGGGATGATAATACCAGAACCATACCTCATATGTATTGTATCATTTCTATCACATATAAAAATTGGTTCATCATACTTTTTCTTCAGATCAATGAATGAAATATTTATCATTAAATGAATAGTATGAGGAATGTAAATATTGTAAAATATGTTCATGAACTAATCATAATCCACAGATCCAATTTTTTCAGGTTTCCTCGTATTCTTTGAAGGAGTCCAACATTGATCTCATTTACCTTCCAAATAGTAGATAAAAAATTGCATTTCATTTTATAGAAATTTTTGAGTGAAAAATATCTTTATGGGGTGCTAATACATAATTCATAAAATATTTGATTAGAATACCCATTGAATAATGGTGGAAGTCAAACCATTAAAGACACAATAAAACATCATCCACTTATCCATTCATTTGGAAGTCGAGCATGAATCATTTATTATAATGTTGTGTGATCAAAGAAGTGATATTTTTCTTTTAACTTACCGTACAATTTGGAAGCTTGGATTTAAAATCATTTCATAATTTTTCACACTTAGAATTTTTTTTGATTCATTCAAGTTCAAGGCAATTACTAAAAGTTAAATGCATAGTTTATGAATTAATAATCATGATGGTGAAAAATATAGTCATGAAAAATCATTTATATGATATATAAATCATTTTACCTTCATTATTCAATGAAACATTTGGTTTAAACAACAATATTCATAATCATCTTATATTTTAATACATTATGATGGTTCCAAAATACATTACAAATTTTCAAAGCTTATAACCAAGGAGTTTCAAACTAGGTGTGTATTAGGGTTGGTTTTTGTGCACCATGTGATGATCAAGATCAGATCAGTGTTCCATCTATAATATTATTAACCGTAGGAACCTCATTTCAAGGTCCACATACAATTTTACTATCCAAGAAGAGATATAATTTCATAGAAACCACTCTCTCAATAATTTACCAAAATTCAAGATCATTTTCAGATATGTTTACTCATCCTTAGTCGTATCATTAAAAAAGACAATAGTTTTTTCAAAATGGATTCTTTATCCAAGAATCTAATGGTTAAAAAAACAAAACCACTTATTACAACTATAGAGAAATATAATTATCATACCTAGATATTAAATCATTTTTTATAAATATTTGTTACATTACTCAAACACACCCTTTATGAACATAAATTTTTATTGTCCTTGGAAACCAGGAAAACCAGATAGATGGTATATATGTATACTAAATCATATACCACCATGATCTTCATAAATAGTACCATTATTTAACATATCATACAAAAAAACTTTTCTTTATCACCTAAGGATTGGAATCCTTGGAATGGGTGAACTCATATTCCCTTATATTAAAAACAACGGAGATACATAAGCATAATATTAAAATTCAAGTATGAGGACAAGATAATAACTTCAAAAAACCATTCCCATTACATAAAAGATCATTATATTGAAACAAGGAATAAATATTAGTAGTTAAATAACATTAATCGTATTGGAATTAATAAAAATGATTAATGAGGTCATAAAATATACATAAGATATATTTTTTTTGTAACATCCCAAGTAAGTAATGAATAATATATATATATATGTTTATCTATCTCTATTAATGAATTAGATAGTGTTTTAGAGGCTTCAAATGAGAATAAATCCAATCATAAGCATGGAATACACTAATATTTTTTAAAAGATTGTTTTAATGCCTTTTGATGGAAAACCATTTTTAAATCAAACTATTGACAATTTTATAAGCTCTATTTGTCAAAATAAACTTATTCTATATGATTGGTACATTGAAATTTACTTTGTGTAAATTTTTGGTATTTTTCCGATAATGTTCATTTTTTTAATGAATTATGAAAAATGTTGTATTTTAATTCAAAACCTCTTTTTAATATAATTTATTTATATGATTAGATTATCTTTTGAATTGGTTTTAAAGTTCAATTAGAATATATTTTTACCATTTAATCCAATAGTTGTCTTTGTAGTTAATTTAACCTTTAAATTTGACTTAAAATAGTGTCAATCTTTTGATACTTATTGTTTCCTAAAAACACGCTATTTGCTCTGACAGCGGGAATTAATTATTAAATTAATTAATGTAACTTATATGTTTTGAATTTTGAAAAATAGACATCATTTTTTGATCTGGAATATCAAATATATCTTAGGGTTATGTTTTGGTATTTTTCTGAAAAATATCAATTTTTGATTAATATTGAAACCACTAAGTGGTACTTAAAAACTGATTTTTTGTTTAAATGAAAATTTACCACCACTGTGTTTTGAATTTCAAAAATCCTACATACATGGTTGTCATTAATAATTAAAATGTGGTTCAATGGGATTAAAATAATTTTTTGGTGAATAGTAACATTTAAGTTTATTAATCTCGATTAGAGGTAATTAGTGTAGTTTAATGTAAAAATAATGTTTTAATAATATTAAATGACCTTGAAACATGTCCTACCTTTATTGTATGTGTCATGGAAGACCATGAAAATCCATGGGTCATCTTGGGGACCCCATGGATCAACTTTGGTAGGAAAATGAAATTAATATCTTTTTATTTAATGTTACTGTAAAAATATCACAAACATGAGTTGTTTTACTAAAACAATTTTTAAATAGGGTTATACAAGTCATATTTTTTACTATAAAATTTCACTAGAAATCTAAAAATATTTCCTACATCTTGATATTTTTTTATAATTTTTAGACATTAAATTAATTAAATTATTTATGACACCATGATGATGCAGTGATTACCTCATTATTTAATGATTTAAATAAAATGAATATATAATGTAAAATCAAAGACCTACACTTGTCAAAAACCTATTGGATGGGTGGATTTAGAACCCTTATCACCTTATCCTCGGAATTTATAATTTTGGTACCTTTTGTATCTGAAAATCATTTTATAACAAAGTATCTTTTCTTAACTTTCCCAGAGTGCCCCTCCCATCCTCTTATAAAAGGCCCCCACCTCTACAACCTTACCCACACTTCCGAAGCCATTGTCTCGGCCAACCACTGACCATTTTGTCTCTCAACATACCTATCTAACTCTTAGAAGCCTCACTTTGGGCAGAAGTCTTCCCAAATAATCATTTGATCTCAAATCAAAAAGAGTCACCCGATTTAAAGGTAGTGTTTTCTCTTGTGTTCTTATTTTTTATTTTGCTTCTCCAACCCTCTAAAATCTTTTTATTCATTTCTTTTGTTCAATATTCATTTACGACCTTCAAAGGTGGGAATTTAGATGAAACTATATTTATATATGATATTTAATATGTTTATGTTTTACTTAAGCTTCTGTATTTTTCATTTATTGCATACCATTATGGTTTCTATTATGGGTAAACACGATATCATCATTTTCAGAAGTGCGGACTACCGCCCCATAAAAGTGATTTGATTTGTTAATAACAGATGTTGGAATTATAAAGGATGTAATTAATGATTTTATATATGATATTATACTGGAATTATAATATACCTTTATATCATTATGATTCCATTCCATAAAATACGAAATAGAAATGAAAGTAGTGTTCATGCGTAAGTAAGGCTTACCGTCTCCATGAACGGTGCATTTCAATTGTTATCCCCAAATGTAATGTACTATTATAAGTACATATAAATAATGATTATATCTGATTTATGTTACATCTAAATGTTGAATATAATTCTGGAATTAAAATGTACACATCTCTCAATTAGTTTTAATTCCATTAATATGACATAGAAATGAAAGGAGCGTTCCTGCGTACGTACGGCTTACCATCTCCATGAACGGTGCATTTCATTTCTTACCTCTAAATGATTATGTAATATTATAAATTCATGTATATACTGGATATATATGATATATATGGAATCTACATCATGAATATCATTCTTGAGATAATGGATATTTGACTACGTGAACAACATGTAAATATAAGAAGTTCATTTTTGACTCAAGTACCAATGATCGTTAAAACGACCGTTATATACCTAAATAATAACATAGTGTTCATGACATGTTAGTAAATGATATAAAATGAATAATGAACTTGAAAAAGGTTCCTAGGCAAATAGAAATTAACTCAAGTTTATTATTCAGGAGATTAAAGAACGATCAAGTCAAGTCGGATATGAGGTATGTGACTTCATCTCAATCTACTTTCATTGATGCATATTTTGTTTTATACACAACCTTCTTTTATACGGTGTATAAAACCCTTTTACTTTTAAGTTTATCCAAAAGTAATCTTTTTTATACGAAAGGTTTTACTAAATGACAAAAAGGAATGTTTTTGTCGTACGTATGTGGCGACAACGACTTCTCCGCCGCTGTGACCATTATTTGAGTTTCTGCTTCCTCTAAAAGCCATACATTTTTTAAAATGAAAAATAAATACCATGTTTTAATTTTCTTTTATTTTGGTATTGAAAATTGTTTTCATAATGTTTTTATTATATCAATGTGTTGTATTGATATCTTGTGATTGAAATGTGGAAATGTTATGTTTCCTTTATGCATGTTTTATGTGATATGATTATGTTATGATTCATGGGGATTGTTATGAAAACGGGTGGTTCCATGATAAACTAAGGGCGGGTGAGCCCGATATAGCTCTCCAAAGCATTGGGTAACACGAAAGAGTTAAACGTTAAGGTTTCTCCAAATATATTTAGGGAATATACTGTGATGGGTATTCCAAACGTAACCAAGAGGGTTACTCCCTACGTAAGAATGTTATGAATGCCTCAAGTTACCTTCATGTATTATGATTTCTATGATTTATTTAATATTTTTTGAGGTATGTTAAAGTGCTTATGTTTTATGGGTAAAGTATGATTCCATTCTTATGTATATATGTACTCATCTTTCCTTTCCATATTTTTATATCCCTTACTGAGCTTTTTATGCTCATCCCAAGTTTTTGAAATGTTTTTCACAGGTCAAGGGAAAGGTACATGATACGATGATAGTGTCAAGGAAGTGTCAAGAACGAATCCATGTTTTATTTTAAATATGTTTCCATTGATGGTAAAATGAATACTATCTTTTATTTAACCACTTTGTTTAAATTTGGAATGTAATGCATGTTTTATGATCTAATTCTCTAAAACTCTAAACCTGAAAAGATCCTCAACGTGTAATCATGTAATAACTCAAGATTAAGTAAGGTTTACGACTGGGCCTTATAGTTGGTATCAAAAGTAGGTTTAGATAACTTTAGGAGTTATAATTCTATTAAATTATTATCCAAATATATTTTTTATGGTCAAATTGAAATGATATAGCATTTAAAGATTACCATGTTTCTTTGCCTAACATATTTCTATGTTAAGAATGGTTTTTCATAGAGGAAACAGAACAGATTTTCTAGGAAGACATAAAGAGGGAAATGACCTTTCAAATCATCATCCTGAGATGGTCGGAATTGGAAATGAACAGTTATTTGTAGTAATGGCGCAGTTTACTCAAGCGATAAATGGTGGTGGTATCCATGCACGAGATCAGCCAGATCAACCGCATAGGAACATGTCAGTGGTGGAACATTTCATGAGGCAAAATCCCCCATAATCCTAAGGATCATCTGACCCTGTGCAAGCTGAATGGTGGATTAAAGCACTGGAGAATATTTTTGATGTCATGGGGTGTTCAAGAAATCAAACGGTTAGTCTTGCTATTTATCTTTTGGAGGGTGAAGCAGATCAGTTGTGGTCGATGGTTAAAAATATCAGGGACGCTGATGAGATTGATGCTCTTGACTGGGATGAATTCAAAGGTATGTTTCTTGAGAAGTATTTTCCTAAGGCTGTTCGACTTAGGATGGAAAACCAATTATTGGAATTGAGGCAATAGTAAGACTTAGTGGATTCTTATGAAGAAAGGTCCACTCGATTGGCAATGTATGCTCCAAATTTTATCAGAGACCTTGATTGTAAAATAAATCGTTTTTACTCAGGATTAAAGCCAAAATATCGAAGGGAATTGGATTCTCGTGAGTTCAAAAGTTATGAAAAGCCTGTTCGATGTGCTGAGAAGGTGGAAATGGAGTTTTTCGATGATCAAGTGTTCTATAACAACCAACAAAATAAGAGACTGAGGTGGCAAGAGAAGGGAAATAATTCTTCAAAAAGGTCTGACGGTAAGAAAACTAAGTTTCCAGTTTGTGATAAATGTGGTAAAAGGCATGATGGGGAATGTCTTCTGAATTCTAGAAAGTGCTACCGATGCAGTAATATGGGACATAAGGCTCGTGATTACACTAAAAAAGATCAGGGTGATGGTAAAACTAAATTTTATTTACAGTTAGTGAAATGATTTAAGTGCAATGAGATGGGTCACTATGTTAACAAGTGTCTGGAAAAGAGCTCAAGTGATGGGAATTAGTTAGACTACAAGCATAAAGGGGTGGTGAAATCCTTTGTAACTACTTCAACATATGCTGGGACATCAAATGAAGTTGTATCAGGTACTTTGTTTATTTTTTCAGATTATGCCGGTGTGTTGTTTGATTCGGGGTCTACACATTCTTTCATCTCTAAAAATGATTCCAGTAAAATGGTAATACCATCTCATGAAATGACTCATGAACTTGTGTTAAAAACACATAGGGGAAATTTTGAGGCAAAAATAATTTATAAGAATCTTCCTATCCTTATCTGTGGAAAGAACATACTTGAGAACCTTATTTTTATACCTCTAGTAGAGTTTTATGTTATCCTAGGTATGGATTGGCTCTCTATTTACCATGCTAAGAATTACTGTAGAGCTAAAAAGTTTCTTTTCAGAAAGACATTCAGTTTGTGTACAAGAATGAACCCTTACTATTGATAACATATCAAGAGGCCGAGGAACTTGTAAAAGATGGAAACGAATGTTACCTTGCACACATCGTTGAAAACAAAGGAACTATTCAGATTAATGATGTGCCAGTGGTAAATGAGTATCCTGATGTTTTTCCTGATAGTTTCCTGGAATAATACCAGATCGGGAAGTTGAATTTACTGGTGACATAGTTCCTGATGCTAAGCCAATTTCAAAACTCCCTTATCGAATGGCTCAAATTGAACTTTTAGAGTTGAAGGAGCAATTTCAAGATTTATTATATAATGGTTTCATTCGACCTAGAACATCACCATGGGGTGCTCTTGTTTTATTTGTTAAAAAGAAATATGGTTCAATGAGACTTTTCATTGATTATAGAGCCTTTAATAACATCACAGTTAAGAACAAATATCCTTTGCCTCATATCGATGATTTGTTTGATCAGCTCCAGGGAGCTCAGTAATTTTCAAAGATTGACCTGAGATCGGGGTACCATCATTTGAAGGTAAAGGAAGAAGATATTCTAAAGACCGCCTTTCGTACAAGATATGACCATTATGAATTTTTAGTAATGAATTTTGGGCTAACCAATGCACCTACTGTATTCATGGACTTAATGAATAGAAATTTCCATGAGTTCTTGGATAAGACTGTGGTTGTTTTCATTGATGATATTTTGGTGTTTTCTAATAGTAAGGAGGAGCATGAAAGACATTTAAGGGTTATTTTTCAAACCTTAAAAGAAAAGAAATTGTATGGGAAATTCAGCAAGTGTGAGTTTTGGTTGCAACAAATTTCTTTCCTTGGTCACATTGTTTCTAAAGATGGCATTACTGTTGATCCTGCAAAAACAAAGGTTGTGGAAGAATGGCCAAGACCCACAAATATAACTGAGATTAGTAGATTTTTTGGTTTGGAAGGATATTATAGAAGGTTTGTTAGAAATTTTTCACTGTTATCTAGTCCAATGACTAAGCTAACTCAGAAGGGTGTTATGTTTATCTGGACAAAAGAATGTGATGATTGTTTTCAGGAACTGAAAAGAAGATTGGTGAATGCTCCAGTTTTGGCACTACCTTCCAGGAATGGGCAGTTTGTTATCTATATTGATGCTTCATTGAAAGGACTTGGTTGCGTATTAATGCAGAATGATCAGGTAATTGTTTATGCTTCACGACAGTTGAAAACTCATGAGGTAAATTACACTACACATGATTTGGAATTAGCTTCTATTGTTTTCTCTTTAAAATTTTGGAGGCATCATTTGTATGGAGTAAAGTGTGAAATATATACCGATTAAAATAGTTTAAAGTATATATTAACTCAGAAATAATTGAACATGAGACAGAGGAGATGGCAAGAATTAATCAAGGATTATGATTGTACAATTCATTACCATCTGGGAAAAGCAAATAAAGTGGTTGATGCTTTGAGTCGAAAAAGTAATTCTTCATTAGCAATGTTGCATATGGAACGTGATCATTTGGTTAAGGATTTGATGAAATTTGGCATAGATGTTGTTGGTGTAGGATGACCTTATGTTTTGCTTCAGGTATCAGGGAGATCTTCTCTATCAGACAGAATTATGCAAACACATAAGCAAGACATCGAGTTGTAGAAAAAGGTAGAGCTGGTTAAGAAGGGTAGGTTTCCTGAATTAAATATTGATAATGATTTTGTTTTGAGATTTGGTAAGAGATTGTGGGTGCCATGTGATTCACAGTTGAAGAGAGATTTGTTATGTGAAGCTCATAGTTCTCCGTTTTCAGTTCATCCTGGAAGTACTAAGATGTATATAGATCATCGGGAGTATTAATGGTGGGACGGAATGAAAAGGGATATTGCTGATTTTACTGTAAAGTGTTTGACTTTTCAACAGGTTAAAGCAGAGCGGCTGTTACCAAAAAGGATGCTTCAGCCTTTACCAGTGCTAGAGTGGAAATGGGAAAATATATCCATGGACTTCGTTGTGGGATTGCCGAAGACACCTCGAGGTAATAATGAAATCTGGGTTATTGTTGATCGCTTGACTAAATCTGCTCATTTACTTGCTATATAGGATACTTTTTCCCAAGACCAACATTCCCATTTGTATCTTATAGAGAAAGTTAGGTTACATGTATTTCCTCTCTCCATTGTATCTGATCGTGATCCCAGGTTCACTTCTAAATTTTGTAACGGCCTTCAGAAGTCGTTGGGTACTGAATTAAATTTTAGTACAACTTTTCATCCTCAATCAGATGGGAAATCAGAACGAACAATTCATACATTGGAATATATTCAACGTGCTTGTTCGATGGATTATCAGGAATGTTGGGACCAATGTCTATCTTTGGTTGAGTTTTCATATAATAACAGTTTTCATTCCAGTATATAGATGGCACCATTTGAGGCGTTATATGGGAAGCGGTGTCGAACTCCAGCTTTCTGGGATAAAGTGGGTGAAAGGAAGCTGATGGCACCCTAATTGGATGAAGAGTTGACAGAAAAAGTTCAACTGATACAGAAGCACATGAGAACAGCTCAGAGCAGGCAGAAGAGTTATGTGGATAACCGGAGGAAGGATCTCTCTTTTGAGGTAGGTGATAATGCTTTTCTCAAAGTCTCACCATGGAAAAGTAAAATGCGATTTTGTAAGAAAGTAAAGATGAGTTCAAGGTTCATTGGACCATATGAAATTCTAGAGAGAGTTGGATCAGTTGCTTACCGAGTGGCTTTACCTCCGAGTTTATCTCAGGTACACATTTTTTTTTCATTTTTCGATGTTGAGAAAGAATATGCCAGATCCATCTCAAGTTTAGAATCCAGAGGTAGTTCGGCTGGAAGAGAACCTATATTATGAGGAACAACCGGTACAGATTCTTGACCATAGGGGTCAAGTGTTACGGAAAAATGTGATTAATCAGGTTAAGGTTTTGTGGAAAAACCACATGATTAAAGAGGCAACATGGGCATCTGAAAATGCAATGAGGGCTAAATACCGTCACTTATTCGATAAGTAAATAAATTGAGGGGATGCAATTTTTTAAAGGGAGGAAGGATGTAACATCCCAAGTAAGTAATGAATAATAGATATTTTTTTATCTATGTCTATTAATGAATTAGATAGTGTTTTAGAGGCTTAAAATTAGAATAAATCCAATCTTAAGCATGGAATACACTAATATTTTTTAAAAGATTGTTTTACTTCCATTTGATGGAAAACCATTTTTAAATAAAACTTTTGACAATTTTATACACTCTATTTTTAGAAATAAACTTATTCATTATGATTGGGACATTGAAATTTACTTTGTGTAAATTTCTGGTATTTTTCCGATAAAGTTCATTTTTAATGAATAGTGAAAATGTTGTATTTTAATTCAAAACCTATTTTTAATGTAATTTATTTATATGATTATATTATCTTTTTATTGGTTTTAAAGTTCAATTCGAATATATTTTTACCATTTAATCCAATAGTGGTCATTGTAATTAATTTTACTTTGGAATTGGACTTAAACTAGTGTCAATCTTTTGATACTTCTTGTTTCATAAAAACACGCTATTTGCTCTGACAGTGGGAATTAATTATTAAATTAATTAATGTATATTATTTGTTTTGAATTTTGTATAATAGACATCATTTTTTAATCTGAAATATCATATATAGTTTAGGATGATGTTTTGGTATTTTTCTGAAAAACTTCAATTTTTGATGAATTGTGAAACTACTAAGTGGTACTTAAAAACTGATTTTTCGTTTAAATGAAATTCTACCACCTCTGTGTTCTGAATTTCAAAAATCTGACTTACATGTATTTCATTAAGAAGTAAAATGTGGTTCAATGGAATTAAAATAATTTTTTGCTGAATAGTTACTTTTAAGTTTATTAATCACGATTAGAGGTAATTAGTGTAGTTTAACGTAAAAATAATGTTTTAATAATATGAAAGGACCCAGACACATGTCCTACCTTTATTGGATGTGTCATGGAGGACCAAGAAAATTCATTGGTCAACTTGGGGACCCCATAGAGCCACTTTGGTAGGAAAATGACATTAATATCTTTTTATTTAAAGTAAAGTAAAAATGTCACAAACATGAGTTGTTTTACTAAAAAAATTTAAATGGGGTTATAAAAGTCATATTTTTGACAATAAATATTCATTAGAAATCTAAAAAGATTTCCTAAATCATGATATTTTTTTAATAATTTTTATACATTAAATAAATTAAATTATTTATGACACCATGATGATATAGCGATTACCTCATTATTTAACGATTTAAATAAAATGAAAATATAATGTAAAATCTAAGACCTACATTTGTCAAAAACATATTTTATGGGTGGATTTCGAACCCTTATTACCTTATCCTCTAAATTTATAATTTTGGGACCTTTTTTATCCGAAAATCATTTTATAACAAAGTATCTTTTCTTAACTTTCTATGTGTGCCCCACCTTTCCTCTTATAAAAGGCCCCCACCTCTACCACCTTACCCACACTTCCAAAGGCTTTGTCTCAGACAAACCCTGACCATTTTGTCCCTCCACATTCCTCTCTAACTCTTAGAAGCCTCGCTTTGGGCATAATTCTTCCCAAAGAATCCTTTGAGCTCAAATCAAAAAGAGTTACCCGATTTAAAGGTAGTGTTTTCTCTTGTGTTATTATGTATTATTTTTCTTCTCCAACCCTCTAAAATATTTTTATTCATTTCTTTTGTAACAAAAATAGTATATTCCATATACTAGGATGTTGTTATAATAATTATTATAGCTACAGTTACACACACCTACATCTAATGGTTAAAGAACATACTGTTTCCGTGGATGGCGAATTTCTGCCTCATGGAACGATGATTGTTCAATATTCTTTTAACACCTTCAAAGGTGTCCATTAAGATGAAAATATATTTATATATGATATATAATATGATTATTTTTTACTTAATATTCTGTATTTTTTATTTATGGCATACCTTTATGGTTTCCATTAGGGGTAAACAGGATATCTTCATCTTAGGAAGTGCGGACTACCGCCCCCTCAAAGTGATTTGATTTGTTAATACCATATGTGGGACATATAAAGGATGTAATTAATGATTTTATATATGATATTATACTAGAAATATAATATACCTTTATATCATTATTATTCCATTCCATAAAATACGAAATAGAAATGAAAGTAGTGTTCATGCGTACGTACGGCTTACCGTCTCCATTAACGGTGCAATTCATTTCTTATCCCGAAATGTAATGTACTATTATAAGTACATATATATAATGGATATATCTGATTTATGTTACATCTAAATGATTTATATAATTCTGGAATTAAAATATACATATCTCTCATTTATTTTTAATTCCATTAATATGACATAGAAATGAATGTATTGTTCATGCGTACGTATGGCTTACCGTCTCCATGAACGGTGCATTTAATTTCATACCTCTAAATGATTATGTAATATTATAAATGCATTTATATAATGGATATATACGATATATATGGCATCTATATCAGGAATATCATTCTTGAGATAATGGATATTTGACTACGTCAACAACTTGTAAATATAAGAAGTTCATTTTTGACTCAAGTACCAATGATCGTTAAAATGTCCGTTATAAACATAAATAATAACATGGTGTTCATGACATGGTAATAAATGATATAAAAGGAATAATGAACTTCAAAAATTTTCTTAATCAAGAAAAAATTAACTCAAGTTTATTATTCAGGAGATTAAAGAATGATCAAGTCAAGTCGGATACGAGGTATGGGACTTCGTATCAATCTCCTTTCATTGAGGTATATTTTGTTTTATACACAACCTTCTTTTATACGGTGTATAAACCCCTTTGACTTTTATGTTTATCCAAAAGGAATATTTTATATACGAACCGTTTTATTAAATGAAAAAAGGGAATTTTTTTGTCGTACGTATGCGGCGACAACGACTTCTCCACCGCCGTGACCATTATTTGAGTTTCGGCTTCCTCTACAAGCCATACATTTTATTTAAATACAAAATAAATACCATCTTTTACTTTTCTTTTATTTTGGTATTGAAAATGGTTTTCATAATGTTTTTATTACATCAATGTGTTGTATTGATATCTTGTGATTGAAATGTGGAAATGGTATGTTTCCTTTATGCATGTTTTATGTGATACGATTATGTTATGATTCTTGGGCATTGATATGAAGACAGGTGGTTCCGTGATAAACTAAGGGCGGGTGAGCCCTATATAGCTCTCTAATGCATTGGGTAACATGAAGGAGTTAAACGTTAAGGTTTCTCCGAAGATATTTAGGAAATATACTATGATGGGTATTCCAAATGTAACCAAGAGGGTTACTCCCAACGAAATAATGTTATGAATGCCTCAAGTTACCTTTATGTCTTATGAGTTATATGATTTATTCATGATTTTATGAGGTATGTTAAAGTGCTTATGTTTTATGGGTAAATTATTATTCCATTCATATGTATATATGTACTCATGTTTCCTTTCCATATTTTTATATCCCTTACTGAGCTTTTTATTCTCATCCCATGTTTTTGAAATTTTTTCACAGGTCAAGGGAAAGGAACATGATATGATGATAGTGTCAAGGAAGTGTCAAGAAATAATCCATGTTTTATTTTATATATGTTTCCATTGAAGGGAAAAATGAATACTATCTTTTATTAAACCACTTTGTTTAAACGTGGAATGTAATGCATGTTTTATGATCTAATTATCTAAAACTCTAAACCTGAAATGATCCTCAACGTGTAATCTTGTAATAAATCTAGATCAAGTAAGGTTTAAGGATGGAGCCTTATATTTTTTGTGTACACATAAGCATACAAAATCATCTCCAAAATTATTAAGGCTCACTATGAAGTCCATATTAGTGGAATATGTTCACTACCCAAATGATCATAGTAGTAAATTTTCAATAACAAGGACTTAATAGAAATGAATTATCTTTCTAAACTAAGTTCTGTCCCAATTCAAGAATTTCTTGTATCAAAAGATATAAATCATTATCCAGTGCATTAGAGGGAGATATAGGTCCAACCCATCATATTATGAAAACCATATTTATCTATTTTATCATATCATAAAACATCAATAATATAAGTACCCATGGAATGAAACGTGATTAATAAACAATTCATAATATCATAACCTATTAAAACTATATAGGTTTCATAATTATTTCATCATTCCATAATAACATTACCCATGGAAAAAGAAGTGAGTATCGTGATAAAAATATCAAAGTGTAACCCAAGGAAGATAAACATGTTTTATAATTAGAATTTCATCACACAAATCCATTTAGAAAAATAATTAGAATGGTATTCTTAGATAATATCCCTAGTAAAGAATATGTTACATCAAGAGATGTCTTCTCTCATGTAAAATTATTTTTATTAGTAATTCAAAATATTTAATTTCAAAAATATCCATTCTTATTTAAAATACCTTTTTAAAAACATAAAACCTTTAAAAAATTAATTAAAATACACTGTTGAAAAAATAATTTATTATTCACATAATTTAATGTTTATGAAAATTGGAATTTTGTATCTACCATACAAATTAAAACAATGAGTACTTCAATATATTTGGTAAAATCCCAAATGAGACCTTTTAGAAAATGAAATTAAAATTTATTTCAAAAAAAATTCAAAATTGTTAAAAATCAGTAATAATGTATTTTGAGAATAATTATAGAATAAGAATAAATTTTTTAAAACATTTCTAGAAAATGTGGTTTTGTAAAAAATAGATTTCAGACTAAAAAGAAGAATAATGTCTGATTTTATTTAATATATATTTTTAATTGTATTAAGAAACAATGATTAGAAAACAGTAATATTGTTGGAATATATATTGATTAACTAGATGATAATGAAATTATTTAGTTTCCATATTTAATGGATGAAATATTTTTTTTGTCGAAATCATCATCATAAAAAACCCCAATAAAAAATGAGTTTGTAAAATTAAATAACTACCATTTTGGTAACATTATAAAGTAATACCCAAGATGCAATAACAAAAAATGGATATTAAAATATCATTATGATAAATAAATTCATGATATTAATTTTAAAAAGGTCTTTATATACTCATATTTGAAGAAATATTGGTGTATACATAACATATGTCTCAATGGAGGAAAATTGAGTCAAATATCCCTTAACAAATTTATTCACATCGTTCATATAAGTTCAATCCTCATCTATATTAAATATAATTTCATTATATATCTATTAGAGAGATATATATATATATATATATATAATAACATATATTATTTTCTCATTGCATTTTATTAATCTTTTATTAACATTTGAAATACATTGTGGGTAATAATTGCTTTGTTTTTCTTATATGTTTTCGATTTGTTATTTTTTTATTATTAAATTGATCTCGGCCACATGATATACATAATTCTAAAATTGATATATATATATATATATATCAAATATATTCAATATATATTTATTTATTGTGATATAAGAAAGATAGTTTTAGAAAAATAAATACATAGTTAATTGATATGATAGGCCATAAATAGTCCTGAATGTTGTTTCCATATTACCAAAATATTAACTAAAATAAATGTAAAAAATATATTATTATACTAGAATAATTTTTATATCATATATATCACATATTTTCATCTAGATAATCCATATTTCCATCCATAAAAATCATGAACCAGTCACATCACTTCATGAAGTTATAAACCACAGTATGCATGTGTATTGTTATCATATTGAAAAAAATACATTTATTATTGTGGTATTTCTGATATAATAATATCATTAATATCATATAAAAATAAAAAATATATCATTATTTAAATATTTTTTAGGAGGTAATGAAAAAACAAATTTCATCTGTTCGTGCAATGTTAGTCTGCGGTACACACAAATGATGTTTTCGTAACCCGTTTAATGGATGTGGACACAATAATTGGTATTTACCAAGAATTTGAACTATATAAATATATGAAATATAATAAAAATATTTTATCATTGTTGTTTTTTAATATTTTTTGGATTTAATGTAAAAAATAAAATAAATATTCTCATTGATGAATGTTACATCTTCTTTGGGAATCATTAGTAGGAATGCCCCCAAATGCATTTATAAGATGTATCTATTTCAAAAGTAAGGAATATTTTGAGATTATAGAATTTTGGAATCTATTTTTGTCAATATTATTCCATTAAAAAATATTATATTTAATATTCCAAAATTAAGTGTTACTATTAATATCATTAAGATTAATGACATGGTTATAACGGTAATATTTTAATAATGATATTTTATGGCTCTGTTAAAACTCATTGTAATGTTTAATGAAATATAACCTAATTGTTATTATATTGACAATGTAACATGGTGATTCATGTAAAAACATATATCTATGCATTTATTTTTACTCAAAAAATAAAAAATATTCAAATTTGGGTGTTAAAATAATAATATAAATTACACAAAACCCATTTATTTTAATTTATCTTTCTTGTATTCTTATAATATTCTATTTATGTGATATTTTCATTATCATTTAATGATTAATCCTTATAAAAAATTAATTTATAATTTTTTTTAAAAAAAAACATGAATTTATCCAATGTAATGAAATATCAAAATTATATAGAAGATTATAAATTATCTTATGACCCTCGGGGAAACACACTAAGTGGATCTTTTCATGAGCTACCAAATTTCACCATCATTCATTGTATTATCATTGTTAGTATCACAATTTCTTGGATTCGTAACTCATTCAAATTATTTGGGTGAAATACTTTGTAACTTTTACATGTATTAATGTGATTGGAGTCATGGGTTTGTGATATATATGTTAAAGGATAGACATGAAAGTCCTATATTATAATGGTTGGAGAGATGAGTCACAGATGATACAAACTGATATTGATAAAGGTTTATAACATATAATAACACATGATATAGTATAAAATTAAATTGTAACCAGATTTATACACATTTAATTAACTCCCATGATCAATCGCCTCAATTTAATGACATCACATTTATACATGCTATTATACATTTCAAATAATCTTTTTAATAAAGATATGTTTGCATGTTTAATCATTTATAGGATTATTAATTAATAAATTATTTATATTTATAATTTATGAAATAAATCATTGAGATAAATTACAATCTCTTCCACTATAACTTATAATAAAACCAATTTAAAAATTTTTAATTGAATTTACATTACTACACATTATGTACACTGATGTAATAATGAATGTACCCAAAAAAATAATTTTTGTACCTTCTATATTAGTGTATAGTTCTTTTATATGGGGTGTAAAATACAATACACATTACGAAATAATATGATGTTTACATACATTTAATAGTTTGTTTACATAGAAAAAATATTTATTTACACATAAAATTATTTATCCTTTGTAATGTGAACCAAATTAAAATAAAATATAATGTATATATCCTGAATGAAATTTGTACATTGTGAAGTTTCAAAATTAATAATGAAATTAAGTTGAAATTTTTGAATTCCTTAAATATTGTCCCAAGTTTTGTACACAATCTACATATACTGTATTTTTGTTAACATCATAATTAATTTTAATTATTTGAAACTAATTTATGCCATGTATTTGCTAGCTCAACATGTACTCAATATAAGATCAAACAAATTACTGGCCATATACTCCATTTACAAGACATCTAATTTATCCACTAGCTACCATATATTATATACATAGTGACATAACTTGTAATATGTTTGTATGATACTTCATTACATGGGTGTACACAATTTTCACATTTTTAATAATTATTTTTTCATGTTACATGATTAGAATCTTACTTGTTATAGAAATTTAATATTAGTAATAAGAACATATAGTGTTCAAGGAAATCATGGTTTTACCACAAACCATGTCAGACGACAAAGCATTTATTATAAATATACCATATATAATCAATCATTTTTATGTACAGAAAAGAACATAGTTTCTCATAGTAAATATATAATAATAGAACCGCACAATGTGTCCATAATTGTGTGGTTGAATCCTTTTAATTTTACCAAGTAGACATGATATTTAATTTTAGTATTATTTCATATAATCATATTAAATTTATATGATCTCTAGCACCTCTAAGAGGATTTTTCTTATGTTCATGACATGATCTTATCTTGGTCTAATAAACAATAGAGTGACTAAACTCATTATGTTGACTTAAAATATTATAAATTTAAACAATAATTAGAAATATTAAAAAAAATATTCATCCATAATATAAAATAATTAAAAATTAAAGAACAACACTATGATATACCTTCACTTTTTTTAGAATGGTGAAATCCCCATTCAGGCCAGTGCCCATTATCAAAATATTTTATACACTGATTAATCCATAATAACATGAAATTAAATATTCATGTAAAGTGAATGTATAATAAAAAACATGAAATAAAATCGTAGAACCAAGATGATAGCATCTTTTATATTAAATTTATAATTAGTTTAATAACTAAAATGACCACTATTATGATATTCTTTAAGAAATGAAGATATTGATCAATTGAGCCGCAATTTGAGTTGCACTATCATTTCAATAAGAGGTCCCAAATTATAACCCCTATATTGGTTGTGCATAGTAGATCAATATTTTCTGAGTAAAAAAGATGGAGATTCATGTGTTAGCAAGGATTGTCCAAAAATCTTGTATTATTCTTAAGGGTCGCAATAAATTTTTATGTGATTGATTTTTTTTTCTTTTTTTTCTCTCTTTTAATGGGATGAAATATGTTGATTAATCCTCTTAGACTGAATAGGAACTCTATATATAATCATTTAGTGGAAAATTCTCAAAATAGGGATTGTGTTGTTCATTAAATTAATAATATCAAAGAAAATTATTATATAATAAATAATATAACCGGGAATATATAAAGATGGTATTTAATAATAATAATAATAATACAAATTTCAATTGATATAAAAATTATTTTAATTAATTACATATTAAAATAATAATTATGAAAATATTATTATTATTATATAATTTAACAACTATAATTTCTAAAATAAACATCATTTTAATTGAATTATTAATTACTAATAAATTTTAATGACATTTAATAATATATATTTTTTATTACTGATCAAATAAATCAACACGTATAATTTACATTCCATTAATGTAGTCTTGAATAAATAAATATATAATTCCATTGATTAATAATTAATTAATATATTAATATTCATGTAAATAAATGTTTATTTCAATATTCACCAAGCTAAGTAAAAAAAATTTAATGATGAATATTTAACATTTAATTTTTAATAAATAAGTAGATAAAAATATTCATTTAAATGGTCCTAGAAATAAATATATATTTAACATTACAATCACACAGATATGTGTTTTTAATGCTGTTTTATGATCAATAAGTCCTAGATAAATATTTTCTTTCATATGGGGAATAAAATTAAATAAAATTGTTATTCATTAATATAATTTTATAGAGGTCATTTTACACACTATTTATGTAACTTAATATTCCTCTAATTTTAGTGCAATTAGGCAGTGTTTACTGATGTTCATGATCAACATCGAGGACAATTTCATGTAACTCAATTTGAAATAGGTTGTCAAAACGAAAATAACCACATGTGAATGATCATTGGAAAATTTAATCTCTTTTTATGATATATTTAATCATTTAATTATTATACTTGTTTTCAGAATTTATATTCCCAATATTTATTTCAATAAAATCCTGAAATAAATCTGATAGTTACTATTATAGTAAAATTTATGTTTGACTTTTCTATTCTAATAAAATGGAATGAGATGTCATTTTCATTAATTATAAATGATGTATCCTCTATTAAATTATTCAATAATATTATGTCACTCATGAAACACACAAAATAACCTTCTTAAGAATGAGCATGGAGTTGTATAGATTTTGGGAAATACATAAGTGTACTAGACTCCTGAAAAGAATCAACAATATTCACAAGTCAGAGTTCCATCACACGTATTAGTATATATAAATATAAAATGAAAAGAACTCTTGTATAATTACATCTATTATGTATTTCATTATAATATTCCATCTTGGATATCACCATGTACTAACATGTTTATATGATGTTTAATTCACAAAAAATAATATATTTAATGATTAAAAATAAAAAATAAAATATTTATTTATTTAACATTTTATACTGTTTATATAGCCTATGTTTAATTATATCATCAAATAAATTCATTATTCCCATCATTGTGGGAAACTACTATGAACATTCAATCTAAAATATATAATAATAAATATCTACAATATTTTTTTATATAGAATATTAATCATTTGATAACATATTTATTTCTTATTGAAACCCTTGAATATACATGTATTTGAAAGCATGAATTATTTAGTTACGGGGTACCTACTCCATCACATCATTCAACAAAGTTAATTATTTTCTGTTTACCTATCTAATGAGTTACTTATTTGGTCATCAATAATGCTCCTTTGGAAATATTTTTAGTTAAGACATATCATTTTCCCTCATATTTTTGTCATAATTTCTAAGAAACAACCAATTTATTAACTATACTAGGTTTATATTCTCGTCATTTTTTGTGGTTTCCTAAAGCCGTATAATTATATGGTTGTTATTATCATGATTATTTTAATATTATATGATATTGTTCATGAACTCATGTATTATTTCAGATATTTAGGGGCATCACTAGTGGTTTGATACTATATTATTACACATGTAATACATGAACATAATCATAGGTGTGGATACATAATAATTATTGTTTTTTCAAAGTTATAAGAGAAATAATATGTTGGTTTAATTGGAAAATATAATGAGTCGATGGCAGGACCTGGTGGAGCCTCACACATTGAATTTTTTATAGTCATTTATGTTATTAAATATTTCAATTTTTATTTTATTTTCTAATTGTGTTATATGAATCTGATCCACTAGTGGTTTCCACTAATATTATTCAACATTATTATATTTTGTTATGTTCATTTATTATGGATGTTTATGTTGGGATGTAAATCCCTATTTCATATCACAAAATTAATGTTATGTCAACCAGAACATCGACTAATAAAATTCAGTTAGTGGAAGGTACATGGATTAGTGAACATAAATAACCAATTCAATCTATATAGAGGTATAATTTTAATGAAAATATTAATTATTTTATAGAATTAGAGGAGATCTAGATTTTTAGTGATGTAAATAGCTTACTAGTTTTTTACATAAAATTTTGTCGTCATGTTAAATTCCCAAAGATTTTGGGGAGATGTATATATTGTTTACAAAGAGAAATGTATTATATAAGTGTATGGATACTATATGTTAATAATTCAAGATTTAAGAAGAGAATAAATTTATTATATAAAGAGGCACATTTACTGTCAATAGTTGAAAGATTCAATATATTACTTGTAATTAATAATCTCATTATAATCTACATCAATCACATCATTTTTTAGTGAATATAGTTAATGGAATCAGGTTTTTTCTAAAACATGGATGGGTAATTTCCTAAATATTTTTTATTACATGAGTCATTTAATGGTTTTTAAACATCTATCCAATAATTTTTTATTGATTTTTATTTTTTTGATAACATTAGGGGTTTCTTAAAAAGATTATTTTATGTGGTGTGTCTGGGGTCAAGTATTGGTACTAAGGGTACACCACATCATGTAGGATTTTATGAAAATTTATTTTATACTATTCACTATGATAAACTAATAGTGTACCCATGATCATTATTTTGGTGGATTTTTCAAAAACCTAGGTTTTCGGATTTCCCAAAAAGTGGTACTCAATCCCTGATATATGATGCTAAATTTTATTCACAAGTTATTTTCGTAATGAAAGATTGATTCCAAAAGGTATTAATACCACTAATATACAATAATTTAATGATTGATCTATATTTCCTGAAATATAATCCCCACATTTCTGGATTTGATACCAATAAATTGGAATGCAATTTTATCAATACAAAACAGACACCTTAAAATGAAAATATTATATCACATAAATATAAAATCAAATTTTAAACTTATTGATTTAGATATTCTGGAAAAATCATTACCTAATAATACAAAAGTATTCAAGTGATATTTTTTCATTACTATTACTAGTGTTTCTTATTATGTATTAGGTATTAAATATGTCCATTAAAATTCTCCACATATGAAATAATTATATAAATAATTTATTTAACATAATTTATCATGACATGGGGATGCGTAAAATAGATGTTCAGTGATATTGAATTCTTTAAAAATGTAAAAAATTCATTAACAATGGAATTTAATAAATGAGCATAAGATAAGAATAATAGTTTTCCGACCTATTGAAAATAAATTATCAAAACACAAGATTAATAACACCAAAAAAACATGGATGTTAAATCATGATACATGGAAATGTAATATAATATTTGAGAATATTCATAAAACCCAACACCTTTCATCCCTATCTAATCAATTATTGAATGAATGATCTATTATAACTCATAAAAAGTATTGAAAAAAATACTAAACTATCATAGATAATCAAAAACTAATTAATGAATCACCTAGATAAGAACCATATATAAATGTATGGTTCTAGCAATAAATTGTAAATTATGTCATCTCTTAGTAGTAACATATAATAAGGTATCCTCATTACTCTACCCAATTCATTCGATATCAGTAATGCATCCACTAATAATTTGATTATTACAAAACCACCAATCCTTGATTTATAATGGAAAATTCATTCCATAGTTTATAATATATGACTCATAAATAATATATTTATATATAAGTTAATGTGGAATAGAATGAAAAAATTGTAATCTTTCACTTTAAAATAGAGCTTCCTTTAAAACAAAAATCATTCTTTTTTATCTTGATTAAAGAATTTCAAAACGAATTTTCCATGGAAATATCTTACAAAATAACAATAACATAATAATTAAAAGAATAAATTTTGTATCATTTAAAAATATCCTCATCAGATATTAAGAGAAAAATATATGGGATTTTCATTAATTAAAAATATATTTATATAAACATTGTATAAATTTATTTTCAACTGGGAAAAATACAGTTTTCTACTGATAATATTTTATAATATTTTTAAAACATTTTGAAATTATGTTTATTTTAATATAAAAATATAAAAATATAAACTCTTATGCATATAATAGTATAACTATTGTAACATATTGTAACCTGCTTTCAAATATTTCTCATATATCATTTAATTTCACTCATTTCATGGGCTTTTTGGGACATCCGTTCTTGGAGATATATTCCATTGAAAATGATTTTTTTTTATGTTTGTTTATTTTAATTATTGGATTATATCTATACATATTTTATTAGAAATGTATTATTATTCTCATTCTCCATGTATATAAAATGTTCTTTTTGTGATTTTGATAAAAATTGGAATGTTTCATGTCTGCATGGTGATTTTATCTCATGAGATGATTACATATAATGAAAGGTTTAAAATCAATATACAATTTTCATTTTATATATTAGTTTAAGGGGATATGTCATTATTTGGGTATATATATTTAAATCATACATGTCATGAGATTTTTTAATGTCATGAAATGGTAATAGTATAGATTCTTTATCTATGTTGATGTGTTTTTTGTAGGCAAATTTTAATTGTAAATTATATTACATAAATGGGACTCATACTATGTAATTAAAATGGTATGATATTTTTAGGTAGTTTTCCATTAAATTTATTTTCTTATTTGGTTGTGGTATCTTCTTTCTTGATCTATGATCTCTCTATAATTATTTTTTGGACCTCTAATCCTTTTAAATAACATTGTTGTGTGATTGGTGAGTTGTGTTTTTTCACAGTATCTCTTCAAGTAAGTTATCTTCTTGTTTCTTTATTTTCGATGATTTTATTTTCAACAATACGCTATAATTGTATATAAATTTATATTATCTTATTGTTCATTCTATATAATTATTTTAATATTCTTTCAGGGGTTAATCCTCTTTTGTTTCCAGTGAGATAGGTGTGTATTATTTTTTGGTTTTTCTGAATCATAACATTCCTCTTGTGATTTGTTTTTGGGATGTTATTCTAAGACATATGGATAAATTTCAGGGATAACCTTATAGATATTCTATCCATTTTATGTTTTTCATCCCTTGTGCTAGTGTGTGTGTCCCAAATTTTAGGTATCTAGTTCCATATCCATCATTTGATAGATTAACTATATTGATCATGTGTTATAAAGTGTTTTATAAATTAATTTGATTTGTTGATTTATGTTTTTGGATATAGGTTTCTATGAAAATATATATTTCTTCTTATTATGGTAAATGAAAAATTAGTTTCAAAAAATTTAGAAATGGATTTATAAAATGATTAAAAATAATGGTTTTTATTATATGCTAAAATACTGCACATGGGGACCCTTCTGTACCCAAGATTAAGGTGTAGATATAAGAATATTGCATGTATCAAGGGATAACTCTTCTGTAATTATTTTTCTCTATAGGAACATTGATCTAGAGATATGATAGGCATGTTAAGGATTTTTAGTCTCGAGGATGTCCCCCTATTCTCTAGATTTGATGAATATATCTAGAAACATTATGTTTGTGATTTTTTTTTGATTAAGTATTAGTACGATATATATCCTAATCTGTAGTGATCCATGGTAGGATGGTACATGTTCTTTGTATTATTCTATTATTCTATTCACTTTTTTATATATATTATATGATATGATATGTGATATATTCTTTTACATTATTTTTTTGTGTTGATATACGTTATATTGATTGAACTATTTTACCTTGATTTCATGGAGATTTTGTAACAGGGTAAATTAAATGTTTCAATATTATTTCGATATAAAAAATTTGTTACAATTTTTTGTCATTATAATCTTTAAAATTTATAACACTAATATTATTTTACTAAGACATGGTATAGAACATAGTGAAAAGATCTTACTAGGCCTTTTTTCTAACTACTTACACACCCCTTTGACGATGCTTAGACGATTTTAAGTCTATCAATGCATGGAATCAAAATGCCACATGGTGATGTGTTTATGTTTGTGTTAGCTATTTGTTGGTATCTAGGTGATTTATGGTGGTATTTTTCCGATTACCTGACATTGAGTAGTTGTATGGTTTTTTTCTTTTCAATTGTTCATGTCTCATGGAGATTCTATAACTACTTTTGAGTTGTGTCTCATTGTTTTTTTATTATTTTAGGTTATGACATATAAACTTGTTTCTTCTATTATTGTTTCTTTTCATCATTTATATATAAATATATTTCATTTTTCCATTCATACTATTGGATAATAATTTCCTCTAGTTTTTTTATTTATAGCTTCAAGATGTCTGCCCATGCATATTGGGAATTCTATATGGGTATGTGAAACTTTTGGTAGAGTTGTGGTATAGAGGATATCCAACACAAGTTCATCATATTTTGGTATCTGAGGTGTTTTATTAGAGCCAATATTACATTCCTTGAGGATTTTTGATGTGTGGATATATGATTTTCATGACATGAGAGGATGGTTGTGGTGAGTGCATCAATATATCATTCTATAATGGTTCCCATGTAACCACTAGATGTTGGGGTGTGTGTCTCTTATTTCAAGATCTATAAATTATTCTCTATTTTATGGTTTTTTTGTTCGAATTGAAATTATATTATTATATAATGGTTCATTTTGCTTTTGTGTTCAATGTTATTCCAGAAAGGAGTCCTCCATAGGTTCATTATGAAGGTGCATTGTATTATCCTCAATGGAATCCACCTATAGTCAATATTATAGTGAGTCAAACATGTGGGTAGTTTGTGATGTTGGAAAAAGTGATCCACACTTACAGAATGCAGTTTTTTGGTAACATTTAGAAGTTTAATGAGAAAGGGATCGATCATGGGATTTCTTAAGTGAGAATCCACCATCCTTTATGGGTGAAAAAGATCCTCAATTGTGGAATTAATATATGGAGAAAATTTTATCAGATATTTTACTTCCTAGATAAACCTGAGTGTATCGAGGGGTTGTTTCTTACATTAACACTTGGGGGGACCAGAAACCGATGGTGGGATTCCATGTAATTTGAATATTTAGATGTGGTCATATTCTATAATGAATTCATGAATATCTTATTCCTGATAATTTTTCTAGATTCACTACTAATAAAGAAATATCTAGAGTTCCACTCATTATAATAGTGTGAGAATTCGGTGTTGGGATACTCAAATATGTTTTCAATGTTGGTTAATTTTTCTAGATGTAATAAATATTAACTAATTCATGACACATAATTACCTCTAGGTTTTTTGAATGTATATTATATCTCAAGTATTTTTATTGAACTTATTTACCTGCCAGGATATAATATATAGTTAAATGATGGATGTCATGAATATTAATGGAATGGATTTTATTCCTCTCATTATCTTACACCTGATGAAATATTCAGTTTCACATAAGGGAATAAGTGGATGTGGAAAGATCATATTAGAAATGGTTTATGTCTTTCTAAATGGTAAGACTCATATTCCCTTATAGTTATAACTAGTATTGTTCCATTAAAATGAAATTATTATTGAAAAGTCTTGCAGAACTAGTCCTCTTACTACAAACCTATGAAGATGTGTTATAGTTGTGAATGTTAGTCACATTAAGAATATTTCAATATGGATATTTCAACTCCAAATTATGGATAGTTATCATCATATCCAACGGATAATATGAAATACACATATGGATCAATGACTACGAGCCTCTATCCATAGGCATGAGTAGTGAAACACCGTCTGTGTGTGGTTAAATTTCAAATGGAAGCAGATGTTGTTCTAGTGATATTGAGAGGTTCCATCAATATCTCATCTCTAATAGTGATTTCGTTATATCATAATATTTTTACATGTAAGTTTTCATATATAAATTTCTTTGATATGTTTAAACATCGAAGATAGTTCATGTCCCTTATTATGGAGTAAGAAACATAACTTACAAAAGATGAATGTGGAAAAGTTTCATTGTCCTTATTTTTTATTATCGATAGTTTATTCTTAGTTAGGATATTATTTCTATGGTATTGATATAGATCTATTTGAAATAATAATCATGATGTATTATCTTGTCATTCATCATGATGAGATTGATTATTATCCTTAGTATGATAAGTTTTTGGCAGTCGATGGAATTAATTTGGTGTATCAGGGAGTGTGGTACCCAACATTACCTCATGTAGGACCTTCCCTCCTAGATCTTGAGATTTTTTGTCAAGAAATGTGAGTTTATATCTATGGTGGTTTCTATATTTTTTACCTTACTACTATTATTTGGGAACTTCATGATATTTTACCATATTATCTCTCTGGTGATCTTACAAATAGGTTTCTAGACTTAACAGTTGGCATATAGCATGTTATGAGGGTGATTTTGATACCCTCATATCGTATGGGAAGATTATATCTTAATGATCCCATGTTTTCGTTGGATGATCCAATGGTGAATGGTTTTCCTCATCTTTGTGGGTCACATTTGGAATAACCTATTCAATTTTCCATGAAGGACAATGGTTCAAATAAATTTTGTGTGAACTATTAAATGTTGGATGAGGTAATGGCTTGGAATAAGTATCATTTTCTTCATACATATGATTTTTTCATTAGTTAAAGGGAGAAACATGATTTCATGTTGTGATCTTTGGTCCGGTTATCATCAGCTCATAGTTTGGAATTATGGTATATAAAAGATTGATTTCAGATGCTGGTATGGCCATCAACAATATCATTTGATTCCTTTTGTACTAACTAACACACATTTATATTTCATGTAATTTATTAATCCCATATTCCATAAGTTTTTCAAAAAAAAACTTTCTTAGTGATTATGGATGATATTTTAGTTATCTATGATTTTAGGGTGAGTACAAACACCATTTTTTGGTTCTGTAAATCCTATGTATTTACAATTTTTATCAAAATCTGTTGAAAAGTAATTTTTGGTTACAAAATATGATGATCTTAGAGAACAAGATATCAGAGCAAGGATTGTCAGTTGATCCTCAAAAGATATACATCGTCCATTATGGGATCATCCATGTGACATCTTTTAAATTCAGAGCCTATGTAGTCTTGCTATATATTTTTTATAGATGATAATATATTTTTAAAATTTTATGTCATATTCAATTAATGTTACAATGAGAGGCATGAAATTTATAAGGGATACAAATTTTTATTCTTCTTTCAATGATCTTAAATTAATTCTTTGATCAACTCATATTCCAATTTTACCTGATCTCTCTAAAGGTTATGTGTTTTTTATTGATTCTTCTAGTGATAATTTCGGTTGTGTTCTTTTGTTATATGATCTTTTAGGGTCTTATGAATCCTTGCAGTTTTGAAATCATCTGTAGAATTCTTATATTCATGATATTTATATTTTCTTGGATATTCATATGTGTTAGTGTTGGTGGAAATATCTTTTTTTTAGCGGTTCAAAGTAAATTATGACCATAATAGTAGGATATATATATTATCTAAGAATTTATTTGTTGTAAAATATATAAAGTGCGTTGAATACCTTCAAACATTTTAATTTCACATCACCTTCACCATTATAATGGGGAATGCCATTGAATACTATCTCATTATGAATACACAATCACAAACTATTTTATAATAAAAGTAAGTAGGGAACCTTATTGGAACATTTTATCAATTTCACATAGATGGTCAAGAAGATGCTTTAAAAAATTTTATGACTAGTTTTCAATTATAAGCATCTTTAATAATATTTCTTCTGAATATACAGTTACATAATGTCGAATTCACACTAATTTGAGAAACCGTTTATGATGGGGAGATCATTTAATTTTGTTATGCAACATTAGATGGTATTCTATATTTTTGGATAATTTTTCATCCCACCGTCCATATGGATATAATTTTTATTAAATACCTTAGTTTTTCATTGTATTATCATCTAGGAACTATAATGATTTATTACAACATGATACGGAGATTATGGTGGATTATTAAAAAGCATGAAATTTTGGAATATGTGTCCTACTATTACACATGCCTCCATGTAAAGGAAAATGATATTATACTCTCTGGTCTACCCTAGCCACTTATGATACTGGTTTTGAAACATAATGAGCTTTCTATGGATTTTTGTTGTTATATTAATAAGTAGTCCCCAGGGTAGGAATTCTATCGGGGTGATGAATGATCAGCTGACAATGTCATATATTATTATTTTTATATGTATAACCACTAATTTTAAAGATCTATGTAGGCTCTATGTTCATAATATCATGAAGATATATGGTATTAAATTTCAATTGTTTATTATAGGGATCCTATGTTTAAATTGTGCTTTTGGATGGGTATCTAGGAGGTTATGTGACTCAACCCTAATTTATTATAACATATCATCCACATAAAGATGACTAGATTGTGTATTCTATACAGAACCTATAAGAAACACTCTCTTCCTACATATTATAATATGGTGGATCATTGGATAAAAATTAGTGGTTGGATTTGTTTTCATACAAAAATATTTTTCAATCATAGATCACAATTGATCCCTTCATGGATTTGTATGGTTTCCGAGAAGATGACTTTTTTGTTGGGAAGAGGTGGGTGATGCCTCTTTAGTGGGATTGGTTCTCATTCATGAGACATGAGTGAGTATTTAGGACACAAATTATTGTCTAAATAAATAATAGAGTTGAAAATAATGAAATGTGGATCAGTGGAATCGTTTTCATGATTTGCCTATTAGTGGTAAAGATTTTATAAATGTTTCTCCCCAGTTGGGTTACCTTAATCGTAAAAATATGGAATTTGTTCACATAGATATGTTGTCCCATATTATTTCACTAAGTGACTTGGGAAGAATTCTTACCGATTTTCATTTCCTATTAAGCTGATGTGAATTCATGATATTTAATTCAAAACAATATTTAGGAATACCATACTGATTTATTTCACATTTTATGTTGGGAATATATCCATTGTAGAAAACAAATTCTATTTTAGAGAATCCACTAGTGATCGTTGACTCTGATGTGAAATTATTTTTAAGGATTTTTATTCATTAGCTAGATTGTTATGAAAAAAACATATAGATTCTCACAAGTCTTTGGATACTGAGTTATTGACGAGGGAGTGGTGTCTTAATCATTTTACATACATAATCCGTATACATGACATTCCAATGATGGATTTTCATATGGTGGGGAGTATGAAACATAACTTTACTAATATTCATGAATTTTCCTCCCATGTTTTATTTTGATTCATTTATTGGTTTCTTTTTGAGACTTCTATGGATTGAGAGGTTTTTATATTGAAATAATCAAATGTTTAAGGATGCATGTTTTTTTTGAACTAATATATTCCATGTATAAATATGTTAAATTAATTTAAGGGCTCTCCCCTTGTTTTGAGAACACCGGGGGTGGTTGAGTAATTTGATGGGAATATGGATTATTTGGTATCTCATTGGTGATATCAAATAATGTAATTATTTCATTCCATGAAAGGTTTACATGATGGGAAAACTTTCCCATAATGTAATGGTTACTTTTAATTTTTGATGAGTTGGGTTTAGAGGATGGAAATATTACATGATGTGAAAATTTTACATGTTCTGATTCTTTCAAAACCTGTTTTTTTTAATGCAAGGTGAATTTTTTTATGTAATTATTTTTATTCATTAATTTAATAATGTAAAAGGGATTCAAATAGTTTAATTCTCGCTGTATGTGTTTTTAGAACAACACATGACTGATTTATTTTCATATTCATCCCTATGCTATTTTCTATTTTACTTTAATATATAACATGTGATTTAGGGGAACTATTCTCCTTCTATATCACTTTGGTTGGTGATTGATCATTATATTTTTTTATTTCTTATATATAGGTAATTTATTTACTTGTTTCATCATTTCCCTTGATTGTAGAAGCACAATTATTCCATGATTTTAGATCTGTTTATCTTGTGGTTTTTTCTTCATGATATATTAAGAGTTCTTCTTCTAGGTGGTGACCCTTCATTGGTTTCAATGTTGTGGATGCGTGTTTTTGATTTTTTTCCAGGATATACCCTTTTAACAATCTTTATTCATTTGCGGTTTTGATTATATGAAATTGGATTCAATAAATGGGACTCTTTATTGACCTTGTTTTCCTTTTTTTAGTGGATCCCATTGCAGGTTTGTTGATCAAGAATTTGAGTTTGGTCACTCCATTTATATAATATTTTGGATGAACATTACTTATATGGTTTGATATGTGTTTTTATAAATGAAAAGTATTCAAATATTAGTGTGTGTATAATTTTTTTAATAAATGATGGTTTTACATTTATTGATATTGAAATTTTTTTAGAGTATTATGAATATAGATTTTGAAATGTTTAAAATTATGATCTTCATAAAATGGATTGTAAAATAGATCACATTGAAATCTATGGTAATTTGATTGAATTGGTTAGTTATAGTCCTAATCCATTTTTCAGGGGCCTCACTGATAGGGTGTTCCACAACTCCCTAGTAATATAGATATAGGGACATGATGGACCTATTAGGAGTTCTAATTTTTTGGTTGTCTCTATGCTCTATTTATTCGATGCATATATCTTCTTAACAAATGAGTGCACATTACCATGTTATTGAATGAGTGTAAAATCTATCCAAACATGTAGGGATCTCTACTGTGATGTTACATGTACTTTGTGTTTTCCTATCTTATCTTGTACATCGAATGATTTTTAATTATACGTGATACATGAATTTATATTATTTAATTTAATTGTTATAATTTATATTCATTGATCTATTATTCCTAAATAGTTTTGGAAATGTGAAAAATAGGATATTAAATGTTTCACCATGATTGAGATATAAAAAAATATTTAACTATTAATGATGACTTTTTAATTAATATTTATAATGTTGATATTATTAGAGAGTGACATGATATAGAACACATGAGTGGGATCCTACTAGGCGTATTTATCACACACCTTGTGAATCCATGTGGAGGTGTGTATAAATGTTTATGTATTTAACATATGGGAATGGAATGGCTCCAAAGTGAGGAATTGAGTTATCTATCAGTATTGTTTGTGTAGTTTGTCCTGAGGTAATGAGTTTTTCCCTTGCTATCACGCGGAATATTTTTTTTCATTTTTGTTATACATATCACATTGATGTTGTTTATCTACACTTCAGTAGTATCTCTTCTTCTATTTACTTTTTATTAGCATATTTATACTAGTATCTCCATCCATTTTAATTCCCATCATATATATATATATATAAATCATTGTCTTCTATATGTGGTGAGAAATTTCTACCTTTGGTTTAGTTGATTCTCGAGGCCTAGTTGCAAGCCCATAGGGGTCGACAAAGCCCTTCATGTGTATAGAAATTTGGGATATTATCCTATTTTGAGAGGGTATATTGGTTGGCTTAATTATAGTTATGATGGTGTGAATATAAATTTATTTGGTAAATGTTAAAAACTATAATCCATCCATGATTATTGTAAAAATAAAATTTACCATGTTTTCCTAAAAAATATTCCTTTCAGACATTGAAAATGAAGTCATTTTTTTCTAAAATTTATTCTTTTGACATTATTAATCACCAACAATCATAAAATGAATGGAAATTAAGAAATACTATGAAATAAGAAATTGAAGAATAGTTTTTCTGTGGTTCATGAAATTATGATAAAACAATTTATCCCATTATAATCAAGAATATAGATAATCTTGAAAAGTAATGTGATTGTAATATAAATCCATTAACTCATAGTTAACAGTTGAATCTAATGTTATTTAATGGAATAATATTATATGAATCAATAAAAAAGGAATTATATGAATAAATATGTAAAAATACACTCATGTTGTATAAATTATTCCATATAACAAATTCATGGTCCACGATGTGAAACATGTATCATGAAAATGAGATTATGATATTGAAATCTAGGAAGTGGTTATGTGAAAATATTGAGATCCACATTAATCATGATTATATATATATAATTACATATCAGTTCAGAAAAAATTATTTCACTTACTAATTATTTACATGAAGAAAACTTATTTTATAGTTTATAACATAATCTTTAAATCACATATTTTTTAAATAAATTACATATTTAATTTCTTAATAAATTATGTTCACATATGTGGCTCGGAAGAATTTTAGTTCATTATTGAAACATTAAATTTTTAGGTCAAGTTTTGTAAAAGGGGTCATAATTCCATCACATATATAATAATAATAATTAAATAACTTTCAATTATATATTTAAAACATTATTTTATAATCACACTCTAATGGTTAATGTGAAAAATGAATCACATCTCATTATGGAGGTGGTACTCCAATTGTATGCTTGAAATATGTTACCATTTTACAATATATGGGATTGTATGAAAAAATAATGATATATTATCCTCACAAAATAAA
The DNA here is from genome assembly GCA_963277665.1 of Viscum album. Taxonomy (NCBI): domain Eukaryota; kingdom Viridiplantae; phylum Streptophyta; class Magnoliopsida; order Santalales; family Viscaceae; genus Viscum; species Viscum album. Next base: position 2,072,114,867 of record OY728138.1, read on the forward strand.
ATTGTTTTATTAACATAATATATATTAATTAGTAAAAAATAGTAATTATTTGTTAGAATTTGTGATGGTAAATGAAACACATCACTTCTTTGAGATGGTAGTTCATATATAGGTATAAATTATTTTTTTAATGGAATAAGATGTTAAAGGATAAAAATAAGGTAATTAAATTACTATAATAACTTCTTTTCGTATTGAGGAAAATTATTTAATTATATTTGAATTATTATGATATAATTGAATTTGGTACAAGATTAGGAAAAATGAGAATGACTGATATATTTGATTACCTCTTTTTTAAAGAATTTTCATTTGATCACTCCTTAATGACCAAATGGATGGACCTATCAGTAATACATAACCTATAGAATATTTATATGGAATATAATAAGGCATTATTAATGGTTTGGAATAAGAAAAGTGTGTCATGATGTGTGGAGAAGATTGGAATGGTGGTGTCTATATATAAGAGAGGGGAAGGTCCCCCTTTGAAATATATAAATCAATAAATTTCTACTAATAAAAAATCATGTTGTGTTTATCAGAAATCAAATAATTTAAATGTAGGATTTATATGAGTTAAAATATTCTCATGTAGTTTTATATAGACAAGTGTTTTTTATTTTTAACCCTTTCTTCTATGTTTTATTCCTTCAATACCCTTTTGATGATAATCATGATTTTAATTTTTTTACACATTAGGGGTCAAGGATGTTACTATTATAGATAAAGTGAACCATAAGTAGAAAATTGTTTATATTATAGACCATATACCATTATAATGAATTATTTTCATGTTTCTATAATGTTATTTAATTTAACAGTAATTTATTTAAAATAACATACCATTAAAGTAATTATTGTTACTATTCACATAGTAGACATTTAAAGAAACAAGATTGTAATGTAATTATATTATATTATTTTAAAGAAAACATAATAAATTAATTTTATCCAAAAAATATTATAAAACCATAACCCAGAAAAAAAATTTACATTAGTATTTTTGGAAGAATTTACTGGAGTTTTTTACTATATGCACAAGTATCATATCAACGTATCGTATGCATTTAAGGTAATTATTACATCTCTCTACATTAAAAATAAATTAAATTAAAAAATTAAATTATTTATCACTTTAATTAACCATTTTAATTATAAAATTACTACTTTTTATATGTATCGAAAAATATATTTATTTATAAAAAATGGAAATTTATAATTTATTAATAAAAAAAATAATATATTTTCCCATGTCAAAAAATGTCATATATCCCCATATGCTAGATTATTTGATGAAAATAGACAGAAAAAAATAAAAAAATAAATATTTCATAAATATTATATATTTTTAAAGCCCCATTTTGTTATTTTTAATCCAAATTACTTAATTCACCCTCACTAAGATGAAAAGTAATTACCATAGTTACTATTCATAATAACAAAAAATAATGGTTACCAATCTACCAATTTTGAAAATTACTATTAAAATTATGGAATTCATTTTTTCAAATTCATTAAATATTAGTAGAATTAATTAATATTAAACTAATGCTGGCAAATGTGATGAAAACCAGTTTTCCAGAAAACGTCCTTTTTAAGTATAAAAATGATACCAAATAATAATTCCAAAAAATATCGATTACAATGACATATATTGGATTATATTTAATAAAAATATAAAAACGAAATTTTAAAATCCATTACAAAAAAAAATGGCACTTTGTAAATATATCAATGGAAATGAAGGTTTTCATTAAAATTATAATTTATTCACTATTCATTGACAAATCATTATTTTTTATAAAGTCAAAAAATATCAAAATGATATAATTTTTAATTTCAAATTTGATATATTTTTATATGAAAAATTATTTATAAATGTGTGAAAAATTAATTATAGTATTTTCTTACAAAATAAATAAAAACCATTTTTTAGAAAATTATTTTTCAATCCAAAAATGAAATTACTAAATATTGATTTCTTATTTACTCAGAATTAAAAAATTGCCTAACACTTTTAAGAAAAAATTTATATATTTCGTAATTTTATGAGTTATATTTATATTTTAAATTTCAAAAGCATGTTTATAATGATATAATTTAAATAATTATATTTTCATTTTATATCACATTTTTAAAATAGCTCAGTGATGTATATAATGAAGGTTATCAAGCATAGTATTATTTTAAACTAAAATTTTAAAGTGTTAAATTCTTCCCCTTTAAAAAATTACATCCTCTCAATTTTATTTCTATACATATGAAATTCGTTAAAAAAATTTAAATTATATTCTGTCGATTGGAAAATATAACACATGTTTAGGAAATGAAGAACAAATTTAATAATCCAAATAATTTTTGTTTAGATCATTATAGTAAAGTGAAAATATGGTCATGAATGAGATAAATAATGTAAATTTTATAAAATAGTGTGAATATGAATTTGTTTAAAATAATTTTATTGTTTAAAAAACATAAAAATGTCGGGGATAAAGAAGGAAATTAATCAATATAAATTAATATTATACTATTTCATTTTTATTTAAAGATATTTTTCCTGTAGTTCTGGAATTTCATTACCATCAAGATTAATAAAATAATGTAATATAAAAAATTTATATTCATTAAATATATAAACAAAATTTATCCTTTGGTTGCATTTTTGAATTATATTTTAACTTTCTCTCGTCTTATACATCAAATGATGAAAATAAATATTTTTTGACCGAATCACAACAATATTTTTTTTGATTGACCCTAAGATATTTTAAATAATTATAATATATTTTTCATATCATTAATGAAACTAGAATTGTTGGAACATGATTATATAATATCAAGATAAATATTTTTTTAGATATATAAAACAATAATCTCCAATAACTCAATAAAAACACATAATGATTAAGGTAGATCATTCCATAAGTTGTTAAAGAATAAAAATCAACATTATATTTTTCCCTAAAATAAAATGGATCTCAAAAAAACCTATATTATAGTGAACATAACTAAAATAATAATATTCAACATTTTATACTGAACTTAAATATTATCTTTATCATAATCATAAATATCTCTAAAAGTATTACTTGTGAAACCATTAAATTTTAACAATTTTTTAAATTAATCTAAACAAATCAATGGTATATCCTTCCAAAATCCATGATATAGTTCAAATTACCTTTTGGTATTGTCAATAATGTCCTTAAAAAGATAATTCTATCTACTAACCATATGATCACCCATGAACACATAAACTAATGATAGTATCCATAATTATTAATTTATCATCATAAAAAAATATTATTCATCAAATTCATCTAAACCATACACCAATACTAAATATAACCCCCCCCTTCGAACACTTCATGGACATTTACTAAAAACAAAATATTTAAATTTCTAAAATTATTAAAGATAAACATAATATAGTTTTTTCTATAAAACGGATAAAACAAAAAATATAAATATTATATCACTTAAACCCCCATATAATTTTTTTGTTTTGAGTAATCAAAAATTAGGGAAAACATAAAAATATAAAAACTCATGTCTTTATGTTAATGTTTTTTTCTTAAAACACCCATCTATTATTATTTAACAACAAGTATTCAACATATCCCATAAAATTCACTAAAGATGTAACCAAAAAATATATAATACATTGAAATAATTTCTATGTATTATGGAACAATCCATAATTCAAAATAGAATCACCTAATTAGATATTTCAAATATCTTTTTGAGGTAACATAAATCCAGTAAATTATGTCATATCATATATGTAACTTACATTCATTTATCTTTTTTACTTCAACCAATGTATTGGAGGGATATGACACACCCACTCATCCATTGTTTATAACATAACCAGCCATTATTTATTTATAACATAACCACCCATACATTATTTATAATGGAACCAGCCATAAATCATCCACAGATATTTATAAGTACATCATAATGAAAAAATTAATCTTTCACTATTAAACATAATACCCGTGAAAGTAAACATCATTCCTTTTTTTCATTATTAACTCATGGAAAAGAAATAAGAATTCAGAAATCACATAAGTAGAATAATAATTTATCAATATATGTAATAAGGATCTTATCATAACAATATATACCAATTATAGAATTGGAAAACTGTAATAGGGGAAAATGTCATTGTTTTAAAATAATACCTTTACCTCTTAGTTACCATTGAAATCAAAAATCAATAAAGTAATAGATCTGATGAGAATCTATAAAACCCATGAGTTTAATTAATTAATATTTCAAAACTAATTTATGTATTTGTAAAAAAATCATAAATTTAATTCATAGTGCATTATATAAAACATGGGTCAATAAAATCTGTTTTTGAAATAAAAACCCTTTATAAGGATCATAAAATTTTTTGTGATTATTAATCAAAGAATCAATTTTGAAAACATCTGTAAATTGTTATAAATCAAGTCTAAATACAATATAATTATATTTTTATATCAATTCACCCATAATCATTGAATTAAAATATCAATGAAGTTGTGTTATAAACAAATGAATGAAAATTGAGTTAATCAATATCAAAATTCATGTCCTATGTTTCTATGTTTCTCCATTATATAATATATAAAAATATTATTTTTATTATTTATTTAACAAACATATATAGTTTTCATAAATTATCATTAAACCATTTTTGTTTTATATTAAAAACATATTTTATTACTCAGTCACTTATCTTCATGTTTTTTAGGATGTTAGATTCATAATTGAAAAATAATTTTGGTAGGATGACTAAGGTCAAATGTTCGTTGTTCAATAATATTAAAAATAATAATAATAACATCATTATGATTTTGACTCATTAAATGAAACATTATAATAACCCACTAAGGAGATATGTTAAAAACTAATAACATTACTTTGTGGAGGTGTCATTCACATATAAACATGAATAATGTTACAATTTTCTTGTACATGATAGCATAAGAAAATAGATGATATATTATATTTATAGAGTCATATTTATTTCCATAAAATCAAATATATTAATGAAATGCAGAATCATAAATATTCATGACAGGAGTGATAGAATGTGGAATACATCACATCATGGATTTGGTAGTCTACATATTTTCATGAACAATGTTTTATTTCCTCATTCAATAGAAGAAGTAATAATGTATGTTATTAAATTAGAATAATGAAATATATTTATGTGGATATATTTAGGGTATTATATTTTAATCAATATTATAAAATTAAAGGATGTATAGGAATAAAAAAATTGAATACCCTTGATGAATATGATTACATCCTTTTTAAAAAAACTCATCAGGGTCTATCCTTGTGGATCTTAAATATGTACTATTAATAGACAAACATCAATAATTTCAATAAGGATGTTATTAAGAGAATTTATTTGGGTTTGGTTGATATATTTTTAACATGAAGTGTACTGAAAAAAAGGAGATATGGTGTCTTATATAATAGAGTGGAGGGGCACCATTTTAATTACATAAAATATTAAATTAATATAAATTATTTTCATATTCATTTTGATAAAAAATAATATATTTAGAATTTATAATTACTATTAGTATAAATCCTCCCATAAAATTATATTCATACTGTTTTTGGAGTTTATTTAACCAATATATCTTAACTTTAACCCCATGTTAATTCTTCTAATGATTTCAAGAATATCAACGTTTATTACAAATTAGTGGTCATCAGTTTTATAATAAAAGGAAAAGTGACCAATAAGTGGTACATGGTGGATATTATAGATTATATACAAATCACTGAACCAATGAAAAATTTTCATTGAATTTTAATTTTTGTGTAATATATTATTTAATAAGAGAAATCCCTACATTCATTTTCAGGATTTCTAAAATTTTTGTAATTATAAAATATAACAATATAATGAATTTATATTGTAATTTTTTAACATATTTTTTCTTAATTATATTTATCCAAAAAATCACATAACACCATATGTCAAAAAAAATAATATTACTTGGCCTATTTTTTAAATCCTATACTTCCTTTTTATATTGCATACACCAGCATTGTGTTATAAAATTTTAATAATTTAAGGAATTTTTTTCAATCAATATAATATAAAAACCATTTTCCATGTTACAAAAATAATTAATATTTCAGTTAAATATTTACATCGTCACATAAACTTACTATATAAATATTAAAAATCATAGAGTTTTCAAAACAAAGAGATTGATATTTTGGTTTTATTATTTACAGAAATTAATATAAAAGTTGATATCAATGAAAAATTGTGCCATTTTTTCATACAGTCAAATAATGGATGAGTATGTCTAAAATAAACTTTTCCAATATAAATAAGAAAAGTGTTTTTTTATATTTAATTCCATAGTTGAATTTTTTTATTTTTTTCCACAATTTATCCTTTCTATGGAGAAAAATATCAACCACAATTACTATCAATAATGACCAATAAATTTGACCAATTTAAAATATTATACATGATGATAAATTATATAAAAAAATTTGGGAAATTTTATACAATTATGTGATAGATATTACATGTATACTAAACACATAAAAATAAAGGAAAATCATTTTTCTAGAGAAACATATTTTATGTATAAAAATTATTTCATAACAGACATATTGATAATGTTTAATTAAAATAAAATTTATTGTATTAATTATAATGAAATTATACCATATTAATTTATATATAAATTAAAAAAAAGTATTTTCTAATTAATTGATTTTTTAATAAAGTTTTTAATAAAATGTATATTTATCACTATTCACTGAATATTTGAACTTTTTAGAAAATTACCAATATTTAAAAAAAAATTAAATTTTGATATAATGACTTAAAAATGGTATCCTTGTCATAAAATATAATTTCTATAATGGTCATAAAATAAATATAATATTTTTTTAAAAAAAAATATCCCACATTGTATGAAAATGTATTTTCGAACCATAAATTGACTTCAACAAAAATTTAAATATTATTTCCTAAGAATCGACTAATATGTTTTTATTTTTAATGAAATATATATATTTAAAAAATCAATTAATTATATTCATATCTTATAATTCAATGGCTACAATTGAATGATCATATTTAGATTTTAACATTTATAGGATCTAATGTTACATTATGGAATTGTCTCCAGAATAATCAAAAATATTACTCAGCCGTGATATTACATCGCTCATTCGATTACTGGTTTGTTCTTTTAATAATAGATTAATATTTATAAAATTTCAGAAGAAACAATAATGTTTAAAAAAACATCCCAATGATGTCCACATTGGAATGATGATAATCATAGGCAGAAAACATTGAAAATCCATATCATTTAAATAACTACTAAAAAGAGGAAATGTGGAAATGGAAAATACAACACTCCAATTGATGAACATCAGAAATCTACAATATGAAAACCTCCATCTAGATCCACCATTTGAAAACACCATTTGCAACCACCCTATGGATATCATAATTTGTCACCAAAATCTGTATTAAATGCATCAAAACACCATACCTACTAAATAATATTAGCAAAAACATCAAGATCTATATCACTAATCACAACACAACACCATTTCATCTATAAATTTATGAACAAACCAATATTTATAGCAGCCTCTCCTGGTGGAGTTAAAGAGAATCACAACATATTGAAATGAGAGGGAATCTGCATAAATATAAGTTGATGTGTATCTAGAATCCTGTAATAAATATGATATAATTTGAATGAAACCATGAATAAAAATACTAACCTTATTTATAGTACCACATAGGATGGACGTGATCACAAAAAGTTGTTCCTTTATGCATCAATGCTTCTAAAATTCCAACACCTTCCAATGATTCTTAAAATTCGAAGACCTGCACACTAAGGCAATTCAGAATAATGAGATCTAAATGCCAAGACAACAATAGTTCCATTCATTCTCTAGAAATAAATAAACATGAGATATCATAACATAGGATATAATGTTTTCTATAATGAAACATGTGTAATCATAAAATGTTAAATCTGGAAACAAATAATAGTATTGAGAAAATAGTTTTCTTATTTAACTGGAAGCTATAATAAGATTTCATTTTATGGGGTTTCAGTTTTACTAGAGGGAAACATGACCGATTTGAATATTTTTTGATCATGTACTGGAAACAGACATGACATCATCAAATTGGTTTTCTTTTTTATAATAATCAAACATTACAAGTCAACATACAAAAAAATTGAAAGGTAAAAAATGAATAATAAAAAATGGAAAATCACTAATAATGGAAACAAAAAAATGAAGACATAAATTGGGTAAAATTTGTTACAGGAGATAGAAATATATAATTAAAAATAGTGAATTCTGTTTTAGTAAAAAAATGCTTAATAACAATATCGAAAATTAGTTTAACTGAAAACATACATAATAATTTAGAATATTGGAATTCTGTTATACAGGAAACATGCATCATATTTCAGATAATGAAAAAAATGTTTTTATGGAAAAAAACTTGAAAACTAAAAAATAATGAAATTTCATTTACTAAAAAAATCAGTGAAAATTAAAAGAATGGTAAATCATGTTCAAGTGGAGAAAACATTGAGATGTCATATTATGAGAACACTAAATTGCTGGAAACTATCAATACATATTAGAACATGGATTATCTTTTTTAATCTATATAAATTTACTTCAAGGAAATTCATTTTATGATTTTATAATCTCATTGCAATGTAATAGTAAACTATGGTATAAGTAGACATAAATACAGGAATCAAAATCTGTAACATGAAGTTATATTGAAAGAGCTATAAAAATAGGAAGAAAAACTGCAATTTCAGTGCGACATGAACTAATATAAAGTAAAATATGCATGATTATATAAATGGCAGTATAATGTAATATAAAATGTAGTTCTAGTTTTAGTTAAATTAGTCATAAACTATAAATGTCCTGGTATTCATGAACCACTATGTTCTTATGTATTTTATGTTTTTTCATGTTCCATAATTTTACCAGAATGGTTTGAAAATGGATAATAAAATAACCTTTGAATTTCATTTTGATTTATACACTGTTAGATTCCTTTATTTCTAGCATTCAACTGTATAAGAGAAAAAGATTGCAACAAAACATGTTGATGAAAAAGATAGAACAATGGACAATTTACAGCACAGATAACCTAGTCACCTAATCGAATTCTATAATGGAAAACAGTACAGATATAATTACATAAATTCATCAAAAAATAAAAAACAATATATAATATGGAGGATAAAAAATACAATTTGTAAAAACATAAAAACATACCCACGGGATGACTAATATCATTACTTGAAATTAAACACCTTAAATAGGCAAGTTAATTTTTTGATAAGAGGTCGAGAACTGAAATCAAATAAACTATTTCTAAAGGAAATTTAAATAAACCATAGCCAATGAGAGATTAAAAACAAAGGAAAAATGGAAAAACAATGAGAATAGAAATTGATACCATCAAATATTACAGCACTGGTATATTGACCAGATATTATAGTAATGGAAGTATTCCAGTACATGTAAACATGTTCATTTTGAGATAAATTTCTTTCACTGCAAAACTTAAAAAATAAAATCAAATCCATGAAATGTAAATCTGTAGAACATGGATCCTATAAGCTGTAATTTAAATCTATGTTAAGGTCACCCACATAACTTCACACAATTTCTAGGATAATGTTAATGGAAGAAAATTGATTCTGTAAAGCTAAAACTATTAAACTCATAATTTTGTTAAAATGGAAAAAAAAACTGACCCTAACTGAAGTGAATATTCCAGTACTGGTAAAGTGACTAGATTTTACAATAATGGTAACAATTCCGGTACTGGTTAATCTGTTTAGTTGTGGTTAAATGTGTTTCCCTCCAAAACATAAAAAACAGAGGCAATTCCATGAAATGTTAATCTGTTAAAATGGGATCACATAAATTGATATCCCTATATATGATTGGGTCACCACATAATGTTATAGTCCTTCCAGGATTATGTTAATGGAACAAAAATGACTATAGTAAAGCTGAAACTACTAAACTATTAATTCTGTTATACTGGAAAAAGAAAATTGACCATAACATCATTGAATATGTGTAATGGTAAATTCAATGGAATTTACAGTACTGGAAAATATTCCAGTAATATAAAATTTGTTCAGTTTTAGATTTTAATGTTTCACTAAAAAACAATTTCAATTCCATTAAATATAAATCTGTTCAACTGGCGACAAATATAACAATTCATAATGTGGGACTACTTTATTACTAGAAACTATCAATACATATCAGAACATGGATTATATGTCTTAATGTATATAATTTTTCCATAAAGATTAATGTTTTTAGGATATTATCCATACATTACAGTGTATTACCAAACTACTTTATAAGTAGAGCTAACACTGGAGAATGTTTCTGTAACAGGCCATTTTAAACTAAAATATTGTAGATTGTGTGTTGTAAAATCACTGCACTGAAAGACAAACCATTAGTCATGTATATTTTTTTTATCTTTAAGTTTTACTTTATATGAATACAAATATCAGCGGCATCAATTAATGGTGGGTTTGAGTCACCAGTTAGTGAAATAAAAGATGAGATATTAACATATTAGATTTTATAAATGAATTTATCACATACCCTAATCGATTTAGGAGGTTGTAGGAATGATGGAGTAGTGAATTCATCACGGTGGAAAGTTTTCTTCCTATTCACAATGCCTGAAAGTGTTATTTGGAAACTACAAAATGAATACATATTCCATGGTACTCAAGAACCTAGAAATAGTAGATACCTTTAGAATTGTTAGTTCGAGCGTTCTATTGGAGATGCATTTCAGTTCAATATTGTGGGCAGCTCAGGCATTCTGGTGGAAGAACATTGCATCAGGAAGACACCTTTTATTTACAAAAGCATTAGTCCATGCACTGCAACACCCTTCGAATCACATAAGTGAACTGCTGTTTACATCGCAGTGGACATCATTGAATAGAAACATATTAAATAAACAGTAAACAATAGAGCATGTTTTGCAAAAATCGTATCCGTATACATGCAGACATGGAATGATGTGATGAACATGGGTCATGATAAGAAAGGATCTCTTCTTTTATCATTACCCATGTCTGAAGAAATTACTTGTATGTTAAAAAATTAAGCCTGTTAACATTACTTCTAATTCCAGTAAATTGGAAACATTTAAAATCACATAAATATATATAAATTTTATATTACTATTGTAGGTTTCATTACAGTTTATTCAAATTATTTTAAAATCACAGAAGCTAGTGCATGATCAATTTCACGCTGCCCTAATTTCCACTTACAATAAAATTTCATCATACTGCTGTAGGTGTAAACATTATAGTATGTTTCAGAAATCTTTAATTCCATGAAAACATATTTGGTGAATTATATTTCATTTTTGGTATCCAAACACTTTAATTAATACTTACAAGACTTGGTTCTTGGGTGAAAACCATCTTTTATAGACTGAAAAAACACAACAGTTGCATCCTTGAGCCTTAAATTTTCTTCTAAGAACCTGATTATTGGAGTCAACCAAAAGTCATTAGAGAATGTTGTATTTAAGGTACATATTATACTGATATTTACCTACCTTGAAGAAAAAATGTATGTCCCTTCCTGATATCTCGTAGGAATGAGTCCTCAAGGATCATTCTGAATAGATGGTATCCTTTTCATGATCTTTCTAAACCGTGATTGTTTTGAAATGTGATTGTATCTTGATACCAAAATCAATATGACAAGCAATGGCTTCTTCATTCATATTATAAATTTATAACATGTTCACTTGCAATTTTATTTCAAGCAATGAGATGCCTTAAAAAGTTCTTACCATCAAATTATCCAGGGAACAAATCCAAATCATGGGGTGGACCAATTAAAATTTTCTATTGGAGTTCCAACTGCTTTCGCACCACTAGATCAGCTTCCTAGCCCCATGTTGATAAATATCTTTGTAGTACATCTTTACCACGAAACGATATAATAGGAAGAAATGGTGAGGAATTACTTCAATAAAAGAGGAATAAAAATATTCTGGTCGCCTATAAACATCATAGAAGAAACATTAATGGCTAGTAGTATACCATGGATGCATAGGCATCTGATTTTCCTCGACGCGTTGAATTCATAAGTCCTCTGGAATAATTTACAAAAGCTAAATCAAATTCCCATAAATCAAAAAACAAAACATGTCAATATGAAAGCTCACGCTTTGGTACACCCTTCCTTATTCGAGAAAAATTTCTCAGTTTCCCACAAAGAAAAAATGAAAAGGTTAAGCCAATAAGTTAATAAACCAATACAGTAATAAATGGTCTTCTAAAATCAGTAAAATAAATACATAGTTGGATATGAACATGGTAAATTGAAATGTAAATGGAATAAGTTGTTCTTGGAACCTCATAGAGGAAAACAATGTATAACTAACGCTAAGTGAATGCGAACAGTTATATTGGATAACTATATCCATACATTCGGTTTAAAGGATTTACTTATTCCATTACGAATATATGTTATTACCTATTGTGCAAAGATGAAGTGGGTGTGAATTCGAATAGCCTGAAGGCTGTGGAGATCAGAATGTCAGTAGCACTGAAATAGGAATCCAAAAAATTCCGGGAATACCAGAATGAGATTACAATATGCATGGGTTGTCGACCGTATGTAAATGGAGCAGTTAAAATCAGATATTATGGAACTAAATCGAACATAAATTAAGTATTTTAGGTTTTCGAACGATTACCTGGAGGATGAGATGTTTGGTTCAAAGGGCTCTGTGAGTTAGTCCTGGACATTGGAAATCTGAGTGCGCCTTCAAGAAGGATGGATGTGTATGCTGCAACTGGTGCAAGGAGTAAGATGATGTGTGAGAACGACGGTCTTCAAGATATCTGACAGGTAGATAACGGCCATGTGCGCAGACAACCGGAACCCTAGGTCATCAATTAAATTACCCCGACACAAACCAGGAGAACCCTAAATCGTCGAGAATGCAGTAGAAATTGGGTCATGGTGGTTGGTAGAGGACAGCTTTTATATCTGTGGTTGGTGGTGAAACTGGGGGCGTTTGAGGGATCTAGAGGTCCCGATGGGTGAGGTTTTAGTCGGGAGAGGTAGCGGGAGGCGGATGAAAAAATTTGACTCCCGCGGTGTGCACGGGACTGAAAAGGGAGACGATGCAGGGAGTGTAGGCATGGAGCTCTCTTGGAGCGGCACAGATGAGTTTTTTTTATGTGGAAGAACCGTTGGTTGACACGTGTTAGTAGAAAATCTAGGATTAGTAGACATATTATATATTGATTAGAGATGAATTTGGACTGATCTCTATTATATTGTGGTCCTTTTAACTATAGCATAATTCTTTTTATATGGCTTTATGTGATGTGGTGTACATAATAGAATTGTGGTTTACATATTTCTATAATGGATGTGAAAAAATAATCTCTTTATTCCATACAATTATTAAATATTACCTCATGAAAAATATTATATAAATAAATTATGTTATTTCAGTCAAAAAAACAGTATATATGTTTAAAAGATAAAATATATAGAATTAGTATTAGAAGAAATGAATAATTCTAAAGAAACGTATTCTTAGAAATGCATAATAGTATAGAGTGGGTTAATAAATGAATCTGATGTTGTTGGAATGGGATCAGTTGATTTATATTCATTACATAATTTCTAAACTAATTTAAGTTGAATCACCTAAATATGTAGTGTAAAATCATGATGGATGTCCAAAATGGGATGTTGGTTATGAAATTTTTGTGGATCAATTGTATGATAAATGATAGAATGTCATTCTCTATAAAACATTAAATTCATGGTGTATGCGAAGGGATCATATATGTAAAAGGATTATCATGATGTTATGTCCAATTTTAATCTTTTATTGGGTGTTGTGATTATAAAATTGATTCTGGATATGGGATGATAACATCAAAAAAGTGATCAGGAGAAGTGTTATACACTTCAATTAATGGATGGAATGGAAGGGATGAAATATGGTGTGGAAATAATGTTAGGATAAACTTTATCAGTAGATTACAACAATATTTATATAATATTAAAGTATGGGATAATTTTCTTAATAACTCAATAGAAAACAAGAAAATTTAATAGCTGATAGAAGTATAAGATATTCAAGAATGTTTATGGATTGTTATTTCTCAAGTGTGGGAACAAAATGTTAAGTCCCAAGAAGGCATAGTCTCAAAACCATGTGTATTGGAATGAATAAATAATTAGATTACTATAGTGAGGCAAACATATTTGATAGTATAAAAATATGTTAGAAACCTACATCCACTATTTAGGGATGATATAATTTTCTGATTTTAATGATTTGAGGAGATCCTAAGAGCGTGGAAGAAATTTCAATGCATTTTGATGCCAAATATTTAAATACATCTGTTAATGAATATATTTTCTCATTACAGTCCATAAAATCATTCTAACTATATAACATACTAAATGGAAATACTGAGGATTAAAATTAGTTTGGTTTCATTTTTAATGAATAAACCTATCAAAAGAAAACGTATCTAGATTTTTTATTTGAATTAACGATTTGGTTTCTTTGTCATAAATATTTCACCTACATTTTATTATGAATTTACGTGCATAGTTATATGTATGTTATTATCAGAATGAATTCAAATATAAAAATGGATGTCAATATGGATTCCCTTCAAGGTGGTTTATAAGAAAAAATATATGTGAGGAAACATAAATGCTTCACAAAATATAGGAACAGAATCATGATTTTTCATATTAATGATAAGACTTTATTGGTTGAAGAAATAACCTTCATAATAATGTTATAATATTGTTTCAATATCGTAATATGAAGAGTTTTAAAGGTGAAACACCTGTTAATATTGATTCCAGAAGAAATTGATAAATGAAATATTCATCATATTTATTTTCTATATGAATTTCAATTTATTAGTGAGAATAGATGGATGAATAATACTGAAACTAAAATGGACATGTCTAGAATAATCTAACTAAATGTTTTGGGGAGTACTAAAAAAATTAGAGATGAATATAGGGATATATTGATAAAATAGAACCATGGTTATATCATATAAGAAATATATCTTTATTTTCATTGAATTGATTGGGTTTCATTTTAGTATTGACTCATTATTTTGGAAAATTAAATATCTAAAAATATGAATCTCCATAATTGAATGTGGAATAATTATAAATAGTTATGGTTATTTAGGAATAAGTTGTTATAGTTTTAATATATATAATTATATCAGAAGATGATATATTACATTCATATTGTGAGTTTAACGTTAATTTATTTAAAATCATTAAATGAAACACGAGGAGGATATAATAATGAAATAATTTGTATTTGGTGGAAATTGATTATATAAAATTAATTAATGGGAATATTTATACATTTTTTCTATGAATATAATTTTTTTAGGTACTCAGTCACTCAAAATAGAACACCATTATTATATTTTACCTATATATGAATAAAAATACTTTGGTTTTAATGTCTATAAATGATCACAAATCATAGAGAATTGGAAGATGGTTATAAAGCTATAATTAAATCCAAATATGAATTTTATTGGTTGATGAATTTAAAAAAATATATGTCTGTAGAAATAAGGATGATGATATTAGTCTCTATAAAAGACATAGTGTGGTTCAATTTGATTAATATTAAGTATTCAATTTTTGAAAAGAACATAAAAATCTAAAGTACCACATCATCATAAATTTACAACTGGACAATGACATAGAGATAAAAATTATTTCTCATAGACAAAATGTAGTGTTTATATTTTCAAAGGAGATAGATCAACCATTATTTGTGTTGTATTGTTATTCAGGGGGTGTTGGGTTAATTGATGTATGAGTAGGAGATCACATATTTCAATTGGAAATCATAGTGTGTTTCCGAAGGACCCTTAAAAAAATTTCCATTAAAACATTTTCAGGAAGGAATGAATAGTTTTATATTATTAATGTTTCAGTTCACCTACATAATTTTATAAGAAATTGGTCATTAAATGATACTCAGATAATTATGTATATAGTGATTTTTCTATCACATTACGAGGAGTTTTTGTTCAATAAGAATTTTGTTTCTTTTAATGAAATTTAGGAGGCCAATATGTGTATTTATTATAATACACCAAATCAGGTTGACTAATAATGTTACTCGAAATGGTCAACCATATGGCCCAAAGAGCATTTCCAACATACATGTGATGGATTCATTAAATTGATTATCATATGTAGTGGGAATTTGAATATTATCACCCTATAAATAAATATGACCTAATAAAATCAACCAGAATATCCCCTTATGAAACCAAAATATATCAAATGTCAAATAAAAACAATAATAGGCTAACATAATACATCTAAATGACATGGTCAAAATTAAAAATTATAAGACTATAAAAACATGGTACACGAAACAACACCTGGGTTTCACTCCTTGTGACTAGACATCTCTAACTTACCAACCCACTAAAAAGGAAACATGGACTAGAATAGTCAACCTCTACATTACACTCTTTCCATAACATATATCCTCTAAATATATGGTTATAAATTCCAAATGAAAAAACAAGGGTATGAGGACTAAAGATCTATAAGATGGAACAATATAATCTATAAAAAAATTCCATGTAGATTCGATTACGACTTGTTTGAAAATATATTTAAATAACATTTTTAGACAAATCATGTTTTATATTAAAAAATTGAATGGATTTTCAATTCAAAAACTATCCATTCCATTCAAAATAATGGAATATTAATATATGAATATAAATATGACAATATAATATAAAAGGAAATAAATATATAAGTAAATTATTTCTAACCACAAATATCCATATCAATATTAAGTGGTAAAAAAGATTATCAAATCATAATTCACATAATATTATCTCCAGGAATCTTATTAGGGAAACCAATGGTTCAATGGTGTACACAATTGAACGAATATGACACAAAATGAAACATTAGACAAAATATGTGAGTCTTAATATTTAGGAAACACACCACGTTAGAATGGATACCCCATATCCCTATTTAATAAATGTATCATGACCTAGCAAAAGATTACATCAGTAGGGATCATTTGTTTTATTTTTCCCTTATACCATAATGTCTTCCCATTGTAATTCATTTCATTATTACATTTAATGAAATAAATATTTGGCTTCACAACCATTTTTATATTCATTGACTTTTTAAATCCAAATCTATTTTTAATAAAAAAACATTTCTGCAATGACACAAGACATCTAAAAAGCATAAAACCCCAGTTCCCTTCCAATAAAATCATAGAGAATTTTATTTTAACATAATGGAAAAAAATTCATTTTAAATCAAACCCAATTTTAAACACCATTTCCATTTCCACAAAATAATAAAACCAATAATGATATTCAAAAAATGAAAAACATGTTAAGAACATAAGGATGGATAATGAATTTACATTTTTATTATGACACTTACAACAATAATAATATAAAAATTATTTCCATCTAAACTATTGATGGAAAACAAAGAGTTTCATTAATAGGAATTATTGATCATAGAAAACACCATTTATTACCCATTAAACTTTTAGATCAATTAAACACATCACACATTGTTTTTCACAACATTTATTGAATTATAATTTAGATTTAGTTCTCAAAAATGAGTAGAAAATCAGTGGAAAAATGAATGTACATTATTTTTATCAACTAAATAAGAATTTGAATCCCTAGTGAACAAATAAAAGCTATATTATAGACAATAATTCCTAGAGTAGTTCAAAATAATACAAGATTCTGTTGATATTATATATTAAAAACCCAAAGGGGGTCATGGTAATGCTATAATTTTAGATGTTCATATCTAGTCACATGGTTTGGTCCATGTTCTACAAACAATACACTAACAACATGGTGGCCTATATTCACTGAAAAAAATTTCATAGTTACTTGATGAAGATATGCATGGTTTAAAAAATCATAATCATGTCATCCAAAAAAAACTAGAAACAACCTAGACACATTCATAGTATGCTTTAAGTGGTTGACGATTTGAATAATGGTGTCAAAAATTTCCAAAACACCATTTAAACTCGTAGTTCCATATTCTATTATTTTTGCAAGGAGTGTACTAAATGTTCTCCTAAACCAGGCACCAAGATAGTTTTCCTAGAAAAATAAAAACATCAACCCCAACCCATAATGTACACTAAACCACTTGAAAGTATAAACCAAGCTAAAAATGAAGAAACCCTATGACATGGATAGAATCACAACTATTCAAACTATAATAACATTTTTTCTCAATAACTCTTATAATCAGGGACCTATAAATAGATAATTCATTGCTATAATCATGTTAGGTCAAAAGGGGCTATATACTCTAAGTGGGGGGTGAATCAGGGTATGTATATTCTTTTCTGAATTCTTCCAACCCCAATAGATGTTAATGTCTTAATTATAAGGATCATATTGTTTGCAATTGTTTATTTATGATGGTCACTTATTTTATTTGTATTTGACGATGATTTTTTGAATGCAATATATGGAATCATGTGGGAAAACAATATGATTTTTACATGGATCACCCTGACTGGGATATGTCCAAGGAGCATATATCAACGAAGCGCCAATTTACCAAATCTAAAAAATCTCACTACCAATAATGTTTATGATAGATAACTTTTATGCCCATTTTCACTGCATTTACATTGATTACGATCAACTCACTACTTTCCCAAGGGTTACACTATATTTCTCTCTCATTCTCTCACTACAGGTAGAAAGGATGACCTTCTTTCTATTCCTTCACTCAATGCACTTAGAAAGGATCCAATCATAATTTAAGGACTTGTAGGTCCGTTCATTTCCCCGAATACTTGCATCCTCAATTGTAGATAGATTCTATACTGATGTACCAATTTCATCCAGTGATGAATACATCATTTACACTAAAATATGGGAAATCCTTTTTGAAAAAATATCTAAAAGAACATGGCCTTTGCGAAGTAGCCACTTTTGCAAAGCTAAAACAAGCCTTCAAAATTCTACAACCTCTTCATGAAGCTCACAGGTTCACAGACCTCACATCTTTTCTTATGGTATGAATACACTTTAAACTGATCCATAAATAGGAATTCATTCTAAGGCTTATGCATGTAAAACACTATAACTAAATAATCATTATGAATGGGATAAGTATAAGGCCCCAGCCTTAAACCTTACTTAATCTTGAGTTATTACAAGATTACACATTGAGGATCTTTTTAGGTTTAGAGTTTTATAGAATTAGATCATGAAACTTGCATTACATGCCATATTTAAACAAAGTGGTTACATAAAATACAATATTCATTCTTCCCATCAAGGGAAACATATTGAAAATAAAACATGGATTCTTTCTTGACACGTCCTTGACACTATCACCACATCATGTACCTTTCCCTTGACTTGTGAAAAACATTTCAAAAACTTGGGATGATCATAAAAAGCTCAGTAAGGGTTATAAAAATATGGAAAGGAAACATGAGTTCATATATACAAAAGAATGAAATCATACTTTACCCATAAACATAGATACTTAAACATACCTCATCAAACCATGAATAAATCATAGAAAACATAAGACATAAAGGTAACTTGAGGCATTCATAACATTCTTACGTAGAGAGTAACCCTCTTGGTTACGTTTGGAATACCCATCATAGTATATTCCCTAAATCTCTTCGGAGAAACCTTAACGTTTCACTCCTTCGCGTTACCCAATGCATTGGAGAGCTATATCGTGCTCACCCGCCCTTAGTTTATCACGGAACCACCCGTTTTCATAACAATGCCCAAGAACCATAACATAAACGTATCACATAAAACATGCATAAAGGAAACATAACATTTCCACATTTCAATCACAATATAACATTTTAGTGTATTGAAAAAATTAATCCGTTCAAAAAGAAACCATTTCTAAAACCATTTAAAACATTTAATAAGGAGATTTTTGAATCAAAGTGTCCCATACCACCTTGAAGATTTTAACATTTTAAACCATTAATATCCATATAAATAAATCCTTAAAACCATTTTCAAAACATGGATATTAATAAGAACAAATCATTAAAACATTTAAAGCGATATTTTGGTTAAAGGGTTTTTACCAAAATTAGAGACACTTGAATACAATAATTGAGGAATAACATTTAATCAGAACTTTATAATATCATGAGAATAAATGGATTCATGATATAATATTCCAAAGGACAGTATATACACCATATATGAGTGAATTGGTGCATAACAACAATGATGTCTCAATAGAGATGTAAAATGTGATGAAATCCCTTATAAAAAAGGTATCCTTAAATTAAGGATAAATCAATCTCAAAATTATGTGGGACAAATATAAATACACCCAATATAATCGGATATTAAGTGTAAAACAATAAAAGGTCATTCAAAAATATTCAAAGGATGACATATTCAATAACTACATGTCGAACCCAAAGAAATCGAAATTGGGTTAGAAAGTTCCCTTGGTAAAATTTGACAGCCTAACGGCGTCACTTCAAAAACTCCGAAAATGAGTTAATGAGAGATAAAAAGGGCACCTCATCACTTGGACATAAAATTTAAATCAATAAGGATATAAAATAACATATCCCAACAAAATAGTATGTGAACTAAAAGACATAACAAAAGAAGTCTTTTAAAAAGAGGAGGGTGAAAGGTCCCCTTACCGAGTTGGGTATCTTTCAAAACATACACCCCATGAAAGAAGGACAATAGATCATTGATGTAAATACTCATAAACTAGATTATATTACACAAAGAGTAGAATAATGGTCAGTACATACACCACTCAATGGAATTTGTGGCAAATGCAGCATAAATCTCACGGGAATAAAAGTGAGATGAAAAATCCCTTACGAAAACTCGGAAGCCTAACGGCGCCACATAAAACATCCGAATATGGATTGATGAGATCAAATAGGGTATCTCATCACATTAAAATAAAATTTACAGCAAGAGTAATATAAAAGAACATCCCCCAACATTACAAAGAGGAGATTAAAAGAAGAGACATAAAGGAGAGTACTTAAAAAGAAAGAGAGAGGTTAGATCTCTTACGAAAGTTTGGCAGCCTAACGGCGCCACTCAAAAATTACAAAATGGATTGATGAGAGAGAATAGGGTCTCTCATCACATGAAAATAAAAATTACAGTAAGTGTAATATAAAAGATCATCCCAATAAAAGAAAGATGAGCTTTAAAAGGAATGACATAAAAGTGTGTACTTAAAAAGAAAGAGAGGAGTAGGATCCCTTACCTCGGGTCCGAATTCACTCGATCATTCATTAATCTAAAGGATAATAAACTTGAGTTAATTTCTACTTCCATAAGAACCTTTTTAAAGTTCATTATTCCTTTTATATCACTTATTTTCATGTCATAAACATTATGTAATCATTTAAGTTAATAATATTTGTTTTGCCGATATTTGGTTCTTAAGTCGAAAGTGGACTTCTTACAATTACATGTTGTTTGTGTGGCCAAATGTTTATTATATCCATAATTGTATTCATGATTTAGATATCATATATTTCATATATATCCAGTACATGAATTCATTTATAACATTACATAATCATTTAGATGTAAGAAATGAAATGCACCGTTCATGGAGACGGTAAGCCGTACGTACGCATGAACGCTACTTTCATTTCTATTTCGTATTTTATAAAATGGAATAATAATGATATAAAGGTATATAATAATTACAGTATAATATAATATATAATATCATAGTTCCATCCTTTATACGTCCCACATATGGTATTTAACGAATCAAATCACTTTGAGGGGGAGGTAGTCCGCACTTCCTTGAATGAAGATATCGCGTTTACCCATAATGGAAACCATAAAGGTATGCCCAAAATGAAAAAAAACTGAAGATTAAGTTAAAAATAAACATATTTTATATCATATATAAAAATAGTGACATCATAATGGCCACCTTTGAAGGTGTTAAATGAGTATTGAACAATCATCGTTTCGGGAGGCAGAATTTCGCCATCCACGAAAACCGTATGTTCTTTAACCATTTGATGTAGTTGTGTGAGAGTGTAGCTCGAATAAATCTTATAACAACATCCTAGTATATTTAAGATACTGGTGTTGTTACAAAATAAGTAAATAAAAATATTTTATGTGGTTGGAGAAGCAAAATAAAACAAATGAACATGAGAGAATGAATTACCTTTAAAAGTTTAACTTCTTTTGATTTGAGCCTAAAGGCTTCCTTTGAAAGGATTATGCCCAAAGGTAATCATCTAGGATGAGTAGAGGGATGTGGATAGAGTAAATGGGCAGTGGTTGGTCAAGCCAAAGGCTTGAGGAGTGTGGGAAAAGAGGTAGAGGTGGGGGCCTTTTATAAGAGGGGAGGAGGGGCACTTTTGGAAAGTAAAGAAATATTACTTTATTTGAAAATGTGATTAGGTTTTAAAAGGTCCCACATTGATATAATTAATGGATAAGGTGCTAAGGTTTAGAAATCCACCAATACAATTGGTTTTGAACATGTGTAGGTCTTAGATTTTACATTATCTTTCCATTTTATTTAAATCGTCAAATAATGATGTCATCGCTGCATCATTATTATGTCATAAATAATTTAATTTATTTAATGTCTAAAAATTATAAAAATTATTACTATGATGTAGGAAATCTTTTTAGCTTTCTAATTAATATTTATAATAAAAAATATGACTTGTATAACCCCATTAAAAAATTGTTTTAGTAAAACATATCATGTTTGTGCCATTTTTTACATTAACATTAAATAAAAGGTATTTATGTCATTTTCCAACCAAAGTGGCTCCATGGGGTCCCCAAGTTGACCCATGGATTGTAGTGGTTTTCCATGACACATCCAATAAGGGTAGGACATGTTTCAAGGTATTTTCATTTTATTATAATATCATTTTTGCCTTAAATTGCACTAATTATCTCTAATCGCGATTAAAAACATAATAAGTTACTATTCACCAAAAAAAATATTTTTAACTCATTGAACCACATTTTACTTATTAATGACAAACATGTATGCCGGATTTTTTAAATTCAAAACACATAAGTGCTAAAATTTCATTTAAACGAAAAATCAGTTTAATATAAGTACCACTTAGTGGTTTCACTATTCATCAAAAATTGAAGTTTTTCAGAAAAATACCAAAAATTCACCCTAAGCTATATTTGATATTCCGAATTCAAAAATGAAGTCCATTTTACAAAATTCACAACATATAAGTTGCATTAATTAATTTAATAATTAATTCCCGCTGTCAGAGCAAAAAGCGTGTTTTTATGAAACAATAAGTATCAAAAGATTGACACTAGTTTAAGTCCGATTTCAAAGTGAAATTAATTCCAACGACCACTATTGGATTTAATGGTAAAAATATTTTCTAATTTCACTTTAAAACCAATTAAAAAGATAATCTAATAATATAAATAAATTAGATTAAAAAGAGGTTTTGAATTAAAAACAACATTTTACACTATTCATTAAAAATATGAACTTTATCAGAAAAATACCAAAAATATACACAAAGTAAAATTTCATGTCCCGATTCTAAAGAAGAGTTTTATTTGGTCCAAAATAATTTATAAGAGTGATCAAAACTATATTTAATGACAGTTCGCCATCAGAAGGCGATAAGTGAACCTTTAGTGAAGATTAAGGTATAAAAGCCTAAAATTGAATTCTTTCCGTATTTTAAGCCTTTGGATAAATGTAAAAACATTTAAAAAACATATATAATTATATTTTAGTTATTTCTATCCATTCCCGCCAATACAAAGGCTACATGTTAACTTCCATTTAAAATAATATTATCTTATTATTAGAGTGCAACGTAAGATTCCCAAGAAACTCGTTGTTGCATATTGGGTACGCCATCGAGCATAGCGTCCCCATTAAAGTCATATTAATATTTTATTCACAAATATGGATAAATATGAAAATTTAATATTCTTTATTTACCTGGGGTGTTACATCCTTCCCCCCTTTTGGGAATTGCGTCCTCGCAATTTTAAAATTGAGCTTGGTAACATCCTTGAAAGTCCCACATCGGAACAAGAGTCGGTAAAACAATAAAGGAAAATAAGTACAAAGGTCACCCGAGTTAACCCATACTAGGATTCCATGTAGAAAAACATGGACATGGAAGAAAAAGCAAAGGGTCATGTTCTTGAGGGAGAGTGATAGTAAACATGTCTAGGAGAAAGTTAACAATGAGAAAATCACAAACTTGTGATGGGTTAAACGGTATTCGATTCCCCAGTAGGAAAAGTTAATAGACAACATTTTTGTTTTAAGTTACTTTTTATTGAGGAATTTATTCATAAGGAAACATAATCACTTATCATGTTTACTTTCAACTTTTATTAGATTCCTTACACAAATTCATTTTTTTCCAAAAGACGAGTATTTAGGGAGACTTGTTCACATTAAGAGTACTATAATCAACTTCTAGAGAATTACCTAACCCAAAAAAAAGAACTATATACATCCCATGTCTTTAGACTCTAACCAAAACCAAAACCAAAAAGGTTAGTACATGATCAGATAATCCAGAAAAGGATAACCCATTAAAAAGAAAATCCATGCTTAATCTCCAAAATTTGTCCAACAAAACCCAAAGTTCAATGAGGACCATCCGATAAACAATTTGTCCATAAAATTGTTCAAAGTAAACCGATATAAGATTGAAACCCAAATATTTGAAGGATTTAGTCACATAGTCTAGCAAGTTAAATCGTAACATTTATCTTCAAACAACATCAGTTGCTCCTAAAGTCTCGTATTGAAAAGTAATTAACCTAGTCACATATCCTCTATGATAGGTTAATAATTTTCATAAATAACCCAAAATCAACATAATCTTAATTCATAAAATCATATAACTAAAAAGAATCAGTCAAACTAACCAGGGACTTCACGTAGTCTAGTGGTAGGCGATAAATACCAGTCACACTTTGGTTGTGGGTTCGATTCCCGCGGCTTTGTCCGACGCGACGGGTTGTCACACGGTCTACGTGTTGTCCTTTTTCCAAAACTATATAATTCATTAAACATTCCCCAAAATGAGATAAAATCTTCAAGAATAATCATAACATATTTTAACCTCAAGTTTATCTCATTCCTTTCATTTTCCATCATATCATATAATAACCCATAATTAACTCTAAAGTAAGGATTATATAAACCCTAATGGTTACCTTAATAATTATTACCTGAATTTCCACATCGAGTTGGCCATCTCGTACATGATGCATTATGGAACTCACCAAGGTTGAAGTGGTTGATCATGACTCCTTGATAGTTGGTTTAGAACAACTATGAGATTCCTCATTGAATCCCCCATTTTATCTAGTATCTTAATTAGAGAACCACCACAGTTGCTTTCAAACCTGTTGTCTCTCTGGTGCCTGCTAGATCCAGCCAATTACTAAAACCAAAAAGGTCAGTGTGAGTATATCAAAAAAACCATCATGTACTAATGAGGAAGATAAACACTAAGATATACTTACTCATTCACTTTATCTAAAACTAGGACTCTTTCTGAAATCCTAACCATTATGGTAATGTCACTTATGCTTAAATAATACCCTAACCTATAAAGTTATCTAAACCGACCTTTGATACCAACTATAAGGCCCCAGCCTTAAACCTCACATAATCTTGAGTTATTACAAGATTACACATTGGGGATATTTTCAGGTTTAGAGTTTTAGAGAATTAGATCATGAAACTTGCATTACATTCCACATTTAAACAAAGTTGTTACATAAAAGACAATATTCATTCTTCCCATCAACGGAAACATATTAAAAATAAAACATGGATTCTTTCTTGACACCTCCTTGACACTATCACCACATCATGTACCTTTCCCTTGACCAGTGAAAAACATTTAAAAAACTTGGGATGAGCATAAAAAGCTCAGTAAGGGTTATAAAAATATGGAAAGGAAACATGAGTTCATATATACATAAGAATGAAATCATACTTTACCCATAAAACATAGATACTTTAACATACCTCATCAAACCATGAATAAATCATAGAAAACATAAGACATAAAGGTAACTTGAGGCATTCATAACATTCTTACGTAGGGAGTAACCCTCTTGGTTACATTTGGAAAACCCATCACAGTATATTCCCTAAATCTCTTCGGAGAAACCTTAACATTTCACTCCTTCGCATTACCTAATGCATTGGAGAGCTATATCGGGCTCACCCGCCCTTAGTTTATCACGGAACCACCCATTTTCATAACAATGCCGAAGAACCATAACATAAACGTATCACATAAAACATGCATAAAGGAAACATAACATTTCCACATTTCAATCACAATATAACATTTTAGTATATTGAAATAATGAATCCATTCAAAAAGAAACCATTTCCAAAACCATTTAAAACATTTAATAATGAGATTTTTGAATCAAAGTGTCCCATACCACCTTGAACCTTTTAATATTTTAAACCATTAATATCCATATAAATAAATCCTTAAAACCATTGTGAAAACATGGATATTAATAAGAACAAATCATTAAAACATTTAAAGCGATATTTTGGTTAAAGGGTTTTTACCAAAATTAAAGACACTTGAATACAATAATTGAGGAATAACATTTAATCAGAACTTTATAATATCATGAGAATAAATGGATTCATGATATAATAATCCAAAGGACAGTATATACACCATATATGAGTGAATTGGTTCATAACAACGATGAAGTCTCAATAGAGATGTAAAATGTGATGAAATCCCTTATAAAGAATGTATCCTTAAATTAAGGATAAATCAATCTCAAAATTATGTGTGACAAATATAAATACACCCAATATAATTGGATATTAAGTGTAAAACAATAAAACGTCATTCACAAATATTAAAAGGATGACATATTCAATAACTACATGTTGAACCCAAAGAAATCGAAATTGGGTTAGAAAGTTCCCTTGGTAAAATTCGACAGCCTAACGGCGTCACTTCAAAAATTCCGAAAATGAGTTGATGAGAGATAAAAAGGGCACCTCATCACTTGGACATAAAATTTAAATCAATAAGGATATAAAATAACATATCCCAACATAATAGTATGTGAACTAAAAGACATAACAAAAGAAGTCTTTTAAAAAGATGAGGGTGAAAGGTCCCCTTACCGAGTTTGGTATCTTTCAAAACATACACCCCATGAAAGAAGGACAATAGATCATTGATGTAAATACTAATAAACTAAATTATATTACACAAAGAGTAGAATAATGGTCAGTACATACACCACTCAATGGAATTTGTGGCAAATGCAGCATAAATATCACGGGAATAAAAGTGAGATGAAAAATCCCTTACGAAAACTCGGCAGCCTAACGGCGCCACATAAAACATCCGAATATCTATTGACGAGATCAAATAGGGTATATCATCACATTAAAATAAAATTTACAGCAAGAGGAATATAAAATAACATCCCCCAACATTAAAAATAGGAGCTTAAAAGAAGAGACATAAAGGAGAGTACTTAAAAAGAAAGAGAGAGGTTAGATCTCTTACGAAAGATTGGCAGCCTAACGACGCCACTCAAAACATCCAAAATGGATTGATGAGAGAGAATAGGGTCTCTCATCACATGAACATAAAAATTATAGTATGTGTAATATAAAAGATCATCACAATAACAATAAAGTTGATCTTTAAAAGGAATGACATAAAAGTGTGTACTTAAAAAGAAAGAGAGGAGTAGGATCCCTTACCTCGGGTCCGACTTGACTCGATCGTTCTTTAATCTCCTGGATAATAAACTTGAGTTAATTTCTACTTCCTTAAGAACCTTTTTCATGTTCATTATTCCTTTTATATCACTTATTACCATGTCATTAACATTATGTAATCATTTAAGTTAATAATATTTGTTTTGTCGATATTTGGTTCTTAAGTCGAAAGTGGACTTCTTACAATTACATGTTGTTTGTGTGGCCAAATGTTTATTATATCCAGAATTGTATTAATGATGTAGATATCATATATGTCATATATATCCAGTACATGAATGCATTTATAACATTACATAATCATTTAGAGGTAAGAAATGAAATCCACCGTTCATGGAGACGGTAAGCTGTACGTACGCATGAACGCTACTTTCATTTCTATTTCGTATTTTATAGAATTGAATAATAATGATATAAAGGTATATTATAATTCCATTATAATATCATATATAATATCATAGTTCCATCCTTTATACATCCCACATATGGTATTTAACGAATCAAATCACTTTGAGGGGGCGGTAGTCCGCACTTCCTTAAATGAAGATATCGCGTTTACCCATAATGGAAACCATAAAGGTATGCCCAAAAGGAAAAAAAACAGAAGCTTAAGTTAAAAATAAACATATTATATATCATATATAAAAATAGTGACATCATAATGGCCACCTTTGAAGGTGTTAAATGAGTATTGAACAATCATCATTTCGGGAGGCAGATTTTTTCCATCCACGGAAACCGTATGTTCTTTAACCATATGATGTAGTTTTTTTAGAGTGTAGCTAGAATAAATCTTATAACAACATCATATTATATTTAATATACTGGTTTTGTTACAAAATAAGTAAATAAAAAGAGTTTAGGGGGTTGGAGAAGCAAAATAAAACAAATGAACATGAGAGAATGAATTACCTTTAAAAGATTAACTCCTTTTGATTTGAGCCTAAAGGATTCCTTTGAAAGGATTCTGCCCAAAGGTAATCCTCTAGGATGAGGAGAGGGATGTGGAGTGAGTAAATTTGTAGGGGTTGTCCGATCCAAAGGCTTTAGGAGTGTGGGAAAAGAGGTATAGGTGGGGGCCTTTTATAATAGGAGAGGAGGGACACTTTTGGAATGTAAAGAAATATTACTTTATTTGAAAATGTGTTTCGGTTTTAAATGGTCTCACATTGATATAATTCGTGGATAAAGTGATAAGGTTTCTAAATCCACCCATAAAATTGGTTTTGGACATGTTTAGGTCTTAGATGTTACATTATCTTTCCATTTTATTTAAATCGTCAAATAATGATGTCATCGCTGCAACATTATTATGTAATAAATAATTTAATTTATTTAATGTCTAAAAATTATAAAACAAATTACTATGATGTGGGAAATAATTTTAGCTTTACAATGAATATTTATAATAAAATATATGACTTGTTTAACCCCATTAAAAAATTGTTTTAGTAAAACATATCATGTTTGTGCCATTTTTTACATTAACATTAAATAAAAGGTATTTATGTCATTTTCCAACCAAAGTGGCTCTATGGGGTCCCCAAGTTGACCCATGGCTATTCTTTCTCGTCCATGACACATCCAATAAGGGTAGGACATGTTTCAAGGTATTTTCATTTTATTATAATATCATTTTTGCCTTAAATTTCACTAATTATCTCTAATCGCGATTAAAAACTTAATAAATTACTATTCACCAAAAAAATATTTTTATCTCATTGAACCACATTTTACTTCTTAATGACAACCATGTATGTCAGATTTTTGAAATTAAAAACACAGAAGTGGTAAAATTTCATTTAAACGAAAAATCAGTTTAATATAAGTACCACTTAGTGGTTTCACTATTCATCAAAAATTGATGTTTTTCAGAAAAATACCAAAAATTCACCCTAAGATATATTTGATATTCCGAATTCAAAAATGAAGTCCATTTTACAAAATTCACAACATATAAGATGCATTAATTAATTTAATAATTAATTCCCGCTGTCAGAGCAAAAAGCGTGTTTTTATGAAACAATAAGTATCAAAAGATTGACACTAGTTTAAGTCCGATTTCAAAGTGAAAATTAATTTCAACGACCACTATTGGATTTAATGGTAAAAATATTTTCTAATTTAACTATAAAACCAATTCAAAATATAATCTAATCATATAAATAAATTAGATTAAAAAGAGGTTTTGAATTAAAAACAACATTTTACACTATTCATTAAAAAATGAACCTTATCGGAAAAATACCAAAAATTTACACAAAGTAAAATTTGATGTCCCGATTCTAAAGAAGAGTTTTATTTGGTCCAAAAGAATTTATAAGAGTGATCAAAACTATATTTAATGACATTTCGCCATCAGAAGGCGATAAGTGAACCTTTAGTGAAGATTAGGGTATAGAAGCCTAAAATTGAATTCTTTCCGTATTTTAAGCCTTTGGATAAATGTAAAAACATTTAAAAACATATATAATCATATTTTAGTTATTTATATCCATTCCTACCAATACAACGGCTACATGTTAACTGCCATTTAAAATAATATTATTTTATTATTAGAGTGCAACGTAAGATTCCCAAGAAACTCGTTGTTGCGTATTGGGTATGCCATCGAGCATAGCGTCCCCTTTAAAGTCATATTAATATTTTATTCAGAAATATGGATAAATATGAAAATGCCATATTCATTATTTACCCGGGGTGTTACAATAAGTTTTCCCAAGAGGGACTAACTAGAAATATCCCTAAAATACTAAATGTCTCACATATATCAAAACATAACCCAAACCTATATCTCATGAATCTTATTATGAATCCTATAAAACACATGTCTTGGAAATAATAATACTTTAATTGATTTCAATATTATTTTTAACTCCTCAATATATATATAATTGATATATCCAACCTAAATTTACATCCTTATAGGTCAAATATATTAAAGGGGATACAAACTCAAATATGTCTCAAGAAAATCATTTATAATAAGATGTTTGACTCAAGAATCTCCAGATTCTAAACATTTGTCTACGGTCATCAATAAGAATCATTAACTTTGGTGGAATTCAATAATTGGTAAAATATTTTATTCATTAAATTAATATACATTAAAATAAAATTATTGTGGATAAATTTAATAAATAATTACACATAAGTCCCATATCTACTACAAATGTAACACCCCGAGCTTCCACGATACGCTTCTCATTCAATAATGCAATGGCTTGCATTGTATGCAACTTCGAGTTCTAAAACACCGCGACTAATAAAAGTAGCTGTTATGAATAGTAATAACCACTTTTTAAAATTATAGAAATTTTATATTTCAAAATGGACTTCATTTTTGGATTCAAAATATCGAAATTAGCCTATGTTGAATTTATGGTACTTTTCTGAGAACTTCTAATTTTTTATGAATAGTGAAAAATACTTAAAAACAAATTTTTTAATAAAAAAAATTAATAGTGATAAATTATACTATTTGGTGGTTTTGAAGTATAATTAGAATATATTTTTACCATTTTATCCAATGGTGGTCATTAGAATTAATTTAACATTGAAATTGGACATAAACAATTGCCAATCTTTTGATATAAATTGTTTCTTAAAAACACGCTATTTGTTGTGACAGCGGGAATTAATTATAAAATTAATTAATGCAACTTATATTTTTAGAATTTTGTAAAATAGGCATCATTTTTGAATTTGGAATATCAATTATATCTTAGGGTGAAATTTTGGCTTTGTTCTGAAAAACTTCAATTTTTGATGAATAGTGAAACCACTAAGTGGTAGTTAAATAACTGATTTTTTTTCATTTAAATGAAATATTACCACTTCTGTGATTTGATTTTCAAAAATCCAACATACATGGTCGTCATTAAGAAGTAAAATGTGGTTCAATGAGATTAAAATAAATTTTTGGTGAATAGTAACTTTTATGTTCTTAATCGCGATTAGAGGTAATTAGTGTAGTTTAAGGTACAAATAATGTTTTAATAATATGAGATGAGCATGACACTTGTCCTACTCCTATTGGATGAGTCATGTCCGACCAAGACAACCCATGGGTCAACTTGGGGACCCCATGGAGCCACTTTAGTTGGAAAATGACATTAATATATATTTATTTAATGTTAAAATTAAATTGACACAAACATGAGTTGTTTTACTAAAATAGTTTTTAAATGGGGTTAAAGAAGTCCAAATTTTGATTATAAATATTCATTAGAAAGATAAAACTATTTCCTACATCATAGTATTTTTTTAATAATTTTTAGACATTAAATAAATTAAATTATTTATGACATCATTATGATGTGGTGATGACCTCATTATTTAACGATTTAAATAAAATGAGAAGATAATGAAAAATCCAAGGTGTAAAATTGTCCAAAGCCTATTGGATGAAAATATTTCGAAACCTTATCACCTTAGCCACGAATTATATAAGTTTGGGACCTTTAGAATCCGAAATGCATTGTGTAATAATGTAACATTTCAATCTTTCAAAAAGAGCCCCTCCTCTCCACTTATAAAAGGCCCCCACCTCTCCCACATTATTCACACCTTCAAGCCATTTGTCTCGGCCAAAATCTGCACAAATACTCTCCCAACTTCCCCCTCTTACTCCTAGAAGCCTCACTTTGGGCAGAAATCTTCCCAAGGAAGCCTTTGGCTCAACTCAAAAAGAGTTACCCGATTTTGAGGTAATGTCTTCTCTAATGTTGTTTTGTTTTATTTTTCTTCTCCAACCCCCTAAACTCTTTTTATTCATTTCTTTTGTAACAACACCAGTATCCTCAATATACTAGGATGTTTTTATATGAAGGATTCGAGCTACACTTACACACACCTACATCTAATTGTTAAAGAACATACGGTTTCTGTGGATGGCGAATTTCTGCCTCACGAAACGATGATTGTTCAACACTCATATAACACCTTCAAAGGTGGCCATTAAGATGTCACTATATTTATATATGATATATAATATG